>LR990661.1:14131145-15443645 GCA_905147715.2 Xestia xanthographa
CTCGTCTTCAGCAGTCACGGTTGAGACCACTAGACCAACATGGCAGTCTAATCCAATCCAAACGTAACATAAAATGCAAAGAAAATAAACGTATTTTACAAAAACTAGAATGTCTAAAGGAGACACCTAAGACGTGCCGTCGCAATAACACGGCAGTACGCCAAATTGAACGGCATTGCTCAAACCGAGACGAGGCACGAAGCGAATGAAAGTCTCGGACGGAAAACAGATAACGCAAGAAAAGGCCTCACTCTTGAATGGTCACGGCCGAAAGAATGAAATGGAATTTTTCAATTTTGTTAATTAATTTTGGTTGTTTGCCATCCCCCGATCGAATATTTTTCGTTCGTAATCTTGATTCTTTTTGTTTGTTTTTTTAAGGATGTTAGTCGGATTAAGTACTTTTTGTTACGTAGACTTATTAAGAGCCTATACTACCTCAGATTAGCAACTCTATTTGTGGTGGTTCAAACTTCGTTTGTAATACTGTTAGAACAACGTTCTAATCAGCTTGCACTACAAAGTGGTTGATACGTCGTCACTGCGACCGAATAGTGCAAAATGAGTGGTTTTTATTCTTTATAAAATCAAATTTTCGTCTTTTGGAAAAAATAAAAAACATAAGACCTGCATTAGAGTTAGTTCAGTTAGTATGCAAAGTTTCATGACCTAATTTGAAGTACTTTTTGAATACCAGTGGTTTATTGTTCGATTTGAAGGTAACTTTGGGATTTTTTTCTATCGAGAAAATTTTATGAAATCGTGTTTTCGCCAAACATAAGACCTAACATTAATCCTCACCTTTACCATATATTTATTTCTAAATTAATGCTGCAGTATTTTAGGCGTAACGGATGATCATGCTAAGCCATTTGAGGTAGTCTGATTGGCGAATTCTTTGCATTTGATTAAGTATTTTTTTGTTGCAGAGGTGTCTTACGAGTGTGAGGTCATAAGTACAACGCTGGCATCTTTGAACTAGTGTGGTGAACCCACTTTATCAACAAGTATATTTACTTAGTAGGTACTTGTACCCTCATTCTATTATTTTGAAACTCAGTGTGCTGAACAATCTTAAACTAATGCAAGCGGTTTGCTAATGAACTAGTGATTAATAACATTGTTTACTTGCAACCTATGGGTACATTAAGTACCATTACTTGGTTCATAATTTACCCACCTATCATAACATAACATCACGTCTCTAATCCCCGAAGGGTTAGGTAGAGGTGTAGGTACCTAATAGCATATTTCGCCAGTTATGTTTAAGTTCCATGTTATAGGGGGCGAGCCTATTGTCATCATCCAAGATCTCGATTCCAGACTCCGTGGCTGCTATTTCGAGAAATTCCCAATGAAAAAACCCTATACTTTGCCCGGGGTGTGTAATATATGGTATAATAACAAATAGTATATTATCACTTGAAATAACGTTCATATGATATAATTTTCATATGCTATAAAAACAAATAACCTAATTTCATGTCATCTAATATTACATTACATATAAACTTCTTTTGCTCTAATAACATTATTCATTTCATATATATAACGTCATCGTTTCATTTTATATAACGTTTAGTTGAATTCATTTTCATTTGACCTAATTTTAAAATTCTGTAAAGTTCTAGCTAACCTACCTTCGTTACTTTAAAGGAACCTAACTCGGAGTGCCCTAACCTCAAAACACATTATATTCGCCTTAAAAGCGTAGTCGACGGAGCCCCGCATTTCTGTCTTACAGGAGTTGCAGGGTTTAAAGGAACCTAACTAACCTAACATCGGGGGCCCCAAGTCCCGAACCACTTTATATTCGCCTAAAAAGCGTAGTGGACGGAACCCCGCTACGCGGAGCTCCTATTTCTGTCTTGCAGGGTTTAAAGGAACCTAACTAACCTAACATCGGGGTGCTTTAAGTCCCGAACTTAAAGCTGTTTAGACGAGGCTAGGCGATTGATTGAACGGCTAATTAAACTAGTTGGCTGCGACACATACAAAACAAAGTAGACTTTCAAAATTACGTATATATTAAACGTTACTATAGTTTTTTTTTTTATATTATACCAACTAAATATTATACTAACTAAATATTAGTTCAAATGTGCATTATAGAAAATGTTAAATAGTCCATATAAAATTAGATAAACTGAAATTATGTCAATTATATTAAATGAAATTAGGTCATGTGATTGTTAGAACTTTTGTTATTATATCAAATGGTACGCACCCCTTTGCCCGACCCGGGAATTGGACCCAGGATCTCACACTCAACACCAGAACAACGAGACAGTTATCACACCGATTTAAAAGCCCCATTTTAATAAAAAATACCTAGTTAATTGTGTCAAAGACTCTTGATATCAATTTATCGTCATCAGCTTCGCAATAAAACTGCTAAGTACAGTTCAAATTTCTTTTAAACGAAAATGTTGTGGCATTGACAAAAGGTTCTTTATGAGGTATAGATGCCACCGCTGCCGGCAAAGGAACAAAGCGATGAAGCCTTTGTAGTTGGAGGAACAGGCCTTTATTAAAAGCCCTCTTTACACCTTATATAACGTTTCATAAAATTGACGAAACTTAGTCGAGGTGTGTGTGTATCTTTTAGGTGTCAACAGACTGTAAATTTCGTCTTAAGCTCCTAGTATTTAAGCTTTTATCGTTAATGTTCTGAACACCTGTGTTTAGTCGTCTTTATGAGGAGAGGCATAGGCATCAAAATTGTGAGAGGCTTGCCGGTAATTAAGTAAAATGAATGAACCCATAACCCCATGTGATACTCATCATCTGCTTTCCTATGTTGGGGTCGGCTTCCAGTCTAACCGGGTGCAGCTGAATACCAGTATTTTACATGGAGCGACTGCCTATAATCTGACCTCCAAAACCCTGTTTGTACTAGGTAATACGACACCCCTTGAAAGTCTCGTTGTCAGACTTTCGGGCCACTGACTACCTGTAACGACTGTCAAAGGTCTCCAAATCTGGCTGTCGCCAGGACCAACAGCTTAGCGAGGCACAGAGGAATGTCGGTATGTCATTACATACCGAGATTCCTCTGTGCCTCGCTACGCTTGCCTAGGTTGGTCCATGGATAGGTGACCAGCCATTGCCTGAAACCTGAAGATCGACCCTGGGCGGTTGCTATTATTTACTTTTCTCAAACATGTGAAACTACAAGAACAAAAATTGTATCTCTGGAATAATAATTAATGGTTAACCAGACACATTAATATAAGCATGTAATATTGTTAGTCTTCACGTTAATTAGCCAGGTAAAACAATCTCATAATACCAATTTTAAATTAAGAGATTAAATTACTCACAATTTTCCACAACCTAAAATGAAATTCCTATGGCTCCAATTATTTATCAAACTTGAGACTTTAATATACCATGGGTACCTGGCGTTTAATAATTCAAGCCGCAAAATAACTTTGTTAAATAAATAACACTGCGTTACAAATTAAAAAAAATTTTGAGTACCCGCTTTGAAATGTCATGTTTTCTTATTTATACCTATCGCTTATTAAACATACATACAAATTTTCTTTTCATCACGTCTCATTTTTCTTCTGTAAGAATGTGCCAATTTATATTAAAAATTAAAAGGCAAAAACATATTTTAAAGAAATCTAATAAAAGCAACCAGAATTTTTTACATTCATCAAGTTTAATTTTATCATTTAGGTAAAAAAAACTCAAAAAAAGCCATTTTATAAAATTTTAATACAAAATATCATGAAAATTTAACTTTTTCTTTTGTGCTCTGAATGATCTTCTCGTTTTAAATGCCAACAGTAATCACCTAGCATGGTTGTGTCCCAACGACCTTGAAATCGTTCCTCAAGCTTCTTTACATCCTGGTGGAACCTCTCACCCTGCTCATCACTGACCGCACCAAGATTAGATGGAAAGAAAGAAAAATGAGAATGAAGAAAGTGAATTTTTAATGACATTCTGCAACCCAACTTTTCGTATGCCTTTAACATGTCGTTAACCAGCTGTTCCGCATTTTCGGCTCTGTGGTTCCCTAAAAACCCTTTTATAACTGCTTTAAGTGATAACCAGGCGTCAAGTTCCTTATTAGTAAGCTTTTTGTCGAAATTTGGGTCTTTCATCAATGTGCGTATTTGCGGTCCCACAAATATCCCTTCCTTGAGTTTTGCATCACTTAATTTTGAAAATACTGTCTTTAAATATAAAAATCCATCTCCCTCTTTATTCATAGCCTTCACAAAATTTTTCATCAAACCAAGTTTTATGTGGAGGGGAGGTAAAATGACATTTTTAGGATCTATCAATGGTATATGTTTCACATTAGATTTTCCGCAAACAAACTCTGACCTTTCTGGCCATACTTTTGTAGTATAGTGCTTTTCTGTGGCTCTGCTGTCGCGGCGGTAACAGGGTAGTTATAATTTTTTTTTACATCATATTTTAATAAAGGAGATAAAAACAAACAACTTTTCCAAAGTAAAGGTATTCCTACGATATAATTGACTGTACCTCGAAAACTAGACGTGATGGATACCACATATGTTTGGAACATTTCATCTGTGACTCATTACCTATTCATTCCAGCTATCAGTTAAGAGGGTACCAAAATCGTGTAACGCAGTGTAATAGGTTTATTTAATCCTCGGAGCGCAACCGTCAATGCCAACCTCTAGTTAATATGCAGCAAAGGGTAACTGTGAGGGATTAGCCATTCAAGCAATTTTGAGTTGCTTACCCCTGCACACGATTGTTACAATTCTCTTTTGGCCAAAATCTATACATTAGCAACTCCTTCTATCCCAAAAAATCGCAACGGCGATGGACATGGGTTTCTCCGGACGGAAATACTAAGAATGAAATCGATTTTGTATTAACCTCACATCATCAAATTGTAAAAAACATTCAAGTTCTCAACCAATTTAAATACACCTCTGACCACCGACCCATTCGCGCAACCCTATTTTTTGATTTAAAATTATACCGAAAACAAATATTTACGGATAAAATAAAAAGATTGACTAAAGAATCACTCATAGTCAACAAGCAACAATTTAATTTAGAGTTAAAAAACAATTTTAGTATTCTAGATATAAAAACTGAAGACGTACAGGAACAATATAACAATATCGCCAATACTGTTAAAACAGCTAGTAGAAAAATTAAAACATTACCAAACAAAATCAAAAAACTATCTTCAGACACCCTACTACTTATAGACGAAAGACAGGCCCTAAGCGCAAATAAAAGAAACCCTGAATATAAAAATAAAAACAAAGAAGTGAAACGCAATATAAGAAATGATATCAGGTCTTTTAACACCAAAATGATCCAAATTGCTTTAGAAAAGAATCGTTCTTTAAAAATAGCCAAACAAGGCACCACAAAGGGCAAACAGTGGATAAATTGTCTTAAGGACAAAAACGGCCAAAAACACCGAAGCAGAGACAAAATATTACAAATCTGCACCAACTATTTCAAATCGTTGTACTCAAACTGCCAGCGCTCAACATCCAGCATAAACTATTTTTGCCCAGATACCATTCCTCCAATTACTGGTTTCGAAGTTCACACCGCACTCAGTAAAATGAAGTACAACAGGGTACCCGGTGAGGATGGTATAAGTACCGAAATTCTGAAAATAGGCGAACCTGCTCTTCTCCCAGTAATAACCAACCTGTTCAATTCCATTCTTAAAACAGGTATATTCCCGGATGGTTTTTGTCACTCCAATATAATTATGTTGCATAAAAAGGGAGATAAGTCGGACCTTAACAACTATCGACCAATCAGTCTTGTATCCCATCTCTACAAGGCCTTCATTAAAGTTATAGACAACCGTATCTCACCTCAGTTGGAAAAACACCAACCTCCTCAACAAGCTGGCTTTCGATCAGGCCTCTCCACTACCGACCACCTGCACGCAATAAATCAAATAGTAGAAAAATATCAAGAGTTCAATATTCCCATCTATCTTGCCTTTATCGACTACTCGAAAGCCTTCGATAGTTTAACACATGATGCCATATTTGACGCTCTCAAGAACCAAGAAGTTGATCCCACCTACATCAACCTACTACGTAAAGTATATCTAAACAGCACCGCTTCAATTAAGTTACAAACAGCCGGACCATCATTCTTCATAGAAAAAGGCGTAAAGCAAGGTGACCCGCTTTCACCTAAGCTTTTTAATAGCGCTCTTGAAGAAGTGTTCAAGAAGCTAACGGCTAGTTGGGAGAGAAGCGGTATTGAAATCGGTGGGGCACGGTTAACAAACCTTCGCTTCGCTGACGACATTGTCGTATTCTCTTCCACAGCGGCAGAACTAGAGCTAATGTTAAATCAACTCAGTAATGCAAGCCTTGAGGTTGGACTGGCGATGAACATGTCAAAGACCAAACTGATGTCAAACACCACTAAGCATAGAATCAGAGTGAATGGTGAAGAATTGCAATATGTCCATGAATACATCTACTTGGGTCAGTTAGTTTCTTTCCAGTCCAGACAAGACAAGGAAATCACAAGACGAACCGAAAATGCCTGGAAGAGCTACTGGTCCATGAAAGAGCTTATGAAGGGAAACCTTCCGTTGTCACTTAAGCGAAAAATCATGGACATGTGCATTCTTCCCATTTTGACCTATGGATCCCAGACTTGGTCTTTGACAAATAATCAAAAGTCCAAACTCAAGGTCTGCCAGCGTGCAATGGAGCGCAGCATTCTAGGCGTCAAACTAACCGACCGTGTACGCAACACCACACTGCGCTCCAAAACACAAATTACTGACGTTGCTCAAAAAGCCGCTAAGCTGAAGTGGGACTGGACTGGCCACGTCTGCCGCATGCCCAATGAGCTGTGGGCCAAATTAGCCACTTTCTGGAGCCCTGACACAGCCAGAAGGCGTCGCGGCAGACCTCGTAGAAGATGGCGGGACGAGCTGGATAAAACCAACGACCAGTGGTCTACATTAGCCCTGGATAGAGAAAACTGGAAGTCAAGGGGAGAGGCCTTTGCCCAGCAGTGGGATGACGCAGGCTAACAGTATCAGTACCCCTGCAATCTGTGCTTCGACTTCGTTACTCCCCAACAAAATGTTTTGTACACCTACTTACGTACGTACACTAGAAAAATGATGTGCTCCGGTAATATTCGTACTTTCAAATAAGCACGGACGTCACGCCATTGAGTAAGCCCAACAAACACAAACTTTCGGTAAACTTTTCTTACCAATAATATAAATGCGAAAGTTTTTGAGGATGGATGGATGAAATTTGGCACACAGATAGTTTACAACCTGAACTATAAGATATTTTTTATCCCGGTATTCCGGTAGTACGATGCCGTGGGACATTACTGAACACCGCGCGGGCGAAGTCGCAGACATAAGGAAGCCAATCCGTCTATAATTTTTCTCATCATGGTTATGTAAAATAGGCAAGTATTTTCGTGATTACAGTCAAATTTCGTATGTCCGAAAATGGACGAAGATTGCCGAAGCGCAGAACGTCTGCGCTTCGGCAATCTTCATCCTGTCTTGGAATATCTGTTGCTATGTTTGTCGAGTCTTTTAAAGGAGTTTAACTTCTAGAACCACGAGGTTAATTTCAATTTGTTGGTGTGTCTACTGGAGATTGGACTCTATTTTGGTATAATTAAAACCACGTTTAAGCCACAATGTAGAACTTCTCTTCATCATCATCATCATCATCCACACCCCGACTTCACCAACTGCTAGGTATAGGCTTCTCTTTGTTTGTGCCAAGCTCCACTCTCTTGTGACAGCCTCATCCAGAATATTCCCGCAATGACAATAATGTCATCTGCTCATCTCGCCGCCGGACGACCAACACTTCTCTTTCCATTTCATAGACGCCACTCGGTCACAGCTTTACTCCAACTGCCATCACCACGCCTTGCAAGAATAATAAAAAATAAGCAAGTCACTTATACTTGCTTATTTTTAACTTCTCTTTAGTTAAAAATACTTAATAATATTCCTAACAAACCCTAGATCTAGAGACGCTTTCAAATCGTAAAAGTAAGTTCAGCGAGATTATTTATATCATCATTTACACTCGTTCAGTACAATTTATCTTTCATTGAAAAAGCTTTGATTCATCTCGAAAGAAATTGGGGTCAGATTTCTTTAAAAAATTCGAAATATGAGTGTTTTCACTTCACCATCCTTAAAATAAGTAAAGATACTATCACTATGTTAAAATAATTTCACTGTGCTGAAATAAAATAATTAAGGGAAATACGCCAAAAAGAAAGGGTAATTATTTGCAGCAAATTCGCTTCGTAATTTTTCCCGAATCCATCGCTTTTATGACTTTCCCCAAAAAATGTGATTTGTAAAATAATCGCGTTCTTGCGCCTTCATTAAATCCTATGTCTGCAATTAAGAAAAGGGCACTCTCGAACTGTAAACTGATTATACTTAGAATGATGCTGTAACACCCGACATTACCCCCCTTCCCCCTCATTTGCATAAATAAATGTTATTTTGAACGAAGCAAAATGTTTGTTTGTATTACGTTCGCCAGACGAAAGCGATGTTATTCTTGAAATGTTTATGATAAAACGAAAACAATAATAAGTATTTCGGAATGTCTGTAATATCAATTTACAATCAGTAATAGGATATCTACCACGAAAAACTCATACATATTCTTTAAGATTTTCCTTAGACACCATACACGTGAATATTATTAAAAAACATTATGTAATACTTTTCATATTTGGGCAAAAGGACATTTATATCCAGATTAGCAAAAGCTACGTTTATAATATCGTTAGTGGCACAACAAACGGGTGTAATGTGAAAACCGCGGATTTGCTCGCATAGCGGATTGCACAGCAGAGGAAAATGTTGCTCACATTTTCCTTTCGCCTTTGTACTGAGGTCGCTAATTGCGAACACCAGGTGTTAATTTTTTTTTATGATTCAACAAGTGCTTGTTTTTGGCAACACCAACAAGGATTATTCCTTTTTAATTACGTATTATGTGCTTTATTCTACTCATCCGCTTGACCGACGATTTTCCTGCAATGTTGGAAGCAGTGTGTTTTCAAGCTGCAAGAATTATACAGAGTGGCTTTATTTGAATTTATTTTGTTTGTGTCGCATAATAATCGTATAATCGTATCGTCGTTATAATCGTTATATTATTTGACTAAATATTATCTACATTTGATGTTATTCAGATTTCAGAAGAAGTGAGAAGAAGTGGAGAGACTTGCACTCAACATTGTGTGGCCAAAGGTTGAAGAAGAGAGAGATTTTTCAATTACTGCAATACCTCTGGGTATATACCTAGGGTTATTAAATACCAGACACTTGAAAAGATCTACGAGAACATTTTCTTGTAAAGGTAAAATTATAGTGAAGTTTCCTTTGAGCTTAGCTTTCTATCTTGTATATTTCAGGTACCTGCATCTTTTCTCTGTAGCGCAGAAAAAGACTTTTCTTATTCAATTGAAATATCTTACTAAAGAAATAAAATAAATTGTTTTGACTGAAATGCAGAAAAAAACCTAGACATAAAAACCTAGAACAGTTGCATTATAATAACGATACAAATCATAGGCTCGCCCCCTATACCATGGGACTATAACATAACTGGTGAAATGTGGGTGTACTATTAGGAACACCTCTACCCTTCGGGGATTTCAGGCGTGATGTATCTACCTATTATCGTAGTCCTGATTATCGGGCCCAATCATCTGGTTAAGCCCGGCGGATCCTTCGGTATCAAAACATGTAATCGCACACTGATGGTAACTTTGCCAAGTTATCCAGGCATGCGTCGACGTCCTAGGCATGCTTATGATTATGAAACAGGCTAACCGAATGACGGCGCGTGCGGGGCGCGGGCACTGTTTTTCCTCCCAGCATCCCGAATACTGCCGAAGCGTCCCGAGGGATGCCGAGGCATAACAAGGGCTGGCTGATGGCATGCCTAAGCATTCTGTGGCATTTTTTGTGTCTACGTCCATTTCTACTAAAATTTCAACTTTATCATTAACTTTTAAGTTACGTTTATTCTTATTCATCAACTAAAAACCCCTTACTATGCTGTGCCGTCATTGTGTTCCTGGCCTAAAGCGTCCTTCAGCGAAATTATCGTCATTAGTAGGGTGACGGCCACCGCGCGATGTACTCATAACGAGAATATACTGGAATTCTATTGACCACCGTGGTTTACTGCGATGTGCATGCAATCTGTTAGGCTAGTTATGGTTTCGACTGAAGTTTAATATGTTGGTGGCTTTGGTACAGGGCTGTGAGTTCACACGTTTATTGGGGCAGATATTGTAGATTAAATAAAGAAGGTAGCAGTTCACCTAAGGATTCATTAATTTAAAATATTATGAAAATGTAATAAAAAGTCAATAAACGCACTAATATTTATATTTTTCCCACAATAAAACAAACTTACATATCGCGCATGAATTCAAATACATTTAAAGGATTTCTTATAAAATGCAACCGTTTCTCATAGATCGTTCCGCCTGCCACATTCCTCCAGGCTACTCTCAGCTTACAAAGCAAAGCATTCCATAATATATCTTTAAAATACTCTATTTTGTTACACTGAATGTTATTCCTTGACAAAATATTATATTCGAGGCCAGACAACTGCCAGGTTTATCTATAATTCAGCTACTTTAATCCGTCTCTTGAGTTGACTTACGAAATCTCATGATTTTGGTAAATTGTACTCATTTCTTAAACTTGTTCCAAGACTGGTGAACTGTTAAAGTCGGCACGTGCTTCACACGTTTCAGTCAAACAATATAAGCACCTAATCCTTCAAGCTACATCACAGAATACAGTGTCGTAACACCTTGTCTACATTTCAGTGGTACACAACATTTTGTTTACAATATCTCAACTTTTCGCCTTAGTTGGAAAGCGTTATTATTGTGACGAAATGACAACCTTGAATCTTAGAAATATTATTTTATATCTTTCGTGTAATAGAGCTCAAACGAACGTTATTCATTTTTAGAGATTTCGTTTATTTGATTTCTTCGTTTTTATTATATTTACGCAGAACTTTCTGGCACATTAACTTTGACTCATTTGTATCAAGTATGGCATAAATCAGTGAGCCAAAATTCAATTACACGATAAACCATTTATAACATGGCTTCATATGTGAGCTTGATATTGAGAAAGGTTTTTCCTGTTAAACTAGGATAAGTAGCAGACTTATGAAGTCATTGTTTTAAAAAACTGTGATATTTCATAAAACTTCCAGAGCTTACAACGAATATCAGGTAGAACTGAATGAAATATGCTGAGAAACGGCCCCAGCAGCCACTTACCACTGTAATACCTCGTTAGCCTTGGCAATGAGGTCACGTCGAAAGTTTTAAGGCCTTAACGTTGAGAAAAACCTGACACAGTTTAATAGAGGTACTCGTTTCAAATAGCATCATTAGGTGGACATAGACAGGTACATCTATTTTGCAAAAACTAAAGCAGTTTTATAAAAATAGCAAACTATAACATATTTATCAAGAAATCCCCAAAAAAGCACGTACAAAACCAGGTATAAGGTCCATATTTCAGTCACAGACAAACTTCATTGCCCACATTTACATAGAATCACGTTTGATAATCCTGGCTCGCAGATGGCTCTGACTCTTCATCCCAGCTAATGTGTCAGCGAGCTAAATTCGAATTAGCGATAGTTAATCGACTTTAGAGATGCGAACTGCCTAATACGGGTAAGCTTTCGGCTAAAACTGTTATTAATAGCGATCGATCTGTGCATCCCAAATGTCGCATCACTAGTGGCGGTGCCGGCTTTTTATTGAGGCAACGGCTACGGTAGGAAATGTAAATTGAGAAAAGTTTTTGCTGTTGCTTTGCCGTGAATTTGATGGGAAATACTGGTTCTAGCTGAAGTTAGATGAAAATCTAGATCGTTAACGATGAGGTACCTATTGTTGGTAATTGTTATGATCGATGTATAAACAACATAAACAGAAGGTTTTTATTTTTGCTCTTCTGCTGTCCTATCTGATTATTTTCGTTTCGAGATCCAAAACAGTTAAATCGTTTTTCCGGGACTATTTTCTGGGCGCTTTTCTGATGTTGGCTACTGTCGATTCTTGATTGCAGAAGTAGAAGGAAATAGCGTGGCGGGCCTGTTTTTGTGGACCCAAAAATCTTAAGCCGTTTTTTAACGAAACACAGTTATGTCCGAGATCAACACAAGAAAGAATGTATATCAAGTCGATCTATAAACAGATAAGTACGGAACCAAACTTTAAAATTAAAAAAAAACCAACAAAGAAAAATAAGTACACGAAAATATTGTCACGTCATCTTCCAGACTAATTCAGCAAGATTCTTTGGCCACAGTTATTAAAAAGAAGGGCCATACTTTGAGTTGAGTCGGCAACTTGAGGTCCTTTGATACTAGGCCGTGAAGTGTTTAAGTGAGTGCTCAAGAGAAGGCGCGATAGGAGATCACTCGCCGCTGTGGTGTTTCTCAAAGGCGTTATAGTACAAGAGGTTGGCCTCTGAAATTCCCGTTTGAACTTCAAACTCTAAGCTTTCAAATCTTGCTTGCCTGTTTCAATCAAAGACACGCTCCAGTGTACTCAAATTTTAGTAATGATTCGCTTTTCATTTCGTTGGTACGGGTCGATGTTACACTTTCTATTGTGGTGCTGGTATTGAGTTTGAGTTTTTTTTGCACTAGTTGATGTTTGGTTAGATTTTGTTTTGTTTTTAGATAAAACTGCAGAGGAGGTTAGTACGGTAAACATAATCACAAATAATAATAATAAAATATTTATATTGACACAAAGAAAAAAGTTATACATTTCCATTTGAAACCTTGACTTCTGTGCTAAGTGAGACCTGTGTTACAGGAGTCAGTGTCTTCACCCGTTTTTGGTACTAATTTTCATAAATCATATAATCATAATCACATTTTATTTGTATAAAATATGGTTTGCATAAAACATGGTTTGCATATAATGGTGTTAAATAAAATGTCACATGTTTCGCTAAAATAAAAAAAAAGCATGAAAAATTTCAGGGTTTAGCAATATGTTACAAGGCATCAACAACTAGGCCGGTTGAAAAAGTTTTTTTGACTTTTATTTCTTCACTCTTTGTCGTGTTAGTGCAGTGGTTCTTAACCTTTTAGTCATGGGGGACCATTTGACAAAATTTTTGTCTTGCAATGGACCACCCAGTTGGTTTATTGGTTTGGATACAGTACAAAGGGTAAATAAATAAAGGGTTGTTCTATCTATCTATATTGTTTATAAAACACGCATAAAATTATGTAAAGCCCACAGATTTTGATTTACATTACGATTCAGATTTTTATGAGAGCGCGAGGCGAGGGTCGCGTTGTGACGACTCGTTGTCACCTATCTTATTTATTAGGATGGCTCCGCGGACCACTTGGGATGTTCCCAGGGACCACCAGTGGTCCGCGGACCACCGGTTAAGAACCACTGTGTTAGTGCCTAACCTGGTATCAGAATTTTATGCAGCCCACGGGCCTCTGACTTGGCTTTACATGTCATCGAGAAAAATCTCTCAGGCATGCATTTTTACCGTTCCTACAACATACTATCATCTATTGTTGTGTTCATTTGCTTATTTAACCCAACTCTCAAACACATTAGCTAATGCTACACACTCATACAAAGTGGACCAAAGAGTTGTTTCAACAAAGAATTTATAACGTAAAACTTTTAAAATTAATGCTATCGTACTCTAAATAGTCCAAACATACAAACATAGATCATATGTGCGGGATTTACTTAGGTTAAATTCTCCGAGCCAACTTCATATCATACTCGTAGTTCAAAGTTATTTCGAACAAGAACCCTTGGAGTACCTAAGTACCTAGCGAAGAATAGCTAGAAAGTTTATATTTTGTTTTATCTACACCCATGCTATAAATCCTCTATAAAAGTATCTGAAACAGTTAGCTTATGGCCAACATTAAAACAGCCAGTGACATAATAACCATTATAACACCCAAACGGGTGTTATAATGTTGTACTGAATTTCATTATGCAACTCGTTTTAAAAAAAGAACATTGTCTAGCACGTGCGATTCACTACCACAGCGCCGTAATTAAAAAAAAAACTTAAGTTAATTCGAATTCACGTCGTATCCCGCCATTTTTGTTCGATATTTGGATATTAGTATTGCATTATGTACTTTGTTGTTTACAAAAATGAGTGATACAAGCTTTGTGCATTTTAATAATAGTACAATCCAAGATGTAAATAATTATATTATTACCTATTACATGGTTTCTTTGTAATAAATACTCAGCAATTAAACTTTCCATGAATTTACATAGACTTCTTACAACACTACAAAAGGTTTCAGAACCTTTTATGGAGGATTCATTTCATGGATGTAGATAAAGTCTTGTATGCAACTGTACATAATTAGGTATTAAAACACTCATGTGATACTATTATCACACTCGGCTTCGCCTCGTGTGATAAACCCACATTCGTGTTTTAATACCCCTCATTATACAACAGTTGCATAAATAACTATTATACCTGCAGGCACTCCACTTCTAGTTCAGAAAGATTGCTTATAACAGCACAAATCTAGTTCATAACAGAATACAAGAAAATATTTTTCGCAAACAGTAATCCAGCTTTGTTGGCAACAAGGAGAATTTTCTTCTTCGTAAATGTTATTTTTGAATTTTATTGATTTGAAAACTTTAGCTTTATTTCACACTTATAGTTATGAAAAAAAAAACATCGATAAATGTGTATTAAGTAGGTATTGTTTGCATAAATTCTTAAATAAAAATAAGGAATCTGAGATAGCAAGTAAAATATTTTTTCAATACACTTCCTCAAAAACTGGTCCTTAACGCACTACGATTAGGTACAACATGCAATGTATTTCACACGCGTGCGATTTTTTCCACTTTCCCGCACGTGTGCGGGAATGAAAATTACCACAGATAACTATACCTATACTTAGTCCAAATTGGTTCAATGCAAATTAAAAAAAAAACATTCACCTCAGACTGTAGAGTCTGAGGTGAATGTTTTTTGTTTTTTATTTCGCCAAAGCACTACGCGTCTTTACGGCATAAATATTTTTTGAATATTAAAATTGTGTTTATAATCAGAATATCATAGATAAACATGATTATTTAAAACTAATCGTTACTTTTACACACAAATTAACATTTATTTGTGTTCTGAATTCAAAAATATAAAATAAATCTATTTTTCATATTAGGCTGTTTAACGACTTCATACCATTGCCTCTCCTTCAACCTGGCGAAACTAAAGCGCGAAAAAAAAAAGAAAATTAAAATCATAGTTTCATAGTTCGTGACAAAAATATTTTTAGTTATTTTATTTTATTTCTTCAAAAGTGTATTGAAAACCGTCATTTGATACACGTGGACATTTGTTATTGCAATTCTTTCAGTTATACTTCAGTTATAATTCCGCCTCGAATGCAATAACAAACTTTCTCCACTTGTATCAAAATGTACTATTATAATTTGTTAAAAAAGAGTCCAATTGTCATCGTTGTACACAAAAGTGTAGTTAATTACTTTTAGTTTTATATATTTATTTTTGTTCTATTTGTAGTCTGTTATATAGTTTAAATAAAGTTAAAAAATAAACGTGTCTAACTGAGAACCTTTTTTTTGGTCGGTTAAAAATCAACGTTTCTTAGAGTTGATTTGGGAGCACGGATCTAGGACAAAGTTAAAAAAAAACCCTGATTGTGTGCTTAGAAGTTTGCTAACTTACCAATTTCAAAGTTAAACCTCACTTAATATTCTTAGTTTTAGCCGGGAGTAAATTAATTCCTGTACATAACAAACTTTGTTCTCAAAAGGAACCTTTGCGAGGAAAAGCGGAGTTGTGGAAATTTTCGAGTGTTTTCGATGTCATTGAACGCGTTCAACGGGTTGCAGACAATCCCTTGGCCCGGATTACCGCGGGTTGTAAACCAATATGCCCCTGCGAGTATGGCAAGGCATGTAAACTGCCTACAAAGGCAATGTCTACGCCTGTCAGCCGATCCGGCGGAGAAAAGCTCTATTGTGTTTGGCACTTCTTTTGTGTACCCACTTGTTATTTATCTCGATATCTGGATTACCAACCGAGTGTGAATAATTTATATATTACGTTTTATTTTTCGTGTAACATTTAGAACGTTCTGTTGATTTTTGAAGTGATTTTATTTTTTTCTTAAATCTGTAGTAACGCTATCATAGACAAGGTGACATTTTGGTGAAAATGTCAAGACTGTCAATACATTCTTGAATTAATCCAATGATTGACATAAGCTACCGAAAACCTTGCGTCAGTCCTGTTAAAAGCCTTTGTAAAATGAAATTGCTACAAAATAATTTATTACAAATGGGCTCTTATAAAACACCGAGAAAATGTGCATGGTTCGGGTTGACCGTTTCCTATGGAGAAGAATCGGCAAGAAACTCCATGGTTACTCTTTTAAAATTATTTGGTTTTAGAATGTTTCTGGGCGACCGAGCTCTGCTTGGGGGAAAATAGAGAAAGCTTCTAAGAAAATTTGACACCTGTTAGATCGATTTTTCGCCCCGTACATTGCACCTTTCATGGAAATCGTTAAAGCCGTTTTTGTAAACAACCTGTCCTTTAAAAAATATTTTATTATGGTAATGGTATCAATGAGGGGGGAGGGGCTCATCAAAATCGGCTCAGAAACAAATCTAATAAAAATATGAGTAATTGGATCAGCAAGGTATTAACGTTATTAATTGCCAGAAGAAATTAGCAAGGTGTGAGAGAAGAGATAAGACCATTCGGTTCTATTTAAGTACGTTGGTAATTAAGATACAGCGCTCGATACTGGCGCCCCCTATAGATCCATTATAGTACTCTAACGGCCTATAATTGCCCGTAGGAGCATTATGAGAGCTTTACGGGAAAAATATATCGTTATTTCAAAATATTGGTGTTCTTTTGTAAGTGCTTTAGTGAGATAAAGGTAATAGCTCGAATACAGTGGTAGATAATGGAGATTTTGCTTTTATTTATTGCTCAGTGATTTAAATGTCTGTCCGAAGCAATATTAAAAGCAGTTAAGTATTTGTTGCACTGTCCAAATACCCGCGTATATTGGATATTCTAATAATAAATACGTAATACGTGGGTACAGCAGTCATTGTGCCGATAGTCGTGTCGGCCAATGGCTTAATAGCCAAGAGCCTCGACCAACATCTTAGGAGGCTCTCGCTTGGCAGCTGGATCAAGGGCAAAATGTTAAAGGGATAAATGTTTTTTTATGTTGTTTTATTAAGAAATATTTAAAAATGTTAAAAATGTGTATATAGATGAATGTAGGAATGGAACGCGACGCAAGCATGAGATGTGTGAAAGAGACATAAGTGTAAGAGTGAGGGAGACAGGTGATGTATGCTAGAGATGATGTGAATGTTGAGGAAGGAAAGGGAACACAAGAGAAAGGGGAGAACGACGCGAAGGTGTGACGAAAGACGTACGGTGTCCAAAATTATAAAAGTTGTATCTAAAATAAAAGTATATTAAACGATTACGCATTTATTTTGGCTCAAGAACCTGATCCCACAAATTTTGGGGGCTCGTCCGGGATCAGGCCATTAAAAAAGGCGTAATACGACAAAGTACCTAGGTACCGGCGCGGCGAACACGTGCTCGGCTAAGAAGAAAACGGCCGAAGCAAGAAAAGACGATGGCTACAGCAGACGACAAACAAACAGCAATGGGCTTCGGGCTCGCAGACGGAATAACCGGCATAGGGAAGTTCAGCGGCGATGACAAGACTTATTCGTCGAGCAAATGGGCGCAAGATATCGACGACAACGCCGAAATTTTCCAATGGACGGCTCAGCAGACTTTAATTATAGCACGTAGAACGCTTACAGGAACGGCGGCGTTATGGCTAAGGTCAGAGAAAACTTTCAAGACTTACGACGATTTAAAAGCTGCCGTCATCAAAGAATTCCCAGATTCTGTCAACGTAAAAGAAATGCACGAGTTGATGTCTAGCAGGAAAAAGCAGAAAAATGAAAATTATTTCCAGTACATGTTGACAATGAAGGAATTAGCACGGCGGGCGAAGTTTCCAGACTACATTGCAATACAATATATTGTGGACGGCATCGAAGATTATGAATCAAATAAGGTAATTTTGTACGGCGTGACGACGTTCTCGGTGCTGAAAGAAAAGTTAGCTTTATACGAGAAAATGAAAGCCAAAGCCGGGGAGCGTCTAAATAAAAGTGAGCGACCTAAAAATCAAGCAGTGTCATCATCAGCGACGGGCAGCCAAAGGCGTTGTTATAACTGTGGAAGCGTCGGGCATGAAGCAAGTGCATGTCAAAATGGTGTAAAATGTTTCAAGTGCAATAAGAAGGGCCATATTTCCACGCAATGTAAGGAGAAGGCAGAACAGTCATCAAACTCAAAGCAACATGGCGGCGGTGAAGCGAAAACTCACGAGCAAAAACGAACGTTGTGTGTGACAGACTTCACTTCAAACGTTGGTGAGGTTGGCCAACAGGATTACAGGACAGCGATGACAGCAGCGGCAAGATGGCGGAATATACACCTAACATTTGCACGAACTTCGTTAACAATAATGGAACTCAGATTGAGATGAAAACAAATGCGAAAGTGCAACTTGAAAATGCCTGCAAGATAGTAATTGTGAATAAGTGTGAAGTGAACGCGTTGATTGACTCTGGCAGCGAAGTAAATCTTATGTCGAGTGAACTTTATGTGCGTATAGGTGCCCCGAAGGCTGAGAAAACGGTCACAACGTTTGCAGGACTAGGGTGCAGCAAAGTGACTGCAACAGTAAAGTTTACGATTGATGTAAAGATAGATGGACACGATTATAGTGTTAAGTTTTATGTTGTACCTAGGGATGCTATCCCTTGTAGAATAATATTGGGTCAAGATTTTCTTAAAGATGTGTTTACTGTGTTGTCAAAGGGGTCAATAGTTATAACCCCAAGTGCTGAAAACTGGCTCAGTAAATTAAGTTGTTTAGTGTGTCATGATAATTCTTATGTTTTAGGTGAGATTCAAAATGAAGAGGTAAGGCGCCAAGTTATAAGTTGTGTGAATAGTTATAATCCTGTACAAACCAAGGATGCTCCTGTTGAGCTACGCATAGTGCTTAAAGATGACATACCAGTGGCCCAGCGTCCAAGGAGAATATCGTTGGCTGAACAGGTGACGGTAGAAAAGCAGATATCAGAGTGGCTCAGAGAGGGGATAATCAGAGTAAGTTTTTCAGAATATTCCTGCCCTTTGGTGCTAATTAAGAAAAAGGATGGCAGTACGAGAGTGTGTGTAGACTACCGATCCATTAATAGAAAGATAGTCAAAGACGAATTCCCACTTCCCATCATTGAGGACCTGATAGATAGACTTAAAGGAGCTCGAGTATTTAGTGTGCTGGATTTAAAGAACGGATTTTTCCATTTAAAAGTGAGTGAGGATAGTATAAAATATACTGCTTTCGTCACTCATCATGGGCAGTACGAGTTCTTAAGAGCTCCATTCGGGTTGTCAGTGTGCCCGAAATATTTTATGCGTTTCATAACTACAGTGTTTCAGGAGCTGATTGCGAAAGGCATATTGGTGATTTTTATTGATGATTTGCTAATCCCCGCCTGCGATGAATTCCAGGCTTTGGAGCGTCTTAAGGAGGTGTTAGCAGTCGCATCACAATATGGACTGCAAGTGAACTGGAAAAAAGCACAACTGTTATCCCAACGTGTAGAGTATCTTGGACATATCATTAAAGATGGTCAAGTTCAACCTTCTAAGGAGAAAACTGAAGCCGTAGCCAGGTACCCAGAACCAAAAACTTTAAAACAACTCCATAGTTTCATAGGACTAACCTCCTATTTTAGGAAGTATATTAAGGACTTTGCTCTCATAGCAAAACCCTTAACGGATTTGTTGAAGAAAGATGTAAATTTTGTCTTCGATGACAAACAAAGAAGTTCATTCAATATGTTGAAGGATGCATTGGTGAGTAGCCCAGTGTTAAGGATTTATGATCCTCAGTTGCCAACAGAGCTACATACTGATGCCTCTTCAATAGCATACAGCGCTATACTACTCCAAAGAGATTGCACAGGTGGGTTGCATCCAGTATATTACTTCAGTCGCAAGACTAATGATGCAGAGAAAAAATACAGCAGTTACGAGTTAGAAGCATTAGCTGTTATCGAAGGGATAAAGAAATTCAGGCATTACCTATATGGTAAACATTTCAAGATTGTCACCGACTGTCAAGCTTTTCAGAAAACCTTAAACAAAAAGGACCTAACCACTAGAGTAGCACGGTGGGTATTACTACTAGAAGAGTATGACTATATGATTGAGCACAGACCAGGTAATAAAATGCAACATGTAGATGCCCTGAGCAGAAACCCATTTGTTGCTGTCGTCGAGTTAAGTCTTCATGACCAGGTCAAGCGAGCACAGATATTGGATGAAGGTATCAAAGCAATTATTGAAGTTTTAAAATTACAATCATATGAAGATTACATATACAGTGATGGTTTACTATATAAAGGACCGGATAAAAGGTTGGTGATTCCTAAAAGTCTAGAAGTTGAAATGTTTAGGAGGATTCATGAAAAGGGTCATTTTGGAAAGAAGAAAATGATGGAAATATTAGAGAAAGACTATTATATCAAGAATTTGCAGAAAAAAATAGAAGAATTTATGTTAACATGCATACCATGTTTACTGGCAACTAAGAAGGAAGGTAAACAGGAAGGTTTCCTCAATTGTATAGATAAGGAGAGCATTCCTCTGCACACAATTCATTGTGATCATATAGGACCACTTTCGGAAACAAGAAAGCTGTACAATCATATTTTAACCTTGGTTGATGCCTTCACAAAGTTTGTGTGGTTGTTTCCAGTAAAAGGAACCACCAGTAAAGAGACAATTGACAGAATTATGATACATCAACAGACATTCGGTAACCCTGTACGTTTGATTTCAGATAGAGGAACTGCATTTACAAGCAATGATTTTAAGGAGTACTGTCAAAGTGAAAACATTCAACATATTACCATCACAACAGGTGTTCCAAGAGGGAATGGACAGGTGGAGAGGATACACCGAACAATAAAAGCAGTGTTAACGAAACTTTGTATTGCAGATCCCTCACAGTGGTATAAGCATGTCAGCAGTGTACAGCGTTCTCTGAATAGTACCTACCAACGAAGCATTGCAACTACTCCATTTCAGTTACTGATGGGCACCAAGATGAAAACCAAGGAAGATATTGAAATATATAACTTGATCCAGCAGGAAAACCAAGTAAATTTCTTACAGAATAGAGAAGAACTTAGAATGAAGGCAAAAGAACAAATTCTTCGAGTTCAGGATGAAAATCGAAAGACTTACAACCACAGACGAAAGGAATCCCGTAAATATAATGTTGGGGATATAGTTGCCATAAAGCGTACACAGTTTGGTACAGGCCTAAAGTTAAAGCCGCAGTATCTAGGCCCATACAAAGTAACCCAGGTAAAGAGGAACGATCGTTATGATGTAGAGAAAGTCAATTCTATGTCGGAAGGTTCACGATTGACGTGTGCTTCTGCAGACATCATGAAGCCATGGCCTGGAAATTATGGTAATTGATTAGAAGATAATTATGTAGTTTATTTACTTTGTTGTATTGAGCGTCAGTAAGCACTTTAGGTTCCTCCAGATAAACTTTACAGGAAGTCTTGACCTAATGTTATTGTTGTATCTAGTGTTATTTTGTTTTCAAGTTAGGTAAGATGTACACACCTAAGTTTCTGAGAAATTCTTATTTATTATTTTTATGATGCTAATTGCTAATGTTATTGTTGTATCTAGTGTTATTTTGTTTTCAATTTAGGTAAGATGTACACACCTAAGTTTCTGAGAAGTTCTTATTTAGTATTTTTATGATGCTAAGTTTACGCCATTGTGTCAGGATGTTTATTTGTTTATGAGTTAGAGTCACTAATTTAGGTAGAGTGTAAGATTGTTATTCTGAGAAGTTAGTTTTCCATAATAAGTTGATGTTAAGTAGTTTCTTTGATCTGTTTAATTTAAGAGATATTGCTGTAGTCCATGTATCAGTTTAGTTTTATTAATTTCCACTGTGTTGGGAGATCAGACTGGGACAGTCTGATGTCAGAATGGCCGAGCTGTAGGAATGGAACGCGACGCAAGCATGAGATGTGTGAAAGAGACATAAGTGTAAGAGTGAGGGAGACAGGTGATGTATGCTAGAGATGATGTGAATGTTGAGGAAGGAAAGGGAACACAAGAGAAAGGGGAGAACGACGCGAAGGTGTGACGAAAGACGTACGGTGTCCAAAATTATAAAAGTTGTATCTAAAATAAAAGTATATTAAACGATTACGCATTTATTTTGGCTCAAGAACCTGATCCCACATGAATAAATGGAAAAAAATACGTAAAATATTATGTTGCACGAGATACATTTAGTATCATTTTTCTTAAAACCGTCCCTTAAAATTGAAGGAAAATATTCCATCATCACTGATGACACCTGATAACTATATCAGGCTTATTGGCTACAATGGTTCTGCCATTGTAGCCAATAAGCCTGATATACTTATCAGGTTGGCTACAAAAGTTCTGTCAGTGAATCGATTAGAGCTGTGCGCAATGATTGTTGACTTAACGGTCCCACATGACGATAACCTCGTGAAAGCCGAGAAAAATAATCAAATCAAGTATCTTGACTTGGCTCGCGAGATTGTGGGGGTGAACTCAGCGATCATTGTGCCGATAGTCTTTTCAACCAAAAGCTTAATTGCCAAGGGCCACGACCAATACCGGAGGAGGAGTATTTTAATTACAGTATTTCCTAGATTACAACAATAGGTTCTAGCTATTTCAATCAAATCACAAAGAACTTATTATACCTAATCCTCTTCTAGAAGCTCAACATATTACACTTATTTTTCTGGAAATGTTAAAACTTATAAGTATTTCTCTCTGCCATTGGATTATGGAATAAAACACGTCCATTTTTATATATTGGCGAAGTTTTTCTTTAGATTAGGTATTAAATACGTGTCATTGGTGCCGATTCCCTTGTTCACAAGTTGAATGCATCTTTTTCTTTCTATTTCATTATGAAAAGGACAGAAGATAAATATTAGTTTAATCCTGTCAAATTAGTCAGCACCTGACGTAATTTGATGTAATTTTAGTAGTCAACTTTTTAATCGCGTCTAAAACTTGTATGGCGCTGATTAATTTGACAGAACATAACTAAAATTTATCTTCTGTCCTTTTCTTAATGAAATAGAAAGAAAAAGATGCACTGAACTTAAATTTGGTTTAGTTTGTAAACAAGGGAATCGGCACCATTGGCTCGAATGAAATACTTTACCAATATAATTATTAAAGATTCTCTTAAAATGGCCTTAACATAATGTTTATTTTTTAATGTTTGTTTAGACTTCACCACCTAGAGTGTTGAGAAGCACAGCCATTTGAAACTTAATTTGTTTAATTTGTTTAAATAACATCGTAGTTTTAAGATTACCTAGCTTGAATAGATACCCTATGACCTAGGTCATCTCAGAATAATAGGATAATAACATTATGTAAAACAGCAATAACATATAATAACTATTTGTAGGTAGTTAAGTATGTATAAACTCAGGTCAGCTGATTGGCTAAAAGAGCCCCCTTAGTATTTTATATCTAGCCAATCAAAGTTAAGTAGGTCACAGGGGTGAGGAAAGGGGAGTCGAGGGACGGGAAATGCCGGCTTCCACGCTACCGATAGGAAAATAGATAAATATCAAGTATTAGGTCAGCCACTACTTGAGCTAATAAAAATGTGAATAAAATAGGCGACTTTTTTGAGCATAGCCAGTCTTCAGTCAGCAGTCCTCAGTGTTTCTTATAACTTACTAGTGTAAAAGTCGTCGTAAATTCTGTGCAAATTGGGTAAAAGTATTGAACTATATTAACTGTGTACTCTCTATAAACTGTATTTTCTATGTGATTGCAAACTTCTATTGATAATTGTGTGTTTCTGTGTCTTTATAAAAACTATTTCGAATCAGTGTATAATCAGTTGTAAAATCAGTGTAATTAATCTAGTAAATCAATATACAGTGTTTAAATCAGTTCATCTTCTGTGGTTTTCTCTTGTAATCAACCCGTGCGGCCTGAGATCCTTTACAATTTGGTCCTGTCGAGCCGGATCTGTTGAGCTCGCTAAAGAAGATGAGCACAGTTACGACGAGAAGTAAGTTGCGTAAATTAGAGGCAGACATGAACAAGCGGCGAGAATTAGAAGCTGACTCTGGGGTGCCATCCGAAAGGGCACACGGCTCGCCTTCAGTCGCACCTACATCAATGTCTATACCTATACCTGTGATCCCAGGGGCGGGAGGTCGAGTTTATGACCACAGAGACACGTTCACGCCAATGAGATCGGAGAGGTCACACAGGGCAAGGTCAGGGGCAAGCCACGTCTCCTCGAAGAGCGGTCACAGAAGTGCCGATTTCCTTCGTCGGAGGGTCGAATACGAGGCAGAAAGAGAGTTGGTGCGCATGAAAGAGCATTTAGTCAAGAAGAAGCTTGAGGTCGATCTCGCTGAGATAGACGCCGCTGCTGACGAAGATTCAGGGTCAGAGGACGAGGGAACAACGCGTCGAGTAGAAGAATGGGTGACAGAGACAGCACCCGGTGATAGAGAAACTCTCGCGTCCACTATAAGTCGCGAGCCGCCGCCGCCGCCGCGTCCAGTGCCCGCGCCCTCCCGCGAAGTGTACGTGCCCTCTCGCGAAGTTACCGCGCCCTCCCGAGAGGTAGTAGCGCCCGCGCCGCCGTCTGAATATATACCTGCGCCCCCACAGTGTGCGCCCGCGTCCGTACAGTTTCGCGAACCGCCGTACCTAGGGAATGTTACAACCCCAGCTACAACCAGTGCCCCGCGAGTGAGAGAACAGGCTCGAGAAGTGCCTGAGTGGAGCAACACGTTCGCTGACGACGCAGACAGAAGCAGGTCACGAGATAGGAAGATAGATCAGTTGGCGGACGCTATAACTAGCTTAGCACGTCCGCGACCGGTACCAAGACAAGCATACGAGTTGCCATTTTTCAAAGGCGACCCAGCAGAGTGGTTGTCGTACAAAAATATGTACCATGACACAACAGTTATGTACGAGTTCAAGCCGCACGAGAACCTAGCGCGCTTGAAAACATCGCTGCAAGGCGACGCAAAGATAGCTGTGGAGGATTTATTACGAACCTCTACTAATCCAGCTGAAATTATGAAAACACTTGATGAAGAATTTGGGCACCCAAATCTAGTGCTTGAGTGTGCCCTAAATAAAGTGCGTGCATTGCCTAAGGTAACTGAAAGTGGTCGTGAACTTAGAAAGTTTTCAACAACAGTAAGAAATTGTGTGTCGCTCCTGAAAAGTGTTCGAGCTAACGGTTATCTAAATAATCCTCAACTGGTGAGTGAACTTTTAAATAAGCTTACAGCTGTACAGCGCGCTCAATACGGTGATTTTGCAATGGGCATGGCAACCAACCAGGGCATAGATGTGCGAGTTTCACCAAGCCTAGAAATACTCGCAGAATTCCTAAGTCATCTAGCCCGAGCCACATCCTATTATGTACAAATGGAAATGAACACTAACGCCGCTAAGAACCGACCCAATGTACAGTTTGTAAAGCAGCAATCTAAAAATATTCAACGTGTACACGTCCACTCAGACAATGAACAGTCAGTCAAGGAAACAGAGGAGCTATGTACTTTATGTGGAGAAAAACATAAGCTACCTAAGTGTGAGAAGTTTTCTAAATTAAGTGTTAACGACAGATGGCAGCACGTCAAGCAAAATAAATTATGTTTTAAGTGCATTGTAAAGAAACATGGAAAGAATTTCTGTCGTGCAAGTAGGTGCGCGTCGTGTAATTACGCCCACAACACATTGTTACATGCCGACAAGAAGAACGAGAGCGAGAGCGTCACGAATGTTAGTGATTACACTGGGAAAGCGTTATTGAAGATAATGCCTGTGTGTGTAACAGTGAACGGTGTTGACAAGCATTGTTATGCCCTATTGGATGACGGGGCAACCGTATCATTGATAGACGACTCGTTAGCCAAAAATATAAATGGAAAGCAAGTACCATTGACTCTACACAGTGCGCGCGGCCAAGAGATTGTAGATGAAACATCAAGAATAATTAGTGTGTCAGTGCGTGGACCTAACGGACAAGCACATGAAGTGAAGTGTCGCACACTGAAAAGCCTGGACTTACCCGCGCAAACAGTGCCAGCCGCAGTCATAAATGAGCACGCCCACATCCGCGACTTGGGCTGCGAGGAGATGAGAGGAGCCAGACCGCTGCTATTGCTGGGTCAAGACAACTGGGAGCTGCTGACCAGCCAGGAGACTCGCCGAGGGAAATCTGGTAAGCCAGTTGCCTCTTTGACCAGTTTAGGGTGGGTTGTGCACGGACCTGTAGGTAGCTATTTAGATACTAGTGAACATTCATTGAACTGTGTAGTAGAATCAACTATTGACTTACACGAGATAGTTAAAAAACAATTTGAGCTAGAAGCTATAGGTATTTCGGAAGTGCCTAGAACACACAAAGACGTAGAGAGAGCTAAAGCTATTTTAGATTCCACTAGCCGTCAAACAGAGAGCGGCGCGTGGGAAATAGGATTATTGTGGCGTCGGGATGACATTCAGTTACCTGACAATTATAAATATGCACGTCAACGACTAGCGGGAATTGAGCGTCGTTTATGTAAAGACGCTGTGTATGCATCAGCCTATGCAGCACAAATAGATAGGTTGATAGCTGAAGGGTACGCGAGTAAGGTGGACGGCGGTATCAAATCCGATTCGGTGTGGTATTTGCCCCACTTCGGAGTAACGAATCCTAACAAGCCGGGAAAATTAAGATTGGTATTTGATGCCGCGGCCAGCTACAATGGGACCTCTTTGAATGATAATTTATTATCTGGGCCTGACTTGCTCAACTCCCTGTTAGGCGTGTTATTTAAATTTAGATTAGGGCCTGTTGCCTTCACTGGTGACATAGCCGATATGTTCTTACGTGTTTTGATTAGAGAACAAGATAGAGGGGCACAACTTTTCCTTTGGAAATGTAATAGGAATAACGAGCCTGACGTGTACGTGATGAACTCTATGATATTCGGGGCTGTGTCTTCACCGACATCAGCAATTTATATACTCAACAAAAATGCTAACCAACATAAAGAAATATACCCCGACGCGGTAGCCGCCATACATGAAAAACACTATATGGACGACTACCTAGATAGTACTTGGTCGGCCGCACAAGCCAACAATTTAATTGAGGAGGTGACTCACGTCCACGCCAGTGGCGGGTTTAATATACGGGGGTGGGTGACCAACTCTCCAGAGTTGCGCGATAAATTGAAAACAGAAATGCCTGACCGAGTTTCACTTGATAAAGGTGAAGGTGCTACGGAACGCACACTAGGAATGATTTGGTCACCGAACACAGATCAGTTGGCCTTTGACCTATCATTTAAGCGGCTACCTAAAACCATAGTAGAAGGTCACGTTGTTCCAACAAAAAGAGAATTTCTTCGGTTCATCATGTCGATCTTTGACCCCTTAGGTTTCTTGTATCCATGTGTCATACAGTCGCGCATCCTTATGAAACGGATATGGCACACGGGTATTCAATGGGATGAAAAATTGAAACAGGCAGAAGCCAAAATATGGTTTGAATGGCTTCATAACCTACATCACCTTAAAGAGGTATCTATACCTAGGTGGTACGGTTTACAGTTAGAGCACCTAGAACTACATGTATTCGGTGACGCGAGCGAGTCCGCCTACGCGGCGGTAGCTTACATAGTAGGAATAAATACAGAGGGGAATAGGGATGTCGCCATAGTAATAGGTAAGGCAAGAGTAGCGCCACAAAAGGTAACATCTATCCCACGACTAGAGTTGCAAGCAGCTGTGCTAGCTTGTAGACTAGCTGACACAGTTGTTAAAGATTTAGGAACAAAAATTAGTAGTGTACATTTATGGACAGATAGTAAAACTGTTCTTAAGTGGATAAATTCAGACGCATTAGAATTTCAAAGGTACGTGTCACACCGTTTAGCTGAGATAGATAGGAGGTCAGAGAGAACAAGCTGGCGCTGGGTTCCGTCGGCGATGAACCCAGCTGACAAGGCCACCCGGATGGACTGGCCTAGTAATAGTAATGAGTGGTTGGCGGGTCCCTCTTTTCTTCGCTGTCCACAGGAGCAGTGGCCGGTTGACATCGACCTCGACGCAGTGGCAGAGCAAGATTTGGAGAGAGTGCAGCGAGTGCACACTGTTGCAGCACAGGCCGACCCACTGCTACGGTACGAGCGGCTGCCCACATGGACACGCGCTGTTAATGTTATGGCACGCGTACATATTTTCACAGAACGATGCCGCAAGAGGCGTCAGACAACCACACCGTCAACAGACGACCTGCACGAGGCCGAGTTGCGCCTCTTACGTCTGGCGCAAGCAGAGAGCTACGCAGCCGACATAGCAGCACTACGAGAAGCTCGCCCACTGCCTCACAACAGCAAGCTACGAGCACTAGATCCTATGCTGTTTGACGACGGGCTGGTGCGAGTGCGCGGCAGGCTGGGCGCCTGCAGCGAGCTCAACTTCGGGGAGCGCCATCCTGTCATTCTAGATGGGAAGCATGCGCTCACGCGGCGCCTCTTACTCAAGTACCACGTGGAGGCGCTGCACGCAAACCAAGAGACTGTGGTAAACAGAGTCCGAGAGAAGTATTGGGTAACTAATCTACGGTCAACAGTTAAAGCCGTCACTGCAACCTGCCAGCGGTGCCGGCTAGAAAGAGCCAAGCCGGTGACACCCAAGATGGGTGACCTTCCAGCAGCAAGACTGGAGGTCACAAGAAGAGCCTTCGTGCACTGTGGGGTCGATTATTTTGGCCCCATGGAAGTCGCCATCGGTCGGCGCAGGGAGAAGAGGTGGGGTGTGCTATTCACTTGCCTCACCACCCGCGCCGTCCACCTGGAGCTGGCGGCATCACTGAGTGCCGACTCAGCCATTCTGGCCCTGAGGCGCTTGATTGCGCGCCGCGGGCGACCATCAGACATGTACTCCGACCGTGGCACAAATTTTGTCGGTGCACACACCGAGCTGCGCGCGGCTCTGCGCGACATGGACCACGACAAGCTGAGCAGCGAAGTCACCGGGCGTGGGATTGCCTGGCACTTCAACCCCCCGGCCTCCCCACACATGGGCGGGTGCTGGGAACGACTGGTGCGCTCTATCAAGAACGCACTAAAGGCGACGCTACTAGAGCGTGCCCCCCGCGAGGAGGTCCTCTACACCCTCCTTGCCGAGGCCGAGCTGATTGTCAACAGCCGGCCTCTCACGTACGTGAGCAGCGACATCGAGCACCCAGTGGTGCTGACTCCAAACCATCTCCTGCTGGGCACTGCCGCGGGAGATGCCCCGTGCACACGTCGACATCCAGCCGACCTGGACTCCCGCCGCATGTGGCGACGGGTGAACGCGCTGGCCGATCTCTTCTGGAGACGCTGGCTGCGCGAGTACCTGCCGACGCTACAACGACGCAGCAAGTGGTCAAGTGACATTCCAAATGTGAAAGTGGGTGACGTGGTAGTGATTACTGATGATAGTAAACCACGAAATCAGTGGACCAAAGGGGTCATTAAAAGTGTTTATCCAGGTGCGGACTCTATAATAAGAGTGGTAGATATAAGAACGAATCATGGGGTCTTGCGCCGACCCGTTGTGAAGGTGGTTGTGCTTCCTACAGACGGAAGTGTAGTCGGTTGAACCCTTCTACAGGGGGTGGAATTGTTGAGAAGCACAGCCATTTGAAACTTAATTTGTTTAATTTGTTTAAATAACATCGTAGTTTTAAGATTACCTAGCTTGAATAGATACCCTATGACCTAGGTCATCTCAGAATAATAGGATAATAACATTATGTAAAACAGCAATAACATATAATAACTATTTGTAGGTAGTTAAGTATGTATAAACTCAGGTCAGCTGATTGGCTAAAAGAGCCCCCTTAGTATTTTATATCTAGCCAATCAAAGTTAAGTAGGTCACAGGGGTGAGGAAAGGGGAGTCGAGGGACGGGAAATGCCGGCTTCCACGCTACCGATAGGAAAATAGATAAATATCAAGTATTAGGTCAGCCACTACTTGAGCTAATAAAAATGTGAATAAAATAGGCGACTTTTTTGAGCATAGCCAGTCTTCAGTCAGCAGTCCTCAGTGTTTCTTATAACTTACTAGTGTAAAAGTCGTCGTAAATTCTGTGCAAATTGGGTAAAAGTATTGAACTATATTAACTGTGTACTCTCTATAAACTGTATTTTCTATGTGATTGCAAACTTCTATTGATAATTGTGTGTTTCTGTGTCTTTATAAAAACTATTTCGAATCAGTGTATAATCAGTTGTAAAATCAGTGTAATTAATCTAGTAAATCAATATACAGTGTTTAAATCAGTTCATCTTCTGTGGTTTTCTCTTGTAATCAACCCGTGCGGCCTGAGATCCTTTACATAGAGCTTAACAACTACATAACTTGAATAGATGTCTATGTTCCGCAAGAAAAATAAAAGCTTATGAAGCAATTTGAATTAGCAATTGAGGTTTCCTTTTATTTTTTTAAAAAGCAAGGATGCTTACAATTGCGACGGGCGGGAAATGGGAGAAGACAAAAAGAAAAAGCGGCTTATATTCTCCATGGTAGCTGGATTAGGGTTTGGGATGACAATATTATTCTTCAGATAGATAAATCTGTACTTACTTTGTTTTATACTAACACCAGCGTTTTATTTATTCAATTGAGGCACTCGAAATAAGGCGGCGTACTGACGTTTGGCAATTGAATGAATTTTGATATGGTTCCAAGCCACATTGGGCTCAATCAGCTTATTCATTCAATTTTGTGGTAGCTAGTCAGTTTTTAATTCAATAATCCCTAATCCCTATGCCTAATCTGATAGATTTAATAAATAAACTGACTTTTGGATATTTCTGATCTGCCATGACTGTAGACCACTGCAGTTTTTTGCTTCGTTTATGGAGTTGTATGGACTATCGAGTTCACTGACAGTCGACCATCATCATCATCATCAGCCTATTAATGTTCCCACTGCTGGGACACAAGCCACCTCTCAATGAGAGGGAATGGGCTATAATCAACCACGCGGGCCCAGTGCGGATTGGTAGATGTCACATGTCTTCGAATTTTTGGTTCTAGGACATGCCGGTTTCCTCACGATGTTTTCCTTCACCGTTTTGAGAGCAGTGATGATGCAATAAATTACACAAAGTAATGCGCCTGTCTGGGTTTAAACCAACGACTTACTGTTCGTAAGTCAGGACCGCCACCACTAGGCCACCGCTGGTCTTGACAGTCGACCGCTTTAACTTTATTCATCCTCATCATCCACAGCCCGACTTCACCCACAGATGGTCATAGGCCTTTCTTTGTTTATGCCAAGCTCCTAGCCTCATAGAAGATATTACCTTATTACTCAGGGCATAAGGGTCAAAAGTGATTGACCGTCAGTGAACTTGGTAGAACATTTGGAGACAGATTAACTGGCAGCTGCGTCGATATGCACATCGCAATATCCAAGGCACAATTACAGTTGGAGTTGAGCTGCGTTTGGTTGGATATCTGAATGACTTTATCAGACTTCAGACTAACACTTCAATTGTACTAGCACCTTTACCGATACATAAATTTACGGTGTAAATCGTGTTGAAGACAATGTAATGAGAGTCTTTTCATGAGATCATAATAGCATAAAAGGTACAAAAACCATTATTATTCTTCATTGCACATAAAATAAAAATACACATACACAAATTGCCATAATATAGAGTTTAAATGGCAAGCTTAACCCAGAATTAGATTTTCTTACAACAAACCTAATTTCGATCGCGAGATTTGCAAAAGATATATATGTCTACGAATGAAAATTGATATTTATTTTTAGTGCAACAATAAATATCAATTTTCAAACCATGACAATAAGTGATCAATTAGTACCTAAGAATCAATTCATAACACTTTTATTCTGGTTGGTCAGAACAGCAAGCTTGGGTAAAATAGTTAACCAATCAGCCTTCATAATTGCATCCCTACATTTTTCGTGATGTAACAAAGACAAGCGATGTTCTTGCAAAAATTTATTTGCGAAAATGCTAGATTTTCGCAAATAAAATGATTTTTCTGATTTATTCTGCATAATAAAAAATAATGATGATCACTGCTCGTTTTCTTTTTCATGCGTCGGAAAGGATAACGATCGAAAGATAAATATAATTAGGTACCCCTACAAGTCCAATATCTATCCTGGCAAATCTCATAATAAAAAGGATTGATCCCTACTTGTAAAATAACCATGAGCTGACGAAAAAACTGGGCAAGTGCTAGCTGTTTCCACTAACCGAGGTTCTGTGTATATTATAAGTATAAACAAAAGGAAACATGCGTAATCTCTTGGGTGGCGTCAAATCTTACTACTATTATATATGCACAAGAAAAGAGAGGCATATATATAGTGGGTGAATTCAAACTGTAGATGATGATTATGAATGCGAAAGTTTGTGAGGAAAAAACTACGGAACGTATTAAGATGAAAGTCATCCGGTAGTAGGTACGCTCCCATAGGACAATTAACGAACTCCATGCGGGTAAAGTGGCGGGCGTAACCTAGTATTAGGAGAGTACAACGTCCTTAAGCTTCATAAAGTAAACTTAAAATGTCACTTACGGGATAGGTATCTTCCGTGATAATTGGTTATTTTTGAGCTCCCGATATTTCGACGCTGTTGCAAGCGGCATGATCGCGGGTCACGGAAGATATCCCGTAAGTGATATTTTAAGTATAGTTGTGAACCGTGAAAGCTTAAAACAGTGTTCATAAAGTAAATAAGGAGGTCAATAGAAGAAAATACAACCAAGTGGGTAATACGGTACCTCTTTGGTAAAAATGGTTGTCAGACTAACGGGCCTATGACAACTCTAAGATTGGCTTAACGTGATTTCTGAAGCACGGAGGAATCTTGGTATGTAATAGATAGTCACCCACCTACGAACCAACCTAGGCGAGTGCGGCTTTACCTGAAGATCGACCCGAGCGACTGGTATTATTTAGTCTCTTTCAGTTAGAGGTGCGGGACCCTAAAAATGAACCTCGTTAAATAAACTTACCCTTCGAGATATTTTGTCAGTGTCATAGAAAAAGGGAAACGGTCCATTTCGGTACTGTTTACATTTTGTAATAGAATTCTAGTGGTTTCATAACTGAGTTCGTTGTATTGAATTGGAAATAACTTTATTCTACGATAAACTCAAATTAAACATTTCTATACGTAGAATTGGCTTTAGTGGAGATAATTTGGTACGTATTTACAATGTGAATGTTTAGCTTGTAAGTTAAATGAAAGATCATAAGCAAAATTTTTTAATTTGTTTTGGTTTGGTTGACTTGTTTTTTTTTCACGGGTTTTTTACCATAGTCTCCGCCAGATAAGTAAGAATTAAAGATCATTAACCCGCATACATTTATTCAAATACATAATTACGAAAACAGAAATAATTACATAAACCTGTCTCGAAACGACCTTTATTGTGATCCTTAACTTTTTCTAGTAATAGAAAACGATTCTTAATGTATTGTCGGGGTACCTACGCAGAGAAATTAAGGAAAGAGCAATGACCTTTAATTCTTATTTATCTGGCGGAGACTATAGCCTTTATTTATTTAAGGAAAAACAAACAGTAGCACAATAAGAATTCATAACAAAAATTACATATTACATTTTTCTTAAATTATGCTACCCACAACGTTCTCCACAGATTACAATTTAAAGTATTTAAAAACTAGCTAGTAACAACACAAATACAATACATTAACAACGGTCATTGTCCTGGAACTAATATCTAAGATTTTTAAATGTATGTGATTTATACATATAAAAGAAAAAAGAAAATTTAAATTTGTGTGCTTATTTAACATTTTTGTCCACGGCTTTGCTCGCCTTATCCAAATTTTACCTCTTTATAAGATTAGTATAAAAAAACCATTTACTGGCTTTCGTAAGTTATTTTGGGAATGGTATCTTATTCTACCAAAGAAATCTATAATCATTCCATTTCATAGTTTCGTCGTTGAATAGATCATTCCAAATGCCCGTGAATACTCTACTCCAGCTTTTCCAAAAACCACTTAACAAACCAATGTTGGTTTTTTACAAGTTTCATTTAAAGTACTTACGGGACAATATCCGTGGTTTTCTTTATTAATGTGCTCCCGATATTTCGACGCTGTTGCAAGCATCATGATCGCGGGAATACTCATGATGCTTGCAACAGCGTCAAAATATCGGGAGCTCATTGATAAAGAAAACCACGGATATTGTCCCGTAAGTACTTTAACTGTAGTGAAAAACCGTGAAAGTCTTAAACAGGGCTTTTACAAGTTTATTCTGAAACTCGATTGCATAGGTCCCAGTCCTCGAATATTGGAGTCAACATTCAAGTAAACTAAACAGCTTGGTATTATTGAGAAGCTGTTTGTACCGCAGAACGTAACCTACCCTGGCTTTACAAGCTCATGAATATTCGCTTACATGTATTGTGTTCATTTGCATGATAGCAGTGGATGCAGTCGCTTGCTTGTCGCACTCCCAGCTCACACATTTACACTGCACTAAATGTTGACTTTTGGAAATATTACCGTTTGTTTTGGCCACAAAATGTTTGGAAGAGATTCTTGGTTTTGCTTCCGTGTTTTGCTTGTGTTAGTCCTCTGAGTTTGATCAGGTTTAAATGGATTTGGTATTATTACATTTGGCATTTATCGCTTACCCCAGCCTCCGCAAGGAGATACGATACGCTCAGCCTATAACAGAGCTTAGCGGGGATGGTGCGGTCGAAAAATATGGCACACGTCCGACCGCCCACGCGTCCTCCATCGCGTTTCGCTCAGGAGGACACGGCGCGAGCGCACGAAGAGATAAAAACACTTGATTTTGGTTGGAATTAATGGTAAAAGTGTTTTCATATTTCACAATTATGATGGCCGTTTTTTTTTTTTCGGGCTTTCTAAGTATGGTATAAGTTTTATTGTTCCAAGCCTGTATGTCCCCAGCTGTACCCGATCGAGTACGGTGCATTGTTATTTTAATTATGTCTGTAATTGCGGGTATCGAAGAGCTACTATAACTCGAATGAAATAATAATTAAACCTTAATTGAGACTTGTCTTTGTGATTTAATTGGATGCAGTAAAGTGCAAGTAATCGTGTATCGCACGGCCGAAATATCTAGATCGAAGTGTGAAATATATACGTATAATATGTTTCTTTTTTTCAAAATTTAAATCCGTGCTATCTAAGAATAAAACATAATAGAAAATGACGTTTATCTGGGTAAGTAAGAGGAAGGAGCTCGTAGCTAAATAATAACAGCCGCTCGGGTCGATCTTTAGGTTAAGACGTGTTTGCCTAGGTCTGTGGATGGGTGACATACCGAGTTTCCTTCGTGCCTCGGAAAGCACGTTAAGTTGTCGGTCCCGGCTGTCATTTGTAGATCTTTTACAGTCGTTACAGGTAGTCAGTGGCCCAAAAAGTCTGACAACCTGCAGTCTCACCAAGAGGTATCGTATTACCCAGTATTATCTGCGTTGTGGAGGTCACAGATAGGCAGTCGCTTCATGTAAAATACTGGTATTGAGCTGCATCCGGTTAGACTAGAAGCCGACCCCAACATAGTTGGGAAAACGGCTAGGCAGTTGGTGTTTATCTGGGTAACCTCGTCTTAACATCTTTGAAACGTTATAACTAAACTATATATTTTAAAATAGGTTACCAATGTAAATTATCCACCTCCTTTTAACATCAGAAAACAACTTAATGTACAAAATATCCAAAAGAAATCAGTAGGCATAGAGTAGAATAGAAACTTACGACACAGATGTTTATCAGAATTCGCTTTTAATGTTGTTTTTTCCCAGGCGACAAGAGTCATTAAATTCATTAGTCACGCACACAGTTTTACTACCTATAGGAACCATAACCTTCGTTAGAGTTTTACTTTCGACTTTATTTTATTTGGTGATTGACCTTTTTTGATTTTTTATGACATTTTCATCACGATACATCAACCTATGTTTCTTTGAGACGGAGTAGAAAAAAATAATTAAAAAGATAAATAAATAAATATCGTTGGACATTAACACACAGCGCCATCTAGTGCCACACTAAGCAACGAGGCTTGTGTCGTGGACACCAGATAGTTGACATATACTACATAGATTTTTGTTTGTAAATACATACTTATTATAACATCCATGCTCATCACACAAAACATTTGCTCCAACCGGGATTCGAACCCAGGACCCTAAGAACGTAAGGCAGCCTCACTACCGCTGCGCTATTCAGGTCGTCAAAGATACAAGCAATTAAAAGTTTAGTTTTGAATCAATGAAAAAAATTGGGTAAGTAATATAATTATGATATAATTACAAAATCTCTAATATTTACAAGACATAACAACTGAATCTATAATTTTATTCGATATAACGATCAGTTAATATAATAAACGATTGATATAATTTTAAAGTTTTATAATTTTATAAGCATAACCTACATTGAATATAAAATCGTTTGATATACCACTCAAAAGACATAAAAAACTTATTTAGTCTAATATGGTAAAACGCGAGGTTTTTATTTCCCTGTAAAAAATATGCAAATAAGCATACACCATGCATGCAGCATGCAAGCAAGCATGCAGCATGCAATCAAGCATACAGCATGCAAGCAAGCATGCAGCAAGCAAGCAACATGCAGCAGGCATGGTTTCTGTCACGGCTCCAGCGCTGCGGGGTTCCGGCGGTCCCATGCGAGCTTATCGTCGCAGATGTGGTTCACGCAGACAAGACTATGTGGAGTCGGTTTTGCAGCGATTCGTTTCTGCCACACTTTTCGATTAAATAAATGTTATATCAATATTATATGTTTTAAACGATAGGCCTAATGATTTTCGATTAAATAAACGTTATATCCAATAACGTTATTCGAAATAAGTTTTGGAGTATATAAATATTATATCTAAAGAAATTATATCAACAGTTGGTACTCACGTTTATTATATCTTGTGAACGTTATTGAAATGAAAATATACCAAATAACTTTATATGTTATGAGACGCACCCAAAAAAATTAGTTCACAGGATTGCTCTCAACAATGCATAATATCTATGCCAGTCTCTCCGACTCCATCTGGTGAATGGTTGATACCTCCAAGACACGTTTACTATTCAATACATCCACCAGCACAATGTTTTGAGCGCGTTACATTGAGCTTTACCGTAAAACGTGATTTTCACCCCTAAATAAATGTCGTTTCCCAGCAACAATTTTTGCGTAGGTATTTAGTTTGATGTTCAGATTGCTTGATTGACGGCTTCGTGAGAGTTCATTTACACCTTGTATGAACAGTTTTCTAAAACCACTTCTGAAAATACAAAACAAACTTTCAATCAAACATTATCAACATACTTTCAGTTAATACTGTGGTCTGAATACATAAATACTCGCATCTATACTTAGATATGTGTAGACAGACAAAGTGCGTACAGGGTAAAGCCCTTAGCGAATAATTATTGGTTCATTAATCGTACCCCTGCGAGTTTAAGAGGCTTTACGATCTGTTATTCACGATAATATACGCACATATACGTAGCTATATATAGTAACCCTACCGTCACGGTCTATCGCTGATAGATTTCATTGGTGGGTAAATAAACCTTTGTCTGAATTTTATTTTCTTGTAGATAGGAAGTACTTGCCTTGATTTGGTTGGAGGGTTGAAAATTATTAGTTCTTATAATATTTACAAGTAGTTCTTAGAAATGTCATTTTTTGAAGTGAAAACTTCTTTAGGCGCGATGAGCTGATGATTTTTGGGTGAACAAAAATCATGAAACTCGCGTGACCGTCACGTACGCTTTTCGTAGCACTCGTAGCCGATCCACTACGGCGTAGCACCACGTAGGCGTGCGTAGTGCACAACCCGTAGCAGTGCTACGACTGGGGCGGGACCTGAGGGGGTGGGGTAGGGGAAAAATTGAAAATTAAGACACAAATTTAAAAAAAAATTGAACACACTCACAGCTCGAAGATATAATTCACAAGTTACTTAGTTTTCACTTCTATCGGCAGTCCCCAAAGACTGCTCCGCATGTTTTTTTTAATCAAGCTTCGTCATCATCATGATCATCTTCCTGCCCTTGTCCAATGTACTTAGGCGTTCCCGCAACACGTTTTTTTCTTCCATTCTCCTCTATCAACCGTCAAATTTGTAAACCAAGCATAAGGCGTACTTAAAGCTAGTACTCGTTTAGAAGTCAGGTCAGGTCAGGTCGTTTAGTCGTTAGGTAGTCAGAGGACCAAAAAGTCTGACAACCAGTCTTACCAAGGGGTATCGTATTACCCGGTACTAACTGGGTTGTGGAGGTCAGATAGGCAGTCACTCCATGTAAAATACTGGTATTCAGCTGCATCCGGTTAGACTGGAAGCCGACCCCAAAACAGTTGGGAAAAGGCTAGGCAGATGATGACTCGTTTAGAAGTCAGCATCATTAAAAATCTTCCTATTGAATCCACCAATCGAAGACCAGCGCTGAACATTGAATAACATTTCGAAAAAAAGGAGTACCTATTCGCGAAAAACTTACTTGAAAAAAAAACCTGTATCAACCTTTCTAATTCAGAATATACGTAATACTTTGATTAAGCCGCTTAGCCTTGGCTTATCGACTCATCAAATGCGACTCATTAATCATTTACTTTATCCTGTATTTTATCCATACATACCTTCCTAAATACAGGGCACTACTTACGTAAATATATCTCGCTCGAATGAGGTTATCCTGCCTGTACTTCCTCTATTGTTTTAGGTTCAGGATAAGAAATACAACCACTTCATTCAAGCTTATTTTGGGTTCATACGTTGTTAAACAAATATTCGTTTAAAAGAACAAAGGACGTCCTACTGACTAAAACAATAAAAGTTTTTTCGGCGAGTTGGTTTTTGTACTGTGATTGAATACGAAATGAAAAAGTATTTTTGGGGTTATTACGAGTACCCACGATGATTTGCTCGTATTTGTAATGAATGCGTAAAGGCTTAATGTTTTTTTTTTTATTTGGGACAAGCTCACCACACTATTCCCAAACCACTGTAACTTCTGAAAGCCAGAACCAGCAGTGGCGACCACCAGAAAAGCGCGAGACAATGAAGCTCGACGAAGTCTCAGAGAAACAATTTAACTGTCTTGGATCCCGCAACAAAATTATTCAGAAAAGTATAGCGGAGGAGTAGGAAAACCATAATTTCCACTTCCCTCCATTTCAAATGGCTTAATGCTTATCGAATTTTCAATTCCAATGAAGCTGAAGGTACCTCGAGCTTCACTGAACTGACTGTAGCGAGCTCCTGATTCCCTCTAATCACCGGCCGACCAATGAACCATTCATGACAGCTAAATCCATTGTACTTGCTTTCTGGAAAATCATGATAAACTATCGCTGAGAATCACGTCGCTTTCACAACTAAAGGTAAAAGGCAAACGGACGTATTTGCTAAACCCTTTGTGAAAATAAATCTTGGCATAGAGCCGAGATTATTTTTGGTGGAAAAATAACATTTTGTTACATCACATCCATTTAGATTTCATTTAATAAAGGAAAATAAAATACCGCTTCCACAAGACGATGTAAAATAATATTTAAAGTGTGTGGTTTAAAAAAAGCAAAGTACAATGTGCAATTTCACAAAGAGCTACAAAGTTCAACGGTCCTGCAAGCCCGGCAGATCTTTCACCCTCGGGCGTCTTATAATATTCCCCAAGAAATTTGTACAGCGAAACTGCAACACTGACGGAACCCTTCGAGCAATTTCGGTACACATTCCCAACACTCTACTCTCGGAAGTAGACACTGTTGGCCGTGAAAAGATTTTAGGAGGGCGGGAAATTGTTTCCTTGGCTTTGTTTATTTGTTTACATACATTTATACTGAGCCAACAGGGGTAGATACGCTTTAAAAACTCGCTTAACCCATTTTGAAATATTCGACGTATGTTTTGATAGCTCCATAGAGAATCCATAATAATTTTCCCACAAGCTCATCCAACTGCTTAAAAAATGATGTGAGCGCGTAACAAAGGATGTAAACCGCGTCAACTTTTTTCCCTCTCCGTAGAGCTAAGGCACTTAAAACGCTGTAGACGCACAAAGTTTATAAAAGCCGAGTTCATAAGGCGGCTTTATTAGACAATTTCCAGGTGTGGAGCAGCTGACGTCTCAAATATTAATTTCTGATGGATCCCGCCCAAATCCCGTCTGATCCCGAATTTTAATGACCGTTTGTCACGCCCGAACGGTTTTCATCGGTTGTTACATTCGTATTCAGTTCATAATTGATGCTGGAGATTAGTGCGAGTGTGATTCTAACTATACGAATAACTCGTTTAAACTAACTGTTCTCATTACTCATTCAGATACCTCGACGATTACTTTGTTCAACTGAAGCAATTCTGTCCCTCGATGATAAGCTGTGAAGTAGGTACTTTGCCAACTTCGGGGATGAATCGTCCTCGTAATTTCGTTATGAGTTATGAGTAGTGTTTGTCATTGTCAGTCGATACTTTATAGATCACCTACTGGAACTATGTCAGTGTTTGATAAACGGTTACCGAGCTAGAGTCCGTGAAAGTACCTACTTGTTATGAGATGTTCGACCTGAATTCGATTCGTCTATCGAACTGTTCGATTTAGGTAAATAAACTTATAAAGGAGGTCTGTATATCTTGCTAACGACTCGGTGGTGTTTATCTGTGAATCAGTTTCTGTGTGTCTAAGGGCTTTGCGACCCAAATAAAAGGGTCGACACAAAGGTGTCCCGCTAAGCAGATTGAAGGTTACGTGACGAGACAGCCAAGTGGTGTAGGGTGCGCTAATCATCACCTCCGGGTCCCCCACAAGCTGTTTGGTTTTCGACTTTACGATCATTGCTTACACTATTATTGTCGGGTTGATTATACCCGTGATAATGCAGAATACTAAGCTATGTTGCTCTGAGATTAATGAAACAATCCATCAACTGAGCCTGTTGCTGTCTACTTACACTACGCATTAGGTGCGTACGGATGTTTTAATTAAAGAAAGCTTTATGTAAATAAGGCAGAAATTTACGCGTGAATGTTTAAAATAACTGAAAATAACTATCATTGTTGTTGTTGCTTGCCAAAACAATTATACTGAGAATTAGATTAGTATGAATAACAAAGCAATTACAAAGGCGTGGCCGCAAACCACATGTTACGAAATCACTAATAGGTAGGAACAATGAGTGAATGGAATTAATAAAAAATATTCATCAGACTATGTTTTTAATTTTAAGCCAGTAAATAACTCCCTCAACGTCTAAAACTTTGTAACGTTACTCAATAACTTGTAAAGCAAATTTAGAATAGGTAAGCCTATGTAGACAGCGAAGATATTAAAATTTGGTTTTCCAACGCAAACAATCTGACACGGGACCCTCGTCATCTGCGGTCTCATGTGCACACCCCGACACCCAGTTAAATGTAGCTCCAACTTAAATGTTATTCTCTTACTAATTTTACCAACAACGAACCCAATACTTACACACAATCCTATTCTAAACTTCAACACACTGATAGCTGACAAGTCTTAAAACAAAATAATTTAAACCATCTGAATACATTAAATTAGAAAACGAATTTGATTTAACACCAGATTACAAGACTATACCAGACTATGTAGTTAGTACAACAAAAGTAAGCGTCTTACATGAATAAAAAGCGTTTTCTACAAATTCACAGAGATTTACATTTCAATTAGAAGAGAATCCTCTCGAAACAGCACTTGAGTCACGCCTTTTCAAGTGAATTTTGTAACCAGAGAGCACACTTGTGGAAAATCGTTATACCTAATGTTAATATATTATGCTAAAACAGTTCATAAGTTGCGCGTGATACGGCGGTAAGTGAGAGTACGAAAGGAAACTGGAAAGTCACTCAACTTTCGTTTACGTTGCTAAAGAGAGCAAGGGTCTCCTTATAAAACAGTTTCATGAATATTTATACAGATTTAAGGATAGTGTAGTGCCGTTGTGTAAATAATTGCGGTCGAGTGGGGTCTTGAATTTAAATTGCTTTCGATTGCTCTTTGTTCAAAGATTGTGGAGTGTTGTGAAATAACAATCACTTTCAAGAGATACAAAAGCCGTCATGGGTACTCTTAACTTCTCTTATTACGCTACAAAGGTGAGAGGTTCCCTTTGAGATTGATATTAACTTATTATTAATCTTGGTTAGCTCGAGGCTACCCTTATAATCCACGGATTGTGCAAATATTTTTATTATTCAATCCCTTCCAAACATACCGAGCCTTTATATAACACCTTACTCGGTTACTGGGGTCTTAAAAACAGACGTTACCCTGAAATTTGTTTCATAATTTTGATGAAAAGAAAAGTAAGTTCCACGTGGATCCTTCTTGCAATTTATTAGTCTAGCTATTTACTAAAAACACAAGCCAAGCAGCGTAACCATTCTAAAAACTAGTCTGTAAACAACAAATATTTTCCTTTGAGTATTTTCTTCTGTCAAATATAATTACTTACAAACCTTGTAGAAACAGCGAAACAAAGTTTGAGGCATCTAAGTATAAACGAGTTTAACCGACGCTTTTACGTGAACTCGCGACAAATATAATTAAGTAACTGGGAAATTAATAATTCCTTATTTTGAAGAGACCGATTAATTAATCTACAAGAAGTTATGGTTACGACATAGACTTAAGTTCGAGAGTTTCTGGTTTCATGTCAATTGGAAGTAAAGTTGGAATCAATTAAATACTTGGTGGTTTGACTTTCTTGGTCTTCCAGTAAAGCTCTGTTTGTTTTTGTTGAATCAAAAATGATAATCTGCCATTAGAAATTTTTTGGGACAACTTTTTGTTTGTAAGCCTCATTCATTCGTTTCGTTTCATTCGTTCTATTTATTTGTAAGTCTACTAATAAGGAACGATCTCCTGTAAGAGGTGGTGTCTCATGTCGTTACATAATTAACAAATCAACCAGACGCTTTTCCAAATTAACCTACTAGTTCGAAAAACCTTCCAACACGCCATCCCATTAACGGCGAAAACTAATGAAAACACAATTTCACTACGAAAACATTAAATTAACTGTCTTAAGATGACTGTTTTGACAAGTCGAGGCATTGTAAAGCCGATCTGAACAGTATCGTGGTTCGTGGGGCTGCGCCGTAGGATTAGGGTGGACGGTTCGCGTGCAGGACATCCTGCTTATCTTGTTACCCGCCTGTCTCTGTCACGACATGTCCCAGCGAAGGCTAGCTAAATGCCGAGCTTTGTTTGCTATTGTTCTGTTGACAAAATAGACGTTAGTTCGCTGTTTCGGCCATTCTGGTGGACGGAAAAAATGGCGCGTGGCGAGAATGAGGTTTGACGTATGGAGGTTTTTTAAAAGGGTTTTTAGATAGTTGGTTATTGAGATTTATGGTTTTTGGTGAACTAGATTTTTTTCTATCTACGTCTGATTTGACTAGAGTTGTTTGTAATTTTAATCATTCATAATTTGTGGTTGCCTAAATTTCATTAGTAGCGTATTGAATAATGAATCATTTCAGCATTTCTGTGTAAAACAAAACAGTTTTTAACTTTCGCCTCAAATTCTTTATATTTGGATTACAAATCTAAGTATGCAAAGAAGTTGCAAACTTTTACAAACTTAAAATTTCATTACGAACTTTTCCTTCGTTATTTTTATCGTGTTTCCCAATTTTCTAAAGTCGCAATTATTCTTGAAAATTGAAGTCTATCTATTTATATTCATTAACAAAGTTTAGAGTAAAGGTCCATTAAGGGATTGTTAGCCTCTCATCGCTAGACTTTCCGATTTAATTAGCAATCACTTTAAACTATTAAAGAAGAAAATAAAAAACCGAATCGAATGCAGTTCTGAATAGTTTTAGTTTAATGTGCAAAAGGGGGAACTTGGAAAACAAAGTCCGAGTAGTTCTCAAGTGTAACAGAAAGCTTGAACTCAGAAAAACTATAAAAAAGTAATAAAAAAAGTAAGGAGTGTGCGATTTTTCGCGCAAATTGTAGCGAGTGTCAAGATTGCTCGTGTATCAGACGGATTTAGGGACGTGCCTACTTACTTACGTTTGCGTTGAGCACGTCTAGATATCTACGATGTTGACATCTTATTACTATTGCGTAAGTATCTATTTATTTTGCACGTCCTTGAGAAAGGTCAGATGCGTGGTGTACAGTACTCGCAACCGACGTAAGTGCAAGACCAGATATATGAACGTGGATGACGTGAAAGGAGTGTGCAAGGATAGGAGCAGGTGGCTTCTGTAGTATCAGCCTACCACAATGGTAAAAAGGGATAAGTTTATGTATGTGTGCATTTTGCGAGTTAAGAGGACTTTAGGAGCTAAATGCGAGTTTTATAATGCAAAAAAGCATATTATGATTCACTGCAATAAACAAAACCAGAAAATATATATGATATTCTTCAGAATATATGCTAGTAAGATAGTGTTTTGAAAACATAATACAACTAACTCGATAAAAAAAGTCACGAACTTATCTCTAAAATTTTTATTTAACGAGTAAAAACCATACTAAATAAAATACATGCAATCATTCTGTTTTTTTTTTATTAATTTATTTTATTTTTTTAGTCCGACCTATACCTAGATTTTTTGTAAATCGCAGAAAAACCACTCATTTCGCACTATTCGGCCTGCAGTGACTGACGTAACAACCACTTCGTAGTACAAGCTGATTAGAACTTTATCCTAACAGTTTTTCAAACGAAGTTTGAACTACCACAAGTATAAGAGTTGCTAATTTAGGTCCTGTAGTCGCTTTAAGTTATTATTTTGTTATTGAACGCACTCGGTTTTTGGAATGGCCTGTTTTGTTATCAGCAGCTGATATTAGTTTTGCGATTTCATGGTCGGTTCCATAGTTAAGTTGATTATTATCATGAGCACTACACGCCCTTAAAGTATTGCCAACGTTTAACAAATCACTCAGTATAGTCGGTACAAGTACTACTTCAAGATCTGTATTCCTATAATCTATGCACCTTTGTAACCATTTATATGCACTATCCTATGAAATATATCTCAGTATTATTCGACCATTCGTTGGTTTCATTTACTATCTACACCGCACCTTATAGGTCTTAGGTTCTAGATATTTTAGAGATCCTTAACCAACATTAACTAATCCGTAGCCGGTACCACGGAAACGACAGAGGGTTCCGGGATATCCGATGGAACACACAACTGCATCTTCGGTGCTACGCCTTAGACATGTTCTGGGAGAAACAAAGTCGCTTCCTTTAATACCGTTGCAGTGCTCAGTAGCACGTGACTACTTCGTGCCACTATTGGTGGCATAACATTTCCATTGTATTCTCTGAAAGGATAGATAGGAGGATAGGATTTCTTGAAAGAGGACTTTTTGCGTAGCTCGGAGTAGTGTTCCGTCGCTTGCACAGACAAGTGCCACATGAACGGACACTGACAGTGCTCAAGTGAAGTTTTACTAACATAGTTTTAAGGTTCTATTTACTAACACAAATTGTAGTTTTACCATATGTATGTTAGGCTGTATGGTATATGTATAACTATGGTTCAAAGTTGCCTGAAAATTCATAAATATTATGTTATAATTATGATTGTATCAAATTTACTCACATACTTTTAAATCAGCAAGCCTATTGACATAAATACCAGGCAAAAATCTATACTCCAAGTTAAACTCGGGTAACAACCATTTCCCGTTTACAGCAATCGCTCTTGCGAGCCCCAGGTCGGCGTGGCAGCGTACCTACTAGCTAATTACGTAGAAATCAATTAGCAACAGTAAAGAAACAAAATAATGAAATGAAATGATGTTATTTTTTTTAAAGTAGGATTTTACAAACACTTTGACACGTCATTTTTTTTAAACTAGATGGGGCTGCTGTTTCGTACCTGAAAACTCTAAGAAGAAACAGCCGAAACAAACTCAGAAGTCTCTTTTGAAGTCCAGACATAATCTTGCTCAATTCACATGAGGACTATGCAGATTAGTGTCTGAGATGGTCTTTTGAAGAAATAACCACACAAATTTGAGTGGACCTGTCCAGTCAGTGCAAGCATTTGTCAGTTATGAAGAAGAGTTGAGAAACTGAATAGATAATAAGCAATGCCTTGTCACACTTAATATGTTTGACAGCTGTCAAATCTACGTATTTGTGATATTCATTTTGACTGACTGTGTTTTGTACGTAGACATAATGTTTGTAGGTCTATGTGTAGGTAACGTGCAATTTGCAATAATGAGCAATTCAATCAGGCGATGTTGCCACTCAAAGCAGTGCTCAGTCATAGTGCTGTGAGCTTGGCGAGAACCGTGGTACTATCACAAATGTATTCGAGGTGCAGCAATTCATCGATTCCAATAATTATGTGTATAAGTGGGTACTTGGGAGAACAAGTATCTTTCGGCTTCGACACAAAGTTTTGAGTGCGTCCAATGATATTCTAACAAACAGATATGTTATCACCTACAAAACCACCGAAAAAAGTGTGCCGCGGGGCAGAGCCCGCTCACATATACGCAGTGACGCAGAATAAAGGAAAAACAGGCCAATTGGCCGGTTTTCGAGTCTTCACAATTGCGCGCTCACAACATACCTGTATAGTAGAATATCATTGAGTGCGTCTCATTGAGCCCTACCGAAAAACGTATTTTTTCACCCCCAAAAAAAATTACGTTTCCCAGCAACAATTTTTCCGTAGAGCTACTTAGTTTGACGTACAGAATGCTTGACTGACGGCTTCGTGAGAGAACCGTCTACACCTTGTATATTGAAGAGATGGTTAAATAAAATTATTCTCACACACTTTTCTATTCTATGAGAGCAGCGGTGGCCCAGTGGTGGCGGCCCCGACTTACGAACAGTAAGTCATGGGTTCGAACCCAGACAGGCGAATTACTTTGTGTAATTTATTTCATCACCACTGCTCTCAAAACGGTGAAGGAAAACATCGTGAGGAAACCGGCATGTCCTAGAACCAAAAAATTCGAAGACATGTGAGATCTATAAATCCGCACTGGGCCCGCGTGGTGGATTATAGCCCATTCCCTCTCATTGAGAGGAGGCCTGTGTCCTTGCAGTGGGAACATTAATAGGCTGATGATGATGATGATGATGACACTTTTCTATCAGGATAATTAAACAAAATTATGAGTTTAACCGCATAACGAAGCTAGGATAAACTTATCAGCGGCAAAGGCAAGGCACCCTCGCTGGAACTTATTAACTGGTTTCTGTCTTAACTCGAGAAAGCTCGTCGATTAATCTGGGATGCAATCAAATCGCGCTTCCATGTTTTACTTCTTCCGTATCAAGATTTAAGATTCAACTATTATACTGCTTTGGAAGAAGATTCATAGATCTAAATCTATGAATCTTCTTCCAAAGCACTATGAATGATATCTTTCGTCGAACACTTAAGTGTCCTAAGTGTTCGATGAAAGATATCATTCAAAAGTGTGTATGTTAACGTAGGAAAAAAGTTTTGGGTTAGGGACCCCTTGCGTTACAAAACTATACACAATACATACAAATAACAAAATTAAAGTATATGTTTAATATAAAAAAGCTTTTTACTGAATGCATTATGAAAGTATATTATTATACGGAATTTATAACAAAAACAAACCCTTTTTTTCTAAGATTTGTTAGAAAATAAAAACCGGCCAAGTGCGAGTCGGACTCGCGCACGAAGGGTTCCGTACCATTATCTATACATTAGACAAAACGGCAAAAAAATCACGTTTGTTGTATGGGAGCCCCCCTTAAATATTAATTTTATTCTGTTTTTAGTATTTGTTGTTATAGCGGCAACAGAAATACATCATCTGTGAAAATTTCAACTGTCTAGCTGTCACGGTTCATGAGATACAGCCTGGTGACAGACAGACGGACAGACGGACAGACGGACAGACAGACGGACAGACAGCGAAGTCTTAGTAATAGGGTTCCGTTTTTACCCTTTGGGTACGGAACCCTAAAAACAATTTTTCAAATGGACAGACGTCTGTTCCGGCTTATCTCCAATACGACTGGACCAATTTCGACGGAACTTTTACTAGAAAATAGCTCATATTAGAAGGAATAACTTGGGTTAATTTTATTTTAGATAAAAAAAATAATTAAAAATATTTAAAAACCCGACTGTGTAAAAAATTGATATTTTTTTACGCAGTCGGGTTTTTAATATTTTTTATTTTATACTTTTTAGTTACCTACTTAGATATACCATTATAAAATCCTCATGAAAGCCCTTTATCTAGCCGTTCAGGCTGCAGAGCGTGCCAAACATTTGAATTTGGCGCCAAAAATCCGCCGCTTTGATTTTTTTTTTTTTGATGTACCCAGTGCCACTCTCACAGTAAATACGAATCTAGCGACACCTCTCAAGCTAAAATCCATCGAGCCAAGAAGGCCACAGAGCGTGCCAAACAATTATACATACATACATATTTACATACTCTCGAAAAACATAACCCTCCTTCTGGCGCAGTCGGGTAAAAACGGGATTAGGATTCCGTGCAAAAAAAAATGAAATCATCAAAATCCGATTCAAATAGAGAAGTCATTTTTTTTTTTCATTAAAATCATTTCAGCGGCCAACAGCTAGTCACTAATAATTTTACCGTTTTTCAGTCAATAATTTGACCATGACAAACTCAGAAATGATGTTTCAAATATTTTGTGATTTGTATGAAAATATTGCCGATATAAAAGCCGAAGAATTGCCACACTAAAGTGGCAGTGGGCAGAGAGTGGTGAAGGTTGCAGGAATCCGCTGGATGCGAGTCGCACGGGACCGGTCAATGTGACGACACTTGGGGGAGGCCTATGTCCAGCAGTGGACGTCTTTCGGCTGAAATGATGATGTTGATGATTGCCGATATGAAAATACTGATAATTAGCTGCATCCCATTAGACTGGAAGCCGACCCCAACATAGTTGGCAAAAAGGCTAAGCAAATGATGATGTCATGGAAGCCGATACCAGTACAGCTTCTGGTATATTTGGTGTACGTCTTCAAGCTTGTCAATGGCTCAAACTTTATTTATGTTAACTTTGACCATTTCTGTGGCTTCACTTGTCATTTAGCTTTACAATCGGCTCTTGTTACTTATACGTGGCATTAGAGCAATGACTGCCTAATTTATACGCCCTATGTCAGATACCCAAACTGTCAGACACGCATATTGTCAGCGGGTCTAAAATGGCCGTTTTAGCAGAATCATAATAATTATGAAACACGTTAATAAAATTAAATTCTTAAAATGGATCATAAAGTCATTAGCATAAAGTTCATATTATGATTTTTAAATTTTTAACGTGATTCATATTACGATTTCGCTAAGATTCTGCTATAGCGGCCATTTTAGACCCCCAGGTCGACAGACTTCATCGCAAAATGTCAAATACGCAAATTGTCTAGTGGTCGCGTGACTGCTGAGCATGAGGTCCAGGGTTCGAGTTCCCAGGTCGAGCCAAGTGTTACCGGGTTTTTTCCATTAGGAATTTCTCAGTAGCAGCCACGGAGTCTGGATTTGTACCCGGTTGATGGCAATAGGCTCGCCACCTACTACATGGGACTTAAAACATTACTTGCGAAATGTGGGTGTACTATTCGGTATACCTATGCCTAAACCTTCGGGGTTACAGGCGTAATGACATGTTCTGTAGAACAATGCTTAAATTATAATAAATTTTATCCAATACTCTCAATGGAATCTACAGGTACAGTCAATCTCGTGAGAGAAAAAGATAGCAATTGCTTAAATTTAGTTTAGTTTGTGCACAACAGAAGCGACACCATTGTTACCTCTACCCGCGTAGCATGTCCACCGTAGAAACAAAAGAGAAACGACAAATCTTTTGTTCATCTGTCATTTTGTCGACTCAATGACAGTTGAACAAAAGATTTGTCGATTCTCTTTCGTTTCTGCGGTGGTCATGCTAAGCGGGTAGAGGTAACAATGGTGTCGCTTCTGTTGTGCACAAACTAAACTAAATTTAAGCAATTGCTATCTTTTTCTCTCTAATAAAACGAGAAAGAGACGGACGTAATTTAGAGCTGTCAAATTCAGTTGGAACTAATATTTCTAAACAAATGAAGGGTACACGTAAACATGTCGACTAAAAACACGATGAAGCGCAAGGCATAAACTAGTTTGACATCTCTAACTTAGTTCATAGCTATAGCCGTCCTTTTCTCGCACTGCCTTTTAGTAAAAGATAGCAATAGCCTAAATTAAGTTAAGGTTTTTGCACAACAGAGTCGACACCAATATAACATTGACAGCGCTTGTTATGAATTAGCATTACGGGCGGTTTTCGATATCAATGTTGTGCGGTTGACTGTACATCACCTATGAAAGTAATATTTTACTAGTACCTAATTACGCAACTTATTAAACATTCATAAAAATTAAAACTGATGTTCAGTTCCATTTCCTCTATTATTGAACACGTTGCAATCAATTATTCCAGAATTAACTACCTTTTGAAAATGATGACAAAATGAATACTTAGCAACATCAATATATACGTAATGTAGGTAAATGCCACAAATAGATAAATAGTGTTTATTTTAAAAATAGGCTTTTAAAAACACGTATTTTTTTAAAACTGAATGAGGCCGGTGTTTCGTTCCTGAGTACTCTGAGAAAGTACAGCCGAAACAAACTCAGAGGTTAAGGTCTCTTGTAGGTCCAGACTTAATCACAAAACTATAGACATGCAACCAGTGAAATAAGCAAAATCAGAAAATGTACTTTGATATAGTCCAAGTAGCTTGCTTGCAAGTTGCTTGCTTGCTTGCTTGTTGCTTGCTTGCTTGTAGCTTGTGCTTTGGTGTAGTCATAGTGTGTGTGTAGTTTTTTATAGTCCAGTAATGTAGAATGATGGGACATAGGATAAACAAATGCCTCTTCTTTTAGACTATGTGAGGACTATAACTACCTTTTCTGAAATTGGTTTTGAACAAACTTTTCGTGATCCACTATACTCAATAAAAATTTGAAAATACATTCTGATTTGCGAGTTATATGCACGCTTATCATTCATTAAACAATTCCATTCACCAATCATGAATTACGAATGACTGATGAACCGTACGGCGAAACTAACAATAAAACCTATTGTATATCTCTACGTAGATCATAGGTACCGATTTACATCTAAGTAAACACAATATTGAAACAGTAATTCAACTATCTTGTAGCTCGTACCGCAGCGGATGCTATCGAGCACGGGAAATGGCATGCCATGTAGCCGAATACGTCGGTGACATATCTCACATGTATCGGCTGCATACGACATTCTCTTATCCTCGTGTTTGAATGTAACGACTGTTAAGGTGCAAGCCGTGTGGTATCCGGCAGAGTAGAATAGAACCAACCCATAACACTCACGGGTGTCGTATAAGGCGACTAATGTCTGAGGCAGAACACCTTGCGCCTCCGTAGACCAGAGAATGGGCAGCAGCGTATTCTGTTAGTCTTTCATCACTGCCATCTCCAATCCGCCTGCCAAGCGTGGAGATTACGGCAAATTCCTCCCATCATGGGAGAGGCTTATGTCCAGCAGTCGACGTTATGGGCTGTTGTTGTTGTTGTAACCTTACAAATTCAAATTTTCTTACGTCTTTTTGCAATATTCTGGTCAGTCGCAGGGTGTGTGTTGATTAAAATGTGATTAGTGACTGTAACAAATATGGCTCAACTGAGTTTTAATAATTAAAATCATCAATACGACCTCTCAGTACATTTTAATCCCATGGAATGACTTTTTCATGAAATAGTCATACAATGGGATTAAATGAACAATGTTTCGGGAGCTAAAATATTGCGTGAATTGTGGAGTAGCTAATGCTTGTTAAAACTGCCCACTAACTCTGTAAGTAAACACTAACAACTGTTTATTATTGTTACTCGACAAGGAAGTAAAAATACAGAAACACAACACAACATCCTTCTGTGTTAGGTTTTTGCTTTAAAACTTCGTGAGTGTAGTTTTTATACGCGTCCACCGAAGTGCGTTCACACCGTCGACCTGCTTTGCGAAACTTGAAACAGCGCCTCAAAGAGAGTCAGCAAAAGGAAGGGGTCCGCAAGGGCTGGCGCCTGCCGGGGCTGCGGGACTGCTCGAAAGAGATACCGTGGCTCCGGAACACGAAGGGCGATGAAGGAACATGGATAGGTTTTAGTCAGTAAAAGTCTGACACTCCCTTCTGCTCTACCCAGAGCGGGAGGAGTAATTTAATGATTTCACATCCGAAAAAAAAACCGGCCAAGTGCGAGTCGGACTCGCACACGAAGGGTTCCGTACCATTGACTATATTTAGTATATGTTGTTATAGCGGCAACACAAATACATCATCTGTGAAAATTTCAACTGTCTAGCTGTCACGGTTCATGAGATACAGCCTGGTGACAGACAGACGGACAGACGGACAGACGGACAGACAGTGAAGTCTTAGTAATGGTTCCGTTTTTACCCTTTGGGTACGGAACCCTAAAAAAAGGACCAGTTCGTTTACAACGCGTTTTTGTTGCATTATACGCAGTCAAATAACAAGAATTTGTGCGGTATACTACACCTAAAAAACCCGACTACTGAAAAATCACGCTCTAGTTAAAACCGGGGTTTATATTGTAAAATCGACTTCTCCTATTGTTGAAGTCGGTTAAAATGTAGCATCTGTTACCCGGGCTATAATAACGAATCGATTGACACCTGTTATGGGTGGACTGTATTTATTTATTTATTCCCTTCTTCGATAGCTCAGTGTGGCTAAGGGATTTACTTTCAATCAAAACTCTTCGATGATTTAACACTGTTTAATTACTTGTTACAATAGAGCGGGCACATTACTTTAACACAAACTGATTTATCACAAGAACACAATAATCACAAGAACATAATAACTCAAATATACATAGGGCACGTGGGACTCACAATAAACACTTAAAACTAAACACTTGTAAATAGGAAGAACTGTAAAAACTGTATAACTCTCTCTAACCAAGTTGGTCGCCTGTTCTTATATGAAAACATCATATCGCAAGTAGTGGCGGGGCCTCGCTGTACTCGGGACCCTCTGGCCCATCGTTGCCCTTATAATGGACTTTCCCAGTATTTCGCAGGTCGGTCAAGTTTCGACTTGTCGGAGGCTCCGCCCACAACACGCGATGTGATGCTTCGTAACCATATATGGTAACGTTTTTGGCTTTAACATGAAACTATCATTTACGCCACCATATAAGGTAATGATATGTCACAATATGTTGTCTCAATAAAGTTTATACCTTTTCCGCCTTGTGCGGGCCTATTCTTTTCTTTATTAAACCTTATTATAGTGTGATTACAAATGAGTTGTATAGCTAATCATCATTTAAGTCATAAGTCATAAGTCATTTATTCATTTGTATAACATTTAGAATACAGTGGAGCTCGGCGTCTGTTACAACACCTTATTCATCAAAATCGGAGGAATAGTTTAGGCGCTACGGAGGAATATACGTAAATACAAACATACATGTGTCGGCGTCACATTGTAAACAACACGTGTATCAGGCCACGCGGTAGCGCGCTACGTCATTCGAGGCGGAACTAAGTGAACGCTACGTCGGCGTCGTAGCATGCTACGTTGTTCTCCCACCTCCTCGCTGCGGGGCGGAGTTAATGCACGCTACATCGTAGCGCGCTACGCCGTTACCCCACCTCCAAAACTAGCGTATAAAAGGGGCCGCACAGCGGCGAATGGACATTCCGACTCCGCCCCAGAACAGAACCCGCGACCTGCGCTAACTGTGCAGGTGAACACCCAGCGTGCAGCAGCAGCTGCCCCGTATTCCGCAAGGAGGCGCAGAACAAACGAGCGGGCACTGTCGCCATCACGCAGCAACGCCGACCGGCGAAGGAGAGGCCACCTACCACCACTACCAACACAGAAGACCCCTAGCGCGTCGCTGATGGCGGCAGCCAACGGGCCCACGGACAAGGACGCTCCAGCCTCGAGGCGGAGGAAGAGGCCACGTGGAGGGAAGAAGAGGAAGGGGAAGAAGAACCCCCCCCCCCGCACAACAGCAACAACAACAACAGCAGCCTAGGCAGGATGCCCCTGCTGTGGCGCAGGCAACCACGGTCGCCGCGTCCACCACCACCACCCTGAAGCCCACGGACGCCGCTGCTGGCGCCGGCAAGAAGAAAGGGAAGGGGAAAAAGGCGGACAAACCCGCCCCACCCACCTCAACTCCAACCACCACTCAAGGCACACAGAGCCACCAAGCCGACGCCCGCGACCAGCAGCGGCGCCTCGCACCACAACCTGGCGCTTACCCAGAAGAGCGCCAGAAGGAGCTCACCGCCTGCGCCATTAAGCTACTGATGGACCTCATAAGGGCCATAAGGCAGGGGCAAGATGCGGGTACGGTGATCCTCGACGGACTACTGACGCTCTACAATGGCTAGCCCGCTGAGGATCCTACACTGGAACGCCCGCGGCCTACAGAAGAAGGTTGCCCCACTCCGCCTCCTCCTCAGGGAACAGAAAATAGACGTGGCGCTGATCAGACACTGCTGGGGCCCGCGGACAAACCCAAGTTCCCAGGTTACCACCTATACAGGAAAGATGAGAAGTCGGCGCTCGGCATCACCTACCGCGGTCTGGCGGTCCTGGTGAACAGAAGAGTCGTCCATCAAGCACTCCCCCTGACGTCACTGACCTCCTTTTACGCGTTGGGAGTCCAGCTGCACGTCGCCGGCGAGGAAGTCGACATCTACGCCTGCTACTGCCCGCCTGCGGCTCAGCTAGACCTAGCCGAGCTGCGGGCGCTTCTCCGCCACTCGCCGCACCCAACACTCCTCGCGGGCGACATGAACGTCAAGCACCCGGCGTGGAACAGCAGGATCACGAATACCGGGGGGAGACGGCTCTTCGCGGAAGCCGAAGCCAGAGGATTCACGGTGTCCGGCCCTGAAACACCTACCCACTACCCCGATGCCCAGGGGCACGCACCGGACGTGCTGGACATCGTGATCCACAAAGGACTGAGCTGCCAGATAACACAACAAGTACTGGACGACGAGCTGCAATCGGACCACATCCCTGTACTCGTCGTCCTCTCAGAAATGCCGACCCGACTCTCTCCTCCAGCGCCACGTCGACGAACGGACTGGGAGAAATTCACGGAAAGGATGGAGATCACCACTCCTACTTGGCCCATAACCACCGCCGCGGACGTGGACAAACTGGCAGAGGAGGTCACCGTTTGCATCCAACGCGCCCTCAACGAGGCGACAACCACCACCACGCAACCACAGGGGCTTGCCTACAAGCCTCTGCCCACCCACCTGAAGCAGATGATCGCCCAGAAGAGGCGCCTATGCAAGCGGTGGCAAGACACAGGCTGCCCTACATACAAAAGAGAACTTAACCGTCTCGCGGAGAAGGTTAGGGTCAAGCTACAGGAGCACAACACCGAGAGCTGGGAGGAACGGATCGACGCCGCGGAAGGAGACTGGCCGTCGATACACAGGCTGTGCAGGCAACTCGCGAACACCCCAGCTCCGGTACGTCCGCTACTCCACAGCGACGGGGCACCAAGATACACTGCAGCAGACCGTGCAGAGATCTTCGCCGAGCACCTGGAGCGTCAGTTCAAACCGAACCCGACCACCGACACCGAGCACATCGCAGCAGTCGAGAGGCACCTTGGGGAGTACTTCGCTGCACCGTTGGCCTCTGAGGACAACCCAGTCTATTTCTCGCCCTGCGCAGTACGGCGCGCCATTCTGAAAGCCAAGCCAAGGAAGGCCCCCGGTGCGGACGGTATCACGAATGCAGTGCTGCGCCGCCTACCGTTCCGCACAGTAGCGGCACTGGCGCGCCTGTTCACCGGAATACTGCGCACCGGAGTCTTCCCGGCATCGTGGAAGGAAGGGCGCGTAATTATGCTGCCCAAGGCGAACAAAGATATTTTGAAGCCAGAGAGCTATCGCCCGGTCACCTTGCTCTCTTCGATCTCCAAGGTGTTTGAACAACTCCTGCTGCGACACCTGAAGGAACACATTACGCCACGCGCAGAACAGTTCGGGTTTCGTGCTGAGCACTCAACGACGCTCCAGCTGTCGAGGGTACTGCACCTGCTAACAGCGGCTCTGAACAAGAAGGAGGATGCAGTTGCAGTATTCCTCGACATGGAAAAGGCATTTGACCGCGTGTGGCACGCCGGTCTGCTGTACAAGCTGTCGAAGACAGAAGCGCCCCGTCGCTTGATACAGGTGATCTCTTCCTTTCTGACCAACAGGACCTTCAGCGTGAGGGTGGACGGCGCCCTATCGGCCGCCCGGCCGTTTGCAGCGGGGGTGCCGCAGGGGAGCTGCGTATCCCCGCTGTGCTACTCCGTGTACACGGACGACATCCCCACCACCAACGACACCACGCTCGCGCTGTACGCCGACGACGCCGCGTACATCGCCACCTCGCTGAACGCGAGACACGCGGCCGTCAAGATGCAGCGCGTGCTCGACCTGCTGCCCGACTGCCTGTCGAAATGGAGGTTGTCGGTGAACGTGACCAAGACGCAAGCGCTCGTCTTGGGCGCCGCCCGCCACCTCCCACCACCACTGACTCTGCAGGAGGCCGACGTCGCGTGGCTGCCCCAGGTAAAGTACCTAGGGGTCACTATCGACCGTCGGCTCACCATGGCCGTCCACGTCCGCAAGTCCATTGCGAAGAGCAGAACCGCCCGCGCTCTGCTCCATCCAGTGCTCTCATCCCGCCTCCCGCTGCGTGCCAAGCTGGGCGTGTACAAAACGTACATCCGCCCACTGCTCACGTACGCCGCCCCAGCCTGGCTCACCCTCACTAGCGAGGCCAACAAGAAACTGCTCCGCGCGCAACAGAACCTGACGCTGCGGAAGATCGTCGCTGCCCCTCGCTATGTGAGGAACTCCACCATCCAGCGGGACCTCAAGATTGAGAGCCTGGATGACTTCTGTCGTCGCCTGGTGACGAACATGTTCGCGCGCGCCGACGCGTCTGCCTGGCCGCATGTCAAAGACATAGCGCCATGGCACGCGCGGCCCCCCGACGCGAGGCGCCTGCCACGCGACCTGCTTGCGGACGACGAGGACGCCAACCCACCGGACTGACCACACGGGTATGTTGCTTCACCTACACGCGACATACCCACCCAATTAGACTCCACAACACTACATACATTCGGTAAACGCCGTACACTAAGTTAATAAAGGTACGGCGCGCCCCGCCTCCACACATGCACAAACTATACAGGCGACCAAACTCACGCGATGAGGGTGCAGCGCGGGCTCGCAACTCTCGCTACATGAGCGGTGTTACTCAGGTACATTGCCGCTCACACACACACACATACACGGCCCCTTAGCCTGGAGCGCATCGGCTCGCTTCGATAACGCTGTGGGCGGGGGCCACCCTCTTCACGGTAGCGTGCGCCAGAGCCACCTCTGGCTGGTCATCATCCGCCCGGCCTCTCCCGGGTAACCGGGGGTCTCACCGGGCGGTGACAGACCGCCGAGGTGGCAAGAAGAAAGCGACGCCCATAGTAGCGTCGCGGCGCCACTACCGAACATCACGACAACCACACATAGGCAAGTTGCGTGTGCGCGCTTGCCCCCGGCCACGCCTACATGGCCCCCCAATGAGGTACCCGTAGCTACGGGTACCAAGCTGAAACCGCGGGACAAGGACGAGGTCCATAACCCGCCGGCCGCGCCCTCTTACGGGGGCGCAGCGACTTCCACTTCGAATGGACATTCTGACTTCAGGCGTGGCCCGGTGCACAGGTTGTATTACTCTTAATTATTGTTACTCTGCTTCTCTGTATATTGTTGCTCTTTTGTCTGAACTAATGTGTTACTGTATTATTGGGTGTCATTGCTATTGTGTGAAAGTATAATGTCAAGTAATTTGTTAGACTCAGTGTATCTGTTTGAAAAGAGTAACCATGGAGTTTCTTGCCGGTTCTTCTCCATGGAAACTACCATACCGAACCGTGCAATGCGAAATTAAATAGTGTATCGCATCCAGTGTGTTTTCATAGCACGAAACCCGTCTACAGCCCACATAAGCTCGAGCCTAGCGAAATAAATTCCTGACCATCCCGACACATGCATAGACTGGTTATGATTTTATACGGCAAAGTCAAAATGGAGGTTCATTTTGACTTTGCCGTAGTCAGGTAAAAACAACGTGAATAGACCCTAAATTTAATTTTACATTGAAACTATTCATGCCTGAAAATACATACAGGGTTCTTTGACCTTACCCGGCACCCGTCCTCACATTAATTAAGCAGTTTCGATGTATCAGAAAATCGTTCTAGGAACTTCTAAAGTTTCTGACAGTTTTGGGACGGTCAGAATTAGATTGATTCCTGGAATAGCCGAACAAAAATAAAGTACAATTGTTTATGGCAAATTTCTGGTTAGCCAACTTATAATACACTAGCTGACGTCCCGCGGTTTCACCCGCGTAGTTCCCGTTCCCATAGGAGTACGGGAATAAAATATAGCCTATAGCACTCACGAATAATGTAGCTTTCTACCAGTGAAACAGTTTTTAAAATTGGTTCATTACTTTCGGAGATTACCCCCTACATACAAACTTACAAACATACAAACTAACAAACTTACAGACAAATGTTACCTCTTTATAATATTAGTATAGAAGTATAGATAGATATAGAAGTATAGATATAATATCTTTATTGAAAAAAGAGGAAGTACATTTTACACATATCACAATTTTGTCACAAGTACATGTAAGTAAACAGATTACATAATATCATCACGGCTATATTTACCCGAAGGGCTTTAGAGTTAGTTAGAGGTGTGTCAACAGTACACCGATTTTACCTGTTATATTTAAGTCCCATGCAATGCATGTTTTGTTTTATTGTTTGTGTTTTGTTTTGTTTTTTTTTTTCTCACTATTCAAGTTTGTATATCTGTAACGAAAAAACATAGCAAGAGCTTTTACTATTTATAACCCACCAAATTTTGGTATGAATCAATTCAGATAGACTCTGAAAAAGCTAAGAAGGGGAAATAATAAATATCATATAAACATCAGGCCTGTAATCCTGGTCAGGCAGAGGGGCACCTAACACACCATTCGCCAGTTATGTCTAAGTTCCATATAATAGGGGGCGAATCTATTGCCATAAACTGGGCAATAATCCAGACTTTGTGGCTGCTACTAAGAAATTCCTGATGAAAAAACCCAATAACACTTTGCCCGACCTGGTAATCCAACCCAGGACCTGATCAGCAGTCGCGCTTTCGACCACTAGAAACCAAAGAGGTTTAAATATCATGACTAAAAATCTTTATTTTCAGTAATTACCGTATACAATAGTAATGAAACAAACCACTTTTGTTAGCCTTCAACTTTTAAAAATAGAATAAAAATAATAAATTAGTATACTCATCCTGCGGGTCTCAAACGAGAGGGACCAGTTGACTAAAGAGCCAAGATAAGTATAGGCATGGAACTCTTTAATAAAAATGAAAAAATTGAGGAAACTTTGATCTCGATCAAATAAAACGATTCTTTGAAATTGCAATCATAATCTTCAGTATAGACGTGCTCGGGTTGTGAAACGTTTGAAAATAGCTGAAGATAAAGTTGTACCAACTTACTTAAGTTGAAAATATTAACGCATTATTCTAGAGAAGCTATGACTGCGTTCATCACAGTAGCTTTAAACATTTGAAGGAGGATCTTTCATCATCATCTGCCAGTCTTTTTCTAACTATGTTGGGGTTGGCTTTCAGTCTAACCGGATGCAGCCGAGCACTAGAATTTTACATGGAGCGAAAGATATCAAAATAATGGATCTGGGGCTTTTGCGCGAAAGACACTTGCGCAAACCCACTTGCGCGAAAAGATAAAGATTCTTTATTTGAATCAATAATGGAAGATGTGATGGCAAAACTTGCAGTCAGTAATAAATCTACAATTATTTGTGGTGATTTTAATATCAATTAATATCAATATTTTAGAAGAATGTGCAATTAGCAGTCGCTTATTAAATCTTTTTAAGTCATTTGACTTGACCAACACTTTTACAGAACCTACTAGAGTCACTCCATCTTCTGCTACTTGTATAGATAATATTTTCTGCGATTGTGATTACTTAGATAAAGCAATAGTAAATTGTCTACCCTCTGACCATAGCGGACAAACTGTAACCTTCAGGTGTAATACACCCCCATCGCAAAAAGTTCAAATTAAATTTAGACCTATAACTTCTAGCAGATTAAATAGGTATAATATTTTGCTACAGAACAAGTTAAGTGTTATGGGCCTTGATGATATTAATATAGATCAATTGTATGATCGTTTCTTTTCAATAGTTCACACGGAATTCAATAAAACTTTTGAAAATAAGACAAAAAGTATTTGCCCTAAATTCATATTTAGTGATTAGGCAACTAGAGGTATCAGAAAAAGTAGGGAAAGACTATTTGAGCTTTATGGCCTTAAGCCTTTTATAAACACTGAAACTTTTAACAAGTATGTTGCTAAGTATTCAAACATTTTTAGAAATACATGCAAGGTTGCTAAAGCACTGCACATTAGCAACAAGATCAAAACAGCAGAAAATAAAATAAAGACAGTTTGGAAAGTTATAAATAACGAGACTAACAGGAAGAAAATACGTTACACTAGCTACACATTAGATACAGCATGTGGTCCTAAAAGCTCTAATCAGGAAGTAGCTCAAGAATTTGTAAAGTTCTTTACCGATATACCACAAAAAACAACGGAGGCTCTTATTTCCTCACCTGAACTCTCAATTGGGTTATTAAAGGCGAATGTGTGTGGCTGCCTGGTTGAATTTAAATTTAAACACATTAACCCTATGATTGTTATTAAAACTTTCCGGCAAATAAAAATCAAACTAACCGAAGATCTATGGGGAATGTCTGTCAAAGTTTGTACATCCATACTTGAGACTATAGCCCCTTACTTAGCATTAATTTTTAATTTATGTGTAGACCAAGGAGTTTTCCCTGATTTAATGAAATACAGTAAAGTCATACCTCTTTTCAAATCCGGGGACAGTAAAGATACTAATAATTATAGACCTGTATCCGTGTTACCAGATTTTAGCAAGGTTTTTGAAAAAGTAATGCACAATCAAATGCTCTATCATTTTAACACCAACAGAATCTTACATGATCAACAGTATGGCTTCACCAAGGGACGTTGTACAACTGACGCCGGTGTAACCTTATTAAAGCACATATTTACTGCGTGGGAAGAGTCACAAGACGCCATAGGAATTTTTTGTGACCTCTCCAAAGCGTTTGATTGCGTAAATCACGACACATTACTTTTGAAACTTGAGCATTACGGACTGGGTAAACTTGCACTTAGTTTGGTAAAATCTTATTTGAATGATAGACAACAACATGTTCAAATAAATGGTGTTAATTCACAGGGGTTAAAAGTAAAAATGGGGGTTCCACAAGGCTCAATATTGGGTCCTTTCCTTTTTCTAGTATATATAAATGATCTACCCTATTTACTGAAAAACCAACCTCAAAATATGGTGTTATTTGCTGCTGACACTTCCCTAATTTTTAAGATAAATAGGCGGGCCCAAAATCTAGATGACGTGAATAATGCCCTACTTCAGGTTCAAAATTGGTTCACAGCAAAAAATTTGGTATTAAATGAAAAAAAAACCAAATGCATAAGATTTGCTTTACCGAATGTTAAAAGTAGTGATTGTGATATAATATTGAATAAAGAGAAACTTGAATTCGTAGATAAAACGGTTTTCCTGGGGATTACGCTTGATTCAAGGCTACAATGGGGTTCTCATTTGACATCTCTTGCGGGGCGGCTAAGTTCAGCAGCCTATGCCATTAGAAAAATCCGTCAGTATACTGATGTAGATACCGCTAGACTGGTTTATTTTAGTTACTTTCATAGTATAATGTCTTATGGCATTTTGCTGTGGGGACGGGCTGCAGATATTGAGTCTATATTTATTCTGCAGAAAAGAGCCATCAGAGCCGTATATAATCTTCGTAGGCGCGATTCTCTAAGGGAACTGTTTAAGGATATTGGCATCATGACGGTACATTGTCAATACATCTACGAAAACATAATGTACGTCAGAAAAAATCTGCACCTTTTTGGTAAAAGGGGTGACAGACATAATTACAGTACTAGAAATAGGGACCAACTAGTTCAGCCAGGTTTCAGACTCGCTAAAGTAGACTCATCTTTCATGGGGTACTGTTTGAGATGCTATAATAAAATTCCACAAAGTATTCTTGAACTGAATGAGACGAAATTTAAAACATGCATTAAACGCACACTATGTAAGCAAGCATATTACAAGTTGAGCGATTATATCGCTGATAAAAATGCTTGGCTCAATGCTGGTCCTGCTCCACATGGACAGGGGCGCATAAATTGATAGCATTAAATTGTATTGTTGGAGCTGCTGAAGATTGTACAACTATCTTTGCATTGTATAGAATCAATGTCTTTAGTATTATATAAATGCATAGCCCATATTGTGTGAGTACTATGTACTAGAAAGCTATCATTCACTGGAAACCTACGTCTTTTCTTGACTTGAATGTGCCCTGGCGGTTTGGAGTATGTCATGCTCACTCGATTGTCTCGCTGATGGTGGCGCATGTGTCGGATCATTTAGTTCCCTTCAAAATGGTTGAATTGAATGGTGCTGATCCATGCGTCATGTCCGTGAACGGGCGCTGTCAGTTGTGACTGGTCATCTCTTGGTTGCCATGGCTTATTTGAATGAATTATTTTGAATTGTATTTTTTTTTTGTTTGTGTGTTTTTGCTGTGGACACTTTTACCGTGCACATCTTGCTACATTGTTCTCACATAATATACCATCTCAACGTGAATGATGTAACCAAGATTTTGTAACAATATTCTGATTTAAAAGAGTGTCCATGGAGTTTCTTGCCCGTTCTTCTCCATAGAGATCTACGCTAGGGAATGGGCAACTACAGTACTTTCACAGTTTTTATGTCTTGTGACTGGGACTGTAGCTACATTTAATTTTCATCTTTGTTTCGACAATTCAAAAGTGCCTGTAACTGGCTTACTTGAAATAAATGCTTTGATTTTGATTTTGATATATCGACGTAGGAAAACGTATTTGCTGTAAGCCTCAAAACATGAAATGTTCACCAGAGCCAAAAAACTTTTTTGAAATTAGAAAAAAAATCATTACTCATAGACTATACATCTTAGAAACATGATTTTAAAAACGTATTTTTATTTTTCTTCATATTACATGTTGGCTATAAAGATATCTCTCTAACTCAATTATTACCAGTGTTTTTGTGGCTTACAACAAACAAATTATTTTTTACAGATCTCTAAAACGCTGTAACCTTAGGGAATTTTCTATGGCAACAAAATATTTAAATTATGTTAATAACTATAAAATGATGTAAATGACATACTTATTTTTTTAAGTAAAGCTATAAAGACGTAAGCCATAGTGAAGTATTATCTTGCATTGATGTTATTGATTTAACTGAATAGAGTGGGAAAAATGTTTTACGAATAAAAGGCAGTTAGTTAGCTGTATTTATTTAATTTGTACTTTCAAAACATAATTATAATAAACACTGCTTTGTGTTACAAACCTTATTAGTATAACGAGTCAATAAAATCAAATTATAAGTAGAAATCAACAAAATTATTAATAAAAAAAAACATCTAGTAGGTAGGTACTTGAGATCAAAATAAAAAATAAAAAAACAGAAATAGAAAAAAGGTCGATCTTCAATCCTCTTCATCAGTATCTGGCAAGCGGTCCACTGTTTTATTATTATGTTCTAGGTCCAGAAATTCTTTTGCGTAGTTAGATGGAATTATTTTTTTTAAAACAAGATTTTTCAGATCCTTATATTTTTGGGAAGAAATCGGTAATTTCACCTTATATAAATTTTCCTTCAGTTTGGTGTTACGATTGCAACAAACAACAGTATCTAATGACGCGCGTGGACCGAATGCGGGCTGTGACTTGATGTAAACATGGCGGTGCAGCGAACACTGGGTTGCAACCAATAGCGTATCAGTATTCGTTGACAAGTATTTATTCCAATTAAAACGTTGTAAGTATAACGTAATTGCGATTTAATTTCCGTCAAAAATGTGTTATTTTGAATTGTTTGAAAAATAAATGCTGTTTATTTGTAGTAACTGACTATTAGTTATGAAATACTTACTGATAAAAGTAGTAAATATCTCTGTCGTCTAATAGATAAACCACTAAAATGATGTAAGTGTTGGCATTCAAAAAAACTTATCCTGCCAAAATAGCGTAAGCCTCTGTTTAAAAGATTTGCTGACGGCAAGAATGGCGTAAGCAACAAATGCACCAAAAATACTCGATTTTGGTAGACTTACGACAAAAAAGGCACTAATATTGTTCAATAAACTTACGACGTAAGTGATATTTTTTTCGTCGTAAAAATATGAGACCCAGACCAATCGACGCAGTATTTTTATCTGATAAAAATGATGTAAAAAACGTAATTTCGATTTTTTGAGGCTTACAGCAAATACGTTTTCCTACGTCGATATGTGCGCATGGACTTTTGCGCGACTACACTTTTGCGCGACTTTTTCATCATGGTGTCGTTTTCATGGTTTTCGGGGTCGCTGATAACGGAAATGAGGTCAAAATGAAAATCGAAGATGGTGCCGACCAACATTTTCTGTTGTTCCTTCATGGGTGTTGTTGTCCTGACTTTGATGATGGAAAATCAAAAAATTTCCTCGGCGCCACCTTGGAACTTCATTTTGACCTCATTTTCGTTATCTGCGACCCCGAAAACCACAACAACGACTTCCATGATAAAAAAAGTCGCGCAAAATTCCAGTCGCGCAAAAGTCCATTCGCACAAGTGTCCAAGCGCGGAAATGTCCGTTCGCGCAAAAGCCCATGCGAGCATATGTCTATTTCGCGCAACTGGGTTCGCGCAAGTGTCTGTCGTGCAAATGTCTCAAATGTGTCAAATGTGTGTCTTGATACCCAAAATAATATGTAAGAGGATCTTTCATATTTGTACAGATGCAAAATAGAAAACTTTGAATTGAAAAGTTATAAGACATGAGAACTTTTAACCGAACCGACTCTAGGGTTGAAAGAAACAAAGGCATGAAATAGGTAAGTAGCAAGTTATGTTGGTCAATCTATTGTTTGTGCATACATGTGATTTGAATATTTTGAAATCGGCTTAGTCAATATCATCATCTGTTAGCATTTTTCCAACTATGTTGGGGTCAGCTTCCAGTCTAACCGGATGCAACTGAATTCCAGTATTTTACATGGAGCGACTGCCTATCTGACCTCCACAACCCAGTTAGTACTTAGGCAATGGCTACGGCTTAGTCAATGTTTTTAAGGCTTCAATCTCGGCATTGCCCAAACACCGGACAATTAATACAAAGCTTAACTTGATGACTTTGTAGCGAGACTTTAGAATAAAACAAATTAATCTCGAAGTCAGTTCAGGATTAAACTGAGATTGCAAGAAATTAATAAAAGTAAACCCTTTTGTTTTTGTAGTAGAACGCGTGCAAGAAATCAGGAAAAAAATAATCAAATTGATTTAAAAGTGAAAAGTATCCTCGTTTGAAAACGTACGCGTGGGATAATCCTATTTGCAAGGGTCAACGTTCTACCCAATAGTAACATAATATTAGGTAAGCCAAAGAAAAAAAAAAGTGATGAAAAGGTCAAAGTAAACGGTAATGTCAATAGGAAGTCTGCATGGTACCTCTTCCTGGAGACATTAATATCTAATATCTATGATCTTTGGAAGGAATAACCTAAATATTATTCGGTAATTAGTCTTTTTAACTGTACAAAGTTCAATTAAGAAAGCTTGTCTTGCAAATAGGCTTCTACAGATCAAAGCTTTTTATTTTTATCATTAGGAATACTGTAATTATTCCTAATGATAAAAATAAATCATCATATCATTCGCTATTCAGAATCCCAAAATACAATATAATTAACAATTAAACAATTAACAACTGAAATTAACAATGTAGAAAAGTTGTAGTAGTTTGTTGTAGTTGTTGTGTGTATAATAGATGCCTGTACTAGGATAATACTGTATCACAAGCAACAACAAAAAAGGTTGTGGCAGGAAAAGGATGCATGTTGTAAATAATTGCCACTTCTTTCATAGCTTTATTAAATAAATAACATGATGATTTAGAAGAAAATAATAATTTGTGTTCCTTACTCAAAGGATGCCAACGGAAGCCAATTACAAAGAGTCCGCTGTCTTTCCATCCGTCTGAACCAGGAATGTATCGATGACCCCGTAATAGGTGATCTGTTGCCACAGAGAGTGTATGACCACTATAATAAAAAATTAAAAGTTATGAAAGCCATACAAAATGACTGCAAATAACTCACACATCTACACATACACACACGCTCACTCTCATACGAAATTAGTTTATTTTTTATTCATTACTTTAGAATTCTTTTTATATTTTATTATTGTAATATCATATATTATTTTAGTAAAAAGGTATTCCTCATTTACCTACTAGTACCACGCATGTATCACATCAACAAATTATGTGTTTTGATTTTAAATAAACGCAATTCCGGCCCCCAAGATACAGGCACAGCCTACTTGGGGACCTCTGTTTTTCTAAATATTTATGTTAAAAGTTTACTCGTTACGATTTTGTCATAGTGCTAAGTTATGTAAAGAAAATCATTGTAACAATGATTCAATAAATTTATTCTTCTTATTCTTATGCAAGAAACGTGTACGTTTCCAACTCGCATTTGGCCGATTTTTCTACAAAGCATTGCTGTATGTGGCTACTTAACTGCTCATAAAAATTAAAATTAAACAACGTAAATGGAGCCCTCGTTAATTACAGAGTCAATTAGTCAATAAAGGCTAACAAGCGTTTTATGATGCACTATGTTTACTTTTTTAAGGCATTTTGCAACAAGACATGGGTTTACTGTATAATCATACTTACCTTTGTTAATACAATAGCTTAGCATAATCAGCCTCAAGTGTTTCCACTGCTGGGACACAGGCCTCCACTCGTGAGCCCAGTGCGGGTTGGTAGATGTCACATGTCTTCAAATTTTTGGTTCTAGGACATGCCGGTGTCCTCATGATGTTTTCTTTCACCCTTTTTTTTTTTTTTTTTCGGATGGGAAATCATCAAATAACTCCTCCCGCTCTGGGCGGAGCAGGAGGGAGTGTCAGACTTTTACTGACTAAAACCCATCCATGTTCCTTCATCGCCCTTTGTGTTCCGGGGCCACGGTATCTCTTTCGAATAGTCCCGCAATCCCGGCAGGCATCGGTCCTTACGGACCCCTTCCCTTTTGCTGACTCTCTTTGAGGCGCGCGTGGAACACGAACGCGCCGTCGACACGGCCTGTCGTCATGAGACGGACGGACGGCGAGCTAGCCCATAGCTCACCGTCCAAAGGCCCGCGTTTTCTTTCACCCTTTTGAGAGCAGTGGTGATAAATTAAAAAACCACACCGCGAAGCAATTTTAATTGGCATCTTAACACAACAACTTTACTTTTAATTACACAGTTTCACATTACAAAGAGTAACGCAACGCAACGTGCTTGCATATTTCATTCATGTTAAGGTTCACAGACACGGCTCCGCGTTTCGCTGTCAGTGAAACATTATTCATACTTAATGAAAAAATGTCAGCGACAGGAACACAGCACTGAGGAAACATGCATGGATCTGTTACAGCGTGCGAACATTATTCCTATGATCTGGAAATGTAGGAAATAGAGGCATAAATCAGTTGTGTAATTGTCGGAGGGGAATGGCGGAAGAGCTCTCTTGATTCGACATTACTTAAGCGTTTAAAATCTAAAATGCATTTGTTGTAGTTCTATTATTTGGTTGCAATAATAAACAGTTTCTTTAACTAACTTAAGTCCGCGGCTTCGCCCGCATGAAGGTCGGTAACTGTTCGACGGGATCATACCGGGATAAAAAGCATCCTATTTGTTAATCTAGGCTATCACTATCTATGTGCCAAATTACACCCAAATCCGTTCAGTATTCCTATTCTATTCTATTCTATTCATCGTTAATAAATAAATACAAGAACAACACTGGCATTTGCTGTTAGAAAATGACTATTTTATATAAAAATACCACATCTATTCCTTTTCTTGCCAAAAACAACTGCCTACTTTAACAGAACAGAATTAGTACTCAAAACTAGTTAAAAGTGACCAAACAAAAATAATCATAAAAACTACTATAAAAACTCTTTCACACCAGCCGCAGGGTATAAACAAGCCAATAAAATAAAACTTAATAAGAAGAAAGAAAATCTGGAAATTTGTTCCGTTCAAAAAGCAGGTCGGTGTAAAGCGTTCGACGATGACTACTCGGTAAGCTAAGCTCCTTTAGCTCCTTTAAAACGGCTAAGGCGATGCAACCGAACGTGCTTGTTGCTCTGCGGGTCGCCTTAGGGCACTTCCACACAATATCCGCTATTTTTATCTTGTTTGCTCCTTAGCGAGTGCAATAAAGAGGGCAAGAATGTGTGATAGAACGCGTTATAATGAGGAAAGCGATTCTTGTATGCTGTGCACATATAGCTATAGAAATAGCTGGGGTTTGAAATTAAATATGAGGATCGGGGTTTTGAAAGCGCTGTTTACCAAAGAGCAAGGAAAATACAAGAAAATTTTCAAATGACGTTCACATAATTCACTACGAAAATAAAGAAGATTACTGGCCAAGATTACTTACCAAGTTAGACGGTGGGAAATTTAAGTGAATGGTATATTTTTGGCAATTTATTAGCAATGCAAAGTAAAATTCATTGGACATAAGTAATGAGATTCTATGAAATCCGCTTTCTAAGAAAATACCTAGATTTTCTGGAAAACTCAACGAGTTTCCTCGTCGCTTTCACAGAACGTACATTCAATGATTAGCCACCCGTATTTCGGTTCATGTAATCGGAACAAGGAATACAATCCGTATTTCCCGCGCATTTAGTACAGATGTAGTAGCATTTCACGAACGCTTCAACAGTAATGATTAATGATTGAATTACAATCAGGACCCCACTTTCGGTGACACGCATGACCTGCCCTAATTCGGAATTCAATCTTCGACAGGGGGCAACGCTAGTCGACAAACAGCTGGTGCGAACCTAACCTAACAATCGAATAGGAGACATCGCGAGCTCGTTACGAGAATCGATTAAATTCGAATTTCGATTAATCGATCACGATATGTGCAGTAAAGTGCAATGCAAACGGAGCTGGAAAAACTTGTAATACAATGATAATCAAATCTTAGCAAGTTGAATTTATACAGGGTGTAAGCCCTCCGCAAACCGATGGGGCGAATTCAGTATATCATACTTAGATGACCGGTGCAAGAAATTATTTCAGGAACGTTACGGGAATCCAATAAATTTGATTTGTTTTATTTCCTCATACGTGTACGTCATATATGATTCAAATTAAGGAGTTGAACGCACGCTGTCAGTTTGCAGAGGGCTGTCCCTAACACCCTGTATTTTAAAGTCAGCACGTGTTATTGGTTTATTCCACAATCAAAATGTTTGTAAGTATTTCTACAATGTCAATCAAAAGTACCATCCTCTAAGTGTTTCCAAACTTTAGCAAAATTAAGGAAATCCGATAAGGTACGTAACCGCAAAGCGAAAATCGGTCTTCTTAGGTGCCAACATCATCAAAACAACTTAGCGTTAATTGACGAGACGAGTCAAAAGTCGGTCAATGCGGGTGTCAAGATATTATCAGTTCTGATAACACTGAGAATTTAAATTAAATTATTTATCGTTATAACAGGTGTCATCTTCTTGTTAAAGTTAACCGCAAAGGTGCTAAATACCTGTAACAAGATTGGAAACTGTGAAAAAGTTTATAATTCTATTTAATTTTTAACCAACTTTATTATTGGATTCAATTTCGGATTAACCACCTCCGGATTTGATGCCCAAATTACCGGATTTCGGGAACTCATCCGTTTTGAATACTAAATGAAATGAACCCATCAAACTTTACGACTCCAAAACTCTATGCAGGAAACTCGTAGTTATATCAATTCTACTCAAATGCAATCGAATAAGACGGTTGTACCCCAGAATGGATCCCCGGGGACATCACTAGCGGCTGTGAAACGTATACTTTGTACGGATCTTTGCATTCCGCTTGTATTTATCCTCAGCCAACGTCGCTGCTAACTTGGGCTCTTGACACGAATGTTTTGGTAAAGAGTGTGAACTTCGTTCTGTTGGTTCGAAATATTTGCACGGCGACATGTTTTTGAAGTTGGAATAAAAGTTTTGATACTTGTCTTGAAGGATTTATTTGTAGTGGTTTTGTCGGGGCTCTGCAGTTTATGTGTTTGACAGGTTGCGGTACATAATCAGAACTTACAAAAAAACATATATTTACATAACTATGACAAATGTATATTTAACATAGATATCCATTGTATAACTTGGCTAAGTACCGATTACTAATGGGTACTGCCAAGTTTATAAATGAATAAAAAGGAATAAAAAAACAAGTATCCAAGTTTCCAAGTCTACATCAGATATTGTGATTATTCAGTCTGGCTAGACTGTTGACCGTCTCCAAAACTTAAATTATTCATTAGTAGCAAGAATAAAGTTTACAAATGCAAACATTTGAATAATTAAACACTTGGGTTTAAAGCTATACGTTGTTTTATACAGCTCTTCGTAAACACGCAAAATGTAATTAACACACATACTTTATTATTATCGGAAGGTCAATGTTATAGTGGAATGCTGGAATAATTAGACACCCATAAATGTTGTCCACTTAATATGTAGAACGTCTAAATTTTTGCGAGTTAAGAGGGACCAATAATTTAAAGAGCAGCTGTATTTTTTTCACGATTTATTGGTTGGTCTCATAGTAAACGTTATACATTGTCATGAGTTCTACACGCCTCTACGTTTAAAAAATCACCCAGTATATGGGATAATGTTATAACATTGGTACACAATATCTGATTCAGTATAAACAATGTTCTATCCTTGAGTATGCCATTGTACACCGACATCATAGCCCATCTCCTGCGATAGTAATTTCCGCAATATTCTGTTGCTCTGTTATCGTTTCCTAATACTGCTTTGTAAGTGCGCATCGAGGCAATTTAATCCCTCAGCCAAATAAAAACACACTAAAACTCTTGTCACGGAGTCGCGTGATAGTAAGTAGTGGGCGTGCCCAATAAAATGGCAGAACATAAGCAATTCAAGAAAGTCAACACGAGACGCCGAATCTCTGCGTAGTTAATGGACGAGTTAACCTAATAGCTAAAAGCACTCAATGCTTACAAAGTCGCGCCGGCCGCTTTATGGGCCCACTAACTGTTAATTTCCTACATTTCGTTAAAGAAAATTCCTCTCCAAGGAAAATATTACCCCTACCCAGTATAAGCATTGTTTCGTTTACGCTATATTTCCATTTTCATTGTTCGATAGTTGCTTTGTAAGGGTGCCGCGTATTTAATAAGAGGTTTCTGAGCTATTATTGTTGCTTGTCGGAGGCGTTGCTAACGTTTATTGGAGTAGTCTGCGCTACCTTTTACGCGAGAAATATTAAGCGCAAAAGATACAGTTAAGTGGTCTAACCTTCGAAAATAAATCCGATAGATATTTAATAAAAAAAGGAGGAAAAGTGTACTGGTAAGCGTATTACTTTGCTTGAAAAAATCTATTGTTGAGAAATCAGCTATCTCAATTGGTTTAATGTTTTTATTGACACCGTGTTGGAAGTTTTATTTTGTAGGTTTACAACAAGCCATCTGTTCGGTATATTGGATAACCTTGGACCCTATTCGAGAGGCGGAAAATCGAGGCTGGAGCAACAGCAGCCGTGGCGTAGTGTCGGAAAATCGGAAAATCCCCCCAATCCGCTTGGGGCGTGACACTCACTACGGAGAGCACCTCTGTCGATGTTAAGCCTTTCTGGATTTAGAGCATATTCGGCTTCAGAAATTGCTTTTGATGCGTTTTCATTCATAACAAAAGGAAAACAACCCACTATAATCTTTTTTACCAGAAGCCGCGGCCATTTTATGATCAAAATACCATCCGTGTTTGTTGCAAAAGCTTTTTGCCACAGTTTCACAACCTACTACTAGCTCCTGAAATAATATAACATCACGCCTGTAATCTCCAGGGTTAGGCAGAGGAGTACCTAACAGTACACCCCATTTCGCCAATTATGTTTAAGTCCCATGCAATAGGGGCGAGCCTATTGCCATCAACATTGCGTAAATCCAAACCCAGCTCCTAAAATACAACACTATAAAAATTATAAATACGCATTGTGTGATTAATCTAAAAGTGTTAGCTTTCCGAAAAAAAGCACTCTTGTAGCGTTACGCACATTTTAAGCTATGCTTCAGTAAAGTCCGACTGACCACTGTCAATACTGGGGGACGGACACAAGAGCGATCTTAAAAGGTAGACCAAAGTAAATCCTTCATTTTGGAGAACGCAATAAGGTTACATTTTGCATGCCATCGAACTTCCAATAAAAGGCTTGATCTCAATGAAATGAATATGCAATAACTTGTATCGCTAAGCCCGATATTAGATTACAAAGGGCATCGGCAGTACGCTCTCGCAATATTCCTGCCATCAGCTTGTAATAGATATCCTTATTATTTAATTAAATAGTAACAAGACAATTATTATGGACGGAGCGCGGTGTCTCATACCAAATTGTGATGCTACAAGAATTTACGAAGAGATTATTAGATATTAATTGGGAATTATTTTGTTCAAGCTTGTCATTTGTCATTTTTAGGGTTCCGTAGTCAACTAGGAACCCTTATAGTTTCGCCATGTCTGTCCGTCCGTCCGTCCGTCTGTCCGTCCTCGCTTAATCTCTGTGACCGTTAGCACTAGAAAGCTGAAATTGCGTGATTGATATACATATTGGTACCAATATGTATATCAATCACGCCGACAAAGTTGTAAAATAAAAATTGGAAAAATAATGTTTTATTAGGGTAGCCCCCCTATATGTAAAGTGGGAAGTGATTTTTTTTTTAATTTCAACCCTAACGTGTGATATAATTGTTGGAAAGATATTTAAAAATGAATAGGGGTTTCCTAAAATCATTTTTTGATAATGTCAATAATTTCAGAAATAATCGCTCCAAAAGTAAAAAACAATGTGTGTCGGGCCCTCTAACTTTTGAACCATAAGTTTAGAAAATATGAAAAAAATCTGAAAAGTAGAACTTTATAAGGACTTTCTAGGAAAATCATTTTGAACTTGATGGAAACAACAGTTTTTGTACAAAAAAGACAAAAAGTTGTACAAAATAATTTCTGGACTAAGTTTGTAGTATATTCGTATATGCAAGCATTTTTACATAATGGATACCCACCTTTAAACTCATAAGTGGGAACACTTACTGTGACGGACGGGAAACTACGGAACCCTACACTGAGCGTGGCCCGACACGCTCTTGGCCGGTTTTTTCTTATTTTTCTTTTTCGTTGTTGCTAAGACTGTTTTCTCATCGATAAATATAATGATACGATAAGTCTTTCGATAAGTGTTCTGTTTAGGTGCGCCTATTGTCATTACCCGGCCACAAATCTAGACGCCATGGCTGCTACTGAAAAATTCCTGATGGAAAAACTCAAAAACACTTTGAATGACCTGGGAATCGAACCCAGGACCTCAGCAGTCACGGTTGTAACCACTGGACCAACGAGGCAGTCAAGCAAGTCAGTTTAGCAATGACATCTAAATAATAAAACGATATAAAACCAACAGCTACTATTTCACAAACGACATGACACTATTCCTTTTATATAATACTAGCGGACGACCCACGGTTTCACCCGCGTAGTTCCCGTTCCCGTGGGAGTACGGGGATAAAATATAGCTTATGTTACTCAAGGTGAATGTAGCTTTCTAATGGTGAAAGAATTTTTGAAATCAGTTCATTACTTCCGGAGATTACCCCCTACATACAAACTTACAAACAAATGTTACATCTTTATAATATTATTAGTATTAATTAGTATAGATTTTACTCTTCAATGGCCATTCATACTTCATCCAACTTAACTATAAAATAATATGAATATTCACTTTACCATGAATAGATTCAAAGTACATCGGTCCCACTCGGTTCCGTAGGTTGAGCTTTGCCGTCGGTTCAAAGTGCTTTAAACTGAACATATTTGTTCGACAGTTGCTTACAAGCTCTATGTTGTAATATTCACAATATGCGAGAGCCGTACGTCTTAAACTTGAGAGTACACGCGTTTGCCTGTTTTACGATCTAATATTACAAGTAATAATAGTACAAAATAAGTTTTATAGCTCAACTGTGCGTGGGTTACATTAATAGTTTAATTTTGTAGCGTTTTTAAATAAGGTCGCAACACAAACTCTAGTTGTACAGAGCAGTTGGACCACTGCCCCGGAATGGTATGAACGCTATCAGAACAGTTTTCGTTTTTTTTTTCTCGTAAACAACGAACACAAATCTATAATTTAAAAAAATTGGGTTCTCATGAAAGGTTCAAATAAGTTTTAATGCAAGTAAGAACCAACGAAACAGCTCTATTTTAAGACACCCAAATTGATGGGCGGTTTTTCTAAATTGTCCAGCTGTTTTTTTTTTCACTTCCTTGTTTGTTACACGCATAGTGATGCGTGTAACAAACAAGGAAGTGAAAAAAAAACACTTAATACACTTAACACTTAATAGTGATTAAGTAAAGCGCTGACACAAAGTTACGAGGCACAACTCGTGCGCATCATCGATCCAGATGCTACGAGAGGAAACTGCTGACACAGAACATGAGGCCCGAAGACACCGTCTACGTGCCCGAGCCCGCACACTTCGTATCCACCATCGATCGAGTCAAATTATTAGGAGAGCAAATGCTTTCCTAATAATTGTAATTTCTTTTATTAAAATAAATTATTTTATAATAAATTCGGTTTTTTGTTTTAGTTCCCCGGCAGTAGCCCACATAATTTGCTAGAAATTGTCAATAACATAACAACAACAAAAACAACTTTTCATTCGTAAAACAACCTAAGATAAAAAGTTTCACTATCTAAGTCTAGTGAAACTTTACAGTTTTCGTGCACAGACATTCCTTTCTTAAAAATCTAATTAGGACGCTAAGAGTTGATATTTCTCTTGTAAATCTTAAAATACAAAGAATTCAATTGACTAATGATCATTATAAGTATCAACACAGTTGTCAATAGAACCATCCATGAATAGATAAAGGCCATGGTTGGTTGCTTAATGACGTAATTTCCGCGAAGTGTAAACACTGATATCAATACTGATTACATCGATATTGCTGGAACTCATTAACCTATGACTGTGTCACTCAAACATAAAAGGGGGTGTGTACGTGCGTAGCTGTGAGTGTGTGCTGTGTGTGTGTGCTGTGTGTGTGTGTGTGTGTCAAAGTTATAAATATTATTCTGGTTATTTGGATGTCATGTCGATTATGAATATGTATGCTATGAAACGAAAGTTGCTATATTAGAATTGTGTGCAATTTGCAGATTTGCAAAACTTGTCTCTTATATATTTGCAAAACTTGATGAGACTGTCCCCGAATTAATTTATTAATTGCAAAGTAAGTTTACCTAAAAACTCTAGAAGTTGTTCAAATAAATGCATGTTTGTTATTTTTAAGGCTTCATCCCGTCTGGTAACTTCCCCGATTCGCCAACTAAACATAAGACATGCCAAAAAAGTGAAAAAAGTGCATTATTGTAACTATTTTAATCTTCATACATTGCACTGAATTCAAATTTATATGTTTTCCAGAAATAATAATTGTTATGTGAGTCAAAGATATATTTTATAGTAGACTAGCGGACGTCACGCGGTTTCACCCGCGTAGTTCCCATTCCCGTGGGAGTACGGGGATAAAATATAGCCTATGTTACTCTTATCTTATCGTATTACCGTCTTTTCGTGACTTTCTTTCACCATTAGAATGGTGAAAGAATTTTTGAAATCGGCGCAGAAGTTTCTGAGTTTATTCATTACAAACATACACAGAAAAATACAAATCTTTCCTCTTTATAATATTAGTGTAGACTAGCTTTAGCCCTTGGCTTCTCCCGTGGTGCTCGCAAATTATCCCACGGGAACGTCCGTGATAAATGTATCGTTTCTAACCCAACTGAATCCATCCAAATCCGTTCAGTAAACAGAAAGACTTGTAAGACATTTGCATTTATAATATCCGAATGGAAGCATTAATATTGGTTTATAAACTGTTGTCCAAGTAACCCGTTTATTTTAATTAACTTATTTAAAACTAGATGATGCCCGCGAACTGCGTCCGCGTGATATTATGATAAAAATGTTACTTTCTTATTTGAATCGGATTTTGTTGGGTTTTAATTTTTTTGCACGGAACCCTAATCTTTTTTCTTATCATCATCATCATCATTTCAGCCGAAAGACGTCCACTGCTGGACATGTCCAGCAATGGACGTCTTCAATATCACTGTCAATGTCACGGTCAATGTGGAGTCACTTGGGGTCGCCACATTGACCGGTCCCGTACGACTCGCATCCAGCGGATTCCCGTAACCTTCACCAGGTCATCGGTCCACCTAGTGGAGGCCCTTCCAACGCAACGTCTTCCGTTTCGCAGTCGCCACTCCAGAACTTTTCGGCCCCATTGGCCATCCGTTCTGCAAGCAATGTGCCCTACCCACTTAAGTTTGGCAATCTTTTTCTGTAAAGCCTAAATTACTCCTTATAACATCATCTATCTGCCCGTAAAAGTCCCGTCATAATCAATCCAGCCTTGTCGGAGATTAGCTGGAATAAACAGACTGACAAAAAAAAGGTTTTAAGTACCGTATTATACTTTCCTGAGGCTCGTGGAGAAGCTCGTGGAGGAGCTCGCGGCTAAATAATAACAGCTGCTTGGGTCGATCTTTAGGTTAAGCCGTGCTTGCCTATGTTGGTCTGTGACCAACCACCCTTTTTTTTTTTTTTTTTTCGGATGGGAAATCATCAAATAACCCCTCCCGCTCTGGGCGGAGCAGGAGGGAGTGTCAGACTTTTACTGACTAAAACCCATCCATGTTCCTTCATCGCCCTTTGTGTTCCGGGGCCACGGTATCTCTTTCGAATAGTCCCGCAACCCCGGCAGGCATCGGTCCTTACGGACCCCTTCCTTTTTGCTGACTCTCTTTGAGGCGCGCGTGGAACACGAACGCGCCGTCGACACGGCCTGTCGTCATGAGACGGACGGACGGCGAGCTAGCCCATAGCTCGCCGTCCACAGGCCCGCGCCTACGGTGGCCGGGGGCTACGTGGTGGTGGCCCCCGACGCCCGGGGCGTCTCCCGCGGCGGCCGGGACGTTGAGAGGTTCTCTCCCTCTCACGTTCCGCCACCTCCTTCTCTAGCATTACTGCTTCGCAGAAGGAGGTAACGGCGTCCCATTCCGTCTCGCTTCGGACCATGGCTTGCACCAGGGCCGGACGCGAGAGGTCGCCGCCGCCGATCGCCGCTTCGAGGACACGGCGGTGCTCCGCCCACGCGGGGCACACCTCCACCGTGTGTTCCACCGTGTCCTCCGGTCGATCCTCACAATGCTTCCATTGTGAGGATCGACCGGAGGGGAGACCCGGGCGTTTCCTCCCGCCCGATTCGGTGCAGGAACCTCCCGAACACTCCGTGTCCGGTGAGGACCTGCGTCAGGCGGAAGGTGAGGACGCCGTGGCGTCTCTCAAGCCACTCCTCAAAGAGGGGACTTATCGCCACTATCGTGGCGTGCCCTGCACGGGGTTGCGACAGTCGCTCTCTCCGTGTCGCCATGAGATCCCGCCGGAAGTCTGTCCGCTGAGCGACAATTTGTCGCTGCAGCGGAGTTTCCCCCCGGCGTAGCGCCTCCGCGCGCCATTCATGTAGGCGCGCGAGGACTATCGCCTCTAGATCCCATGGCGGCAATCCGGCAAGGAGGCTCGCCGCCTCGCGGGAGATCGTACGGTACCCCCGGGCCAGCCTTACGGCTACTACCTTTTGGGGCGCGTTCAAATAGTGAGCGGCTCGCAGCCTCAATGAACGCGCCCACACCGGGGCCCCGTAAAGGGCCATTGACCGCACGACTCCCGCGTAGAGCCTCCGGCAGGAGGCGTTCGGCCCCCCCAGATTGGGCAGGAGCCGCCTGAAGGCAGCCCCAGTCCGTTCCAGTTTGGGGGCCAAACGTCGGAAATGTTCTACGAAGTTCCACCGGCTGTCAAGGACAAGTCCCAAGTACTTTAACGTCGACTCAACGCCGATGGATACCCCTCCTACCGTCAGTGAGGATCCCGGAGGTGGCGCATTCCGAGGCCCATGAAAGCACATGGCCTCGGACTTGTGCAATGCCACCTCGAGACCCAATTGCCGGATCCTCTCAACGACTATCGCAACCCCGCGTGTCATCACTTCGGCCGCCGCCTCGTGCGACCCCCCCTGTGCTAGCACCAGCGTGTCGTCTGCGTAGCAAACCACGCTGACACCGCTAGGGAGGTCGGCGCGCAGCACCCAGTCGTACTCGATGTTCCACAAGGACGGCCCTAGGACCGATCCCTGCGGAACACCGCACGACATCTCTCGCCGGTTCCATTCTCCGCTGCGACCAGGGTAAATGACTGCCCTGTCCGTCAGGTAGTCCCCGACCACTCGACGGAGGTAGGTCGGCACCCGGTGATACCGGAGTGCCTCCCTAATGCAGCTCCAGGGCATGGAGTTGAAGGCGTTGGCGATGTCGAGAGACACCGCCAAGACAACCCCACCTCTGGACACCGCATCCCCCGTCGTGAGGGCTCTCACGCGCACGATGGCGTCCACCGTTGAGCGCCCCTTGCGGAAACCGAACTGGTGTTCCGCAAGGTCCGGCCCAGTCCCCGCAAGGTGCTCGGCGAGGCAGTTTGCAATTACTCTTTCAAAGAGCTTGCCCACCTCGTCGAGCAGCACCACGGGCCGGTATGCGGACGAAGAGTCCGCAGGGCGCCCCGGCTTCCGAATGAGGACCAGCTTTCCCGTCTTCCAACGAAGCGGGAACTGGCCTCTCTCCAAGCATGCGCTAAGGAGCCCCTCTAGTCGGGGCCCGAGAGCCTCCGAGGCCAGGACCCAGGCTTTGCCAGGCAAGCCGTCGGGTCCCGGGGCGGTATTTTTGGCACTGAGCCTGCGTACCGCCACTCTCAGGACTACCCCAGTCACTTCCGGAGCGTTGTCGTCGTCGTCCTGTTGGTCCGCTTCCAGCATCGCAGGCGGCGGAGCCATAGGCGGGGGTGGTTGTTCCCCTCGCGAAGGGAACAGAGTGCTCACCACGTCCTCCACGAGCTCAGGCCGGAGACTCTGCGTCAGTGGGGGGGCCCAGGGGCGGAGTTTGTCCCGCACCAACTTGTAAGGGCGCCCCCACGGGTCTCTGTCGAGAGTCCCCAGCAACTCCTCGCGGGCCTGATCCCTGGCCCGCAGGACCGCTTCGCGGAGGGCGGTTTTCGCCGCTCTGTACCCCTCATAAAGCTCCGCCTCAATGGCTGCCGCATCCGGTGGGCGGATGCGGAGCCTGCGATGCCTGGCGTACAGGTGTCGTGCAGCCACGCACGCCTCGCGCAGAGATGTCAGCTCGCGCGACCACCAGTACACCTGACGCCGGGCGCTTCTTGGCCGAACACGGGGCATTGCCACGTCACAGATGTCAGACATGGCCTCCTGGAACCACCCTGCCTCATTGTTAACGTCGGCAGGCCTGTCCGGTGATGTCACCCAGGCCTGCACGATCGAGGCTTCCAGGAGGAGCTCCCGGTCCAGCTGCTTCAGCGCCCAACGCGGAGCACTCGGGGCCTGTTGGACCGGCGCGCTTGGGGTCTGGGTGGAGACGTCGAACCGGATGTACCGGTGGTCGGAATAGGTCTCCACCCCCTCCATAACACGCCAGTCAATGACACGCGGTGACAGAGCGGGGCTAGCGAACGAAATGTCCACCACCGACTCGCCCCGCATCCGCACACACGTGGGGACAGAACCCCGATTTAGGACGACCAGGCCCTGCTCCAGGGCCCAGTCTTCCACCATCCTTCCCCGCACGTCTGTGCAACGAGAACCCCAAGCCAAGTTCTTGGCATTGAAGTCCCCGAGGACAAGCACGGGGAGGGAATGGTTTCCGACGACAGACCAACCACCCTTACATACCGAGTTTCCTCCGTGCCTCGGAAAGTTCGTTAAGCTGTTGGTCCCGGCTGTCATTTGAAAATCTTTGACAGTCGTTACAGGTAATCAGCGGCCCAAAAAGTCTGAAAACCAGTCTTACCAAGGGGTATTGTATTACCCAGTACTAACTGGATTGTGGAGGGCAGACGCTCCATGTAAAATACTGGTGTTCAGCTGCATCCGGTTAGACTGAAAGTCAACTCCAACATAGTTGGAAAAGGGCTAGGCAGATGATTATACTTTCTTAGGCATTTAACAAAAAGCTGTTATTTTGAAATTACAAACACAATTCTTCAACTTCAATTTAATTTATTTGTGTACCGTGTCTATAACGAGTAGCAACACAATATATTTTATCTTTATCCTCAAGGTTTTTGTATAATCCGTTCCCCCGCTCATTTCGACACAGTCACGTCTTAATTTTATCATAACTATTACTTTTTATTGAATTACTAAGGATTAGGAGCTCGCTGTTAGACTTGTAGAAATTGGTAATAATCAAGGTAATAATACAGGTTTGTACCTACCTATAACAAGTACATGTGTTTAGTCTATTAAGATGCTTGCATAAACAATTTTACTATTTTGTGTTTTCTATTTTTGTGTGTCGCAATCGCAATTTCTGAGCATCCTGAGGTCCTGGGTTCAATTCCCGAGTCAAGCAAAGTGATATTGGGTTTTTCCATTAGGTATTTCTCAGTAGCAGCCACGGAGTCTGGATTTGTGCCCAGTTGATGCCAATAGGCTCGCCCCCTTATTACATGGAACTTAAACATAACTGGCAAAATGTGGGTGTATCATTAGGTACACCTCTGCCTAACCCTTCGGGGATTAAAGGCGTGATGTTAAGTTATTTTTATTTTTCGGCGTCAGTTTTTTGATGGAGCTATTTAACTCAAATCAATACGTTCCAACTTGTGCCATACTGAGAGTCTGGAGCATCATCAGCCTATTAATGTTCCCACTGCTGGGACACAGGCCTCCTCTCTATAAGAGAGAATGGGCTATAATCCACCACGCGGGCCCAGTGCGGATTGGAGATGTTACGTCTTCGAATTTTTGGTTCTAGGACATGCCGGTTTCCTCACGATGTTTTCCTTCACCGAGAATCTAGACTAGATGTTTCCACAATAACACACTTTAAAATTATGAGAACGAACTAAACAGGCTTCTATCGAATATGTCACAAGACAAAAGCATCGTTAAACAAGGAGTAGTTGAGGATGCTTGGTAACAATTTTAAGTGACAACATATTCTCATAGTAAACAAGCCATAACGATTTTATATCGCACCGAGGAGCGAGCGTATACATGCTCTAAAAGCCATACGAGCTGAGGCGCAAGTAAGTGGCGAACTTTAATAGTCCTTCGTGTACAATCACCCTCAGACTCCAAAAAGCGTAAAAAGAATGAGGGATTTTCTTTTTAGCTCTTCCATAGTCACTGGATAGATGGCGCCGAACTCAGTATGATAATGCAAGGAACAGAACTTAAAAAAAACTGATTTTAACAAAGTGCGAGAAAACTGGTTATATTCGGAAGGTCCGGAGGAAACTGAACAAAATACTAATATTAGCATGAATTAGGAGAAACGAAAATTTTATCAGCTAAGGTAATTTATGAACAGTCACATGTTAAGCAAACGAAAGTGTCAATCAACGAGCGTATTTGACGTGACGCTATGTTTTTTTTTCCAAGCGTTTTGGCTTTGGCACCAACTATCATAGTCAGTTCAACGCCATCTATAGAGTTCTTGGAAACTAAGTTATTTTTTAATACCTCAAAAGGAAAACCTCTCATTCTCAGTTCCGCCACTTCACTGACATACACTCTCATTCTACGTGACATTTAAAACTTTTTCAAGTTCCGTAAATTTTCTGACTACGCCTCTATGCTGTTCTGTGTGTACTCTTTCCCATCATCATAAAACACCGTAAAAGTTTAAGTGTTAATCATGAGATTAATACTTAATTAGCCATCAACATCATGAAAATACTCTTCACGGATTATGGCTTCAAATTTATTAAGTCAAGAAACAAAATACCGGGAGTGGAGCGCGGTTCAGGCGTTCAGCAAATTGGTTAATAAATTAAAAGCGGCAGTCTCAGCGCCGTCGCCGACAGATGGCGCCTGAAATACGACAGGTATTTAGCGTGTTGCAACACCGTCCGCCACGATCCACGTTTTAATTTTATGCTTTACGAGCAATTTTTATATCAATTTTCCCTCGTCGTACTCTACATAATTCAGGCGGCTCTTTTGACTGCGAATTTCTCGAGGTCGATACGGCAATTTGCGCCGAATGTCGAGACAAAGTCGCTTGTATAAAGAATACAAAATTGCTTATAACGATAAGCTTGAAGGATAATAAAAATAGGAAACCATTGCAAGGAGAACCTGTAGGAATACAGTACGTGCCTTGCATTAGTTTCCAGGAGATTATATTCGCCGTTCACTATATGTAATATGTGGCCGTTTACAACAAATATCCCAAGTAAGCTCTTTTGGCTGCTTACCTAACGTAAACGTGGACACAAAAAGGAATTATTCAAATAAATAGTATGTGTAACGCATATAAAATACCACCAAAATATTAATTACATTTCTTCCAAAAGTAATTAATTCGTATACAATATTTACAGACTTGGATTCCCTAAAGGTTCAAAGCGGTACTAGCAAACAACGAAAATCTTTTTAAATGTAACCCTTTAAAAATTAACTGGCACAAAAGCTGTCCAAAGTAACTTAAGTCAATGTCTAAACTTCAACCGTGGGATGTAAAGGACGCTGTAATAACCCATTTTGTTTTGAACTGAAGTCATTTTACTTGAACGTAATTGCACCATATTTTTGCCCGACTGCGGCGAAACCCAAAAGGAGGGTTATTGACTCGCTATTTCGTTACCTTTTAATTTGAGTACCTACAGATTTTTTCAGCGCCCACAATGTAGCAATTACAGAAAGTAACAAACTACTGAGCTAAAAGCTTATTAGACTTTTTGTGTTTTGTTTTTTATTACAGTAGATAAACATACACATACATTTACATACATATATTTACATATATATATTTTTTTTAATTTTTTTTATCAACCGACTTCCAAAAAGAGGAGGTTCTCAATTCGACTGTATTTTTTTTTTTTTTTTTTTTGTGTTTGTTACCTCAGAACTTTCGACTGGGTGAACCGATTTTGATGATTTTTTTTTTATTTGAAAGCTGGTACTTTCCGTGTGGTCCCATTTTAATTTTGTGAACATCTGATGCTGATCTTCGGAGATATACAATGGAACTCTTCAAAAATAGACGGCAAATCTGCCGTGATTGCTGAAATCGCTTGGATGTTTATTGTTTATACTACATCATGACATAACATCACGCCTGTATGCTCTGAAGGGGTACACAGATGTGTACAATACACCCAGATTTCGACAGTTAAGTATGTTAAGTTGGCGCGATCGTGTTCCGCGCGAGCCTCAAATGACGTAACATCACGCCTGTATCCTCTGAGGGGGTACGCAGATGTGTACAATACACCCAGACTTCGACAGTTAGGTATGTTAGTTAGCGCGTTCGTGTTCCGCGCGCGCCTCAAAGCGTTGTCAGCAAAAGGGACTGTTCTAAAGAAATACTGCGGCCCTGGAACGCAAAGGGCTAAGAAGGAACATGGATTGGTTTTAGTCAGTAAAATTCTGACACTACCTTCCGCTCCGCAAAGAGCGGGAGGGGTAATTTGATGATTTCTCATTCGAATAAAAAGGTATGTGAAGTTCCATAACTTCCATATATTGGGGATACGCCTATTACCATGACATGTGTTGTTAACAATTTGACAATAAATTCATGGCAATATTTGTTTGGAGACAACTAAAAATGGAAAAATAAATAGCTTTTTAACAAAAAATAAAACCGACTTCAAAAAACACAAAAAAGTGAAAAATAACTTTAGCATCAGAAGTCGGTGACCTTAGTTTGATTGATTTACTTTTTTTGTCACCGACTTCTGAAGCTAAAGTTATTTTTCACTTTTTTGTGTTTTTTGAAGTCGGTTTTATTTTTTTTACATATATTTTTTAACTTGTAACTTGTATGTACTGTTTTTCTATATTTTATCCTTGGTGTTTATTTGGTGTCTGTTTGATAGTTTTACGTCAAAGATAAATTATTTATCACAACATTTCAAGTTTCGGAAGTCATATTTCTGGAACCTTTTTGAGTGCTTCCCTCATTTTAATAAAAGTTTAATATCAAATTAGGTTCCGTATGAAAAGAAAATATGACGTCACGAGGGTTTTCCTATGACCTTTAAAGATTTATGAGAAAAATACCACAGCGATAAACTTTGGAAGTCCGTGCGAAGTAGTCCGTACTGGGAATACTATAATAGGACAGTGGCATTTTGATGTATTTCCGGTCCTTAGCTCCTATAAAACTTGACAAATAGTTGAAAATAGAAGCACTTCGGAATTTTGACCTTTGACATTGACTTCCAGAAAAGGTGTCAGTAGGTGACAACGTTTCGGCGTTTACGTATTTTTTTAAGAGCTACATAAAAACTATTTGTGTCACTGCGATTGAGCGACAAATACGGTTCGCGGATAAGGTCATCTTTGAAATTGTACCTTAATACTTACCATCTCTTGTCTCAGCATCAGCCTAATATTTTAAAACTATAATAAAGCTACATTTGTATATGGTGATTCAAAAATTCGTTTTTTTTTCAAACAAACTATTTATAATTCCGATAATGATCACAACACAGCCCACATTTCAGCACCACCCAACTTAAAAACCTACCCCGTAAATCCAGCAAGCCGTGCCGACTTACAGCGGGCTACACCAAAATTACCCGTTCTCGGGAAGCCGTGAATAAGGCTGGCGGAAGCCGACTGACGCAGATAGTGTCATTACGCAAAAAATTACGTCGGTCTGGTGAGTTGTCGCGGCAGCTCAACGCCACGACAAAACACGTAGTACACGTCCGGGTGACGGGTGTAGGCGTTTGTATATCTTGATATTGTCTGTTTTGCTGTGTACAAATTCATGATACATGGCGAAAGCTTGGCATAACATTCATCGAAAGTTGATTGTTTGATAAGTGTAACTTTTTAAATTTGTAGTCGTGGCGTAAAAAAAAACACTTATTTACGTACAACGTCCTTGATGAGTCACCGAAATTCATATGAGTACCAAGTTCTAGATTCGGAGCAATTGGCTGTAACCGACAGACAGACACAGGAGTGATCCTACAACAGTTTCGTTTTCTTATTCGGACATACGGAACCCTAAAAATTGGGTTTAGTATAATTAAGTATGTCAAAGCAAATCATTGGGTAATGAACAGACCATATTTACGTTGTTGAATAACTCTAAAATAGTTTTGTTTGTTCCCATTAGTAAAGATTTTAATAGTCCATTAATAAATTTATTCAACCCTAATAGGTAGTCACTCAACTATTCACGCATACCAGTCAACGAGCAAATTCGTACCTCCCGGCGCGCGTGTTCAAGTGCACGGTCTCCATAGCTCAAAGCTCCATTCACCCAATAAAGAAAAACAGCACACGTATCCTATATCCGTTGGGAAAAACCTCGTGTTTCCAAAGTATATGCACCGAGGAATCGCCGATGGGAGTTAACAAGAGTACGCAAAGTGTTTTGTCACGTCCGTGACCGACAGGACAGAAGCGTGACGTCACGTGCCTCTGTGATTTATGAAAGGAAAATCGTCGGCCGGACGTACGACGGCCCTACGAAAAATGTTGCACCCGATAGCCTTTGCAGGGACGTGCGACCGCCGAGTGAACGGAACTCATTTTATTCTGTTACCAGAGATTGGATCAAGGACGTTTATCGTATCGGGGTTTTTGGGATACTGAGCCCGGACTGTAAATGTACAGTGTATATCGATTCTGTCTTTTGTAGACAGAATCGATATACACTGTACATTTTTATTCGTATGTAGATCTCTGTATTTGTGCACACACTTGTGCACTGCAATATTTCCTGCATCGATGTCTAGATTGGCTGTTATGACCGAAAAAGGCCGGAAGGACTATTGTATCAATACTACTACATGTAAAAAAGATTTCACGATTTTAGCTGGACAGGTTATAAGGTACAGTTGAAGCAGAAACCGACTGACAATGGCAATTTCAGCAAATATCAACAAATGTATGGTAAGGTTATTTATAGACAATCCGTACATGTTTCCAAATTAACCGAGAGCCATTTTTTGATTGTTCACTGTTTGTACTTAGATGGAATACGTAGTAGAGTTTAACGTTACCCGTGTGGTTCGCCAATCATTGAGCGACAGTGTTTATGCATATTACAAATAATGTCTACCGCCGGAAGATGGAATAATTTACGTAAGTACCTTCATTATATTATGTATTAATTATGTAAATCTCTATTGTGTTAATAGTAGTGGTATGAGGTATGGAGCTATATACTCGGTGTCTAATTTAAGTGTATTGAATTACAATTTAATGGAAGCTCAAGGGAGCTTCAATTAAACAGTTCACATTACGGGATTACAGTTAAAGTAAGTACAAAATTATAGGGAACTAGCTCATGCCCGCGGCTTCGCCCGCGTCGTGTTCGATAATTGGCCCACGGATCATACTACTGAGATAAAAAGTATCCTATGTGTTAATCCAGGTTATAAACTATCTGTGTGCTAAATTTCATCTAAATCCGTTCAGTAGTTTTTGCGTGAAAGAGTAACAAACATACACACACATATATAAACTTTCAAATTTAGAATATTGGTGTGATTAGTGTTATGATACTTGAAAATTTGATTGTGTGAACCTAGAGAGGTTTAAATGTCATGCAGGAGATGTTATAGAGGTGCTTGGTCTAACAAGACCGACACGACTAACGTAACTTTACCATAACCACTCTATCTCACCGTTTACAACTTGAAATGTGAAATCTCGGGTTTATTTGCTCTATTTTGTGATTTCTTCAGACACATCATCATCTGCCTAGCCTTTTCCCAATTATGTTAGGGTCGGCTTCCAGTCTAACCGGATGCTGAATACCAGTATTTTACATGGAGCGACTGCCTTTCTGACCTCCACAACCCAGTTAGTACTGGGTAATACGATACCCTTGGTAAGACTGGTTGTCAGACTTTTTGGGCCACTGACTACTTGTAACGACTGTCAAAGATGGACAAATGACAGCCGGGACCAACAGCTTAACGTGCTTTCCGAGGCACGGAGGAAACTCGGTATGTAATGGGTGGTCACCCATCCACAGACCAACCTAGGTAAGCACGGCTTAACCTAAAGATCGCCCCGAGCGGCTGTTATTATTTAGCCACGAGCTCCTCAGACAAACAAAACAAAATCACTCTATAAAAACTGTGGCGTCGTAAACCCATAACAGGTTAGAATTGCAAAGAGTGAACCGAGTTAGCCAGGCTTACCACTTAATCTAGACCCAACCAAGACACTCCCGCACAGGAAAAACAATTTACCCAGTTAATGACAAAGGAACTCACGGAAAATAAGGTTTTCCTTGTGACCGACGGCATTTCTCGCGACTACCTACGTCAGACGGTACTCGGTACGAGAGGAAACGATTTCCCGTAGGGATGAGGTTAGTTATGAGTTAATTAAGACTTAGGAAGAGTGTGCCGTACGTGTACCCTTTTCATTTTAAAAGAGAATTTAGTTTGTCAACATCCGAAAAGAAATATTTTCACAACAAAATGCAGTCTATTTCTTAACGAGAAAAACGCACGCCTTTCTGATGCTGAACAACTTCACGTTGAAATATGTTGAATTATTTTAATCCTATTCCATTCTTACGAAGATTCTTTGTTTCAAATGAAAATTGGATAAAAATGAGGTCTTTCCCACAATGTGATTGTTCCATTCACACAAGCTCGTGATTAACATTCAGCTCGGCGCAGTGGCGACGCTCTTTAATGGTTTCAATTGTGCAGAAAATTTTATTGCATTCAATGAATCTACGGAGGTATTTCGCCACGGGCGCGGCCCTTTCAAACCTCACCTTTATCGATTTGAGCTCCGAATATAATTCTTGCATTCAAAGAAGGCCGTGACATTTCGATGGCCATTATTTTCTTCTTGGTTTTTTAACTAGATGGCCATTGTTTGGCCGTCTAGAAGTTTCTGTAAGCTCTAACATTTTGATATAGGTTTGTTTCTTCTGATGATTATATTTGTAACTAATATTGGAATAAAACCCATTACTTAGCTACATTAATAACTGAAACTAAAATTACCTAAAACTGTCACACGGCATTGACCTACGTATAATGTGGGGCAGAAGTGACATGGAAGATTATTGATTATTAGTTCTGTAAATCATGATAATTATACGTATTATTTTCTAACCAAAGTTTGTAACGTTACATTTTCCTGGATAGGATCCACAAAACTGTAAGGTCACTGAGCACTCACCTACCTAACTTTCAGTCTGGAGGGGAGCACTGTTAAAAGAAATAAAGGGGACGAGTTATAAGAATTTATTAACAAAGATAATCTAAAGGCTGGAGCTACTTAATTACTAATGCCAGTGAAGCTGGCGGAAAGTACTGAAGATGAAACGCAGAATGGAATAAATAACTGAAGAACGTCCGTCTTCAGACTGTGGAGGAGGACCGAGGAACCATCAACTCTCAGGCCGTAGAGAAGGGCCGAGGGCATCTGTCTTCAGACGGTGGTGGACGACCGAGGACCGTCAATCCTCAGGCCGTAGGAGGAGGGCCGAGGGCATCCGTCTTCAGACGGTGGTGGACGGCCGAGGACCGTCAATCCTCAGGCCGTAGGAGGAGGGCCGAGGAGCATCAAATCTTCATCAGGCTTGTGTAGCTCAAGGATCAAGGTTTCCAGGTGTTCTTCGTGAGGGTGCGGCACGGAGAGAGGCCGACTTAAAACCGAAGAATAAGGGAACTGCCCTTTTACATATGTTTTTATGGAGCTTCTTAGAGGTGTTCCTGCTCTCCGCTCTGAACGTAGACTGCCCATTCCACCACCAGGCTCCTGTCAACTCCACATAATTTACATTTTAAAATTAGAAAATTATTAAAAAGAAAATCGAATGAGGTCGATGTGATTTACCTATACAACCTACAAATAGCTCCAGCAATAAATTAAAAATAAAACTAGGGTTGCCACTAACTGACATCACAAAATTAAACAAAGATTTAATAAAGATAAAAACTTAAATAACTTGAATTACAAGGTAAAAAGGCCAAAGCCGTTGCTAAGCCTCCAAGAAATGACCATGAAGCTACCTAGGGAGGACGAATGCTTAAATTTTCAGGTTAATAATATCCAAAAATGTAAGTAAAAAAATATGTAAAAGACATACACATTACATTACCCCGAAAACCCCGGAAAATTTTTGAATACAATGAAAAATTTTTCTTATTTAGCATTAAGAGAGCGTTAATCAACAAAAAAAATAAGCTAAATGAGTATATACAGTGATAAAGTAAGTTTAAAAACAATTAAAACTAAGATTCCCCATAACCCCAGAAAATTACTAACTAGAAAAAATTTCGAGGTTGTAAATAAGACCTTGCTCTTTCATACACCTATCATCAACCTACCCTACACACTTCCTCAATCATACATCACCAGCATACTTAGGGGATATGGTTCACATTCAATGACGCATACTCCACAAGGAATTATTTTTAAGGTTTACGAAGGCTTATTTATTTAATTTAGGTGTCGTAATCCGCACCTGTTCTAAAACCCGTTAAAATTAAAAGAATATATTTACAAAGTTTTTCTGCTTTAGAAAAGCAGCCAAGGTTTAAGAGCATAAAGCGCTTAAGAGAAGCCTTTAAGCTTTAAGTCAAGGGTCAAGGAGGGTCAAGGATAAAAAATTATTATCTAAGTTTAAAAAAGTACACTAAGGCTTATTTAACGAGTTAATGCGACCGCTCGACACAACGGCTTATTTAATGAGTTGTGCACCGCTCAACACAATGGCTTATTTAAAGAGTTGTGCACCGCTCTACAAAATAAAAAGAGGGATCTAAATAAGCCAAACGTTTTAGGGAAGGTAGACCTTGTAGAGTATTTACAAAACTTAAAATGTAAATGGTTTTTACAAGGAATGAGTTAAAGAGGCTAGGCATTGAAGTTATAAAATAATAAAAACCGTAAAGAAACTCCAGACAGAAAATAAGGCGATAGCAAATTCAAAAGTAAAAGGTATCGAAAAAAAAAATATAAATAAATAAAATATTATGAAAGTGATAAAAGAAATTTTAAAAAAATCTACGGAGGCCGAGAGTGTTTGTGTTAGGACTCAAGTCCAAGAGAGCGTTTGAGAGGAAACTCAAGTCCAAGAGAGCGTTTGAGAGGGCACTCAAGTCCAAGAGAGCGTTTGAGAGGGAACTCAAATCCAAGAGAGCGTTTGAGAGGGAACTCAAGTCCAAGAGAGCGTTTGAGAGGGAACTCAAATCCAAGAGAGCGTTTGAGAGGGAACTCAAGTCCAAGAGAGCGTTTGAGAGGGAACTCAAGTCCACGAAAGCGTTTGAGAGGGCACTCAAGTCTTAAGAGAGCACTCAAGATTAAGAGTGTTTAGGACTCGCGAGTGTGGACCCGTGCTTAGGACCCGCACTTGAGAGTGAGGATTGGCCCTTAAGAATGAGGACTAGCCCTTAAGAGTGTGGACTAGCCCTTAAGAGTGTGGACTAGCCCTTAAGAGTGTGGACTAGCCCTTAAGAATGTGGACTAGCCCTTAAGAGTGTGGACTCGTGTTTAAGAGGAGAAGAAGGGAAAGAGGGATCAGGTCAGGACCGTAACACCGTATTCAGTAAACTGAGTAAACGTCAGGGCAGCTCCCATAATAAAGTAGTCGGGTAAGCTCCGAATAAAACATTAAGAGGGTCTGAGTACTTGAGCCCAAGAATGTTTAAAAATTTATAAGACTCTAGAGGGTCCAAAGAGGTTCGATTAAAAAATAATATTAAGAGTATGACACAGAGGGTGCAAAAGAGGTTTGATTAAAAATATCGTAAACCAATAAAAACTGTATGGTGGTACAATTTGGAACTAATGCATAAAAAGTTTGCTAAACTTTAGTACCTATTTTGGCCACCGCAAAGTTTGATTAAAAACTTTTTGCTGCTGCAAAAGAACTAGATCTCTATGGGCCTGTTACCTAGCAACGCGTGACAAATAACAAGTCAACCCAAAATAATTTTATGCAATTTTACCCAACTAGGGCGAAACTCAAAAGGAGGTTATGTATATTATCTGTATGTATGTAAGTACGTTTTTTATCGAAAAATGAGGGATTTTTTAACGAGTATGTTTATAAGATTTTGGTGTTATTGAATAAGAATATCACCCAAAATTATCATAACTCAGTCTAGATTTAATTCGTTAGAATTTCTTAGAAAAATCTAGATTTAGTTATTTTATTATAGCCCAAGGATTCAATTTTACGCAAAATTCGCGTATGGCAAATATATAGTTTAGGATCAAGTATTTTTTAGTGTAAAAATGTATAGATTGAACTAGCCATGTTTTCAGATCAAAACTAAATGAAGTAATCTTTAAAGTGTTAATAGTTCAGAATATATTAGTAAAGTATTTGTAGTGGGTGTAACGTAGTATTTTAGGGTTGTATAAACATCCACAGGATATTCTCCTGTTTCTGTCGTGAAGTGTCCCAACGACCCACTTGGGAGTGTCCACGAATGGATTAACACATCAAGCGACCATTGGGTACGAATACCAGAGGGTAAACGTAGTGGTGTGCAAGTCTGTGGGATGCAGTATAGCGATGTTTTGGTAGAGAGTAAGTATAATATGAGATGAACGATTACGGGATATTGTCCAATAACCGTTGTAGAGTAACCAATCTCCAACCTTGGCAAACTCAAACTCAAACTCAAAGCATTTATTTCAATTAGACCATTACGGCACTTTTGAATGTCAAAAATACAAAAAAAAACAAAGCTACAGTCCCAGTCACAAGACATAATAACTTGAGAAAGTACTGTAGTTGCCCATTCCCTAGCGTAGATCTCGATGGAGAAGAACGGGCAAGAAACTCCATGGACACTCTTTTTAATCAAAATATTGTTACAAAATCTTGGTTACATCATTCATATTGAGATTATACATATATGTGAGAACGATGTAGAAAGACGTGCACATTAAGAGCGTCCAGAGCAAAATATTAAATCAAAAATGTATAAATAAAGTAGGTAATTAAAATGAACCATGGCAGCTAAGAGATGACCAGTCCCAACTGACAGCGCCCGTACACGAACATGACGCATGTATCGGCGCCATTCAACTCAACCAGATTGAAGGGAACTAAATGACCCGACACACCCGCCACCATCAGCGAGACATTTGAGTGAGCATGACATTCTCTCGGCCACCAAAGCATATTCAAGTCAATGAAAGATAACTAAATGCAAATGCTTTACAGTACATGGTACTCACACATGAGCTATGCAATTATACAATACTAAGAGATGGAGTCTATACAAAGCAAGGATATTTTTACAATCTTCTGCAGCTACCACAATAATTTGCCCAATTAGTTTTCCCCTATGGTTGTGGAGCAGGACCAGCATTGAGCCAAGCATTTTTATCATTAATGTAATCCCCTAACTTATAATATGCTTGACTACATAGTGTGCGTTTTATACAAGATTTAAATTTCGTCTCATTTAGTTGTAGAATGTGGGGAGGTATTTTATTGTAACATTTTAAACAGTACCCCATGAAAGATGAATCTACCTTAGCAAGCCTAAAACCTGGCTGAACTAGTTGGTCCCTATTTCTAGTATTATAGTGGTGTCTATCACCTCTTTTACTGAATAAATGCAGATTTTTCCTAACGTACATGATATTCTCATAGATGTATTGACAAGGTACTGTCATGATATTTATTTCCTTAAACAGTTCTCTTAGAGAATCGCGTCTACGTAATTCATAAATGGCTCTGATGGCTCTTTTCTGCAGAATAAATATAGACTCGATGTCTGCAGCCCGTCCCCATAGTAAAATACCGTATGACATAATACTATGAAAATAACTAAAATAGACTAGCCTCGCCGTATCAACATCTGTAAATTGACGGATTTTTCTAACAGCATATGCTGCTGAGCTCAGCCGTCCTGCAAGAGATGTTAAATGAGGACCCCATTGTAGCCTTGAGTCAAGCGTCATTCCCAAGAAAACCGTTTTATCGACAAATTCTAGTTTCTCTTGATTCAATACCACGTCACAGTCCGTACTTTTGACATTTGGTAAAGCAAATCTTATGCACTTTGTTTTTTTCCCATTTAGTACTAAGTTATTAGCGGTAAACCAATTATTAACCTGCAGCAAGGCGTTATTTATGTCGTCAAGATTTGTGGCACGTCTGTTTATCCTAAATATTAAAGAAGTGTCGTCAGCAAACAACACCAATTGCGGGTAGTTTTTAAATAAATGGGGTAGGTCATTTATGTACACTAAAAAGAGGAAGGGACCCAATATCGAACCTTGTGGTACACCCATTTTTACTTTTAAACCCATTGAATTTACACCATTTACTTGTACATGCTGCTGTCTATCATTCAAATACGATTTTACTAAACTGAGCGCAAGTTTACCTAAACCGTAATGCTCCAGTTTCAAAATCAGGGTTTCGTGATTTACGCAATCAAATGCCTTCGAAAGGTCACAGAAGATTCCTATGGCATCTTGTGCCTCTTCCCACGCAGTAAATATGTGTTTTAATAAAGTGACACCGGCGTCAGTCGTACAACGTCCTTTGGTGAAACCGTACTGTTGCTCGTGTAATATTTTATTGGTGTTAAAGTGGTTAAGCATTTGATTGAGCATAATCTTTTCAAACACCTTGCTAAAAACCGGCAACACGGATACGGGCCTATAGTTATTGGTGTCTTTACTGTCTCCGGATTTAAAAAGAGGTATTACCTTACTGAATTTCATTAAATCCGGGAAGACCCCTTGATCCACGCACAAATTAAATATCGAGGCTAAATACGGTGCTACAGTCTCAATAATTGAGGTACAAGCTTTGATAGACATACCCCATAGATCTTCGGTTAATTTAATCTTGATTTGTTTAAAAGCTTTTACGATTGTTATGGGGTTTATGTGCTGAAATTTAAATTCATTAGAACAGGCTGGAACGTTTGCTTTCAATAAATCAACAGAGAGCAAGGGAGAGGAATTTAAGCTTTCTGTAGTTTTAAGTGGGATACTGGTAAAGAAATTTACAAATTCTTGAGCAACTTCATTATTAGAGCTCACGAGGCCACGTGAGGTCTCTAGTGTTATGTCATTACTTTGTTTTTTATTTCTACTTGTTTCACTGTTGATAATTTTCCAAACTGTCTTAATTTTGTTATCAGCTGATTTAATCTTGTTGCTAATAAAAAGAGATTTGGCTACCCTGCAAGAGTTTTTAAAAATTTTCGAGTAAGTAGCAACATATTTACTAAAAGATTCTGTGTTCATGTAAGGCTTAAGGCCGTACAGCTCAAACAATCGTTCCCTACTTTTCCTAATACCCTGTGTTGCCCAGTCACTGAAAATAAACTTTGGGCCAATAGTTTTTGTTTTCTTTTTTAAAGTATTATTGAACTCGGCGTGCACTACCGAAAAGAATTCTTCATACAATTCATTTACATTGTTTCTAATATGGCCTGGTATATTTAACTTGTTATTTAAATTATTATTAAATTTTTCTAAACTGCTAGGTGTTATTTGTCTAGTTTGAATCTGAGTTCTTTGTAATTGTATCTTGGATGCGAAAGTCACAGACTGTCCGCTGTGATCTGAAGGAAGGTAATTTACAATGGATTTGTCTAAGTACTCGCAGCAACAAAAAACATTATCAATACATGTAGCAGTATTGGTAGTAATTCGGGTAGGTTCTGAAAAAACATTTGACAAATTAAATGATTTAAAGAGACTTAAAAATCTACTGCTGTTTACGTTATTTTCTAAGATATTAACGTTAAAGTCACCACAGATAATTATTAGTTTATTACCAGTAACAAGTTTTGCTAAAGCATCTTCCATTACTGACTCAAAGATAGAGTAGTTCAGGTAATTAGGGGGTCTGTAAACGCACACTATCACATGCCTATCTAGCTCAACACAAGACAATTCGATGCTATGTTCAACCGATAGCTCGACAATATCATTTCTAGGCTTAAATTTAATACAATTTTTAACTAAGATTAGTGAACCCCCACGCATCTTAGATTTCCGATTAAAGCAACTGCCCGTACTGTAATTCTCAAAATTTATTTGCATTTCATAATCTTTCATCCAATGTTCAGTTATACAGATAATATCAAACTTGGTTTTTTCTAAAAATAGTTCAATTTCTAATTGTTTGGAAGAAAAACCCTGAATATTCTGATGAAATAATTTAAAGGAATTCTGCTCAAACCCTTTTTGACAATTTATTAATTGAGAGCTAGAAGATACCCTAGAGTTGCTATGTTTAACTAAATTGTCACTCGTACCTTCTATTGTCTTACTGACTAGTTTAAATCTAAGCTAATATTTGTATAATTACAATTAGTATAATTACTAATTTCCGTAGACATATTTACAAAAAACTGCGACATACCACTTATGTCTGAGTTTATAATAAAAGCTAATAGCCTTGCTATTTGACGTCTAAAACTAATAGGCAGGTACGCATCATTCCTAGTTGACTTTAATTTCTGAACGAAACTGTTGGTGTCGAAAAATGTCAACCTGTCACTAAAATGACTAACCAACAAATGTAGCCTATCGTTTAGTTTATGGATATAATGATTCCGTCTGCTTGATAATTTCTCAAAATATGGGAATGAGCACAGAATTACTCTCTTACAATTTAGTTTTAATAGTTGAGTGACATTGTCAGTGACATCATCAAGTTTAACGTTAGAACTGTTACCTACAAGTACAGTTATAATGGTATTAGGATCAAATTCCTTCCGAGTTATTGATGTTATTATCTGGTTGTAAGAAGCCTGAGGAGTACAATAATTTAGAGAAGAATGACTCAGATTGTTACTAATTAACTTGCCTAACCCTTTTCCTATACTATCTGAGAACAAAATGGAGCAGCAACTGTGTGTATTACAAGAAGGGGGAGAACTACTATCTATTTGTCCTACCTGTGATGAACCTTGTACAATATCTGGTGAATTTTGAATGGAGATACAGTCCGGAACACTGCTCAGCCGGGTCGGGTTCTCCGTTACCTCGGGTAGGAGAGTGTCCGGGCTGGATTCACTTTGTGATGTACATTGAGTGTTGTTGAAGGTCATCGTGTCTACACAGTCTGCATTGCTATTACCGCTATCAACTAGTTCGTTTGCAGCAAGGATATGTTCCTTAATTTGTTTTTGAGAATTTACATACATAGAATAACATGACTTAAGTTGACGCTCTAAAACTTGAATTTCAGACTGTAAGTTTTGAGTGTCTATTTCATAAAACTTCTTACTATCTTCTAATTTAATTTGATAATTATTCAACTTTTTTATGAGGAAAACACGTTCTTTTATTAGTTGAATATTTTTGGAACTGTGTTTTTGTTGTTTTTTAAATTTCTTGCATTTTTTTATAATTCTATTTAGTTTTGCATATTTCTTTATTTTATTTTGGCTTACTTTATAACTACTACAATTATATTTCAGAATAGAATCTTCAGTAAGATCTATTGTTGTTAAGAAATGTGGGTTGCAATTTGAATTTAATAATTGATTATATAGGTGATCTGTTTCCCTAACCGGAGTACATTCTCTTTCTTTCTGAAACTCAATAATTTGTTTGTTGGCATGAAGCAGTTCTACTTCTAAGTCCCTAACCTTACATAAAGCCATTTCATAATGGTTACTGCAGTCGTTGAAACCATCTGTGACTACCCGCAGATTGTCCCGTTCATCAACAACATCCATGTATTGTTGGTGCAGGTCCACTAGCTCCCGTTTCAGGCTTGTGTTTTTGTGAACGACCTTCTCGATTTCAACCTCATGTTCCTCTCTATCCAATAACAGCTGTTGACATTTGCTGTTTGCTTCCTTAAGTTCATCAAGGGCCGTTCTCAACTTAGCCTGTAACTCCTGGGTAGTTGCCTTACGGGTCATCACAGGCATGGTTTCAGGGAATAGAACTGAAAGTAGAAGTACAAAGAATGGTGAGAACTAATTGGATGGACAAAATTAGGAAAGCTAGAAATGAAAGAAGAAAATGAGAATAGACTGGAATATGTGATTAATAAATTGGTAACTGTGGTAGGCTTATGAGTCTTACACAAAATACTTTAATAAGATTATTAAATTAAGTTAAACTTTAAATTGATTTAATGTCTTTAACTTTTTTATGAAGTGGGTAGGACTCTTTGGTTTAAAATTATTGGACTTATTTGACTAATAATGCCAAAAATTATTAAAGAATAACCAACGTACTTTATTGTTGTGTATTTAGTTGATTAAATATATAGATAGCAAGTACATTTACTTATTACAAACTACACAACTACATAATTAACAAGTGCTAACTGACACAGAACCTAACTTCAACTACAAAAGAGTGCCAGATTAGTCAGAATAATGAACTTAGTGCTACAGAGCTTTTAATTGGTTAATATGAGCTACTTATTAGACATTAAAAGGAAACAAATTATACTCCCCAGATAGATCCGCAGGTACATCAGCTGTTCGTGTTATAGGTTACCGGTTGAGTTAGGAAACCAAACACTACGTGTTACAGTGTATTTTTCCGTGAAAACAATAATCTTGGGTATTAATACATACAATAGACATTTAATTATAATAATACAAGTTTTTTACACTAAAATATTAATTAAAACTAATTTAAAATTACGGAGCTAAATTTTGACATGTCACTCAACCAGTGTTGCCCACCTATCCTCATAATGCCCACAAGTGGGTTAACACAACCAAGAGGCCGAAAGGGTGCCAATTATCTTTCGATAATGGAATGTGTGTGAGGTGAAGAATACCTAGATGATGTTTAGTTGTAAAAGAGTTGAGCAATAGTTGAGATGGATGAAAAGATGAAATGAATAAAATGCTTACCAAATATACTCACTTGAGGAAGTGTTATTTTCGAATTTTGAGAAGTGCAGAATGCCTAGAAATAATTAAAGAGGGGTGGGTTAGTAAATATTTGGGCGCCAGTCTGTAACGTTACATTTTCCTGGATAGGATCCACAAAACTGTAAGGTCACTGAGCACTCACCTACCTAACTTTCAGTCTGGAGGGGAGCACTGTTAAAAGAAATAAAGGGGACGAGTTATAAGAATTTATTAACAAAGATAATCTAAAGGCTGGAGCTACTTAATTACTAATGCCAGTGAAGCTGGCGGAAAGTACTGAAGATGAAACGCAGAATGGAATAAATAACTGAAGAACGTCCGTCTTCAGACTGTGGAGGAGGACCGAGGAACCATCAACTCTCAGGCCGTAGAGAAGGGCCGAGGGCATCTGTCTTCAGACGGTGGTGGACGACCGAGGACCGTCAATCCTCAGGCCGTAGGAGGAGGGCCGAGGGCATCCGTCTTCAGACGGTGGTGGACGGCCGAGGACCGTCAATCCTCAGGCCGTAGGAGGAGGGCCGAGGAGCATCAAATCTTCATCAGGCTTGTGTAGCTCAAGGATCAAGGTTTCCAGGTGTTCTTCGTGAGGGTGCGGCACGGAGAGAGGCCGACTTAAAACCGAAGAATAAGGGAACTGCCCTTTTACATATGTTTTTATGGAGCTTCTTAGAGGTGTTCCTGCTCTCCGCTCTGAACGTAGACTGCCCATTCCACCACCAGGCTCCTGTCAACTCCACATAATTTACATTTTAAAATTAGAAAATTATTAAAAAGAAAATCGAATGAGGTCGATGTGATTTACCTATACAACCTACAAATAGCTCCAGCAATAAATTAAAAATAAAACTAGGGTTGCCACTAACTGACATCACAAAATTAAACAAAGATTTAATAAAGATAAAAACTTAAATAACTTGAATTACAAGGTAAAAAGGCCAAAGCCGTTGCTAAGCCTCCAAGAAATGACCATGAAGCTACCTAGGGAGGACGAATGCTTAAATTTTCAGGTTAATAATATCCAAAAATGTAAGTAAAAAAATATGTAAAAGACATACACATTACAAGTTTTAACCTCATTTCTGTAACAAGTTCCAAACTATCTAATAATACCTTTTAACGAACAATTCTTGTAATCTGAATCTCGGAAACGGCTCCAATGATTTACATGAAATTTTAGTATGCAAGGAGTTTCAGGAGCGATAAATCGATCTAGCTAGTTTTCATTTTTTAGAAAAAAACCGAGCAAAGCCGGTCACCCAGATATTATTGTATTATACCCAAATGAGTAAGCTAGACTTATAACAAGAAGATTATAAACTCAGGTTATTACCGTGCCAGTGCACTGCGTGCACCGTGCCAGTGATCTGTAAGATGCAGAAAGCTAAGAGGAGAAAGAGTCGTCTGCGAAGTTTTCTGCTCACGACATCCAAGTTCAATGGCATGGCAAGCAATTTTGAAGTAATTTATTACCAGATAAGCCGTAAAATAAACTCATAAGACTAGCCGGAGCGGCCTCAAATAATGCAAACGCGTGAAACTATAAAAAAAGTGTGTCAGGTTAAAAGTTGCAAATTCTAGCCTTATTTTTAGTTCAACCTAGGAGCAGCTGTTCCCACTGAGTAGAAGAGATTAGAGGTATTATTTTAAGCAAGCTGGCGCTCGTGGCTTTGTCGTCGACTCCGTACTTTCGAGTTCAATTCTAAAAATATTTAGTTTAGGTAAAATGTTTAGGAATCTCGGCATGTAGCGGTGACTGGGTTAGCTAATAGCTAATATAACATCACGCCTTTAATCCCCAAAGAGTTCGGCAGAGGTGTACCTAATACTACACCTACATTTCTTGTGTTATATATAAGTCCTATGTAACAGGCGGAGAGCAGCGGTGGCCCAGTGGTGGCGGCCCCGACTTACGAACAGTAAGTCGTGGGTTCGAACCCAGACAGGCGCATTACTTTGTATAATTTATTTCATCACCACTGCTCTCAAAACGTTGAAGGAAAACATCATGAGAAAACCGGCATTTCCAATCCGCACTGGGCGTGGTGGATTATAGCCCATTCCCTCTCATAGAGAGGCCTGTGTCCCAGCAGTGGGAACATAAATAGGCTGATGGTGATGATGATGTAACAGGCAGCGGTCCTATTGCCATCAACCAGGCGCAATTCCAGACTCCGTGGCTGCTACTGAGAAATTCCTGATGGAAAACCCAATAAAATATAATGATTAAAACGTAAAATACTTTAATAAATATTTTGATACGGTCAGACAATGAAAATTTGTATAATCTATGCCTAAACCACCTTGAAAGAAAACAAATCAAATTCTAGAGCGCCTAGAAAATGTTCAACAGGAAACAAAAACAATATAAAAGTATCGAAGCGGTTCCCGTGTCGACAATAGTGCCGCTAGCCCAACACTGACCATTACTCTATTGTTCTATAAAAGTTTAGTTTCCTCGCCCCCAAACATGGAGGACACTTCTCAACAACACAGACGGTCTGTTAAAAGACTTACTTGTGATGTGCACCGCGTTTTATTCTGTTTTTACTTCAGACGCGCGTTTCTAAAGGGGATCGCTTTTTTAGCGAGTTGAATGTAAACGAGCGTATTCAGACTTACTTAAGTTTTTTTTTTTTTTTCAAAAGAGATGCGTGAATGAGAAGTTTTTGCAATTTTCTTTAGTGTTTCATTCTTTTGAAAAGTTCAAAATCTTCAGATATCATTTTTATAATTGTTCAATACTATAGCCGTCAAAAGTTTAATTCATTGTCAAATAATAAGAGTCAATAATTAATCATTTTTATGAGCTTCCAACAAAACAGTATCCCTTTGAATTGACGTAAGAGATTGAATATGAGATCTTTTAAATGGGACCGTTGCCGCGTTGCCGGTATTATTTATTTCGACACAAAGGAAAAATCCTTCTCGATTTCATGTTTAGCAGTTATAGCACAGACGAGTCTGTTATTCAGCTGACTGAATACTTCGAATTAATACCGACTTGACTTATTTCGAACGACTCCTTTTATTGCAATAAAATATAAACTTAAATCGTAAAACACGAGACATAGAGTTCAAAATGCGATAGCAAAACCGATGTTACTAACTGAAAATATTTTCATCTTTATCTCGTCCATATTCCTTTTTTCGCCACAATATTGTAAAAGTGTATTCAGCACTGCCGCAAAAATTCCAAAACTTGGCGAAGGTTATAAAAGAATGTAACTTAATAACATTCTTGGTTGAGCCACGTACGAAGGCTCGACTGAAAGACTGTTCACGGTTCAATGTCAGCACGTTCCTTAGATCCCTTCTCCTCTGTATTATAAAGACGTGAATACAAGCCCGGTCCAGTTATTTCTACCCCAGTTCTAGGGATCGAGGGCCAGACTTGTTAGAATTCGGTTAGTCCATTTACTGGAGAGAAATCAAATTCTTTCACGCTAACAGGCCTAAAATTCTCAGATCGAAAACAATTTTACTTACGCTGTTACAGAAAAGTAACGTACTTTTTTTGCTTTGCAAATTTTGTAACTGGGTAGCTTAGATAAACGTTACGTTGAAAAATGTTGAAATAATCTTCTTGCTTAGAAATATTACACAGTCATACGTTTCAAAAGAGTGCAGTAGAACAATAACAGGCTGGTATTAAATGTCACATAAATACTTCAGGAACCGAGCTCCACGTCGGCCAAAACAATTCTTCATACGTACTGACCGGCAAAAAGAGTTCCACAACGGATTATAAAATGCAACTGGCTCAAAATTCTTGCGGAGCTATTGCCCGGAAGCATCTCACTGGTATTAAAGGCCTGTTAATGAGGCTGGGAGCGGCTCTTCAATTTTTTTTTTCCCACTTCCTTAACATCAAAAGTTCCCCTTTGCGAAACGCTAACGAGAATTTCCATGTTAATTGCCCCGCGTTTCCGGAATATATAATTGCATATATTGTTTCTCTTGTTTCAACGACGGGAAGTGGGAAGAGATTTTGCGATTATTTGTGTTCTCTAATTAGAGTTGAGATAAGAAAACTCTTGCGGAAAACAATTGGAAGAACTTAATTGGGCGTTACGTAGGCTCGGAAGTGACAACGACTTTGTGTGTTTTTCCCTTTAGTGAATTATTGGATTCGCACCTAATCCAAATAGCATTTGATTTACCTTATTTATTTTTTAACCAAGTTTTTTACCCGGAAAATGTTGGATAAAATAAACAACTTTGCAATCACTTTGCTTTAATAATCTGTAACCATATTACGTTTGATTCAGGTTTAGTTGTTTGTGCCTGAAATTGTATTAAAATAATATTCGCAGCAAGAGAAAATCGAAAAATATAAATACCTATCAAATTATTCGCAAAATACAATTTTATTTACTAACTTTATCCATGATAACTCCAACGACGCATTGATAACCTGGGTCTAAATTAAACACAAAGTTCGATTCTGTTGTTTGTTACAACAACAATGCATAACATTTTCCGTAACGCTAGAATATGTATATTAAACAAATTCAAACAAAACATGACGAGTGATTAAAACAAAAACAACAACGTAGTACAAACCTAATTATTTGTAATAATTTGACGTAACCTATGGAAAATTATTACATCTTTGCTAGCGGTGCCCGCAGGTTCACTTGAGTGAATAGTTTTCACTAAAGTTAGTTCCATTAATTCCTTTGAAAAGTTGTCAAGTATTAAAACGTTAGAAAAATAGGATTTTATTTATTTATTTATTTTGGATTACCAACGAGCACCATTACAATTTCTTAGATAAATTAAAACTATTACAGAATACATGGTCTTGTAATGCACACTCAATTACAGGTAACCACAGCTTACACATTATCGAGTACACATGCTCTAAATACATATTTTAATTAAAATTAGGAATACATAGGTACAATTATACAATTAAACAATCATGCTACTATTAAAGATTAAAATATTCAAATTTAATTACTTATATGTCAAGATTGAGATGACAAATAAAACAATACTATACTTGTGTCATAGGTATAAAAATCTACTGTTATTTATGCTCGTGAAGTAAGAGCCTGAAAGCAGAGAACATAGGTATACTCTACAACTAAGTCAAGTTAATTTAAGTCTATTTCATAAGTTTGAGGTGATACGTAAATGTTTAAACAAACGAACGAACGTGTTTTAAAAATGTCCGCAATTCATTCCATCACTGTTAATCTATAATTCTATCAAATATTTGCAATTTACACACTAAAAATTTTGTTTTAAATTTTATTTTATTTTACAGCTTTGTAATATTCATCTGCCAAGCCTTTTCCCTACTACAATGTTGGGGTCGCCTTCCATCTAATCGGATGCAGCTAAATACCAGTATTTTACATGGAGCGACTGCCTGTCTTACCTCCATAACCCAGTTAGTACTGGGTAATACGATACCCCCTGGTAAGACTGGTTGTCAAAGTTTTTGGGCCGCTGACTACCTGTAACGACTGTCAAAGATCTGCAAATGACTGCCGGGACCAACAGCTTAACGAGCTTTTCAAGGCATGGAGGAAGCCCGGTATGTAATGGGTGGTCACCCATCCACAGGCCAACCTAGACAAGCACGGCTTAACCTAAAGATCGACCCGAGCGGCTGTTATTTTTTAGTCACGGGCTCTTGCAGCTCTGCTTTGTAATATTATGTTATAATATTTGTATAGTGTAGCGTGGAATTTAAAATATTGTTCAATTCACATACAAATCTGTCAAACGTTTTAAGTTGACAGAAACAAAATTAAGTTTTAAATAGATATGATATGCGTGTAGCAAGCCTTAGCTGTCGATGTTCTTTTGTTCATTGGTCCGATTTCGATATAAAAGCGTCCCACATTCATTCCAATTTCATTTCCACTAGCCGAATACACGTGAATTGACAAGTATTTCTAAATAATAATAATTCCTTCGGTGACTTGGGAATTAATGTATGAGATTCTTATATTTATAGTTCAAAGGAAATGGAGTACTTTGGGAATAGCCCGCTTCACCAAAGGCGGTCAGGCCTTTTTAATTTTTTTTTTTTTTTTTTCGGATGGGAAATCATCAAATAACTCCTCCCGCTCTGGGAGGAGCAGGAGGGAGTGTCAGACTTTTACTGACTAAAACCCATCCATGTTCCTTCATCGCCCTTTGTGTTCCGGGGCCACGGTATCTCTTTCGAACAGTCCCGCAACCCCGGCAGGCATCGGTCCCTACGGACCCCTTCCCTTTTGCTGACTCTCTTTGAGGCGCGCGTGGAACACGAACGCGCCGTCGGCACGGCCTGCCGTCATGAGACGGACGGACGGCGAGCTAGCCCATAGCCCACCGTCCACAGGCCCACGCCTACGGTGGCCGGGGGCCACGTGGTGGTGGCCCCCGACGCCCGGGGCGTCTCCCGCGGCGGCCGGGACGTTGAGAGGTTCTCTCCCTCTCACGTTCCAAGGCGGTCAGGCCTTAATACATAATATTTTTGTCCTGTAGACTTAGACCCGCGTGGTATCCGGCAGAGTAGAATAGAACCAACCCATTACACTAACGGGTGTCGTATAAGGCGACTAATGTCTGAGGCAGAACACTTTGCGCCTCCGTAGACCAGAGAATGGGCAGCAGCGTTTTCTGTTAGTCTTTCATCACTGCGATCTCCAATCCGCCTGCCAGGCGTGGAGATTACGGCAAATTCCTCCTATCATGGGAGAGGCTTATGTTCAGCAGTGGACGTTATGGGCTGTTGTAGTGTGTAGTGTAGACTTAATAGTAATAAGGAGCTCGTGGCTAAACTATAACAGCTCTCGGGTCGATCTTCAGGGTAACCCGCACTTTCCTAGGTTGGTCCGTTGATGGGTGACCACCCATCACAAACCGAGTTTCCTCCGTCCTTGGAAATCAGCTGTGATTAATAAGCAACGAGCTCCTCCTCTTTCTTTTTTAGCTATGTTAATAAATAAAAAAATAGGTTGATACTAACAACTATATAACTGAATAAATATAATTAATATAACATATCAAGCCTTTCTATAAACTAAAAGATATGTAAGTTTCTAGAATATCCATATCCTTTCAAAAATCTTCCCGACCAGTCAGTTTTACAAAGAGAATACCTAAGTTGACCGCCATCAGGCATATTTACAACAACTTTCTCGAACGATTTATATAAATACATACATCGTTTGAGAAAGTTACCGTACGACGAGCTTTCACGTATTGAAGATTTGTATCATTAAACTTGGTCAATATCTTGTAAAACGTCTTGACCTTGACCTTTACATACGTTCTAAATAAACCTTTGTGTCCAGCAGTGTTTTCAGTCACATAATGCAACATCATGCCAGTTATGTTGAAGTCAAATGTAAAAGGTGGCGAGCCTATTCTCATCAACCGGGCACAAATCCGGACTCCGTGGTTGCTCTGTGTTCACGGCGCTAAAACAACTCTTATGCGTAAGAGCATCTTTTGCATGGCTCCGACCATTTTTAGGGTTCCGTACCCAAAGGGTAAAAACGGAACCCTATTACTAAGACTTCGCTGTCTGTCCGTCTGTCTGTCACCAGGCTGTATCTCATGTACCGTGACAGCTAGACAGTTGAAATTTTCACAGATGATGTACTTCTGTTGCCGCTATAACAACAAATACTAAAAACAGAATAAAATTAATATTTAAGTGGGGCTCCCATACAACAAACGTGATTTTTTTGCCCTTTTTAGGGTTCCGTACCCAAAGGGTAAAAACGGAACCCTATTACTAAGACTTCGCTGTCTGTCCGTCTGTCCGTCTGTCTGTCTGTAAACAAATAAAATTTTACTTTACTTTACTTTACTGAAAATTTCCTTTCGGAAATACCCAAAAACGTTTTGCCCGACCCGGGAATCGTACCCAAGGTCTTGGTTCAGCACTCGACAAACGAGGCAATCCATGTTCGTGTCCCAATGTCAATTCTTGAAAATGTTACAAGAATTGACGCGTAGTTGGATAAAGGCAAAGCTGATTATGCCACGTAATTTGTTAAAAACATTTCAGATTTACATCGCTGTACCTCAAATTCTTGAAAACCACAAAGTTTGACGCTTACAAAGGGCGAAAGGTAATTATAAAAATACTTTAGTAAAGGCCAGACTCGACGGATAAAGTCATACCGATAAGACGAAAACTTTAAATCGTTTGTCAAGAAGACATTTCAAATTGTGGCGAAAGTACGCTTAATTCTTCACTCGGATTTGGAGACGAAATGATAGGCTAGCGACCTTCGCTGCATCTATTGTTAGTAATGGAAAGAGATTGCAAGAAAGAATCATTTTGTTGTTATAAAATCAAGTCGATTTGATTTATATCGTGTTTTGAATTATTAATCATCGGTTACAAAAGGATAATCATTTTATTATTTTCTCCACGCTCCTGCGCTGCCCGGGTATGTATTTTCATAATTTAACTCCCCTCTGCACATTTGGCAAACTTAGCGGGGGCCAGACTGTTGTAAACAAGCCCTCCACACACCTCCACATCGGTCATCGGTCTCCACCGGCGGTTCAACGGTGCGTCAACAGCACGCACTGTTGACGCACTGTTGTAAACCACCGGTGGTGACCGATGTAGAGGTGTGTCGAGGGCTTGTTTACAACAGTCTGGCACGGGCATTAACGCAATACGCCACACTTTATTAAAACCATCGCTTACTTGACAACATTAATTTCCACCGTCTTCTTCACGTATCATCAAATGCTGTTGCTATATGCCCGTTTCACGGAATATAAATTAGAGGGAAATAAAAAACTGCCAAGCACCTTATTTAGGCGGCCAATGAAGCGCTACCTCAAAAATCTATTACCTATTGTTAATCCCGACTCGTAGATATTTCAGCCACACGTCGTGCTACCGAGCCTACTATTTTTTACCAAAAATCGGTACTTAATGTTGTTTAACAGTTGAGCGGGTTCGTGAGTGACAGCCTTTACACCAACAACCACGACAGGTTGCCGAGTTGTGGAAATAAGATTAGATGGATGAATGATTCGGCTTTGTATTGTAACACTTCCCTGTTTAGTTCCTGTTCGATGTTAGTTTCACGAGCTATGTGTTCTATTATTCACAAAGTTGAGGATAATACAAAGAGGTTTAGTAATATAGTGAATTGTAAATAAATCTACGTACGTACAGATTTGTGGAAACGACAATGATTGTGCTTTGCATAACATAAGTTAAAGTGAGCTGAAACAATTAACGGACTGCTTATGCAGAAATCATAAGCATAGCATAATCAGCCTATACTGTTCCCACTGCTGGGACACAGTCTTACTATCAAAGGGAGTGTGGGATGTAATCTACCACGTGGTGCGGGTTGGTAGATGTAAAATGTCTCTGATTTTTTGGTTCTAGGACATGCCAGTCTTCTCACGATGTTGTTTTTCACCGATTTGAGACAGTGCTGAAAGTTCTTCTGTTTTTTGGTTGCTTTGTATGTCCCACTGCTGGGCATATCCATATCCTTCCAGGTACTCCTCTCCCGCGCCACGTCGAACCAGCCTTCGAGACGCGCGTATCGTGCCTGTAGTGCTTACGATAGTAATATTATCGGGGCAAAGGAAATAAGATTTCTTTTTCTTTGTTTCCTTGTTTTACCTTTGCTTCCCTGAAATACCTACTTAACTTTTTAACAAAACTTCAACTTAGGTATAGTACGTAAACCAAATAAGTAACCAGGGTCAGATATACATAGTTGCAGGTTTTTAGAAACTATTCCACGTCTTCAGATGAAATTTAATTATATTAACTTTGAATATTCCTATCAATTTTATTTCATTTCATTTGAAAACATCCACCGGTTTCTAAGAAAACTTCAACAATATATATTTCGACCCTGGTTACTTATTTGGTTTGCATACTGTACATTAAAAAGCTAGCTACTTAAAAGTACTAAAGTACCTATTCAATCAAACCGAAGCAAGGACAAGATCTTGAACAACTAAAATAAAAATCACAACTTCAGAAAACTTTTGAAAGGATAGTAATGATGAATGAATAATATTCTTTCGGAGAAAAAACGAAGTTTCAAGAAAAGGGAATAGTAAAATAAAATAACCCTTTTTTATTTTATACCTAACGATGCTTTTCATTTAACTATAGGACCTCTTTTTGTATAATATATCTGTTAAAAGGTTCTTAACAACTTGTGGAAGATGCTGTAAAGTCATTAGATTCGCTCTGCCCCGTCAAAAAATTATCACATCACGTTTCTGTGTCGTTGGCAATGACATTACACGTTGACACAAACACACGTTACTGTCGCGTTGCCGAGTGGCTTCTGGAGATCCTAGTGTCAAATAATGTCATCGACAAGGTTGGCCAATGCCTTCCTATCTCATATTTGGCAATTTCACCCTCCTCTTCCTGGCGTCGTATTCCTCAATGCTGAGGAATACGACGCAACCGTGACGTTTCTCCATCTATTTCTGTCTCTGGCTGTGTGAAGAGCGCTGTGGACTGTGGACTTTCACCCTATTGTATTGTATTACGGGCTGGTGTCCGCAACTCCTCGACAAAGCGCGTATTTTGCGTACGGGTGGGAACCCGTATTTCACCCTATTCTATCATCGGATGAACAGAGATACTGCGAAGCGTCACCGTTATATGGTTGAAATTCCACGAACCAGCGCAAAGCGCTATGCTTCCACATTTATTGTGCAAACCGGCACTCTGTAGAATTCACTGCAGGCTTCTCTGTTTTCCGATCCTAACGATCTAGATCTTTTCAAAGTTCGAGTGAATTGGTTTTTTCTAGGCAAGCGTGCTCCACCCTAGGCCGCGTCATCGCTTTACATCCTAGGCGAGCTGAAGCCAAACTCAAGGCTCAAAAAAGGCAAGTGTTCAAAAAATTGTTTTGGACACTCATGCTTGAACAGTATATCATTCCAAGATGTGCGAGCTTACTCCTTCAATGTAAGTACAATGACGGCACATCTATGAATATAAATCCTTGATTTTATCCAGCAAATTAATTATCTGTAATACTGTAACTACCTATTTGAAGGCTTTAGGGCACAAAATCAAACAAAGTTTAATTTTACACTACACTACACTACAACAGCCCATAACGTCCACTGCTGGACATAAGCCTCTCCCATGATGGGAGGAATTTGCCGTAATCTTCACGCTTGGCAGGCGGATTGGAGATCGCAGTGATGAAAGACTAACAGAAAACGCTGCTACCCATTCTCAGGTCTACGGAGGCGCAAGGTGTTCTGCCTCAGACATTAGTCGCCTTATACGACACCCGTGAGTGTAATGGGTTGATTCTATTCTACTCTGCCGGATACTACACGGCCAGTCAATTATACATCAATCTTATAATATATTTCTTAGATAATACTCCTAGCTACTTCAATTTCACGCCTGTCTGGCATTAATCAAATGTATTACATATCCGTCTATAACATTAGATATATATAGATAACCTATTTACATACATATGGTATTTACATACAGAATTAACATCGAGTAGTTTACACATTACCTTCCTTTGTATAAACCGTTCGATTTCCTATTTATCGATCGTCAGACTATTGGTTTTTAGGGTTCCGTACCCAAAGGGTAAAAACGGAACCCTATTACTAAGACTTCGCTGTCTGTCCGTCTGTCTGTCCGTCTGTCCGTCTGTCCGTCTGTCCGTCTGTCTGTCACCAGGCTGTATCTCATGAACCGTGACAGCTAGACAGTTGAAATTTTCACAGATGATGTATTTCTGTTGCCGCTATAACAACAAATACTAAAAACAGAATTAAATCAATATTTAAGGGGGGCTCCCATACAACAAACGTGATTTTTTTGCAGTTTTGTCTAATGTTTTTAAATAATGGTACGGAACCCTTCGTGCGCGAGTCCGACTCGCACTTGGCTGGTTTTTTATAATTCAAAACAAAATCGCGAACTTTAGCATCACTTCATTACAAACTCTTTAAGGGTTCAACAACATAATTGTTACCTGTTGATAAAACTTATTTAAAGTTGGCACAATTGAGTGATCCAACAGAAATCTGCTCCACCCCACGAACAGGAAGACAAATTGATAAGAAACCTCTAGATGTAAAGTCTTACTAAAAGTTTGTTAATTAATTACTTTCCCCTCGCCCACCTTTAACTAATAAACGTTGTTTTGGATTTGCGATGTGATGAATGACTTAAGTATAAATTAAACCAATTAGAGAATTTCCGAAACCTCTTGAAGTTGTCAAAGTGTTCGAATTAATTAATAAATCTTGAAATCTGATTAAGGAACGTTTGCCAGTGGTGCTTAAGGCACGACGTTGATAAACAAACCTTTTATTAATTCGTTACGTTCAACGCAGCCCTACTTATCTTGTTGACGCAATTTTGCGTCCTAATTAACAATAAATAATCATTTCAGCAGCACTTTCAATTTTGTACTGAGCTCACGTTTATTAAAAATGTAATCACTTTTTTATATCCTATTATTTTGTTTTAGACAGTTAAAAATGTACAAAACTAACAAGATTTAACTGAGTTCATTATGTTGAGAAAAATACTTTATTTTTAACATTTTTATTTCTAAGGTTCAAAGGTCACTGACCCAAGTTTTAAGTACCGTTTAAAGCTCCGTGTTCTCTGTAAAGGAAAAGTTGCCAAAATCTGCTGTAGTGTTGGCGAAGCGGCTTTTGTGCTTACGGTGCCTACGTTTCCCGCATTAAGAGAAATATCTGGAAGCTATAAATTCTGTAAATAAAGACTGTCTTTTAGTTACAGTCAAGAGATTTTACAACAGCTGCTAAAAAGTTAATGCAGTAATAATCTTTAAGAGGACTATAACATAACTGGCAAAATGCTATACTAGGATACACCTGTGCTTATCCCCTCGGGGATTTCAGACGTGATATTATGTGTGTAACCTTTAAGAAAATTTTATAAATACACATTGAAATAATAAATACACCTGAAAGCACAAGGAACAACCTTATCATCTAACAAAGCAATCCTGAAACAATCAACACAAAGTATAATTTAAAACGTCACGAACACAAATGCGAACACACAAGTAAATCCGTCACCGGGGCCCACCTCATCATCACGCGAATCTAAGCAACGACGCGTATTTAAATAAGCATGCGTTACGCGCTCAGAGTAAACACATTTTTCCTAATAAACGTTATTCCGGCTACGGCTTACGGGGCAATGTTTTGTAAAGCCACCGCTGGCTAAATGGCCCATTGCGGGCCGAATGCGGATTTCTGCTGTATTAGCCTAATAGCATTCTACTTCTTCAATTCTCATTTATTGCCCGTTCTTAGCAATTAATTCGGTTTTCATTACGTTGTCAGCTTATATTAAAATAACGGGGACGTTAAGAGATCTTGTTCTGACTAGGACACTCGAAATATCTTAATTTTGTGTGTTGTTAAATTTTAATTTGTTTGTATTTCGAAACATACTATGAAAGCAGACCTATATAATACACATTTGTGAGAAAATTCTTAGACAAGATTTTATTCAGTTTCATGTGTTTTAATAGGTAACTCAATATCCACACCTATTAAACTTCATTCTAATATTACAACTTTCTATGTTTAAATTTATATTGTTGACGATTTTCTCACGTTTCTGTTTCTGACATAAGTGCAGATTTAGACTCTGGAGGAACTAGAAGCTATCTCCAACCACGTAAACAATAATAAACAGAACTCCCACGCTCGATGTATCTAATAAACAGTACTCTTATGAAGCCTCAATGTAAACTTACATTGTGTACAGAATTCAATTGTAGAAGCTATCAAAGGATGGTCCCGTTACAGGAGTAAACATCGTACGCTTACGTAAAGTGTATCCTCCTTGAGCATGGTTGCTGTTTTGTTCAACACAATATTGCCACAAAATTGTCACAGAAGGCCTGTTCCATAAATAACTCATAACATCACGCCTGTAATCCCCGAAGTGCTAGGCAGAGGTGTACCTTACAGCCTGCAGCTTCATTTCATCAGTAATTTTTATGTCTCATGTATTACAGGAGACGTGAGTGAGCCTTCAAAAAGACACAATCCAGAATTGCTACTGAGAAATTTATTTTACAAAACCCAATAATAGTTTGCTCGACCTCCTGCGAATTGGAACCAGAATCTCGTGCTCAGTAGTCGCGCTTGCAACCAATACAAAAACGGGATTGTAAGCGCGGGTTCTTCACGACTTACACGTAAGTAGAGTAGTTCGAAGTAAAAGCAACTTGAGTATTAAACTATTATACTTTTAATCACTTGATGATGATTTTACAATTACTTTGTTAGAAGACTTAGGAACTAGATGAACTCGGATCGTTATGAAGCGCGGTAGAGTGAGCGTTTGAGCGCGGGGAGTGAGGTAGGCGCGGGGTGCGCTCTTTGCAGCGCGGCGCAGGCGATATTCTCATCGCGATGGTATTTGCGCGAACAGAGGTACACAACCATACAATACAACCAGTGAGAATAGCACGGAGGAGAATAGGCACACGCACACATAATAATAATAATAATCATTTTATTGTCAGGCGACTAAGGCCCATAGATAAAATACACAAAATAATAATTAACAACAATAATATACTAATACATATTTTAAACCATAGGAAACTAAAACTATACACGCAACGTTGTCGGCGTTGTGTTTTGCTGCGTGGTGTCGCGTAACCGTCTTCGGAAACGTCGATATACGACACCCTTCGGCCAAAAGTCCTCCTTCATGCAGGTCTGTAGATGGTGGGTTGGAACTCGTACCACGAATGACTTAAAGTTGATGTTGTGGCGGGATTCCAACCTTTCGACCCTCAGAGTCCAGTTGGTCTTCACTTTCAAAACACACACACATATACGTTCTACATAAACACATACAGATGAAAATAAAACAAATGCCAGTCGCGAGTGCGCTTGCACTCGCTGTACGAGAAGCGTGCCTATGTCTGCGTGCGTTTTCGTGAATTGTATGGAGTTGACCTATTGTTCATATTTTGTGATAATGCTTCACCCAACTCGTTTAAATACATTTTGTGAGCAAACGTTACGGAAATGAGGGAGAAAGGAAGCGTGGGAATAAATGATTTATCGTAATGACGGTACAATTGTTGACATGTTGGTGTTTTGTAATATGAAAGAAATTTTAAGCGAGTGTTATTTTTTAAAACGTGTGCTAACTCATAGAGAGATGTTTGGATTTGCTCCCTTTAAATTAGATTTAGTTTTTTTGTAACTGTAGTAAAGTTTTCTGACATATTAGAGAGGCGAAAACGAGAATATGGAACAAAGGTTTTTTTTTTCTTTTAACAATATTGTAGCAAATCCTTAATGATGAAGTAAATAGTTTATTTTTGTCTCTACCTTATTCTACTCCTGTACGTGTTCAAGACATAAATTTATTAAAAAATCGTAGTTCTTTGTACCTGATTTTGTTAGCATATTCATAATAAAAAAAAAAACATACGACGTACCTAAGTATATTGACAATGGAGGCTCTACTTATGCAGCGCCAGTTTAGGTGGTGTGGGCACATCCTTCGCATGGAGGACCACCTTTTACCCAAACTTGTTTACTGTTCTGAGTTGGCAGAAGGTAAAAGGAAGTATGGTGGTCAACATCTCTGCTATAAGGATGTTGGTGGTGTTCAAAAGACATTTTGAAGCTTGTGCTATGTATATAGATCCTGCTGGGCACGCAACAGGAAATAATTTTAATTTTAGTTTATGTATGTTGACAACTAAGGAAACGTTGATAGGATTCAGAAAGATTGTTATTTTTATTCATTATCATAATTATTAATACAACCACCAATAAATGTCTACAAACATAAAAATCGTAACCACTGAGCTAGAAAACACAAACATATTCACAAAAACATACATTCTCTACGTGTTTGTGATTAATTAGAGAAAAATCCTTGAGCGACACATACACGCACTCAAAAATACTCCACTTCAACTCAACAACCTAAAAAAAAAGCTTAACACGTAGCAAAAGCATTTCCTGCATTTTCCCTTCATCTTTCGTAGCTCCAATCTGATACAAAGGAGGGATACAAGTCACTAATTACACGATGACCGGCTCGTACTTGACCGTTTTTTTGTGCGAGGCGAGGCGACAAGACGGCTAACAAGCGACTGCATCATTAGGCTCTGGTTCTTAATGAGCGCAGCCTGACCTGAGCACGACGGTTTATGACATAGCCATGTGTGACGTACCTATACATGTGTGACGTATATGCTGTAGCCAGGAGTAAATTTGTCATTATGTTATGTTGAACACTTGCAGCCGAAAAAGAGGATGAAATATCAAGTTGTTTGATAACAACTTATTGTGCTCGAGTTCCAACAAAGATCTACGGCGTAGACCACCGTAGCGCGTAGACGCTACGCACTTGCTACGTCGTAGCAGCTGCTACGCAAACCACGTATTTGTCTATTACAAATTCTATAAGCAGCATTACTCTACAATCTTTGACATATCAATGTAGTTGAACCGGAGGTTAACGAACCACTCTCCTGATCATCAGGTTACGACTTGTAAACCTGACATGTACGAGTACATATTATTATCAAACATTTGAATATTTTTATGTAGGAAAGATTAATATTTAACGTAAAAGAGAGAACAGTGTTCCAAGAAATTAAACGAGATTTTATCTATTAACCTCTTAAAGACGAGTTTCTCAGTACGTACATTCACCTTAAGAAACCTTACAAAATTAAATATTTCTCAGAAAAAGAACATGCGAAGAGAATAAGTAATACGAGTTGACCTTGACGGTTCAAGATCCCTGCCAAACGATTTTCTATGTTACTGAGGTTAAAGCCGCCTTTCAAGTATTTTTATGTCAACTAGAGGAGGCTATTCGGTAATTAACACCTCATCACTTAATGTCGGAGCTTTTAGACTTGGATATTGAACGCCTTGACATTTTTTTGGTGTCAGAAAAATGGCACTGGAGAGAATTATTACTGTGGGTGGAGTGGATTACGACTCGATGTTTGTAATTGATTGCTTGTTAAAAGATCCTTTTTATAATTTTCAGACTATTTACAAAACTGTGGCGAAGGTCATAAGGAACGTTATGTATCTGACCCGTATGTATGTCCATTTTTTGTTCCCTCTTAACTCCTAAACGAATGTACTGATTTAGATAAATTATATGTTGTTTAATTCGTCTTTGGTGATGCGAGTGTCACTGGTTACATTTAAACGCCTGTTATCAATTTTATTTCATTTGAAAACGTGCTCGTTTTTTGATTTTCACTTTTTTCAGTCGGGTATTGTCAACCAACGTTATCATCGTGATCTCAGTGGAAAGATGACCACTGCTGCACATATGTAGGCCTTTAAAAACCATCTCCATAGCGAAAGCAAATTATGGTTTTATTTCTTTACGACGAGCTTAAAATATGGCTTAAGTAACCTGTACTAGGACCGCGTCGTGTATTTTAGCCCACCCATCTCAGACAGGTGACTTGTATCCCAACAGTGGGAAGGTTTTAGGCTGATTATATTAAAGACGTTTTTCACGGCTTAGTAAGCCAACAAAAGATATATCAGTTTAGAAGCTTAACACGTTATTAAGATCTCTCTTAATCTAGCCCCAAATACATTACCTTCGTCCATCCGATGTGTCCCAAATAGACTATATCACAGCCGCCATTTTGCGTCCCTCTGTAATTGTTGTCTGAATACGTAACCTACTTAGCTAATTACATAACATTACGCCTGTATTCCCCTAAGGGGATAGGCAGAGGTGGTATTCAGTGCTACATTTGTCACGACTGACCACATGGGACTAGTTCCATGTGTTATTATGTATATATCATTGATGGTTCGGTGTAACCGGTACGGACAGATTGTGGACTATCAGACACTATCAGACATCAGACACTATCAGATACTTCAGTAAATCAGTTATCCATAGTGCTGTATCCGAGGCCGCGTCCGAAATTTTGATGATTCCTGATGTCCACCACCTTCTTGTCACTGTGATGGAAAGCGATGCGATGGTCGAGGGAGACACAACTTTTTTAAATTATTCTACTTAAGCACCACAGTTGGACAGTGACAAAACTTATTAATATAATTCACAGTAACCATTAATTAATTTTGCTGCTATTTTCAAAGTAGTTATTAAATTCTAAATAAAAAGCCCTATAGTATTTTTCTCGACTTGAGAATTGACCCAAGGACCAGCAACCGCCCTTGTCACCACTAAAGACCAACGAGGCAGTCGCATTAGCTTAACTAATTACATTTACAAATGAGCCCAAAACCACTAGCGTCTTAACAAAAAACATTTCAGTATATTCCGTAATATTCGGAGCTGTGAGGGATTACAGCTTCATGTAAAGTCAGTTATTAATTAACATCATTTGGGGCACATTATGAAAGTTTGACACGAGCAGAACGGATGCTCGTATTAAAAAACTTTTTCTCTGCTTAAAACATGCAACATCGTTGAATAATTCATGATTTGGCTCGTGTGTGAACCGCCAAATTGGAAGAATAAAAATACACTTGACAGCGTTCAGCCGCAGCGGCCGTTTAATTGCAGTATTTATAGGCCTCTTTTCTAGCTTAGCTATTGATAGGTTTTTTAATTTGATAAGTATATTTTGTATTATTTATTTTCTGAATTGAAATTTTTCATACCGTTGTTTTGTTGTGTTGTTTTCTTTTATCAATTAGTGCCAATACTTCAGTTTGACAGCCAGAGCAAATTTTCTTGTTACTCTGTAACTTTTGGTTCTACGAGAGAGGTTAGATAAGCAGACACTCTATGTGGACTGGTATTTATCTCCAACCAGTTAGACTGGAAGCCGACCCCAACTAGTAAAAAATGCTAGGCAGATAGACGAATTCATACTTTATATCACAAAGTAGCTACTTTGACAAAATATTAATGTCTTACTTTAATTAAAAAATAAAGTGAGAGGAAACGTCTTGTTAATGCCTACCAAACATGTGTTGAAGCAATAAACGAAGAAACTGTCCTCAATAGCAGCTCCATTCTCACAAAGCTTGTTTCTCCGCCTACAACATCTATCTGACACTCGACTCGCTTGTAATAATAGTTGTAATGGTCAGCTCTCTACAAGGACATTAAAGCCTCCGGAAAACTAACTGAAGGTCATAAAAGAAGCGTTATTTTCATAGGCCAAAAGGATCGACGTACATGACAAGTTTCGTCCACTAGAACATTACGTATTTTGTATCAAAAACGCAAAATAACATTCATCAGGGATGTATATAAATCATTAAGAGCGTGCACATAATCAAAGCTAATGCCACCATCTTGTTTCTAAATACTGTTTCCACAGACATAACATAACATCACGCCTGTAATCCCCGAAGGGTTAGGCAGAGGTGTACCTGATAGTAGGTACATACATTTCGCCAGTTACGTTTAAGTCCCATGTGATATGACGTACGGACGTTAGCCGTGTGGTATCCGGCAGAGTAGAATAGAACCAACCCAGTACACTCACGGGTGTCGTATAAGGCGACTAATGTCTGAGGCAGAACACCTTGCGCCTTCGTAGACCAGAGAATGGGCAGCAGCGTTTTCTGTTAGTCTTTCATCACTGCGATCTCCAATCCGCCTGCCAAGCGTGGAGATTACGGCAAATTCCTCCCATCATGGGAGAGGCTTATGACCAGCAGTGGACGTTATGGGCTGTTGTAGTGTAATAGGGGGCGAGCCTATTGGCATCAACCGGGCACAAATCCTGGCTCCGTGGCAGCTATTGATAAATTCCTGATGGAAAAATCCAATACCACTTTGCCCGACCTCGGAATCGAACCCAGGTCCTCATGCTCAGCAGTCACGACTGCGACCACTGGACCAACGAGGCAATAATAATAATTTATTTATTGGCATAAAAACAGGTTACAGAAAAATGTGAGACCCTGGCTCCAGAGCTAGGTTAGAATACCTGTATTTCAAGAGCTACAAGGCAAAAATGCAGTCAAGTGCACCTATATTTACCACCACTATCAAGAGACAAAACATCCTTGCTGACAGTAGCTGATGATAGTTAGGATAAAACGCGTCAGTTCGTTCCCTGCCGCCTAAACATCAAAAAAGTAGAACAAGCCCCAAATTTCCTCCCTATTTATAAAATACATTACCTTTAAACATAACCTAATACCTCCATTGTGAAACCTGACAGTTTAAAAGTTTGTAGGTACCTAAAATTAATCTCAACTTTATTTCCATATAAATGTTTTATTGTTTCAGTAGAATACAACGATGTTTGTAGTGTATATTTGAATGGGTCATCCGACTGTTGGGTCCCAAGTAAAGTGTGTAGTTACTCGGGTAATTGGGACATCACTATGCTTCATGTTATTAAGTGCCCAAGGCGCTTGCCAACCTTTGTGGGCCCCGTGACAACACGCTAATTCGACTATAAGTATATAACGTACTTAGTACAATAGCTTTGTGGAAAGCTTTGACGTGTACATTACCTACTCATTATTATTGTTATGAGTCGTAAACGTGCGCAATATTAACTTTTCTAAGTGTATATTTCTGGACTGTAACATGATTTTTACGCTATTATCAAAGGAACGTAAAAATAAATCTAAAGAAACGTAAATGTCATTATTTTATGGATTTAAAGTACTTTAAATACGGAAACTTAAAACACTTAGAACCGTATCTATAAACAAATCAAAATGATTGCTTGAGTAAAAGTAAAAAAAAACTTGTTTAAAACACAATTATTATTCTGCAGTTCATTGCTTGAAGTTAGAACTGTCAACAGTTAAAATTCTTAGCTTTGTTGTATTTCGCGGTTTATACTTCGTTTAAATTCTTGTTTATTGCATAAGTGATTACTTAAACTCAAGTTATTACTTTAACTTGACTATAGACACGGAATACGCCTCATAAGTAGAACCTTGTAACAAAATGTCTCCGTATAATACCGCGACATAACTGGGAAGACAATGTCTCAAAATGCTTCATAAAAACTCTGAAGAATTCTTCATTATAAAGACTACTTAGTTGTAACAAAAAATCCAATATTGTACACACGCCAGCACCGAGTTAAGAGCGCGCGTTTATCTTTCAGAAGACTCGACCCCCCGCTGAAACTACCACTTTGGTGGGGGGCCGAGTCGAAAAATTTATGAAGTAGACCATTTTTTCCCCAAAATCATGTTATAATGAAAGACAAATGTCCATAATCTTGATAAACTATGTGCTCGGGCAACAGCTAAATTGAATTACAAATTTCGGCCGGAGGTAGGTGAGATATTATGCAAATTGCCGAGTCTTGCCGACTACAAACATGACATTACGGAACGTTGACGCAATGTTTACTGTGCCAAGGAACTTACGGCTATAAGAATCAGCATTTAGGCCCAGTTTCGTGTTATCTACAAGAGCATTGAAGTAAAAGGTATTAAATAATTGTAGAGAACTATGACACGCACTACTTTCGACTGGTTCCCGCATCGAATTGTTGGCCTTTTAACCTGTTCCTGGTGCTCCGTTTTGGTCACGAGTCTAATAGGTTATAAATATCATGGTTATAGTTTTTTTTTTTTGGGACAAGCCCGTCACACTATTCCCAAACCACTGTAACTCCTGAAAGCCAGAATCAACAGTGGCGACCACCAGAAAAGCGCCGAGACAATGAAGCTCGACGAAGTCACAATCATGGTTATGGATATTAAATATAATATAATCTCTAAGTTATAAACCGTACACATTGCTAATTTTAAACAAGGATATATTAATCAGTGGCCCGAAACTCTGACAATCAGTCTTACCAAGGGGTATCGTATTACCTAATGCTAACTGGGTTGTGGAGGTCAGATAGGCAGTCGCCCCATGTAAAATACTGGTATTCAGCGGCATCCAGTGAATCTGGAAGCCAACCCCAATTTATTTGTTAAACCCGAAGTAAAAATGAAAAGAACCATAGGTACGCCACGCAACCGTACACCATACACGTAGCGTGCTCTTCATAATTTAATAAGACCTGAAATATAAATTAATTGTACACAATTATTAACCAACGCTACACAGTACACACTGTAGCTCACAATAAATCATTTTAATGAAACGAGTAAAATTTTGTTCTTTCTCGTAATATTTTGCGAAAATTCTTCTAATAAATATTAGGATCAGCGACGAAATATTACGTCCATAATCACTCGGCGCTAGTATAATATCTTTAGGTTGAATAACTAATGATGGGTGCATTTATCTTAGCGGCCCGTGGCCGGGTCACCGGGAAATGATGGGCGTTCCTCAAATCGCCACAGATTAAGTAGGCCCCAGAGGAGACGGGAAATTTCTTAAATAAATTCTGAAGATTTCTTTTGTGCGAGCAGATTGATTATGCCATCCGTACGGAATAATAATTAATTAGGAGAATGTTATATCGTTCCACCAATTTGTTCTTAGTTAATCGTTTATTTAGGTCAAACTGTAATAATTGTAGGTATGTTTATTTTTATGTCTGTTTGTTTTGTTCTATTGAATTTTACTTTTACTGTTTATATTCCAACACGTTATTAAACTTGTACTATTAATGTTATATTAATTTTATAGCACAGTGCTTGTGGCACACCTAACGATGTGGTGCTAAACTTAAAGAAATCGTTACACTTACCTCAGGATGTGGTAGATAGTTAGGTACTCCAAATATTAACAGTTGGCTTTTACAATATTGTTGGTTGGCCAATAAAGGATAATATCGTAGTTCGGAAAAACTCATAAATAAATTCAAAAACCATGATTGTGTTACAACCATCAATTAATGCGGGTTTAGGTGTGATGCAGATATTTTGTAAACCAACGCACCGCAATTGGAATACACGGTTCGGTTAAAATGGAATTTCTGTGAGTTTGTCACCGCATGCAGTTTCGCGTATCGATCATCGAGCGCGACCACTATGTTGATACTTTAACACATAATTACAGACGTACGATCCATTCATTTACATTCATTATTCGGTGACATATACTTGGTGAAGTGGAAACATTAAAATGGAACTTGGATAAGAGAGACCTGTAGGGCTCTGAATTACTTAAAGACTTAATAAGGTGCTTTTTTACTAGTTTATGTCAATTTATAGGGCTTACACTGACTGGAGACGTCGTTCTACATATGCGTCTACAGTAAAATATCTTATTAAATATTCTCAATGTTTTTTGATGTGTAATAATTAAAACTGACGTCTGAAAATTAATGTTACCAAGAACTTTGCTTGCTAAATCCACTTATTTGAAACATATAATATCTATTCGTTGGAATAATTGAGACCACGCAAATCCACTTTCATTTTAATAATGCCAGCTGACTTCATCATAACGCCATAAGTTTTTTTAATAACTCATTAAGAAAGCTAAGTACCAACATTTATAATTTGTGTCCGAATTACGTGTACAAATGCATGTTAAAATGTGATTGACGTTAGTACTAGTAGGTCATAAAAAATGTAAAATAATTCCTTTTAAAAGGCAGCTCAGGTAGGTAAGCACTAACCTTTAAAAAAGCCTTTTAAACCTTTTTGGTTGACCTCACAACTTAACAATAAAAAAGCTTTAAAAAGTTGACGACACAATTCAAACCAAATGAAAACATTTCGGGTAAACCACAAAGCCGATTAAGTCCCCTAAATTCAGTATATGAAGTCCAACTATAATAATGGTTAGAATTATGGGCAATATTGAAGGCGATTAATTTGACACCAGTCTGCCTCTCGACCGTTTTGACCAATAAATTGAGGTTAAACCCCATTGATCTGCCGAATCCCCGGCCATTCACTACGCTTTAGATCTACCCTGTCCGTATGTCTTAGGAGCGCTCAGACCTTGGATGGGAATTTGTAAAGCATGAATATATGCGTTACGGTAAACGGTATGGCTTGGACCAATCCAGGCTATGGACAAACATATATACAATTTATGCTGTAGCTATTTATTACCATTTATTTATAGCTTATACACAAAGACAGGTAGCTAAAGGTCACATTAATTCCGCACAGGTCGTGGTAATTAGACGTTTGATTAGTTGCACTAATTGTATAATTTGTTTCTCAAATAACGAAGGCAGAAGTCATTAAACCGTGGCATTTGCACGTACGTTTAAATGAAATATTACGTTTTTATTATAACAAAAAAAATATTACTTAGTTATAAGTCAATGTTTTTGTATATTATTATGTTTTTATTTTTTTAAAGAAACACAAACAATAGGTGCTCTTCATTTTGACCCAGCTACCTTTTCAAGGTCTTCAGCCTAACCAACTGGGTGGCGTGTCACGTAAGCTTGTCAATACGCGATCTCTACTCCAGAATAGTTCATTTTACAAACCTGGCCAGCCCACTGTCTCTTCAGTTTGCTACAAGCCATCTCAACAAGTCAGATTTCTGTTACGGATAATAAAATTCGGATCTTATCCTTGAAAGACTGAAAACGATGGATGGATTGTGTGAGGAATGATATGAAAGAAAAAGGAGTAAATAATTGAAAATGATAACTTTACGGTTGACAGAGGAGAATGGTAGATAAAAAACCGGCCAAGAGCGAGTCGGACTCGCGCACCGAGGGGGAAAATAAAAAAAGTTGAAAACTAAGGTAAATTTTGGTACTTACAAGTCGAAAATCTAAATTTTCCCATATCTTTTTATTGTGTTGACTCAGAACCTTATTTTTTATACACTTAATAAGGACTATAGACCTCAGTAACTGGTATAAATTTAAACTTGCTAGGTCCACTCGTTCTTGAGAAAATCGGTGGTGACAGACGGACAAGAAAGTGATCTTATAAGGGTTCCATTTTTTACCTTTTGAGGTACGGTACCCTAAAAAGGAGTTAATAATTATAAAAGATAACTTGACGGTTGACAGAGGAGAATGGAAGAAAAAAACGTGTTGCACCGACCACAAGTACCATAGGATAAGGGCAGGAAGATGATGATGTTCCTTTAAAAACTACACACTCGCTAATTCTACGTACACACATAAAAAACTACACACTCGCTAATTCTACGTACACACATTAAAAACTACACACTCGCTATTTCTACGTACACACACATTAAAAACTACACACTCGCTATTTCTACGTACACACATTAAAAACTACACACTCGCTATTTCTACGTACACACATTAAAAACTACACACTCGCTAATTCTACGTACACACATTAAAAACTACACACTCGCTATTTCTACGTACACACATTAAAAACTACACACTCGCTATTTCTACGTACACACATTAAAAACTACACACTCGCTAATTCTACGTACACACATTAAAAACTACACACTCGCTAATTCTACGTACACACATTAAAAACTACACACTCGCTAATTCTACGTACACACATTAGAAACTACACACTCGCTAATAATTCTACGTACACAAATTAAAAAAAGTCTGCGATCACTTTGAAAAATCGAAATCTTTTTTGTTACGGTAGATTATATTACGATATCTTTTTCTTTTTACATTATTTATTTAAAAATATAGATTTAGAATATAAAACAATAAAACCGTTTAATTAAAAACACAACAGGGATTTTTTCTTGATAAAGTTCAATTTAAAAAATTATATCAGCCTATGCTAGTGATCACAAACTTTTTTTGATGTGAGTATATTATAAATGCAAAAGTATGTGAGAATGGATAGATGGATAGATCGATGTTTGTTACTCTTTCACTCAAAAACTGCTGAACGGATTTGAATGAAATTTGGCACATAGATAGTTTATAACCTGGATAGAATACTTTTCATCCCGGTAGTATGTATATATAGTATCCCGTGAGCTAGTACATAAGCTAGTACATACATAAACGCTAAAACGTGTATTTTCAGCGTTCTAATAAATTCAGTACGTTCTGCCCTCCTCTGCTCTATAAATGTGGAGTTCATACATCTCCCATACTATCAGATATGAATGTCGAAACGTCGCTCTTATCGGCCACGGAGTAATGCACGATATTTGTCTTGCTACTCGTCCCTGTGGCATTCTTCTCTCTATATCAACTTCATTAGAAAATATATTAACTTGGATGTTACTTAGTTGGTTTATGTTACTTAATATAAAATAAAACGCTCTTAATTGGAAAAACTTCTTTGTCTGAAAAGGCAACTTAGAAATGGAAGAGGCTGGGATTTAGTATCCTCTTATGGGTTTATAGGACTGCTTATGACGTCATTATTAGCTTAGCGTTATGGCTATATCCATAAAGGAGCCCTAATTGGTGGTCAATGTGAAGTTCTGTTTTCAGATTCCTAGTAAAAATATAGATTTAATACGACACTAATGTACCTAAACACTGCTTTAAGCTTTCACGGTTTAAAACAAAACTTATTCTGTGATTTTTATTTTGTTCGTGATTGTCATCCCGCGATCAAGGCGCTTTCAACAGCGTCGAAATATCGGGAGCTCAAAATAATTAATAATCACGGAAGATTACCCAAGTCACAGTATAAGTTTATTAATGTGTTAGGTTATAAATGTGTTTATTAATGTCTACCTATAAATAGACATAACATAATGTTGTTGAAATAAGTAACGACATGTTTGCTCCAAATACCTGACTTCGTGTAAAATTGCTTTCTGTCTGCTACACAATAAGTTATCCAACTTTTTACATTATCAACGTTAGATTACTTTGTATCGTTACTGTAAACGTACTGAAGTCAAACGTGGCTTATTGGCACTGAAAATTAAAGTTTCTACAAATACTGTTCCTTGTTTATTGAATAACTAGCTGACGTCCCGCGGTTTCACCCGCGTAGTTCCCGTTCCCGTGGGAGTACGGGTATAAAATATAGCCTATAGCACTCACGAATAATGTAGCTTTTTACTAGTGAAACAGTTTTTAAAATTGGTCCATTACTTCCGGAGATTACCCCCTACATACAAACTTACAAACTTACGAACTACCTCTCACAAATTCTACCTCTTTATAATATTAGTGCGTTGTGTGGTGTTGTGTTGTGTTTTCGTCATGCCTGAGTAAGTGATAAACATTTTTGAATGTAGAAACGGTCTAATTGTTAGAGATTTCGGCCAGAAATAGTCATTTCAACAAACATGAAAAACCGTTGGAGTGTCGATATATCTCGTGGAATTTTGAAGGTTAGTGGCGGTAATTATTAATTGAAATTCAAAACAAGGATATTATGTATGTTTTTACGTATCGTATTATGGATATTAAGCCTTTAATTTGAATATTATCGTATTTTTGTTGTGTTTAATTCTACATTCAAATTACGTAAGAAATTAGTCAAATTGTTCGTTTTGTTTGTTGATTTTAATTAATATTTTTATTAGACAGCATGCATTTTTTATATGCCTAATGTTTTGTAAATATCTTCAACATGTAGAATATTAAATTAGATTTCAAATTTATTTAGCAGAATTTAAACAGTGTACCATAGTTTGAGTAGGTATTTTTGCGGCCTTAATTAGGTGTATTTTTTGATTATTTTATACTAATTACCTAATGACTAGTAACCGCTGAAACTCTGTCGGTGTCAAGTATGTGAACCAAACATTATTATTAAAATGCAACAAGGCGTTGGTAGTTCTAAGAATAGAAGTGTAAACTAACCCATTCTTTTGTTTGGAATGCGGCACACGTAAATGACGTCATGTTTTGACGACGTCTTGTTTTGTTTTGTTTGTTTTGCTTGTGAGATGAAAAAAATGTATTGCGACGTCTGTTCTTTAGTTCGATTTATGTGAACTAATGTGTTTTTGTGGAAGTTAAACAATAACTTGTTGAAAAAACGGTTTATTTTTTTAATTATAATTACATTTACACAAGAAACAGGTATTTTTCAATCACACTGAACACACGTTACAATTACTAATACATTTCAAGGCAAAACTATACTAAACCGTACATAACCTGTTAGCTAATTTAAAAACGATTCCAATGATACAACTGGTAGCGAGCTAATGTAATTTCGGAGATATCGTCGTTTTAATCAGACTCGCCGATATCGCATGCGCAAGCGAACATGGTGGACAGACGCGCGCAGCCGAAAGGCGCGGCCTATGACAAATCATGGGTTAGTATAGATAGGACGGAATGTGCATAATGTCTATAAGAGTAGAGGAAGACCAAAGACACGATGGATGGGCTGTGTCAAGGATGATATGGCAAGAAACGAGGTGACAGAGATCACGAGTAATAGAGAAGTTTGGAAGAAGAAGATATGCTGTGCCGAGTCCAAATAAAATTGGAATAAGAGCAGGAAAATGATGATGAGGACGGAACGTCTATGTTATTCGATTTGCTATGACCTTTTTAGGTCTTCATTAACAGAAACGTGGAGCTCGTGGCTAAATAATAACAGCCGCTCGGGTCGATCTTTAGGTTAAGCCGTGCTTGCCTAGGTTGGTCTGTGGATGGGTGACCACCCTTTTTTTTTTTTTTTCGGATGGGAAATCATCAAATAACCCCTCCCGCTCTGGGCGGAGCAGGAGGGAGTGTCAGACTTTTACTGACTAAAACCCATCCATGTTCCTTCATCGCCCTTTGTGTTCCGGGGCCACGGTATCTCTTTCGAATAGTCCCGCAACCCCGGCAGGCCCGCAACCCCGGCAGGCATGGGTGACCACCCTTACATACCGAGTTTCTTCCGTGCCTCGGAAAGCACGCTAAGCAGTTGGTCCCGGCTGTCATTTGTGATCTTTGACAGTCGTTACAGGTAGTCAGTGGCCCAAAAAGTCTGACAACCAGTCTTACCAAGAAGTATTATTACGCAGTACTAGCTGGGTTGTGGAGGTCAGATAGGCAGTCGCTCCATGTAAAATACTGGTATTCAGCTGCATCCGGTTGGACTGGAAGCCGACCCCAATAAAAACTTGGGAAAAGGCTAGGCAGATGATGATGTTCGTAACGTACACAGAAACCGAAGTGAACCTAATCTCAACAGTAAAATTAATTAATGTTTCGTTAACTACCTAAATTAGCCCATAAAATGACTGTAATAATAACATTCCATTTTATAGATAGGTACTATAACACTTAATCAAACTTTAAAGTAGGTACATAACGCTTATATTACACCGCTAATTGCCACAAAAGACCACATAGACATAAAGCATTAAATATCGTGCATAATTACGGGCATTTACAGCATTAACCCGACCATTACGGGTCTTTGTGTCACCTTCAAATACATTCTCAAGATCGATATAATATATTAATGTGAACAACAGTAAGGGTGCGGTCGCACAGACTGAATTCCGCTGCGGCTACACGACCGCATGAAGCCCCTTTATCTTGAGAAAGTAGTCGCGATACGGAGTCGACGCGGCCGGTGTTAGATTATTTCATTCTTGTCGTCCAGGGCTTGATTGGTCGTATTTTGAACTGGCAATTTATGTCATCTGCGTTTGTGATTGTTGAGCGGTGGCCCAGTGGTGGCGGTCCCGACTTACGAACAGTAAGTCGTGGGTTCGAACCCAGGCAGGCGCATTTATTTGTGTAATTTATTTAATCACCACTGCTCTCAAAACGGTGAAGAAAAACAACGTGAGGAAACCGGCATGTCCTAGAACCAAAAAAAATCGAAGACATGTAACTAAGGCTTTCAAATACCGGACTTTTTTAATACCGGTATCAATACCGGTATTGGAAAAGTCAATACCGTGATCCCGGTATCAATACCGGTAGTCCGGTATTGAACGCAAGTTCAATTAGGATATTAATAAAACCAATAAAATACGCCTTTTTATATTTTCAAATCAGTATTTATTGTTCTTATTTATTGAAAATAATTAAATAAATACGTTTTATAATAGCTTTCTTAGATAATAATTGGTGTTGGTTGATTATTTAGGTAGGACTAGGAATTAGGAACATAATGAAAACTTAAACTTAATCTACTCTTTTTGCAGGAAGGCATTTCACATAGACTTTGTTTGTACAATATTAAAAAAAAAAACTATATAAATTTCTTATTATTATCTAAATGTCATCATGTCTCATGTAACAATCACTCTTGCTTTTAGGCAATTTGGATATCTCTCTCTCTCTAGTTGTTTCTGTATGGACGTGTATTCATTTTCACTGCTCGTATTCAATGAAGTAGAAGGTTCTTCTATCGTTATATCATGTCCATGAGCAGTCATTGTCTCACTATCTCTTTGAGCGTTTTGTGTGACATTATTATATTTTAAACGTCAACGTCGACGTTTTTTTCGTGTAAATTTACGGCAATATGTAGTATTTCACCAGATGTAGGTTTTGTCAGTCTCAAACTCAATGTCAGTATTTAGCGGTGAGGCGATTGAGATAGAAGGAACAGCAGAAAAAATCTGTTGAAACTGGTATTTATACAACACGTCTTTAACCGCTAGTTGAATCCCATGCACCAGGCAGACCTGAAGAACGTTTTGGGTAAGAAACGAAGAGGTAAGAAACGAGAGTACGAAACGGTAATCTATCTAAACTAGCAAAAATACGCGCTAGTAGATCACAACTACACAGTCACGAGTTAACACTACACAATAACAAAGTCTATAGACGCATTATCCCGTCGCCTTTGCGAAACTGACTGACAATAATAAAAACGACACATAATTACAGCTCGATTTCGGGCATTCTCAGGTGGGACGCGGGAGGGTGAGCTATATAATATAACAGCGGGACGCTTGCGCTGGAGAAAACAAGTGTGAGAATAAGATCACATAATTTTCAGATCTAATGTTTGTAATACCGTAATCACGGTATTGGGGCGTCAATACCGGTATTGTAAAAGGCCTAAATAAAATCCGTGATCACGGTATTACGGGATCCCGGAATACCGGTATTGAAAGCCCTACATGTAACATCTACCAATCCGCAATGGGCCCGCGTGGTGGATTATTATAGCCCATTCCCTCTCATAGTGTGGATGCCTGTGCCCCAGCATTGGGAATATTAACAGGCTGATGATGTGTGAATCACAAACCATCGTCTTCCTGTTCTTGTACCATGTTATATGTGGTCAGTGCAACCCGTTTTTCTTCAATTCTCCCTAATCAATCGTCACGCTAATGTCTGACGCAGAACACCTTGTGCCTCCGTAGACCAGAGAATGGGCAGCAGCGTTTTCTGTTAGACTTTCATCACTGCGATCTCCAATCCGCCTGCCAAGCGTGGAGATTACGGCAAATTCCTCCCATCATGGGAGAGGCTTATGTCCAGCAGTGGACGTTATGGGCTGATGTAGTAATCGTCACGCTATCATTATTTTCCTTCATACCATTCTTCACACAATCCATCCATCTTTTCATAGGTCTTCCTCTCCCTCTCTATCCATCAACACACACTCACACACACACCACTCACACTCACACATATCGTCGTCATCGTGATATTCATCACTCTTTTAGACACTTGCGATTCGTTCTTATCACATTCACAAACAAACTACAAAAAATTGGCAACTGCGTGTAAGTTTCATAATTATTAGTTCCTCGTAAAGCAACAAACCCAAAAACTTCCCCATAAAACAGCTCTTACGTTATAAGAACATGACAGTATTTAAGATCCCTTATCTGCTCCAAGCGTATAACCAATCGATCATATCAGAAAAATACAATCAGTTCCATGCCATATCGACTTCGTTTCGTAAAAATTCGTATTCAATGTGCACTCAGCCCTATACTATTTATAAGATGGACGTCCATGTAGACATGTTGTCATTGTACTTTCAAAGTCAAAGTCATATGTGTGGTTGTTAAGATAGTGCACGCGATTTCATGCTGACAAACGCAATATATTGCTGATGGATCGGTACATGCTTTACATATGTACATAAGTATATATTATATGATATTGACATTGTACTGAGATCAGAATATTAACGTCAAGATAACTAATATTCGATAGTGTTCTGTTTGACAAAGTAGTGGTTTGAGTAATATTAATGCACATTTTGGAGTTTCGAGACATGTGATATGATAAATTGTTATTATTTAAAGTGACGTACAAGTGTCTAAACCAAAATAATACTAGAATAATTATACTACTTGCAAGAAAGTTAAAATCGCAGATCATTTAATCAAACTTTCGTAGAGTACCAATTACTGTATTTATAGTCAATTTTAAACATCACAGTGGGAAAAGATCAATTCAGAAAGGTATTGTAACAAAATTCCATACGTTCAAACAAATGAAGATAACCTGAGTGTCCGTGGTTTGACGTCGCTAGATACCGTAACATCAAACAGTTAAGTTCAAAGAAGTTAGCATAAGGTTTGGTGCGAAACGAAAACTAGATCCGGTCACAGTGAACCAATGGACAAACTAATTCCGCGGTCACAGTAACCGGTAGGATTACTCTGACGTGTAGGGATACTGGGCAAAGTTAACGTCCTAGCTACTGGGCTAATTAACTTTACCAATGTGTATTACTTCATCTGTTTATTGGAAACCATTTTTGGTTTGATATACAGGTTAAGCTTTATAAGTTGGAGAAAATATAAGAATAAATACAAAGAGGACGAGATATAAAGTGTTTTAAGTCGGTCAAAGGAGATGTAAGCTCAATTCGGAGAAAACCGAAGTAGTATGTTTTTTTTATGACAAATCGTACCCAACTTCCATCGAAATCATCTGGTTTAGTTAGAAATTGGGTAGGAAAAGTGCTATTAAAATAAGTCCGTCAATAATTAATTATTTACTCTCACTAAACTATGTTTATTTCGATGAAACCTGCTAATCAAATTCAATGAGATGAGATGAGAATTCAATGGTGCCAAATCAAAAAAATAAAACCGACTAGTTTCATGCACAATCAATTAACAACTATGTACAGAAACACACTTAATTACAATTACTTAATTACATCACGCTTGTTATCTCCGTAGGGTTAGGCAAAGACGACCTAATAGTACACCCACATTTCGCCAGTTTTGTTTAAGTTCCATGTAATAAGGGGCGAGCCTATTGCTGTCAACCGGGCACAAATCCATTCTCTGTGGCTGCTACTGAGAAATTCCTTATGGTAAACCCAATAGCACTTTGCCCGACCGGAGAATCGAACCCAGGACCTTAAATTATGCTCCGAAGTTGCACTTGCGACCATTCGACCGAAGTGAAAAGTTGTACCTATTATATTGTTACATAACAGTAAAATTAGTTGTCTAAACACTGGTAACTCAAGTGCATTTACCTAGAAATCCAAGTCTTGGTAACCAGAGTATTAATTAACCACTTGATCCTCGTAATTTCGCCGCAATCATTCATGCATGTGGCCTATATGTTCAGCATCAAATAACATTTAGCGTTGACTGAATTAGTGAGCAACTGAATACTAAGGGGTGGAACTGATAGTTGAACAGTTTGAGCTCCTTAAACGGTGTTGATGAGCGGAGGTTAATGCTTGCGGGCTGTTGCGCTTAAAGTGTTGAGCTATACGGTACAGCTTATGCATGTGGTGGTTAGGGCAGGTTAACTCCAAAGCTCTTTCCATAGTAGATTATAGATAAAGATGTATTATTTAATAGCATAACAGTTACTTGTTGTTGGGGTTGTATAGTGGGTGTAAAATACGCTTAACGAGCCGAAAGGTGCTTGTTTGCTCCGTCATTATGTTTATTTATTTTTTGTTCTAGGCTATACCTGGTACCCTTCTATGTAGTTAAGGAGATTTTAGGGGTCAAAGTTCTAACTTTTTAGGGTTCCGTACCCAAAGGGTAAAAACGGAACCCTATTACTAAGACTTCGCTGTCTGTCCGTCTGTCTGTCCGTCTGTCCGTCTGTCCGTCTGTCCGTCTATCCGTCTGTCTGTCACCAGGCTGTATCTCATGAACCGTGACAGCTAGACAGTTGAAATTTTCACAGATGATGTATTTCTGTTGCCGCTATAACAACAAATACTAAAAACAGAATAAAATTAATATTTAAGGGAGGCTCCCATACAACAAACGTGATTTTTAGGGTTCCGTACCCAAAGGGTAAAAACGGAACCCTATTACTAAGACTTCGCTGTCTGTCCGTCTGTCCGTCTGTCCGTCTGTCTGTCACCAGGCTGTATCTCATGAACCATGACAGCTAGACAGTTGAAATTTTCACAGATGATGTATTTCTGTTGCCTCTATAACAACAAATACTAAAAACAGAATAAAATTAATATTTAAGGGGGGCTCCCATACAACAAACGTGTTTTTTTTATAATAATTGGTACGGAACCCTTCGTGCGCGAGTCCGACTCGCACTTCGCCAGTTTTTTTTATAATAATTGGTACGGAACCCATCGTGCGCGAGTCCGACTCGCACTTGGCCGGTTTTTCAGTTTTTTTTTCTGCTACTAATTTTTAATGTTAAAACTTATCCTTAAATACCTACCCCGTACTATTAAATCCAACCCATCAGCACATTTTTTTTGCGTCATTTTCCACCCCAAAAAAAAGTCGTTTCCCAGCAATAGTTTTTACGTAGAGTTACTTAGTATATAGAGAATATATATGTATGTAGAGAATGCTTGGTAGACGGAAAAGACTTCGTAAAAAGTCCGTTTACACCTTGTTTTTTATATGAAGATAAATACTAAAGACTGTTTTTTATTTGATCAAGAAGTGAGAAGCATCTCTAGCCAGTTCTATTGAACGGAAAAGCATTACAGAAAATACGTAGATTTTAAAGGAAAATTTCCTACGTTTATATTTTATTTCCATAATTCCAAGAACTAAGCTGAACAAATAAAATTTTAAAAGCGTCCGGGGTCCACAATGGGCGATACAACATAGAAGTAAGTATATAAATATATAAAGGCGAACTGGAAAAACGTTATGTAAATATAATGAAAAAGCCGAGCATTCCTCAGCTCCTCGGTATACGCTGTTAACATTGAAGGTAAGCATATAAAGAGTCAATATCGGCAGCCCACGAATAAATGGTACATAATGAAAATATATTACATGGCCTGCCCTCGTAAACGGGCGATGGACTTGAATGTTTTTCAAATAAACATTACCCTGATCGAACGTCGTCACGGAGTTTCTGAAATCGTAAATTTTATAACTGTGCTCATGCGAACATTTGCATGTATGTATGTGGGTAGGTAGGGAGGTAGGTATTACCCCGGTTTGTTGTACACGAAAGCAATGAGTTACATAAAAATCAATGGCGCGACCTATAACGGCGTTTAGAGTGATTTAAATGCTCTTTTTTTATTTTGCGCGTATTTTTTGTTTTTGCATGTTTTTTTGTTCGGGAATTTAGTGGTGTTCTTTGAGTAAAGAAAGCGCCAGTAGCCTGCATTATTTGATCACATAGGATTGGTCCCCCGAGGAGCTCGTGGCTAAATAATAAGAGCCGTTGGGGTCGATCTTTAGGTTAAGCCAAGCTTGCCTAGGTTGGTCCGTAGGTGGGTGACCGCCCATTACATATCGAGTTTCCTCCGTGCCTCGGAAAGCACATTAAGCCGATGATCCCGTCTGTCATTTATAGATCTTTGACAGCCGTTATAGGTAGTCAGTGGTGTCGATTCTGTTGTGCACAAACTAAACTTAATATCTTTTACTAAAAGGCAGTGTGAGAAAAGGACGGCTATAGCTATGAACTAAGTTAGAGATGTCAAACTAGTCTATGCCTTGCGCTTCACCGTGTTTTTAGTCGACATGTTTTTACGTGCACCCTTCATTTGTGTGGAAATATTAGTTCCAACTAAATTTGACAGCTCTAAATTACATCCGTCTCTTTCTCGTTTTATTAGAGAGAAAAAGATAGCAATAGCCTAAATTAAGTTTAGTTTGTGCACAACAGAATCGACACCAGTGGCCCGAAAGTCTGACAACCAGTCTTACCAAGGCATATCGTATTACCTAATACTAACTGGGTTATAGAGGTTAACTTGGCAGTCGCCCCATGTAAAATATCTACCGGTGTTTGGTTATCAAGTCTCAATTGTATTTTAGGGATCAATCGAACCGATATGAATGAATATGCAAACGCTTTGTTTACTTAAGACTATCTTCTTCGGAATAAATTAATAAATGGAAACTCAACTTGTAAAGATCCTTCAATATTGGCTAGGGTATTCAGATTAGTTTTTTTAATTTTGTTGTAGCTGGACTGTGATTCGTATAGGTACCTCAAAAGCTAGAAATAACTTCTTACTTCCAAATTACTAATGCTTTACATATATCGCATTCCTCGATTTAGGATGAGACGGGGAAATTAAAATTGTACTCATTCATAGTTGAATTAATCATAGGGTACTAACTAAGGCCGCGTTGCAACTTTGTCGTGACTACAGATAATCGTGTAGTTTTAAGTGTCGTATATAAATGAAGGTGTTCAAACAACATATAGGACGACGCGATTATTGTCGTCCACGACAATTTTGCCAACTAAGAACCAACGATAAATTAATCATCACGACATTATTACGCTTATTTTCCTGTGTACAATGAAGGAAAAATTATAAGGTTCAAGGTAAGGCAAGGTCAAGTGAGGTCACTCATCTGAGACAGCTGGAAGCATTCACGCCTATAACATACACAATAATACACATGACACTCGTAATCCTTGTTGAGAGAGGCTCGCAGGTGATCAATGTCATCCCGCGATCATGGCGCTTACAACAGCGTCGAAATATCGGGAGCTTGGAATTCATACATATAATAAAACAATAACGAAAGAAAAACTGTGCATTGAGAATTTTCAAGATAAAATAAGTGGCTTTTGTTAGAAAAACGTAACTGATGACAAATTGTCTGTTTGTCTGTGTGTTTGGTACGGCTTCACGCCAAAAATACTGGATAGATTGAATTGAAATTCAGCAAAAATGTTCTTTGTAAACTGAGGAAGGCTTTAGGCTACATATTATCACGCCATGTGTAATGGGAGGTAAGCAATATTGATTTTAAAAGGTTTTTGTTCACAATTGAATGCACAAAATGACATATTGATATAAGCTATATTATGTGACGGAGACGAAGTTGCGCGGGTCAGCTAGTAATTGATAAAATGATAATCACGGCAGATATCGCGTTACTGTCAGTGAAAGTTTAATTTCAGTACACCCAGAACTCAATCATTTTAAAACAAAGCATTCTTCAATCAATGATGAAAACATTTTTGAGATACAAAATGATGAAAAAAACTTGACACATTGAAGTGGCACGCTACAGCACAAAGCAGTGGTAAATCCAAGTGCATATTCGGTCCAATTTTCTGGCGGGCTACTAACAGCCCAGATTCCTTCACAATTTCTCCTTTTTTTACAGCCTTTGTTCGTTGTAGTTTTCCTGTATATTTTCCTTCAGGCCCTAAATTCGCAAAACCAGTGAAGTTTCCTTTGCAACGGACATACTGAAATGAAGCTTCGAAACCTTTTTAAAATTCACTTGAGAGAAATACTTTTTATAGCTACTTCTGGATGTGTGAAACCAATAATTTACCTTCAGGCCAGGATCTTTAAATCGACCTGTTTTTGGTTAAGTCTTAAGGTATGAAATAGTCGTTGTTTTAATCCAGAAAAAATATATGTTGTTGTTTATGAACTGTTCTTGATTATTCTTAGGCTCAAAGACGATAGTTATTACTTCTCTCGATCATAAAAACATGCAAAGATAGGTAAGTTTATGACTATTTGTCAAATTTTACTTAAAGATTATTAACACTATAAATAAAACAAATACACTGAAAAATAAGAAATTCTGAGGTTACTTTTTTAAATTATTATAAATATTTTTATTATTATTATAAATTAAAAACCAATCATTTCGCACTATTCGGCCGCAGTGACCGACGTAAAAACCACTTTGTAGTGCAAGCTGATTAGAACTTTAATCTAACAATATTTCAAACGAGGGTTCAAGCGCCATAAATAGAGTTGCTAATTTAAGAAGAACCTGGCTGGCATCTAAAAAATCTCCAAAAATTATATCTTAAAAAAAAAAAAAATACAAAATTTATTTCCAAATCTTTGGTATATCAGCAATCTTTTATACAGATTATGCATCATGATTAGGTTGTCCATTACTTGATAGGTTGCCCACAGACGAGCACTAAAGCAAATTTGGTCGCGAACCATGGGAACGAGCGAATGATTGATCGTGAGTAGAGAGCCTGCGGTGATCCATCAGATGGTCGGCCCAGTCCACCCGATTAACGCTATAACCGCATCGTATTTTACTAATTTATAGATAAACGCAAGAAATAAAAACGTATTTTTTGTAAAGTTTTCGTTGAGAACGTAAAAATGGCTCTTTTGAAAAAATTCACTTCTCACCCCATTATTATTATTTCAATCACACTTTTTTTTAATTACCACAGCATCACCATTATCCTGCCATATTATAAATAAATATATATCGCTGGACGTTACACACAGCGCCATCTAGTGCCACACTAAGCAACGAGGATTGTGTCGTGGACACCAGATAGTTGATATACTATATTCACGACTCGGAAACAAATATCCATGCTCATCACACAAACATTTGTTCCTACCGGGGTTCGAAACCCCGACCCTAAGAACGTAACACAGTCTCATTACCGCTGCGCCATTCGAGTCGTCAAATTATTCCAGTTTTTTATGGTGTCAGCGCAGCATGTCTTCTTCTTCCATACTTCTCCATTAGACGTCATCTTATCAAGTCACCCAAGTTTCTTTTTTCTAAGGTTGGCAACTCCAACGGCACCGGAATCAATTTTACTTTCGTCATGTCGACGTGTTCGCCAATCTATTACTTTCAAAAAAATCGAAATGGAAAATACTCAAACCACAGTTTGATGGATTGCGCTATCGTAGTTCGCTCTCCCGATTTTGTAAAGCTATCATTCACTGGAATCCTACGTCTTTTCTTGACTTGAATGTGCCCAGGCAGTTGAGAGTATGTCATGCTCACTCTAATGTCTCGCTGATGGTGGCGCGTGTGTCCGATCATTTGGTTCCCTACAAAATGGTTGAGTTAAATGGTGCTGATCCATGCGTCATGTTCGTGAACGGGCGCTGTCAGTTGTGACTGGTCATCTCTTAGTTGCCGTGGCTTATTTTAATGTTATATTTTAATTGTATATTTTGTTTTTACTATGGACACTTTTAACGTGCATATCTTGCTACATTGTTCTCACATAATATACCATCTCAACACGAATGATGTAACCAAGATTTTGTAACAATTTTATGATTTAAAAGAGTGTCCATGGAGTTTCTTGCCCGTTCTTCTCCATAGAGATCTACGCTAGGGAATGGGCAACTACAGTACTTTCACAGTTTTTATGTCTTGTGACTGGGACTGTAGCTACATTTAATTTTCATCTTTGTTTCGACAATTCAAAAGTGCCTGCAACTGGCCTACTTGAAATAAATGATTTGATTTTGATTTTGATTTTGATTTTGATTTTGATTTTGTGTACGTAAATTGCTTAGAAAGTTTGAACCTAGGTACTAGAGTTACCGTTTCTTTGTAACTAATCCTTCAATGGACGAAATATAATAATCTTACATTAAATAAATTATTAGGTATCTATAGTTCGGAGTGACTTCATTTATGACTAGAATGTTTAGATAATATAGATGCAACTCTTATAAAGTACGTACGTCTCGGTACTTAAGAAATTGCTTCATTATTTTAAAAAGATTCAATTTATTCGTAGCCGTTTACATTCACGAGCAACTGATTTAATTATTCAAAAGGTAAAGGTCGAGAGTTATGTACTTACATAGATAGTCATTACGTAGACTTATTCGTTTATTCTTATCGCAGCCATTATTACAATTCCCTCAGAAGTCACAAACGCAAATAGGTCATGGTTCAATAACTTATTGAGTTTTTCATTCCAACTTTTAATACAGGTTCAAGTAGGTACGGTCCAATGCTCTTCTCAAATGTACGTATGTGTCTTGTGATAAACATGGAATACAAGGTGAATGATAATGAAGTGATCAGTCAGCGGGTGCGTGGTTAGCTGACGTTCTGATGACTGCTATTATGGGAATTCGGCGAATTCGTGGCCTTACCCCTTTATGAGACGTGACCCGACGCCCAAGCGGCGCGTGAGCCGCATAACTAGTCCCGAGACATTTACACTTACGCAGAAAAATGAGAGGTTCATCCCGTTTTTATAACTACTCCCATATCTAACACATAGTAAGCTCGGCTAGGGAGAGTTTGCACCAGTTCAGTAGCGAGCCAACGCTATGCTAAAATAGTTAGCGAGGCCGACATCACAAAGTGGTGTTGAGGCAAGGTGCCCGATTAGTTAGTCAACATCCGAGGCCTCGGCAAAAGGAAAACTTGGTCCGCGTTGGCGGGGAATTCAAGGGTTAATAAACAGCGTTTCCGTGACACCAAATATTTATTCACGTGTACATTTAAATAGACGTAAAACGTGATTGATCGGCAGTTAGAGAGGGTTGGTTTTAGTAGAACGGCTTAGGAGTAAATGGCTGGATCGGGTAGTACGGTCGGGCTGTAGTTGATACATCCCGTTCGATGGATGACCGATCACACGGCACATCGGAATCCCTCCGTTCATGCTCAGTGCGTAAAGCTTGGTATCCGGACTGATGCTAGTAGTCAGTGTTTGTAAAAGGAATATATAAATCGTAGGCATTTGGAAATCGATACAAGGAAGATACATAGGATAGGGTAGGATAGGTTGAACCTTGAACTTTGGTTTTTCTGAAAATAGTTCGGCAGTACTTTTTCTCGCAAATGGCAGTCGATAATTGAAATTGGGTACCTAAGGCAATTTATTTTAATTTAATTATGTTAATTCTCGATACTTTTGTTTGGAATTCTTCTGCTCTATATCACAAACGGATTTATGTTCAATAATCGTTTCTTCATAATAAAAGACGCTTTTTTCCATCCATGGTATGGGATCCTTGACAATCTGTTATGTAGGAGTATGTAGGAGTTTGTTTCGGCTGTTTCTTCTCAGAGTAGTCAGGTACGAAACACCGGCTCCATCTAGTTTTAAAAAATGACGTGTAAAAGTGTTTGTAAAAATCTACTTGCAAAATAAACATCATTTATCATTTAGGTTATAAACCGTAAACCATTTAATTTATTTATTTATGTACACACAAAACACACATACAGAAAACAACATATAGACAAAAGAGCACAAAGATACCACTTATTTCATTTAAAATCTCTACCAGAGAGCTAAATTCAATTTTCAAAGTTATTCTGGCCCTTAACAGGAACTCATTGATTGATCATATATTACCAACTGATGTGCTCCTAGTCAGCAAATACGTATAATTATAACATGAACATATCCACTATAGATAACGAGAACTACATTGAATCTCACCACGTATATACCCGAAGCTTGTTATTCAGGAAACATCGCTGTTTCGCCACATAATTAGAAATTCGTTGACCTGTAAATTTCCGTTTTCCGTTGTGGATTATTCTGTTTACGACATGAGCAGCTGTGCCTACATTTGTAATAATTCTGTCATTAATTTCTATCGCTCGAGTGACCAAAGTAGAAATTGATTACAGTGTGGTACAAACAGGGGTTGTTAAACATATTTTAAATACTCATGATGTTATTATTGAATTTTGTGTTTTACATTGGCAATTACCGGGGAAATTTGCTTTTGGTAATTTCAATGTCGACTTATTAAAAACGGATTATCATGAATACTTACATATGTTAACAGATACCCTTTTAGGAGTTTTCACAGGGGTTTTGAAAAATATTAGTAAGTAAAACCCTAATTTTATGGTAATCCAGTCTTGGGGTATAAGCCAATCCAATATCATGTTAAAAGCCTAAGTAAGGTGTAAAACCAGAATTAACGAACTAGTTAAGTTAATATACAAAACTATGTTAACTGTTTATGCTTGTTCTCGCATTGCCCTGAAAAACATTATGCTCTCAACTTTGACAGAAATAAAGCCCAAAATTATTGTAACTCAATAAAACATCGTTAGAAGTTTTATCTTTCGGAACCAACCTTACCATTTAAAATCTTTTTAAAGAGGGTTTACAATACCCTTTATTGGACAAGCTGATTCCGAACTTACCTACTAAATGAGTGATCCTTTAAAACGGGGAAATCTTTTTTTCTAATATTCGTCTTCCAGCCTTGTCCAATGGAACTAGGGGTCGCCGGTCGACGCAACACGTTTTCTTCTTCCATTCTCCTCTGTCAACCGTCACGCTATCATCTACTCCTTTTTCTTTCATATCATTCCTCACACAATCCATCCATCGTTTCCTTGGTCTTCCTCTCTCCCTCCATCCATCAACATTTATATTCATCGCTCTTTTAGTCACATGCGATTCCTCCCTCCTCATCACATGCCCATACCAAGACAGTTTATTACCTTTCAACTTGCCAACTGGCGTTACTTTTAAACTTCCTCTAATATAACTCATTCCTTAATTTATTTATTCTTGTCACATCACACTATCCAACTCAACATTCTAATCTTACCTACATGTCATTTTTCTTCCATCTTCAGTCCAGCATTCCGATTCATACAGTGCGAGAGGTCTAATCACGGAAACCGATCACTTTTCCGAATTTTGTTTTCTCGAATTTCATTTTACCAAAAATTATTGATCAACTCCTTTTTTTCCATACGCATTATTTGACATAATTATATTTAGTTCATCGAAGTATCATGTGTCATATGTATTATTTTACCGAACTACGTTTCGCCGATTTATAACATAACTTTTTGTTACTATCCGAAGCCTCTTTTGAACTTTATTAATTTGCCTAAATTTAACAATAACTAACATTTCCTTAGAAACTTAATAGGTTAAGGTTTTTTTTTTTTGTGACCCCTTGAAAAACATAATTTAAAAGTGTAACTTCGGTAAAAAGTTTTTCGACCAAATGAAACGTCGGAGTAACGAAAAAAATCGAATTGATAATAGGTCTACTGATATCTTCGATGAAGTGAAAAAAAAATAGTTGAAAAGTTTTAGGTGAAATGAAATTCGGTTACTTAAATAATTTTCTTCTAAGTTGTGTTAGGTACCTACCCGTCGAATCACGTACTTGTATATTTTCCCCTTTACAAAATTAATGAGCCTTCAAAACAGAGAAACGTTTTTCCTATAATAATATATGTAATGTGGCTTAGGATACGTCAACATGTTATCGGATTAGCAGCTGCCAATCCGAGCTTATCTTGTTGAGATAATACAGAAGTGGGAATGCCGCTTAAAACCACATCGAGCGATAATTCTATGAATTACCGGCTTCATTAACAGTGTTACGTCACAGAATAATTAGATAGTACTTTACCTAGTGTTGTCTGTTCACAATCATTTTACCTGTGACAACAATTAAACAGCAACCTTGTTGTTAATAAAATAAAGTTCACGATGATTTTGACAGACATTTCAGTAATGGCAAACTAACAACAGCTATAATGGCAAGTAATAAAGTTCACTATGGTTTTGATAGAGTTGCAAGGGCGGAGGTTAAATACTCGTTTAAGGACTGTAACATACAATTGCCTTCGTTCTATTAAATCGATCACTTTTCCTCTGTTGACTTTTACGAGTCGTAAAAGCTCACATGCTTGGCTCTAGTCATTTGTTTTAATATAACTTCACGCCTACATTTCCCCGTACTGATGGCACACCGGGCACACTCATATTTTGGAAATTATCTTGATGTCACATGTTATACGGGATAAGCCTATTGCCATCAACCGGGCACAAATCCCGTCTCTGGTCTGTTACTGAGATATTCCTGATGGAACATCTCAATAACATTTTGGGAGGGCGGTGCTACATCCTGCTGGATCCAGGCCTGGCTTTTTTCGCGAAATTAAAACTAAATACTTTGCAAAATATTAAATGTCATGGATTTCCGCAAAATAACACCTGATTAAACTTGACTTGACTTTTTTACTTAAATGTATAAAATGTGTGTTTACTACTGAATAAATTAATAAATTCTAAAACTTATTAGATATTCCTTCTTAGTTAGTAGAACCTTGAATAGCATAATTTCAAAGAAGAGCTTGTGTTAAATTTTGTTTTTGTAATTATGTTAGGATGATAGAACGTTTTCTAGGAACAACGTAACAGGTATGTTCAACTCAGATTCCACGTATTACGTTTAATACGAAATAATAAAGGAGTCTGCCCAGTACCTACACCGTATAGCATACCATGACCGTACTATGAACTTATCAGTCACGGAAGAAACATGACACGGACTACTAGAACGTGGCAACAGCGCCTCACATTCGTTTAGTTAGAACTGTCATCATACCTGTTTAAAGCGGGTTAAGAACGGTAATCATACGCGGTTATAATCCGGTTCTTTGTATTGAAAAGTATGAGACTATGCCCACTAGACCGTTCCATCACCAACCAACACCGCCGCGTGACATGCACTTAGCGTCAACAATTGTCGGAGATAATATTTTGCCGGCGCCCGCCGATACTTACGGTCCATGATACGGTGTAGTTGGCAGACTCCTTAACACGTTGCTAATTAATTTCCCGGTTCTATTAATTAGAAGTATTTACTAACGAAACTATCAATAGACCATCCACATAACCAATATCTGATATTAATAATGACTAATATTCGTTACAGCACTCAATTCTAATGTACCGAACGGTTAATTTCCAAACGTTATATTTAACGTTATATTATACATTCTATTTTTACACTCAATTTACGAGATTCCAATGCAAATGGGCGACATCAGAGAGCGTGGGTTGCCGCGGTACCTATATTGAACTTCGAATAAATTAAAAGGATACTGTCATGGAAATTCCTGCTTTATTGAAAGCTTGGGAAAAACTCGTCAATTTGCCTCCATTTTGAGTATATTACCAATAATTTGCAATCGTTTTAGGACAAAGAAAATTAATAACGAGAATGAGTGTTACAATAGCAATATTACCCGTAGGCTAGGCATCAAACTAACGCCCTTAGCGATATGATCAAAAAGACAGTCACCGTACCCAAATGCACCCAATAAGTTTCATGGATTCATTTTATAAGATAACAAATTGATGACAGAAAAATCACAAAACGCCCTCTTAACTCATGTTTTGTAAATTCGTAACATAAATTAACGACTGTGGGGAAAACAAGGGAAAGAAGTTATTAGGAGCAACATGTTTTAGAGCAAGCCATCAAGTCACCGAGACGCGGACGCCGCGCCGCAACGCGACGGTACTCACGCAAAGAAAACAAGTGAAGCTTGACGCAAATCGCGTCGCATTTAGCTTGATTGTGCTACGGTCGACACTCTGCTCGGAGCCGGCACGGTCTAGCGTGCGTCATCCTTTAGTCGCTTCACCCGACACCGTGCACAGAGCCTTTTGTTTTTCTTTGTCGACACATTGTTTTAACCTTCTAATAACAATATCTTGAATGACAGGCAATTTAATAAACTCCATTAGCTGCCTTTTTCCTTACCTTTCATGAACATTGTTCATTGTATAACCTTTTCAGCTTTCAAATTACAATTAAAGGTCATGGTTGTTATACGAACAAATAATAAATAAATCATTAAATTATTTTGACATTTATATGAACCATATTATAATTGTTTGTCGTGTCGTCTAATAATATAACTCTTAACCATTTTATGAAGGTGTAATAAAAGCCAGTTATGAGAATTTATTATTATACAGAGAATCCTATTAGAAAACAGGATATACAATTATACATGCGCCTACACGTGACTTTTCTTAGTAGCATTTCTAGTTCGTCTAAAAAAGTTATTAGTAGGCAATAAGTCCAAAAATCATATTATGCTCAAGAAAATAATGAGGAGATTCCCCGAAAAGTCGTGGCTGAATTCGTATAAACACCAATTGTTCGGAACACTTAATAAATTCATAAAACTTTGCTCACGTACAACCATTATTCCTTATTATAACATTATGGAAAATCTGATGGTCTTAACGGTCTAAATGAAGTCGTTTAACTAACAAACGTGTGGGGTAAGGTGGAGCGTAATAACGTAACTACAAACAATTACAGAGCTTTCACTCTCCGACGTCTAAACCCGTAATACATTACAATTTGTACAACTCGGCTCATACAGAACACTCCCGTCAAAGTTAAACCACACAACTTCGTACTAATGAATGAAGACTTTGCAAACTAATTTGCCACCACGCCGCAATGACAGCGCTCCTTAAAACTATTAATATTGTCGTACGTACTTACCTCAGCAGCGTACGTATGAGCTCAGACCATAGCGACATGCTTGCCTGCATTTTAATTATACTTACATCATTTAGTAAAAGGCACTTGTCTGTAGAAGCCTCATTAGTAGATATGATAATGAAGTTGATATGAATCCGCCTTATATCCAAAGCACATGTTATCTTCACCGAGAAGGGTTTGTGATTTAATAATAACAGCCGCTCGGGTAGATTGAAGGTTGAACTATACTTGCCAGTGTCGGCCAGTGAATGAGAGGCCATGCTTTCATATCGGGCCCCCTCTGTGCCTCGGAAAGAACATTAAAGCTTTGATCCCGGGTAGTAAGGTGCACGAAAGTCTGAAAACCAATCATACCAAGGGATAACGTGATACCCAGTTAATGAATTGTGGAACTCAGATTATCATATCGCTCTCTATAAAATACTTAAATTCAGGTGCATGCGCTTATTTGGATGCCGATCCCAACACAGTTGAGAAAAGTCTACGCACATAACACATAATCATTTTCTTCAAAGAATCTATCGAGTCGATAATAGCAACACAACAATAAAGTCTCATTTCCAATCGATCTGTACTAACTACTAACGATGATAAATGAACACAGACTTCTTCAACAAACTACAAGATATTATTAACTAATAAATAACTCGTACAATCGTCAGTCGAACATGCACTGTACACAAGTATAAATTAATAAAGGCCTGAGGGTACGTCCTCTACGAATTATATCGGGCTGATCTCAAAGGGTAACTCGATTCGATGTAGATAGAGTCTGTCACGGAGCCTGGGTCACATAACTTCACACTAATGAATGACAACTTCACGGTTGTCGCCCCGCGATGGAGCTCTTTGCGACTAATGAAATTGCGCTTCCACGAATACTGGGGAAGCGGAGTGTTCACGCATGATGTTGACGACGTGCATATTTGCTATTACTATAGCCGTAGGCGTTTCGTTTTTTTGGGCCACCTACCTACACGTCATGACTCAAAATTACCAAATCATCCTCGGACAGCCAATGAGAGGACCTCAAAGGATGCCATCGAAGAAGCACCAATAGGAGCAATTTATGAAGATTTCGTCGAACGTTAACCACTCGGGTTTTCTAGAATAACTAACCACATTTGAACCTCAACCTTGCTCTGTATAACTGCATTCTCAAACCATTAAATTTTGAACCGTTTTTCATATTGTAAAGTACTAACTCTCATTGAAATATACCATTTATATGTTGGAGAAACCAAGGAGTATCATTTCATCTAATCCACAACCACAAATTGAAGAGGAAGGCGCCTAACGCATGAACATAATTTTGATCCTTCGAGCCACATACAAACCAACCAGCCCAGGAAGGTGGAGAATCAGACGTGAACACGAACGAGAGACGCGCATCTCGGTAAGACGTGCCAGCCAAGACTCCCAATCAACGTCCTCTTTCCTTGTGCTAATAGTGTTCTCCTCTCAAATTCCAGTGCATCATACTTACTCGCGAGATCGGGCAGGAGCCGCAGTGGCCACAGCCTCTACGCTCCAGACAGTGAAATCGTGTCCGCAAAACGTGAGTACTCCAGGTTTCTATATCCACCAGAATGGCGGAGTCAGGTTCTACTCATCTAACGGCTGCTCCTAGATCGCCACTTAAATCTCCGTTAATTGCACAAATTAACGCCCTCACACGCAAAAGGGGAGTAATTAAGGGTCGATTGTCCAATTTGCAAAAATATGTTGAGTCATTCCAAGAGCCGTTAGATGCTAACAAAATTATTGAATTCAAATTACGCATAGATAGTGCTACCTCCCTGATATCTGAATTTAACGACCTTCAGTCGCAAATTGAAGAATTGTGTGATAATTTAGATGAACATCTGGAATATAGGGAACAGTTCGAACAAAAGTACTTTAGTGTCATCGCGCGAGCTAAGTCTTTGTTGTCTGAGGATAGCAAAACACCTAAAAGTTCCAATAACTCTGATCCACTACAACTAGTAAAGTTACCTACAATTCAATTACCAACCTTTGACGGTTCTTATGAGAATTGGTTGGAGTTTAGAGACACCTTTTTATCCTTAGTGCATAACTCCACACAAATTAGTCCTATTCAGAAGTTCCACTATTTAAAATCAGCTTTGAAGGGTAGCGCTGAATTAATAATCGACTCACTGGAATTATCAGCCAATAATTACAGTATTGCATGGGAGTTACTCACTAATAGGTTCAATAACAGCCGTCTATTAACACACAATCATGTAAAGGCTCTTTTCTCCACACAAGCTTTAACTAAAGAGTCACCCGTGTTATTGCGAAAGCTCGTCGATACAATTTTAAAACATCTACGCGCACTAAAAACACTCGGTGAGCCGACCGATTGCTGGGATACACTCATAATTTACATGATTACGTGGAAGGCGGACCCTGTTACCGAGCGAGAATGGGAAGAGTATGTACTCGCACAAACGGTAAAATGTCCTGCCGATACGAAGCTTAAGTTGAAGGTAGAGGATTTAATTCGTTTTATCGGACGGAGAGCGGACATGTTAGATAAACTATTAGGGACGCATAGTAAAGGCACACACGATAAGAAACACACTAATGCGACCGCTTCTAAAGTACACTGTAACGCTTCTTCATCCGACACTACGAAACCACTGTCACACAAAACACAGTACAAACCTTGCCCTATGTGTAAGGAAAAACATCCATTATTTTCATGCCAGAAATTCCTTGATCTGTCCATAGCAGACAAACATAATTTAGTCACGCAAAATAAATTATGCACAAACTGTTTGCGCTCAGGACACAAAGCGAACGACTGTCCGCTAGGACCGTGTAGGAAATGTTGTAAGAAACATAACACACTACTACATCGTAACGAGTCAGAGGATAACACGCAAAATCAACCTCTCTCATTAGTGACAGTAGGACAAGTTTCGCAACCCGCATTAGAATCACACACACATAATGCGAATTGCGACGGCAACCCCACCACGCAAGGGCCAGTTGCTGCCAAACCAGTTCTGTTGTCCACCGTGTTAGTCGAGATAGCCGATATTCGTAATAATTATCACACGGCGCGCGCGCTTCTTGATAGCGGTAGTACACGATGTTTTATCACAGATGCGTTATGTAATAAATTACAGTCACAAAAAATACAGTCCACTTACAATATAACAGGTGTAGGTAACTCAGTTTCCCAGTGCACACAGACCTGTAATGTTACAATTAGGTCCCTGGTGGGTTGCTACACTACACACATACATTGTTTAATTTTACCCACAATAACTGCACAATTACCAGCTGTGTCTTTATCTAAAGATGGTTTTAACATTCCTGTGAACATTCAGTTAGCCGATCCCTATTTCTTCGAGTCTCAACCCATAGATATGCTCATTGGTGCTGACCAGTTCTGGGACCTCCTCGAAAACGGAAGATTCCGGTTGAAAAGTGGTCCATACTTACAAAACACAAAATTAGGGTGGATCATTTCAGGGCCTTTGAATAATTTTGCACATAATCATCACGTTTCATGTAATGTCACATCATCATTGGATGAACAATTAAGAAAATTTTGGGAGCTCGAGGAGATAGGCAGATCGACTGATGTCCGCAGTAATGAGGAGCAGGTTTGTGAGAATCATTTTATACAGACCACCACACGTGACTCTGATGGCAGGTTTTGTGTTTCCATGCCTTTGAAAGAGTCCCCTGACGCATTGGGTGACTCATTTCTTCAGGCCGAACGTCGTTTCTACGCACTAGAGAAACGTCTGCAACGCACACCGGCCTATAAAGAGTTATATATGGAATTCATCCATGAATACATAGCAATGGGTCATATGTCACGTATCCATACATACAACAAACCACACTACGTTCTACCACACCACGGTGTATTCCGCGAGCACAGTACTACCACGAAACTACGAGTTGTATTCGATGCAAGTGCCAAAACCACGACTGGAAAATCACTCAACGATATACAACGCGTAGGCCCAGCAATACAGGGTGACTTGTTTGCTATTTTGCTCCGGTTTAGGCAACACAGATGGGTAGGATGTGCAGACGTCGAAAAAATGTTTCGACAAATTCTAAAGGATCCGAGTCAGCGGAATTTACTTTTAATCCTATGGCGTGACAATCCCACAGACCCATTAGAAATTTACAGGCTCAATACTGTCACCTACGGAACCGCGTCCGCACCGTTTACTAGCGTACGTTGTTTAAAACAGCTGGCATTGGAATGTTTTGATCCATTGATCCGTACAGTCATTCAGGATGATTTTTTTGTCGACGACCTAGTGACCGGTGCTGACAGTATTGAGTCGGTAAAACATATAGCTAAGGAAACAACAAAAGTCTTACAGGGTGGTTGTTTCCCACTTCGAAAATGGATCTTCAATTTTGATCATGATCCACAAGAGTTTCCGTCTCATTCAAAGGAACTTTCACTCGGGGAAAACGCACATCACAAAACCCTAGGATTAGGCTGGTATAATCAGTCTGACACTTTGCATTTCCACACCGAATACACAAATGACAGTCGGCAATTAACGAAACGCATCATATTGTCGGAAGTATCTAAAATTTTCGATCCATTAGGATTACTTAGCCCTTATGTAATGACTGCAAAGGTTCTACTTCAAAGGCTATGGCTATTGAAATTAGATTGGGACGATATGTTACCTAGTGACGTCACACGCAGTTGGGCACAGTTCGTAAACGGTATAGCATTGCTAAGTACATTACGAATACCGCGGCACGCTATAGGTATCGATGCTACTCGCGTAGAACTACATTTATTTACCGATGCTTCACAAACAGCTTACGGCGCGTGTGCTTACATTCGTTCCATGACAGACAATGGCATAGTTACAACGAAGTTACTGTGCGCTAAAGGAAAAGTTGCGCCCTTGAAACCCGTCAGTATACCACGGTTGGAATTGTGCGGCGCCCTTTTAGGAGCCCAGTTACATGACAAAATCACAAAGTCCCTTCGTTGTACCTTTGACAGTGTCACATTCTGGACAGATTCCACTATTGTAATCGGTTGGTTACGCATGAATCCTAACTCTTTAAAACCTTTTGTACAAAATAGGGTCGCGGAGATACACGAATTAACAAAGGATATGCCCTGGAACCACGTTTCTGGTAAGCAAAATCCAGCAGATCTAGTATCACGCGGTGTGACTTTGGACGTACTTAGTTCATGCACGCTGTGGTGGGAAGGGCCATCTTTTCTTTCAGATCCGTCATTTAATATAGCCGATCAAAATAGCTCTGACCACATAGACTACACAACACTTGATTTACCTGAGATTAGGTCTCAAACACACACTCATAAAATCTCGGATACGGATAGTTGGTTCCCGTTTCATCGTTTCACTCGATTCAGTCACATGAGACGTGTTTGTGCCTATTTGTTACGTTTTGTATATAATGTGCGAAACAAAGCTGCAAGGCGTACTGGCTCATTAAACGTCAGCGAGTTAAACGAAGCACTAACTATTCTAACAAAGGCGTCACAGTCACAATCATTCCCCGACATTTTAGATAGTTTAACAAAACACAAACCGTTAAATCACTCACACAATTTAATAAAATTAAATCCATTCATCGACAGTAATTAGAGTCGGGGGACGTTTGTGCAATTCACCAGAGTTTTCTTATAGCAAGAAGCATCCAATATTATTATGCAGCAAGCACACATTCACGCGGCTGTTGTTTACCGCTGAGCATGAGCGACTAATGCACGCCGCGCCGCAGGCCCTCTTGTACACACTCAGAGAGACGTGGTGGCCGGTCGGGGGGAGAAATCTCGCCAAACAAGTTGTGCATAGTTGTGTTCGATGCGCTAGGTTCCGTGCTAAGCCTATTGCACCTATTATGGGTAACTTACCTGCACAACGCTTGTCTCCAGGGTTTCCTTTTATGACCACTGGTGTGGACTATGCGGGACCGGTTCTCATATTGAACCGTAAAGGTAGGGGTGCTAGAACCGTAAAGGCATACATATGCATATTTATATGTTTCACTACGCGCGCGGTTAACTTGGAACTTGTAGGTGATTTGTCAACAGACGCTTATCTATTAGCTCTCAAGCGTTTTTTTTCGCGCAGAGGCAAACCATCACACATTTTTTCAGACAACGGAAAGAATTTCGTTGGTTTAATGAATTTATTTTCAAAATTCCTTTCCAAATGTTCACAAAATATCATAGATTACGCTACTTCACAAGATATCAAATTTAGTTTTATTCCCCCTTACGCTCCGCACTTTGGTGGATTATGGGAAGCTGGGGTAAAATCATGTAAACATCATTTACGCCGTGTTGTAGGGAATTTGCACTTAACGTATGAGGAGTTCAACACTGTTTTGACACAAGTGGAAGCAGTCCTGAACTCCCGTCCTCTTAGTCCTATGTCCACAGATCCCCATGATTATCAACCCCTATGCCCAGCTCACTTCTTGGTTGGCCGTCCGCTGACAGCGCCGGTCTGTGAGGACCTGATCGACAAATCTCCACACCGTCTGTCACGCTACCAGCGAGTGGAGCAGATTCGTCAACATTTTTGGAGCAGGTGGTCCACAGAATATATTTCCGAGATGCAGACCAGGACAAAGTGGAAGTCAAGGCAAGCTGATCTGAAGCCAGACACACTGGTACTTATAAAGGATGATCACGCACCGCCACTGAAATGGTGTCTTGGCCGTATCATCAGCACCGTTCCAGGCAGCGACGGAGTTGCACGAGTGGCGGATATCCAGACCGAAAAGGGCATCATAAGAAGGGCATTTTCCAAGATTTGTCCACTGTGGGAGAATGAAGCTGAGTAAACGCGTTGAAAGATCATCTTTCAAGGCCGGGAGGATGTTCACGCATGATGTTGACGACGTGCATATTTGCTATTACTATAGCCGTAGGCGTTTCGTTTTTTTGGGCCACCTACCTACACGTCATGACTCAAAATTACCAAATCATCCTCGGACAGCCAATGAGAGGACCTCAAAGGATGCCATCGAAGAAGCACCAATAGGAGCAATTTATGAAGATTTCGTCGAACGTTAACCACTCGGGTTTTCTAGAATAACTAACCACATTTGAACCTCAACCTTGCTCTGTATAACTGCATTCTCAAACCATTAAATTTTGAACCGTTTTTTATATTGTAAAGTACTAACTCTCATTGAAATATACCATTTATATGTTGGAGAAACCAAGGAGTATCATTTCATCTAATCCACAACCACAAATTGAAGAGGAAGGCGCCTAACGCATGAACACGGAGTGTATTACGCCATGACAGTTTTAGAGGAGCGAAGAACCTCTTGGGTGAGTTTGTCGTAACGTTTACACGTTCAAACTGCGCTAATTTTATAGGGTTTCTTTTGGCCGTTTAAAGTAACCATATTTCCTTTTTAAGTGTGGAACTGGAAGACTAAAACCCCATGGCCGCGCCATTGAAACGGTGAAAAACACGTTATCGCCTATCGGCCTATCTCGCTAAAAAGCATCGCAGAGATCTGAAGTTTTTTGTAAAACCTAGATTTGTTCTTCCGATTATTTCCAGTTATTTCGATCCAGGACGAATATAAGATAAGTTTGGTAAGATTCCATAATTATGCATTCATGCTATTATGACGCTAAGGTGTTTCTCAGAAACATCGCTTGAAAAATAGGAACCAATTCTTTCACTGTGTTCGACATCAAATAGGCAAATATCCAACCAGAAACAAACTCATAAAAAGCCACTTCAATCATATTAGCAATTAAAAACAAGCCGTGTAGACCAAACTCAATCAGAAAAAATCTCATACACATATTTTAATCCTCGGCAAAGAGTGAATGGGTCGGATTTTAAATGAAAAATAAGGATTAGAGAGAAATTTGCATGCAGCACATCGATGGTAAATTATCGGGGTGTTTGGCAAACAGCCAGCCGACATTTACCCACGGTATTAAGGACACCGAATGTTCTGTTACCGAAGAGGAGGCGCGTGATCCTAATCTGAATTTTGTGAAACGATAATATAATCGAAAGGTCAGCGCTGATAGCGGTTACAGTTCGTTTATTGGGAATTGGGAGATAAGGTGTTAGGAAAGGTGACAAAAGTCGAGTAGATAACATTATTCTCGACTCGACTGATCTCCGATTTGTTCTTACTTTTTCGAAGAGTATTTTTTACGCTTTTCATGAAGATGGAAAAGAGATCTTTTATTCACAATGTACGTAGCAACTTGATTAACCCAACTAATCGTTTCAATCGAATTCTAAACGAAATAGATTTCATTTCCTCGCATAAATACACCATGCTTTCACCCAAACAACTTCACGACGGTGTTAATGACCTCCTCCGGTAATTCATACCGCTAAGTGCTTACGAAGCAAACATCTCAAGACAATCCCAACAAGGCGTCCACTTTGCACGTCCTTACGTTTAAGGAGCGTAAAATTTATCTAGTTGAAATAATCGCGGCCAAACAGCCACGTCGGGCTACGTCGGGCCACGTCGGGCCATTATGTCTGGCGCCTAGCCAGACATGGAGCAAGTGAACCACTGCCGACTATTAGTTATTGCGTTTATTTATTTAAAAATACTATTGCGCGGTACGGTAGCAACAAAAAAGGAAAAAAGGGTTTGTAAAATATCGTTTGTGGAAACTTCTATTGTCAAAGGTTTTTTTTTTCCGGGATATAAAACTAAAAATATCGATACGGGTACATCTACGGCTAAACGTGGGATTCCAATATAGGTATATATATATGTATGTAATTGGTGGGTGACCGAAGTAAGACTTCTAGATTTCTTCAAATTTCGAGTGAATCGATTTTTTCTAAACAAACGTGCTCCACCCTAGGCTGCATTCACTTTAAATCAGGCGAGTTGCGGCCAAACGCAAGCCTTTTTAGAAAAAAAAAAGAGTTAAAAAGCTGTTTATTTTATGCAGTTCATTGCGCGTTCAGTGCGTGGGAGCGGCAATGACATTCTGAAGGTCATTAGTGATAAGCCGTGCTGCACCATTATGGCGCATTGGGTACGTGTACATGTTCTATGGAGGACACTCCCGCCTGACCACCACTAAGCTAATTTTTGCTTGCACTCACAACATAGAAACGCTCTCTAGCCCCACCCCGTTGACTTTGTATAGAAATAATGAATGAAAAGAAACCGAATCGGCCGAGTGAACTGACGACGCACGCCAAACGAGAGTTATTGTTATTTGCGCGCCAAAGTTGACGCTTTCCTAATGGCCCAAACTTTAAAGGGGCGTGGCTCGGCACCTCCGCATGATTTAAGCGAAAAAAAATTAAAATGGTCAGGCGGAAAAGACCACGATAGTACATTTAGAGGTATACCGGAGTGCGGAATAATACTCGACAGTGTACGTTGTAATTATTATATTGAGCAAAGCGCAAGCGAAAGTTTAACAGAGATGGAAATGAAGTTATAGCGAGAATAGAGAAGATTTAGAATAAGGAAGAATATAAACCAAGTTGTAGGTGATAGCGAGAAGAATAAATGATTTTACGAAAGGCAAAATATAACCGCGGTAGCGAGCCAAAGCGACGTGGGTTCGCGTTGAAGGCGTCAAGTTGACTGGTCGGCGGTAGCGATGGGCGAGTCGAGTTGTCTGATTCGAATAACTCGAATCAGAGTCTAAACGAGTTGAGTCGGATCAGGTTCATTCGCAACTCGAATCAACTCGCATACCCTAACCTAACTCTCTGTGAAGTTGAACGGATAACGAACGAATGCGAGTGCACGCGAGTCAGCGGTTCGCCTGATTCGCCAACTCGAAACCTTAACCTTAACTCGACTCGACTCGACGAATATTCATTTTGTTTTGTTTGATTCGTATTCCGTCGCTGGTCGCCGATGTATTTACTAAGTTTATTATCTTTGTTTACGGATTGTATGGTTTCTAACCACCTACTTGCGTTGCAGGTTTTTCAATGGTAGGTATACTTACCTATTTGATTGAAATTACTATGAATAAAAATTACGCGAGATTAAGTTTACTAAAATCCTAATCTTTCTGTCTATAATATAATTTAGGATGAAAACTATCATTTCTTCCTTTTTTTTCGTCAAGTAATCTCCCACCAATCTCTTCGGGCAATTTTATAAATTTCTATTTTCTAGCTATAAACTTAACATAAAATAAATTAATGATAATTATGAAAATGTAATACCAGAATACATTATTAAGTACAATGCCCTTATTACAATGCATAAAAAGTGCACGAATAGTCAGTTGACTGTGTTGGTGATGGTAGGTACTATCGAGGACACTCCCGCCTGACCACCCCTAAGCTCATTTTTGCTTGCACTCGCAACATAAAAACGCTCTCTAGCCCCGCCCCGTTGACTTTGTGTAGAAAAAATGAATGAAAAGATACCGAATCGGCCGAGCGTATTGACGACGCACGCCAAACGAGAGTTATTGTTACTTTGCGCGCCAAAGTTGACGCTTTCCTAATAGGCCCAAACTTTAAGGGGGCGTGGCTCGGCGCCTCCGCATGATTTAAGCGAAAAAAAAATTAAAATGGTCAGGCGGAAAAGACCCCGATAGTACTACGTATACATTACAAAACAAATAACACACACGTCCCACAGCGGCGAGCGCCGGCGGCGAGTGGACTCGAACCAAGATTAAAGAATATACGGTGAACTCGACTCGACTCGCCGATCCGTTTGGCTGCTGGCTGCTGCCGCGAAGCGGATCCCATCCGGTTGATGCGAGTCGAGTCAACTCGAGTTGCGATTCGAGTTAGCGGCCGAGTCAACTCGAGTTATCCGAGTTGGAAAAAATTCGACTCGTAACATCGCTAGTCGGCGGTCCACGTTGTATGCGGCTGGAGCGGGCTGCGGAAGGCGGTGCGACGCGCGGCGTCCGGGGTGAGGTAAGCCAACAGGTTTCCGCGGCCGGCAGCGCTCGCGCACGATGATGGCGCGCGCCTTCACGCCAACATGAAGTAAAAGGGTAAGCAGGACTTTTGCTGTAATAATAATAAACTTATTAAGTTTTGTGGGTCAATTAATATTTGACGCCACAGGACCCCCTTACGAATAAAAGGGCCATATTAAGGCACATATCGTTCAGGAAACTTGACTTTACGTCCTGAACGAGTAATGAGCATCGGATGCGTCTCTTGCGTATTACGACTTCGTGCCTCCATGTCCTCACGCCAGGTATAGGCAGGTTTAACTCTGTCAATTGACACCTTGACGGTTTTGTTGTTGAGCACAATGTCGATAGTCTTCGGACTTCTTGAAATGACCTTATGAGGGCCACTGTAAGGTGGTTCTAGCGATCCCCGAAGCAGATCTTGTCGCAAGAACACGTGCGTAGCGGTACGTAATTCCTTGTGCTCAAAAACTTTATGCTGCGAATGGTCGGATGCTGATCGCGGTCGTAATTCGGACATTCTTTGTCGTAATTGACTGACGAAATCTGGGTAATCTATCTTGTCATTAGTTGCGGTGATAAACTCACCGGGGACACGTAACTGCTCTCCATACACCAATTCGGCTGGTGAGCACTGCAGATCTTCTTTGTAGGCCGTACGTAGTCCTAGGAGCACTATGGGAAGAGAACTAACCCAATCCTTCGTTCCATGTGCCATCATAGCAGCTTTGAGCGTGCGGTGGAGACGTTCAATCATGCCATTGCAGGCTGGATGATATGCTGTCGTCCTCGCCAACTTGATGCCATACGTCTCTGCTAGATTTTGGAATAAGTACGACTGGAATTGTCTACCTTGGTCCGTTATTACCTTCTTCGGGCAACCATACCGAGCGATCCACTGCGATACGAATGCCTTCGCCACAGTCTCTGCTGTCATGTCAGGAAGCGGGATCACCTCAGGCCATCTGGTGAACCTGTCGATTATAGTTAGACAGTATTTAAAATTGGATGATACTGGAAGTGGGCCAATTAGGTCCATATTGACCTCTGCGAAACGAGCATCTGGTACCTCAAATTTGCCTAGAGGTGATATAGTATGCCTTGTCACCTTTGACTTCTGACACGGAATGCACTTTCTGACCCAAGCGCGAACATCTTTCCTAAGGGAAGGCCAAACATAACGCTCACTAACCATCTTGATGGATGCCTTCGCACCAGGGTGGCTTAGGCTGTGCAACGTCTTGAACACGCGGCGTCTATGGGTAGCTGCTACAAAAGGTCTGTGTTTGGACAAAGAAACATCACAATAAATTTGTACGTCTGAGTTTGGTACTTGCGTTAACTCCAGTTGCAGTGAATGGTTACCCTTCAGAAGTTCCAGTAGCTCTGGATCATCACGCTGCGCATGGGCAAGCTCCATGACGTCCACTGGCGCAGTGACTACCTCTATTCGAGACAAAGCATCTGCCACCTGGTTGTCCTGCCCAGAGACGTGTTGTATGTCAGTAGTAAACTGCGAAATAAAATACAATTGATTAATCTGTCTCGGTGAACCTTGTTGATCTTTCTTTTTAAATGCACTAAACAGCGGCTTATGGTCGGTGTACACAGTAAAATTTCGTGCTTCTATCATATGCCGAAAATGTTTGATGGCCTCATATATTGCAAGGAGTTCACGATCATAAGCGCTGTATTTTTGCTGTGTGGGGCTCATCTTCTTCGAGTAGAAAGCCAATGGCTGCCAGACGTCATCTACTCTCTGCTGTAAAACAGCTCCTATTGAAATATTTGATGCATCTACTACCAGGGCCAGCTGTGCATCTATAACCGGGTGAACCAGCAGAGCTGCATCTGATAGGCTACGCTTGCAACGCTCAAAATATTCTAGTAACTGTGGAGTCCACTTCACTGGTTTTGATCCCTTCATACCTGGGCCTGCCAACAAATCATTTAGAGGGGCCTGTAATTCGGCAGCACCCTTCAAGAAACGTCTATAAAAATTGAGCATCCCTAAAAACCTTCTCAAGCATTTGATCGTTTGAGGCGGTGGGAAATTTTGTATGGCCTTTACCTTCTCCTCTAGTGGGCGTACTCCTCCTGCCGAAACATTGTAACCAAGAAAAGTTACCTCGGGCTGTCCGAACTTGCACTTAGCCACATTCATGACCACACCGTACTCTTGGAGGCGTGAAAACAGCTTGCGTAGATGTTCTTCATGCTCCTGCGTACTTCTAGAAGCTACTAGAAGATCATCGATGTAAGGGAAACAAAAATCAAGATCACGTACCAGGCCATCGATAAAACGTTGGAACGTTTGTGCAGCGTTTCTCAACCCAAACGACATGAATGGAAACTCAAACAAACCAAACGGTGTCGTGATGGCTGTCTTCTCAATGTCTGCTGGATGTACTGGTATCTGCTGGTAAGCCTTGACCAAGTCTATTACCGAAAAAATAGTGCTTCCGTGTAGGTGTTGCGAAAAATCCTCTATGTGCCGAACCGGGTACCTGTCTGGTACCGTCCTCGCATTCAGCGCACGATAATCGCCGCATGGTCTCCACGTGTCGTCATGCTTCGGTACCAGGTGTAACGCTGATGCCCAAGGTCCGCTGGAGCAACGAGCTGTTCCCTCCTTTACCATGGCTTGAAATTCAGCCTTGGCAATTTTCAAGCGATCTGGTGCTAAGCGTCGTGGCCTGCAGAACACGGGCGGCCCGGGAGTGGTATTAATAAAATGGACGGTAGAATGACGTACCTCTCTTGGTGCACCAGATGGTCGTGAGATGTCTGGAAACTCTCGCAGTAGGTCGTGGTACCGAGAAGTACCGGTGACAGCTTTGACGCTGGGTATCTCCGTCTTCGCAACAGCTCCGTTAACAAATAGATTGGTTAGGCCATCAATCAACCTATTGTTGTAGCAATCCACTAAAAGGTTATAATGGGACAGAAAATCATACCCAATTATCGGCTTCGATACATCCGCGACGACAAACTTCCAGCTAAATTCCCTCCGTAGTCCTAAACTCAGCTGCAAATTAATATATCCGTATGTGGATATAACTGAATTATTAGCTGCGCTAAGGTCGTAATTTACCCGTACCCGCTTCTCATTTAAATAATTGCGGGGGTAGACGCACAGATCGGAACCCGTATCGATGAGAAAAAGTTTTCTAGATTGAAGATCTGTGATGAATAAACGGCTGGAAATACTGCAGCAATCGCTCGCCGTCATTAGCGACTGGCTTTGGCGTTTTCCGAGTCGAAATCGCAAGGCTTATTGCAGTGATGCGCTTTTTCCCCAAATTTGTGATGGTACCAACATAAATTACGGTTGTCCGCCATCTTATAAGTGCGGCCTCTTGAACGACTTCTTGAACGGGAAAATCGCCGGTTACGACTCTTAACTGGCCTACCTGTACGAGATTGTCGATCCACCTTCGTAGACAGCTCATCGAATTTCTGCGTGAGACCGGCTATCTCAGCACGCACTACCTCAAGTATGCTCCCTGCAGAGGACGAAGTACTCGCGACCTGGGCCACCGGGTTCACCGGGGCTATCTCTAATACCCGGTCAGCCAGCTCCGCAACAGCTTCCAGTGGCGTGGCAACCTGGGACGCTATGATTGCCTGCAGGCTGGTGGGCAGACGGCTGGTCCAGATGGTGCGCAGGAAGTCATCAGGCACTCCACGGCCTGCCAAGCTCTGCAGGTGGCGCAGAAATGCAGACGGCTTACGGTCCCCAAGCTCCTCGTGGACAAGGAGTTGTCGCACTTTCTTTTCCTGGGAAACTGATAAACGCTTAATTAGCTCGGCTTTAAGCTTCTCGTACTTATTGGTTGCTGGTGGATTTTCTAAGACATCTTCTAGCTGGGCCATAATGGAAGGCTCTAAATTACCCACTACAGTATAGTATTTAGTCGCATCGGACGTTATATTGGACAGGGCAAACTGGGCTTCAATCTGAGAAAACCATACTGTAGGTTTCTCTTGCCAAAAAGGGGGGACGCGTACTCTGACCTTTGCAATTTCTGATGATCCTAGCGCTGCAACCAAAGCTTCAGTCAATCCTTCCGCCATCTTCGCAATTTTTTCAGAATAAAATTTGCTCGACGTTAACGTGTCCTTCGCGAACGTTCCGGAAAGTTCTATGACGTCACGCGGTCACGCGGTCGCGCTACGATATCTACGCGCCGAATCACGTCGGGGTCACCAGTTTTAGAGGTATACCGGAGTGCGGAATAATACTCGACAGTGTACGTTGTAATTATTATATTGAGCAAAGCGCAAGCGAAAGTTTAACAGAGATGGAAATGAAGTTATAGCGAGAATAGAGAAGATTTAGAATAAGGAAGAATATAAACCAAGTTGTAGGTGATAGCGAGAAGAATAAATGATTTTACGAAAGGCAAAATATAACCGCGGTAGCGAGCCAAAGCGACGTGGGTTCGCGTTGAAGGCGTCAAGTTGACTGGTCGGCGGTCCACGTTGTATGCGGCTGGAGCGGGCTGCGGAAGGCGGTGCGACGCGCGGCGTCCGGGGTGAGGTAAGCCAACAGGTTTCCGCGGCCGGCAGCGCTCGCGCACGATGATGGCGCGCGCCTTCACGCCAACATGAAGTAAAAGGGTAAGCAGGACTTTTGCTGTAATAATAATAAACTTATTAAGTTTTGTGGGTCAATTAATATTTGACGCCACATACATATACCCGATGCGTCTGGTGAGTGCAGCAGTTATATGAATTAATTCATGTTTTTCGTTTGTTACTAAAATAGCTTCTAAGTAGTGTGTATTACTAACATCATATGGATCTGAAATAAAGTTTTTTTTTTTATTAATTCATACCCGTGGTATAATAACTTCCTAATAATAAGAAATGATTGCCTCATTGGTTTAGTGGTCGCAATATGACTGCTGAGATTAAGGTCCTGGGTTTGATTCCCAGGTCGGGCAAAGTGTTATTGGGTTTTCCATTAGGAATTTCTTAGTAGCAACCACGGTGTTAGGATTTGTGCCCGTTGATGGCAATAGGCTCGTCCCCTATTACATGGTACTTAAACCTAACTGGCGAAATGTGGGTGTACTATTAGGTACACCTCTGCCTAACCCTTCGCGAATTACAGGCGTAATGTTATATTATGGAACTGGCGGACGTCACGCGGTTTCACCCGCGTAGTTCCCGTTCCCGTGAGAGTACGGGGATAAAATATAGCCTATGCTACTCAGGGTAAATGTAGCTTTCTAATGGTGAAAGAATTTTTGAAATCGCCGCAGCACTTTTTGAGTTTATTCATTACAAACATACACACAAAAATACAAATCTTTCCTCTTTATAATATTAGTGTAGATAAGAAATCAAAGGATTTCATAGGAAAAATAATCGCTTACATTTCTCAATCCATGCAAACATCTGCTCACTTTGAACCGAGCAGCAATTTCAGGGCAATACCCGCGATATCTTGTTCCGCGTATTTTAAATGCAGCAAGCAAACAATGCGTCTGCTAAGTTTTACTCAAACAAAAGATGTTCGAGGAATATTGGTTGAATTGTGCAGAAAAACATTTAAATTGTGTCTCGCCCACTTTATCTTCCTATACAATAAAGAATTGCAAGTCTTGGATTTAATTTAGGTTTTCTTTATAAACTTAATAATGAAGAAAATCGAAAATGTTAGGTACTTATTTTTTTGTTATTTAATGAGCTCTTAATAAAGGATGATATCCAAATGGTATAGTGCCTGGGTTGAGAGTTGTGAGAGGTCCTGAGTTCGATTCCCGGGTCGGGCAAAGTATTATTGGGTTCTTCCATCAGGAATTTCTCAGTAGCAGTAACGGAGTCTGGATCTGTGCCCGGTAAATGGCAATACGCTCGAATGATATGGGACTTAAACAAATCTGGCGAGATGTGGGTGTGTTTTTAGGTACTTACACCTCAGGCGTAAAAAAAAACCAAACGGTAAAGGAAAACAAATAGTAAACATGGTAAATATCCCGTTTTCAGTAAAAATTACAGTGTTAGTGACCATGTCAGTTTAAAACTTATATTGGTAATGGAAAAGTTCAATATGTAAAGTAATAAAAAATCTTTTATTTACTTAGTTGGTGACTGTGTAAGTCTAAGACTGTAAAACCCATGTATACCTAAATGCTGTATACGTATACAGAAGCTGTTGGTGAACCTATATTAATAACAGGAACAATTTAAATTGTGTTTGATACATTACATACATCATAATTAATAATAATAATATAAATTCTAAAGTGACATGCAATACGGACGATGCGAGCGTTCTCTGTGCTTTTGTAACAACCGCACTGCGATCGCCAACCCGCCTGCCAAGCGTGGCGATTATGGCAAAAACCCCCCTTCGGGAGAGACCTATGTCCAGCAGTGGACGTCTTTCGGCTGAAATGATGAATGATTAATGATGACATGCAATAATATAAAACATGCAGCAATAATTAAAATAATACAACATTTAAAAAATACTTGTTTACCAAAAACAATAATACCTAATCTCTACAATCGAATACGAATATTCGTTCGTACATTTTTATACATCATACATAATCCCTTGGTCACTGGGTCAGTGGGTCTGGTACAGGCTCAAATCCCAAGATAATATACTTAATTGAACTCGTAATCTAATCCAATTAGGTCGAACGCACTTATCGGCATTAATTGCATTTAATTGAATGATTTTGATTATACGTTTATACGCATCGCGTGCTTCAGTTGCTCATCAAAGAGCCGTGTTTGAGAAATAAATCGTTCGATTTACGCCTATTATTATTATTATTTAGAGTGTTTTGTTTGAATCAAATCCATAAATAATCCTTAAGTTCGTTAATGTATTAGGAATATTTAATATGTTGATGCTTTCAATTTTTTCACATTAATCACACAAATGATGTCCATAATTTTATACTTTGCACTATGTACAGGTCTTTTCAAATAGAAGAACATACACAATATAGAGATCCATTACAAAACACGTTATAATTCTTTATCTGCATAGCCTTTTCCCAACTATGTTGAGGTTGGCTTCTAGTCTAACCGGTGTAACGTTTACATTTTCCTGGTAGGAGCCAGAAAACTGTAAGGTCACACTGAGCACTCACCTACCTAACTTTCAGTCTGAAGAAGAGTACGGTTAAAATAATTAGTCAAGCGGACGAGATAAGAGAATTTACTATTAATAAAGAACCTAACTTAAGGAGCCTATCTATACGGAGCTGCCTATCCACTAATTAGGCCAGGGAAGCTGGCGAATGGAACTGAAGATGAGCACAGGATGGAATGAAGAGCCAAGGAAACATCTACTCAGGCCGTAGAGGAGGGCCGAGGTACATCAGTCATCATCAGGCAGCGCAGAGCTGAGGAACATCAGTCTTCAGGCCGTAGAGGAGGGCCGAGGTACATCAGTCATCAGGCAGCGCAGGGCCCAGGAACATCAGTCTTCAGGCCGAAGAGGAGGGCCCAGGGACATCAATCATCCAGTCTTCTTCTCAGGCTCGTGCAGCCCAGGCATCAGGAGTCAAGGTGGTGTAAATGATGCGCGGTGCGATGTCACACGTCGCTATAGCAACTTCATTTTTTAAAATGCGGCAAAGAGAGAGGCCGACTTAAAGCTTTAGAGGAGGGAAACTGCCCTCTATGTTCACTCTTATAAAACTTTGCTGACTTGTAGCTGATATGAGTTCCCAACGTAGACTGAAAATTCCACCACCTGCTCCCGTCATCTCCAGATGATTGACATTTTAAAATGTAGAATGAATTTCTAGAACATAATAAAAAGAAAAAATAATGAGGTCAATGTGATTTACCTATACGACCTACAACTAGTTCCAGCAATAAATTAAATATAAAACTAGGCCTGTCACTAACTGGCATTACAAAGGTAAACAAAGATTCAAGAGAAATAAAAATCTACAGAAAAACTCAAATAACATGAATTACAAAGTAAAACGTATGCTAAGCCTTCAGCCCGCGTAGCATGACCACCGTAGACACGAAAGAGAATCGACAAATCTTTTGTTCATTGTCATTTTGTCGATTCAATGACAGATCATTGAATCGACAAAATGACAGATGAACAAAAGATTTGTCGATTCTCCACTGCAAGTACGTATCGACAACGATCGAATCGATACGATTCGATAAAGCCGACTATTCGATTGGTTAAAAACTCATTTTATCGAGAATAACTGTCAGATTTATCGAATCGTATCGAATCGAGTGCGTACTTGCACTGCTCTTTCGTTTAGTTCTACGGTGGTCATGCTACGCGGGCAGGAAATGAGCATGAAGCTACCTAGAGAGGACGAATGCTTAAATTTTCAGGTTATTATTATCCAAAAATGTAAGTATAAAACCATGTAAAAAATACACACATTACACCGGATGCAGCTGAATACCAGTATTTTACATGGAGCGACTGCCTATCTGACCTCCACAACCCAGTTTGATCTAGGGGTAAATACCCTTTATTCCCCTCTGCCACCACCGCGCCCGGTCCGCTACCACTGTTCGATAAAACGATTTGGTAAAACTGGTTATCAGACTTTCGGGCATTGAGCTTTCGGGCCACTGACTCGTCTCGAGGCGGCATAATTACATGAGGGAAATAGTTTCTAAGTAAAATAGTATTCGTACTCGGTTAATGGTAATAGGACTGCTCCCATTATTACATGGAACTTAAACATAACTGGCGAAAGGTTTGTGTAGCTACTGATGCACACCTCTGCATACCCCTTCAGAGATTTCAGGCGTAATGATATGATGTTTTGTTATGAGAAAAATATACCAATACCCACCCTGACTTGTTGTTTCCTCGATGTTTCCCATGTAGACCACATTCCGTAACACACGTTCTTACATAAACGTGAAAAACGAAACCCACAATGTTTTTAGTACAAACAACAGCACCAAAGTTATAACTTAATTCAGTTCTACGTTCAAGTACGTAGGTATACAAGTCATAGTGATGAAGCGGTCCCAATATTCCGAGCAGTTACGCAATATTCCCCGCGTTGGATCGGAGCCAGTTAGCGTTACTTATTCCTACAAATTCCGGATTAACTACGACTTGCCCGCCACCTGCCGTTAATTTACTCTCTTACTAATACAATATTATGCTTCAATGTTGCTGAACGTAAATAAATGCTGAAGGTGTTGCTGTAAAATGTATGAAAAAGAATAATTAGGTTATTCTGCCTCGTGTTGCAAGCTCGAGATCCTGGGTTAGATTCCCAGGTCGGGCAAAGTGTTATTGAGTTTTTTCCATTAGGAGTTTCTCAGTAGCAGCCATGGATTTGTGCCTGCTTGATGGCAATAGGCTCGTCCACTATTACATGGGACTTAAACATAACTGGCGAAATGTGGGTGTACTATTAGGTATACCTCTGCCTAACCATTCGGGGATTGCAGGCGTTATGCTATGTTTATGTAAAATATATATATACATAGATAGATAAACCGTTGCTTGCGCGTTGCTGCTATTGCTTGTAACTATTGCTTCAGTTCTGATCATGTGGCCTGGATTACCATTGTGAGCAAATTTTATGTAGGTTCGTTATAAGAAATTACTCAGTAACTGCCAGTCTGGGGTAATACCCGATGTATACCAAGAATTAAGCTCGCTCAGAAATACATCATCTGCCTAGCCTTTTCCCAACTATGTTGGGGTCGGCTTCCAGTTTTACCGGATGCAGCTGAATAGCAGTATTTTACATGGAACGACTGCCTATCTGACCTCCACAACCCAGTTAGTACCGGGTAATACGATACCCCTTGGTAAGACTGGTTCTGGTTGTCAGACTTTTTGGGCCTCTGACTACCTAACGACTGTCAAAGATCTACAAATGACAGCCGGGACCAACGGCTTCACGTGCTTTCCGAGGCACGGAAGAAACTCGGTATGTAATGGGTGGTCCCATCCACAGACCAACCTAGGCAAGCACGGCTTAACCTAACGATCGACCCTAGCGGCTGTTATTATTTAGCCACGAGCTCCTCCTTTTCGCTCACAAATACATGGGGCTTAAAAAATTACTGGTGAAAGGTTTGGGAGTACCTACCATAGGACCAATCCCTTCTGGGAGAAGAGGCGAAAAACTTTGCTGTATTGTTTTTACATAAAACATTCATGGTAAATCTGTGAAACATTTTTATGGGTTTGCTGGGACGTGGTCTATATATGGGCAGTTATCTTCATAAGAATAAAAGCACTTTCTTGAAGAAAAGTTGTAATTTATTTTCTTTTGAGAGATCTACATTTTTCATCGGGTGGACACAGACAATCACTTCCCACAGAGTACATTTTTATGTTCATAGACAATCGGCATAGAGTTTGCATCTTACAAACTTTGATCAATTTTATCTGATTCTATTTTTACCATAACAAAAATTACATCCCTTTTTGTTTTTCGTGTTGTTTAATAAAGCTTTATTATATCAATAGTCCAAAATACCTAACCCTTTTCGGTTTACCGTCAGCTGTGTGTTTAGGAAGACAACCGTCTTTTTTAATGTAGACATTTAAACAATTTGAGCAGTGCCTCTGGTACGACCTTCATGTCGCAAAGACTCGTCAAGTAACAATAAGAATGGACGAATTTAAAAGTACTGTTAACAATAGATGGAAATATAAAAGGGCTGACTTTACAGTAACGAGCATGTAACGACTGTCATTTGTAGATCTTTGACAGTCATTAGGTAGTAAGTGGCCTAAAAATCTGACAACCAGTCTTACCAAGGCGTTGGTATCATTTCGTCGAAAAACGCAGCTTGTTTAATTAGCAAGTGGTCTAAAAAGTAGCTGGTTTAAGTACAAACTGGTCTTAAGCAAAAATCGTCTAATTAACAAGCGGTCTAAAAAGCAGCTGGTCTAAGCACAAACTGGTCTAAAGTACAATAGGTCTAATTAGCAAGCAGTCTAAAAAGCAGCTGGTCTAAGTACAAACTGGTCTAAAGCACAATAGGTCTAATTAGCAAGCAGTCTAAAAAGCAGCTGGTCTAAGTACAAACTGGTCTAAAGCACAATAGGTCTAATTAGCAAGCAGTCTAAAAAGCAGCTGGTCTAAGTACAAACTGGCCTAAAGCAAGAACGGTCTGGGGTATCGTATTACCCAGTGCTAACTGGGTTGTGGAGGTCAGATAGGCAGTCGCTCCATGTAAAATACTGGTATTCAGCTGCATCCGGTTAGACTGGAAGCCGACCCCAATACAGGAAAAGGCTAGGCAGATGATGACTGTACAGTATCGAGTCCAAATTTAAACACTTAACGACTTTTAAAAGTGTTTTTCTCCTACTGTGTTGGTTAAAATTTCGTGTTGTTTTAAACATAGTATTATGGAACTCATATTTTTATGAAAAAAATCCTATCTCCAAGTTACAATCGTTATTTCTCGCGAAAATTGCTTTTAAATTTAGGAAAGTCTACACATATTGGTGCTCGTGACTGTACAAATACGTGTCAAATTACATAGTTTGAGGGTGTTTACTGATACCATTGCCCGTTATATAAGAATCTTGATATCTTACGTAAGTAAAAAGTATTGGATGAAGCTGATTGCTCCACTTTCCTTCAAACTATTTTCTCTGTTTACTCAGTAACGCAGTCATATCAATTCGTACCACGCCTAAAACTCTATCATACCCTAAAGTTATTGCCCAATTTCATGAACTGGGGATATTTCGGGTACTTTAATCTTGAGTAAAAATGGCTTCGAAGAAAAACCATTTTTGGGAATAACGGTCCATTCTCTAGGTTGGAGAACTACATAACGTTAGCTAGACGCTATAAATTCAGTCGGTATAGATTTTTGCCACTATCATTTCGTAACATTAGATTGTCTCAATCGTTTTTCTCTTAAGCCCCTAAATTATGATTTATAACTAAGTAACAAAAATGTTTTTGTTGAGGTCGAGAAAAGAATATAATACTGTGTTGCCAAGATAATTAGTTCAGCCGCTACCAAGTCTAATTAAGCGTCGACGATCATTTATTAAGACAAAAGAATTCTTAGAACACGGTCAATGACGCAATACAAATTACATTTCAAGTTTTTGTGAAAGCATAATCTGATTCTTTTGTATATTTCCTGATTCTGAAACCAGGAGCTTAATTAGTGTAGAGACTATGTTGGTAACTATGTGTATTATTTTGATATTCAAAATCGCGAAGTTAGGCTGATAATTAAAACTTATTGATCGTCAGAATTACGATTAAGTCAGTTCCCCAAACTCCAGCCGCTTTTCGACTTCTTAATATTTTAGCTGGGAAGAAACAGTGGCGCAACAAGCTCCCCAGCAACACACACACACACACACACACACACACACTTCAAATAAGACTATCAGAAATAATCCAATAGCATCTTTATACATCGCCGTGACCCTTCAAATGAATAAAGTTAACCAATGTCAGTTTTCATTATTTTCTTTGCAAAATCAGATTTGGAAACTATTCAAACTTATTCAAAATACAAATTAATTCATTAATATGTATTGTGCAAAAGTTTCAATGATTTTAAAAGAGTCTTAGAAACTTAAAATATAAGTAAAAGATTTCAGTTTATTTAACTTTTAAGAAAATCTGAAACGATTAGGTATGCAAGTTTTTCTAAATTACTAACATGAGTACCTAAAACACTCGAGAAAGAAAAAAATACCAAATAAGAAACACGGTCCGTACTTAAGTATGTACTTCCATCCATATGGATTTCCATAAAGATGAAACGGTTTCTTTTTTAACATTAGAATAGTGGTTGCTAGTGGGGCTAATAGAGAATAGTAAGAACAGTAAAATAAACAGCATAGATACTGTGAGACCCGGCGTTTTAGTAGTTGTATAAAAGGTAACGCGCGTAGACTTGCAAATTGATATAGTACATAATTATTGAGTTAAGAATCACTTGTAAATCAATACTTATAAATTTTAAAAGTCGCCCGCCGCTGCTTCTGTCCCTACGTATGTTTCAATCTTTAAAACTACGAAACGGATTTTGATGCGGGTTTTTTTAATAGATAGAGTGGTTCAAGAGCAAGGTTTTAGTATATAATTTGCGGGCGGGCAAAGCCGCGGGCATCAGCTAGTTATTAATAGGTACATCGTTATAAGCCATCCACCCTTTTACTACTCTAAATACCTCATCATATGACATTAACTTACTAAACACTCGACATCGGCTGACACAGCCATCCAGTCAAAGAGTCTATAGTACCTACTTAATAATCACATGTCCAAATACTTACTACATACTTACGCACGTAGTCATTCATTCCTAATGTCAGTCGACATTGGCGTATTACTATGGTGTGTCCAGATGCTACTGCGCCTTGCAGAGAAACAGCTTGGCTTCCTGCCAGCACCCAGGCTTGCGAACTGGACAATGGACATACGCTACAAAATTACTACCCAATATTTTTATTCGTTTATTGCGCTGAACATTGCTATTATACTGCTTATGTTGCTGTGTTGTTCTGGTCTTGGCTAGCAGACATGAAGGGTCCATATAACACAATTCCTTTCAGCTTCTCATTTTTAGCACAGCAGTCACAAATAAAATACTAATATCGCTGTTTAAGTACACAATAAAATTTCTATCCATTTTTTTTTTCTAGCCTGCTCTGTCCTAGTCCTGGGCAAAGGCCTCCCCACTCTTTCCACTTCTCACGAACCCGCGCGTCCTCCTTCCAGTTCGGACGGAACTTGTCCAGTTCATCCCACCATCTCCTTCGTGGCCTACCGCGACCCCGCCTCACTGTGTCAGGGCACCAGTTTCCTCCAATACGGCAGACAACCTGCGATCCAATATCTTACAAAAAATATCACCCTTCGCCACCGCTAGATAGAACAATTTTGTCAGTATTATTTTAAGTTTGAACAATTTGTACCCACTTAAGGTCTTATTTAGAAAGGTAGAAAAAACATCGGAGAGTTGGGCAACCCATAGCTTTCACTTTATTCGTGTGCTTTTGAAAGCATTGCATTTTAATCAATTAGTTTTCTCCTATAGTAATATCCACCCGAAGTTTACTCGTAATTGTCACCGACAACTCAGAATTTCCACTTCGAAAGCAAAATTATAGAATATTGTTTACTATTATTAACAAACAGTTAATTCTATTCTCTCGTGAATAAACTAGTTTTAGATTCAGCGCTAATAATTGAACTGGCTATTCTAACGTTCTACGCAAACTAAAACACTAGACGGGCAGAATTCAGAACTAAAGCAATAGGTAAGTGCCTAAACTAATCTGCAGCAATAGTGCAATATTCGCGTCTGCCCGACTTTTCCTACTGCGTACAATCGACAAAATAGGCAAGGTACTGACATGGTACAAGGTATACTCGTTTCTAGCACAAAAACATGCTTATAATAAGCAATTGCTAGCTAACTAGCGTGGCTAAAAAAATGCGAGTAAACATACAACTTTAGTCTAAACATACATACAAAATTGAAGTGCCTATTTGTAATTTCAAAATAACGACTGTTGACTGAATGCTTTCAAAAGTGCGGTACTTAAAAAAAATCGATGTCTGTCTGTTTGTTCCAATCACCGATATCGACTAATCACCGATTTGTGTAGGTAAGTAGGAAGTTAAGGACATTCTAGTTTTGTTTTGTATTGTGTTTTTCTTTCTAGTTTTTGTTTTTATTTTTTTATATATATATTGTGGTGTTCACTAATTAGGGATTAGAATAAAACCACCAAATTATCAGTAAGTAGATGAACTCTAAGGGTACGTGTGCTCGCTGCCCGGGATAAGTGTAGACTACTCAATCCACGGATCCTTATAGCTCACGCTACGTTTATTAGTATATCACATAATTATATGTTAGTCTGTAAAAACAAAAACAAAGTAGCCTGAAAATAAAGGTTTTAATATTTATTATTTAGGCACTAGCTAAAGTATACCATTTTTCCTCAACCCATAGTATATAATTTTCATTGCATGTCTGACATTTTTAAGCTAATAATACACTGAAAAGAACAACGTCAAAGCTTACACAACACACTTAAAATATTGTCTAAAAAGACTTACAAGTTAGCTGCCCGTACATCTGTCTCTTTGTTCAACTGTACCTAGGTACCTACATTCAATTAGACTTCCCCCAATTTGTTGGGACACGTTCGAACCGACTACGGACAGAACACACTTTGTCCAGCCAGCGCAACAAAACTTTTGTTGTGCAATGTACCTAACTAAGCCAAAAACGGTTCCACCAAAAAAGCCGCTCACGGTCAGTTCTTTGGGAGTTTGGAGGCCTTTTGTCTTTTGTAAAGAGGAAATAAATACTTTTGAAAAGCTAAACTTCTGGAATGAATAATAACTTTAAGTCAGTAGACAATTAAGCACGCATACCTACCATTTCTCATTAATTTTATTGACATTCAAGTGGTTTCATCGTTGGTAAGTTTTAAATATGTCGGAACGCGCCTAGGTACAGAACTGGCACAGGGGGTTGCCTGCTCCAGGCTCTGACATGGCGTAGGTGCTCGAGCAAGAAAACCACACACTCAATCACTAATTGTATAGCTTAACTAAATCACACGTGTACAAAATTTAAGTTAAGGTCCGTTAAGACGGAAGTAGGTGAAGAGACAGTTTCAGAGTGGTGCTTTCACTTCGACGGTTCGTCCAAGACTGTTCGTCCGAAATGGCGTCCCACCCACTATGACTCAGCCCACGTGATCTAGCCACGTGCTTCACCAACTACCGTTAGAATTCGAACTCAAATTAACAACTTTTAATCAAAAATTAATCGGATATCCGACAAATAAATAAAACTAGAAAATATTAAGTAGGCACGCTTTCACGTGCCACGTAATGGTACTGAAGATTAACAATTTAGAACCAATTAACAAAATTTACCTGAAAACTAATTGCTACGACTTTCGAAAGCTTGAAGAGGAGACATTAAATTCGTAGATAAAAAAACTTAAGAAACAATAACAAAACGAAAAGCGATAAAAACCCTGCGAAAATTAATAATTTGCGTGTAGCTTAACATAACCGTATCCAGTGGAGGTTGGATGGCCGCCAACTCGTTATGAAGCGAATTATCCACACGATCGGCTGCGACCAGGGACACGCCGAGCACACCCATCCCGCACACATGCCGCTTTCATTCCAATCCCACTAAATATCATGGACATCTCAGAAACGCGAGTTAATTATCGCAATTAATGGGAGCCTGAATATCCAATATCATCATTATTACGACGGCTTTGATATTTGATATTATGGCTCAATTAGCTGTATTCTCTGTCGGGTTTAAGTGGACTAATCTACCTTTGTTACCTAGAAATAATAGGCAACATGTCTCAAATGCGCAAAAGGGACTAACGTATCATATTAGAACACAAAAGGACGACATCAAAATGATAGATAGCGTACCTTTATATCCCTTACCACAACCCAACAAATCCTTAAACATTTCAAAATATTATAACCACTGTTACATCTATCAAAGTAACGTCCGTCAAAGCTCCCTGATCCATTCGGGGCCCCATAGTTTGTTTTAAATTAATGGCATCCATATCTCACGATCCCTAGGAATAGTCCTTACTATTTGTCACAAAGATTATCTACTTTTTCTGTTTCCGACCCGTGATATATATTATATTCATCTCCCTTGTCTTCATTCCAGATATGATGTCCTACATAAAGTAAAGGCTATAAAAGTGTCGGTACATCACCGCAGGTATGAAAACATGAAAACAAAATTGATAAATTGGTGAAATACTTCAAAGTGTTTGCACACAGTCATTTATTTCCACAGCGGGAAATTCCAATATTTTAAAACGTATCGACTTTGCTGCCAAAGTAAAATGAGCTGTATGTCAGAGAAACTAAGGTGGCTTGAGAATAATTTCACTTAATAGGAGCACAGCGGGAGCTCGCGTGACGTCACGAAAAAATGTGTTCCCGAATTATAGAGAGGTTAACGAGCTGTAGGTGTTCGTCGTTAAAGCTGCCATAAACTGTGCTAATGTGACGTGACGTCACACCTCCGGGGCTTACATACGCGGAAAAAGTGAAAACCAATTTTTTACGTACGTGTATATATATATTAAGTTCACCGCCATAAAGGTATATTTTGAAAAGTATATCAACGTTCTCCAAGAAAAGTAAGTTTTGTTCCATGAAACTCAGCATTCTGCGCGTCACTAATTTGATTAAAGAGCAGCAATCAATTAGTGGGCGCTGAATGTGACTGCAAGTAAATAAATTAATTTCTGCTAATGGATCGAAATCATTATTCAGAAATATGAGTTTCATTTATTGAGCAGCAAAAGTAATTAGGAAAATCATAGACAATTTATTGGTAAAAATGCGTTTTGAAATACTTGCTTTCAACATCATCATCTGCCAAATTTTCCTAACTATGATGTGGTCGGCTTCCAGTCTAACATGATGCAGCTGAATACCAGTATTTTACATGGAGCGACCGCCTATCTGACCTCCACAACCCAGTTAGTACTAGGTAATACGATATCCCTTGGTAAGACCGGGTGTCAGACTTTTGGCCCACTGACTATCTGTAATGACTGATAATAAATAAATGATTAAAACATGTAAATGCTTGCTTTCAACCTACCTAGTAATTTGTTTTTGACTTGGAAAATATAACACAACTTCATAAAAGACGCAGCAAAGGATTAAACAAACTGTTTTAAAAATCTAAATCCAACAGTGTCGTGAATCTCCCCAAGTATTTCACTTAAGCTGGGACATGCATTCTTGAACGCTCACGAAACATAAAGTCCCAGCGTCAAGGCTTCAACCTAATTAATTTTAAACGCAGCACTTCCCAACTTGAAAATTATCTCCAAAATAAATTTTTAAGGTAACTATACAAACACAAAACGGTCATAAACTGACTTGGATGGAACTAAAATTGTGGGTGGCGCGTACAAACAGCTCCAGGGCCGTGAGTATTAATCCCGGGGGAATCGCAACTTTTGAATAGGTTTAAGACCAAAAATCCCGGGATAAAATGTACAAAACAAGCTTTAGATTCACCTGAGTAATTAGTTAGCCGGGTAATGAGTTTATTTTTAATGGTTACGCAAGTTGTAAATTTTATTTGTCGCCCCCAGCGTAATGGGATTTGAAACAAATATTAGGAACTCGTGGTCTCGTGTGCTAATGTGAACTTGTGTCTGTTAGGATTACTATAATAGAGTTTGGAAAGTTTTTAGTACTTTGTTCATGTAGGTATGTATGAGATTAATCATATTATAAATTAAATTTTTAGTACCTAATGTTACAAATCGTCATCATCTGCCTCGTCTTTTCCCAAATTGAGTGGGGTCAGATTCCAGTCAAGCCGGGTGCAGCTGTATAACAGTATTTTAGACTGAGCGACAGCGACTGCCTATCTGACCTCCACAAGCCAGTTACTGGGTAATACGGTAACCTTTGGTAAGACTGTTTGTCAGACTTTCGGGCCACTGACTATCTATAACTGCCAAGGATCTACAAATGACAGCCGGGACCAATAGCTTAACGTGTTTTCCGAGGCACGGAGGAAACTCGGTGTGTAATGGATGATCACCCATCCACAGCCTGACCTTGGCAAGCACGGCTTAACCTTGAAAATTGACCAGTGTGGCTATTGTTATTTAGCCACGAGCTCCTCCTAGTATTGTTACACATCGATCTATCAAATATCACCCAACACATCTGCAATTTGCAAACCACTCTCACATCTCGCAAACAGCTGCCCCGTTCTAACACTTGTGCTATTTACGAAGCTATACGGATGGATAACTTCACGGGTATTTACGAATGTGCTGCCGACCGGACTGGGTCCCAATAGTCGCGATATTGGAAGGCAGTGGACGACGCACGATGTGTAGAACCATCCTATCGTTATGAACGGAACATTCCACAAACAAAAATGCATACACACGGATTGTCGGATGCTTTTTTGTTTTGTGTTATATTGTTTTCTGTGATGTGGTTTTGTTTCTCAAACAACAGAGGTGAATAAAGAGGCCATGAGAACCATAGTGGCCTAACTCATTTTTTTACAATATTGAGTTTATGATTTTTTCCAGTTCAAATTGAACATTTTGATAGAACCAGAGTGGCCTAAAAATGATACAACGAATTTTCACTAGATGGCAGCATAATCATTGTTATGGTTTTTAGTCTGTGATCTAAATTTGAGGTGCCATACTAGCCTAAGTAAGATAGGCAACTATGGTTTAAGCAGTCTTTAACTTCACTGTCATGATGATATTAGTTAGGCTACGATAAACTAGTTATTCCCACACCTCCCACAGATCTAAGAGGAAACCATGTGCCTTCAAATAAAACTCCAGAGAACAAAATACAAATTGTTAATTTAACTTTATCAATAAATTTCCCAAATATGAGTCATATTATACCCTACACAAGAGCACAAACCGAATGTATTTAGCACCTGACTTGGGCTTGCCTAAACTGATTTTATACTATATAAAGCTCGATTACCACTGACTGACTGACTGACTCACTGACTGACATAATTGTTCTCCCAGATGGTGGATGGGGAGGTGGGTATATTTTGACAGATTCGTAAACAAGTGACTCTCGCGAGTATGGGAAAAGTGCCAAACCTCCCTTTTTCGCCCCCCTTCTCACCCCCCCCCCCTATCGTATCTCGGAAACCAAGGGATTTGGAACGTTTTTTTTTTCAGATTCGTATAGAGGAGGCTCGGAAAAGTAAAAACCGGTTTTCAAAGTTGCCCCCCTTGCCCCCCTTCTCACCCCCTTTAGGCGGATCTCGGAATTTGAGAGACTTGGAACATTTTTTTTTCAGATTCGTATAGAGGAGGCTCGGAAAAGTAAAAACCGGTTTTCAAAGTTGCCCCCCTTGCCCCCCTTCTCATCCCCTTTAAGCGGATCTCGGAATTTGTGAGACTTGGAACATTTTTTTTTTCAGATTCGTAAGAAGGGGCTTAGGGTTAGTCAAAATATTTTTTCAAAACTCCCCACTCTCCCCCCCTTCACCCCTCCCCCCATCGTATCTCGGAAATTAGGACACGTAGCGGCTTTGTGATTTTTACTATAAATTATTATTGAGGAGCGTTTAAATTTGTATACGGAGGGTATCCTCTTCTCCCCAACCTCCCCTAAAAATAAAAGGGCTATAACTTCGTAACGGTCAGAGATAGCCATTGGGTGTTTGAACGAATATTATAGTAGGCGCCGAAACCTGTCTGGTGGTAGGTAGGTCCTGAGTGGAGCGAAGGGGGGAGGTGGCGAGCGAAGCGAGCCGGCGACCTCCTTAGCGTAACGAAGGTTGAGTGGGTGAAGCGTAACTCAGCTTTTAACGTTTCTAATGAATTCTTTTTTTTTACTTTTTTTTTTTTATTGAATTAGGTTTTAGAATGTTTTAGGGGTTCATAAGGGTTTTCTTACTGATTTAGGGGTAGTTGTAACGGATTTACCAATTATTTTAAGGATTCCTATGGATTCTCAAAATTTTATAAGGGTAAGAAATACTCAAGAACACGACGACACGCGAGCTGCGCGCAGCTCGCGCACCCACGCAAATACTAGTCTTTGTATAAAGAAGAAACACCACCTTCTGAACAAGTGTCAAATTTTATGTTTAGAAAAGTTTTTAATGAGCAATTCAACCTATCTTTTCATGCACCAATTACTGATTCCTGTAAAAAATGTGATAATTTTATAATAAAAATAGAAGCTGAAGAATCATCTGTCAAAAAGGATGAACTTGATTCTCAAAGGAAACTACATCTCATAAAGGCTGAATCTGCAAGAAATAATTTTAAGATAGATAAGAATAGAGCTGCAGATGATTCTGATTTAACAGTTATAGTATTTTATCTCATGAAAACTTTACATACTCCTGTTATTTCTACAGGAATTTGCTATTATAAAAGACAGCTTTGGACTTACTGCCTGGGAATTCATAATGCTAATAATGATGAAGTAACCATGTATGTGTGGGATGAAACTATAGCTTCCAGGGGTCCTCAGGAGATTGGTTCCTGCTTATTGCGTTTTATCAAAGAGAAAGTCAAGACTAAAAAGTTAATTATGTACTCAGACCAGTGCGGTGGTCAAAACAGAAATATTAAAATGGCCACTCTTTGCCAGTATATTGTTGCCCATCCAGATTACACAGTAGATAACATAGACCATAAGTTCTATGTCAGTGGGCACTCATACTTAGCATGTGACCAAGATTTTGGATTAGTGGAGAAAAAGAAAAAGTTTTTCAAAAATATAAAATTTACTTACCGGATGACTGGACTACTGTTATTAAGGTAGCTAGGGACAAGAACCCATTTGATGTCATAAAAATGACAAAAGATGACTATATTTCAACAAAAAAAGCTGGAGAATAACATTACCAACAGGAAGATAACTGCTGAAAAACCAAAGGTACAGTGGCTCAGCATGCAGTGGCTCTTGTTTAATAAAATGCATCCATTTAAATTATTTTTAAATATTCTAATAATGAAGATGTTTTATTTGAAAATTTAGATTTAAAGAAAAAGGGCTCTACAGATTTGACTGGTATTAAGCTGGATCCTTTATACAGTTGTGAGAAAAAAAAGGACTTATTAGATCTTTTGCCTTTTATACCTCCAGTGCATCACAGCTTTTATACCAGTATCAAAGATAATGTGTCGGTAAGAAATGTCATAGATGTTGAGGATGACATTGATAGTGACTAAGAATACCTTTATTGTTATTGCTGTTGATGTTGCTTTTTTTTATTAAGTGTTTTTTAATAAACAATTGGCCTAACAACCATTTTTTGTCTAACCTTTTGCCAAAAACCTACTGCCAAAATGGCCTATCTGTGTATAAAATGTAGAAAAATAGCAAAAAAGCTATTTTCTCACTATTAAAATCATAAAATTGGAACATTAATAGGTCAAATAAAACATAAAAGTAATAAAAAGTATGTATTCTTAAGAGTGCTAGTTGATTAAAAAAATACTGTTTCTATTTTCTATGGTACTCAAAAAGCTTGTCCATTGAACTATGCCACTATGGTTCTCATGGCCTCTTGTTGTAGGTAATCTTATTGAACGTTCCTATTAAAAGTCTTTTAACTGATTTGAGAAATTCGAGATACGTTCTTTGTGCAACCCTTGTGTAGAGCGTTAATAAACATCGAATTTTTACCAATATTCTTAACGCCGTTTCATCAGTTTAGTAAAATAAACTACATACTTTCAAGAATTGTGTCTTTCTCCAACACTAATACAGTTATCCTAGCAAAAGTATGCACTTCGACAATGATCGTAGGTCTTCCAAAATAAGAACGCGTGCTGATAAAATCAAAAATAAAGCTGTTGCAATTGCAACCATCTGTCTTGCATTAAATTAGTTATAAAATTGAAGATTCCAAAAATAACTTTCCAAATATTTTGAATGGCATATGATATCATAAGGTATAACCAGAGGTATTCTGGTTTACACTGGGTTAAAATGGAGAAAAAGCTAAATGCAGAGAAACGCACAAAGAAAAAAAAACAAATCTTAAAAAATAAATAGAAGCTTTGTCTCTGTGTATAGATCTGTCTGTAGCACAACATTCCTGCTAGTTTGTGAATGAACAAGAAGATTACCGAAGTGCATATTTTTTCTGGTTAAACTATTAATTAAATTCAATTTAAAGCGATGTGTTTTCGCTTTACTTAAAAATCAACTATAGTTGGCAGTACACATATTTTAATGAAGCCAGTATGTTAAGGCCAGTTTACGCAGGTAAAATTGTTGGTTCATTAAAATATTTCCAAGAATATTAAATAGTAAACGTTGACAGAGGTGGAGGTAAAATAAATTATCTCCGTTTTAATGATGATGTCTACGTTTTTTTTAATTGTAGGTAATGTTATCTTGGTAATGATATTTTCATGATAAAGGTGAAACTTTTTTATGTTATAATCGAACACAGTTATCATCAACATCTGCCCAGCCTTTTCCCAACTTTGTTGTGGTTGGCTTCCAGTCTAACCGGATGAATACTTATAGTATTTTACATCGAGCAACTACTTCCAATCCTGGGTAATATACCCCTTGGTAAGACTGGTTATCATATTTTCGGGCCACTGAATACGACAGTCAAAGATCTACAAATAACAGCCGATACCAACGGCTTAACGGGCTTTCCGAGGCACGGAAGAAACTTGTTATGTAATGGGCGGTCACCCATCCACGGGCCAACCTAGGCAAGCGCGGCTTAAGCTGAAGATCAACCCGAGCGGCTGTTATTATTTAGCCACGAGCTCTAAAAGATTGAAGCAATTACTAAAATCAAACACCATAAAAGTGTTGACGTTTTTATATTATTACGGCGTAATTTGAAGATCAACCCACACGGCTGTTATTATTTAGCCACGAGCTCTAAAAGATTGAAGCAATTACTAAAATCAAACACCATAAAAGTATTGACGTTTTTATATTATTACGGCGTAATTTGAAGATCAACCCACACGGCTGTTATTATTTAGCCACGCGCCCCAAAAGATAAAAGCAATGACTAAAATCAAACAGCATAAAAGTGTTGACGTTTTTATATTACTTATTACGGCGTAATTTGAAGATCAACCCACACGGCTGTTATTATTTAGCCACGCGCCCCAAAAGATAAAAGCAATGACTAAAATCAAACAGCATAAAAGTGTTGACGTTTTTATACTATTACGGCGTAGTTTGAAGCAAATTGAATTAATTATCTTTCTTTACACTTTTGTTTTGAATCCCTAAACCGAGTAACAGCAGCTCAGCTTTTGTTTTTCGGTTACACTAATAAAAACAACACGTCCCTAGTTCTCAAGTTGCAAGCCGCGATTCATCATTCTAAAGATTTGGTAAAGACGATCGATCAATTAGGGGTGTTCAAAACGCAACCCTGAAAAAAGAACAACCATCTATCATTCTTTGTCTCTGGTTACTTTTATCTATACTTGTTGATATATAGGTACGTAGAACTGGCAAGCTTCGGTGCTGAATTTGCCAATAGTAAGGCTAAAGCCCTTGGGGTCTGACGGTCTGACGGTCAGACCAAAGTATTGAATGCGGCGCAATAACAGTCGGTAATGATATTCATTGGGTAGTTTCGACCTCTCAAATTGATGGCAAGTACTTTTGAACAATTTCTGGCGACCATTCAGTGATCGACATTTGAACTGAAAATGTATTAATAAATTGTTATTTCATTTATATCGTTGATTTAGCATTAGGTATCTATTGCAACATGTAACTTTGTCTAAATACGAATTACTGCCAGCAATACGGAAAAGTGTTACAATTAAAAATAAATAAGTATTGCATTAATATTAATAAAAAACATCGCGAAAAACCCACCAAAAATAAAAATGTACTCATGATTTTAATCATAACATATTTTTACCGTATTTATGATATAAAAAACGTGCAATAAAAATACAGTCATGAAAAAATGGGAATACATTTTTCAAGCAATTCTCGTTCAGATTTTCGGCCGTGTTCGTCGGTCGTCCCAATTTTCACCGCTCTGTAACCATACAGGCATATACCGTAAAAGTGCGTAAAGGTAGCAATAAACAGAACATTTCGACTTGGTCGTTAATCACAGTAACAAACGCGATGTCTGTCAACGTAATCACATCTTTTTCGGAGTACGCTTTCAAATAGGAATCGGTCTTAATGATTTATAACGCTGCTTAACCACTTAAGAGTTTTGATTGCATTCAATAAAGAAATAAGAACGAATTATGAATAACTTTATCAACTTTTTGGAGAGATCTTATTTTGGATTCAGACTCAATGGACTGTTAATTTGTTTTTTTAATTGTTTTCATATAAACTTGGTAAGAATTAGTTAGCATTTTCAGCATGTAAACTGAGAGAACGGTTTTGAGAGAATGCCAAAATTATATTTGAAAAGATCCAGACATGGAGCCCTACGGGCAGCGGTACACTTTCAGTTTTTAAAAAGTATTCAGCAACGTTGATTTTAATTTTTCACAGGCAGACTTCTAGAAGAATGTTGTGGTCATTCACTAAATCTAAAGAACCTAGTTTTGTAAACATAAACATTTTTATTTAAGAATATTCGGCACTAAGAAAAAATATTCTCTCTGAAAGTGTACCTTGTCACCAATATTTGCTGTCTAGAATATCCTTTAAAAAATGTTCAAACTTTATATTTATTTTTATTTAATTATTATTTTTCCCCTTGTAATAAGCTAGCCCCTATTACATGGGACTTGAATACTAACAGACGTACTGTGGCGTACCATCCACACACTTGGTAGATATCCCGACGAGTCGTACTAAGCGCTTCTCCTCCACTTTTATTATGCGCACAGCCAAAGTGTAGAACGCTCTTCCTGCATCTGTGTTCCCACCTGCCTCCAAAGCAAGAGTGAACATATGCATCTTCTGGGCACGCTCGTTTCATCATAGACCTCATCCATCGCTTTCCATCAAGCGTAACGAGGTCAAGAGCAGGCCCATTTTGTAATAAATAAAAAAGAAAAAAAAACATAACTGGCAGAAATGTAGGTGTTCTATTACATACACCGCTGCCTAACCCTTGGGGGGTTACAAGCGTGATGTTAATGTATGGATGTTAGGTACCGATTAGACCTTCTGACTATTTAGAAGAAAAAAAAACTAAATAGTCAGAGGGTCTAATCGGTACACGTGTTCAACTACAAACGTTTAATATCAGACGAGTCACTTCAAAGATAAACACTAAAGTTGTGATCTATTCAAACGGTAACCAACTCAATGGTATTGTTCGTTCAAAGCATATTGATTTAGGTGGAAAGTGGTACTCAATAACCGCTCTATCTAAAACCGAGGTCCCAATGAGCCGAAGTTAGGTATCTATTGCAAAAGTTTAGCGTAAAATTACATCTTTACCGGCGATATTAAATTTCTGTTGTCTCACGTGATTTACGATGTCTTCGTTCACTTATAAGATATTGATTTTAGGAAAATTTGCATTCTATTAAAAACTTGAAGAATGAAATTCGTTAAACAGTGTTTAAAGTTACCAATAAAGTCCGTGACCCTTGTAATGTTTCGAGAATAACTGATTAGTTACTTACTGTTAGTTTTATTTTTATAATTATTTTAGTTAGTACTATCTTTCCTGACCGTTTTTGGTCACGGCGGCCAATCTTAACGCAGATTAGCCACCGGCGCGGGATATATTATAGTCTTCGATCAACAGTTGCTAATTGTTGATCGAATATTATCACGGTAATATTATGATACAGTAGTATAACTCGGCCGCATGATAGAAATAAATGCCTACAGCCGCGCGGTACGTAAACATGCGTTAGGGCTGCCCGTCTCCAGCATTTTAATTACATTTGCCTACTTTCTGTTTCTATTTAGTTTTGTGATTGTAAATATTCTTTTTATATAAATAAATTAAATACTTTGTATATTGAATAGGAAGTGTTCAATAAAAATGCGTGTTGTTTTTTTATTGGTAGATTTAATTTAAAAAACTTGTTTTTGTTCGAAAAACAAATCGGGCTTATAAATTTGCGACCGAAAAATATTTGCGCCTCGACTGAGTCGTACGAAATGCTTTATTGTTAAATTTTAAAGTATAGGCACCGAAGTTTTAACACAAGCGTAAGTAGGTAGGTACCTACCGTATCATGATTCATTCAGAACCGCATATAACTACCTATTTCACTCGTCTCAATAACTTTCCGTTACTCTATTCGCTTTATTTATTAATCCAAACACCTTTTTTTTCGTGAGATAAAAGGAAATACTTATCCATTAAAAAGACACACATTATGTACCTACCTACTAGTAAGTAAAATTATTTTATAGGCTTACCTTTCAGAGTTTCCAGGTAATTTAAAAAAACTTATGTCTGTATGCGTTATTGACGAATTCATACAACCAAAAACAGCACAATATTTCCTACTCGTCATATTAACTGATTTTTAGAGAAAAAATCGCGCGGTTATTGTTAAAAAAACAACACACCGTCCGTTCGACACTGCGGTACAGCCGTGACTGTCTGTGCCCCAAGTGCACCCTTAGATCGAGGCGCGTAGGTATAGCTCGCGTTTCGTCCCTTTTATATGAAGTCGGAATACTGTATCATAATACTACTGTGATATTATAGTGCACAAGTGTGTGCGCAGGCACAGATGCACTCTCTGTTCCTTTACTCACATAGTCCGATGGGACGGCAATCCGACACGACCGGAGAGAGATTAGCCCGCTTAGCATGAACGCCGTCACACGAAAGAGAATCGACAAATCTTTTGTACATCTGTCATTTTGTCGATTCAATGACAGATGAACAAAAGATTTGTCGTTTCTCTTTCGTGTCTACGGCGGTCATGCTAAGCGGGCAGGTGCAGAACCAACGGCTTAACGTGCTTTCCGAGGCACGGGCGTATCATACCGCCAACTTCCAAACTACGGGCTACAACTGAGAAATTTCTAATGGAAAAAAACCCAGTAGCACTTTTTGCCCGACCCGGGAATCGAACCCAGGACCCCAGGCTCAGCAGTCGCACTTGCGACCACGAGACCAATGGGACAGTTGTAGATGTAATCTTTATATAATTTACATAATAACTTTAGTTTACATAATATCAATAAATCCTACTAATAACTGAACTATTTTTAGATTATTGAATAAAAATTCAGTACCAGAGACGGTCTCCGAAGTAAATAAAATAGCTCATTATAATTCCTAAAACTATTAATTTAAAAAAATAACTTTCTAAACGGATGAATACTAAGCAAGAATTATAAATATTAAAATGTAATTTATAATCTGTTTAAAACTGGATGCGGCGACTTCGACAGGTGCCTGAAAACTTTATTAATAAACTCATATTGCGCGTCAGTCAAGCCCTGCATTTGATTTATTTGCATTTGATGAAGTCTTATTTAATTTGATTACTTTGGAAGAACAAGTTTTTTAATTTCATGTTTTTCTATAATTTTTAGGATATACAGATTGGAAGTGCCTCACGCCTCTTGGTCCGGTCAGTCTGTAACTAATCTTGTAGACTTATCAGGTTAATATTTTCCCAACGATATGTCGTGACACATCTTGGTTTATGATATAAAATAACATCACGCCTGGAAACCCCGTAGGGCAGGCAGAGATGTTCCTAATAGTACACCCAAATTTCGTCAGTTATGTCAAAGTCCTCCCATGTAATAGGGAGCGAGCCTATCACCATCAACCGGACAGAAAACCAGACTGGTTTCTTGAAGGAGAAACTCAATAAAACTTAGCCCGACAGCACGGGAATTAGACAAAGTGTTATCGGGTTTGCCTTCAAGACTGTGAGCAGCAGCCCGTTCCGATCCGGATATGTGACCTTTCGCTCAACATCACTAGACCAACGACGCAGTCAAAATATATCAAAACAAAAGTAGAAATCAAAACTATTATTATTATAAGTTCATAACACATCTAATACTTTCATCATCATCTGCCTAGCCTTTTCCCAACTATGTTGGAGTCGGCTTCCAGTCTAACCGGATGCAGCTGAATACCTGTATTTTACATGGAGCGACTGCCTATCTGAAATTCACAACCCAGTTAGTACTGGGTAATGCGATACCCCTTGGTAAGTCTGGTTGTCAGACTTTTTGGGTCACTGACTACCTGTAACGACTGTCAAAGATCTGCAAATGGCAGCCGGGACCAACGGCTTAACGTGATTCTGAGGCACAGAAGAAACCCGGTATGTAATGGGTGGTCACCCATCCACAGACCAACCTAGGCAAGCACGGCTTAACCTAATATCGACCCAAGTGGCTGTTATTATTTAGCCATCTAATAGTTTCATATTGTGATAAAATACCCGTAGATTTGTCATAATTATATTTCAGTATAATAGTCAACTAGTTAATGGTCATTGACTTTTACTACTCTGACCAGCGGAATATTTTCACTTCACGTCAGATCCATGTGAAAATGATTTATGTTTACGACATACACATAAACGACCATTTATTAGGCTAGCCTATAATTTAATTGTGATTTCAAAACATTTGCCTGTCATGTTAACGCTGAAATACCTTCAGGTCACAATTATTCGGATATTACCAATAAATTAACATTTCATTGAGGTCCTAATAAGCACGTAGAGAGTAGAGTTCACTGTTCACCAAAACTAATGGAATTTAAACTAATTTAAATACATTAGGCATGCGACCTTTTCGTACAGCTACCCAAGTTATACGTCGGCTGTCGTTGGAAATGCCTGAAAGTCCGTGTGTGAGGATTTATCGAAACTTTCTACGGCGCATAAGGGACCCTTTGAGAAGGGAATACTAATTTTCAGGCTCCGTAACGCCCTCTAATGTGTTAAATGGTCAGTTTAAGGGCTGTGACTATTTGTTTCAATTGCCTTAAGAACTAAATGGTGTTAACAACCGCTTGTTTTGGACTTATTTGACGACTTGATTAAAACACAGTCAATTGAGGTGAAAATATACTTTATGTTAACAGGTATGTTTACAACACTCAACGTTTTATATAACACTTTCTTTTTCGGTTTAAAAATCTACGCAATTTGACGGTTCCGCATAATTACCTCCAGCTTAAAATAGCATTACTCGCCTCTTTGGTAAAACACCGCGAATACCGAGTACGTCATTCTTGCTACCTGCAATGGGAAACGTGAAAATTGAATGGCTATTTCGGGGAACACCTCGTAATTTCTCGTCATTTCAACTTCCAATCTGGAAAACTCATAAAAATAATTTGCATAACATGTTTATTGTTTTGTTCTGTGAAATATTCTTTTGAAATAAACATCATCTGTCGACCTTGTCAAATCCTTGCATTATTTCAGGCAAGGCATACTTTTGACTAGCTTTTGAATAACGAAAATTATGAACAGGACTACGGATCTACTACTACGGATAAAAAGTATCCTATAATCTAACCGGGGGGCCCTGACTGATCTATCTGTGTGCTTTATCAAAACGAGATCAACTGTTAAGAGTCCTATTACATTTTTTAGGCAAATTTTTGATTTTGACGTGACAACGTCTTATAAATTGGTTTGCCGGGTGACACTTCAAGAAACTGGGTAACGCTCCTCCGCTCACGTTATGCGCTCACAATGAGAGCGAGTGAGAGGCACGCGTCCCGCCTAAGAGCGAGAGAGACAGACATAAAAAGTTTATTTTACCACTCAAAGTCGTTGTCACGTAAAACTTTCGCCCGTATACCGACTTTACAGGCAACCAATTTTTTACTTCCTGGACCAAATTACTTAGGTCGGCGTACACGAGTCGATAATAATAGCGATATTTGGACGATTGTCGATTGATATTGACGAATATTAGAGACGAGACTGACATGAGACTGAGGAGCGAGCTGCATTGAGAATTATAGTAGGTACTTTAATTTTATTTATTGTATTTTTGTCTTATTATATTGACAAACGAAAACAAATGAAACTTATTCATTGTAGATCGAAGTTTTATATCATATTAATTCGTTTGATAAAATTGAGTTTATTTGGAATATAATGGACGCTGAATTAAGACATTTATGGCTTAAATTACTATTTCTTTACGATTTTTTCTTTCTGAAATTCTAAAACTCCAATAAACAAGTAAAACATTCAACTTATCTTTCAGTAATTTTAGCTTTTATAAGAATTGAATGTAACTATGTGAATTTGAGCGTTAAAGTTCCATCGTCGACGGTTTTTCTTGCAAACTGAGTTCGTAAAATATTTATAGTAAATTACACGAAAAGAAAAATGAAAGTGTGGAACTCCAACTTACAAGAAAGAAAATGGCACTATCGTTATTCTTAAGCAAATAATTAAAATATCTTACTGCTGCTGAGAATTACTGCGTCAAAAATCATGAATTTACCAAAAAAATGTAATAGGACTCTTAAGGCGTGAAAAGGCAGCAGACAGAGATACTTTTGAATTTGTAATGTTGGTATGGAAAACTTACCGAAACGAATGTTTCATAAGACAAATCCTGGATCCCAAAAGCTTTGAGGATGAGTGGCTTTTGCGCCTGCGTGCAGCCAATGAGGGTCAGTCTGCGAATCTCTCGGTGAGAATCCTTTTCTAGCTCACAGAGATGCCAGCCACAGTTGTAGAACATAACACTTGACAACAAGGATGCCTGGACAACAGAAATATAATCACTGACGTAGATCTACTAGCAAGTTGAAACCGTCAGGAAAATTGTAGTTTACGATTACAGCTACAGTATAGTTTTATTGTTCTTCTTCTTCTTGAATAGATGACTCAGATTTTGTCCGACCAGTACGGAGTGACCACAGACACACTTGAAAACTTTTTCGTTTGCCTCAGTCAAGCAAGTCCTGGTCGGTGCAATTAGTTCATTGTGCACAACGGGCAGGAGAGAAGGTGTAGCATATCGAGTTTTATTTAACGCTGGCTATTAAGTTGGTTAACATGAGGTTACTTCATAGTAAATCCACATTTTGCCAGTTATGATCATCATCATCATCATTTCAGCCGAAAGACGTCCACTGGCCACATAGGCCTCCCCCAAGTGGCGCCACATTGAACGGTCCCGTGCGACTCGCATCCAGCGGATTCCCGCAACCTTCACCAGGCCCTTTAACTTTTCGGCCTCATCGGCCATCCGTTCTGCGAGCAATGTGCCAAATAAATATGATCAAGTCCTATTTATTTAATACAAAGTCAAAAAACTATCACCCCCTATTTTTACTCTGACAAAAAAAAAGTCTATTTAATCTACATATAAGAGAAGCAAGGTTTCAGTACGCGACGAAACAAATGAACAGATGCATATGGCTCACGTGGTATCCCTAGAGACTTCACAAGCAACCGTGCACACAAAAATTCTTGCAGTAGGTACTTATTGTAACTTTGCGTGACATCAGTTTGTGTGTTTTGAACCGGTTAACGTCTCGAGACTGCACGATGCATTGTAATTTTTGTAAAATATGTTCTAGACGATTTTAAAATTGTCTCGTCTTGTCGTCAGTGTTTCCAACGTAGGAGTTATTGTATTTTTATTCGGAGACTGTTTTGATACTGGCAGACTTAAAAAAAAAACTAAAACGATGATCAACCAAACAATTGATTTTTGTTTGTTACATTAAAAATATCACCACTAAGCTAATTTTACCTTGCACTTACAACATAGAAACGCTCTCTAGCCTCGCCCCGTAGACTTTGTATATAAATAATTAATGAAAAGATACCGATCGGCCGAGCGCACTGACGACGCAAGCCAAAGGAGAGTTATTGTTATTTTTTCCTAATAGGCCTAAATTTTAAGGGGGCGTGGTTCGGTACCTCCGCATGATTTAAGCGAAAAAAAAATTAACTGATCAGGCGGAAGAGACTTCGACTACGTACATACATAACATAAAACTCACGCCTTTTTCCCACGGGAGTAGGCAGAAACCACAGAACGCCACCTGCTACGATCCGTACATACTCTTTTTGCCTCATCCACGTTTATACACCTGGTCATACACGCACGTCGGTTGCGAGTACCAGAAAGGTCAGGTGCGTACCTGACCTTTCTGAAGATCCTCACCAATAAGGTCAGTGTTCTAGGGCGTCCCCTCCCGGCGAACAATAAGTATATCTGGCTCTAAAACGACTTAGGCAAAATGAATACAAAGTCCTAAATAGAAACGTACATTTAATAGAAGAGGTTCATTTACAAGAGATTACTGCAGACTAAGATCGTTATTCGTTACCCCAAACGTTTCTACGCTGAAAGCTATTTCTAATTCATATAATATTCAGGGCATGTATTCGTACCCATTTCGTATCGAGTCAATAGTCCGGCTAAAATCGACAGGATAAAGCTCTCGTGTTGGAATAAACCTTTGTATACTTACAATAAACCTTTCTGATGTAGTAGGTAAAGTGGTGCCCGATATAAGACCCTGCGGGACGCCTAAATACAGGAGATTTATATTGGTATCGCTATCCGTCGATTTTATTTTAAAGTATGTTAGATTTAGTCATTGAATAAATAAATAAAAAATTACCTGATAAGTAAGTTCACCAGCATTCCACAAATTAAGCGCCAGAAGTAAAAAGAGTGAACCAACGAATGTATACGTCATCAAGGCATTCGTCAGATCAAGATGTGGAGACAGCTGTGAGTAACAAAAATTATATCGATATGATGTATCAATTTTAATTGGTGCTTTTAATTATTATTTTTATTTATTTATATTTTCTAAGAATTGTTTCTCGAGTTCGTTGGTTAACTACACGGTGCACGGTGAGATAAATTCATGTAATTGTTGATCACAATATGATATCAGCTTACTTTACTCTAACTTTTTTTTTGTGGTCCCAAAATATTCTTCTTTCACTCAAAAATATTTAAGGGGAATCCGGGACCGCGGTCCTGGTCCCGAAAGCCCCCCGACCCAGTTAAAGACACGGGTTAAAAACCATTTATAATGTAAAAATCAGAGTAATGGCACAAATACTTTTGAATTTCCACTTCGCTAAACTGAGTTGATGAATATGAGACCCAGCAAACAACTAAAAAAACTACTTTTACGTACCGCTAAACGCAACAAAAGTAACACGGCGACGGCGGAACTTTCGCACACTTGGAGTGACATTATGAATCCAAAAACACGATGTATCTCGTCGGCTAAACTAAACAAAGAACTTAGATGAAGTCTTTACTTCTACAAAAAAAAAATTGTCAATTTGCACGAAAAAACACATTATTCCCTGGATATTGCTGATGGTTTCAGAAATGGCCAATGGTCTTTTTATTTTTGTTATAACAGTTTTATTGCTCTCGGTTACAGAGCCAGGTGTGCTGTTTATTTAGAATTAAATGAACGCGGTTTTTACGTAAGCAATTTATCCAATTTAGCTTTGCCTGTTTTTTCATAACACTATTCCGCTCCGTTGGAATATTATTAATACATAATTTTCTAAAGTATTTTGCGTTTTCAATTCATTTCGTTTTATGCCAGCTTCAACAAATATTTATTGTATCGACAAAATATACTACATGAAAACAAAGATACAATTCTATCCTAGACCCATTCATTACGTTGTCCGTAAATCCTGTTTATTTCTTGTCGACGAACAACAAGCTGAATAATACAATAACAAAACTTAAACAAAAGAACTTACTACAGAAGTTTCTGATGCATCCGAATACCTTCCAAACATCCAGCTTTTAGTTTGTCTATAGCTTGTCTTTTGTTCATTACTCTTATATCCTTTTCAAACTGGCTTCGTATCCGTTCAAAATGATGACAGAGAGTAATAAACTTGTAAGTCATGGTGATCAAGTGCGTGATTGGCAAGCAGTCGGCTGACATCATTGGCAACATCATGTACAGCCATGTTATGTAGAAGAATATCCGGAAAATCAATGCCACGACTGAATTATCATCGTAAACCGGCAAATATGTGACCACAGTATAAAAAGGGGCCCCTGAAAAGGAAAAGATAAAATAAAGAATTTATGATTATCGTTGATCTGGCTACCCGGATGATACCATGAACGTGACTTTAAGCCGGCTGCATACTAATAATAAGGGTAATGAAGGGCAGGGACTAGTAAATACGCATAACTTGAAACGTAGCATGAAGGGTAAAATATTAATAGTAGAAAAAAATGCATAATATGATACTTTGTTTACAAGCCACTAAAAGAGTCAGACAGGTAAGTCAGGAAATAAAGTAGGGGACAAATTGTATGGGATCTGGAGGTGTAGTGAAAAACCGTGAAAGTCTAAAACAGTGCATCAGCAGGTATATTCTCTAAGCACGAAATCCGTAGTTCCGGCCTAAGTTACGGTGGTTTCCTACTCCGTATCACTTACGAATATAAGATTCGTTAGTTGTCCGAACTAAAAATGGATGACAACACGATTAGTCATCTGTCCTTAATCCCAATGAGTTTTCAAAAATCATGAATTCGAAAATATTAGGGAGTAGGGTTCATTTTAAAGTATAAGCTAATTTTGGACGGACCCCGTATCTCTGTTGACGGACTTAAAGAGTAGACCCCCTGAAACGTACCTTCCACGATCGACCTCCTCGCGCTCTCAATCCCATACGCAGCAAGAGACAGGTACACGGATATGACGTACAACCATATACCACCTGTCACTTTTCGGTATTGTCTCTTCATAACGTGATCCTGTTCAAACTTCGCCCCAACAGTAGCCATTTCATAATTTAATTTCTTTATTGAAGTTTTATGATACAAGATCAGAAACATCTTAGTGAGAACAATGTTATGGATGGCAGCAAACATCACAGATGAGTTCTTCTCCATTTCAGGGAAAATCCCGAACAATGCCGCGATGTTTTCGAGGAAAATCATTGTAGTGTAGATGGAGAAGGTGATTATTTTGTACACTTGATAAGGAATAGTTTCATGGTAGATTTCTTCGTACCAGCAGTTCCCACACCCCGCGTAGTACACGTACCTACAAACTTTTCTGAGTAAGCTTTTAGTATTTAAAGGCATTTTCCTTTCAAACTAGAGAACTTTGTAAATGAGTTTTGTGTGAAAGATAATCCTCTACACCTGTTCACTGTATGAGGTTTAAAAGGTTTATGATAAAAGTACTTAATGTATGGCCAACATGTTAATTGCACGTTCATTAAAACTAATGAAAGTAATTTGAACTTGTTTTACGTAAAACAAAAAAGAACATTTCAGTAACGTTATATTTTAAACGAGAACAATAGAAAAAGATCTGTAAAAGTTACCTTAATTAGTACTTTCAAGAGGTTTCGAAAAAAAATATATGAAATATTCATCGTAATTAATGAACGTTCTTAGTAATTGTAAGTCGAAAATTGAGAAAGTTCGCCGACGTTACAACACATTGTTTATGATTAATGAATTACTGAAGCAATTAACGTGAAGAGTATTATATTGGTATATTTTATTGCTCGACATTGCAGTAATAAACGTGATTACTACTTTATGCTTAATAAGCTAAAAGGCTGTAATCAAATTAATTATTTAGGCTCTACTTGTGTATTTCGAATTATATAGTTAACAGAATTATCTTCGCAACCTGCACATATTTATTTTCAATATGGAATAGTCCTTCAATGGGATTAAATGAACTTATAAGGGTTGTATTTTTAATGACTAAAACTCAGTAAAGCCATATTAGTTTTGGTTGCGAATAATATTTTAATTAACATACTACCTGACACTGGCCTGCAAATTGCAATAAACCTAAGTTTGAATTTCGTAATACACATAAAAAAGTGTTTAAAAAAATCCGTTTATTCCCATCCACCACCCCCAATTCTACCACCCGGGGTGGTGGATGGGAATAACTAGAAGCGTTAACGCGTTTAACATTTATTCCCATCTACCACCCCTGGTAAAAGTGATTTTAAGGACTATTTGACTGTTTTTTTAAAACTATTTGACTTTCTTTTTTTTAATTTCTTGGACTATTGGACTTACGTTTTTTTTTTTTCTTGGACTATTGGACTTATATATTTTTTAATTAATTATTTTGTTTTGTTTTTTGGAATAATTGACTTTTTTTTGTTTTTGTTTTTTGGACTGACTTTTTTTTGGAATACTAGTTTTTTTTTTTTGCTTTTGTTTTTTGAACTATTTGACATATCTCTTTTTTATTAATTATTTTTTTTTATTTTGTTTTGTTTTTTGCAACACTAGACTTATTTTTTTTGATTTTGTTTTTTGAACTATTTGACATATATTTTTTTATTAATTATTTTGTTTTGTGTTTCGGAATACTGGACTATTTTTTTGCTTTTGTTTTTTGGACTATTTGACATATCTTTTTTTTATTAATTATTTTGTATTGGCTTTTGGACTGGCTTTTATTTTGTTTTGTTTTTTGGAACACTAGACTTATTTTTTTTGCTTTTGTTTTTTGAACTATTTGACATATATTTTTTTATTAATTATTTTGTTTTGTGTTTCGGAATACTGGACTATTTTTTTGCTTTTGTTTTTTGGACTATTTGACATATCTTTTTTTTATTAATTATTTTGTATTGGCTTTTGGACTGGCTTTTTTATTGTTTTTTTTTTTGTATACTAGACTAATTTTTTTTTGCTTTTGTTGTTTGGACTAATCTTTTTTTATTAATTATTTTGTTGTTTTTTCGAATACTAGACTTATTTTTTTTTGTCGGCGGCATCTTGGATTTTTATTTTGACCTCACTTAAGACGTGTTAAGGAAAAAAAAATCATAATCCAAAAAAACAAAAACAAAAAAAATAAGTCGAGTATTCCAAAAAACAAAACAAAAAAAAAAAAAAAGGTAGGTATGTCAAAGAGTCCAAAAAACAAATGCAAAAAAAAGTCTAGTATTCCAAAAAACAAAACAAATTAATTAATAAAAAAAAAGATAAGTCAAATAGTCCAAAAAAACAAAACAAAAAAAAATAAGTCTAGTATTCCAAAAAAAAATACAAAATAAAAAAAAGTCAGTCTAAAAACCAAAAACAACAAAAATCCAAAATAAACATAAGCAAAAAAAAAAATTATTTAAAAAAAAGAAAAAAAAACCATAAGTAGGTCCAATAGTCCAAGAAAAAAAAAATACAAAAAAAAATAAGTCAAATAGTCCTTAAAATCACTTTTATTAGGGGTGGTAGATGGGAATAAATGTTAAACGCGTTAACGCTTCTAGTTATTCCCATCCACCACCCCGGGTGGTAGAATTGGGGGTGGTGGATGGGAATAAACGAAAAAATCTCATTAGATATATTGGTCGCAATTGCTGACCATCAGTTTCTGTACGTTCTCGATTCCCGGGTTGAGCAAAGTATTATTAAGTTTTTCTATCAGGAAATTTTTCAATAGCAGTCCGGTGTCTGGATTTGTAGCCGGATGATAGCAATAGGCCGCCAATTACATGGGACATAAACATAGCTGGCGAAATATACAGGTGACTTTTTTATCACTTTCCAAAATAAATTTCTCTTTCTTTGTTCTCATATGAAAAGTTTACTTCCTTAGTTAGCGTGTTTTGATGATGGATCAATTTTTTTTCTAAGCTGTGGAAAAAATAAACTAGGTATGCCATAAGCTTCTACTCCGTTCACTTATTACATATACCCATTTTTTTTGGAAAGTGATAAAAACGTCATCCGGTATAGATGTACTATGAAGTACACCTCTACCTAACCCTTCAGGAAAATACAGCCGTGATGTTATATCATGTTCATATCAGGGATGTTGCGAATATTCGCATCCGCATCCGCATAGATTTGGACTTCTGCATCCGCATCCGCATCCGCAATATTCAATGCGGATTTTCATGCGGATGCAAATGTAATACAAGTTGCGACAAGAAAGAAATGGGCGGGGCCGGCGAGTGGCGCGTGCCGTTCGCGCGTGACAATGACCAATGGGAGCGAAAAAATTGGTGGACAATGACAAGATCCGACGCGTTTGCTGTGGTGCATCATTTTTTTATTGTAAATAAATCATAACTTGTTTGTTTGCGCTGTGGATTACTTGTCGTAGATAGATTGTGAATGTTATTGTGTTAGTGTGTGTACCTAAATAATTGTTTATTGGGAAATCGTCAGGTAAAAGCCATTATGTTACACCGGTAGTAGGTACGTTTTATTTTAGGTAAAGTTTATGGTTTGAAAACAATATTCTTTATTTTACCAGCGAGGTTCCCGTTATTGTTAAATTAAATTATCTAACAAGTTAATTAAACTCTCTTTAGAAGAAGTAATTCTAAAAGAAAAGAAGTGGGACGTTAATAATTTAAATTCGAAAAAAATTGATAAACTCATTGGAGAAATGATTGCACTTCAAAATTTACCATTTTACTTTGTTGAAGGACTGGGTTTTCGCAGATTGATACAAGAATTAGCACCAAGATATAATTTTTAGGGGACGCAATTCTTTACTGATTTTGTATGCAAGGAATTATACGGCAAAGCTGCTTAAAAAGTTAAAGAATTAATCGAAAATTTTGATCACATGTCGTTTACGTCTGACATTTGGTCGGATCCAAACTCAAATGCTTCTTTGCTTAGCCTGACTTGCCATGGTATTGCAGAAAACTTTGATAGATCATCGATTATATTGAAATGCGAGACATTCGACGGCCGTCACACTGGTGACATAATTTCCGAAAAATTTAACACCTTGCTTTCTGAATGGAATATTAATTATTAGCATACACAATATTTATATAAGATCTTGAACATCCGCATCCGCATCCGCGGATGTGAGCCTTCAAAAATCCGCATCTGCATTCACATCCGCGGATGTGAAAAAATCGGCATCCGCAACATCCCTGGTTCATATGTATACGTAAAATTGAAGCTGGTTAACATTATGTACCGTTCCAAAATAAACATGATATTTACGTAATTCGTGATATCAATACCAGATATACGGTCGTGTATATCGTCCCTATATATATATATCGCTTAGATCAAAATACTCAATGTCAGCTGTCTTGTTAACACGGAGACGAGCAAAGGAAAAAATATATCATTTACGTACGATAACACTTTTATAAAATGTAGGTTACATAAATAAAGGTGTATTTTTCTTCAGAGGGTCTGTATTATATTCATTGTTTTCTTACACTCAATTGGATCCATTTTAGGTTGACTTTATTTCACGAATTGCTTTTCTGTGAAGCCGCTCTGGGTATCATCGTAAAAGATTATATTATAATAACGTTTCTGTATAATCTATTTCATTCCATCCTTTCAACTATATCTATACGTATACTAATATTATAAAGAGGTTACATTTGTTTGTAAGTTTGTATGTAGGGGGTAATCTCCGGAAATAATGAACCGATTTCAAAAATTCTTTCACCATTAGAAAGCTACATTCACCTTGAGTAACATAGGCTATATTTTATCCCCGTACTCCCACGGGAGCGGAAAACGCGCGTGACGTCCGCTAGTCATAAATATAAAAGTGAGTTTACTTCTTTGATTAATTGTTTGTTCTTCACGTGCCTTCACGCCTTAACGGCTTAACAGATTGAGATAGAATTTAGCACAAAGTTAGACAGGGTACTTTTTATGAGTGAATTTTCGATTTTTGCGGGGGTGAAACCTAAGCTAGTAATAATAATAAATATGCTTTGTATGCTTTGTTCAATGCCCTGAAAGTCTGACTACCAGTATTACCAAGAGGTATCATATTACCCAGTACTAACTGGGTTGTGGAGGCCAGATAGGCAGTCGCTCCATGTAAAATACTGGTAATCAGCTGCATCCGGTTAGACTGAAAGCTGACCCCAACATAGTTGGGAAAAAGCTAGGCAGATGATGATGATGATAATGAGTATATGATAATATGGAGGGAAGTGGAAATTATGGTTTTCCTACTCCTCCGCTATACTTTTCTGAATTATTACGTTGCGTGATCCAAGACAGTTCAATTGTTTCTTCGGAAATTCGTTGAGCTTCATTGTCTCAGCGTTTTATTGGTGGTCACAACTGTTGATTCTCGCTTTCAGGAGTTACATTGGTTTAGGAAAAAAGTGGCGGGATTGTCCCAAAAAAAAAAGACAGTTATAGCTCAAATATTAAACTCAATCATGTCCGTTGAGACTCATCTATCTCTCCAAGGTGAACAGATATTTCCGTGCAGAGCGAAACGTTTCATTACATAACAAACAAAACGAGTGTTACCGGTGTTTACACGTGCCGTGGCTAGAAATTGATTGATTGCCATAACTGTTCTTACAAGACATATCGTGATTTTTTTGGGTAGAGGGAAAATTCTCGTGAAATGTGTATCTCGAAAAAACCAACAAGAGCTATATTAGATTTCCAGTGAAACCTGCTTGTATAATAAGTCTGCAAGAAATTCCTTAAACCCTAGTTCAAGGAAACATGTCATGTATAGTAGAAAAGTAAGCTACCCTATTTATTCACGTGGAATTTGAAGCTCTCTTCACGAACAACCGAACGATATTTACCTTACTTACATAAAATAATTAAAATGCAATTGGAGAGAGCAGTTGAGCTGTAAGGAGCCGTCGTGACCTGCTTTCCCGAATTGCATTCCCTTCCCCTTATATTAATATTTTCATTCCTATATTTGCTTCGAAATTGCAATTACCTGCAGGCACTTATTATAAGCCTAAGGTACTTCAACTAAACGTTTAATATTCTCAAAGTGTGAAACTCCGCGCACAAAGGCACTTTGCTTCTGTAAAATAAATTCACCTACTTAACTACAGCAAGTAACGACCCTCGCAAGCGACCCACATTAACACCTGCAATAAAGCGTAGGGTCTTTTAATTGACCCGTTACGAAACCTCTAAGTATCCTTACTATAGTAAGCTCACACGGAAAAACACTTAGTATTCGCCACTATATTAAAGCACCTGATCACGTACGAGGAAATCTGCCTGACCAATAATACACCTTTACCCTTTACCTAATTTTTATTCAGGACAAGCAACCGAACCCAGCAAGGATTACAAAACTGTGTTCGGGAAGAGACTGTAAACAGCTTTGGCGCCTTTATTGGTGTTAGGCACAGTTTTCAAGTGGCGCTATATTGAAAACTATGTTTCCAACGAGACTAGCTTTCATGATGCTAATCTTTAGGTGGGCGTGCAGTTGCGCATAGTAAAACACAAGAAGTTTATTTATTAGAAGAGTGCCAGGGCGTAAAGGCGGCTGTACACTCTTGACGAGACAGTCCGAGGCAGGGCGGGTGCGAGAATGTATACAACGTGTAACGTTAAATGCGCAAAACCTTAGACGCCCAAATGATTTTTAATTCAATTGACCTAATTCTGAGAGACAAAAAAACATTTTATAAAATGTAAAGGTTTTATGTGCTGTTTAAGTTTTACTGGAAATTCTGATCTTGCTTCTGCGACGACGCTCTGTCGAGGGAGGAGTCGGTAGGTATATAGGACGACAACCATTTGTGTTTGTTTACCTATTTTGGCGGGTTTGGGCACGTGATGGCTTGACCTATTAATAAATAGACAGGGCAAAATATTTTAACGAAGATGTTTTGAAAAATGTGACCTATATTCAAAAGTGGTGCAATTGATTCTGTTCGCTATTCTGATCAAACTATTTTCAGGTTTTGCGCTTTTTACGTTACACGTTGTACAGTACCTAGCGCTCGTCTAGCCTCGGTGTTCCTCGCTTACTCTTCGTCTATTGTCGGTGTTTTGCAAGATGTCTCGATGGAGAGACATAGTGAGAGCTCTCCTAGGTCGAGAGTGTACAGTATGACGCACCAAGCTTTATAGACTGGCACACAATGTTGTACGCATCCGATCTAAATCTCATAACATAACATTACGCTTGTAATCCGAAGGGTCTGGCAGAGGTGTGACTCAGTAGCTCCACCACACCCACATATCGACAGTTTAAGTCCAATACAATAAGGGCGAGCCTATTGCCATCAACCGGGCTCAAATTCAGACTCAGGGCTAACGTGTCGTATTTACGGCCGGGTATTCAAACTCACTGTAGTCTGCGGAAGAAACTCTGTCCTTCCTTTCAACATTATTTCTTAGTCGAACTTTAATGACACCCACGGGAAAAGAGCAATGCTCTGCTTTAGACTTGTTTTTCATATTTTTCCGAGAAAAAGAGAAAGAACCGTAATAATCGCAGCTCTTTTCTTTTCATTTGAGACAGCGCTTGCTTGTTTCAAGTCAAATATTGTTTAAATTTTTCGCAAAGTCTTTCAAGAACTCGTTATTTTAATTGTTTGAATGTTATCTATTATGGCCAGCATTCTCGCTATTGGAGTTCGCTTAATAAAGTATTATCATCATCACTTCTTTACTGTTTACTGCTGGACCTAGGCCTCCAATCTCTGACTTGTTTCTCAGAATCTCTGCTTTTGCATCCAATGGATCCCCGCAACCTTCACCAGGTCACTGGTCCACAATTCCACATAGTAGGACACCTTCCAACGCAACGTCTTCGGGTACGCAGTTGCCACTCCAACCGTTTGCTAGCAACATGCCTTGCTCTCTGCCACTTAAATTTGGCAATTCTTCGGGCTACGTCGGTAACATTGGTTCTCTTGCAGATATATTTATTTTTGATTCGATCTCGCAAGGAAACTCCGAGCATAACCCTCTCCATTGCCCTTTGGGTGTATTTAAGCCTTCTAATGAGGCCCATTGTGAGCGACCAACAATATGGCCAGCTACAATAACCATAGATAGATATAGGTACGAAGCACAAACAAAGAGCTTTTAAAAATCGGTATTTAGAAACCGCTTTCTACACCATGCAACGAAATTCTATTGTGGCTATTGGAATTCCTCTATATTTTATCTATTACAGCGGCTATCGGACGGGGCTAAGCCGACTACGCACGCCATGTGGACCGGCACTATTTGCTCCTATGCGGATCAAACAGGGCGTGCGGAAAATAAACCTATTTGGATATTTATACGAACACGCGTTTTCAATGGATTTAACTGAACGTGCAGCCGGGATAATTGATTAAAACAAACAATTACCAAATCGAATTGAACTTTGATAACGGAACACGATATTTGGATTTGTAACTAACTGTGACCTCGTATTTAATCATATAGTTAAATATGGAATTGTTTCTCATTTTTTCATCTATAGTAAAGTTAAAATAAGTATTAGATAAATGCAAAAATTTTTATGCAATAGATAGACAAGAATTTGAACGAAGTAAAAACCCGAAAGAAAACAAAGCTAAAAATTCTAACTTTTGACAGTTCTAATTTCAAGCAATTAATAAACTGAAATAGAATATAATAAAAATAGTATATTATTATAACCCTTTTATTTATGCTATTAATTTTACTCAAGCAATCACTTTGACTTGTTAATAGATACGGGTGTAAGACTTCAGATGTTGATGTTGAGAATGACATCCCTAACCTGTCACTAAGAAAACATGAAACCAGAACAATAATATTAAAAGTAAACCTTATCCTATCCATATCCAGTTTCTATGAAAAAGATAAAAAATAATATTTATACTGAAATAAACTGAATTTTATGGAGAACAAGCCAACGTACACAAACATGACAAAGAATGAAGCCTTAAGAGGGGACAAGGCCTGCGAGGTAATTATTTTAATATACTATTGCCGTCGCGCTGCGTCAAGCCTGCCCCCGTAGAGTGCGATAGGGACAGATTATATCATAAAAAAATTGACAAGTTTGACATTTCATATTCCCCTTTTTTCTCCTCGAAAACTGAGCCGATTCAATTATTTTTGACATTAAGTTTTCCTGTCAAATTTCGTTTATGTTAAAATGTTTCCAAATTGTCCGGTAGTCCTCTAATCACAGCCGCAAAAATGAGTCATTTTTGTCATTTTTAGAGGACCATATTTTCTTTACTTATTAGTTTCTGAAAAGAAATGACTGTCTACAGTAAACCTGAATTTTATAAAAAAAAAGATTGATCTAGACTCTAGAGTAATAATTTTTTCTTCCTCTAGAGTCTTGAGAAAGAAAACAGGGCCCCTTTTACCGGGGGGGTACCTTTGTATGGATAAACGCAGCCCCTGTTCCCTCTTAACAAAATTTACTTCGCCAACATCTTGTTTCAATAAGATTATCTGCGTTTTTATACGACCATGCTTTTGTATACAATTTACCGAGTGGTTTATATAAAGAGCCTTAGTTTACATAGTACAAGGGCTATGAAGCTTTAGGCCTTTGCCACATGCAGGGTCTCAAACGAAACCAAACCAACTGGAATTAATGAGTCATCATCACTCATCCTCATTCACCTGTATACATTATGTATACATTTCAGTGGAGGTATAGATAGTATATATCGCTATCGGTTACTAACAAGCTAATAATGCTTATTACTGGGCTAGAAATGTTGAAACTGAAGAAATAAAATAGGTATTATCAGTGCAATGCATTAAGGCTGCGAAAAAAAAAATGCGTCATTATAGTGGCTAACCCGTCTTGAGCAAACGTGGTGATTAATGCTCGTGCCTTCGTTATATGAGACAGAGCCTGTGCCCAACAGTGAGACAGTAAAAGGCTGGTATTATTAAAGTAGTATCGAGTGTATAGCCTAGCCACTAACAAATTCAATATCAGTTTAGTTCCTTCTGTACCACATGTGAGTAACGCGTTCTAGTTCGATCTACGTCGGCTGGGGATCTCAATAGCTAGATATTTAGCGGGCTTCCTCCGACACATCCCAGCCGGCCGCCTATTCATTGTAAAGTTATAAATCACCGCGCACACCTACGGGATACAGGTTTAATTCCACCGCTGTCGGCAGTGACCACTATACCTATTGGTCACGCGATTGATTGCGAAATCTACCACAAAAGATAACATCTATCACTTCAGAAAGGGCTATACAATGTAGTGAACTACAATTTGCAATATGTGTTTCTTTGTTCAAACAACATTAATGCTTCCCAAGTAATTGGATACAAGTAATAAAATTGTAAATGAACTAGTAAACCGCAGATGTTTAAAATGAGATTACAAGATTTACCAGCCACTTAAAATAAAAGGTTTTAAAAACAATTTATTTAAATAACACTCGAAACACATAAATTAGCATTATTGCCAGCACAAATACTTAAGGACTAAAGTCGTTTGTTTAGCATATAAGACTTCCAATGTAATCCCTAAGTTAAGTGGGTATTTATTTTGTGAAATATTTCAAAGGACTTGTAACTTTAAGTGTATGCGTTAGGTTCAGAGGGATAACTTTACGAATTAAAATTTAATAAATGCACTATAACTTTGCGGAGCGCCACTTAAACTACTTACTTAGTTGAAAACGTGTGATGAATTATAAATAATTATGCAAAAAAATCGTCTTAAATCATCATGTACCTTTTCCAACTAGTGTTGAGGTCGGCTTCTAGTCTAACCAGCAGTGCAAGTACGTAGCACTCGATTCGATACGATTCGATAAATCTGACAGTTATTCTCGATAAAATGAGTTTTTAACCAATCGAAAACTCGGATTTATCGAATCGTATCGATTCGATCGTTATCGATTGCTACGTACTTGCAGTGCTGGTGCTACTGAATAAAGTAGCCTAGTAGCCAGTAATTTACATGAATTCAGGGAATTCAAAAACTCAGGATGTAGCAAGCAGTGAGCCAACTTTGATTGATTGTAATGACATTGAAAATTAAAGCAAGGACAGCAAGCTAAAACGCCTGATGAAATATTTATAGCTCAAATCTTATTATCTACGAATGGCGCCAAATTAACTGGAGCCAACGGTGGGACCGATGCTTTAACAGAGGGACTGCCTATTTGACCTCAACAACCCAATTAGTACTGGGGAACACGATACCCCTTGGTAAAACTGGTTGTCAGGTTTGCGCCCAACTGACTACCCGTTACAACTGTCAAAAAGCTACGAATGGCAACCGGGACCAACTGCGTAACAAGCACAGAGGTTTCGGTATGTAATGACTGGTCACCCAACGACAGACCAACTATGGGACCAGCCAAGCGTTGCTTATCCTTAAGCCCTTAAAGATTGTCTAAATCATCAACATTCAAATTCAAATCATCATCATTCCAATTTATTTGTGGTCGGCGCAGTATGTCTTCTTCTTACATGCGTACAGTAAGCGTTTATAAGTGCTGAGGCACGCTAAGGATTGTATTGCTGTGAACGCACGGTCGAGCGTCCGTGCGTCTATATGTGTAAGTGGTCTCAATACAGTACGCACACCACAGCCACAGAGTTCGCCCAATCGCATGTCGCGCGTCACACTCCACGAAACATAAGAATATAAATTTCCGTTTCTTTTATTAAACACGCAGCAAACCTTATTTGTGTAGCGACCTGTTCTTACCATTGGATAGTTAAAATTCACATCTATTGACCATGTGTTGATAGCTGTTGGGGTAATCAGAAGGATTCACGATCAAATAGATCCGAGTTCAAATCCTGTTAACAACGTGTGGGGTTTTTGTTTCTTGGTAACATTCGTTATTGGTTCATTATTTATTTTTTATAAGAATAAGTTAAATATTAGTAAAAAAAAACATAGTATTATTATTCAAATATTTATTTATTATTTTAGCTGTTCGGTGTTGGAAGGTGGAAATAAAAAAGTCGTGGTGAATGATAACAAAAATGTTTATTCGTTTTATTTATTTATAAAATTAACAAACTTTCATGATAATTTGTAACGTCACATTCCTACCTAGATGTAAAAAAGTTCTCTTGTAACCGATCATAAGATTTTTTATTGTATACGGTATACCCACTTACTTTCAATTCATAATAACATACTTAAGTAACAAGGAAAGGATATTCTAATCACACAAATATAACATATAGTTGATGGGTAGTTTTCAATAAACTCTGCTGATTACCGATACCTATAATAAGTGGGTACTTATTATAGGTATCGGTAATCAGCAGAGTTTATTGAAAACTAATATAAATAATTTAGACTTTATGAATATATTTTTTTGTGACGTCACAATAAATGTAACTCGTATTGAGGTTATAGTTTAAGTTGTTCATTTTCCCGAAGAAAAGAAGATTGAAACTAAACCTCAATTTAAGATCATTAATATAATTACGGATAAGTTAATATTCACTAAATATTTTGTTACACATCTAATTAAAACTAAAGCATCTAGGGATTAATTTTGTAGCATGACAGCTTCTAATACTTCTACATAATTAAGTAGAACTGTTGGCGCGTGGAGGAATAAAAGCCAGTTCTCCTGGCCCTGCTGCACTTATCCATCCCCACATGATTTATTTATTTATTTAGGTTAACCAACAATTGTTTACACTGTACATTTATGACTTAATGACTAGGGTAACATTTACAAGTGCAACAATTAATAACAGGTTAACACCACATGCACAAAAAACGGTTTAAATAACAATTTATAAAATATTAACATTAGTAAACTTATACATACAAAGAATAATTAAAACAATAATAAAGAAGACTATCAAATCATTAATTAAATGTTGTACAAAAATTAGAAAGAGAAAGACATTGGGATGTAAAATTACTGGTTAAAATTATAATTGATTAAATTGTGATTAGTTGATTGGATTAAGAATATCACCACAATTGATAAGAAAATAAAATTATGAGAATACAAAAAAAAAAATACAAAGAATAAACTAAGAAATTAAAAACATGTTTAAAAATTAAAATAAATTAAATTAAATCAAGTTAAATTAAATTAAATTGAATCAAATTAAATCGCTATTGGATTATTTACAAAAGCTCGTAGGAATTTATTTATACTATCGTGGTGTACATCTACTAAGTCACTGTGGCCATTAAGGATCTTGCACAATCTAGGTATCGGAGAATTCGCACCAAGCACTGACTTTCGAAATGGCGGACACAGGGGTGTTATCTTATTCCTAGGATATCTAGAAGGCGCACGGAATCTAATAAGCTTCAGTAAACTGGGGCAGTCGATCTTATTGCGCAACATTTTGTAAAGAAACAAAGCATCTGTTATATCTCTACGCATAGACAACGACTGCATCTTGAAATGGCACAGACGGACTTTATACGAGGGCAGACGCTTAGATTTCCCGTCACTGAAGGCTAAATGCCATACAAAACGTTTCTGGACCCTTTCCAGACGCAACATGTGAGTGGCATAGTGAGGTCTCCACACAACACTACAATATTCCATAACACTGCGTACGAAACTGTTATATAACATTATCTTGGTGCTACTTTTACGAAAGCCTTTGGTGTTACGAAGTAGGAGCCCAAGCATTTTTGATGACTTTTTAATAATGTTATCAATATGAGGCACAAAAGTGACCTTCCTGTCAAAGTGTACTCCTAGATCCCTTATTGTTTCGACTTCTTGGACTCGCTCTTGGTCTATGAAGTACTCTGTGTCAATACAACTAATTTTTCTCGTATATTTAACATGGTAGCATTTCTTTGGATTTAGTTGCATTTTGTTGATCGTGTTGCAGAAGTTCGCAGTCTCTTTTAGACTCTATTACTCGTGCGAATTTTAAGTCATCAGCATACAGAAAAGGTTCGGAAAAACGAAAATACTCAAGAAGGTCATTAATGAACATAATAAATAGTATTGGAGCTAAGTGAGATCCTTGGGGGGCGCCCGATGTTATTTTGTGTGCAGCCGATCGGAAACCGTTTTCGCGTTCAGCAAGATAGGACTTAAACCAACTTATTAAAGGCCCTGTTATACCATATGCTGCTAGTTTATATATCAGAATAGAGTGAGGCATTTTATCGAATGCTTTACTGAAGTCGGTGTACACTACGTCTAATTGTTTGCCTCCATCTACAGCCTGTCTTAGGGACTCCGTGAATGACACCAAATTTGTGGCTGTAGATCTAGATGCTACGAAACCGTGTTGGTTATCATTAAGATACAATCTTAAATGTTGCTGAAAGTGTGGACATATAATAGATTCAAAAATCTTTGCGAAACTGGATAAAATTGAAATTGGCCTATAGTTGCTTACGTTATCTTTTTCTTCTGACTTATGCACTGTGACTACCTTGGCTTTTTTCCATTCTGACGGAAAAGTTCCAGTAGCCAGCGATGCATTATATATTATTAGTAAAGGAGAGACTAGAGCTGTGGCGCAGTTATAAATAAAAACAGGTGGGATGCCATCCGGGCCAGGTCCTTTACTAATATTTACTGTTTTTAGTTTTTTTAGTAAACAGTCGCGGTCAATCACTGGAATACTCAAGCTCTGACTATTATTATGCAGTGCTTGGAGGTACTTTGTATGGCAGTTGATTTCTGTATCTTTGTCAAGCGTGTACACGGTTGCGAAATGGTTTGCAAAAAGGTCGCAGATTTCAGAACCGTTAGATGTAACAACCTGTCCATCAGTAATTGCCAAAGGGTAGCCACTAGAGCCACCACGTTTCGCTTTTATGTAACTCCAGAGAAGTTTGGGGTTATCTTTTATATCCTTCTCAATTCTATGAATATAGTCATTATATAGATTCATGGCTAGTTTTTCACACCGCTTGGAAACCAGTTTCAGTTCAATCTTATCTAGAGGATTCTTATATTTCCTGTAACGCAACCTTAACCTGTTTTTTTCCTTTTATAATTTTATTAATGCTATATTAAACCACGGCGGATAGCGACTATTGTTTGGTTTCCGATCAGGCACAAATTTCAAAATAGCATCACGGAGACACTTGTAAAAAATTGTCACCATGTCATTCACATCACGAGTATTTAGAAAAAGCTCATTCCAGTTTAGTTTGTTTAGGTAATTATTAATTTCAGGGTAATTAGCCTTATAAAAGTTAGGTCTTGAGTCCATACTATATGGTAAATAACAATTATTAAGCAAAGACATAGTTAGTTCAAGGGGGGGGATGCAATTTATCGACAGCTACCAGAGAATTACTAGACTCACTCACCAAACAAGTTTGCTCTGTTGATAAGACCAGATCTAGTATTCGGCCAGAACGAAAAGAACGAAAAATGATCCCCACATATTAACCATAATTCGACATGAGTCTGTATTAGGGATTATGTTTTTGTCAGACCAGCAGAGTGTTATTCTTGCGCCATAAATGAAGCCTACCCTTTTGACTTTATTTAAAAAGTCAGTTTTTTGAGTCTTCTCATGGTAGTATTCCAGTAAAAATCTAAATAATCCCGTGCGAAACGTAATCGTTCTTCTATAACTCTTTCTGTCAAGAAGGGCTTCTTAGCTGGTCTTCGTGATACAAGCCTTCAGCGTGGAGGGCACGGCGAACAGTTTGCGATGAGGTGTCAAATAATTCCACAAAGTGTCTCGTAGGTGTGAAACCATTTGTTTCTTATTCGCCAACCATATATTATGTCGTCGCTGCGCATCGATAATAAGCGACGGCTTTCCACTTCATTGTCGACTAGCAAGGCCTTTTGATCTGACTCACAGTATTCCTCTAAAACAAAAAACAAAAAAATTATGTTAGGCAGCTATAATAAAATACTGAAGTTATCATTCACTCTGCGTTTATAAATCCAATAATTAATACTAATTATTTATCTTTTATGCCTCATGATGGATTTAAAATCAATTTATTAATCCCTAAGTCACCAAATAAATAAACAATAACAAAGTAAGCTTTAATTTTTAATAAAACTTTGTTACAATAATTCATAAATATAATTTTTTATTTTTTATTTTATTTTATTTTTTATTGAAAGGAACAGCAAACAGTTACATTATAAGGACTTACAACTAGTTTAACAAAATAGAAATTTGGTTATAACGTAACCCACAACGCTGTCCACAAGTAGACACAAAGTTAAAAAAAAAAGAGATAATCGCTAGGAACATTGATAGCAGTACGTGAAGCAATTACTTAATTAAAGTAAAATGGTATAATAACAACTTTTAGAAAATTTGTTTACGGTGAAAGTATAAAGATAGATAACATGATTATATAATATTACTTTAGTTAGGGGCACTTGTTATATTTAATAGGGAACGGCGAATGAGGCTTTTAAATTTACTTATTGTGCAATTGAAGATGTCAATGTTTACAAAGGTACTGTTATATGTGTCAACCATACGGCGGACAGGTGAGCGCAGGCCTGAATTAGTTCGGCAAGTGTTCAAAGCGAAAAGAGTACCTGCGCGTACCTGCCGCCTGTGAACGGTTCTAGGTACAGCATAGCAAATCATATTGTTCAGATTAGTACAGTTAAACTTGTTTCTGACAATTTTATATAGTACTGTGGCTTCGAGGTAATTCCTACGAGAGCTAAGGGGAAGGAGTTTGTACTTGCTGAGTAATTGAGGATATGTTAGATAAGATTTATGACACCTATAGTGCATAGCACGCAAGAATTTGTACTGTACATTTTCAACCATTTCGGAATATTTTTTGTAGAAAGGATTCCATACTGACACTGCATACTCTAGTTGTGAACGAACAAGGGCTTTATATAAGCATAAATATGACGAGGTTCTCTTGAAGTCAAGGGTGGACCGCATGATAAAACCAAATAGTTGGAAAGCTTTGCTGACAATTTTGTCAATGTGCGAGTCTAGGCATAGTTTGGAATCAAGTATAACGCCGAGATCGCGTATTGAATTCAGTTGAGATAAAGGCACATGACAGAGGGTGTAGGCGAACTTAATAATATGCTTGTTATTGGTAAATGTGAGGTGGCTGCACTTCGGTAAACTTAATTTTAATTTGTTACTGTGGCAGTAGTTTGTTAGTCTATCAAGGTCTTGTTGGAATAAAATGCAATCATTCACAGTTTTGATGGACTTGTAGACCTTCAGATCATCGGCGTACAATAGGAACTCAGTGTTGCGGAAACAGTAACCTATGTCATTTATAAATATGTTAAATAAGAGTGGCCCTAAGATAGAGCCTTGTGGTACACCAGATGTAACTTCGATAATATTTGATCTGTATCCGTTGATTACCACCCTTTGACAGCGGTTCGAAATGTACGAACCGCAGTAAATTGCCACGAATTCCGTTAAAGGCAATTTTACTAAGCAGCAGCTCATGGTCCACCTTGTCAAAGGCCTTGCAAAAATCTGTGTATACAGCGTCTACTTGCAGGCCATTGTCAAAACTATCAAATAAGTAGCTGGAAAAAGACAGGAGGTTTGTCGTAGTAGATCGTTCTTTAACGAAGCCGTGTTGTTGTTGTATAATGATATTGTGTAAGGCTGGATATATTTCATTATGGACGAGTCTCTCAAAAACCTTTGACAAAGTGGGGAGGATAGAGATTGGACGGTAGTTCTCCACATTACCCTTCGACCCACCCTTGTGTACAGGTGTGATGTTTGCACGCTTCCACTCGTTAGGAAATACTCCCTCAGCTATGCACTTATTGTAGATAATAGCTAACGGTTTGCAGATGTGAGCGGCAGTGTGTCGTAGAAAATAAGCAGGAATGCCGTCAGGTCCTGGACCTTTGGCAGGATCCAGAGACCTGAGTTCTTTTACGATCTTGTTTTCGTCAAAGTATAAGCCAGAAATAATATCACAAGCTGAGGAAGTTTCCGTGGGTGGTTGCCATTGTGACAAGAGTGGCGACGTAGGCTCGTAGACGGAGTGGAAGAAATTCGAAAACATGTCGCAGATTACTTCTGGTTCATTGGATTGAGTGTCTTTGTAGTAAACTTTAGCTGGAATGCACGGTTTATCTTTTCGGTTTGAGACATATGTCCAGAAGTGTTTGACGTTTGTGTGTAGGCTATCTTCTACCGAGCTTATATACTTAGAAAAGCATTTTCCGCACATTTCACTACAACTGGCTCTATGTGTTTTGAATGCTTCGTAATCCGATATGTTACCATACTTCTTCCACTCGATCCAGGCCTTGTTTTTCTTTTTAAATGTGCTGATCAAGGGACGCGAAAACCAGACTGGATAATTGGAAGATCTAGAACAAGTTGGAGGAGTGTGTAGCTTGATAATCTGGTCTAGTTTGTCATAGAACAACGATAGAGCATCTTCGGGTTTTTCATTTGAAAGAAGTTCCGGCCAATCGGTTCTCTGTATTATGTCATTTATTTTTTCATAGTCAGCTTTATAGAAATTGTATTTTTGTAGTGATTTCTTGCCTAGGGGAGGATCTTCAATTTTAATATTTATATCACAAACAAATGGAGGGTGATAATCGTCAACAGGTAGCAGCGGAGATGACTCTTTTTGCACGCAACAGGGAAAGTTGGATATCAAAAGGTCTAATATTTTGCCTTTATAGTTAAGTGTGCTGTTATACTGAGAGGCACTAAGAAGGGATATAAAGTTATTAAGATGGTCACAAGACGCAGTTGAGCCAGAGCACAAAGGGGAACTTATCGGTGTATTCAGGGTAGCAGACGTGTGCCATGTTGCTTCTGGGAGATTATAGTCCCCTGCAACACAGAAAAAATCGACACTAGGACTACACAAAGCTTCATATAGTGATTCGAAATGTTTTTCATACACATGTGGGGGAGTTTTAGGGGGTATGTACGCAGCAGCCACGACGTGATGCTTTAGTTGGTGACCACTAGGTATTTCTACAGCAATTTGTTCTATGTAGTTGTGCAGTGGGGTGACATTAGTGGAAGTGTTTAAGTCTATTTCAATAGGTCGGAGGATTTTTAAGATAGCAACTAGAACACCGCCACCCTCCAGTTTATTAGTGCTAGCCCGATTGCGATCACACCTGTACACAACGTAACGCTGGTCAATGAATTCATTGTTATTGATTTCCGGCACTAGCCATGTTTCTGTCAGTATGATGACGTCATATGTTCTGGTAAGAATGTTCATATATAAAGCCCGCAGTTTTGTACGGATACCCCTACAGTTTTGATAATATATGGATAAGTGTTTATCAGTCATTGGTAACAGAAGAATATCCACATGTACAAACATTGAGTGCTAATAATAAAAGGATGCCAAAAATATAGATGGTAAGTAAAACTAATGATAGAAGTGACTTTGAGGTACAAAGAACTGAAATTAATCCCCAGAGACAGCAAGACGAGCTCTTGTCATTTAAACATAGTAACTCAGTTTTACAATAATAGCGAAATTTTGAAATTGTTTTTGTTTCAGTTTTGAGTACAATAATAGCGTTGCCAACCGTCCCGTATTTCACGGGATGTCCCGTATTTCATGCATAAATTTCTATGTCCCGCCGGGACAGCCAAAGTCCCGTATTGTATGAAAATCTGAAGACCACGGGCGGCCGCGCGCATACATCGGGTAACATCGGGGTACATCGGGTGCGTCCGTAACATGCGCGTGATAGCCGTGACGCGGGCTGAGAGAGAATGAGTCGAGACGAACGAACGAAGCGCGTGAGTGAGTGAGATCGCGTGTCGTGTCGAGGGCCTCGACACGACACGCGATCTCGCGAGGCCTCCCACTCGTTCCCCTTTTCTCTTCCCCCGCTGACGAAGACGCGTACTCTCTCATTCCGGACGTTAGTTCATTGTGTTGTGTAGTGACTTGCGTGCGTTTACGTAAATAAGTTACAAATTGCAATTATATCTCATAAAATGGGTGACGAAAACAATAGTGATAGTGAAAGTGTTAGCCCCGCCAAAAAATCTAAAAGGCTAACCAAAAACAGTTCAAATTGGGAAAGCAACTTTGCCTGGTTACGCCAAGTAAAAGATAATTTTGACTAAAAACTCCATGATTTTTATTTGTCCCGCGTGAAAAGGAGACATCCCGTATTTTTTAAGATTTATGATCTTTTGTCCCTTTAGGCCGAAAAAAAAAGTTGGCAACCCTACAATAAATAACAAGTGTATTGTGATAAAATGTTTCAAGAGTAAACAGATGAAACTATAAAAATATAATACAATTAAAATTATTTTATAGAGTAATAACCTCCCTAAACTATATACTTGCAGTGTAACTAAGTTAGAATTATTAAATTTAACGCTTAACAAATACAGACAGCAAAAAATAACGAGTACAAGCATAAAAATAATAATAATACAGTAAACAAAGTGTGTGAGATCTGGTGCACCAAATATAACCATATAGTATGACGTTTTGTTATAGTTACTTATCGGGGTTTTGGGCACCCACCGGCGCCGGCGGGATTTTGTCACCGGTTTTAATTTTACGAATATCGTCCAGTGCGCGAACTGCAAACGAAGCCATGCCATCACGTTCGCGTACAAGTATTGTGGAGTTTTTAATCCAAACATACTTAAAATCATGCTGTTTAGCGGCCTCCTTACAAGCCCGAAACAACTGTTTTGTTTTCAGGGTAAGATGTTCGTTTAGGTATATTCTAGCTGGTGATCCAGTAATACCGATTTGATCGGACTTGAGTTCCTTGGCCAGACGGTATGCACTCAGGAGGTTATCACGTGTGATCCGTGTACAGAATTTAACAATTATGTTCTTCGGCCGATTGCTCGTTTGCTGGGCATGTTGTACTCGATGGACAGAGATAAGATCTTTCTGTAGTACTGGAAACTTGACGGCAGTGCCCAATTGTTCCATCATGCGAATTAAGTCTTCACCGCGCCTTTCAGGAACATTGCAAATTTCAATGTTGCAATTTCTGGCTTGCTGCTCTAAGGAATCAATTTTAAGCTCAAGGTTTCTAATTAAGCTTTGAGATTGGTCAGAACTATGACGGGCGATGATTTCAACACGTTCTTGTAGATCTTTATGCTCAGCTGCCTGAAACTGTACGGAGGATTTTAAGTCGGAAACATCCTGAGCCACTGTACCAAGGTGTTCATTTAATTTGTTGTGTGCGCTGCGGAGGGTGTCCATTTCCCGCTTCATATCAGTTATACTACACTGGATACTGTCGTTGAATTTCGTCATGCTGATTTCCATTTCTTCACGCCAGCCGCGCAGAGTGGTCTTGATATCATATGTAAATTTGGCCATGGCGTGGTCCATGTCAGTCCGCCAACCTTTGAGTGTTTTATTTAATTCCTGTGTTATTATGCCAAGGCTGTCGATGTCGGTCGAGTTGGACGCAGCGCCAGCGACAATCGTAGATGTAGTGCTCAATGAAGAGTTCGGCGAGGACTGCTGTACCAAGTTGTCGCAGGACATGTTTAATACGTCTTCGCAATTCGCGGGGATGTAAACAGAGCAGTTAAGTGAGGCCGATTCGGGGCGGTTCCGCTGCGTGATGTTACTGCAGGGGTGACATTTCCACGCGGCTTTTTGTTCGCGAGTATAGTCTGAGAATTGTAGTGGAGTGACATTTAGGCACTCACAGTGGTATATATCATCACAAGAATGGCATTTTAGTGCCAATGCCCGTGGCTCCACGACTTCATTGCAATCGCTGCAGATTTTATTCATGTTCATAAATCGAACTCAGTGAAGAGATGATATTTTTTTTTTAGGATACCAGTAGCGCCACCTGCTTTCAAGTGTTAGTATGACTGAAAGTTGGTATCGATCACAAAACCAACAGAGATGTATAAATCAGTCGTGTGTCAATAAAGTTACACCTAGAACGTATAGATGGCGCTGTCCTAAATATTTGTTGCAGCCGGGATGATTTGCAGAATTTGAGTGAGATTATTTTTCACACAATATTGGATATTATTTTTCACACAATAATACTCACATTAGCCCGGTTTCTTCAGATATTTGTGTTCTATTAAGACCACTTTTATGCAGCACGATAATATTAGTCGCCCTCGCCTCAATATCAATATTTGCCTGCATTTTGAGAAATACCAACAACAATACCGCTATCTATTAAACCACACGTCACTAACCAAATTTAACATAACCAAACGACAACGTTCATTTCGATCAAGTAAAATATTCATAAAACTCAGGTTTACCTCACAGAAATATAAATTCTTGACTTATTTTTCTATGATCTACCTTCTTCTAACTTTATGAAATGTGTGAACAAAGCGAGAATATTTTTCTGTCCCATTACTTCCAATCGAGTAAACACTTACAAAAAGTCTAAAAGTAACAACGTGAGATTTGAACTCACGACTTACTGATTCACTCTTAGATGTGGACGCGCCTAACCACTAGGCCATCTTGACTTATATTTCCATGTTGAAATTTTGGACTACATTTACTTGTAGATGACAATGTCTATTTTCTTGAAAGTAGAAGGTCGTAAGTCAAACTAAACGTCAAGCTATTGCTTTGTGAGATTGCCTATCGACTTTTGGTCGACACTGTACATGCGTCATGTCTGTGAACGGGCGCTGTCAGTTGGGACTGATGGTCATCTCTTAGCTGCCAAGGTTCATTTTAATTACTTTATTCATAAATTATTGATCTAATCTTTTACTCTGGATGCTCTTAGTGTGCACGTCTTTCTACATCGTTCTCACTTAAATGTATAATCTCAAAATTAATGATGTAACCAAGATTTTGTAACAATATTTTGATTTTAAAAGAGTATCCATGGAGTTTCTTGCCCGTTCTTCTCCATAGAGATCTACGCTAGGGAATGGGCAACTACAGTACTTTCTCAAGTTATTATGCCTTGTGACTGGGACTGTAGCTTTGATTTTATTTTTTGTATTTTTGACTTTCAAAAGTGCCGTAATGGTTTAATTGAAATAAATGCTTTGAGTTTGAGTTTGAGTTTCCATACTTCTCTATTACTCGTAATTTCAGTAAGCACCTCCTTTCTAGAAATATCATGATTCACACAGTCCATCCTTCGTTTCTTAATATTTATAGAGATTATCAAAATACAGGTATGACTTTTTTTATCACTTTCCAAAAAAATGGGTATAATAGGTGAACGGAGTAGAAGCTTAATGGCATAGTTATTATTATTATTTTTTTAATTTCTCTTTCTTTGTTCTAAGATGAAAGTTTTCTTGAAATTTGTTGCGTTTTTTGATAATGGATCATTTTTTTTCTAAGCTGTGGAAAAAGTAAAAAAAACTAGGTATGCCATAAGCTTCTACTCCGTTCACCTAATATACCCATTTTTTTTTGGAAAGTGATAAAAAAGACATCCGGTATAATTACAAAAATTAATAAAGTTTACTATAACAATATGGCTACCAAAACCCCATGAAAGGAGCCAAACAACCTATCCTAACATAACCTTTAAACCTTCGAAATACGTTTAATGAGCGATAATTCTCCGTACCGCGAAGATTTACACACTCCACAAGAATAGTTAGGTGGGATAGGCTCCTGAGAGCCCCTCCGATACTACGATATATCAATGCGAGGTTCTCGAAGGATACCCTGTTGGGTCACGTATCAGAAGTGTTTTTCGACGAACCCTACATTATTTGGAGGTGAGAGAAAAAGTTCAGTATCAGAAAATTATAGGGGTATATTCGACGTTATTAAGATTAGAGTTATTTTTATGTGTCTATTTACGAAGATTTTGTCTTGACCCGTCGACAGGTAGGCTGTATTTCTAGCCTGAATATGTAGCTGATAGTTTTTTTAAACAAATAAATTTATTTAAAATTCCTTTTACCTTTTTCCTTTTACCTTTCTCCAAAAGTAAAAATTTTCACAAAGGTATTTCTGCATCTTTCTGGCGTTGTTATGAAAAATGTCAAAAAGAGAACTATACCACATCTCTGACGCGTGTGGATGCATATTTGAGCCAACTGTACCACGGGCAAGGAATGATATTTTGTCTGTGTTTTACCCGTATATATTCCTCTGGAAATGTTTGTAATTTACTTGTTTATGTAATATTTTTAGGTATTACTTACGACTTGGCCACAAGCTACCACATGCAAGCGACACGCATGTTGCGACACGAACTACGGAAAACCCAAATGAAGGAAATTTCCTATAGTATAGTAGTAGTAGTTTGCGACGCTATCATACTAGCACTTAGGCCCGGTTTTCTATAACATACTTAGGTATAACTGTCAGTTAATAAGTATGCCACGTCTCGCAGCTATCGGTGTTTCTTTTTAGAAGCTAACTTTGTTTATACAAAGTTAGCTTGAAATATCCAATCCGCGTCACCTACTTATCACTTGATTCATGGAAAAATCAAAGAAAGATTTTTTGTGACGTTTTGTTTCTAACCGTCTGTTAGCAAAATGTCAAACAGACAGAGATAGCAACTTACCTATTCCGAACAGTAAGTTATTGAAAATGGCCGCAAGGATACAAGTGACCGGAGGACACGGTGGAGCACACGGTGGAGGTGTGCCCCGCGTGGGCAGAGCACCGCCGTGTCCTCGAAGCGGCGATTGGCGGCGGCGACCTCTCGCGTCCGGCCCTGGTTCAAGCCATGGTCCGGAGCGAGATGGAATGGGACGCCGTCACCTCCTTCTGCGAAGCAGTAATGCTAGAGAAGGAGGTGGCGGAACGTGAGAGGGAGAGAACCTCTCAACGTCCCGGCCGCCGCGGGAGACGCCCCGGGCGTCGGGGGCCACCACGTGGCCCCCGGCCACCGTAGGCGCGAGCCTGTGGAGGGTGGGCTATGGGCTAGCTTGCCGTCCGTCCGTCTCATGACGACAGGCCGTGTCGACGGCGCGTTCGTGTTCCACGCGCGCCTCAAAGAGAGTCAGCAAAAAAAGGGAAGGGGTCCATAAGGACCGATGCCTGCCGGGGTTGCGGGACTGTTCGAAAGAGATACCGTGGCCCCGGAACACAAAGGGCGATGAAGGAACATGGATGGGTTTTAGTCAGTAAAAGTCTGACACTCCCTCCTGCTCCGCCCAGAGCGGGAGAAGTCATTTGATGACTTCCCATCCGAAAAAAAAAAAAAAGGATACAACGCGCGATTTCTGGATTTCGCATCGCCTGAGGTCGAGGATGGGGCACTAGAGTTAGGCAAGGACTCGCGGTTTTAGATACTGTCCAAATTGGCCCAGCTGATTGGGTGCCGTATTTGACCCTGTCTGGACACCCTCATTAATTATTTAACCAATACGAGAGAAACTCTAGTTAACTACATTTAACATTTCAAAAACTACATTATTATACTCTCAGCGCTACACATTCCGACCTGAGAGATCTAGAGAAGGTTTTTCAATAAAAGTAAGTATCTCATTTTTTCGAAGAACTGCTGTATAAAAGACCTCAAGAGACATTCTCAAGAATATCCAATAAATTACATTACTACCCGCGGTACAGTCACGAGCGCAAATACCTTACATAATATAATCTTGGGAATCTTCGTTTCAATATTAACATTTTAATTTTCTATGTAAAGTCACGACCATAAATACTTTAAAGTTTCGCAACATTCATAAGCGATTTGCTTTCTCTCTGTGTGACAAATTTGCTTTCAAATCCGTACAGTAGTTTTTGCGTAAAAGATTAACAAACATCCATCCATATATCTTTCCATCCATCTTCACAACCTTCGTATTCATATTATCATACAAAAAATACTTTTTTTTTTTTTTTCAAAAAAGTTTTTTATTTTTCCATTTTTTGGTTGTAATATCCTATACAAATATTTGCTATGCATTTATTTTACATTGTTAACAATAGATGTCATGGTAATACGCTTATCCCTAATAAATGGAGCTTAACATACCTAAACTGTCGAAATTTGGGTGTATTGTACACATCTGCGTACCCCTCAGAGCATACAGGCGTGACGTTACGTCATGATGTCGTATAAACAATAAACATCCAAGCGATTGCAGCAATCACGACCGATTTACTGTCTATTTATGAGCAGTTCCATCATAGATCTCCGAAGATCAGCATCAGATCTTCACCACCATGCAACCACCTCAAGAGTATACTCTTTCAAATAAAAAAAGAATTTTTAGAATCGCTTCACAAATGGAGGAGAAATCGGTGAACATACATGAAATTATACCACACAACTGAATTAAAAATGTTCATAAAATGAAAACTACTGGGCCAAACTATGTTAAATTTTTATGGGACCAAATGGCAACTATTCCGCATCAAACTAAAAAAGAATCACGTAAATCGGATCATAAATGCCAGCGTAATCGGTGTACATACATTAAAAAAAAAAAAAAATATAAATAAAAATACAGTAAGAAAGTAAAAAGAAATAAAATAAGATAAATGATAGTTAATTAATTAATTATTTACTCAAGGTGAATGCTTCAGGGTAGCCCGCAAAATTCAAATTTTCTTACGTTTTTTGCAATTTACAGGCCGGAGCTAGGTTGTATGTTGTTTAAAATATTATTTGCGGTTGTAAGACGTATGTAGTTACAGATTTATATTCATCAATACAACCCTCAAAGTTCATAAAGGTGTAAAAATGACTTTATCAAGGTCAAAATCTTTCCTGCACCTTTATGTACTTGGATTGTTGTATTGATGATCTTGATCATTATAATTCTGCAACTACATACGTCTTACAGTCGCGAACAATATTTAATCAACATACAACCTAGCACTGGCCTGCAAATTGCAAAAAACGTGAGAAAATTTTAATTTCGCGGACTACCCCTGAGCATCAGCCTGTATTATATAGTGTATTATCTAAGCATCAGCCTTAAGCAGCTGTCCTTGTGTTTTGTGAGTGCGTGTGTATTTGTGTGCGTGTGTGTGTGTTTATATCATGAAGAAGTAATTTACGTTCGTAACTGTACATTTATAAAATGAAAAGGTCAGTATTAAAACCAAGATTTCCAATCTTACTTAAATAAATTCTGACGTTAGAAAATAGAAGCCATTCATTACCATGGGAAATTAATATCGATTGGTATAAGAAAACGGCATGGAAAATTAACAGATATTGGATATTACTATTGAATAAACGACAGCGCAAACAAACCGATATGGTCGGTCAGTTGGGATTCCGGGAAGACTTCGCTACTCGAACTGTTTATATTCCTAACAGTACTTAGAAGCCAATTACTAATTGCATACTAATGAAACGTTAACTTTACAGTTATTTCAGTAAATACGTACCAAAGTAAGCCCATATTACAATGTGTATTTATGAAGAGGATATCTTGAAACATAAACAACAAATGACCTTAAAATCCGTTTAGTATCACAGCCGACAGACTCAGAAGTTACGTTATCCCTATGTTATAATCTGGAACATAAACTTTTTCTCACTTAATTTCCAACTTAAACAATTATGCTTGTTATTGTTCAAGTTTTGCTGAATGAACAACCCCTACTTTAGATTTTACAAAGTTAAAGAGTTCTGTTGTCGGTGTTCTGAGAGTAATAAAGACGAGCAGTACAATATTACGTCACATACATTGCATACACTTGCGGTAAACTTTGAGTGGAACTTACTTCATCATCTGCCTAGCCTTTTCCCAACTATGTTGGGGTCGGCTTCCAGTTTTACCGGATGCAGCTGAATACCAATATTTTACATGGAGCGACTGCCTATCTGACCTCCACAACCCAGTTAGTACCGGGTAATACGATACCCCTTGGTAAGACTGGTTGTCAGACTTTTTGGGCCACTGACTAACCTAACGACTGTCAAAGATCTACAAATGACAGCCGGGACCAACGGCTTAACGTGCATTCCGAGGCACGGAGGTAACTCGGTATGTGATGGGTGGTCACCCATCCACAGACCAACCTAGGCAAGCACGGCTTAACCTAACGATTGACCCGAGCGGCTGTTATTATTTAGCCACGAGCTCCCTGAGTGGAACTTACTTGAGTATTTTAATAAAGATATGTCGTGGTAGTGGACTGCTCCGTTGGTCTAGTTCGCAAGCACGACTGCTGAGCCTAAGGTTCTGGGTTCGATTCTGTGTCGGGAAAATTGACAATGGGTTTTTTCATTACGAATTTTTCGGTAGCAGACATGGAGTCTGGATTTGTGCCAGGTTGTTGTTGGCAATTGGCTCGACCCCAATTACATATTAAGTGGTACACCTCTGCCTAACCCTTCGGGGATTATAAGCGTGATGTTATGGTGTTATGTATAGTGATGGTACTGAAGTTTTTATTGCTTTCGTAACTATGGTACGTTTTAAAATAAGCCAATACCGTGTTTATCAGAAAAACAGATGGTAAGATATCTCTTTTATTGTATTGTAATAAAAACCGGCAAAACGAACAATAACTGGAAAAACCAGAATCTTTCTTTGTTCGCCGTGTCTTGAGCTCTTTGAGTTATGAGTAGACCTACACGATAACTGACAAATGCTTGCACTGGCTGGACAGGTCCACTCAAATCTGTGTGGTTCTTTATTCAAAAGACCATCTCAGACACTCATCAGCATAGCCCTCATGTGAGTTGAGACTATGACCTCTTAGTTTGTTTGGGCTATTTCTTCTTAGAGTAGTCAGGTACAAAACACCGACCTCATAAAAAAGTCGACGTATAAAAAAATGTTTGTAAAAAATTATTTGCAAAAATAAATATCATGGTGTCAATCATCTATGTGGAAAAAAAATCAAGAGTAGAGTAAATCACCCTCAGGCGTAGGCGTAATACGTAGGATTGATTTGCTATTCTTATTTCCACGAAAAGACATGTCAGTTCAGTACTCGTATGTTTTTTGTATCGTAGTTTTTCATTCATTTCAGGACTTATTGCTTTCGGAAGAATAGACGTTCGTCTACAAAGCAGGACTTTGTAAACGAACCTTTGTCGGAACGTGGAGCTTCGGAGCAGCCGCGGAACCGACCGATTTTATACTAAAGAATAAATAAAAGACAGGAAAAATCTTCACATTTTTTTAGAACGAAGCTGAGGTTCATCGGAATGTGAGCTGTCAGATGTCTATGTTTCAGCAAACACTATTATGAATAATAGTTTGTGTGATCTTAATAATTGTTGTTTAATACAGTGTAATGTAAATTAAATTACCAATGTACAGACGCCGCACATCAAGCTACAATCTGTAATTTTGTTTTACTTGATTTTCAACTTTATGTTTAAGGTTGATTGAGGAAATTAATAATAATCCTGATCCTCAACATTTGTAGTTTCAATCTGTGAAATAAAGAAGCATAAAATCACACGCGGAAACCAATTTTTCCACATCAGTTAACTTTAATCTATACTAATATTATAAAGAGGTAACATTTGTTTGCAAGTTTGTATGTTTGTAAGTTTGTATGTAGGGGGTAATCTCCGGAAGTAATAAACCAATTTTAAAAATTGTTTCACTGGTAGAAAGCTACATTATACGTAAGTGCTATAGGCTATATTTTATTTCCGTACTCCCACGGGAACGGGAACTACGCGGGTGAAACCGCGGTACGTCAGCTGGTGTACTATAAAAATTGTTACTGAACATTCTCATTACTCAAAAGTGTAACTTCCAGCATAAACTATACTAGGTGTGGTAGGTGTGTAAATAGGGCCTTAGGTCCGGTTTCCACCAAAAGCGGAGAAGAGAGGGTTCTCTATTGTATTACCTAACTTTTTTATTCATAATTTAAAGTGCCATAACTTTTTTTGTCCTAATCATCATTTGTCCGAATGATAACTTACCCGAACTTAATATCACATAATATCACATGCCATAAAATTGAAATCTCTAAATACAATATGCTCTAAACCCGTTTGTCATAAATATTACAATCAATAATATACAAAACACTTAAAATCGTTTTCAATAATAGTTATAAATCCTAAATTTAAAAAAAAAATGTTTAGATCTTAATAATATTTTTAAAATAAACCGGTATGTTCCCAGACGTTCCCAAAAGGGAACAGAACATTGTTATTTTAATTGTGTCTGTAATTACGGGTACCTACAGTAAAGTAAGTATTACTTAGCTTTTGCTATGCTATGAACTTCTCTCAACACAACACAGTTTTATACAATATGCTCTTATGAAATTTGTAAGAATTAAAAAGTAGAACCATCATATCGCAGAAAGTTCATAGTTAAAATCTTCTTTTGTTTTGGAATACGTTTCATATAAGTAGTCACTAAAAGGCAGAAAATCAATCAATCAAACCGTCAATCATTATAAAACAGTTGAGTGTGAACATAATTATGTGGATTTTATTTTTCCCTGTAATAAGTATGCAAACATGCAAACAAACATGCAGCAAGCAGGCAGCAAGCATGCAGCAAGCATTCAGCAAGCATGCAGCAAGCATGCAACAAGCTTGCAGCAACCATGCAAGCACGCATACAGTATGCAAGCAACCATGCAAGCGAGCAAGCAGCATGCAGCAAGCATGCAACAAGCTTGCAGCAACCATGCAAGCACGCATACAGTACGCATACGCAAGCAAGCATGCAGCATGCAGCATGCAAGCGAGCAAGCAACATGCAGCAGGCATGGTTTCTGTCACGGCTCCGGCGCTGCGGAGCTCCGGCGGTCCCACGCGAGCTTATCGTCGCAGATGTGTTTAACGCTCACCACCGCAGCTTCGGCTTGCTGGCCGGCTTCGCCGGCCAGCCTCAGCAGCGGCGGCGAATGTTACAACCACCTGCTCCTCAACTCGCGGGCCGCCTCGCCCCTCCGCGCCTACGCGATTTTAAATTACCCTCTAGGGGTAGGGCAGACAAGACTGCGTGGGGTCGGATTTACAGCGATTTGTTTCTGTCACTAAAACCTAATTTTTAGCAAATGTTTTAGGACCAAAAATTTTATTACACTTATATGGACATTAGGAATAATACACATTATATAATATAATACTTAGGATAATTGACTTTATGGCATATACAATTAGAAGATTCAATTATTATAGTATTCGATATTATGACAGAACAGTTTTAGAAATAAAGATAATCATGTAAAACAAAATTTCGGGATTTTGAACATTATGGTAACTGAAGTTTATAGCAAACGTTTTATGGATAATGATTTTCGGACAAAATTTTTTAGGAGATATAAGGGAGTACCAGAAGAGAGATGTTTCTTCAGTGTTCTCTGTTTGGAGACTGCATTGCTCCGCTTTAGCCAGTTCACATCTCCGCTCCGCATTTGGTAGAAACACCCACAACGCGGCTCGACTCCGCACATTTCTTCTTCTCTCAAGTTTGTAGGCATAAAGTCTAGATTCCACGAAAGCGGAGACCAGTGGACAAGAGACGACTAATCACACTGGTCGAAATCCACATCGCGTGTCTAGTCTCTCCTGTTTGGTCGAATCTTGTCTCCGCTTTGGTGGAGTACGAGCCTTACCCTCAACTCTCAAGGTAACCCAAACTTAGCCTACGCCACGTGTAACGGATTCGTAATGAAAATAAACACTGACTGATCAACCATGAATATTGAATGTGTCGCGAAGCTGAAATATGTGTAAGTCCTTAGTTCTTGTGTAACACTGCCAAATGTAAATATTTATCAAAGCATAATATCTTATGTCTATGAGATTTACGTATGCAATGCAAAGGGACAAGCTGTTATGGTGCACTTAGGGAGATGCGTATGTCCAACAGTGGACTTCAAAGGCTGAGTTGGTTCTCAAAAGAGTTACGTGACCAGTATTCCTGCTGGGTAACTTTAAAATTCTTTGTTCCATTTACTTCTCCCTAAAAGTGTGTACACGATAACGTGTACGTTGTGGTTACCTGTAATTGAGTGTGCGTTATAAAACCATACATTCTGTAATAGCTTCCATTTTATATAAGAAATTATAATGGTGCTCGTTGATAATCCAAAATAAATCAAGATTTTTGCTACCATATCTATTGTCATTCGTTGACAAATAATAAATTAAAGACATACAAATAAAATAGGCAAAATAATGTAATTCTACTTACATTTAGACACAAACTCACGTAAAATATTCAATCCGTTTGACATTTTGCGGCGCGATGTGTCGGCACAGCAGAAAGGCAGCTCGCAATCGAAATGTCCAAACTTTAAACTAATTTAACTTTAAAATAGCTTTTTCCCAGTGAAAATTACGCATACGTACCGTTTTTACGGTTCTAATCTTACACTGAGCTTTGAACACCGACACTGTAACGGCTACCACGTATTCAATATGTACATAATTCTGAATTATCTATACTAATATTATAAAGAGGTAACATTTATTTGTATGTTTGTAAGTTTGTATGTAGGGGGTAATCTCCGGAAGTAATGAACCGATACTAATATTATGAAGAGGTAACATTTGTTTGTAAGTTTGTATGTAGAGGGTAATCTCCGGAAGTAAAGAACCGATTTCAAAAATTCTTTCACCATTAGAAAGCTACATTCACCTTGAGTAACATAGGCTATATTTTATCCCCGTGCTCCCACGGGAACGGGAACTACGCGGGTGAAACCGCGTGACGTCTGCTAGTAATCAATAATAATAAAAAAATATTTAAAATCAGCTGTTCCATACATTTTTACCGTGTAGGTATTGCAGATTTGTAGGAAATAGCTGTTTATTTAATAACCGATGAACATTTTCTATGTGGGAGTATCCAGAATGATGTTCCTACTAGATACGTAACCGTTTTAGCGACGGTGCCAATCCACCCTGTATAATGAAATACCCATAATTTAACCAATTGCTACGTTGTTTTAAAAATCATACATATTAAAAAAAAAAAACATTTATAAAATCTAAACAGTTATAAAAGTTCAAAAAAATAAAGAATAAAAATGTAAATGTAATGTTGTGTATGTCGCCCGCCACGAGGCAGTCAGACTATAACTCAATAGTGGTGTACGAGCGCTTCGGCTTATGTTTCGGCCACACATTCGGCTTCGGGTGATATACGGTCGAAGCTTTGACCAAATCCCCTGTCATACAAAACACGATCGCGTAAGAACGCGGACTGAAAACAATGAAAGTCGGATTTGTGTGATCAAGAAAAATACTTTTGCCAAATAATAGTTTTGTAGAAAAATATATCTGTTGCGAACATTTGTAGCGTTCGTAGACGTTTTGCTACGAAAAGCGTAGCAGCAGATTTCAAGGTGTTATTTATAACAGATCATGCATTTAGGTTGCTTACGTTTCTTTTTGAGACCGTGCCATTAAGTAAAGCGTTTATAAAAAAATACATTAGCGTTTATACCATGTTTAGTTAGAAAATGAACTATAAAAAAGTGTTTTTTGTCCAAAAAAATTTTACTCGATTTATAACATTTGATCATAACTTAGCATTTACCAATATGGCTAAATATCCGGTATTAATCGGATAAAGTAGATATGAATGTGTTGGGTCATAACTTTTGGAATTCGGAAGCTCTTATACCCTTACTTAATAGGGTAATACGAGTACCAGAAGATAGGTAAATTTATTCCTTACGATACCGTAAAGATCGCCACTTACGATTACGATATTTATTTGGGTACCCATTTCGTCCATCATGCTTTCATCCCTATCTACAATCCATGGGCTGCGATATAAATATAGTAACTGCCTATTGTAGACACATAAAACCACAAGAGCGGGTAGTGAATTTAATTTTTATGGTTGTGAACCTGCAGAAGACATGAAAGCAGCGTAACCTTTACTTTTATGGCTCTCGATATAAATCATACTTTTATTATTCATTTGTACTTGCTCGTAAATTGGTTCCCTATAAACAAATGTGCGAATAATTTCGCAAAGTCGAAGCTGAAAATGCGGTATGGGCTTGGTATCGGATAGTCGACGCCAATCCAGTGCCGAAAGCAAGAACCGCGCAGATTTATTCCGCCAGTTATTGCACATTCCCAGCAAATGTGCACTGAATATGCACCCGGCCTGAATATTTCACAGCTTCAAGTGCGCGCTTAGCGCCAAATAAAAAACGTCCGAGCTCGTTTGTGATCTCTAATTCTCGACTAAACTGTCTGAATTATTTTATTTAGAACTCTGAATGTATCACTAGAATAAAATATGTTTATGTATGTTCCGAGATTCTAGAGCGATAGATTTCGAGTTATAGTTTCTTGGAAACTATGAAAGGCACCGCTTTAAAAAAATATCTTTATTTTTACACGGCTTTTTCAGATTCCTTAACTTTAACTAAAGGCTTTTCTATTAATCGTGTAAAAAAATAAGCGAAATCACATGATTTCGAACAATTTTTAAAGGGTCTCTTCACGGCCGATTCACGAATTATAATACGCGAACTATCTACGTAAGAATCGCAGAACATACATGGGATATTTTTGGGATTGCCCTGGGTATGAGGAATCTATTTTTTATAGCGTCACCGATTGGAGCAACGCAGTATGTGGTATGAAATAATATACATTCATCACTTACGCAAACATGTATTCTACAAATAATTTCCAGGTGAATTGGCAAACGCAGTATAAACAAATAAGTAGGTACACATCCGGTCGAAATAACATTCCGTAATACCAATATTGCTGTATCTATAAAATAGACAAATATATATCTGCTATTTACACTACGGTGAACTTATAGAACCAGTGAATATAAATGGAAATATGGATAAATTACATGCCATATTACATACTGGTTGCGAACAAATTCTAAAACACACATGCATTGAATTAAATCAGCAAACATGGCCGATACTGCGATAAAATAACATTTATTTAGTCGTAACATTTTTACGACTGCATAGTGCCCAATATTATTTGTTTATAATTCATTTATTTCAAAGTATTGTTCGGTAAAGTCACTAGAATTATTTATTGTCAAAGTTACCTATTTAAAAGTCTCTTTCGATATAATGCATAATTCATTTAAGTTTTAGAAACATTATTTGCTTTTTATTCATGCATGAAATATTAGTTTGGTCATAATTTAAAGTCTTGCATTAAGCTCTTAAGTTAATCCTTAACATATTTACAAACTATAAAACTTATTCACATTTTTTATATATATCAAAATACTACAAACTAAACACGTCTAAAATAAAAACCATTCACTCCTAATCGTATTGTTTTAGTTTCAACATCACAAATCCCTAGCGCAAGTAAAACAAGAACTAACATTTTAGTGTCATCTCACTGCCTGTGAAAAGAGTCGTACAATCGACTCTCAAAAAAAAAAGTAAAGTACATCAAAGCCGCAATCAGTTTATAGATCCGAATGATTCCATACAAAATACATATTCTACATATATTTACATTTCGGTGCTCACCTACCTAAATATTGAAACGAGTTGTCAGAAATACTCGGTCCGGAAATTGAATGTGAGTGCCTCAAATATTTAGTTATTTACCCAACACATAACTGTTTGTATTTACAAAATGTAAATGTACTCTTTCAACAAAATAATAGTGTTTAGCGGTTAGAGCGTTAATTATTATATTTCCTTGATCATTTCCACATAACAAAGCTTTCATTGTCCGAAACTAATATCCAAATTGTAAAGAATAGAACTACTGTTTTCTACAATTTAGTACATAAAATAGATTATAATCATGTTTTTTTTTTGCTGTTGCCCTTAATCCGCATGCAATTATTATAAAAATCTTACTTCTCTATTTAAATCGAATTCTGTTAACAATTTCAAGGGTTGAATTTTCATGGAACAATGACATTAGCTATCTGCCAGTAAAAGTTCCATCAAAATCGGTCCAGCCTGTTTGGAGATTAGCCGGAACAGAGAGACAGACAAAAAAAAATATTTTTTGTTGTACGTACCGTATATACGCAGGAGCAGCGGTGGCCCAGTGGTGGCGGCCCCAACTTACGGACAGTAAGTCGTGGGTTCGAACCCAGACAGGTGCATTACTTTGTGTAATTTATTTCATCACCACTGCTCTCAAAACGGTGAAGGAAAACATCGTGAGGAATCCGGCATGTCCTAGAACCAAAAAATTCGAAGACATGTGACATCTACCAATCCGCACTGGGCCCGCGTGGTGGATTATAGCCCATTCCCTCTCACAGAGAGGAGGCCTGTGTCCCAGCAGTGGGATCATTAATAGGCTGATGATGATGATGATGATGACCGTATACACGACCAGGTTCTCTAACTACTTATTTTTATTCAGAAATCAGTTTCTTTTTCTATTTATTTTGTGTCTAAGTAGGTATGTAAAAGCTTTGAGTTCAATTGTATATACTTTCATATTTTTTTATTAAAAAAATAATTTGTTTATTTCTTATGCATTCAGTAAAAAGCTGTTATTTTGAAATTAAGAACAGACACTTAAATTTAATTTATTTGCATTTTCGATGAAGGATAAAAATATCTTGAGAAAATTGGCTTGGCGTTGTTGGTTCTTATAGAAACATCCTGCCTGTCGCACTGAACTCGCTGAGACATTGAGAGGGTAATATGATATCAATATGTGCAACATGGCCGCGAATAGTCAACATAATTCGAAACTGTGCTAAGCTTCTCTAATTTCTAGTCCAAAGTTCACAAATCTTATTCAAAATTTCAATAAACTGAAAAGTGAATAAACGTAAGCTTTCAACTACCGCTTGGCAGTAAATCAACATTAATTAAAACAACGAGGGTGTTCCGAGAACCTATCGTAGGTAGTATAATTACAGCCAGCAAACAAAGGTCACGTTTATTGATTGTCGAAACTGGAGAGTGGGCACGGGAAATTCACGCTTTACAACATTCGTGGAGGTATTTAAGAAGAAAGAATGAAAGGAAAAATATTTTCAATACACTTCCTCGAAAACTGGTCCATAACGCACTACGATTAGGTACAATATGCAATGTATTTCACACGCGTGCGATTTTTTCCATTGAAAATTGCCACAGATAACTATACCTATACGTAAGTCCAAATTGGTTCAATGCCTATAGTCTGAGGTGAATGTTTTTTTTTATTTCGGCAAAGCACTACGCGTCATTATGGCATAAATATTTTTTTAATATTCAAATTGTGTTTATAAATAGAATATCATAGATAAACATGATTATTAAAAACTAATAGTTACTTTTATACACAAATTAACATTTATTTGTGTTCTTAATTCAAAAATATACAATAAATCTATTTTTTATATTAGGCTGTTTAACGGCTTCATACCGCGAAACCAAAGCGCGAAAAAAAAAAATGAAAATCATAGTTTCATAGTTCGTGACAAAAATATTAGTAGTGTAAAACGTCGTTTGATACACGTGGACATTTGTTATTGCAATTCTCGGCTCAAAAACACCCTCGCCTACGGCTCGTGTGTTATAATTCCGCCTCGAATGCAATAACAAACTTTCTCCACTTGTATCAAAATGTACTATTATTTGCCATTTGGCATTTCGCAGTTCAACCTAGAGAGGTTGTCGTCTGCTTAACCGGACAATCCTGTGGGTACCTTAAGTGTAAGGCCTCCAGCCAGGGCATAAAACTTACAAACTAAACGACTACACGCTAAGGGCACCCCCTGCGGGGTACGGGCCTCGGCTTAGGGCGTCGCTAGGAGAGGACAGCAAGGGGACAGGCTGGATCTGAGTGGTGTCATTAATTAGGGACTGATTTTGAACAACAGGTGCAGCAACGCGGGCTGGCACGAGCAAGGGACGGGGAGGGTTCGTATCGGGGCGTCGCGACGGGCCTCGACGGCGAGGACGGAATGACGGCTGTTTGCGTCTGTGCTTTCTAAGCGTGCTAGTTTCCTTCCTGCTCTCCTGGAGGAGGGTAATAGCGTCATCCGGATCGACTAAAGTATGCCTTGGGCGGCGGATCTGACTAATTCGCGAGGGTTCGTAACGGGCGGCCGCTGCGATCAGGGGGTTACGGTGTTTAATAGCAAAATCGAAGAAGCGCTTGGATAGGCGCTTCATGAACTGAGCTAACGTGGGGATTTTAAGATCTAAATGTAAACGGTCATTACGGACGTAATAGGGGGCTCCCGTGACTTTACGTAAGAATCGGTTCTGAAGGATCTGCATCCTATGGAGATATCTAGGCTTGGCGTGTGCGTACACGACACAAGCGTAAGTCATGATGGGACGGATCACGGCGGTATAGAGACGCAATTTGCACCTGAGAGACAATTTGCTCTTTTCCGTAAGTAAGTAATGGAGTCTACCCATCGCGAAAGCAGCTCGGTCGCGAGCTGCTTTGATATGTGGCCCGAAGGTCAGATGGTTGTCGAGAATGACTCCTAAGTATTTGGCTTGCTTCTCCCAGGGCTTGGCTTGCCGTACATAGTGATCGGATTGGATATATAAAAGGTACTATAACAAAGACTGCAGGCAGACTGCAACAAAATAAACATAAATACAAATTAAAATATGACGAGGTTGTCTGTATGTAGTGTGTCGTATCTTCTTATTCTTACATAATGTCATGCTAGTAATGCCCAAAGGCTAGGCAGACGTGTACGTCATGAGCACCAATGCGTAAACACTTAACAACTTTTAAAAGTGTTTTAGCTGTACTGTTCTAATTAAAATTTCATCCTGTTGCGAACATAGTATTTCGGAACTCATATTTTTATGAAAACGATCCAATCTCCAAGTTAAAATCGTTATTTTTGCCGGAATTTAGTTTTATATTTAGAAAAGTGTATCTATTAGTGGTCGTGACTGTACCTAATACTACACCCACATTTCGCCAGTTATTTTTAAGTCCCATGTTATAGGGGGCGAGCCTATTGCCATCAACCGCAAATATTAATAGCAATTAATCAATTACACATCAGTAATCAAAGCAAATTAAGAAACGATTCTATATTTGATTAACTCGAGCAAGTAAACTGAAATCATGACCCAAACAGATGAGTTTTCACTTCATAAACTATACATGAAACAAGCAATTCTCTGTTAAAACGATAGCTTTCACACGCAATACTGATGACGCACAAATCCCTAGTAATCGGGGATCCAATTACATAAAACGAATCCCCTTAGAGGTTTTAACACTCAATGTAGCGCCAGAATGCAAATCAGTTAGTTAACATCTGTTTCAAATTAATTTATTCAATTTATAAAGTACCACAGTATGATAATGTTTAGGGTCAGGGGTGAACGTAATTCTAAATAGGTATTAATCAATAAATTGCAAATTTCTTTACGGAGATCTTTGGAAGTTTTTCGTGGGGCGGAAAATTACCTTATAAAACGGTGTTGGTTTTTTTTATTGAATAAGATTAATAGGGTATTGCTGCTTATCTTCGGTGAAGCTTTTGGTTTTTTGACGGTTTATATACGCTGAGAGTTTATTACATTCCGTCAAGCCTTTGTATTTGTAGCCGTGTGGTATCCGGCAGAGTAGAATAGAACCACCCCATTACACTCACGGGTGTCGTATAAGGCGACTAATATCTGAGGCAGAACACCTTGCGCCTCCGTAGACCAGAGAATGGGAAGCAGCGTTTTCTGTTAGTAATTCATCACTGCGATCTCCAATCCGCATGCCAAGCGTGGAGATTACGGCAAATTCCTCCCATCATGGGAGAGGCTTATGTCCAGCAGTGGACGTTATGGGCTGTTATTGTTCTTGTTGTACGTAGGTATTACTGAATGAGTAAACGTAAAAAAAAGTATAATGTCAACTTAAAATTATCAGAGAGTTTAAGGTCTTGTTAAAAAACCTATCTTTAACAATATCTTGTTTTGTCAAAACTTTTAATAGCAGGCCTGGTAAGCTTACATGATATTCCCAACTTTTCTAAAATTCAAATAAAACATATCTCTTGTATCAAGTCCAAAAATCTCCACAAATTCCAAAGTAAAGGTATAGAAGTAACAGTAACCGAACTAGCTACGTATATCTACTATTTTGATAAAATTACCTCTGCTCGCCGAAGCTTCGCTCGACCGCAAAACTCTGTAAAAACTTTGTCTACTCGAGCAAAACAGTTCTTTATAATAAATTCGAAACGAGTTATGCTCCCTTACCAGATCTTTATGATACGATTCCCGTGTATCCCGCGGGATATAACATGTTCTAGAATGCACAATCCGACTCTTTTAGAAACTTACATGGACTCGCTGTGGCTGGACACGGCTGCAATAAGGAGTTCCTCTCTTTAGTAGACTTTATTTGATATATAAATGTATAGTTTGTGTGTGTGTACTATCGTGGTCTTTTCCGCCTGACCAGTTTAATTTTTTTTCACTTAAATGCGCTTAAGTGCGGAGGCACCGAGCCACGCCCCCTTAAAGTTTGGGCCTATTAGGAAAGCGTCAACTTTGGCGCGCAAAATAACAATAACCCTCGTTTGGCGTGCGTCGTCAGTGCGCTCGACCGATTCGGTATCTTTACATTCATTATTTCTATACAAAGTCAAAGGGGCGGGGCTGGGGAGCGTTTCTATGTTGCGAGTGCAAGCAAAAATTAGCTTAGTGGTGGTCAGGCGGGATTGTCCTCGATAGTACGTATAGTGTGTATGTATGTTTTGTACTATAGTACAAATATGCAAAACCTAACTTTACGAGTACATACATTACACACACATAACACACACGTACGTTTGTCTTTGATCCCTTCCGTCCTGTTGTATTTATAAATATTTGTTTTGCGTTTTTATTTTTGTCATTTTGTATTTTCAACCGACTTCCAAAAAAAGGAGGTTCTCAATTCGACTGTATTTTTTTTTTTTTTTTTTTTTTTTTTTTTTTTTTTTGTTATTGTCATGTCCCGCGACAAAAATTTTTTTTTTTCTTTCTATACATTTAAAGAATCTCCAAGACTGAAATTGTCTAGCCTTAGCTTAAATTAATTCGTCTTTAGTTAGCCTATTTTTTTCAAAGATATTTAGATCTAACCTCTTCTCTACGCCATTCAATGTGCCCTTCGACCAAATTTTTACGACTTTAGTAGCAAATATCTCATCAACCATTAACTTAAGAAAAAAGGGTTGAAAATACCTCGATATTATTCATCAAGAGTTATCGATAGAGTCCATCGATATCTCTCACTTACACAGTTATATACGAAGATTTATGATGTCACATGAATGGAGGGCCTTTTTTAAGTTTTTATAATTTCACATCACATTTGTGTATCGGTTCATAGAAGACACCTACTCCTAGGAAAAAGCAACCCTAAAAACGTGGCCTTAGAACTTGTTGAAGTAGGTATACAATAAAACAACAGTCATAAATCATTTACACAGCTTTCACATTAAATAAGAACAAGATTCCTTATCTCGCGTAGCATAACTCCTAAAGTTCAATTTATTATTATTTATTCAATTGAAACATTAATCCGAACGTAATCCGCGATCTCTTAAAACGTCTGCAAAAGAAGATGGAGATTAGAGACCACTAACAGTGGTTGGCAATTCTTATTTAAGTTTAAATAGGTTTCGCGATGCAGCGATCTACGTGAGCTCGGCGAGGCCGGAGATTGAGCGCGCGGCTCGCGGTGAGCGACCGGGCAACTTTGACAAAGAGTAATGATCCCTCGCGATCGGTCCGACACCTCGCGCCGCTACCACACAGACTCGAGATTTTACCACAAAAGAAATAATGTTTCTTGACAATATTCGAACTGTCGCTTGTTATAATGTATTTACCTCGTAAAAATCCAGGTTACTAGGACACAATATTGCAAATAATTTTGCGAAATTAATGGAACAGCTCTACTTACATAACAAAGTACACCTCTTCAAAGAATTTCTAATGTAACAACGTACTAGGTAATTCTAAAGGAAAAACCATACGTCTAGTCGAATAATAAGTTATTGTGTACGCAGAACGTAGGAACGGCGCCATTTTCTCGCTCGATAGCGAACCATTGTATCGACAATCTTCGAAACGAAGTTGTTATCTTGGCGGCTCTCACGTTTTGTTGAATTAGTAAGAGGGTACAGACAAATGGCCATGTAAGAAACACGGAACGATCTCCGACTCGGTCCGAAAGCGATAGTGCTCCACTAGTTACGATAATAAATAGGGGCTTAACGCTAGCAAATGGCCGATTAGGGCATTCTTGACTACAACACTGGCATTCTGATAAAGTTAGCGTTTGCTTTGCAACGACTCTCGTGGGTTTTATGGCTAACAAATAGATAGCTCCCACATTAAATCACTCACCTGTTTTAAGGTTTGAATTGTTTATGGTCAGTAAACTTTAAACTGCATTCGAAAATATTTTTTCATGAATTTTCAAGTCTTAAACTGAGCTCTGTAAGTCTGACAACCAGTCTTACCAAGGGATATCGTATTACCCAGTACTAACTGGTTTGTGGCAGTCGCTCCATGTAAAATAGTGGTATTCAGCAGCATCCGGTTAGACAGGAAGCTGACCACAACATAGTTGGGAAAAGGCTAGACCAATGATGATGAGACTGAGCTCTAACGCCTTTATTATCAACCAGAACGGATTCACACCTAAGTATTTCATAATAATAATTAATGCGTAATTTATACCCTACTTTCTTGCATCATATACTTCTCTTCCAATTTAAATTACCAATTAGAAACAGAATAAACAGTTGATATAAACACTAATGCAAATCGTTCAATTGTTCAAATAAGACTACTACGTGAAATACGTTTTCGCCAAAATTAATTCAACCTCATTTTAACGAGATTCAGCCATTAGACCTTTTATTAAAGCCAATTCGACAAATTGAAAGCTTAAGGTTTAATTAAGATAATTTCTAAGTCCATTATGGTCTCGTCGCTTATTTCGATCGTTGTATTGGATATTTTATGTAACTTATCTATTTATTTTAAAAAGTACTGCCACATCACATATAGGTAGTCACATTACACTTAGGTATGCTATAAACCATCTTAATGACTAAAGGAGTTATCTTATTTGAAAACTCTTTAAAGTTTAAGTGGTCTACCCATATTTATTTGATGTATTATTTCACTTTTGTTCCATCTATGGATGTTTGACCACCCATTACATACCGATTGCCGTGCTTCTTGGTCCCGGCTGACATTTGTAGATATTTGACAGTCGTTACACGTGTGGCTCGAAAATCTGACAGCCAGTCTTACCAAGGGGAGCCTCAACCTGACGTCCTCAACTAGGTTGTCGAGGTCAGATAGGCAGTCGCTTCATATAAAATACTGGTATTCAGCTACACCCGGTAAGACTGGAAGCCGACCCCAACGTAGTAGGGAAATGGTAGGCAGATGATTTCACTTTTTCCTTCTACTTCTTCTTCCTTTAGAAAAAAAAAGAAAAACATGAAATGTTCTCATTTCATACAGTTTACCTTATTTCAATACAAAACAATAATGGGTCACCTATTATATGGATTAGTATCTCAATTGCCTATTATATTACAAAATATGAAGGCATGAGGGTCTATTGTTAGGATTATTTTATAAGATTACTACAATAGCCCATTCTTTGCTGTAAGTACAAAGAATAAAATTTGTACTCACACAACAATTTACTAAATATATGCTACAATAAAAGTATATTAAAGTGAGTACTTGGTTTCATAAAGAAATATCTATATTTACAACGATTTTTTTCTGGATTATGATTAAGTAACATTAAATAAAGTTCGCAACCAAAAATAGCACATTGAGTAGTGTTTGTAGTAGACGAAATTCTACGAATCTTTGATTGTAAGTGTAATTCCCGGATTGAGAGTAATTGCTTTTCTGTTAAAAATATCTCAGATCTTAGAGGTTATACAACTCATCTTGTTCAACCTTCCAAACTTCTGTGAAAAATACTTGTTAATGGGGTTTTAATACCCTAGTTGTGAAATCCATGACTTAATTTAGTTGCGTATCATAACAATGCTATCTTGTTCAGCTAGTATAGTAACATGGTTTTTTTTTTTTGTATCAAATAAAGCTTTAAATAATCTGTCATCTAGTAGGTATGTAGCTTTATGTATTATTATCGTTATTGTTCTTTTCATCACGAATTGATTTCAATTATTGATACTTGAATATAAATGGCATTGAGTAGTATTAATATAATCAATCAAAATTTATTTTATTTAATAAATGCATGTCTTTGTCATGTGTTTTTTTCTCTTGTTTACTTTTTTATATAATTTTGTCATTTCTATTCTATCTTTTTGTTTCTGTTTATCCTGTGTGAGTTCAATAAATACTTTTCTTTCTTTTCTTTCTTAAAGAATTGGCAGCAGCAAAAACAAATGTCATCATTTTACACAGGTAATCAGCCCATAATATTTACAGTACTGAAACGCAGCCCTCATCTCTATGGCCCCGGTATGGGTCGTAAACCACGCAGACCGACAGTTAGTTTTACACAACTATCATAGTTTGCGTTGGTTATAACAACATCAGCTACGCTGTAGCGTGCTACGCCGTAGCACCTACGACGGCTACGCAGCTTTCGTAGAGGTGTAGCAAAACAACGCAGTAAGATGAGTCGACTCAATTGTATTACAATTTTAAATAACGAATAGTTATTAGACCAATTTCAATATGGAATGTGACATGAAAAAAAAAATTCGCTACATAAACTACTCCACGGATTTCGAAACACGATTGTAAATAACAAAGCCATTGTAATAATCACATTATAATTTTCTGTCCGGAAAAACGTTATTGTCGTAATTATACGAAATATAGAAAAACGCTTTGTCAGTTGATAGTTTTGGTGTCAGTATTCGGTTAACAGTACCAGCAAAATATTAAGTAGTTAAATAAAAGTAGAAACATAGTTACGGTTTCTTTTACTTAGAAATCAAACTAACCATGTTAAGAATAACAGTGAAAGAAAAGCCTGTGTTTAAGAAGAAACGTGATAATTACGCGCGAAGGCTCAAGACTCAGAAACTGATCAAGTATTTACAAAGCGAGTTAAGAACTTCTACCACTCATGGTCTGCCTTACATCGCTAACACAGAAATACATTGGTTTGAGAGGTACTGATTATTATTTGGTAGCTGAAATTTTTTCAATATTTTTTTGTTGCAACCTTCATGTCATTATCTGAGTAGCCTTTTCCCGTCTATGTTAGAGTCAGCTTCCAGTCTAATCGGATGCAGCTGAATACCAGTATTTTCCATGGAGCGACTGTCTATCTGACCTCAACAACTCAGTATTGGGTAATACGGTACCCCTTGGTAAGACTGGTCGTCTGAATTTCGGGCCACTGAAACCCTGTAACGATTATCAAAGATCTACAAATGTCAGCCGGTACAAACGGTTCAAGGTAAGCGTCCACCTGTCCGCATCGTACGCATCGGACACATCGCATCGAACACATCGGACACATCGCATCAAACAGATCGTAGTATTATTGAACAGATTCGAGGTATCCGTACAGACGATCCGTTTGATGCGATGTGTCTGATGCGTACGATGCGGTCAGGTGGACGCTTACCTGTAACGGAAACTCGATATGTAATGAGTAGTCACCCATCCACGGATCAACCTAGGCAAGCGCGACACAACCTGAAGATTAATCCGAGCGGCTGCTATATTATTAAGCTACGAGTTCTTCCTGGTTTGTTACTAAGAACTTGCAGCCTATTGGATAAAGACTCTCTTCACGACCTTGGTCTAAAAAATATGTTTATCTCTCCAACTTGTTGGAATTTAATCTTGTTAGAACAGGCTAGCTTAACAAGTATTTAGTTTAGACGAGGATTTTCAGCGGAATTTTTTCGCTGTGTTTCAGAATATTTTGGGCGGCATGCTTTGGCATATCCTGCGCCATAATTTTCGTCCTTTTGTCTGCTCAATATACGAGACTTGTGGTAAGTAAGTAGATAAGATCCAAGTAGTAATATGGGTCATGGAGTTCCGAGTAAGTAGACAAACTGTCACAGGCAGTAACGAACGACGCATTATAAAACTTAACTTCTAAAACTTGATATGCCCGAATGTATGTGTGCGCTTCTGTCCACATTGTTTTAAAGATGATTTTACCGTAACTCATTTTATTTTTAGGAGCAACCTATAGTGAACAGCGTAGAGAAAGACTACTTGAACTGGAACGTGTCCTACCCAACGATTGTGTTGTGTCCCGTCACCAAAATCGACAACGAAATGTTTAATTATTATGTCAAGTACGTTTATGAATTACTTACGATAGCTTCTGCCCGCGAGTTTGTCTGCGTGAAGTTTCTTGTTTTACAGTGAAATCACATTTACACACACAGATCAGCATTTTCTTGCGTCTTTTCCCTTTCTATCACTTAGAATTGCAACTCACTAAAGTAAGAGGTTCTATGGCACGTTAAAGTGCTTCCGATGCCGATTGTCGATTTCGACCGGACTTCTCGCTCTACCAAATGACGCCTTGACGCTACAGAATGAGATAAAGGTACTCGAAAACGCAGATCCATACGTTTAGCTTAATGTGAGTTCACCCTTAACATAAAACATATTCTATGGCCCTCGGCAGTAGTGTAGCTTTCTATCACCACCATGGACCACAAGTTTTGGTGAGTAGGTACCTACCTCTTACTTCCAAACTGTACCTATTTATTGTATTAGTGTAGGTAGACGTAGACTGTTTTACTAATAACTCGTTACTGTTTGCATACGTTTTATACAAAAATATGTTTTTTCAGTGATACTCTCAACAGAACTGGGTATAACTTAGAGTCGTACTACTCAGCGATTATTTCAGTCTCTTTGGAAGCATTAAATGTCCTAGATCTACCTCCACCTGAAATATTACAGGTATACTTACACCGGCTATTCTTAACTAAAATTATTGCTGAAAAATGCTGAAAGTGATGACGAAGTTCCATTTTCCAATAAGATAATATCACGCCTGTAACCTCCGAAGGGTTGGCCAGAGATGTACCCTAATAGTATCCACCTACATTTCGCTAGTTATAAGCAGTGGCGTAGCTAGTCCTAGTGGGGCCTATAATTTTTGGGGGGCCTTTGAACCAGAGTGCGGCGAAGCCCAAAAAAAGGAGAAAATCACAAATTATTTTTGCAAAACTAAGCAAATAGCATCCTGACTTGTATCGATTTAGCTGTCATTCATTTTATTATGAGAATGTGTGAGCGAGCAAAGTGAGACAAAAACATGTGTAACTGTGACCATGACTAGCATAGGTAATAACTTATGAAGAGCTAAAATAGAAAATGACAACCCTGAAAGGTTTTAAATTTTCATCGAAAAGCGAGCGAAGCGAGCTCGAAATTTTGGTGCTTTCTGGACCACGACTGGTGAAGCCTCCATCAAAGAGCGAGCAAAGTGAGCTCGAAAAATTGGAGCTTTCTGGACCGTGATACGTTACATTTTCGTTTTATCTTTTATCAAGAAGAATATTTGAGGTTTGGAGGTTTTGTGATTTTTTTCCTCATCAGGAGCCCTCACTCGGGGACCCCATATAATTAACACGGCTGATACGGTGGTAGCTACGCTCCTGGTTAAAAGTCACATGTAATAGGGACGAGCCTGTTGCAATCACCCGGGCACAACTGCTACTTTAATATTACTGATGAAAAGCCCGATCTGGAAATCGAACCCAGGACCTCATTCTCATCATTCGCGCTGGTTGTCTCTACGAAACCATTAAAAGCTTAATTTTTTATAGGTTATAAACCCTGAAGACTACGCCACAATCGCAGCAGATTTGTTCATGAGATTTAACAACCAGACATTGACGAATAATTTAAAATGGCCCATAACTATCGACACTACCATGACTGAGATGGGAATATGCCATATTATTAACTCTAACGTTGCGATACTCGACGATCCTACGTAAGCATTTTCGGGTCATTGTCTTTGCACAGTAGATAAAACCTGATGGATAGAATAGGCTAGTTTCCACCATCAATAAATTGCAAATCTATTTAGTCCGTCAGTTAGAGTATTGGAAAATAATGGACACGTATTTTTTGTTTTTTAAATATATAAAGAGGGTTGACACCTTCAAATACCGTGGGTATCTGGTGACCTCTGACCTGAGAGACGATTCAGACATAGAGCGGGAACGTAGGGCGTTGTCTGTTAGAGCGAACATGATAGCTCGCAGGTTTGCACGATGCTCGAAGGAAGCAAAAAACACTCTTTTCAGAGCCTATTGCACTTGTTTTTATTCGAGCGCCTTGTGGGCTAACTATACTTAAAAACAGTACAGCGCCCGGCGCCCTACGAGTTCAATTCAACAATGCCTATAGGATGTTGTTGGGGTTGCCTCGGTACTGCAGTGCGTCAGGGATGTTCGCTGAGGCACGCGTTGACTGCTTCTATGAGACGATGCGAAAACGGTGCACATCCTTGGTGCGCAGGGTCCGCGCCAGCTCCAACACCTAATAAGTGTGTTGTGTTTTGTTTTATTTTTATTTATTTTTCTAAAAAAATATTTGATGTACCTACTGCTAGTATATGATCTAACTGTTGATTGAAATAAAGGAATTGAATTGAATAAATCAATGAATATTGCAAAAAACCGCAAGTCAAATAAATCAATAAATCGTATCAAAACTCGAGAGTGGGGCTCGTGACGTCACAACGCACTAAAAATTATAGCACGGCGTGACGTATTGACAATTTGAAAAGCGTCGTATCTTCGTCAATTTTGGTTTACATAACAAAAGAAAAAATACGTGTCAAATATTTTTTGATAATCTAACTGACGGACTAATTAGATTTTTTCAGGACACAAGACTATTATACGGACGTTTTGATACTCAACATGTATAGTTCAAACTACTGTACTGTACTAACTAGGCGTAGATACATAATATAAGTATCCTACCTAAGCTCACCACCTTACCTCACTCCGTATCCTACCTAAGCTCACCCCCTTACCTCACTCCCCACCTCATTACCTATCATCGTCATTCCTTTGCCCTTATCCTAATTCACTTGGGGTCGGTGCATCATGAGTCTTCTTCTTCCATACGGATGGCGAGTAGTAGAGAACTACTACTCGCCATCTCATCAGACACCTCTTTTCTTTGGTCTTCCTCTACTCATATACCCATCCACATTCATACTCAAAACTTTCCTCACGATATTTTCCTCATTCCTCCGCATCACATGCCGCCCATACCACGACAACCGTATACTGCACAACTTTAAGTTATGTTTACCAGCGATGTTTATACATCACATGATATTATTTAAACCTCTCAGTATATAAAATTTCACCAGGGCTAGAGACGTGCTAAATTCATAGTAATAATTTGAGTGATTTTACCGTATATTCTAGCTAGGCCAATACATATAGTTAACTGGATGATCGATTCATTGTAGATACCTCTTACAACTTGTCCCGTACCGAATCAGACTCCTAAAACCCATGTCTAACCAGACCCATGTCTCAACAAACACACTAAATAGAGACCCATCCAAACCGATTAATGTTTTCCCTTAACGTACCTATTGGTTGATTCGATTAAAAGCTGTCTACATGCGCCCTGCCCATCAAAAAAAGCCATAAAATAATGGCATATAAAAATTAAAAAATAAGTTTTATCTTTATTGTAATAATAATATTATAAAGAGGTAACATTTGTTTGTAAGTTTGTATGTAGGGAGTAATCTCCGGAAATGATGAACCAATTTTAAAAATTGTTTCACTTTTAGAAAGCTACATTATTCGTGAGTGCTATAGGCTATATTTTATTCCCGTACTCCCACGGGAACGGGAACTACGCGGGTGAAACCGCGGGACGTCAGCTATGTCAATTACTGGTTTTTTAGGGTTCCGTACCCAAAGGGTAAAAACGGAACCCTATTACTAAGACTTCGCTGTCTGTCCGTCTGTCTGTCCGTCTGTCTGTCACCAGGCTGAATCTCATGAACCGTGACAGCTAGACAGTTGAAATTTTCACAGATGATGTATTTCTGTTGCCGCTATAACAACAAATACTAAAAACAGAATTAAATCAATATTTAAGGGGGGCTCGAGGGTGCGCGAGTCCGACTCGCACTTGGCCGGTTTTTTTATTTAATTGTTTTCTCTCTAATATAATTACAAACTAACTAAGCTAATAATGACGTCAATAAATATAAATTCAGTCAAATTTATCCAACCTAAACCGAATCCAATTTCACATTCACGTTCTAACAAAAACAAATAAATGTTCTTTTTTTTTTTTTTTTTAACAGCTTTTTCATTTGTAGGCAATGCACTTACATTTGCATGACGAAGCACCACACGAACCGTGTTCCATTAGGTAGCAAACATTCTTGTTTTGTATTGCAGTAAATGGAGTGACAGTACAGTGGCATACGCCAAAAACAACATTGAGCTCTCTGTGCACGACATTGACTTTTTTGTGCAGTTGGTTAACTACGCCAGTGTCTATAGGGTGAGTAACATCAGCTACGGTCTATTGCTGATCTGGCAGTAAAGTTGTAAGTTTTGTGTGCCTATAGCAGAGCAGATATAGGTACCTACTGGTGGAGTAAGCAGATATACTTTTCAGTTTAAACGTAAGGGTTCATTTTCATCCATGCTAACTTTATACATGAAAAACCACTGAACCGATTACTATGAAATTTGTCAGTTAGGGGACTTTGATTCTGGTTACTTTTTACGCCGACGACGCGGAGTAGATAAAAATAATTACAGATAACATCATAATCTTGTAATGAACGCACACGATTCAAAGTCGTAAGCTTACATACACAACTACAATTACATAATAGCCATAATAGGGTAGGTAATATAATCTTCCGCTATTGGTTTACCCTATAATTGATTTCTGAAGCCCTTTAATTCACGTCTATTTATAGTTGAGCAATATTTGCCGACCCGGTTACGTTACCCTCTGAATTTAAAAGTACTTATTATCTTATTTTTTTTCCTGCAATGCTTTAATAAAACATTAGGGTTTAAAGTGGCATTAAAAAGATAAAAATCTTTCTTGCAAGTGAGTGTTAGAGGTATCAATCTATATTAATACTAAGATACTAATCTTTAGGTACTAATATTATAAAGAGGAAACATTTGATTTTTTGTTTGTTTGTGTGTTTGTTACGATTTAACTCTAAAACTATTCGACCGATTTTAAAAATTCTTTCACTATTAGAAAGCCAAGTCTTTACTGAGTAAACATAGGCTAAATTTTATCCCCGTACTCCCACGGGAACGGGGACTACGCGGGTGAAACCGCGTGACGTCCGCTAGTAATATTATAAAGAGGAAAGATTTGTAGTTTTGTATTTTTATATTTTTGTATGTAACGAATAAACTTAAAAACAACTGGACCTATTTGAAAAATTATTTCAGCAATGGATATTGGATAGCTACATTATCAACGAGTAACATAGTGTTATCAATAGTAAATTCTATCACATTTTATCCAATTGGATTTGTTAAATTATATTCGATTGTAATATTAAAAGTATTATTTTGACTACTGTAGTACCGTCTGAGTTCGTAGATGGCACGACTAACCAATCATACGGCATTGATTGGAATGTAGGCAGAATGGTGGGAGAACGTCACGTTGGTTGTCGTGCCAATCCTGCGAGCTCAGTCGTACCAGGGGCGTGAAACTTAGAACTTTTGCGATTTTCGACCTTAATGACATACAAGTGCTGCCGTCTTTGAAAGTTTTGCAGAACTAAATGTCGTTAAAACCGTTTCCAAGTGATTTTAATCTCACTAGATGGCGCCTGTTTTGCTAGAGCGACTGTTTTATTGACAGAACTGTCAATGCCGGAGAAATCATTCAATGTCAATGCGACTTTGAAACCATTTTTTTAATTTGAATTCAAACTTGAAAAGTTGTTTTTCCGCGTTATCGTAGTGTTATTTGTTGTTTATTGTGTTGTTATTATTAATTTGTGTTGTTGTTACTGATTTTGTATTTATATAACTGTAAATTATTTCTTATTTATTTTATTTTTTTATTTATTTAAATGAAGGATAAGTGATTAAAAAACTATGTAGTTAAAATGATTTTGTTTTATTATTTTAATAATTTATAGGCGATCGTACACCAGCAGTCTGATTTGCATTTAATTGTGCTTGTTACATAGGTATTTATTTTCTTTGTTATATGCAAATCTGACTCAGGCTGCGGTGTAAGGTCGCCTTTTCAGTAAACTCTCTTTCAATTTTTTACCTATAGCCACGGCTTTGGCGGTTAGTTCTGATAAAGTTTCATAGACGGCAGCACTTTCTTCGTGGACGTTCTTTAGGGTCGACTTGCCTCTCTATTCCTTTTTTTAGTTACTATTCGGACGTCGAGAAATCGACTACTACAACCTCATTTGTTTCTTGAGAATATCCAGTGCTGATTGAAGTGTATTTGATTTTGTGTTGGAAAAATATAAGTACATGACATATAGTCTATTATTTCTATACCTTATTTTACAAAGCTATGTACCCAAGCAACGGTTAATTTTGATATTTAAACTATCACTAGATTCTCTGGGTACAGAGACCACAATAGGCTATATTTTTATCCCCGTACTCCCACGAGAACGGGAACTACGCGGGTGAAACCGCGTGACATCCGCTAGTGTACCATAAACCTATTTTTAACTAAAAGTAGGTTTACGGTAGAAAATAAAAACCGTGGTAGTGCACATTTTAAAATTGCAGGTTTATACTTTGAGCCCAGACGAAGTCATTCTGAGAGGCACGCCAGCGTTAACTTTCGAAACTGAAGGGTTCTTGTCTTTTGGAGTGCAAATTACGAGCACTCGAGCTTCAGAGGATCTCGAGTACATTCCTTTGCATCTTCGGAAGTGCAGGTAAGGGTGACGTCGTGATTGTAAGAGTAGACGTGTAGTGCCAAGTAGTGTGTTTGATAGAGTTACTTATTTGTTAGGTGTCTACCAACCTTACTTGTATCCAAGTTTAACTAATTTTGAAAACGCATAAGTTGAAAAATAGTAAAATTACCCCGGTAAAATTTAGTCCTTTCTGGTAAAATTACGGAATTTTACAACCTATATTATTCATTGCAGATTCCCCAACGAAACAACTAGTAAAAGATACCCGATTTACTCGTACAATCGCTGCTTATTAGACTGCAGAATCAGGATGATATTCAAACTGTGCGAATGTATACCACATTTTTACAAGCCAATGGGTGAGTTCTGTACTTATTTAGAGTTTACTTTTTATCCAGAAGCTCATACGTACAAACAATTATTCCGTGCGGATATCGTCCCCACCTCAAGACAGCACACATTGATATGTGACTGAAACTGACTTGGCCACCATCAGGGATTTTAATTTTGATAACACAAAAAATTAGTCGCTAATTAGTCGAAATTTGTCGCTAAATATCAGAATTTGTCGGTCACTGGTTCAAATTTAAAAATTTGTAGCACTACTTGGGGCCCTTTTTTCTCGGATGGGAAATCATCAAATTACCCCTTTCGCTCTGGGTGGAGCGGAAGGGAGTGACAGACTTTTACCGACTAAAGCCTGTCCATGTTCCGTACCTTCTTTGCCCTTTGTGTTCCGGAGCCGCGGTATCTCTTTCGAACAGTCCCGCAGCCCCGGCAGGCGTAGGCCCTTGCTTGGCCAAAGGAAGGGGTCCCTTCCTTTTGCTGACATCTCTTTGAAGCGCGAGTGAAACACCAACGCGCCGTCGACACGGCCTGTCGTCATAAAACGAACGGACGGCGAGCTAGCCAATAGCTCACTGTCCATAGGCCCGCGTCTACGGTGGCCAAGGGCCACCACGTGACCCCCGACGCCCGGTGTGTCTCCCGAAGCGGCTGGGACGTGAGGCTCTCACCTCACATCCCTCGCCTCGCCGCGTGAAGGGAGGTGGCGAAACGTGGGAGGGAGAGATCCCTCTCACGTTCCGCAACCTCCTTCGCTAGCATGACTGCTTCGCAGGTGACGGCGTCCCATTCTGTCTGGCCCCGGACCATGCATTGAACTAGGGCCGGACGCGAGAGGTCGCCGCCGCCGATCGCCGCTACGAGGACACGGCGGTACTCTGCCCAAGCGGGGCACACCTCCAGTGTGCTCTACCTTGTCATCCGGTCGATCCTCGCAATGGTAGCACCCGGGCGTTTCCTCCCGCCCGACCGGACCTGCGTCAAACGGAAAGTGAGGGCGCCGTGGCACCTCTCAAGCCACTCCTCAAGGAGGGGACTTATCGCCACTTTTGTGGCGTGGACTGGATGGGGTTGCGACAGTCGCTCTCTCCATGTCGCCATGAGATCGCGCCGGTAGTCTGTCCGCTTAGCGACAATTTGCCGCAGCAGCGGAGTTTCTCCCCGGCGTAGAGCCTCCGCGCGCCATTCGTGCAGGCATACTTGAAGCCTTAAGTATTGTTTCAGTAGGTACTAGCAATAACGGATTTATTTTGCGATTTTAGATCACGAAAGAATATGTAACTTAGCAGAACTGGAGTGCGTTCTTGAATACAAAAGGGAAATTATGAAGCTGTCCATTGACAATGAAACTATGGGAAAGTTCGACAACATGCACGACTTGCCAAGATCCTTCCGCGATTGCGGTTGTTTGGGTAACTGTGAAGAGGATGTGTTTAAGAACGACCGCGAGCAATTCTTGCCTCAGGTGTCTATGAACCGACTGAGAGTCAGCGTATCTGCGTTTCCCAAAGTTCGAGTCAAGAGGGAAATCATATTTAGCTTTTATGACCTTTTCTGTGAGTATTGAGTTTATTTATTGTCTGTTTCCTAAGGTAAGACAGAGTGTGCTGTATGTAGGAAAGTAGACGTAGAGTACCTATATTGTCAACTAGCTGACGTCCCGCGGTTTCACCCGCGTAGTTCCCGTTCCCGTGGGAGTACGAGAATAAAATATAGCCTATAGCACTCACGAATAATGTAGCTTTCTTCCAGTGAAACAATTTTAAAAATTGGTTCATTACTTCCGGAGATTACCCCCTACATACAAACTTACAAACATGCAAACTTACAAACAAATGTTACCTCTTTATAATATTAGTATAGATTATCAGTTCCGATGTAGTATAGAAGCATCTGACCAATTTTTTTCATTACAGTGCGAAGTGGAGGTGTCGTCAACCTATGTATCGGCACATCAGTCATTTCAATAATGGAGTTAATGTTAACAGCTCTAAGGATCCCTATCTACGAGATAATGCAAATAGCAAAGGGTGTCTGGCGGAGGTACAAACGGTCAAAACTACCGAGGTTGTCAAACAGTAAAAAACAAATGTGAATTAAATACGATTTATTCAATTTCTCTTTACAATAAGTCTTTCACTTTTCCAAAAATACGGTACCGTAAAACACGTTAGATACCTGTAACAAAATAAAAGTAAGTATTTTACCTATGAGCAAAAAATTTGAGGTGGAGACAAAAATAATTCAGCCAATGGACATAGAGGTACCCCGTAAAACTGCCTAATATTCACCTTGTCGCTTGCAGTGTAATTCTCCTTGTCGCCTTCATGTGTTGATATCGTTCACTGCCCATTTTCATCTTGAGATACCAAACCGTGCATGCGCCATCTGTAAGTCGTAAACACATGATAGGATGCAAATACGCGATTATTGGAGCTGTGGCGATGTTTGAACAAAATATTTATAGGCGTTCAAAAAAACATCGCCGATCTACACCTAGTATGCAGAATTCTAAAATGTCGTATTACTTGGAGAGCCCATGTCAGATAAACACGGAAAAAAAGTTCATACAAAAAGTTTATACCTTATTACCTGTCAGCTTAATGGGTGGCGAAGGCGGTTTCTGCTTTAATATTTATCCATTTTATGAACATTAGTTCATCACAACTTAGCTCGTTGTTTGTCACCTGCAATAGACGTTTATTAAAACAAAACTTTTCAAATGTTACACGTAGGTACAGAAGGATTCACGAAAAAGTCCAAAGTTCAACTAGTTATCCAACATGGCATGAATCACGAGACCATCGAATAGAAATGACGCAAGTACCTACATCAAAAACAAAGTTACAAATCGTGAATCTATTCCATTGCGTCCGCTAATGTAGAGGATACAAACTCATTGGGCAGCGGACAGTACACGGGCCGACCAAAACAATCTTCTTGCCAAGTTGAGTGATAAGTGATAACCAACATAGTACCGAGTGATCGAAAGTCGCTCCATGAAACGCTGGATACGCCTTGACATGTTTAAGGGTTTTCGTGTTAAAAATTTGGAAACCGGCTCCGATCCAAAAATCTCTATTCAAGTGAGTATGGATTTTTTTCTAAGTATGACAGTTCTATAAAAACCCCATGCACACCCGAAACAAATAGCAAAATTCCAAGTTCGATGACAGAAAACTTACCATTCGAGTCGAAGAAGTCTGAAGACGTATTTCATAGTAACTGCGACGCATCACAGAACCAACTTTTGCAATCTTCGAAAACTTTTCGTGGTGAATGAGACAGCTCAATGTGCAATCTTTAGCTACTTATTGCGAAGTAAACACATGGATAGCTACATATCTACGATTCCAATTTTAACAGTCACTGGTCGAGAGATAAAATAGGAAATAAATTACAATTATTGCAACCAATAGAAGGTATAGCTCATTCAGCTATTTTTGGCATAATGATGAAATATTACTGTCGTTGTTAAACATAACCAACTAACGAGCATTGTGTGGCTTATGCAGCAGATGTCGACCGAATTCAATTTCTTAAATAGTACACAGTGAAACTGTGTTACAATAAGTTAGTTAATTACCGGGACTCGGTCAATGTAAACACGTAGGTACCCAGTTATAACCAGTAAGTAGCATGCAGTTGAAAATATAAACCAAATAAAAATCTTTATGCGTTCTCAACAACAACATACAGTATGTAAATTTCAACTGGCAATGGAATTGGAAAATCAAAAGCAATTCAAAAATACAGGCTCCGTTGTTTGCCGATGCTGCAAGATCTTTCAAGACTTTTAACTAAATACCTTGTAGTTTAAGGAATTGAGTTGATTATGCCCCGTCTTACTTCTGTCACGACTTCTGTTATTTCATAACTAGCACGCCGTGCTTGGCAGGACCCTATTGCCAAGTTGTGACTTACAAAATTTACCAAATTGCTTTACTGTTCCAGAAACAGACAATGGCCTCGACAACTTTTACGTTTATTTAGATACACACTTAGCGACATCACCAACTGCACAATGAAACTATTTGCCTGACACCTCGAAATAGCATGAGACGTAAATTGTGTAAACATTAACAAGGAACTTCAACGTCACAACGTTTTAAATCCATAAAATTATTCATGGATCAGTCGAAAAATATGGAGCACAAGATAACAATAATTTTTCCTCAAATGAAATTTATTAAGCTTTCTTTAATCATTAGGGCTACATAAAACATTCAGACGCTTACATTAACTTAACCTAAAATACAAGTATTATCGATAATTCAACGTCAAACGAGACAAAGTTTTGAGACACATCATCAAACACAATTCAAGACGAAGATGGGAAATCATTCCTTTATCCAGGCAGCTGAGTGTATACAAACCCCAAATCAGACCAACTTCAAAACTTCCCTGAAAACACAAAAATTAAAATATTTAGATGTCTTGTCCGAGCCATTCATATCCATTCAATTGCAACATATAGACGCCAATTTTAATGATGAGTAGATTTTTCAGCGGTTTCTTCGTATTTTATTTTTAGAATTTCAAGACAAAGACAGGGAGCAGGTAACCACATATCCATCTCCTAGGTAGGACAAAATGTGCAAGCCGGACGAACGACATTAGCAGAAAAAAACATGCTTATTTCTATTGATGGAACCCTACAGCCGATAAGTGACACATCATCAAATGCACACAAAACTAAGAAATAGTTTTCATCTGACAACAGTCAATACGGTACATAAAGTTGTAAAAGGCTAAGGATAAAAATATACTAAGATCTTATGCACCCAACAACGGGAAAAGAAGTAACACACGATGTGGGCGCGGAAAATCTGGCGGTGTTAGAAAAATCTACTCATTGACTATTTTCCCGTAGGCACGAGTCTAACATTTACGAGAGTAAAAGAAAGGAAATTGCAAAGTATTCCTAGAAGCAAGGGTTTCAGTTTTCTCTGGAAAAAAACCAAGGCAAGGAAAATAGAATGCAACAAAATTTGTATCATCAGTAAAAGCACTCACTCTCCTTCTGTATGCTAGAAAAAGCGAACGTCTATTGTCCTGCCATCGATGCGGGTCCGGTCGAACATTTCTGAATATTTATTAAGGAAATGTACAACAACAATAGGATGATTTTTATACTATACTAGGTTTAATTTTTAACTGTGCACTGTGGACTGGTACGTGAGACCAAAATCTTCTAAAGCAACACATTTCAAAAATATAAGCTATCAGAGTTGTGTTGATGGCAAAGATTGTAACTTTGATGACTTATTTATCTTGGTTGATTGATACCAAAGCTGGCATGCTAAATTGATGATTTTATGAGCAGCAAATAAAATCTAAGTTGAACTGATGGCGAAGATTGTAACTTTGATGGCTTATATCTCGGAAATGTGAGCCTTTAAAAGATGTTTCACAAAAAACTTGTTTGTATTAATGCCAGGTTTAATGCATGGCCGGTATTTTAAGTGGCGGAAGTTAGGCAGGATAAATAATTCAAAGCCCTTTAATGCTGCAAAGAAAATATGTAGTCTCATTGTATAAAGGATACTTATTGCCCTCTCGGCATCCCATTCCTTATGGAAGCGGACCACGGCTGTGTCTGGCGCGGTCATCTCGGCAAACTTGACGTCGCCGCATTCGCTGAACTTCTCGCGAATCAACTGCCAGGTCACGGTGGGCGGCAGCTATAACAAAGATAACTTAGTTTTAAAGGAAGTTTAATTAAGAATTGTTACATGTGAGTGTGCACCATTGCAATTAAAACCTTAAGTAAATGATGACAAAGTATTTTGACATCTAACAATCGACAATATCGAGAGATTATAAGACGAAAGTGATGTGATTATACTTACATTAGTGATGAGAACCATGTCAGATGTCTTGTCCCGGTTCGACTGCTGCACGCCAGGATCACGTCCGTATTGGGCAGACACTGTCACACCACCCATTTGTCTGCCACCTGCTAACAGCAACAGAAAAATGCATGACCATTACGAAATCCTATCTACGTCTACTGTGACTTACTGAATTGAGCCGCTCTTTTTGGACTAGATAGTTCTAGATAGATTCTGACCAGCTCAAGTCTAAACGACTTTTGTGATAAGTGACTCTGTGACAGTCCATTATACAGTAATTTCTTCTAGAATACCAACCTGAGAGAGGTCCAGAGCTGAGTGAATTATTTCCCATTACATTGCTGTTCATTCCAGAATTACTCAGATTTAAACCTGAGCCGAGATTTAAATCTTGATTACCAAGTCCCAAATTATTTGAGTTCACATTAGCTTGAGCACTCAGCACTGTTGCCAAGTCACTAGCAGTTAAACCTTGTTGGAGCAATTGATTCTGAAGAGCTCCCAATCCTGTCAGACTCAGAGCCTGAAACAGAAATATGATTAAAGTATTTCCTTTTGAGACACCCTTGGTATGTGCAAGCCTAGCCTTCGGTATGTCTGGTAGGGTCTGTCAGACCCACCTGTGCACATAACCCGTAGTTTCCTTCAAATTCGAATTTCGCGACAAAAGTCCGATCACGTGAGTCAGGGAAGCGAGGCATCTGATTTGGGCTTTGCACTGATTGAACAACATTTGCAGTCAAGAAAAAACAACAATAGCCTACTACACAGATACTACTTCTACAGATCATTTGGGTACCCAAGATGACACGACATTGAAAAAATCGACTCCTGGTATAGAACGTAGATGCTACGGACCAGAGCCCTGGAAAATGTTGATAGAAGTGACGAAAACTGAATATTCTTTAGTTATTTATAAGTACATAGAAATGCCTTATATTTTTATAAAGTCTGATTGAGATCTATTCAGTTTTCAATAAGTAATGTATAAGTAGTTTTAATAAGTAAGAAAGAGTTTTTTTTTGTTAAAAACACTACCTAAGTTTAATTCGAAAAAAAAAATATTAATAGTTGTCGATTTCATATATTTTTTTTCTTTTTATAATATACACCCCTAGTAAATATATTAGCACATTTTAATAATTTATTTATCAATAAATATTTAAGAAATTACAAGTTAAAAATCTGGGTCTGATAAACCAACCAGGCATACCGTGTAACTTTTTGCTTCCAGGCATACCGTGTAACTTTTTGCTTCCAGGCATACCGTGTAACTTTTTGCTTCCAGGCATACCAAAGGCTAGTCAAGACGATAATTTAATAACTCCTCTTACCTGAAGTCCCAGATTTCCACCCAAACCTGAGTTAGTATTCAGTTGGTTCGCAGATAATCCTGCACCAAGACCATTCAGGGTCACACCAGCTGAAGGTACAGCTCCCAGAACTCCAGCGCCTAAAGCTGATCCAGTATTTCCAAGACTCAAGTTAGTTGTAGCTGGTGTCTGAGGTGGTAGATTCCTTGCAACATCTCTTAGGGGCTCCCCGCTGGGCCCCAGACCAAGACCAACGCCCTTAAGACCTTCTGGAAGCCTGACTTCGCCTTTCTCTGCCGTACCCCTATCCATGCGCACTGTCATTCTTCTTTCATACAGCGTTTGTTTATCAAACATTGAAATAGCCTGTGAATAGAAAAATAGCATTTTAATTAATTAATTTACTCCAGTTTTAGTACCATAATCACTCAGTAATTTTTTTAAACATACCTGTACGGCTTCAACGGGATGATCATACTCAATAACAGCAAATCCTCTGCTATTGCCATCTTTGTCTATGGCCAGATCAATATTGCGCACTTTGCCAGCCATTTTGAACACCTCCTTAATCTTAGTTCTATCTGCTTTGTAATCAAGCTGAAAATCAATCACATAGCATTTTTAGCCATCCTGTAAATGTGTGAAGAGAAAATATAAAGTTTAAAAGTCATTCATGAATGACTTAACACAAAACAAACAAGGTAATCTCCGAAACCACTGAACCAATTTCAATGAAATCAATCTTTCAAGCCGAACCAACCAAACACATACCCTAAGGTATGTGTTTGGTTGGTTCGGCTTGAAAGATTGGATAGTTTTGGACCCGACAGGTGGCGCCGTGCGAAGCAGGGTCGGGCCGGACGGGTCGCCAGTTAATTTATAAAACAGCTAGAATAATCACGAGTTATTAACTTACATTAGCAACAAACACTTTTTTCACTAGTGGTGGTTGTACACTGATGGAGTCGAGGAACTGGAGGCTGAGACCATAAGTATTGTAATTCTCTGGTTCCCTTGGTTTGTTGAGACCCCAACTGAAATTACTAAGAAATAGAACAATACCTATTGTTAAAAAACAGAAAATAATAAGGAAATAAAAGTAAAATAAAATGTAAGTAAAAAGTATGATGCCAATTTGTATGGCTATGGAATCTGGTACCCTCTCCAACAGCTATGTACCACACAGCTATTGTTGGAAAGCTCTTTTTGAACTAAATATAATTAATTATCACACTTAGCTATCTTGTACCGATGGTGATTAGTGACAGTAGTCTAACTTTGATATCTCGAAATGGCAAAATCTGACTGTGTGAAAAAGATGTATGCTGTTATAGACATAGGCCGGTTTTGATTGGTTAATTGGTTGCTTTGGTTGATTCTCATTTAGTTGCTTGATGATAAAAACTAGATTTGCCCTAACTCTGCTCCAATAGACACACTGACTGCTATGGTTTGACATAAACCCCCATAACTCGAAAGTATTATTAGATATGTTAAAAACGTCCATCGTATTCATTAAAACCATAACAACTTCTGTCAAGCGAAGTTGAGCAATTTACTATGTGTGTTATTACTGTGTTTGTATTTAGTGTTAAGGTTGCAATTTCAGGTAGCAACTTAGTGTTTGAATACCATAAGTTCTCAAATTATATGTTCAAGTGCCTGTACTTCAGTATGCAAGTACATAGTAGGTATTAGAATCAGTACTCGAGTACACCTGATGCAGCCCAAAGTCAAACCATCTATTTCAATTAGGACATTACAAGGTACTTTTAAATGTCAAACTTTAAAACAAAAGAAATAGAATTGATTTAGTCCTTTTAAGTGATAAGATCCATCTCAAAGTTTATATTGCTATGAAATTTATGTAATAAAACAGGCACTTAAAATCAAATGTAAGTACATATTATATTAGAGTACTTACTCCTTATCATCACGAGTGTTTCGGCTACCGCCGCCGCCACCGCCGCCTCCACCCCCTGACCTAGACGAATTTATCCGGTTCCTATCATTCCCTGAAACTTCAGTGAAATAAACAATGAGCTAAGTTAATTACTACCAACAAAGTATCATAATTAGCACACAAAAAGCAAGTTTACCTGTTTCCTCCTTCAACACGAGTTTCCTTCCATTCAACTCATATCGGTGCATAACAAAAAGAGCTTTCTTCATAGCTTCAGAGTTTGAGAACTCAACAACGCCACATCCCCTGGGTTTGCCGTTCTCATCATTGAATAGCTCAACGTAAGCCACATCTCCAACCTACGCAGTGAAAACAAAATTAGACAAAGTTGTGTACAAACAACCATGTCAAAGTACTAAGGATAACGTACCTTTTCTTTGAATAAATCTTTCAACTCCGTCCACCGGAACTCATAGGGGATGTTGGAAACAAACAATCTTTTCCCTTCAGGCCGTTCGCGGTCGTTTGATCGGTCCCTGGTTGCGTCAGAAAATCTGGATGGCCGGTCGCCGCGCCTCGACCGGTCACGCTCTTTCTCTCGCTGATTATCCATTGCAGTTCACACCTATTAAGGATAGTAAGTTAAGTTAATTAATGCAATTACAACGAACGTACATAATAAACGCGCCGCCGGTACTTCGTTACAGTTCGACATTAGAGAATCGATATAAAAACTTGTCATTTAATGAAACTTACCAATACTTTACAATATTATCTGTTAAAATCACAAGCGGCACAATATTACTGATCAAACTATATAAAAAAACACCAATTTATTGATAACGAAAATTCACTTTCATTGATTTCGCTTACAAAATGGCAGCAAAGCGCAATAAAATCTGAAATCACCACTTCACCACGCACTAGTCACTACTCGACTCTAGTGTTGCCAATGGACAGAATAATCGACTATTTGCTTGGCTGGCTGCTACACACGTTACAAAAAATCGTTACGATTGGACGGTACATTTCAAACTGCAACGATAAATCTACATGTGTCTATGAGAAAAACTGTACAGTTTGTCCGATTTTCTCATTGACTTGATTTTCTGGAACTGTACAGTTGAACGGAACAGCATGAAATTTTGGATATTTATCTGTGCCGATAATCCGTGTGTGCCAGTCGTTTCAGTTTTCGCGTGGATCGCCGTCAGAATGTTTGCTAAAATTATGCCAATCTCTAAGAAATACCTTTAGTTCCTTCAATAAATTAACATGGGAATGAGCTTCTCTTTACATTAACCATTCTTTACACCAAATAAGTGTTTTATTTTTCTTAATTTTTTCTTCCTTTTGCTTTTATTTATGCGAATAGTAACCCAACAACTGCTAACGCGTCGTCAGTCAACGAATAAATAATCGTACAGTTTTATAAATCTACATGTGTGTAAGTATGAGAAAAACAGTACAGTTTGTCTGATTTTCTAGAACTGTACAGTTGAAGAAACTGTGCGATAAACGTTATGGCTGCTACACACGTTACGAAAAATCGTAACGATCGGACGGTACAGTTTAAACTGCACAGTTTCGTAGTGCCCACAAGTTACTAGCGTTGCAGTTTGAACACTGTTGTAGTTGAACTACTCTCACTCGCACTCATCTGCAGATGTGCGCGAGATGGACGGACAGACGTTAGAGAGTAGGTCCTCTGTACCGTCCGGTCGTAACGATTTTTCGTTACGTGTCCAGCAGCTAGTACAGTAAAGTGGAACCGCGATAAGCTAGGCTGGGCTATGGCCAATGGAGATTGCAACTGTGGAACTATTGGCGCTAGCATCACTTGTACCAAACATCGTCAATGGTTGAAAATCTGTCGATGTCATTTTATATTTCAAAATAGTTTGACCTCATTGGTCAGATTGGGTCTAAGCTATGGACGCGCCATTTGCAATCAGCTTTGACCAGCCTTCCCCATTCAATGAGGAATGGCAACTGCTTTAATGACGTTCTCCCCATAGGCCTTTTATTCTTGAATGACCCCGTGTCCTTGACAGTACCTACCTACGCACTCCATACTCTACTGTCTTTTTGTCTGTTCATGTGTTTTATTATTATTAGTCCGTAGTGTCCCACTGCCCAGGCCAAAGTCTCCCTCTATTCCTCTAATACAGTATTCTAGCCGCACAAATATGTACAAAAACCAACACTCAATCGGAACCGCACTGCAAGTCTTGCTATTTTGCACTGCAAGCTGGGCTTAACACCCTCTTTATTTGAATTTGTGATGATTGTCAAGGTTTGGCAAGCACGTGGTGCAAGCCATGTGCAAGCATAACGTGTGCATAATACAATTTTTGATTACCAATAAGGTTACAAGTATGTTATCTGCTTTATAAAATAGTAGAAATCATGGCGCATGCAATGGCAACTTTGGACAAAATGGCGTATGTAGCCAATCAGAGAAAAGGATAACGTCAAATAAAAAGTCTTCCAGCCAATCAGGTTTTAGATCTTTCTTCATTCACGAGCAATGTTGCCTGTTTTCCTACAGGAATGAGTCAAATGTGTAGCATTTATACCATAAAATTCAGATTTTTTCATGCGACATCTCAAATAACTACTAAAGCGCTCTCTGTCGGCATTTTCTAACTTTTGTTTGCTCCTCACGGTCGGTGACATATACACGCACACATTCATGTTTGTGATTGTATTGCTTCATAAATATTTTTCGCTTACGATAGCCATGCAGGAGGCAACCTGCGCTAATTTTTTATTAAAATAAGTAGTTTTAATAATCTACAAATTATGGAGCAGAGTAAATCTATTTCACCTAGACTATTTGTGTGCACCGCCATAGAAAACAAGGACGAAGTGGAGGAGGTACCGTGTAAAATTTCGCAGTTTCTCAACAAAGAATATCTATATAGTCCGCCATGTACAATTGTATTTTCTAACACTAGTAGTGGTGGCGCTGCAGTGTGCGTGGCGCGAAATTCAATTTTAGTGAACGCTTTCAGTGATCTTATTAGATTTTATCGTTTTCAGAGGTACGAGAGGGCTTACAACTACTTTCAATCACTTGTGGCTGACTGCAGCGAGAAGGAAGCTCACGACGCGCTCAACAATGCCGTTTGTAAGAATCATGAAGACGTGTCTCTCGGAATGCTGATGTCCATCCTCACAGAACCTCACAATGCAACCAAGTGCTACAGAGATCTGACGCTGGTCACTCGAGACGGTCTAACGTGCGTGCTCAATAACCTGTCCAACTTGATCCTAGAGAGGTACTTGAAGTTTCATGATACTACTCGCAACCAGCTGCTATGGCTTATAAAGGAAATGATAAGGAACGCAGTGACCGGTGTAGACAGTGTCTGTTGGAATCTAATGCGTTATGCATCTGGAGGAGATATTACTCCCAAGAACATAATACTGGTTGAATCTCTTTTAGATATTTATATTGAAAATCGGGCATGGTTAGACAAGTTTCCTGTACTTATATGTATGGTGGTGTACACATACATGAGATTGATAGAAGATCATAATATACCACAGCTGATGAGCCTGAGACAGAGAGAAGTCAATTTTGTTATCACTCTCATAAGAGAACGCTTCACAGATGTATTAACTCTTGGACGAGATTTGATAAGACTGCTGCAGAATGTTGCTCGCATACCAGAGTTTCATCAGCTGTGGCAAGATATATTGTTGAATCCCAAAACTTTATGTCCCACTTTTACTAATGTGCTACAACTCCTACAAACAAGAACATCTCGCAGGTACTTGCAGTCAAGACTTACTCCAGACATGGAGAGGAAACTAGTATTTCTGACATCACAAGTTAGGTTTGGCCATCATAAGAAATATCAAGAATGGTTTCAAAGACAATACTTGGCTACTCCTGAGTCCCAGTCACTTAGAAGTGATATGATTCGCTTTATTGTTGGTGTCATACACCCTACTAATGAACTCCTGTGTTCTGATATCATTCCACGGTGGGCAGTCATTGGATGGCTACTTACTACTTGTACTTCAAACGTAGCTGCATCAAATGCAAAACTAGCACTTTTCTATGACTGGTTGTTTTATGACTCTGAAAAAGATAACATAATGAACATTGAGCCAGCCATCCTTGTAATGCACCATTCAATGAGATCACATCCTGCTGTAACTGCCACATTACTTGATTTTCTATGTCGAATCATTCCAAACTTTTATCCATCATTTGCTGAGAAGGTCAGGCAAGGCATTTTTAATTCTCTTCAACAGATCATAGAGAAGAGAGTACTTCCGAATTTACATCCCTTATTTGACTCTCCAAAGCTGGACCGTGAACTAAGAACAACTGTAAGAGAAACATTTAAAGAGTTTTGCACCAATGGAAATGGTGAAGGTGTATCAGGAATTCGTGAAGAAGGGAATGATGATTTACCAAGAGGTGGTCCTGACGAACCTGCTTTTTCTGATGAGGAAGAGGAAAGTACTCCTAATATTGCAGAGGACACAGATGATGACGATTTGCCCCTGTCAGAAGTTCGTGCGCGGGAACGACCTGAATTATCAGCTGCGATGCCTCTGATGTTACGACCTCTTGCTGAATCATTGCTGGATGATCGCACAGCCGCGGCAGCCACTGCTCTGATCAACGCGTGCAGCGCGCCGATGCCTACAGCTGTTGCTCTAGCTGATCTATTTACAGCAGCTGTGCAAGAAGTTCCACCTCTAAAAATAAGCCGTACACCAACCCCAGCCGAAATCGAATTGGCTCTTAACTCACCAATCTTTTCCATGTTTACCTTTCTTACTAGCACTGATGAATCCAAACGCAAACTAGTACTAGAAACTTTTAAAGAAATTCAAGCTCAAAACACTCTTCGCACTGTGGGTTTCTGTTTGCTGTTTTATTTAAAGGTCTGTTATGAGCGCGAAAGGCGCGGTGAACGTGACGCAGCGAAAAGGAGAAACGTCAAGTTCAAAGCAGATGTTTATAAAGATTATTGTAGCTCTTTAGAAATAAAACTGGCTGAAAGTTTAGCCGACGACTTCGAAAAAGTTCAAGAAATTGATGCCAATGTGTTGGTGTGGTTGATCCCTGATGTGTACAGAGAATTTAAAGATCAGGCGCAAAACCACATACGATTGCTACATGCTATTGTGTCAACATTGGACGCGAATCAGCTACAGCGTCTCGTCTGCTTGACCCTACAGGGCAGTTTGATGATGTTCAAGTCAGATGACATAACATTAATGCTTTCGACGAGCCTAGGCTGGGAGACGTTCGAACAATACTGCCTTTGGCAACTTCTAACAGCACATGATATATCAGTTGAGGATGTGTTACCTATCATACCCAAGCTGATGTATAAAGAACATGCTGAAGCCTTGACATCAGTTCTTTTGATGTTAAAACAGGAAAAACCCACTGCTGATGTAGTACGACAGTTATTCTGCCGAGCTGTAGATGATGAAGATACTTTTGTTGTGTCAACTTTAATGTATTGGTGCCAAGATTATGAGGACAAAGTTGGCGATTTACTTTCAGTTCTTTTAAGCACAAGATATCCAGGTACTAGTCCCAACAAAAGAAAACGTCCAGGAAAACATAGCATTCCGCCTAACGCTCCGCCTTCTGCTGAACTGGTAAATATTCTACATTTTATAACTCATCTTTCCTTTAAAAAATATTTCTTCATCCTAAGTTACCTCATAACTCATGTTTATGTTAATACTCTACTTACTTCACTAACGGGATGACTAGAACTGCAAAGCAGAAACCCACATGTCGCAGGCTCATGTGAGTTTTGAAGATAATATTTGGTTGCTAGCCTATGAGCCTCAATAGAGACCAATATCCTTAATTGCTTATTGAACATGCACAAGAGCAAGCTGAAACCTCTTGATCACGAAAGACCCATTCACTTTAGTTGTCTTTGAATCTTGTAGCATTCCTTCGCCTGCATCGAAAAAGAGATTCCGATTATCTGCAACTTACCTATATCGTAATTTAACGATATGAATCGGAACACACCGCATTTTCGCCGCTTTAATTTCACGGCGGAGGTTTGCTACAGGCCTATAATTATACACTTAACGAAGCATGGGATGACGAGCAGCTAAAACACTGTGCTTTACTTTATTTTTAAGATTCACCTGAACATTACCTACTATGAAAATCCCTTGTGCAATTACGTACAGTTTCCATTTGGCCTACTTTGGTATACGGCGTGTTAATGGGGATCATTACCTTATCTTTTTACTGTGTCATTACGCCACAGCACGATATCCGTGATCCAGAGCAAGAACCCCAGAAAAAAAAAACTATTTTGATTATCATACTAATAAATCATTCTATGTTAAACAGGTCCTCGGTCACTTGGAGCAAATGAGATTGTGCTGTGTGGAACAAAACGACATGTCAATTTTTAATATGGAGTGTATGCAGAAGGCCCTTCAGCAAGCACAGTCGAATAGTAGTGATAGTTTAAGGGTAAGTTCTAGCTTATTTCTTTTAAAATATCCTGCTTAGCTTTTCCCCGCGGCTTCGCAGTCGCGTGGCAGTCAGTAATCGTCACATAGAAACAGTGCCCTAATACGGGTCATAGACTACCCATGTACAAAAATTCATTCAAATTCGTTAAGCCGTATTAAACAGGAGCTTAACGCGAGTTTTAAAATGCCTGAATGAAAGTATTATGATTCACTGCAATAAACAAAACCAGAAAAATATAAGATATTCTTCAGTATACCTATAGGCTAGTATGATAGTGTTTTGAAAAAATAATACAATTAATTATATTCGATAAAAAAAAATCACGAACTTATCTCTAAAAAAATATTTTAAGGAGTAAAAACCATACTAAAATATATGCGATCATTCTGATTGTTTGGCAAATACTTCTACAAGCAATATTATTGGCATCATAGTGTTTTATTTTTTTAGCCCAATCAAATCAAACAGTTTATTTGTGATACACAGGTTATCACAAATAAACTCACAAAATACAGTGAGTTCATGCTGTGATCAGCCTCATTGACATACAAATTTATATATAAAAAATAAAAAAAAACAATCAATAGATTTTTTGTAAATCGATCGAAACCACTAATTTCGCATTATTCGGCCCGCAGTGACTGACGTAACAACCACTTTGTAGTGCAAGCTGATTAGAACTTTATTATAACAGTATTTCAAACGAAGTTTGAACCATCACAAATAGAGTTGCTAATTTAGCTCCTGTAGTCCCCATAAGGATGTGATTGATGATCAAACAGACGGCGGAGGCGGACGAGGCATCGTTTCACCTCTATTCATAATTTGGTTCACTCCGCGAAGTATCGAAAGAGCCTAATGAAGTATGAAAAGGGCTTGGTTCACCTTGCTCGCCCGCTCGCTAGCTGGCGGTGTGGCCAGGCCTCTCGCACTAGCCCAACACAGTGGTATCGCCACTTCTGCAGGGCATCTACCCGCATCCCCTAATAATATAATCCGACACCTGACCTTTGCCGACTCGATATAAATATACAATTTTACAAAGTAAACGTTCCCTTTTAGGACAGTTAAACGGTAGCAAGCAACGTATTTACAAAAATGGCGTTACAAAAAAAAAAATGAAGAATACTAATTCTAGGTATACCTACCGTTTGCAGAGCTAGAAATGTATTAATTAATCAAAAAACCCGTTCGGTAGTTAGGTATGGCATGAGCTCGAATGACCAGCGCACGTACAAATTCTCATTAATGAATTACGAAAAGGTGGTTACACGATTATTTGTAGTACTTTTGTGGGGATAAAATTACTTCATTACCCGTTACAAGGAAAACTGGAATCAATATTTTATTAGAACAGGACAAATCGGTCTGTAGGATCATTAAACATTTGCATAACACCATTCGTTCTGATAAACTCGTTTTAACATCTGGGTTATCTTATTAGTATGTCCAGATATTAATTAGATACCTACGTAACGTCATTCCAACTTAATTTGAGTTCTCAGTCCGAAGCCACAACAGCAGAATTTTTAATAGCTTGTTAATTATTTTTTTAACTCAAACTCCTGGGCCCTTTAGGGATTTTAAACAAAACCCAGTACCGTAAAATGGGGAGAATGGGGACAAAACTTTGAACGGTATTTCAACGTTAAATATAAATAAAGTTTGTTATTTTAAAGATTATGATTTAATCATTATTGTTTTAATTATTTAATCTGTACAAATAAAAATAATTGAAGTTGATTGAACAGCTTTTTACTGAATGCGAAAATATAATACATTTGTGCCGTTTTTTTTTTTTTTTTTTTCAAAAAAATGTTTTTTGTTATAACATAAAAAAGAAAATATTCTATTTTTGTCCTTCTGTCTGCTTGTTCCGACTAATCTCCGAAACGGCTAGACCGATTTTGACGGGACTTTTACTGGCATATTAGCTGATGTGATAGGCTACTTTTATTTTAGAAAAAAAGATTATGGTTCCGTGCAATTTTAAAACCCTTGAAATTGGTAACAAAATCCGATTCAAAAAGGGAAGTACGAGTACTTGATATTTTTTATCACGTGAATTTAATTAACGTAAAAACACCTTTCATTGTTTCGCCCTGATTCACCCCATTTTACCGATATAATTATGCATAGGTAATTATTAAATGTAATGGAGTACGTAAGGATGTAGATTACGGCGTTCTGGAATTTTTTGCCCAACCCCATGGCAAAAAAGTCGTGAGTTTCATATAATTAAATGTATAATTTAATTATTAAGAAGATACCTACAGGATGTAAACAACCTCATCACGAAGCCGTCAACCAAGCATTCTGTACATCAAACTAAGTAACTTTACGCAAAAATGATTGCTGGGAAACGACGTTTTTTTATGGGGTGAAAAATCATGTTTTGTGGTAGAACTCAATGTAACGCACTCAAAACATTGTGCTGATGGATGAATTGAATAGTACGGGGGTCGTGGAGGTGTTTAAAGTAAAAATCTTACAATAAAACCTTGTATTAAAAAAAAACTTGTCAAAAAGTTGGAACTTTAACCCCCAAGGTTCCCAGGTATGGTGCAGAAAAAAAAAATGATCGCAATGACAGGCAGAACAAGTGCCTTTCGGCTTCGTTAAGTGGTCTTTTACACCCTTTATGTACGGTCGACCAAGGTATTTGGTTTACATTTTGACATGCAAATTACAATATAAAATGTAAACCAAATAGTTTGGTCAACCGTACGTCAGTGCAGTGGTAAGGTAACAGTGTTAGCTCGAAAGAACTGTGGTAGACCGTGTGATTCACAATAAATTACTAACAGCGGTCTATGAATAAGAAATGCAATGTGTGACGTAATAGCCTAGGTCATTTGATAGGTAGTGAAACTTTTCCCTATGGACTTTGATGAATGCTAAATCGGTTGTTCTAGGTGTATATTAGTTTATATTATTATCTGTGAAAAAAAATGTAATAAGTACTTATTATAAATTTTAAAATATAAAATTTTGTTTTTTAAATTTGGTAGGATGCTGTCATCCTACGACTCAAACACAGATGTGCAAAGTATTTTTTTTTTAATTAGTGTCATTTTCAGGGGACAAAATTAGGAAATAAAAAAAGTTTTGCAAACCTTACTGTGACATAATTATATCAAATGAAAGGACGCGTTATGAGGATCTCTTATACACACATCAACACGGTCTAGGGATATTTTTAAAAAAGCGAATTACTATCAATGTGTTAATTATTTATATGACATGTATATATTTAAAGGATACGTTATTTAATATTCTACCATTTTTTAATAATGGTGAAGGTATAGATTAAAATTTCAGGATTTTATGGAAAAAAAATGAAGCATAGACGGAAACCGTATATGACTGAACTTTTAATTTGTGAGTAAAAACTGAAAAAAATAGAAAAATCATTTAATTTGTGTTTATAAACTTGAAGTTAGTAGTCTGAGAAAGCGCCCATGATGTTCATAACACATCGGCAACGATTCGGCATGCTCAGAACAAGGTTGTCAATGTCTTGCTGCGGAATATTGTCCCATGTCCTTCTGAGGTGCGCAAAAAGTTGATCTTCTGTAGCCAGATTTTCAGGAACTTCCTTCAGAGCTCTTCTTTGCAGCATATCCCACGCATGCTCAATGGGATTTAGATCTGGCGATTGAGCAGGCCAGTCTAAGGCCCTAACATTATGTGTATGTAACCAAGCTGCTACCGTTCTCGCCGTGTGTGCCCGGGCATTGTCGTGCATGAGCAGGAAATCTTGCCCCATTTGTGTTCTGTGGGGCAAGATTACGGGCCCCAGCACCTGTTGGACGTATCGTTCTGCCGTCATATTGCCCCGCACCCAAACGAGATCCGTCCGTCCTCCAAGACGAATTCCTGCCCAAACCATAATTGTTCCTCCTTGGTATGGGTGAACTTCCTGAGGGTTCTGGAGACGGCTCCATCGTCCAGGAACTCGCCAAACACGCGTCCTTCGTGAATCTGGATGGAAGCCGAACCTGGATTCATCCGTGAACAGCACATTGGACCATTGGTCACGGCCGCGGCCCCAGTCCACGTGGTTCCGAACCCATTCTAATCGTCGTCCACGATTGCTTCTCCGTAAAGGTGGGACCCGGAGTGGTCTACGAGAGCGTAGATTGCTTTCATGCAGTCGCCTTCTTACAGTTTGGTCACTCACAAGCACTTGGTGTTCCACTCGCAGCCTTTGGACCAATTGAGTCGCCGTTGCATTTGGTTGTGCTCGCGCAGTAATTTGCAAAAATCGGTCTTGTCTGGGGGTAGTGATGCGACTTGGCCCCCGGTGCCTCTCCGCTACTTCACCTGTGGCACGATAGCGTGTCCACAATCTTGAAATTACATTTTGATGGGTCCCTATGGCCTCAGCAACATTACGCTGAACAGATCCAGCTTCCAGCATTCCCACAGCTCGTAACATCTCCGCCCTCGTCAAATGTCGGCGTTGCATGGCTACAATACCTCAATTTTAACTTTATCTTTCGTTTAAAAATGAAAAAAAACTGTAACTAAACGTAATTCGTATTGTTTTCTAAATTTCGCACAAATGAAAATTCCCTCGCCTATACATCAAGACATTTTTATGCCACCGAAACAAAAGAATTTTCAAAAATTTGAATTTGGAATTAGTCTGAGATAAATTACAAACAAATCGGTGTATAAAAGATTCCAATGCGGCCAGTACTTTTCGAGTTATTTAATTGAGTATGAAATATCCCTAGACCGTGTTGATGTGTGTATATGTAGATTTGTTATTATCGTAAAATAAATAGTTTTGATTTTATTCATGAAAGAAAGCGAAAATTGACCATTCCCTGATCTCCGAAAATACCGAGCCTACAATTTTGAAAAAAAATACAAAATAATTATAGTTCATTGCTTGTAGATTAGAGGAAACCCTATAAGAATTCTACCAATTGAAAATAAAGTGGTAAACTCAATATAAGACTGGCATTGTACTACGGAACCCTCTCCACGCGAGTTCAACTCGCACTTGGCCGGTTTTTGTACAATAAAACAATGCTGTCTGTTTAACCCAAAGGTTGACTGGTAGAGAATGCCTAATGGCATTCAATCCCTATGTAGTAGTCAGCTTCACGATTTGGGACGTCCCCCTTGAAAGCGTTCGTTAATACAACTGAGGTACCCAATAGGGTAGATGACACCATAAAACAATATTTCCAAGACATTAATCTAAAAAAAAAACACTTTATTTTGGGCCTGAAAACCCGATTTATTTTCAATTAATTTCCAAATTTTAGTTGCTTTGAAATCAATAAATAGTTGAGTCATTGAGTTGACTAAACAGTGACGTTTTTGTATATCCAATGTCAATATGTCAATAGCCATACAAAATCTATGAGAGGACCGCGTTTTGACAGCTCTTAAAAAGTATCTCAATTGATTGGTGTGTCATCTACCCTATTGATGCAGCCCACCGTACTTCATCATCATCTGCCTAGCTTTTTCCCAACTATGTTGGGGTCGGCTTCCAGTTTTACCGGATGCAGCTGAATACCTACCAGTATTTTACATGGAGCGACTGCCTATCTGACCTCACAACCCAGTTAGCCAGTTAACCCACCGTACTTATGGAGTTTAAATAAATAAACCTACAAATATTAATGTTACCTATTTCTTTATCATTACAGAGACAATATAGTGATTTACTCGCATTGGCGTGGGAAGACGAGTTGCCTATATCAAGACGAGCCCGGAAATTAGTTTCTAATTCATTACCAATTAGCCAGAATCTGCATTCATCTAATGAAGATAGTGAGGTAAAACATGTTTCTTTTATATTGTTGTTAACTATACACTATTTTGGCCGCGGCTTCGCCCGCATGTAGGTCGGAAATTATCCCACGGGAAGGTACTACTGCGGTATATTACAGTATATTATGTCCGTGTAGCACATTTCATCGGAATCTGTTCAGACGATAGAAGCGTGAAAACGTAACAGCGTTAATTTCACCTTAAATTTAGGACGAAACGATGATTAATAAGTTGATCATTCCGTAGTTTCTGCGCCAGAATATAAACAGCATACAATTAACGAACCACCAGATTTCGCTAAATGTAACGACAAAAAAATCACTTTGATTTCCAAAATTAGTCGCCATTTTATCGTGAAATTAGAATCAAAAATTATTTTTTTTTGTTGATGACCACCAGAAATTGAACTGTTATGCTCTTGCATCCGAGTCGAGGGATAGACCCGGTCGACAGAGCCCCGCTTCGCGAGGCTCCTACTTCTGAATGGTTAATAAAAAATTACCACGAAGGGTATGGCGTGGTCTATTCACTCGCTCATTCGACCCCGCCATAGGTTCTATTCTAACCTAGTCTATCCGTGTTGGGGTGCCCCAAGTCTGCCTAGGCAAAACTACTTTGTCATCAACCACCTCATTAAAATTTGTTGCTCAATTTACCAAATTTGGTTTCTAAATTTGATCAATTGATATTTTAGATGATAGATGTTAGTGGTCACAAAATAATTTTTGGTGGTCATTATATTTTCCCTCAATATAAACGCACGCGTGGGCCCGCTACGCCAAACCACAATATCACCTATTTTGTCACATATTTGTGTCGTTTGGCAAACAGGGCACGCGCTTGCTTGTCACGTGCTATGGCGGTCAAAAAAGAAAAAAGGTCGAAAAAAGGTTTCGTCGTCGAAAAATGCACGTGATTGTCAAATTATCTCCCCTCCCCCATAGTGATTTTGTCTGACCCCACTTTTCAAACCTCACGTCACACGTGATTTATGGATGGCTCCTAAGGAAAAGACATGAGTTTATGTATTATAATGTTAATTAAAACGATTTACTCGGTGATAACTACTTGCAAACTAGGTTGAATGAATTCATGCTCGTAAACATAAAGTATTCTCCTTCAATGCTTCGAAAGACATTGCTCAAGGTGAGGCCCAAAAATAAAACAGTAGAGTGACTTGGTTTGTTGAAATGATAAAAATGTATTCAAGAAATACATGTTGCGGGATATTCCCAAGTAATATGGCTTTGTATGCTCATCCATTGAAAGAATCGAATGAGTCTGAAATCATTGAACGAATCATCCAGACTTTCCACGCAAGTTATCATCGGGATCCTCCTGCCCCTACACCAATTTAATTGAAGTCAACGCCCATCTATACTCCCTGGTGTCTTGGTGGATTATTCTCCCGTTCCCCGCTCGCTCTCACAGAGAAGTCTGTGTTCCAGCTGCAGTCTGAACATTACAGACTGTAAATGCTTGCCTATGCAGCACGTCTTAAGAGAGTCGTCTAAATAATAACAGCCGCTCGGGTCGATCTTTAGGTTAAGCCGTGCTTGTCTAGGTTGGTCTGTGAATGGGTGACCACCCATTACATACCGAGTTTCCGCCGTGCCTCGGGAAGCACGTAAGCAGTTGGTCCCGGCTGTCAATTGAATATCTTTGACAGTCGTTACAGGTAGTCAGAGGCCCAATTTGACAACCAGTCTTACAAAGGGGTATCGTATTACCCAGTACTGACTGGGTTGTGGAGGTCAGATAGGCAGTCGCTCCATGTAAAATACTGGTATTCAGCTGCATCCGGTTAGACTGGAAGCCGACCCCAACATAGTTGGGAAAAGGCTAGGCAGATGATGATGCAGCACGTCTTGTAGAGGTTACGAATATAGAGATATTTAATGGATATTATAATTATAATTGTTTTCTGTTCCAGGAGGAAGAGATAGTTAAACCTAAGCAGGCTAAACGAAGAAAGAAGGCAATCTCGGATAGTGATTGACATATCTTTTGTAGAAAGAAACACAAACACCAAAGTGCAACTCTACAATACAATAAATATTAGTAGTATGTGTAATACGTTGTTTGTTACCTTATGTTATTACACAGGTGCAATTCCAAGAATAGTACCTAATTCACTGTCACATAATTTTGCCTTGGTACTGTGTAAATGTAATTTATGAAGAGTTATATCCATGGTTATCAGATATTTTCGGTGGAGTTTAATTATTATTGTGAATGACATATTTTAAAATCCTAACGGCCATGGTACTGGCATGTTGTGACGCAACGGAACAAGCTCACTTGGAATATTGTAACTGATCATACCACCATATAAAGTTTCCTTCCAATAGCCACTTCAGAGCAGAGTATGTTCTGGGTCAGACATGCACTGTAAATTTTGCCACAGTAGTCATTTATTGTAAATGTAGGTACCCTATTGTTGTACAGATTTTTTTATCCCCAGTACATGTTAAACTTATTTTAAGTATAAGGTATGAGACCAAGAATTTTATTCAAAGGATATATTGTATTCTGGAATTTTCGAAATACATTTTACACTAGGATCAATCTATGTTTTAATTGACCTCTCTTGCCCTTATCTCAATTCATTTGGGGTCGGCGTAGCATGACGTCTTCTGTCATACTTCTCTATTACTCGTCATATTTGATTAAAACAAAATATTGTGTATTTTCATCTTATATTTTCTTTTAAAACATCCAGAATATAGGGATACTGATTGTAAACAGATTGTTTAAATATTTCAGTATTTAACATAAATTCAAAATATTTTATAAGTACAAAACTAACATAATAACTATATAAAAATACTAAATGTGGATTAAATTTTCAGGAAATGGTAAATATTTTATTATAAACCTTAATTGTTATTACAACAATTTATTGATGAAGAATTTGTAGTTTTAAAATGTCTTTGAAACAAGAACTATCTATCATTATTGGACTAGCTAGCAGAACCTTTAACAACACAACACCTCCACCCATACAAGCTTATAATCTAATAAATCTTATAAAAATTGGATTATCAAATATAAGGAAGATTCTTATAACTAAAGTTTCCCTTGCTTATATCTTTGTCTAGCTTGAGCCTTACTGTACTTTGCTTTCTTCTCAGGTACTGTTGTATCTTTTTCACTTGAATTGTCATTTACACCTGCAACAAACACAGTTTACATTTAAAAAGCTAGGCAGGATCAACTAAGGGAAAAAATAAATAAAATTCCACAGGCAAGGGCGAAGCGAGTTAGGAGCCCCCCCCCCCAGAAGATGCAGGAATGCTCACAAACCGTAAAGTAATATACGTAGGTAGCCTATTAATAAACAAAAACAAAGTTGATTCTATTGACAGGCGAATTTTATAAAATTGTACTATGAATGGTTGAATCTAGATTCGCTTTTTTACTTTTTCTTGATTTGTCTACGCCTGCTCCCCCCCCCCCCCTTAACAAAATATTAGCTACTCCCTTGTCTACAGGCCTTTCCTAGTTTAGCCAAGTTGTGTCACAGGACACAACACCATAGAGATAGTCTCATGTCAGTGCAGCATGTTCTGTTATACTTGTCTAACTTGTCATCTCATCAGACACCTCATTTCTTGCTATCATCCTTCACTAGTGTTACCCAAAATCGGTCTTGTAGTCTTGGGTCTTGTTCTTGCATTTTTGCAAGACCAAGAGAATAATTTTAAAAAATGACGCAATTTATTATAGTACCTAAGCGTAATTACTAACTCTATAGGTACCTTTAATGATTTTCTGTACTTGTACTGGCTATCCTAAACTCTTCACATAAGTACAGCTAGGTAGCGGTTAATGTTCTTGCATTTTTGCAAGACCAAGACCGACTTATTGTAGCAAGACCAAGACTGAACCCTGCAAGACTTGAGCAAGACCAAGACTAAGTCTGCAAGACTCTTGCGTCTCGCAGTTACACATCAATATCAATTATTTTATTTCATAAATCAGCTGATTTTTTTTAAAGTGCGATAGATATAGGTGCTTAAAAATTCCTACAAACAATTTTCATTCTTAACAAACCACAATAGATATCCAAAAAAACCGGCCAAGTGCGAGTCGGACTCGCGCACGAAGGGTTCCGTACCATTATCTATACATTAGACAAAACGGCAAAAAAATCACGTTTGTTGTATGGGAGCCCTCCTTAGATATTAATTTTATTCTGTTTTTAGTATTTCTTGTTATAGCGGCAACAGAAATACATCATCTGTGAAAATTTCAACTGTCTAGCTGTCACGGTTCATGAGATACAGCCTGGTGACAGACAGACGGACAGACAGCGAAGTCTTAGTAATAGGGTTCCGTTTTTACCCTTTGGGTACGGAACCCTAAAAATGATATGTCTGATACATTTCAATGTAGGTATCAAAAATTTTATGCATGTTTTAGTTAGATGTTTGTGCTGGTAATTAAAAGTCTAGCTGACGACAAATTTTATTAGTTAGAAGTATCAATTCTAGATGAAGATAAAAGTATATGTGATAATTATTTTAACCGCTAGCTGTTTGTGAAGAGTTTAGGATAGCCAGTACACGTACAGAGAAGCATAGGCCTTTGTTTTCATAGGTACCTACATAGAGTTAGTAATTACGCAAGTTTTAAATTATTGTCAAGTTAATTTTATTAATTTGGTGGTTCACTAAGCCTATGTCAATTTAAGCTCAACATGTACCTACTCTGTTACGTTGTTCTAAGATCTAAACTAACGTGTTTATTATATAGCAATAGGCTAATAGGTATTTGAAAGTAGTCTAGTTTAAGTAGTAGAGTTTCGCAGGACATGCGAGACTCTTGCTGCAAGAAGAAGACCAAGACTAAGAGCGTAATACCAAGACCAAGTGTATTGACGCAAGTCCAAGACTGGCTAAGGTCTCGTCTAGGTCTTGCATTTGGGCAACACTATCGTCCACACAATCCATCCATCGTTTTTTTAGTCTTCCTTTACACCTTTGTCTTTTTTTCCACATTCATACTCGAAGCATGATTGAAATAGTAACATTTCATAGTAACATTACTCACTAAGTCCGTTAACAAAGATACGGGGCCCGTCCGAAAGTAGCTTATACTTTAAAATTAACCCTCCTCCCTAATATTTTCGGATTCATTAGTTTTGGAAAACACATCAGGAGTAAGGACAGATGACCAATCGTGTTGACATTCATTTTTAGTTCGGTCTTTAGTGAATCTTATGTCCGTAAGTGATACGGAGTAGGAATCGACCGTAACTTCGGCCGAAATTACGGGTTTCGCTTAGAGAGTAGACCTCCAGCTCCCTTTCAAACCATAATGTGTTGAATGTTTCCTGATGCTGATGAAATGTTAGCTCTCATTGTGACGAGTCCACAACTCGTCACAATGAGAGCTAACATTTAGACATTTATTTAGGAGTCATCATCACTCAATTGGGGTCGGCGCAGCATTTGTCTTCTACATTACTCGTCATCTCATCAGACCCAAAAAACAGGCCTAAGTGTTTTTTTTTTTTTTTTAATATGGATGTTATGACCCGAATGGCGCAGCGGTAGTGAGGCTATCTTATGTTCTTAGGGTCCCGTAGGGACATTTGTTTCCGAGTCATGGATGTTTAAATGTATAATAAGTATGTATTTACAAACAAAAATTATCTAAGTAGTATATCAACCAGGGGCTGATCTATAGAACGCCTTTTTGGGCTGCAGCCCAGGGCCCCGTGGCAAAGGGCCGCCGGATATAAGACGCCCTTGGACAGGCCCCCAAGTAGTATTAGCCCAGGGCCCAACAAACTCACGGTCCGCCCCTGATATCAACTATCTGGTGTCCACGACACGAGCCTCGTTTCTTAGTGTGGCACTAGATGGCGCTGTGTGTAATGTCGTGTTTTTTTTTTGCTATTATAAAAAATATTGCAAACTCACTAATTTACAAAGACAACTTAGTTATCTCGTTAGTTGACTTAAACATGATTAAATCAGTTGAACTGACTGATACATTTTTGCTGAGTAATGATGATAACATTTCATACCTTATAAGAACTTTTTATAATGAAATATTAAATGATGGTTTCTAAATTGGCAACTATATTGACTACTGTTCTGAACTTCAACAAAACTATTATTGGTATAGGGTTACAGTGTTGGTCTAGTTGTCGCAAGCACTGCTACTCAGTATGAAATCATGAGTTTGATGCCCAGTTCAGTCAGTGTTGAAATCAGAAATTTCTCAGTGGCTGTCCGGAGACTGAATTTGTACTTGGTTGATGTCAATAAGCTCACCCTCTAATATATGGGACTTTCAAATGACTCTTGAAATGTCGATGTGCTGTAGGTAAGTACACCTCTGCCTGAGCCTTCAAGGATCACAGGTGGGTTGCCACACAGAACAGATAAAAGAGTTTAGAAGGGACTTGTGGGCGGGTCAGGCGCGCCGCTCATATAAGTGAACGCTCATATGTCAATTGAACAACAGTCATACTCTTACTGTGACAACATGCTAAGCGTGTGTGAGTGCACATCAAGTACAGTTTTTGTGTTAGTGTGACAATCAATAGCAATCTCGTGAGCTAAGTGTGAGTAGTTTATTTACGTGTGTAGTGCACGTACGTATGGGTCTCTTGTGTGTAGTGGAGTTAAAGAGTGGGAGACAAGCAGCGACACACGTTCTAATACAAATCAGGGACTATTTCCTTTCTAACCACTTTCATCTGTTCTGTTGGATGACATCTAGATATATCAAAATAGCAAGTTAGTCTCAAGTTATTATGCCTTGTGACTGGGACTGTAGCTTTGATTTTCTTTTTTGTATTTTCGACTTTCAAAAGTGCCGTAATGGTCTAATTGAAATAAATGCTTTGAGTTTGAGTTTTGAGCAGAATTAAATTTACCTAAGTCATCAGGGGGCTGTAGAGATTTTCCAGCACTCCAAGAACTCATCAGAGTTACACTCTTTCCTATTGCCCAGCCCATTCCTGCTAGGGCTAGGGAAAATGCTAACATGCTGAATGGATGCTGAAAAAAAAGAAATATTTTAAATTAAAAGCAGCATAATTATATATAAAATTATTAAATATTATAGAAATTAGGCCTTTGCCCAGCAGTGGGACATTCAAGCAGCAACAGCCCATAACGTCCACTGCTGGACATAAGCCTCTCCCATGATGGGAGGAATTTGCCATAATCTCCACGCTTGGCAGGCGGATTGGAGATTGCAGTGATGAAAGACTAACAGAAACGCTGCTGCCCATTCTCTGGTCTACGGAGGCGCAAGGTGTCCTGCCTCAGACATTAGTCGCCTTATACGACACCCGTGAGTGTAATGGGTTGGTTCTATTCTACTCTGCCGCATACCACACACCTAACATTCAATGCTTCTAAAAAAAAAGTTTCATTTTCTCTGACCCTCCTTCGGTCTTGATTTTGGGGTCATACTAACCGATAATGTAGGGTTGGAGGTTAAACTGTAGTCCAATACCACAACTCCAATTCCGAAGATTAGCCCCACACAAGTACATATCCATATTATATTCTGACTGTCTGAAAATAAGAAGTGGTCACTTATAACTTTTACAGTATCAGTACATTATAGTTGGTGCCAGTTAAGATGAGAATAGCAGTCATTGCCCTTTCCCTAATATCTCTTCGTACGAAACATAACAAATAAACCATGTATCGTTTTTCATTACAAAAAATGTTGAAGATCACAATAGATGACGATTCCAGACTTGAACAGACTTATTTTTGGTTTTTAAAGTTAAGAAGTTTAATAAATGTAGGTGGGTCAATGACCGCTATTCTCATCATAACTGGCACCAACTATAGACATAATTATTTGCATAAATGTATATTTATGATTGTTCCAGAATATTATAGCAATTTGAGTACTATTACAAGAACATTTAAAGTAAGCAGACTAATTTAAAGACTAGTGTGATTGTCTTACCTTTTATTTTCTTTTTCTGCATATCCGTAATACTTTTAATTGACTCCATTAATTTAACATTCTGAGGGTCTAATTGGAGTGCCCTAGTGTATGATATTATAGCTTCGTCGTAGAGTTCACTGGCAGCTTCAACCTCAGCACGTCGAAAGTATCCCTAGAATAAAAAATAGCCTTTTTGAGTGTGGAGCAGGCAATTTTAGAACTGTTCAATACAAATTGTATCACTTGATCGCGGATACAGTGAACTTAAAACTTACCTTGGCCCATTGCGGTTGCAATCTAACTGTTTCATTAGCGTCTTGTAATGAGAGATAGTGCTGATCCAACTTAAGAAATGCAAACGATCTGTTGCTGTATAGGAGGTAGTTATTCGGGTCCATTTTAATTGCTTGAGTATAATGTAAAACGGCTTCAATAAATTTCCCTTCTTTAACGCATTCATTTCCCTTAATTTTAAGATCTTCAACGCTCGTAGTCTGGGTACCTTTCTTATTTTCCTCCATGACTCTTGATCAAAACTCGAGTTCTATTAATTATTCGTGCAAGATAACTTAGAATAATAAAAATATAATTTAAACTGTGAAGTGTTCTGTAACGTTATTTAGCTTACATTAATTTAATTCAATAAATTGAAATATTTTCCCGGGATAGATTCCTGATCACACCAGATGAGCCAGACAGAATGACAGTATTGACATTGACAATCTTGTCATTTTGCTTGATGTGCCCAAAAACCATTAAACTAAAGTCATGCTCATTCGCCAAAATCTATTCGTCTATGGTTTGGCTGAATTTCGGATCTCTATGTTCTATTGTAAAGTCGTGGACAGATACCTAGTTAGAGATGTACTGTCAATGAATGTAGATAAACAAAGACATTCAAATATTTACGAATTCTTTTAAATCTCTTTGCAGATAATTGTCGTTTGAATGCAGTTCTTATAGAATTTATCCTAATAGTTTTATATTTATTTATTTCATTTATTCATTTAATACATATTTTTAACATTTTTAAATATTTCTTATTTTAACTACATAAAAAACATTTAAAAATATAAAAAACAGTAGCCCACCAGCGCTGGGAACAGGGTCCGAGCTGCCGGTGGTCAGGGCTCTTGAGATAGGAACCTCCTAACGATACGTGCCGTGTCCAGAAGTACTGCTTTCTGAATCAAGCCCTTGATCCAGCTGCCAAGCGAGAGCCTCCTAAGATGTTGGTCGAGGCTCTTGGCTATTAAGCCATTGGCCGACACGACTATCGGCACAATGACTGCTGTACCCACGTCCCACATGTCGACAACCTCGCGAGCCAGATCTAGATATTTGAATTGTTCCTGACGACAGGAATTACCCACCTGCTCCATAAATCAGGTAGTGTTGTGGAGCCCAAAAATTATAGACCAATCACTTGTTTACCAACGGTCTATAAAGTTCTTACATCCATTTTGAGAGCTAAAATCAACCAACATATTGATAGTAATTCTATTATGTCTGCCTCTCAGAATGGATGTAGGAACGGGTCCCGCGGCACTAAGGAGCTGCTCCTCATTGATATGGCCATTAGCCAACAGGTTCGCCGCTCCCGAAAGAATCTGTCTACATGTTGGATAGATTATAAGAAGGCCTACGACTCTGTGCCTCATACATGGCTCATGAAGGTGCTGGAGTTGTATAAAATAGATGCAACTCTACGTACCTTCCTGATGTCATGTATGGGACACTGGAGAACGGTTCTTCGCTATCCAGGATGTCGACAGATCCAGGGGAACAGCGAACCGATAAGGATCGAGCGTGGTATATTCCAGGGTGATAGTCTGAGTCCATTGTGGTTTTGTCTAGCCTTGAACCCTCTCAGCACACTGCTGGAGCGTTCAGGTCTAGGCTATCTGTTGAGGAGAGATGGTCAGGTCATATCTCACCTTCTTTACATGGATGATCTGAAACTCTTTGCCCCCAACAATTTGCAACTGATGAAGCTACTGAAGGTAACAGAAACTTTCAGTAGCGCCATCAGGATGGAATTTGGTGTGGACAAATGTGCAGTCATGCATGTGAAGCGAGGGGAGATTATGGAATCCGTGGGAACTCAACTCTCGGATTCCATACACCTTAGATCCCTCTCCTCAACAGAAACTTACAAGTATTTGGGTATGTCGGAGGCATTAGGTATCAATACCGCAGACATGAAACAATCGTTGAGGGAGCGCTTTTTTGGCCGCCTGAATAAGGTGCTAGGCAGTCTTTTGTCAGGCGGAAACAAGGTGCGCGCCTTCAACGGTTGGGTCATGCCGGTTTTGATGTATTCCTTCGGCATACTCAAATGGACTCAGACGGAACTTGATGCCCTGGATAGGAGGGTCCGCACACTGCTGACCGCAAATCGAATGCATCACCCACGGTCGTCGGTGATGAGACTGTATATCCCACGGAAGTGCGGGGGTCGTGGCTTCTTAAATGCTAAGACCCTACACAACCGTGAGGTGTGCAGTCTCAGGGAATACTTCCTAGAAGCCGACGGGGAGATGCACCGAGATGTGGTCTCAGTGGACAAGGGCCTCACCCCGCTCTCCCTGGCTAACGAGAACTGGCGCAAACCTAAAGTATTAGACACTAACGACCGCAAGGTGGAATGGCAGGGCAAGGAGCTTCAAAGACGCTTTTACCGGGCCCTACATGGCCCCGATGTAGACTTCTTACCGTCCGTATCCTGGCTGCGCTTTGGTGACCTCTTCGGGGAAACAGAAGGTTTTATCTGTGCAATAATGGACGAAGTTATGATGACGAATAACTACCGGAAATACATTGTGAAAGATGGCACGGTTGACATATGTCGGGCATGCCACCGTCCGGGAGAATCGATCTGACACATTATTTCTGGGTGTTCTAGTCTGGCTAACGGAGAGTATTTGCATAGACACAACCTTGTTGCCAGGATTATCCACCAGCAACTTGCTTTGAAATACAACCTTGTGGAATCAGAAGTGCCATACTATAAGTATGCGCCCGACCCGGTTCTCGACAATGGTCATATCACGTTGTATTGGGATCGACCTATCACCACTGACAGGACTGTTGTTGCCAATAGGCCTGACATTGTGGTGATAGATCGATTGGAGCGTCGCACAATGATTGTTGATATATAACTATATATATTGTATATATATTATTTATTTTATTATTATGAATGCTCATGCTACTACTAACTAATACTACCAACCCTAGTCTAACCGGATGCAGCTGAATACCAGTATTTGGAGCGACTGCCTCTCTGACCTCATCAACTCAGTTATAACTGGATAATACTGTACTCCTTGGTAAGACTGGATATATCAGGTCATACATATATATGACCTAAAGGGCCACTAACTACTTGTAACGACTGTCAAAGATCTAAAAATGACAGCCGGGACCAACTGCTTAACGTGCTTTCCGAGGCACGGAAGAAACTCGGTACGTAATGTGTTACTACCATTCTTTGTCCAGTCACCAGTGTTAGGGAATATTCAATAAAAGAGCCCATTTTTATGTAAACTTGCTTGTATTCCTTTTTCTTAAGAGACCACAGACAATATAATCATACCATACCATAACCAATATTCTACACTCCCCCTCAATTTAGACATTTTAACAAAATCCAAAATTGTACAATAACTTTACTTATTTACTTACTTGCATGTTTTACATTTTAATATTCCTTATACTACTTATCCATGTTAACAATAACTAATAATAGAACAGCTTTAACTCAAAATAATTGGTACATTACTTTTAATAGTACCTAACACTTATATAATCACTTTAACATTAATTAATAACTAAGTATTTATTATTACAACTTTTATTTAATATTTTAGCGTTTTTAATAGCTTCTTTTATATAAATTCGAATAGATACATGACACAATAGATGTAAAATAGTTACATTTTCTTACTTTAATTTATTACAATAAATTTAGTTTAGAAACAAAATAATTGTGTTTTATTTTTGGTAATGCCTTTGTGAACAAATCTGAAACATTTTCATCTGTAGGAATATATTCAACTGATACTAACTGCTTTTGTACTATGTCTTTTATGTAATGAAATTTAATATCAATGTGTTTTGACCTCTTTCCATTTTCAAAATTTTTAATTAATCTTATTGCACTCTGATTATCTACTAACAAAGTTGTAGGCATATCTAATAAAGATGTGAAATCATATAGTATCCCCTTCAAATATATTAACTCACTGACTGCTTGAGATGCCGCTACATATTCAGCCTCCGCTGTAGATAGGGCAACTGATGTCTGTTTCTTAGAAAACCAATGTATGAGGTTTCCACAGTAAAATACTGCACATCCACTTGTACTCTTCCTGTCTGTTTTATTTGCTGCCCAGTCTGCATCCGCATATGCAACTAGATTCTTCTCTTTCTCTATTTTCTTGTAGATCAATCCTTTCTCCTGTGTAGCTTTTAAATATCTTAGAATTCTTTTGCTTGCTCTCCATAATGATGCTGTTGGTTTGTCCAAGAATCTACTCAAATATGCAACTGGATATGTAATATCCGGTCTAGTGTTCATAGAAATAAATAGTAAACATCCTATCAATTCTTTATATGGTACCTCTATAATTTCTTCTTTTTCTGCACTGAAGTTAGTCTCCATTGGGGTGTTAATACCTTTACATTCTTGCATGTTAAACTTGTCTAAAATTCTAGTTATCATTTCTGTTTGCTTTATTTCCATTTGATTATTATTCCTTGTAATTTCCAATCCTAGGTAGTTCTTCACTTCTCCTAAATCTTTTATTTTGAATTCTTCTTTAAGTTTCTTTAATATTCTTTCATTTCCAAGTAACAGTATATCATCAACAAATATCAAAAGCCAGGTATCCTCATTTTTATAAAGGCAAAAGTCATGTTTTGACTGTATGAATCCATTTGCAGTTATAAAATTGTGAAATTTTTGGTTCCAACATTTTGGAGCTTCTTTCAATCCATAAAGTGCTTTCTTTAGTTTGAGTACTTTGCCTTGATGATTAACTCCTTTGGGACATTTAATATATACATCATCTTTCAATTCACCATTTAGAAAAGCTGTAGGTACATCAAGTTGTTTGATCACTAATTCTTCTTGTACAGCATGACTTAGCATAGTTCTGATTGTTGGTAATCTTGCTACCGGTGCATAATACCCTTCTTGTACTTCTTGTTGAAATCCTTTAGCTACTAATCGCGCCTTCTTGGTCCCATCTTGTTTCTGTTTAAATATCCACTTTGTTTCTATTGCTTTACTCCCTTCTGGTAATTCACTAATTTCCCAAGTTCCTAATTTATTATGTGAATCCAACTCTTTCTTTATTGCTTGTTTCCAATTTTCATCTTTTATGGCTTCTTCATAGTTAATAGGTTCACCTGCACATAAACAGTAGGCTATATTCAAATCATATTCTTCTAGATCTTTCGGTTTGCGAATTTCTCTTCCTGATCTTGTTGTATACTTTTGTTTTTCTGGTTTATCTTCTTCATATATTTCTGTATTTTCCTCATCATCTTCTTGATACTTCTTTGTTACTTCTTTACTTGTTTTATCCCTTATTCTTCCTTGCTTCATGTTCATTGTGTTCCCATTACATTCTCCTATCTTCTGATCATCTTCTTTTATCTTTTCAGAATCTTCTTTTTCCATTCTTTCTTCTTCATAGTATCTTTCCACAACTCTTTTATCATTCTCTTCTTTTTCAGTCTCCTCTTTGTATTTTATATCTGTCTCATCTATTCTTACATCTCTTGATACTACTATTTCATTATTCTCAGGGTTCCATAGCCGATATCCATTTGGACTGTATCCTATGAATCTCATTTCTTTCGCTCTTTGTAGCAGTTTATCTTGTTTCGGTAAGATATGTACCCATGCCTTCGATCCAAAAATCCTGAGTCTCTTCAAATCTGTATGACCAAACATCTTCTCTGCTGGTGTATAATAATCTATAGCAGAGGATGGACATCTATTTATTTGATAAACAGCGACCCTCACTGCTTCTCCCCATAATATTTTAGGCAATCCTGTTTCAAGTAATAAGGTTCTAGCTCTGTTATAAATATTTCTGTTCATTCTTTCTGCTACTCCGTTTGACTGAGGACTGTATGGTGTAGTGTATTGCTGTATAATACCCTTGGATTTACAAAATTGATTGATTTTTTCATTCTTAAATTCACCTCCATTATCACTTCTTATCTTTTTTACTTTATTTCCACTTTGTCTTTCGTTTCTGTTAATATATTCTATTAATCTGTCAGCAGCTTCAGATTTTCTTCTTAATAAGTATACTTCTGTAAAATGGGTATAGTCATCTATTATTGTCTGATAGTACAATTCTCCTTCACTCGTTGGTATTGATACAGGTCCTGATAAGTCAGTATGTAAAAGTTCTCCTACATACCTTGATCTTGGTCTAGGCGTTCTCACAAATGGTAATCTCGTTGATTTTCCTTCCATACAAAGTCCACAAGGTTTTTCCGAGCTAGGTAATTTCAGTAACCCTAAATGTTTTCTATTAGCGTGACCTAACCTTTTATGCCACAGATCATTGTCATTAATTGCTGAACAACATTTTTCAAAATTTAGTTTCAGATTTATTGCATACAGGCTACCATACAATTCGCCATAAATTACAGTATTACCTTTACCAATTGACACAGATGTTTGATGAAATGTTACAGAATTTCCTTTATCCAATAACCTTTTAACAGAGAGCAATGTAAGAGACTCCTCGGGAGAAATTGGGGCATAAGCCCCAAAATCACCTACTGGCTATACACCACAGTTATCCGACCAATCATCACATACGGCTCTTTAGTTTGGTGGCCCAGGACCAACCTAAGCACGAACCAAAAGGATCTCGAGAAACTACAAAGGTTTGCCTGCGTAGCAATCACCGGCAGCATGAGAACTTCCCCCACTGCTGCCTTACAGGCGATGCTGGGGCTACCACCTCTACATCTCGTCGTAAGAGAGGAGGCGGCCATAGCGATTTTCAGACTCGAAGTATCTGGCACCCTAAGTAACGATTCCAGAATCAAACACACACGCATCAGAGCAGATGCTATCAAACAACAGCCCATGATGGCATCACCCAGCGACAGAATCCTGAAGACCCACTGCTTCCAAAAACACTACAACATAGAGCTCACAGCGGAGTTGTATGACTACTCAGGTACGAACGAGCTAAGAATCTACACTGATGGATCAAAAACCGACGACGGGACAGGTCTCGGGGTGTTCTCCGACGACCTAAACATTAAAATAGCCAAACCCCTTGGAATACTCAACTCTGTTTACCAGGCAGAGTGTGTGGGTATCATCCAAGCGGCACACGCTATAGAGGCCAGGGAGGTTACGGATACCAATATTCGAATAATATCCGACAGTGCCTCAGTCCTTCAATCCTTAAAGAGTACTCAGATAACGTCGAGACTGATACTAGAATGCCACAATGCCCTAGAACGAATCACGGTACTAAACCATAACACGGTAACACTACAATGGATCAAAGGTCACAGTGGATCACTTGGGAACGATGCGGCTGATGAGCTTGCCAGAAGAGGATCCAGCACAAAACCCTGCGGACCCGAGCCCATTGTGCCTATTCCCTTCAAGCAACTAAGAAGCTGGTTAAGGGAACACACTCGAATACAAGCGGAGAAATGGTGGACCTCGGCACCAGGGTGTAGGCAATCCAAGGAAGCCATGCCATCCCTTGACACAAAGCTGACCAGGCGCCTTCTGCGCCTGGACAGAGATAGCCTACGACTGGTGGCGGGGACCATCACTGGACACTGTTCACTAAATAAACACTTCCACACCCTAGGAATCACTGACAGTCCTCTATGCAGAGCGTGCATGGAGGCGGAGGAAACGGTGGCCCATGTGCTCCTTGAGTGCACTGGCGTTACCAAGATTCGCGAGGAGACCTTGGGTACACCAAGATCCCTTGCGGACGCCCTGAGAAGACCGGGAAGTTTGATCTGCTTCTGGAGGGAGGTGGGCTGGTTGGAGTAAACGGCCACCACGGCTCACGCACAATGGTCCACTTTAAGGACTAAGTGCGGAAACCAAAACCCCATGATAGATAGATAGAGAGTAAATTATGAGATAAGTCCTTGACTATTAGCGCTTCTACAGTTATAGGTATATTATCAAATACTACATTTAAATTACCCTTACGATTTGCCATTAAATACTGACCATTTGCCACATAAATCTTAGTTTCAGTTTTCAAATTTTGAATATTTGTCATATATTGCTCATAATTTTCCATAACTAAATTTTGAGACGCTCCTGAATCTATGATAAACTTAATGTTTTTATTGTATACACTTGCTGATAACAAATTCTCACTAGCAACAAAAGTTAATAGATTTACCTCGCTTAAAGCACCTTTTTCTTGTCCACGTCCTTGGCCTTGACTTCTTCCTCGATAGTATCGGGTACCTCTAGATTGTCCTCTTCCTCTCATGTTGCCTCTTTGGTTGACTTGTCTGCCTCGGTTTTGTCCTCTCTTGTCATGTTCACTTTTGCACTCATAAGCTTTGTGTCCTGGTTTCCCACAGTTAAAACACGTCAGGAATGTTGTTTGTGCCTGTTTTTCTTGTTCACAGCCTTGTCCTTTTACTTCTGCGTCCAATAGCCTTGCCTTCACAAATTCAATATTGATGGACTTTTCTGTTGTCATAGTTTCTATACTCGTAATAACATTATCGTACTGTGCTGGCATAGAGGACAGAAGATAACATACTTTGTCCATTTCTTCTACAGTACATCCAGCCGCATCAAGCTCGCCAAGTAAACTTTCAAATTTCAAAAAATAGTCTTGTAATTTTTCGGTACTAGAGCATCTGAGAGTTATGAGTTTACGTTTCAGGTGAAGTTTATTGAAAATACTTTTCCTTTCGAAAGTGTACTCTAACTGGTTCATCATTTCTTTGGCCGTGTTGCACTTCTTCACTATTTCTAAATATTTATCTGTTATGCATTGTACTATAATATTTTTAGCTTTGGCGTCCATCTTGACAAAATCTTCATTTTTCATTTCGCTCTCTCCCTTTTCAATGACGCTCCATACTTGTTTTTCTTCTAGTATTAATCGCACCCTAAACTTCCAATTACTGAAGTTGTGCTCTTGCGTGAGATGAGGGAAAACTTCTTTTATGCTCGCATCCGCCATTTTTATGCAGACACGCCGTGACTCGTTCTATCGAGTTTAACAAAATTCACACAATACTTCTTGTTCCACGTAGTTTTCTTCCTCGTTGATGCACCATATTATTTATTGTGCCATTATTGTACACTATTGCGAACTATTGCGCAGTGGAAGCGTATGTTAGGGAATATTCAATAAAAGAGCCCATTTTTATGTAAACTTGCTTGTATTCCTTTTTCTTAAGAGACCACAGACAATATAATCATACCATACCATAACCAATATTCTACAACCAGTGGATGTTTTGATAGGGCTGAGTAGAATAATAAAATAGTACGGATCTTTTAGCGCTTGGTTAGAATCCGCACTAACACCGCAGCGCAGACGCTTACCAACTTAGGTAAGACAAAAAATACTCAAAAGGTGGAACGAAGTTTATAGTGGTCCGCTTTTTATGGGACTTTTTTTATTGAGTTCCTGGAGGAGTGGAGAAGAAATTTAAAAAAAAATTTCGCCGCTCGCGTCTTTTTTTTTTAATTTTCATTTAAATATTTTTTTTTCGTTTATGAATAACTTCAAATTCGACGAATTCATATTGTAGCGTAATAGTGTGACCTACGTGCATCCATTAAATGCTAATTTAGTCTGTTTCTTTGTTCATTCTAGTCGATGTCATGCAATAATTCAAGTATTTTTTTAAATGTTCTATTTTCTGCAATTATTTTTAAAATTTTGAATTTTAAGACAGAGATTTCTTTTGAAATTGGTAACTGATATTTTTTCACAGATAATTGGATTTAAAAATATTCAAGAAAACCAAGTTTACGAGTGAAGTGACTAAAAATGTATTCACAATTATCAGGAAATCGTTTAAATAAAAGTAAAGAAGGCCATTTTTCTCAAAAAACAAATCTATGACGGTCAACGTAAATATTATCCTGAAAATATCCTTAATAGATCTGCTATCCATAGATGACAAAAACAAAAAAAAAAATGTTTGGTAATCGATAAAGGCTGATTAACGCTGACAAAGGTGGAATTGGGGTCGCTGGTAAATTTACAAAAAATGTCGTAATTATAACGTAACCATTTCTCACGATTTCTATCTGAGATAAGTTGCAAGCTTGGGTCTCTGCGCGCAATTTAATATCAATACCGATACCGATACCACTCCCACTTCTTAGCGATAGAGGCCCTTTTGTCATGATTTACTTTTTCAGCAGTAACCAATATTTAACAACTATCCTTAAATATTTTTCTAGTTAAAATGAGAATTAAAAAAATTATTTGCACATTGAGTTTCATAGCAGTATTTGGAAAAAAAATGTTTTTATTAACATAGACGATTTTCTAACATTTCCGAATGAATTTTATGTCACTACACTCATGAAAGTGGTCTTCAACTTTCTGGTCCAGTTATCTGTGAAAAAGCATCAGTTACCAATTTCAAAACAAATCTTATTCATAAAATTCGATATTTTAGAAATAATTGCAGAAAATAGGAAATTTTCAAAAATACTTGAAATAACATATGTTATTTTAATTGTGTCTGTAATTGCGGGTATTGAAGTGCTAGATCGACAACAATGAAACAGACTAAATTAGCGTTGAATGGATGCACGTAGGTCACACTATTACGCTACAATATGAATTCGTCGAATTTGAAGTTATTCATAAACGAAAAAAATATATTTCAATGAAAATTCAAAAAAAAAAAAAGTCACGAGCGGTGAAATTTTTTTTTTAACTTTCTTCTCCACTCCTCTAGCAGTGCCCTTCTGACAATGTCATTCAAGCGCCAAAATATCCTTGCAGCTAGCTAGTTTGTACATGGTTTGTACAAGCTTGTAGCGTTGTTATTGCCTGAAAAATCTGACCATCATTTCTTTAGATGGTCTGTGGATAGTTACTCTTTGCTTGGTGGTGGGTGACCATCAGCGTTGCCAGATACACTGTAATTATTACAGCAGATTTACTGCATTTTCACACGATCTACTGTCTACTGTAATACTAAAATTACAGTCTAAGGAGAGCAGTGTAATTTTTCTACAGGCAAAAATCAAAATAGTTAAATGTAAACTGAACGCAGCCTTTGTGAAAAGAAAAAATAACATGAACCCAAGGAACTGGAACTTATATACTAACTGGAATGAGTACGAACAAAATGCTAAAAAAATAAAAGAAACTCTATCTCAAAAGCTTAGAGTTCAAATTTGTTTAATGGATTCAATAGATAAAAAACGTTCCGAGCGAGAAACCGACATTGGTGGATGGTGTCTCTGTCTTGCCTTGTCACCGATGTAAACAATATGGCCGATACACGTTCGCGTTTACGTTCGCGTTGAAGTCATATTTTTGCGTTCTCAAGTTCTTTTCATTGTATTAAGTGAAATCATCCGCTCTAAATATGGTAAAATTGTGTTGTGTGAAGGGGTGTAGTAGTAAGGGATATGCTGGATGTGGAATTTCGTTTTTCAGGTAAGTTTTTTAACTTTGTTTGTATACTACGACTACGACTAGGGTTACCAATGTTTTAGATTGACAAACGGGAAATATCCAAAAAAATATTAAAACAGCTAAGTTCGAAGTTTCGAACATCGTTGTCGTACATACTAATCAAAAGTTTATTTTAATTTTATAAATTAGAAACATCGGACTTTGCACATGGCGTCGGTAGTAGTTTGCTTATGAATACAAATATTGTTTTGTTTCCAAACAGATTCCCTAATAATGAAAATCTGCAGCAACTGTGGCTGAAGCTATCTCGCCTAGAATGCTATGAAGTTGCAGGTCATCATCATTAAATAATAACTTAACAGTAGTCTTCAACTGTCTCAAGAGTTAGTGTGATTATTGGACACCCTATTAGAAAGAGACAACATCCACTCTTGAAGCTTTCTCGCTCGGAACGTTTTTGGGTTGCGCGTCTTCATTCCAGTTAGTATACAAGTTCCTTGCATAGAGTAAAATAAGTATATATAGGAAGTTCCTTGCATGAACCTAACAAAACGCAACTGGCTACTAGAGCCCGCGCCACCTGTCTGCATATGTCACAACCAAAGAGTATAGTAATTTATATGGGTCACAACCCTTGTTTCTATTGTGCTATGGAGCGAATATGTCTTACTTTAAACGGGCATGATTAGCGGCGGCGGTGGATCCTGAAACATGTCTCGACATCTCCTAAATGTACTAAGCATAAGGTGAATGCTCCAGGGTAGCCCGCGAAATTCAAATTTTCTTTTTTTTTTGCAATTTACAGGCCAGTGCTAGGTTGTATGTTGATTAAAATATTATTCGCGGTTGTTACGTACTTACTACTTACGTACTTTATATTCATCAAAATCATCAATACAACCCTCCAAGTTCATAAAGGTGCAGGAATGATTTTGACCTTGATGTAGTCATTTTTCCACCTTTAGGAACTTTGATTGATTAATGTTTAATTATGTATAGGTATTATGCTTATTCTAAATTACAAAAGGTGAAATTAAAACAGTATTTTAGTTTATAAAAGTTACAAAACTTTCTTGAAATCTACTGTAAAATTCATTGTATTTTTTTTTAACTATAATTTCGTCGCAGCAAACACTGTAAATTTGAGCACGAAACGAGTCCGTTACCCCAGCAAGATGTTGTCGAAAATGGTCATTTGAATCTTTTATATAATTAGTTTTACGGCTTCTATAATTGTTGCGCACATTTTAAAATTTGTTGCGCTTATAGTTTTTTAATTATTTCACAAAAATATTTCCTGCTGGGGTAACGTTACCCCAGGCAGACCTTTTTCTTTCTAATGGGAATATTTAACCCGCCAGTACTCGCGTCACCTTTTAAGTCATGAACAGTCGCGCGAGGGTCGAAAAGACCCAGATTTTGAATGTATTGTTTTTAATAACTTAATTAAGTTTCGGGATTATTTGTAAATTATATAGAAAGAGGATAACAAAACAAACTTAAAAATAATAAATGTTTATTATTTAGAGAAAAAAAGTAATGTAAATCACAAAATTCAAGAGATCACTGCTAAATCTTACTTTTTACGATATAGAAATTAAAAAATAACCCTTCTAATATAGTCTAAAAAAAAAACAAAAAATGAAAAAAAAGGGAAAATAGTCAGTCTCCATATAAAATAGTTCAATTTTTTTCACTTGACACGTCCGTACTGTCCAAATGCCACACGGGGATTGACTGAGGCGGGGTGTGCGGATAGCCTGTGGAGCTACTTGAAGGTACTTAGTGCGACGACACAAATGAACTAATACAAAAACAGTAATGGCACAAAAACTAGAGTACTGGGTCTTTTCGACCCAGGCGCGAGTACCCGCGGGTTAAATAAATACTAGCTATAAAATTAGTTGTCTAGTTGAAGTAAATGTTGTGCCTTATTTTTTATTTGTTCTTTCATCGGTTGCGAAGTTATTCGAGATTTTGCTGGGGTAACGTTTTTGGTTTTGCTAGATCTTTGAAATGGTTAAGCGGATTCTTATTATATTTTGTACATGACTTCTTAGGAATTAAATTAAAAAGTTTAAATTTGTTCTGCAATAAAAAAAAATAAATAATGCATAGCTTAAAGGTTATTTCGTTAAATAGAAAAACACTTCAATTGGTCCCAGCACTCTCAATAAGAAGTCTAAAGACTTACTTTAAACGTTATTTTAAAGCTTGTAACTGCCTTCAAATGTATGTGAAGTTTCATTAGTATCCTGAAGTATTTAACAAGTTATGATGATATTCAGTTCTTCACGAGCACGGTCTTGATGCGCGCGGTGTTATTTGGCCACTGGATTGGATATATGAACTGAATGTTATGTCAATTATTAGTTTTTTAGTTCAGTTGTATATCAGTAAAATTTCAGCGTAGTACATTGGATAATTAATGAGATAATTCGATTAAAGTCATTAGGAAGTGAATGTCCGTGGTAACCCGACCAAGTTTAGGTCGTTCCGTAAAAGCGAAAACGCAGAACATTACACTATCTTTTAAAATGTTTAGTATAATACACCTTACAATTTCGGTACAGACGCGTACACTGTTAAATACATAATAATATATATCTGTACTAAGAAAACATTATTATTATCTTCCAGTTGCACAAACTTATCAAAAATCACCGATATAACATGTCATTCGGTGGGACGCGGGAGGGGTGGGGTGAAGGGGTAATACATTGTTTGCATAACGCACTAAACATGCTCCACATAGAGTATAGTAAATGCTCCATAATCACAAAATTCATCTTGTAGAGTGCGCGTGCACTTCGGCAGTTCCGTTTCCTGTTTTTTGCAAACATTTATCGAGTGCGTGAGAGCTATTAGATAATAATAAGTGTGGCGAATTACTGCTAATGTGGAGTGCTTCTATTGATGATCATAATTATAGTGCAGGCTGCTTCATGAATTCACGAACAAGGGAAGCTTGCATAATGTAACTACAGAAATAGTAGCAAAATTATTATTAATATGTACATGTTGTTAGGTACTTATCTAAAACTGTATTTTTTTAAGGCTTAAATATTTGAATTTAGGAACTTACTTATTATTTTCTTTTTTTAGCAAAATTACTATCTGTAATTTTAATCTGTGATTGTTTTTAAGTATAAGTTTATTAATACTTTAAAAGTTCAATTGAAATGATTATTTTACCTGTCAATAAAAATTCTTTAATAATCATGTAGTTTTTTTTTATACTTGTGTACCTGTCTGTACTAAATTTTTAACACTATCCTACATATTTTAGAAGTTACCATAATGTTCTGCGTTTTCACTTTTTCGTAACCACCTAAACTTGGTCGGGTTACCACGGTCATTCACTTCCTAATGACTTTAATCGTATTATCTCATTCATTATCCAATGTACTGAGCTGAAATTTTACTGATATACAACTGAACTAAAAAACTAATAATTGACATAACATTCAGTTCATATATCCAATCCATTGGCCAAATAACACCGCGCGCATCAAGACCGTGCTCGTGAAGAACGGAATATCATCATAACTTGTTAAATACTTACAGGATACAATGAAACTTCACATACATTTGAAGGGAGTTACAAGCTTCAAAATAATGTTTAAAGTAAGTCTTTAGACCTCTTATTGAGAGTGCTGGGACCAATTGAAGTGTTTTTCTATTTAATTAAATAACCTTTAAGCTATGTATTATTTTGGTTTTTTTTTATTGCAGAACAAATTTAAACTAATTCCTAAGAAGTATTGTACAAAATATGATAAGAATCCGCTTAACCATTTCAAAGATCTAGCAAAACCAAAAACGTTACCCCAGCAAAATCTCGAATAACTTCGCAACCGAAGAAAGAACAAATACAAAATAAGGCACAACATTTACTTCATCTAGACAACTAATTTTATAGCTAGTATTTATTTAAATATTCCCATTAGAAAGAAAAAGGTCTGGCTGGGGTAACGTTACCCCAGCAAAAAATGTTTTTGTGAAATAATTAAAAAACTATAAGCGCAACAAATTTAAAAATGTGCGCAACAATTACAGAAGCCGCAAAACTAATTATCTATAAGATTTAAATGACCATTTTCGACAACATCTGGCCTGGGTAACGGACACGCACGAAACACTGTAATATCATTTTTCTCATCTGGTAACACTACTGACCATTATTGACATTATCATGACATTTGCTTGACCGGTCCCCCACCCCAAATTTTAATAATATTATTAAAGAAATTCGCGTTTTTTCAAAGATCAGCATTCGCTCTGAATTTAAAAGAAAACAATATGGCATGATTGAATAAACAGGGCTGTGTATCAGCAGCTAAAGTAGTCCCAATTTATCAGACTGGGAGTGAGGCAAAGCACCAGGTATGATGCAGAAAATTGTTTTTATTTAATGTTTATAATTGTATGTAGCTGAAGTGGTGTACCCCGTGTACCATTGGAAGTATTCTTGAGTCATGTTGTGTGCTGCACGCCTGCGTCCCTTGAATCGCTCATTAAAAAGGCGTATTAGTTAAAATCTATAATTTGTACCTGAATGATAAATTAATTTCATTTCACTCTTTTGTTGTAGTGTTTTCGACACTGCCACATAAAATCTGCAAGCATTTTTGAAGTAATCATCTATAATGTCGAAAATATCGGTGACTTCAGCCATGAATAGAATGGATATGCAGCAGATCGAATTTCGTGCTGTCATCAAATTCCTCACAAAACAAGGGAAGGGACCCCAAGCCATTTTAACGGAGATGAAAGGAGTCTATGGTGAAAAGTGTCCTGGCAAGACCATGATCTATAAATGGTGTGGAGCCTTTCAACAGGGCAGAGAGATGATTGAAGATAAGCCTCGAGCTCTGAGCTTAAAACGCCAGATTAAAACAACACGGCGGGCACTTTCTCCTATTTTCGATGATAGTTTTATTGACAAAATACAGAATGAACTTCTGGATGAGGCTGAGCTTTAAAAGCATCATCATGTAAATTCCAAGATTGTAGTGATGATAATTGTGTGGGATTTGGAGAAGTCTCTTGAGTGATAAATTGTTCATTATTGTAAATAAGAAGAAGGCATCTCAATAAGAAGAATGCGTACACTTGGAGGATTCTACTTAGAATAAAGAAAAATATAATGAGAAGTCTGTTGATGAGCTACTTAGATGTATACTGAGCAGATTATGCACACGTAAAGAGCACAGCTTTAGACAACTTTCGAACACTAGTGACGAATGTTGACCCATCAAGACAGCCTGGCTAGCAGGACATTGAATTTTTTGAAAAAGAGGAAAGGTTCTTTTAGTATAGAATTGAGGATATTAATACATCACTTGACACAATGTACTGCCAAAGTATTCGTATCTTACCCATACCATAGTATATCTGAGGAGCAGAAGTCGGTGCTTCTGCTGGAGACTCCATCAACCACATTATGATTAGTTTTATTTTAAATTTGTGTGGGTAGCATTTAGTATTTATTACATATTTATAGGAACTTTATATTTATTCTTTCTTTATTTGTATTCTGTACCAATAATTCAGCACTCATATTATTCACAAATCAATGAAATACTTACTATTGTCAACAGTAATAGTTTTAATGTAGTAATATCAATTTGTCAAGGCATCACAATATCAATTAAATAAAACATAATCAATTCCTTCAACGAGATTCAATGACTTGAGATTTTTTTCAAATTCACCATTAGTTAGATCTAATTTAATACATATCACTAAAGGTGACTTTGCATCTGTGAAATGTATTACAGGTATCTTCGTTATAACCTTTCTTTCAATAGGACAATACAGCTCAACAAAACGGCCTATTTTATTTTTATCAACATCACATAATGCCACAACTTTATTTAAGTTATCTGGACATAATGAGCGAACCAATCTTCGGCCTGCTTTACCAGCATTCCATACTGTCAAATAATCCCAATGTGGTAATATACACTTTTCTAATTTGTCAAGCTGTATTTTCCAAATCTGTTCTCGTTTAACAGAAAAAGTAGCTGCACCTTCATGGTAAGCATACACAACCAGTTCTTTGTCCACCCTATGTAAATCTCCACCAGCATCTAAGTGTTCATAAAAAAATATCAGATCTTCAGGTGTTCCATGCCCAGTTTCAACGAAACCTCCAACTCGATCATATATAGACCTATGGCAGAACCATGTCGGCATAAGTAAAGTGGGCCCATTGGAAGTATATATTTGTTTCTTCAACTGCTCATCAGTAAGGCTGTTAGCCCAACGAACATAACGAGGAGTTGAATTTACAGGTGTTCTAGTTATTTTACAACCAATAAGAGCATTATGGTTTAACTTCGCTGCTTCCCACTGTAAATATATTCTGTCAGGGTGCATCACATCGTCAATATCTTGGAAGCATAGAAATTGTCCAGTACTTATTTTAACAGCAGCATTTTTAGCAGCACCCACACCTTTTGACGTTTTACTACCTGTTATCACATAACCTACTCCTTGAGATTGAAAGTATTCTTCCCATTTCTGTAATAGTGCTTGAGTATTATCAGAACTGCCATCATTGTAAATGGAAATTTCCACCTTTATATTACTGTTTAAAATTGATTGGGTTGTTATTGAGTTCATGCAATTATCTATCCATTTTTCTCCATTATGTACTGGTATTATTACAGAAATTTCAGCCATTTTAAATACATTTGGCAGGAGTCTATAGTTTTGCCATGACCCTTAGTGGGTCTATTCCCATAGGTCAATAATTATTCCTTTACAGGTGGAGAAACTTGAGAGATCCTTTCGTTCACAGAAGAACTGCAGAAGAGCCAGTGACGATTGTAGTTCAGTCAAAGGGTCATATTATGAATTCATTAAATTAGTTAAGTACATACAAATATTTTTTGTCTGATTCATGAAGTAGGCTTTCGTATATTCAATGGCTCTGGTAGAAGGAACACCTTTTGTTTGGTAAAATTCACTTGTCAGTGATAAAATCTGTACAATAAAATATTACTCCCTGACTGGTAAGTACTGCTCAATAAGCTCCTGCTGCAGTCAACAATTACAACAAACAAACAGATAAATATATCTTTAAAGTACCTACTTCGTGACCAAAGACTACAATGTATTCGTGACTAATCGACACTAATCCGAATCGTGACACTTGACAGACAGTAACACACTCACCACAGTCAATAAGCAACAACAACCACGGAGTCCACTGACGTATAGTTTTTCTATAAAAATCTGGACTATTCTGGACTTGAAAAGTATATTGTACTCAATGATATTCTAACAAACAGATATGTTATACACCTACAAAACCACCGAAAAAAGTGTGCCGCGGGGGAGAGCCAGCTCACATACACGCAGTGACGCAGAATAAAGGAAAAACAGGCCAATTGACACGTTTTCGAGTCTTCACGATTGCGCGCTCATAACATATCTGTTTAATTAAATATCATTGATTGTACTCTGTGATTTGAAATGTTTGATTAGAGAAAAAACACTACCTACATACAAATATGAGGGAGGGATTTCGACGCCGAAATCATAAAAATACTGTCATCTCTTTTTAACTTTCTTTGCGTAATAATAATAATACCTATTTGCGGCAATGACTAGATAGAGTAGGTAGTCATCATAGACTAATATATATTATGAGAGTCGTCATTGATTTGCGGCCAGTTCGCCATTTTACTTTCTCCGTTCTCGTTGTTTGGTAACAAAGTTGGGGGGGGGGGGGCATGGTCTAAAAAAACAAGGTCTGGCATTCCGGGAGTGACACATGTTTACGTCACTATTCAGTTGCCACTTTATTGCAACAAAACACTAAATTAGGGAAACATTTTCGGCCACCATTATGTTTAAAAATATATATAAGCATTTAAATAGTTGTTTTCGTTTGCCTGATCAAACGAAAAAAATCAATTTAATCATATACTAAAGTAATTGTAATTTAAAACTTTAATGTTTGATCGGATTCGCACAGGTAATAAAGGTGGTTAGGGAGTTATTATTTCACACTACTGGTAACACAGAAACGGGCTGTCTCATTGCCATTCCGCCATTTCGCCGTGTATCGCTATTCTTTTTTAACACGTGTGCCTGTCTCGCTCAGTGCCAGTGCAAATAGTGATTCCCAAACTGTTTAGTGTTGATGACGTAGACTTGTGTCACCCACGTGACCTCTGTGTCTCGGAATGCTATACCTGGCGAAGTATATTATTATACCATGGGGGGGGGTATGTCAACTGTCAAATGCTCTTGAGTTGTGCAGTGCTGTGGATAAAATTGTGGTTGTAATTTTGCTGTGTTATTGCGTTTGAACTCCGGTTCTATAGTCGAAATTGACATTTGCAAGATGCCCAATTGCAATATAATCGGATGTGGCATTAAAAGAAGCGGAAATCACCCGAATATAACTTTGCACAAGTACGTACATAATTTCAGCTGTAATATCTTTAAATTTAGCTAATAAACCAAAGATTCTGCATTCGTTGAAGAGTTTCAACAGTAAAGCATTCACAAAATTTCCCTTTTGCCTCAACAGTTTATATTTTTGATTAATGAAATCATTTTCTTGTTATTCTAGATGGATAGAGTAGTGCATGCTGCATGCATGACATTTTTATATTTATCGATAATGCTATATTATGGTTATTTGTTTTACTTTCAAGGCTGCCTGCTAATAAAGGAAAAAAGAAAATTTGGCTGGAAACAATCGGTGTTGAAAGTTTAAAGATGTCAACAAAAACAATCTTTATTTGTTCTCTTCACTTTGAAGAATCTTGTTTCAACCGAACACTGAATAAAGTAACATTGCGTGACGATGCTTTACCTTCACGCATCTTATTGGTAACTAACATTGCTTGTTGTAAATTGGTCCAACATGATTGTGTAGTGGCTGCTAGTTGATGGTGATGTCCTCAATTGCAACACTTGCCTAATGGGCACAAAGAGTGATGTAAAGAATGTGTTTGAGTGTGGTCCTTAGATTAATGTAGATAAAAGTAGTCTGCTTTTTGAATAGTATTTTCCAGTTTACTTTTAAATAGTATAATAACAGTGCTATTCTGTAAAAATCTCCCTGTGAAAATTTGGATGAGCTAAATGTGAAGTTAGCTTACTTAGGATTATTTAGCTCATTATCACTCGAGAGCTACTAAACTAGCGAGCGAGTGAGAAGTGAAAAGAGACTTTTCTCAACCCAACAATTGCAAATCAAATGGGGTGCTTTATAATAATAAATAAACCTATTAATTTAAACAAGAAACATCAAAAATAGGTACTAACAATTTTATTGCTTGTTTACAGCCTGTGATTCGATCAAACACTTCTGGCATTTTAATTGAAAATGACCAAAATCAGATGAACTCACAATCAATACCTGAATGTGGTGCTCTTAATATGGTAATATTTTTCAGTAGGATCACTTGTTTTTGAAGTGTCATAAAATTTTTGAGTACCTATTTACCTTTCTGTGTGGTTTTTAGGTCAAAGCTGTTTGTGTGCCTACCATTCAATATCTACCTAGAGAGATTTCAAAGAGGAGTGGCATAGATTTAGCCTCTAGCACATCTGCTACGCTAGATTTAGTCACCAACACCTCTGTTGCGCCAGGTTTGGCCGCTAGCACCTCCGCGGCGCCAGATTTAGCCACTAGCACCTCCGCTGCGCCAGATTTATCGGTATGACTAGCTTCAGTTTTTCCTGTCATCATTATTTGCGAATTTGATCTACATTTCAACACAATCTACATTTTTTTTCATTTGATAACATCTCATCCACTGAATTGAGATTGGGTAGAAGATATCTCTCGCGAGTCTTCAATATTTAATAAAGCTTACTTTTATTTTATTTTATTTCAGGTACACACTATTAAAATGATTACAAAGCTAAACAACACATGTCAAAAACAAAAAAAGAAGATAAAGAGACTTAATGAGAAAGTTAGAAGACAGAAAAAAAAAATTGCTCATTTTAGTAATATTATTAAAGGTTTAAGGGAAAGAAATTGATTAAATTCAGAATCCCAAGCTTTGCTTGCAGAATGTGCAGGACCCCAAGACTTCTTAAAAAGACAAAATGCAAAATGTAAAGGTTTGCCAGTAGAGAGGCAATATTCTGAAGAAATCGGAAAATTTGCTCTCACGTTATTTTTTTTTTCCCCAAAGGCTTATCAGTTTGTGCGTACTACTTATACTACCCCTCTTCCACGTACCCTGAGTAAGTGGTATCAACACATAAATGCTGAGCCTGGCTTTTGCAGTGAAGCATTTGACACTTTAAAACCAAAAGTTCAAAGTAGCAATTTTCCAGTACTTTGTGCATTCATGTTCGATGAAATGGCACTAAGAAAGTCGCTGTGCTGGGATCCACAAACAAAAAATCGGAGCAATCTTTGGGGACTGCCGATAGAAGTGAAAACAAAAAGAACACAGGCCCCGCCCCAGTCGTAGCACTGGTTATGCCCCGCGCATGCATATGTGGTGCTACGCCGTAGCGGATGCTACGAGTGCTACGAAGCGTGACCGCACATTACGTTACGTGACGCTGAGTTCAATGTTTTTCCTTCACCTAAAAAGTGCTCAACGCGCCTAAAGAAGTTTTCACTTCAAAAATATTATGGACGTGTAAACTGCGGTATGGATTGCGACAGTGATGCTCTCGATGTCGCCAATCAGTGCCTCTTTATATTACTGAATTACTTAAATGGAAGATGGAAACTGCGTAGGATATTTTTATTATCACGTCTTTAAACGGGAGAACAAAAAATGATACTGGTGGAAATGTGTATCCGAAGGTGTGAGGAAGTGCCAAAGTAGTGAGCATAACATGTGACGGACCTGCTGCAAATTTCAGCATGTTTTGTCACTAGGCTGTGATCTCATGAAAGATCAAAATGTCACTACATTCGAAAGAGCTGAAAATAGAATACACATTTTAATAGATCTATGTCATGCTATTAAACCGGTCCGAAACGCTTTTGGAGAAATGAAAGTATTTTTTGACAATTATGGCAGGAAAATAGATTTCAACTATTTAGAACAGTTATTAAAACTGCAAGATCGTGAAGGTTTGCACATGGCGACTAAGTTGACGAAGACATTTAATATTCGACAACCAAAAAATGAAGGTCCGTTTGGCTACTCAACTGTTAAGCAACGTTTGACGTCTTGAACAGGGACTCAGTTCGACCGCCAGGCTGGAAAAAAGCTGTATGCCCTGAAAACATTGGACTTACAGAAGCGCTGTTTGAAGGAGCCATTGCTTACTTTCGCAATTTAACGCTGCAATCTGGTCAGTTAGTCATTAGTTTCCGTAGAAAAACTGGATTTATCGGCTTGATTATAAACATGCTGAGTACAATCAAGCTATTCAAATGTCTAGTTGGAGAAATTAAGGTATTAAAATATCTTCCTGGATCACCTAGAATTGTTTTTTTCGGCCATGAGAGCTCGTGGTGGGTTTAAGACCAGAGCCAGAGCTGCGTTTAAGAGACTTATAATAAGAGCTGAAATTAGCGATGGTGGTGTCGGCAGCTGTATTCCTCTTGAACAAATTAATATATTAACTTGTTCCAGTAAAGTTGGCCCAGTCACTACTATAAATAATTTAGCAGCAAAGAAATCCTTTGTAGAAATTCCGGAGGATGCTAGCGACTTGTACGAAGAGTTACTTGATTGTATGTACAATAATATTTCAGGATATACAGAAAGTTTGTTAACATAATATTGCTGGCTCTGTGGCTAAAAAATTATCACGTTCACTGAAATGCGAAACTTGCAACAAACTTCTTTTTGGAGTTTCTGACCAATGTAAAACAAGTTTAATTACTTTAAAATCTCGGGGTGGTCTGGTTTATCCTTCAAAAGACGTTATAAACATTTTGAAAATGTCGAAAAAATATTAAAAGGTGTTTTACATGTAAAAGACGGAGGAAAATTACTATTTGTATGTTTTTAAGTTTATAATAGCTATGCCGAACCAAATAATTTATTTGATTTTATAGATTGTGAACATGATACAAATCCTAAATATTTATTAATTAAAAGTCTAATAGAGTTAAACATGAATTTGAGACACAAATATCTACTGAAAGAATATCACACAGAAATTACCTGAAACTGGAATTGTTCAGAAATGAATGAGATTAATTTGTTTATTTTATTATTTTATTTATAAATAATTATTGTTGACATAAAAAACCCAAAATCATCGGCATGTTAGAAAAGTTAGGTGTTGGAGACGTCCGTGCCGGGAGCGGGAGCCCATCGCGGATGCAGCGCAGGTAACAAAAATAACTTTTTAAGATTTGTTTACCTATTTAGTTATTTTGTTAGTTTTATACAAGTGAAGCTAAGAAAAGTGTGTTAAAAATACCCGTTGATATTGGAACGTGACAATGTGAAAACATTCTCACAATCTTTTATCGATGTTATTGTAGAGAAATATCGATATGGGCTACCCTATCCTATTAGCCGCCATTTTATTTTCTCTCTCTAGTGTAGGTATGCCCACGTTTTTCTTTTATGTAGGTATGCAAAGTCCATAGGATTTATACGTCAGTGACAACAACAATGCAGTGTCCGCATTAGCACAGTTTTACAATCCATACAGTTGCGCAACGAATGTACTTCCGTGGAGCAACGGCGGGGATCTTGCGGGGGGTTGGGCGACGCGGTACGCGGTATACGATCTCGCGCAGTTCATACACTTGGACGTTTAGGGCTGACGCGTCTGTGTAAATCGTTGTTAATACTACTAATAATCGTTGTATAACTTGAATGTAATGGTGTACACTTGTTGCGTATACGGGTGTGCCTCGACGAGCATCAATAAGGTTAAAAATATAAAATTTCATAGATTTCCCCGTGACGAGAGGTAAGTTTATCTTCATATAAATTCGAATTAGCTACCTAACCAAATAACCATCTAGTACCTATTATTACTATTTTCGTTTAAATTAGTAATACCTACCCGTCGTATATCTACTATACCATACTGTACTAAAACGCCAAGTAGGTACGTAAAGACAGACCTTATGCCTTAGCCCTCCTATACCTACACCTATAGCTCTGCCGGCCAACTCTACTGCGCTAATTGTGAACGTAGGTATATCAAAAGAATTGTTACGCGTTTCATACAGTGGCGGATTTACCAATAGGCTGAGTAGGCTGGAGCCTAGGGCGGCAGATTTTAGGGGCGGCAAATATGAGGCAGTTTTCTTTTTATGACCCCTATTACTGTGCGGGACAGTGCAATTTATAGTAAAAAGTGATAGTGATACATAGACACTGCATAAACAGTACATAAAGTGATATTATAGTGGAAAATAAACCGAAAGTTTAGTGTTTGTGTGCAGGACAATAATGACAGTGTATAGTGGTATATATAAGTGTATAGGGTACATAGGGACCTATAGGATAGTAAATAGGCACATAAGAAATAGTATATAGACGTTTGCACATAGCTTAAGTCTATATTTTAATAGTTTTCTTGTATTTTTGTTCGTGTACATAGTAGACTTAGTGTTAGGAGTAAATAAGTTTATTATGTTATATGTTTTGATGATTTTATATTTTTGTATGATAGTTTTTGATATATAGATCTCATTAACATATAGTTTTATATAGGTTTTCATAGAAAAAGTTAGTGAAAAACGCAAATATTGTCACGCGGTTCTCGTTACAGTCAAGTTTCGTAGTACTTAAGGTAACTTGCACAATGTTTTCCCGCTTTTTTGCCTTGTTTTCATTGGATTTTAGTTTTTCCCGCGTTTTTTGGAAATCTGTTATCAATTGTGATTGGTCAATTACTTAGAAAATTACGTATAAAAATAGGGCCATTTTGTTCGACCGACACAGTAGTCGGCAAGATAGTACTAGGGAAACACTCTTCCCAATAAAGAAGCAACAAGTTCATCAGTGGTTTTACTCCTCACCAAACCAGCAGTAAATGTGCTACCCCGCACATTTTGGTCCTTCGTTCTTCGGATATTGTGGGGAACAGCAGACCTGAAGACTTCGTGCTACATATAGAAGAATCCTCCATTTGAAGACGTCGTGCTACAGCTACTAGTGAAGACTTCGACCCACAGTTATTAGGGAAGATTTCTCCACCAGAAGACGTCGGGCTACAGTTAATAGGGAAGACTTCGACCCACAGTTATTAGGGAAGATTTCTCCATCAGAAGACGTCGGGCTACAGTTAATAGGGAAGACTTCGACCCACAGTTATTAGGGAAGATTTCTCCATCGGAAGACGTCGTGCTACAGTTAATAGGGAAGATTCATTAGGGAAGAGTGTTTCAAGACTCAAGATAGTCATCAGCCGACAGCATGCCAGTTACACGCTCAGTGGGAAGGGGCCGCAAGCCGTTGGGGGAACAGAAGCCGTCATCGACCGAGACCAGAACCTCGCCGAACGGTACCAGCGCGGAGGCCAGCACGGAAGAATCTACAGCAACAGGGACGACTGCCACGGGGACATCAGAACAAACAGACAGCTCCGCGGCGACTGATCCATCCACCGTGACCTCCGCCACCGAAGCAACCACCTCGACAGCTGCGACCGCCACCTCAGCGCCGCCCGCCTCGCACCCTGCTAGCGCCGCCGCCCCGTCCGTAACCCCCTCCGCTACGACGACGCTTACTGCGGGAACGAAGGCCAAGCAGCTGATGAAGCCGCCTGCTACTGTCAACACAGAAACCGCTACAGTGAAGCAAGTTTTGAGGAGCAACGCCGGTCCGCCGAAGACGACCGGACTACAGGACCCCCGCCCCCCTAGCAACAAGGGGGGAAGGGGGGGATCGACGCACAGCAGAACAAAGCAACTCAAGCTTGCGAAGGCTAGGGAAGAATTACTACGCCTTCAAGTGGAATTAGCCGCAGCACGCATCGCTACCTTGGAGAAAGAAGACTCAGAAGATGAAGAAGATGACATCACTCTCTACTCGAAGTCAGAAGTTAATGAAAGAGTGGACAACTGGTTGGAGCATCAAGTGACTCGTCCGGTGCTGGCAATCGCCGACGAACCTCACAACCACCCAGAAGAACCGACGGTCATCCAAATAGAAGAACCAAGGCCAGCGAAGCATGAAGAAGCACGTCAGCCACCGGCGGGAGGTCAAACCGACCTAGCCCTCCTAGCCGAAGCCATCACCCGGGCTATCGGCACCACCCAGCGACCCAAGTTCGTCGAGTTACCATTCTTCAGTGGGTCTCATCAAGAGTGGCTACCCTTTCGCGCCGCTTACTACGAAACAGAAGCAATGTTCACCTCAGTTGAAAATACGAATCGACTTAGAAGAAACTTGAAGGGAAAGGCCAGAGAAGCGGTCGAAGGTCTACTTATAACCAACGCGCATCCAGCTGAAGTGATGAAGACTTTGGAGTCAAGATTCGGAAGACCAGAGTCCATAGCCATGCTGGAGATGGAGACACTTCGAAGCCTGCCACGCCTCACTGAGTCGCCGAGGGACATCTGCATATTCGCCACTAAAGTATCCAACGTAGTGGCGACACTGAAGACTTTGGGTTGTTTCAACTACATGTACAACCCGGAACTCGCGAAGACATTAGTGGACAAGCTGACGCCGACTCTTCGATACAGATTCTACGACTTCTCAGCCATGCAGCCACGTGAAGATCCTTGCCTCATCAAGATAGAGAAGTTCTTCAAAAGGGAAGCAGAGTTATGCGGACCTTACGCGCTGCCTGAACAGATGGCAGCACCTACTTCAGCCGCACAACAAAAGAAGACGCAACGGGTCAACAACGTTACTGAGAAGCCACAGACATCGAAGTGCGCCGTATGTGATAACACGGGGCACAGCAACGCAACAGAATGTGAAGAATTTGAGAAGTTGGATGCGAACGCAAGATGGGACATGGCCAAGTCCAAACGCCTCTGCTTCAGATGTCTTCGCTACAGAACCAAGACACACCACTGCAAACCCAAACCGTGTGGTGTCGACAGCTGCAAGTACTCTCATAACAAGATGCTGCACTACGAAAAGAAGACAGAGAAGACAGAAGTAACAGAAGATAAAGAAAAAACAGAAGTTATCAATTCGACTTGGACCATCAAGAAGCAATCCTACCTGAAGATCTTACCGGTCCAGGTGAAGGGACCAAATGGGGCTGTCAACACCTTCGCGTTGATGGACGACGGGTCAACAGTCACGCTCGTCGACGACAGCGTGGCAACAAGCATCGGAGCAACAGGACCCACAGATCCACTGAAAATAGAGACCATCAACGACATGAAGACTTCAGAATTAGCATCCAGAAGAGTCACCATCAAACTTGATACATGATAGACAAAACCAAATGGAAAATTGGCTTTATTCAACATTAAAATACAGCATCAGAAAAATAACAGATATTAGTGACAAACAGAATTATGACAACCTATCATAAAATCTTCTAAATAAGCAAGGAGTACATATCAAAACTGAAGGGGCTCAACGATCATGAAGAACAAATACAAGCACGCACAGTGAAGAACCTGCAAGTTTCGTCTCAACGGGTTCCACAAGAACTAGTGGAAGGGTGTCCACACTTATGCGACATCCGAGGACACCTTACATTTGCAAATACGAAGCCACAAGTTCTCATCGGTCAAGACAACTGGCATCTTCTGCTGACTTCAGAAACCAGAAGAGGAGGCAAGAACCACCCAGTGGCATCTCTCACGCCACTAGGTTGGGTACTCCACGGCAGCCAGACACGAACCTTCGGCCAGAAGATCGACATCGTGTCCCACATCACAGAAGATCCAGAAGACAACACAGAAGACTCATGGCCGACAAAGACCACAACAATAACAGCAGAAGAATCTTCCGAGGAAGAGAAGACGCATCACGTGAGCGACAAGAGAAGACCGAAGCTCGCAGAGGGTCTGCCTGACCCATCGAAATTCTCCAGCTGGGACCGACTCCGATACTCGACAGCGCGTGTTCTGCAGTTTATCCAACTCTGCAGAGTCACAAAACAGAGAGTCAACTACAGAAGAACAAAGAAGAATAAAGAAACTGATCCAGCTTGGAAGAAGAACAAGACTACAGTAAAAAGGCAGGCACCCACGACGGCAAAGAAGTCGTCACAAGAAGAGAAGAAGCTGCTTTCGGTCACAGCAGAGCTGCTCACAAAAGCTGAAGAACTTCTGATGCGATCCTCTCAAGAAGAGTCATTTCCAGAAGAAATGAACAGCCTGAACAACGGGAAGCCCATCGACAAAGAAAGCCGCCTCCACCAGCTGAGCGTCGTGTCCGTAAACGGCACAATCCGACTAAGAAGTCGTATTCAAGCAGTCGAAAATATGAAGGAAGAATTTACGAACCCGCTGGTAATCGACGGTGATCATCCTACGGTCAAGCTCTGGGTGCTAAGTATTCATCGGCAACTTCATCACTCCGGCGTCGAAGCAACAGTCAACGAGTGTAGACAACGGTATTGGGTACTACGACTACGCCCTATCACACGCACACTACTGCGACGATGCCTGTTCTGCAGAATGAAGACACAAGTGCCACCGCATCCGAGAACCGGGGACCTGCCAGCATGTCGCTTAGCTCATCACAAGCGACCCTTCACCTTCACCGGAGTCGACTACTTCGGACCTCTCTCCGTGACCGTCGGACGAACTCGACAGAAAAGATATGTGGCCATCTTCACATGTCTCACGACGCGAGCAATACATCTCGAAGTCGCCGGCTCGCTCAGCGCCGACTCTGCGGTGATGGCGGTCAGAAGGCTGATCGCACGACGAGGCTGCCCGACTGAGATCTGGTCGGACAACGGCACCAACCTTAAGGCTGCCGACAAGGAACTACGACAAGCGATCGACACAGCGACTGCAGAGGAAGCGGCGAAGAGGACCATCTCCTGGCGCTACATTCCGCCTGGAGCTCCATTCATGGGCGGAGCTTGGGAGCGAATGGTTCGCTCTGTGAAGACGGCACTCACCGCGACGTTACATGAACGTCACCCAACAGAAGAAGTCCTCACGACTCTACTTGCTGAAGTAGAGTACACCGTCAACAGTCGTCCGCTGACTCACGTCTCAGTCAGCCCAGAAGATCCAGAAGCCCTCACTCCCAACCACTTCTTGTTGGGGGGACCAGGGCGAGTGCCACAGCTAGGCACTTTCACCGAGCAAGACGCCATCTCACGATCCAGCTGGCGAGCCGCACAGAGGCTAGCCGACGTCTTCTGGCTACGCTGGGTAAAGGAGTACCTCCCTGAGCTCCAACACCGGCGGGAGCCCCACGGACGAGGTCAAGCAGTGCGAGTCAATGACCTCGTACAGATCGTCGACCCGAACCTGCCTCGCAACGTGTGGATCCGAGGAAGAGTCGTCGCTACGTATCCGGGCCCTGACAACATCGTGCGGACGGTGGACGTGCTGACCAGAGGAGGCATCCTGCGCCGGCCAGTGAGGAAGCTGGTGATCCTGCCCCTGTCTACAGACGTCGAGCCCGCACCGGCAGCTGATGCGACGCGGTCGCACGGCGGGAGTGATGTGCGGGACAGTGCAATTTATAGTAAAAAGTGATAGTGATACATAGACACTGCATAAACAGTACATAAAGTGATATTATAGTGGAAAATAAACCGAAAGTTTAGTGTTTGTGTGCAGGACAATAATGACAGTGTATAGTGGTATATATAAGTGTATAGGGTACATAGGGACCTATAGGATAGTAAATAGGCACATAAGAAATAGTATATAGACGTTTGCACATAGCTTAAGTCTATATTTTAATAGTTTTCTTGTATTTTTGTTCGTGTACATAGTAGACTTAGTGTTAGGAGTAAATAAGTTTATTATGTTATATGTTTTGATGATTTTATATTTTTGTATGATAGTTTTTGATATATAGATCTCATTAACATATAGTTTTATATAGGTTTTCATAGAAAAAGTTAGTGAAAAACGCAAATATTGTCACGCGGTTCTCGTTACAGTCAAGTTTCGTAGTACTTAAGGTAACTTGCACAATGTTTTCCCGCTTTTTTGCCTTGTTTTCATTGGATTTTAGTTTTTCCCGCGTTTTTTGGAAATCTGTTATCAATTGTGATTGGTCAATTACTTAGAAAATTACGTATAAAAATAGGGCCATTTTGTTCGACCGACACAGTAGTCGGCAAGATAGTACTAGGGAAACACTCTTCCCAATAAAGAAGCAACAAGTTCATCAGTGGTTTTACTCCTCACCAAACCAGCAGTAAATGTGCTACCCCGCACAATTACATTTTTTACGCAAAGTTTTGATTTTTACTTCCTGGATCAAATTATTTCGGTCGGCGTACACGAGTCGATAATAATAGCGATCTCCGGATGATTGTTGATTGATACTGACGAAAATTAGAAACGAGACTGACATGAGACTGAGGAGCGACCTGAATTGACGCAGAATTATAGTACTTTAATTTTATTTATTGTAATTTTGTCTTAATATATTGACAAACGAAAACTAATGAAACTTATTTATTGTAGATTGAAGTTTTATATCATATTAATTTATTTGATAAAATTTAGTTTATTTGGAATATAATGGACGCTGAATCAAGACATTTATGGCTTAAATTACGCTTCCTTTACGATTTTTTCCGTGAAAATTCAAGGAATTTAAAGAAATTCTAAAACTCCAATAAACAAGTAAAACATTCAGCTTATTTTTCAGTAATTTTAGCTTTTGTAAGAATTGCATGTAACAATGTGAATTTGAGCGTCAAAGTTCCATCGCCGACGGTTTTTCTTGCAACCTGAGTTCGTAAAATATTTATAGTAAATTACACGAAAAGAAAAATTAAAATGTGTAAGTCTAACTTACAAAAAAGAGAATGGCACTATTTCTATTTATAAGCAAATCATTAAAATATCTAACTGATGCTGAAAATTACTGCGTCAAAAATCATGAATTTGCGTATAAAATGTAATAGGACTCATATTATGTGTTACAGAAATTAATACATCCATAATTATATTCCTAAATGCTATTAGATCCACACAAGCAATTCAATATGTACTAAATGTTTCACCAGTTAGATGATTTTTTCTACAACTTACTGAATCGCGTTTATTGAAAACAAGCGACGGGAATAATTTTACATATTTACAAAAACTGGAAACGGCAGTAAATTGTACATTAAACTAAGTGAAGGTTCAAATTCAGACTAAAAGAGAGAGAGAGTCCAGATACCCATGTTTAAGAATTTCTTTAAAATAATTATTGTATTTCGCCATCGAATCAAGACCAGTGTGTCGAAGCTATAAGTAACATGGGCGTCGCCAGAGTCAGCTTTTTCCTGCCTGATGCCACAGAATTGGTATTATACGTAACAAATTGTAGCGTGTCTTTTAAGGTTATAAATGAGCCTCTGAGTACTTTTACTATCGCTACACACTTACACATTTTCTTTAAACAAACGCGCGGTTCGTACCCTGCGAAAAACTTCTCGATCGATCGGTATAGACAGAGGCTGAAATAAATTAGGAGCCCCTTGCCCCTAGGCCCTAATAGGCCATTATAGCATACATACGCAAGGTTGATAGCATGTGGATATTTTGATCTCAAACCTCCTATCTATCTGAATTTACTCGAGGCAAGATGTAAAAATTTTCGAGCTCGCTTTGCTCGCTCTTGCAGTCTAGCTTCTCTTGAATCTTATCTTTGTCTATAAGTCGCCCAGGTAACTCCGGTATGTCGAAATAATTCTAACCTGTCCAAGGTAGGTAGGAAAGTGTACAAATTTTCGAGCTCGCTTCGCTCGCTCTTGCAGCCTACTTACTCTTGCCTTAATCTGTGAGTCGAACAAGTAACTCATAAGTATCAGGATTGAAACAATTCTAGCCTGTTCAAGGTAGTGTTAAAATTTTCGCTTAGCTCAAGAATTTACCCAAAAACTATTTCTTGGGTAATCTTAACAAAATGTTTGGGTTGTAAAAACAATCCGGAACTCTAACACATTGTGTAGAGGTCAGTAGGGGCGGCAAAATTTGAAAAGCCTACTGGCGGCAAATGTGTAAATCCGCCACTGGTTTCATACATGTTGGATAATTACGAGAGCAATTTGATAATGTGATTTTTTGTTTGTTGAGATATCTTGACGATTTTGGTACCAAATGAATCTAGGTCTAAAACCATTTTATCCGTTTGAATCATGTAAATCGGTCCACGCGTTTAGGAGATAATAATGAGTACCATACCGTTAGGTATAGTAAAAAAAAATTGACAACCCTTACACGCTTGCGACTCAGAGCCTATGTACCTACACGCGTGGCGGTATCGTTCAACGTCAAAGGCGTTGTATGGATTGTAAAACTGTGGCATTAGTCCATACTGACACAGTGCAGTGACACTTAACATCTGTCAACTCTGTCATCACTCATGATCATGACAACACCAGCTGTCAAAATGAGAAAAACAAAGATAAAGCTAGGTACAGTACGATTCAATCAAACATAATGGCGGCTCGGAACATCGTACGTTCCGCTGCGCAGATCGCAATTTTTAGATCAACGGGACGTAGAGGGACGTGCCGGCGGGCGGTGCACATCCCTGCGCTCTCTCTCTCTCACCCGCACTCGCCCTACGCCAGAGCTATTGCACTCCGTGTGTAGGCATGAGATAATTACCTACCGCTTCGCGCATATTGAATATGCAAGCTCTCTAGGGCTGTCGCGCTCCAGCCGTGCGTACGTATGCCGCATTATTTTTTCGCGCTCTTTTGACCTTGCGTCGCGTACCTACTCATACTTCGTGTTTGTTAACTGACTGATTTATTGATCACTAATCATTACTAGTGAAAATGACTAGCCGGATAAACTGTTGCTGTTAATAAATGTAGAAAAAAATTGTCTTTTTTATATAAATTTCACTGCTCATTGTCCATGCTTCCCATCAGAGTTTATTTTAAAATTACTTATTTGTTAGATTTCGCATTTATGCTGCTATTCAATTTAATAAGTAATCGTAATTTTAGAGAAGGCAAGATATATGTATATGAGATATTATAATAGAGTACCTACCAAAGATATTTAATTAAACAGATATGTTATGAGTGCGCAATCGTGAAGACTCGAAAACGTGTCAATTGGCCTGTTTTTCCTTTATTCGCGGCACACTTTTTTCGGTGGTTTTGTAGGTGTATAACATATGTGTTTGTTAGAATATCATTGGTACCTATTCACTTAAAGCACTGAGTTAGCACTTTTTTCACAAATTAAAATAATTATATTAGAAAGAGGCAACATCCACTCTCGAAGCTTTCTCGCTCGGAACGTTTTTGGGTTGCCCGTCCTCATTCCAGTTAGTATATAAGTTCCTTGGACACAACCGACTTGAGCCGAATGACATATTCTTGGCGTTGGGACTACTTGGGGCCCGGGCACCCCAACGTTAGGTTAGTTAGGTTCCTTCGAACCCTGCAGACAGAAATAGAAAAACTATCATCATCATCATTTCAGCCGAAAGACGTCCACTGCAGGATATAGGCCTCCCCCAAGAGTCGCCACATTGACTGGTCCCGTGCGAGTGCGACTCACATCCAACGGATTCCCGCAACCTTCACCAGGTCCTCTATATAGGGCCGCGCGGTTGGCCTCGCGCTACCCAACGGTTGTCGGCAATATATAGATTCTCTGTGGTTGTCGGTCTACTTCAAAGGAAGCCGCGTGGCTCTAGGTAGTGGGGAGTGTGGGGACAGGCCGCGCGGCCTGCTGTCAGTGCGCTAGCACAGATAAGCTAGTGACCGTCACTACATCAAATTGTTTCTAATCGCGCCAATGAGTTTGACGGACGAGAAAACACCTACATAGGAGCGCCGGGTGTTGTGGGACTGTTGGAGTTGTTATTTTTATATAGATAAAAACATTTCCTAAACATTTTACGGAGCCGCGCGGCTATAGTGGGAACGCCGCTTTACTGTCGCGAACTCGCGTCGCGAGACGCTCGTGAGATACGCTTGAGCGGCAGTGTTGCCAGACGGAATCTGAAGAAATCAGTAGAAAATATTAAGTTTTAGCAGTACCTAGCTCAAAGGAAAAATCTGTAGATTAAAAAAGTCATAACCACATAAGGTAAACGAGCTGGGTATTGGATAAATAAATAAGAAGAATAATAAGAAGAAGAAACAACAAAAAACTTTATTCAATTACAAAACACAACGCAAACAAGTCAACTCAATCACAAATACACTACTGTAGGCCTATTACGTATCTTTTTGATCTCCAGTGACTATCAAGCTTCGGTTGTACACCGAACACTGGTGACAACCGAGAATGTCAAAATATTGGTATTACGTATTACAGAGTGAATATCAATTTTCGGTGACTAACAGCCCCGGTACGGTGTAACGTCTTTCACAAAAGCTACTTCAAACTCAGTTGACATCAATTTGATGTCTATTAGGCTTACATAATCGCAATACTAGAAAAATCGATATGAAAGCGTCTGTCAAAATGAGTTACGGTGACTATCAAACACGATGGGCACTGATGACGTCATATTTGATCGCGACTGATCATACATAATGTGAAACTAACCTTTTGACAGTTATTTGATGGACACTGAGCCCAGTTACTATCATTTCGAGCTGTCAACAGAGATACGTATTATCCCTGCTGATCACTATTCGCTTAGATATCGCACTTCTAGTTCACTTCGATTCGCTTCGTTGTGCAGCCAAAATCAGACTGACTGCTCCCGCAATTACGTCGGCTAAATGGACACCGATCCTTCGTGAAAGATCCACTTTCTCGAACATTCTTCACAGTCCCATAGTAGGCAAACACCATCCTTCGAAAAGGTTCCAGAACTTACTCAAATGTTCTAGACAATTCCATAGTGGGTCATTGTCCTTCGAGAAACTTCCACAACCTTCTCGAATCTTCTAGACATATCTATAGTAGAACATTCCAGACTCGAATCGTCTAACATTCGAGACTCGCTCGTAATCTAGAATGTTCTTGTACGAGTACGTAACAATATAATACATCAGATTTAGAACATCGCCAGCAACAAATAGGTGTATGTATGTGCCTATTATTGTTTTGGTCAATGATATTGTTTTGACCTTCAATTCCATCTCCAAGAAAGAAAACCATCTTATCTTTTTCATGTTAACGAATTTAAATATGACGAATCGATTGACGTAAGAATTATCAAAATCGGCCTACGCATTTGGTCTCTAGAACGCCACATAGAAACAAACATACATACATAGACTGATAAACATATTACCCTTCTTTGCGACGCGCAGTCGGGTAAAAATAAATAGGAAATATGCAAGTAATTTTTCTTCACATAGATCAATAAAATACAGTGAAGAAAAGTTTTACAACTTAAATTCAATTTGTTGCGCACAGAACGCAGTACGTGTTTTAGGACGGGATAAATGAAAGAGTTATTAATAGTTAAAAATTCCGAGGTCCTGCGGCGGCGACACGGGCGGCGGCGCTCGCACTGCGCAACGGTACGTGCGCTCGGTACGATGGCGGAAGCGAACCAGAAGCCCTACTCTCTAACGTCCGTCCGTCCATCCGTCTCTATCCGTCTCCCTCGCGCAAGTCTGCAGATGAGTGCGAGTGAGAGAGACGGATAGAGACGGACGGACGGACGGACGTTAGAGAGTAGGGCCCCTGAACCGACCGATCGGTCGTTCAAACGAGGCGCGCGAATGATCTTCGCGCTTTCATTCAAGTGAACGTTGTCATACTAGGTACTGAACTATGAACGTAACGTGTAGGTAATGTCGCAGCGGCGCGGCGGGGCCTCGGTGCTTATTTATTATAAACAGAAATATAAAATGATTGACAAAATGTTTTCCATACGTAACATTCTCCCCCTCAGTGTCGACACGACACTCATAACGATAACCTAAGTTAAAATATTATTTTAAAATAAACTAAATTAAAATGTTATACAAGTATAAACTAAATCTAAAATATAGGTAGCTAACCTAGCCGCAGGGCGTTTAAATAAACCATTTTTTGTTTTAACGTCAACAACTCTGACGCGTCCGTCAGCACCAGGGTACACGGATTGTACGATACCTTTAGGCCAGCAGTTACGGGGGGAGTGAGGGTCCACTATTACTACCACATCACCGATCTTCAATTGTGCGCCCTCTTCTCTCCATTTTCGGCGCGGCACTAGATCGGGGAGAACTTCCTTCACCCATCTGGCCCAAAATTGGTCAGCCAGGCGCTGGGATATACGCCATTGCTTACGGAGACATAGGTCTTTGTCTGTAAACACACCTGCGATAGGTAAATTTGACGACGAACCAATGAGAAAGTGGTTCGGCGTTAATGTCTCGTCGTCCCGAGGGTCCACAGAAACATGACCAAGGGGCCGACTGTTGATAATATTTTCCACTTCAGCTAGGAGAGTAATCAGGGTCTCTTCGTGCGGAGCTCTCTCTTTTAGTACCACCTTGAGGGCGGTCTTGACACTGCGTACAAGACGCTCCCAAGATCCTCCCATGTGCGGACTAGCTGGCGGAATGAAGCTCCAGGAAACTCCATGGTTCAGGGCTTCGTTCATGACAGTACTTCTGTCCATGGCGTCGCGTCGTAGGCTTTCTTTAGTTCTATTTGTGCGCCGCGCATATTGGTCCCGTTATCAGAATAAATCTTCTTTGGCCAGCCTCTACGTGCGGCCATTCTACGTAAAGCCATTATCAATGAATCTGCTGTGAGAGATGGCACAATCTCAATATGTACGGCGCGTACTGTCAAGCACGTAAATAAGACACCATAGCGTTTTGGTCTTGATCTTCCAACGGTGACCTCTATGGGTCCAAATAAGTCTACTCCGGTGACGGTAAACGGTCTTTGGTGATGCGTGAGTCTACCTTCGGGCAAGTCACCAAGTCGTGGCGGCTTTGGATTAGCTTTCCTGATGCGACAGAACAAGCACTGCGTCGCCACTGTACGGACCGTAGGTCGTAAACGTAACAACCAATATTTTTGACGCAGTTCATTTACCACCAACTCGTTGCATCCGTGGCTTGCGCGGATATGATAATACTTGACAATGAGTCGAGCAATGTGGTCATTTCCATCCAGGATCACTGGTGATTTTGTGTGCATCGCTACTTCCTTAGCTGCTCCAATTCTTCCACCAACACGCAGTAGTCCGGTTTCATCCAATATGGGTGTTAAAGCGCGTAGTCTACTATCGCGTTTTATTTCTTTATTTTGTTTCAACAGTGAGATGTCACTGGAGAAAGCTGTGGCTTGCGAGTGCTGAAGTAATAATATTTCAGCTCGGTTCATCAACTCGTCGGTAAGTCCATTTGTTTTTATCTTCTTGCATTTATCTATGAACAACAAGACAGTTGCAGCAGTTCGGCACAATCGCAACCAACTGGAGAAGCGAGTCGGCTCTGGTACAGGTAAGTCATTTACACTATAATTTTCATTTACTACATTTATTTGCTCTAATATTTCTACATTAATTTTTGTTTTTATTTCAGGTTGTTGCGGCCAACAAGAACGCGGTTGATGCAAGAATGACGGTCCCGTGAACCACTCTGAGTCACTACTCAATACATAATTATTATTTTTGCTTGCTAAATCTGCGACATTCACGTCGGTAGGCACATAATGCCAATCCTGTATTTGGCTTAATTCATCTATTTCGCCAAGCCTGTTAGCAATAAATACTTTATAATTCCTACTTTGATTTTTAATCCAATGTAGTAGGGTAAATACGCCATACATCGGCCTCCCCCCAATCTTCGGCCGTCTGCACATTTTCAGCTTGCGTTCGTTCAAAAGGTAATTATTTGAAAATTTTGCCACTCCAATTGCAACTTTGGTTCATAATCTATACGTACAAACTGTTACTATCCGATTACGTCACTCGCTCTTCGCACACTTAGCATCAGCAGCGATGGCGCCGTTGAAGAGTCAAGTTCGTGGTTAAAGTAGCTTACTTGCTGTGCACACCCACGCTCCGGGGATTGATATGACTACGATAAGACGTTTATTTTTTTGATTTTAAGCTTTGATAACACTAAAAAGTTATTTTTTCTATATTTTGAGATAGTTTTTTCAATGTTTTGCGTATTGCTTTATGGGAAAAATAGGGGGCCGCCATTAGGATACCAGTTTCGACTTAAAACCGGATTCTCGGCCGGGGCCGACTTTAAAGTAAATGCAGTATGTTTTATAAATTCCAATTCTACCCATGCCTTTGGCGTAATAGGAGAATTTGCAAAGCATATAGGTAAATAAATATATTTTACTTTTAATCGCCAAATACCGGCCGGGGTGATATTAGTTGAATATTGAGAAATAAGGTATACGAAACAGGGGCCGACTTTAGAAATATTAAAGATCGTAATGTCGGCCAGTCTCGAATTCGAGCATCACTATACAGGCTGATGACTTTTGTATTTTTTCATTGACCTAAGTGGGTAGTTGGGTACCTACTATTTTTATTTATTTATTAAACTTATTTTCGTTTAGAATTTAGCAAACAATTACTTTTGCCATAAGTATTATTTTAGTCCCTCTAACTTATTCAAAATTCTATTCTGTTTAAAATTCCAATTTTAATTTAATTGTATTGTGATGTTTAACTTTGTTATAATTATAGTAACATTGAAATCAAAAATTTAAATTACAATTAGACAAATACAAATTTAAACTAAGTGTGATATTATACTGCTGCTAAAATAAACAATATTATAATATTTTTAAATGTCTTAATTTAAAACACCCTATATCCCTTAGACACCCGGCCGACATTTGGGAAAAATGCGACCGACCATGGGCTGTGAACGGCCGACTTTAGGGTTTTTTCGATCTCGACGCATTTAAACCTTAAATACTTTTTTTCTTTTAGTAGAAAAGTCAACCTTTTGCCTATAAACATAAAATTGAATTATCAACCTGTCTAAAACCGCATCACAAGCTATCCTTTTGTTGCAAACTGATGGAGCCAGAGCAAAGCAATTAGAAAATCTGTAAGGGGGGCCGACGTTTAGCGTATTTACCTGTAGTCGAATCCGTCCAGTAATAGGTCGAAGCGGGTTTCAAGCGATGCTCTCGCTTGACAGTGTCGGCTAACCGGCAAGCCAATAAAGCTCCTTGTAGCTCTAGTCGCGGTATTGTTACCAACTTGATGGGTGCGACGCGGCTTTTACTTGCGATAAACGTAACTATGCATGTCCCGTCCCTACGTACGTAGCGCCAATACGCCACCGCTGCGTAAGCGTCGGGGGACGCATCGCAGAATACGTGTAGTTCCAATGGCGCGGGCGTCTCACTGGCGGCTAAGTTCACACGAGATGAACTCGGGTCGCAATGTTCACGAAAGAAATATCGCGGAATACGAATATCCCTTATCGATTTTAGTTGGGTCATCCACTCGACAAACATGGTAAATAAACCCTCCGGTAATTCTTGATCCCACGAAAGATCAGCCTTAAAGGTCTTCTGCATAAGAATTTTAGCTTTGATTGTGAATGGACCTAGAAAACCGTGTATGTCGAAAATTGGGGTCCATATTGGCTCACCTAAAGTTCTTTACCCGAAATTGTTCTTCCTAATGATTTGTAATCCGAATGATCACTTTTCCTAAAATTTTTCATCCTAAAGTTTTCATTCATACTATTTGTAGTGCTACCGGCGATGATCATAATACTCATGTTTCCGAAAATTGTAATTAATAATATCATTAATATGAATCTATTTAATCTCCTACTGTTTTTTATCCTAACGCTTTTATCCCTAAACATGATTACCATAATATTTTCACTCATGCTCAGAAAGAAACATTTACCAAGTGTAATAAAAAATATATGTGGGTAGAAGATGATATTTATAGTTTTAATTTGAGGGTATGATTATTATTTGGGGGTATGCTTTACATAACGTACTTATTACTATAACTATACCTGAGATAATTATGTCTAAAAAACCAACTGTTTAGAATGATTAAAGGTCGTTTCACTGATTTTTGTCTTAAATGAATGAAATTCAGGTCAGAGTGTCTCTCTTGCATCCAAGTCGAGGGAGACCCGGTCGACGGAGCCCCGCTATGCGGGGCTCCTACTTCTGAATGGTTTATAAAAAAATAACCACGAAGGGTATGGCGGGGTCTATTCGCTCGCTCCGCTCGCTCATTCGACCCCGCCATACCCTTCTAACCTAATCTATCCGTGTCGGGGTGCCCCAAGTCGGCCTAGGCAAAACTAGTTTGTCATCAACCACCTCATTAAAATTTGGTGCTCAATTTACTAAATTTGGTGATCAATTGATATTCTAGGTGATAGATGTTAGTGGTCACAAAGTTAATTTTGGTGGTCATTATATTTTCCCCCCTATTATTTTGTATGGTACCTACTATTATTCTTATATGTTATACATGTTATGTGAAAATAAAGTTACGCAAAATTAATGTATATAATACTGATTATTATGAATAAAAAGAAATCTAAACAAAAAAGATATGACTTTGAATAATAGTGTAAAAAATGGTTATGTTGAGAAAATATAGGAAAACAAATAAAAGTATAATAGATGTTTATTGCTACTGACATTATGAAGTTGAATGCTTCGGAATTATGAACATTAGAGACAGAGTAGTTAGGAATTGTGATTGTTAGGATGAAAAATGTTAGGAAGAACATTTTCGGATTTCCAATTATCGGAGTTGAAAATTTAGGTGAACTTTGGCGCACCCCGAAAATTGACATAATAATGCGTAGCGTTTCACGTTTAGTAGGTTTACGTTTTAAATGTACGATTTCACCCGGTATACGTTTCAAAGACAAATCGAAACCTAACTCATCAGTAGCGGGGTACCATAATAATCCTAATGCTCGTTCTGACTGCTTATCAAAATTAAACTCTATTGCTTTGTCATTAAGGTCGTTTTTAGGAACGTCGCGAAGTACGGTCGGTACATTACTGAGCCAATTACGCATTTGAAATCCACCTTCATTATGAATAAATGAAACTTCTTTTATTGTTTTCCTAGCTACCTCTTCATCAGAAAAACTATCAATGTAGTCATCCATGTACTGATTATTTTGTATAGCCTGAACAGCATCTGGCATCTGATGATTAAATCGTGAAGCGTTTTTATTTTGATTAATAAACTGAGCAATAAATGGTGAACAATTCGCACCGAAAATAAGTGACGTCATCACATACTTATGTACAACGTCTGAGCCTTTTTCTTTCCATAAAAATCTAAACGCATTTTGATCTTCACTACGTACCTATTTTAATTCTTAAAAACATATCTTTGATATCTGCAATGATACCAATCTGATTTTCTCTAAATCTAAACATAATTCCAAATAAGGACTGAAGCAAGTCCGGCCCTGTGAGCAAATAGTCATTGAGGGAACATCCCTGCGACCGTGCTGCTGCATCGTATACGAGGCGTAATTTCTTTTTGTTGGGGTTATCGACCCCGAAATGAGGCAAGTACCAAATGTGGTCACCTGACTCCCCCTCGTCTAACCTCCTGGCATAAATATTTGACAATAAGTGCTGGATCCGCTCCTGCCCTCCTGGTAACGTGACGCGTAAGAGTCATCAGCTGACATCTTCCTCTCGATCGATTTCAATCGATTTACGGCGTTACTGTAAGAGTCCGGCATAACGAAATCGTCCCGCTTCCAAGGCAACCCCACATACAACCATTGGTTATCAATTAATTTACAAGTATTATTTAATATGGTGACAGCGCGTGCATCGTCAGCATTTTGACGCGGTGTCTTTGATATTCCAATCGACTCGAGTGTAAACGATTTTTTAACTAAATCATAATATAGATCAAAATCGCAACAATGTTGCGCGCTGTCATCACTCACACTAGCAATGCGATCAGCTGATATAATGTTTACATTGTTTACAACTCCGTGAACACACCACCCTAGAGGTGTCTTTGTAACATAAGGTTCGTTTGGCTTATTCTTTAAACACAAAATAGGGGCAATAAGGTCATAGTTATCTTGGCCAATTAAAAGTTTGGGTTGTGCATCACATTTACACAGGTCATAGTTAATATAATCTGAATAATTACTAAAGTCCAAACACGATAAACGCTGAGTAGGTAAATTAAGTTCTTTCATTTTACGAGCACATAACGTAAAACAATCACCTGACGTATTGGAAATGTCAAAACTTACGGTTTCTGTTTGGCACACGAGCTCACCGGAGTCCCATGCGCTGCGGGCTCGCATGGTCACAGTCTTACCGTGTAGACCCGCCTGCTCGGCGAGGTCGGCAGAGATCAGTGTCACTGTGGCGCCGTCGTCAAGCAACGCATGCGTATGAATCTTGTCTTTAGGTCCGTGAACGGTAATTGGCACTATTTTTAACACTTTTGGCACTGATGCACTAACACTATTGGACGCACTTGCGTGGGCAACGGTATCCTCGGGGTGCGACTCGTCGGGTGCCGTGGGTGCGCACGAGCTGTGTCCGCCGCTGGGCGCGTCTCCTCGGGGCGCGCGGTCGCTGAGGGCGCTGAAGTCTTCGTCCAGTGGAGTAGGTGATGGTGTGGTTTTCCACACTCTTTGCAGTCAGTTGCGGTGCACGTGGCAGGTTCAGTGTGCCGCGCACCTAAGCATTTGTAGCACAGATGTTTATTGCGTACAAATTGCCAGCGATCACGTTTCATTGCGTGCTTGAATTTGCCACACTTTTCTAAAGTGTGTGGCGAAGTGGTACGACAAAACATACACTTAGCATCCGTTGTAGTAGTGCACGCTAACACTGAATGAGACGAATGAGTTTTCGTATTTTCGTATTTCTTCTTCAAGTCATTCTGACTATGTATGTAACTAACACCTGAAGTTGCGACGATAGTTGCTTCTTTGTATAGAAAATTTGATAATAATTCCAGTTTAGGTATGGAGCTAGTTTGATTACAGGTGTAGTATTCAGCCCACTTGGTAATAACTGCGGGCGGTAGCTTCGCGAGTATTATTGTAGTTGTTTCCGGGCTGTATAAGTATTCCGGTAGCTTGATAGCTTTCACAGCTGTAACGTAATTTTTAACTTTAATCGCGAAGTTTACAATCTCTGTGTGGTATGCAGTTGGAAGTGGCTGAATCTTCTTCAGTTGCGTGAATGTTTTTTGAATGATACACTCCGGCCTGCCGAAGCGTAGCTCCAGTGTGTCAATAATATCTTGCGGTGATGTATTGCCTATAAGTAGCGATGATACGGCCTCTTTAGCTTCACCGCGTAGGCACTTGCGTAATCGCCGAATGTTCTCCGCATCACTGTAGTTACACAGGTGTGACGATTCACGATAAGATTCCTTAAACTGCAGCCACTGCATAGGATCGCCGTCGAAGACCGGCAAATCCTTTGATGTTCCCAGGCGAGCCAGGAGTTCTCTGTTGTTGTCATTATGACTATCTCTTGTTTGTTTCCAGGTTTTATTATTACCTGTCGGCATTGCATCGCAAACATTTTCTGTGCAATCACTTAAAGTTGCGACGGACGCGACGCCATCTTGTTTATCGAGCCACGCCTCGATTTTCCTAGAACTTGTAACGTTACATTTTCCTGGATAGGATCCACAAAACTGTAAGGTCACTCTGAGCACTCACCTACCTAACTTTCAGTCTGGAGGGGAGCACTATTAAAAGAAATAAAGGGGACGAGTTATAAGAATTTATTAACAAAGATAATCTAAAGGCTGGAGCTACTTAATTACTAATGCCAGTGAAGCTGGCGGAAAGTACTGAAGATGAAACGCAGAATGGAATAAATAACTGAAGAACGTCCGTCTTCAGACTGTGGAGGAGGACCGAGGAACCATCAACTCTCAGGCCGTAGAGAAGGGCCGAGGGCATCTGTCTTCAGACGGTGGTGGACGGCCGAGGACCGTCAATCCTCAGGCCGTAGGAGGAGGGCCGAGGAGCATCCGTCTTCAGACGGTGGTGGACGGCCGAGGACCGTCAATCCTCAGGCCGTAGGAGGAGGGCCGAGGAGCATCAAATCTTCATCAGGCTTGTGTAGCTCAAGCATCAAGGTTTCCAGGTGTTCTTGTTGAGAGTGCGGCACGGAGAGAGGCCGACTTAAAACCGAAGAATAAGGGAACTGCCCTTTTACATATATTTTTATGGAGCTTCTTAGAGGTGTTCCTGCTCTCAGCTCTGAACGTAGACTGTCCATTCCACCACCAGGCTCCTGTCAACTCCAGATATTTACATTTTAAAATTAGAAAATTATTAAGAAGAAAATCGAATGAGGTTGATGTGATTTACCTATACAACCTACAACTAGCTCCAGCAATAAATTAAAAATAAAACTAGGGTTGCCACTAACTGACATCACAAAAGTAAACAAAGATTTAATAAAGATAAAAACTTAAATAACATAAATTACAAGGTAAAAAGGCCAAAGCCGTTGCTAAGCCTCCAAGAAATGACCATGAAGCTACCTAGGGAGGACGAATGCTTAAATTTTCAGGTTAATAATATCCAAAAATGTAAGTAAAAAACATGTAAAAGACATACACATTACAAACTTCTCGACACCAAGCTGCGGTTTTCATCCTGCAAGTCAGCTATGTCGACCTCCAGTTTTTTTATTACCAAGTTCTTCTGGATCTGTGCACTTTTTTGTGCTAAATCGATGTCGATTTGTGCTTGAAGTTGAGCCGCTTCATACTCTAGCCTTTTGCGGGCCGCCGCTGACGAACACGTGGTTTTAACCAATGATATATAAACTATAGATACGTTGTCCGCACTCTAAAATGACAACATGAAATGAAGCCAATTGGCCACATCGCGCTTAGTTACGCACCAACCTGTCGCGCGACGCTACGTTTGTTTATAATTTAATAAATCCTGTGACGTGACTGAAGATGTATATTTATCTCCCTCTCGCAACAGGCATCCCGCCGTTCGGTGTCATATTTTCTTTCTCTTTCTTCACGCTTATAAGTAGTTCTAGTATTTTCGCCGTTTTTAAGCGCCGCGATGTTGGTTCATGACGTGTCTATATATTCATTCATTCGTCATTGGTTTTAACACTTTTCACTGACTTTTCGAATAACTGTTCACTTTTACTAGTAGCCAGCTGCTCCGTGGCACGTTTACTACGTGTTACAACACCCTTCGGGGGTGTGCGAAGCAGAGACATCCCTGCATATTAGGTACTGAACTATGAACGTAACGTGTAAGTAATGTCGCAGCGGCGCGGCGGGGCCTCGGTGCTTATTTATTATAAACAGAAATATAAAATGATTGACAAAATGTTTTCCATACGTAACACAATTAGTGCTTGAAACTCCTGCAATTTTCTATAACAGTTCAAACGTCCGTAGCTGTCGCGGCCATGATGTGACGTCATTTACCACAATCTGACTAGTCACAGTCGGGGCCCATTTAAATTTTACCAATCAAATCTTCCCAAGGAGCCCCGACTGTGAGTCGTTCTGTTCTGCATTAAAATTTATGATTTGTTTTATGTGTGTATCGAATATAAAACTATTTCAATTGTGTAGTTATTTAGTATTTCTTATTTCTTATCACGAAAGATCAGCCTTAAAGGTCTTCTGCATAAGAATTTTAGCTTTGATTGTGAATGGACCTAGAAAACCGTGTATGTCGAAAATTGGGGTCCATATTGGCTCACCTAAAGTTCTTTACCCGAAATTGTTCTTCCTAATGATTTGTAATCCGAATGATCACTTTTCCTAAAATTTTTCATCCTAAAGTTTTCATTCATACTATTTGTAGTGCTACCGGCGATGATCATAATACTCATGTTTCCGAAAATTGTAATTAATAATATCATTAATATGAATCTATTTAATCTCCTACTGTTTTTTATCCTAACGCTTTTATCCCTAAACATGATTACCATAATATTTTCACTCATGCTCAGAAAGAAACATTTACCAAGTGTAATAAAAAATATATGTGGGTAGAAGATGATATTTATAGTTTTAATTTGAGGGTATGATTATTATTTGGGGGTATGCTTTACATAACGTACTTATTACTATAACTATACCTGAGATAATTATGTCTAAAAAACCAACTGTTTAGAATGATTAAAGGTCGTTTCACTGATTTTTGTCTTAAATGAATGAAATTCAGGTCAGAGTGTCTCTCTTGCATCCAAGTCGAGGGAGACCCGGTCGACGGAGCCCCGCTATGCGGGGCTCCTACTTCTGAATGGTTTATAAAAAAATAACCACGAAGGGTATGGCGGGGTCTATTCGCTCGCTCCGCTCGCTCATTCGACCCCGCCATACCCTTCTAACCTAATCTATCCGTGTCGGGGTGCCCCAAGTCGGCCTAGGCAAAACTAGTTTGTCATCAACCACCTCATTAAAATTTGGTGCTCAATTTACTAAATTTGGTGATCAATTGATATTCTAGGTGATAGATGTTAGTGGTCACAAAGTTAATTTTGGTGGTCATTATATTTTCCCCCCTATTATTTTGTATGGTACCTACTATTATTCTTATATGTTATACATGTTATGTGAAAATAAAGTTACGCAAAATTAATGTATATAATACTGATTATTATGAATAAAAAGAAATCTAAACAAAAAAGATATGACTTTGAATAATAGTGTAAAAAATGGTTATGTTGAGAAAATATAGGAAAACAAATAAAAGTATAATAGATGTTTATTGCTACTGACATTATGAAGTTGAATGCTTCGGAATTATGAACATTAGAGACAGAGTAGTTAGGAATTGTGATTGTTAGGATGAAAAATGTTAGGAAGAACATTTTCGGATTTCCAATTATCGGAGTTGAAAATTTAGGTGAACTTTGGCGCACCCCGAAAATTGACATAATAATGCGTAGCGTTTCACGTTTAGTAGGTTTACGTTTTAAATGTACGATTTCACCCGGTATACGTTTCAAAGACAAATCGAAACCTAACTCATCAGTAGCGGGGTACCATAATAATCCTAATGCTCGTTCTGACTGCTTATCAAAATTAAACTCTATTGCTTTGTCATTAAGGTCGTTTTTAGGAACGTCGCGAAGTACGGTCGGTACATTACTGAGCCAATTACGCATTTGAAATCCACCTTCATTATGAATAAATGAAACTTCTTTTATTGTTTTCCTAGCTACCTCTTCATCAGAAAAACTATCAATGTAGTCATCCATGTACTGATTATTTTGTATAGCCTGAACAGCATCTGGCATCTGATGATTAAATCGTGAAGCGTTTTTATTTTGATTAATAAACTGAGCAATAAATGGTGAACAATTCGCACCGAAAATAAGTGACGTCATCACATACTTATGTACAACGTCTGAGCCTTTTTCTTTCCATAAAAATCTAAACGCATTTTGATCTTCACTACGTACCTATTTTAATTCTTAAAAACATATCTTTGATATCTGCAATGATACCAATCTGATTTTCTCTAAATCTAAACATAATTCCAAATAAGGACTGAAGCAAGTCCGGCCCTGTGAGCAAATAGTCATTGAGGGAACATCCCTGCGACCGTGCTGCTGCATCGTATACGAGGCGTAATTTCTTTTTGTTGGGGTTATCGACCCCGAAATGAGGCAAGTACCAAATGTGGTCACCTGACTCCCCCTCGTCTAACCTCCTGGCATAAATATTTGACAATAAGTGCTGGATCCGCTCCTGCCCTCCTGGTAACGTGACGCGTAAGAGTCATCAGCTGACATCTTCCTCTCGATCGATTTCAATCGATTTACGGCGTTACTGTAAGAGTCCGGCATAACGAAATCGTCCCGCTTCCAAGGCAACCCCACATACAACCATTGGTTATCAATTAATTTACAAGTATTATTTAATATGGTGACAGCGCGTGCATCGTCAGCATTTTGACGCGGTGTCTTTGATATTCCAATCGACTCGAGTGTAAACGATTTTTTAACTAAATCATAATATAGATCAAAATCGCAACAATGTTGCGCGCTGTCATCACTCACACTAGCAATGCGATCAGCTGATATAATGTTTACATTGTTTACAACTCCGTGAACACACCACCCTAGAGGTGTCTTTGTAACATAAGGTTCGTTTGGCTTATTCTTTAAACACAAAATAGGGGCAATAAGGTCATAGTTATCTTGGCCAATTAAAAGTTTGGGTTGTGCATCACATTTACACAGGTCATAGTTAATATAATCTGAATAATTACTAAAGTCCAAACACGATAAACGCTGAGTAGGTAAATTAAGTTCTTTCATTTTACGAGCACATAACGTAAAACAATCACCTGACGTATTGGAAATGTCAAAACTTACGGTTTCTGTTTGGCACACGAGCTCACCGGAGTCCCATGCGCTGCGGGCTCGCACGGTCACAGTCTTACCGTGTAGACCCGCCTGCTCGGCGAGGTCGGCAGAGATCAGTGTCACTGTGGCGCCGTCGTCAAGCAACGCATGCGTATGAATCTTGTCTTTAGGTCCGTGAACGGTAATTGGCACTATTTTTAACACTTTTGGCACTGATGCACTAACACTATTGGACGCACTTGCGTGGGCAACGGTATCCTCGGGGTGCGACTCGTCGGGTGCCGTGGGTGCGCACGAGCTGTGTCCGCCGCTGGGCGCGTCTCCTCGGGGCGCGCGGTCGCTGAGGGCGCTGAAGTCTTCGTCCAGTGGAGTAGGTGATGGTGTGGTTTTCCACACTCTTTGCAGTCAGTTGCGGTGCACGTGGCAGGTTCAGTGTGCCGCGCACCTAAGCATTTGTAGCACAGATGTTTATTGCGTACAAATTGCCAGCGATCACGTTTCATTGCGTGCTTGAATTTGCCACACTTTTCTAAAGTGTGTGGCGAAGTGGTACGACAAAACATACACTTAGCATCCGTTGTAGTAGTGCACGCTAACACTGAATGAGACGAATGAGTTTTCGTATTTTCGTATTTCTTCTTCAAGTCATTCTGACTATGTATGTAACTAACACCTGAAGTTGCGACGATAGTTGCTTCTTTGTATAGAAAATTTGATAATAATTCCAGTTTAGGTATGGAGCTAGTTTGATTACAGGTGTAGTATTCAGCCCACTTGGTAATAACTGCGGGCGGTAGCTTCGCGAGTATTATTGTAGTTGTTTCCGGGCTGTATAAGTATTCCGGTAGCTTGATAGCTTTCACAGCTGTAACGTAATTTTTAACTTTAATCGCGAAGTTTACAATCTCTGTGTGGTATGCAGTTGGAAGTGGCTGAATCTTCTTCAGTTGCGTGAATGTTTTTTGAATGATACACTCCGGCCTGCCGAAGCGTAGCTCCAGTGTGTCAATAATATCTTGCGGTGATGTATTGCCTATAAGTAGCGATGATACGGCCTCTTTAGCTTCACCGCGTAGGCACTTGCGTAATCGCCGAATGTTCTCCGCATCACTGTAGTTACACAGGTGTGACGATTCACGATAAGATTCCTTAAACTGCAGCCACTGCATAGGATCGCCGTCGAAGACCGGCAAATCCTTTGATGTTCCCAGGCGAGCCAGGAGTTCTCTGTTGTTGTCATTATGACTATCTCTTGTTTGTTTCCAGGTTTTATTATTACCTGTCGGCATTGCATCGCAAACATTTTCTGTGCAATCACTTAAAGTTGCGACGGACGCGACGCCATCTTGTTTATCGAGCCACGCCTCGATTTTCCTAGAACTTGTAACGTTACATTTTCCTGGATAGGATCCACAAAACTGTAAGGTCACTCTGAGCACTCACCTACCTAACTTTCAGTCTGGAGGGGAGCACTATTAAAAGAAATAAAGGGGACGAGTTATAAGAATTTATTAACAAAGATAATCTAAAGGCTGGAGCTACTTAATTACTAATGCCAGTGAAGCTGGCGGAAAGTACTGAAGATGAAACGCAGAATGGAATAAATAACTGAAGAACGTCCGTCTTCAGACTGTGGAGGAGGACCGAGGAACCATCAACTCTCAGGCCGTAGAGAAGGGCCGAGGGCATCTGTCTTCAGACGGTGGTGGACGGCCGAGGACCGTCAATCCTCAGGCCGTAGGAGGAGGGCCGAGGAGCATCCGTCTTCAGACGGTGGTGGACGGCCGAGGACCGTCAATCCTCAGGCCGTAGGAGGAGGGCCGAGGAGCATCAAATCTTCATCAGGCTTGTGTAGCTCAAGCATCAAGGTTTCCAGGTGTTCTTGTTGAGAGTGCGGCACGGAGAGAGGCCGACTTAAAACCGAAGAATAAGGGAACTGCCCTTTTACATATATTTTTATGGAGCTTCTTAGAGGTGTTCCTGCTCTCAGCTCTGAACGTAGACTGTCCATTCCACCACCAGGCTCCTGTCAACTCCAGATATTTACATTTTAAAATTAGAAAATTATTAAGAAGAAAATCGAATGAGGTTGATGTGATTTACCTATACAACCTACAACTAGCTCCAGCAATAAATTAAAAATAAAACTAGGGTTGCCACTAACTGACATCACAAAAGTAAACAAAGATTTAATAAAGATAAAAACTTAAATAACATAAATTACAAGGTAAAAAGGCCAAAGCCGTTGCTAAGCCTCCAAGAAATGACCATGAAGCTACCTAGGGAGGACGAATGCTTAAATTTTCAGGTTAATAATATCCAAAAATGTAAGTAAAAAACATGTAAAAGACATACACATTACAAACTTCTCGACACCAAGCTGCGGTTTTCATCCTGCAAGTCAGCTATGTCGACCTCCAGTTTTTTTATTACCAAGTTCTTCTGGATCTGTGCACTTTTTTGTGCTAAATCGATGTCGATTTGTGCTTGAAGTTGAGCCGCTTCATACTCTAGCCTTTTGCGGGCCGCCGCTGACGAACACGTGGTTTTAACCAATGATATATAAACTATAGATACGTTGTCCGCACTCTAAAATGACAACATGAAATGAAGCCAATTGGCCACATCGCGCTTAGTTACGCACCAACCTGTCGCGCGACGCTACGTTTGTTTATAATTTAATAAATCCTGTGACGTGACTGAAGATGTATATTTATCTCCCTCTCGCAACAGGCATCCCGCCGTTCGGTGTCATATTTTCTTTCTCTTTCTTCACGCTTATAAGTAGTTCTAGTATTTTCGCCGTTTTTAAGCGCCGCGATGTTGGTTCATGACGTGTCTATATATTCATTCATTCGTCATTGGTTTTAACACTTTTCACTGACTTTTCGAATAACTGTTCACTTTTACTAGTAGCCAGCTGCTCCGTGGCACGTTTACTACGTGTTACAACACCCTTCGGGGGTGTGCGAAGCAGAGACATCCCTGCATATTAGGTACTGAACTATGAACGTAACGTGTAAGTAATGTCGCAGCGGCGCGGCGGGGCCTCGGTGCTTATTTATTATAAACAGAAATATAAAATGATTGACAAAATGTTTTCCATACGTAACACAATTAGTGCTTGAAACTCCTGCAATTTTCTATAACAGTTCAAACGTCCGTAGCTGTCGCGGCCATGATGTGACGTCATTTACCACAATCTGACTAGTCACAGTCGGGGCCCATTTAAATTTTACCAATCAAATCTTCCCAAGGAGCCCCGACTGTGAGTCGTTCTGTTCTGCATTAAAATTTATGATTTGTTTTATGTGTGTATCGAATATAAAACTATTTCAATTGTGTAGTTATTTAGTATTTCTTATCAGAATTCTAAATTACTGGGCTTGTTTCTTTCTTTTTAGTTTTTATTTAAGTTAATTCTTTCACGTATTTTTTAAAATTAGTTTTTACGCAGTCGGGTTTTATGTTTTTCTTGAAATTATTATTTTTTATTTTAAACTTTTTAGTAACGATTCATTGACTTCGTTATAAGATGGTAAATGTAAATTTCGCAATCTAGTCATTTCATTGAGGGAGTTAATATCGTGGGGTTTATTAAGTAACTTGCGGTGGTCTAAACTACTGATGATTAGTCCCTTTATAGACCTAACTCGGCTCAAAGCTACATATGCTTGACATATTTGTTTTTCATGCTTTTTCACTGTTTTTTTGTTTTTATATCGTTAATACTTGAAATAAAAACTTAAATCAGTTAGTAAGAATTAGCGAGAATGATTGCTTTGTTAAACAACTTTAAATCGTTATATATCCTAAACTATTATTTATAATGAAAAATGATAAAAGGAACCTAAAGATGATTTTAAAAACCTATTCAACGACACCCCACTTGACATAGTTCATCAACTTTTTTTTTTTTTTCATTTTGACAATATGGCGTCTGGTTGTCGCTGTGGTGAATTTTGATTACTGTTATGTCTTTAGTGACACTCGCAAGGTTAAGACGAATCGATTGACGTAAGAATTATCAAAATCGGCCTACGCATTTGGTCTCTAGAACGCCACATAGAAACAAACATACATACATACATAGACTGATAAACACATTACCCTCCTTTGCGTCGTGCTGTCGGGTAAAAAGGTCCAATTCGCAGTTGGTCCAATTCGCGGTTGGTCCAATTCGCGGTTGGTCCAATTCGCGATTGGTCCAATTCGCAGTTGGTCCAATTCGCGATTGGTCCAATTCGCAATTGGTCCAATTCGCGATTGGTCCAATTTGCAGTTGGCCCAATTCGCGGTTGGTCCAAAATGGCAATGTCCAATGTTTCAGAAATTATACAATATAATTACTAGCTTTTGTGTGCACGTCTTTCTACATCGTTCTCACATATATGTATAATCTCAAAATTAATGATGTAGGTAACTAAGATTTTGTAACAATATTTTGATTTTAAAAGAGTGTCCATGGACTTTCTTGCCCGTTCTTCTCCATAGAGATCTACGCTAGGGAATGGGCAACTACAGTACTTTCTCAAGTTATTATGCCTTGTGAAGTTGTGACTGGGACTGTAGCTTTGATTTTCTTTTTTGTATTTTTGACATTCAAAAGTGCTGTAAGCTGTAATGGTCTAATTGAAATAAATGCTTTGAGTTTGAGTTTGCTTATTTCGAACAATGACAGTAAAAAAACTTTTTCCATCAAATTATTTAAGATTATCATTACAAAAAAATTGTTAAAAAAATTACATGATGTTGTATTGTGTTTATGACGTATTTTTCACAGCTTTTATTTCTATTCTTTTATTCATTATATTATCATACCTTTGATCAAATATATATGGTCATAGTTCTTTCTCCTTATTGAGATAAGCAAGAGAAAAAACCGAATTTTTATATTTGATGAAAGATCTGATAAAATAATAATCATTTCACTTTTTTTTTTCGTTTTAATAATAATAATAATAATTTTATTGTCAGGCGACTAAGGCCCATAGATAAAATACACAAAATAATAATAAACAACAATAATATTATACTATTACATATTTTAAACCTTAGGAAACTAACTATACACGGAACGTTGTCGGCGTCGTGTTTTGCTGCGTGGTGTCGCGTAACCGTCCTCGGAAACGTCGATATACGACACCCTTCGGCCAAAAGTCCTCCTTCATGCAGGTCTGTAGATGGTGGGTTGGAACTCGTACCACGAATGACTTAAAGTTGATGTTGTGGCGCGATTCCAACCTTTCGACCCTCAGAGTCCAGTTGGTCTTCACTTTCAAATACTGCACCACTTCCTCAGTTGTAGTGGAGTGATGCAGACGTGAAATGTACAGCTGCGTCGTAGGCACAGCAGGACGCAGCAGCATGTGTAACGGAACGTTACGTCAATCAACGACAAACAATAATTATTGCCATAGAGTAAGTTGGAAGTTTAGTCTAGAACGATTGCGGCTGGGAATGCGCGGGGGCAAGTGTGGCGCGCGGGGAGTAGCGAGTAGCCTACGTGCCGTGGGACATGCAGACGCCAAGCGGCCAGTGGTCATTAAACCGTCCCTAGAGAAAACACGTTCTTACTTCGCGTCGTGTCTAGCACCCTAGCGGACACGACAACTTTATTGATTCAATTTTAAAGTTCTCTTAGGGACTATAACTCCTTGCTCAAGAGTGCAAATTAAATAGTGAACAGTGCAGATCCCGATTGAGGGTAAGTTTTAGGTAGCACACAAAATCACGCAACTCATCATGCATTTTTGCTAGCTAATCTTTATACTGTGTTTTCGTCATTACATGATTAATCATTGGCAGCGGCTTATTTCATTGTAATAAATTAGCACCATTAAAACCGCTTGCTATATTGCTGAACTAGGATCATGCCATCAAATATTCTGTCACCCACATATTTCGTTATTGATTTTCTTCTTTTTTCAATTAGTAACGTAATCGTTTCTAAACTATTGTTTTTAACTGTTCATGTGTATTTGCTGATCCAGCCTGTTTTTTTTTTTTTTTTTTTTTTTTTTAAAGGGACAAGCCATCCAGCCTGTTTATGTAAACTCCGTTCTGGTCACCACCACCACGACAATACTGCTACCACTGGTTGGGCAATGTCTCCCTGTGGTCGTGGGTGGTGTCCCAGCACGGAGGATTTCTGGCCGGTTAGTAACAAGCTGGTACGGTGGTTCCAGGATCTACGCTGTGGCTTCCCAGTAAGGCTCCGCACTGCGGGTCTTCCTTCACATCATTTTGGCGTTGCGGTTTCCCGCAACGGTACCACGCCCCGGGCTATTACGCACCGGGACGCTGACTCACCGGGCCACCCGCCCGTGCCTTCGAGAAGGTTCGGCGGCGGTCGCCCGCGCTGTCACCACAACCTACGTGCGACATCACCGTACCGCGCTGCTCAGCTCGTCGGCCTCCTTCCATCCTCGGCCAGCTGCGGGGACTCGCCTGCAGTTACAGGGAGGTGTTTTCCCGGCAATAGTAACGACAGACAAAATAGCAACCCATGACCTCACAAATTTCGTGTGCCTCCGACTGTCAACTATCCGGTTTGTCTTTTTTTTAAACGTTTAATTTTAATACTTCCTTAGTTAATATCGTTATAACGTTTGTTTTTTTCTAACGTTATTTGTAACGTTGTAATTTGTTAAATTATAAATTTAATAGTACACACTCGTTGTTTTTTTTCCTCTTACTTCCTATTAAGGTGGGAAATCCGACGGGTGGAGGCTACACATGTTGGGTCCACTCGGTGCGGTACCGCACAGGTTACGAGGACAGGGCTTCTTCTTCTTCCTCCTTTCCACTTTAGTGAAGCCCTCCTCATCAACTTGGCTCGTTCTTGGCACGGAGCTACGGACCGCAGCCAGGGCTGGTTGAGAACCCATTTTCAAATTTTCCCCTTTCCTGGTTTGTCGCTTAGGCTGCGACGCATCAGTTTTACCGCTGGTGACAATAGCAGCATAGGCACGTTTTGGAGTTTGTTGATTTGTTACAAATGTACAAAACTACTAATTGGTAGGAGTTTGAAACACGAGATATGACTTATAATATGACTATAGTACAATATTTGTACATAAAAATATGTAATTTTGTTTAATTTTGGAAATACCTTTATATTGGACCAATCGCGAATTGGACCAACCGCGAATTGGACCAATTGCGAATTGGACCAACCGCGAATTGGACCAATCGCAAATTGGACCAATCGAGAATAAGGTGAATGGGATTATGGGACCAATCGCGCCTAAACGCAATATTTGAATAAAATCATAGTGAAACTTTAAGCACTTTTCAAATAAAAGTGTTTTTTTGATACATAGACTTTGACGTCACTACCGGCGTTATCGGGGACGATGGGTTTTGAGTTTCACCAAAAACATGCTACAAAAAACAGTAAATTGTAAAATAAGGGATGTATTCCACCGAACAGCGTCCGGGTACCCTACATACCCAGGAGGTGCGTACCCCCAACCGCGTCCGGGTACCTTAATTCCCCATTAACATTTATAAAATACCCCGTCAATTAATCATTTAATAATCGAAAAAACGGGCTTTATTCGTGAATAGGCTGCTTTACTTCCCATCTCTACAATATCCTTCAACTCTATACCAAAAACCATAGCTATCATCCGTCAACAAGTGTCACAATGAAAGTAACAAACTTACGTCAACGGAGCGCGCCATTTTTTACGTCATCGTTTTAGCGTTAGTGTCACACTTCAAGTAATTACGAGTTATGTGTTTGTTATTGGAAAACAGTGTTATACCTTAAAATGTTCGTGAGAAGTTGTGCTATCGTATTATGATAACACAAATTAGGTTCCGAATCGCAAAATTGCAGTATTTCGCCTGTGAAAATGCAGTAGTTATATGTACCTACAGTGATTGTTTAGTGTGAAGAAATACGTGATTTAGTGATTAAAACGTGTGTGAAATGGGAAAACTAGTGTTTAATTAGTGAGGTGATTAGATTGCTCAACTATCTACACCAAAAAACAAGTAGTTTTGTGTGTTTTTTCGTCCAAACAGCGACTGACAACTTTAGTTCCAGATGTAAACAAACAGTGAGTACCTAGTTTCATATAATTATTTTGATATGATGCTAATAAGCTATTAATTAGATTAAGGTCTTATTGGAAAGGTAATATAATCTAGTTTATTTTTAAATATTAAAAAATAGTAAAAAAGTTAATAGTTTAACCACAAATTAATAATTTATTAGCGAAATGTCCGTTTTTATCGGTGTGAATCAAGTTCTACATAATTTTTAGGGTATCAAATTATAATTATTTATCTTTATTTTTGGTTAAATAGGTTCCATATCTATTCAGCTATTCAATGTAGAGTTTATATAGCTATATCTCTTGTAGTTTGCGATCGACAAGTGTTTTTATAGAATTGCGAATTTTTGCGAAAAATTCGCAAATCGTTAGCGCGGTGGGAGCGGTTCGTTGCGAAAAATATACGCGTTTGGCGCTATCGACGCTGCAAAGTGGTTAAACAAGTGTACCACAATGTTTATAGGGGCCAACACAAGGCGTTTTTAATAAATCAAGAGTTTTGTATTTCATACATATTCCCTACTATCTCGCTAAGCTTGATATTGATAACGGATAAAATTTACATTAGTGGACAAAAATTTCGAAGTTCATATTTTTTATGTAGATGGTACACATAAATAGAAAGCTTATCACAAATTGTCAATACGAGGACGCCCAAGGTTTACTAGATTTAATTCTTTAAAGTTTCTATAAAGATTGGAAAATAGCATGACATTTGCACATTTTTACGTTGGTTATATTGTCATGGTAGACGTCAAAGTTGACATTTCACGTTCCGTTGACGGTAGAAGTTACGTATATTTTATTCAATTTTATGTTGTTTTTTTTTTAAATAAATATAATTTTATTTTTAAATATTCACATACTTTTAGTGTGTAATAAGTGTGCACAATAATTGATTGCTGTATTATGCAATTACATTGACTTTTTACACATCATGGCTTCATCTCTAGTGCAAAATAACGTGAAAATTGACAAAAACGGAACGTAAAAAAAGTGTAAGTTGTGTCACTAATTGTATGTGGGGTGGGTGATACAAAACGTATATAGATATTGAATCTATATATTGGTGCAATACCTAAAATCCGATATCGGCTTAATCTGAATCTATATATCGGGCGAAACACTATATTGCTCCCTAACGCGTATCCGAGGGCGAGTATGATGCTAGTCGTATCGTATTGAACAGATTTACTGAATAAACACCGAGTATACACGATGTGACACGATCTCTTCCGACGAAATAACTAAGCAGCCGGCCGAGAGCGCGTGATTAATAAAACCAACGTAGCTTAATAATCCGTAGGTACTATTCTGAACCTTATGTCAAATGCAATAAGTCTGTTTGAAGAATTATTTTAGTATGTTGGCAAGATTGTGAAAGGAATTTCAACTTTCAACTTTATTTTAAAGTACAATATTAAGCATATATTTGGAAACTTCAGTTAGGTATCTAGACAAAACCGTTGTTTGTAATTTAGCTCCCTAGAGATAAATCGTATTAGGGACGATATTTACAATATCGCATACGTGGTTACGCATAGGTGGTTCTTACAATATGCTTTATGGAACGATACAACATCATGAGACGGATTACGCGTATCTGTAAATATATAGTTTCAGAAAATATATATTTTCGAAATCTGATATCAAATATCAATATACATTTCGATTTGATACTGTGAAAAAGCTATATTACCCACTCCGTGTACGAATAGGCAATGTTACTACTACTACTAGGAGAATTTGGATGCAAGAGCGAGCGATAGGAGCTCCGCCGAGCGGGGCCCCGTCGACTACGCTTTTTAAGCGAATTTAAAGTGTTTTGAGATTAGGTTACTATAATTGTTTTTTCTCAAGAACGGTGCGCCATTACATGAAAGTGGTGCCAGGGCACAGGGGGCACATCCCCTCCCTCCTTCTGCCAAGCGATACTAATTGTTTTACTTCTTTTCATTCTAATAATTAAATAGCGCTATTCTAACCTCTAAACTTTAACCAGGGATATCTCAATAACCATGGGGCTCCGCGGGGCGGGGTTGTACAGGGGATACCCCCCCTCCCCCCTAACCGTAACCTTGTTTTTTTTTTTTTTTTTTTTTTCTCCTTTTGGCATTGCACTATTCGTGCTTATTGCCACTGACAATATTATATTTGATAACAAAACGTAAGAATCAAGTACTCGCGAAATGATAAAATTTAACAACGAAAAATGGAATGGAAATGGAAAGGAGATTAGTTGTTAAATATAAATATAATAAATTAACAGTACGGGAAATATAATACAACAGAAAATTAACCTTATAACGCAACCAGGTGGCCCAACAAAAGGCCGACTTGGTGCTTTTAAATTATGAACTACCTAATTAATTAGGTACCTATTCTAGAAAATGTTTAAATAGCTATATCATTATTTACAAGGAAAAGAGCTATGGTTTTATATATATCTACATTAAAATTAAATAAAATACATGAGATAGAAGTGGGTAAAGGGACTCGGAGGGAAACAAGACTTTGGAAAAGTGAGGAGTGGTCATAAAGGGGGCAAGAAAAAATAAGGTGGTTCAGATCTCCCACTTCAGCGCCACATTCACACGCAGGGTTCTGCACAATGCCAAGCCTGGCAAGATGAGCAGGAGTGCACACGTGACCCAATCGCATACGTATGAATATTGTTGTAATCTTTTTGCTTAGCTTGTACTTGCTAAACCAAGGTTTAACAAAAATGGATGGCTGAATATTACGATAAAATTTCCCTTTCGCTGATTGCTCGGACCAAAGCTGACCCCAGGATTTCTGTAGATAAACCCTGGGCAGAGCTGCCAGATCTTGGGTGTTATTTTTGTAAGGAAAAACGTCGCCACACAATACGGCATCATTAGCTAACTGGTCAGCTCTCTCATTACCTAGAATGCCACAATGCGAGGGTATCCACGCAAAATGCACTGAATACCCCCTGTTAGAACACTTAGAGAGGAGTTCACGTGTTTCAAATATAATATAAGGATTATGAGAATAAAAAGGGAATCTGGCCAAAGATTGTAAGGCACTCCTTGCATCAGTTAAAATGAGTGAATTCCGTAAGCCCATCATAAGTATATATTCGACAGCTTTGAATAGACCGTAACATTCTCCCGTAAATACAGATGATTCGGGCGGGAGCTTTATTTTTTGGACGATATTAAATTGGGAGTGGCATACACCTACTCCCACACATGAGTCTCTTCCATGCTTCGAAGCATCTGTAAACAAGAGATGGCAGCCCTTCCAGTCTCTATCCATAGTGAAGTTGAAGTTAAGGTTATGACATACGTCATTTCGAAAAATGTTAAGGTTATAATGTATGTTCGGTGACATTATTAGTGAACTGTAATTACAGTGAAATAAAGGAAGAAACTCAGATTGGTGACAAGGAGCTTCAATTAAATTGTATTTTCTAAAGCTTTTAACTAAACACGGAGTAGCTTTGTGCCTCCAGTAAGTGGATGAAATTACTTCTTCAGAGAGAATGGAAAGTTTATTTCGTAAAGGATGATACGTAAATTGCAAACACCGAGCCATAAATCTATCAGCCAAAAATTGACGTCGTAAATGAAGTGGAGGGTCTCCACATTCCACCTGAAGACAATTAATAGGACTGCTTTTCATTGCACCTGAAACCACTCTAAGTGCCTTGGACTGAACACTGTCCAGTTTCTTAAGACCAGCAACATTAGCAGGATCCAGCAAAAAAGTCCCATAATCCAATACGCTTCTAATCAAGGTGTTGTACAGTAATTTTAATGAAAAGGGATGTGCTCCCCACCAAACACCAGCAAGACATCTAAGTATGTTGATATTTCGTTCGCATTTAGCAGCTATATAATCACAGTGTGGTAAACCAGTAAGATGTGTATCCAAAATAAGACCTAAAAATTTTACCTGGTTTTTAATGGGCATAGGGATATTATTATACCTTACTGTAAATATAGGAGGCTTACGCATTCTAGTAAACAAGACAATGTTGCTTTTATCAATTGAGAGGTCTAGACCATTAGTTTCTAGCCAAGTCTTCAGTAAGCCTAGAGAAGAGGTTAAGGAAGTACAAATATTTTCAATAGAATGACCAGATAAATAAAGAAGTAAATCATCTGCATATTGAAGGACTTTTACTGATTCATTTAGAGAGTATTCCAAATCATAAGTGTAAATATTGTAGAGAATTGGACTAAGTACAGAACCTTGAGGGAGACCTTTCCATACTAAACGGGTAAATGTATACCCTTCAATATGAAGATGTAAAGATCTTTCTGAAAGCATGTTAATAATGAACTTAGACAGCATTGTTGGAACTTGTAGTGAATTCAGCTTTTGTTCTAGGATTGATACCAGGACATTATCGTAAGCTGAGCTAATATCCAGGAAAGCAGCAATTACAGAGTTATTAGAAGTGAAGGCTAAGCGAATATCAGTTGTGAACACACTAAGACTGTCCATCGTACTTTTACCCTTCCTAAAACCAAACTGTGATGTAGCTAGCAAGTTTTTGCTTTCCAAAAACCACTCCAAACGATTCTTAACGAGATGTTCAGCAATTTTAGCAAGAACTGTAGAAAGTGCAATTGGTCGATAAGAAGAAACATTAGAAGAAGTTTTGTTTGGTTTCAGAGTAGGAATAATTGTTTGAGACTTCCAACTTGATGGAATGTTGCCAGATATCAAAGCTGTATTGATGAGATTTAAATATATTAAAAGAACAGAGTCAGACAGATTAGCTATAAATGAATATGGTATACCATCTTCACCAGGAGCTGAATCCTTAACATGTGAAAGGACTCCTTTCAATTCACTTAGTGTGAAGAGAGAATTCAACTCAGAATTAGGAATAGGAACATAGGGAAAATGCATTAAAGATCTCTGTTCTGGGGCTGAAGGGGGAGCTAAATGATCCATAAACTCATTGGCTAGTCCTAATGGTAGTTTTGAGGCTGTTGTGTCACTGAATGCTGACCTGAATCGCCTAATATTTTGCCATACTAGAGATGCGTTAACTTCTGGCGAGATGGATGCACAGAATCTTTGCCAACCTTCAAATTTCTTTTTCTTAAGGAGCTTACGAGTTGTACGAGCAGCTTCTAGGTATATCTCAAAGTTATGACGAGTCATAGTATGACTATAATTTTTTTCTGCTTCTTTTCTTTTTTTTATGGCCTGAGTGCACTCAGCATCCCACCAAGGTGGTGAAGGAATTTTAGCTGTAGCACCATTCTTAATAGGGAAAGTATTATCTGCCACCTCTATTAAAATTCTTGTTATTTGATTAGATAATAGCTGAGGATCATGTAGTTGTAAGGAATTAGTTAAAGCAAGAATTCTTTCTTCTACACAGTTTTTGTATGTATCCCAATCTGCATTTTGAAGTCTATACTTTAATCGTGGTGTTGGATTACAAGCAGCTGGTTTTTTATGTAGAAAAGAAATTATTAAGGGGTAATGATCACTACCATAAGAAGACGGTAAAGGGGACCAGGATAATGTCGATGCTAAATCAGGTGTGCAGATTGAAAGGTCAGGGGCACTTACTCCCTCATCTGGATTCGTTTGGCGTGTTGGGAGACATGTATTTAAAATACACAAATTATTAGAGTCGAGAATTTCTAGTAACTTTTCCCCATAGTGATTGGAACTAGAACTACCCCAGGACTGATGTTGTGTATTAAAGTCGCCCATTACCAAAAATGGTTTAGGTAAAACTGAAAGAAGATTACTTATTTCAGAAAGAATATTTACAGTAGGACGCGAATAATATATACATACTAAACAGATTTTATTTACAATAGCAGCGACAGCAGATATATCGTCACTGAGACTTGGAAGAGGAAAAGATTGAAAAGACAAGTTATTTTTAATAAGTATGGCGACACCGCCATACCCATCGCTTCTGTCTGTTCTTAGACACGCATAGCCAGGAATTCTAAAAGAGAACCCTGGTTTAAGCCATGTCTCACAGAGAGCGACTGCAAAGGGATCGTATTTGTTCAATATGTAGGACAAATCAGATTTTTTATTCACAATGCTGCGACTGTTCCACTGGACAATCTTGAGTAGACTTGGATCCATTAAGATTAAAGTTAAATAAGTTAGACAGCGTATCAATTATAGTAGCAACGTTGGACGGTTCAATATTATTATTTTTAGATAAGGTATTAATTAACATGATTATTAAATTTAAAATTTGACTCTCATTATTATTTGTTGTTTTATTTTGGAATGCAACACCATTCCCTGACATAGAAACTTCATTACTGATTAACAATGATGTTATATATAATACTGAGGCTGATTAATGCCTGATGGGCTGCCCGGTCATATCCCTTGGCAGTTTTTGGAGGGTCCCGAGGTTTAAGGAAAACCGTTTTTCTTTGTGAGGAGACAATTGGAGTGTTACGTGATTGGGGCAAAGGTTGTGAATAAAAAGAATCTTTATTGGTATGTGATGGGGCAGATGTTACCACATCTGCATACAATTTTGAGATTGGTGGATGAACCTGCGACGCTTCAGCATATGACACGCAGCTATGGGCCATATAATGCTTAATTGATTTTTGTCTTTCAAATTCTGGGCATTTTTTATTGATGGCGTAATGAATGCCACCGCAATGGCAGCATTTACTATTACTCTCGTCTTCAATACTGCAAGTGTCAGCAGAATGCTTCTCCCCACACTTGAAGCACTGAGGGTTCGACCTGCATTGTACCTTTGTATGGCCAAAACGACAACAATTAAAACATTGAATTGTTGGGAATGTATACAATTCAACTGGCATGGAATTGTAACAACAAAACACACGTTTTGGTAGAATTTGTCCGTCAAAGGTGAGCACGACTGTTTGAGATGGTTTCCACACAGGGGTCGGTTCGTGTATTTTATAGTTGAGACGCCTTGCTTTGATGACTTTCCCGCATCCAGCGGGGACAGATATATTTTCCATGATTTCCTCCGGAGACCATTCGGTAGGTACGCCTTTAATAATTCCAATGCGACATACATTAATTGATGGAACAAATGCCTTCAATTTCTCCTTGGCCAAACTTGGGTCATTTATAAAAGAGTTAGCATCTACGTAACGGGAGAAGCTTATAGATATTCTGTTTCGACCAATGCGTTTTAGAGAACCGTTAATAATGTTATTATATCTGCGATTTTTCAGGAAATGCCCTAAAGTTACTGGGTGTAATGTCTGAGCCGAGTTTTGTGTATCAACATTTTTTTGGATGTGTACAACGTATGGCGACAGGTCTGTGGCTTCGTACAAAGCCCTAGCAACCTGTGGCGCCTTCTGGGGAAGATCTGACTTTATGAGGTTTTCAGTCTGGGTACCATCCACAGAACGTGGAGTGGCTTCTTCGTGAACTAAAACTGAGTGTACCGGAACGTCTGATGTTATTTTTGGACTGACTACTGATTCATTATCACAATGACAATTTGTTTCGTTATTTAATCCTGTTGAGTTATGACCACTTCGCCTTCTTTTATTACAACTTTTACAAATTTTGCGTGGAGCTCTAGCCCTTTTTCGCTCCGATCTGGTTAAAGACGAGTCCGTATCCATACTGGATTCGTAAATTGTAATATTATGCCCGACCGAGGGGACTGTGCCCCCCGGATCAGGCGGTTCGTTGTCCATAGTGGCCACTGGCCAGAAAAAATAAAATATTTAAAAAACTTACCCTAATAAATGAAGAATTTTATCTACAAACAATATTAAACTAACTAATCTAATGAATATTTACATAAATCTACACAACTTATCTCCAATCTCAAACGTTTTTTAATATTTTTATGAAAACGAAAGAAAAATCACGCCCGCCAAATTCGATGATTCCCGCGCTTTTCCTCGTAACCTTGTTAACGCAGTCCAGTCTCTCGAAACACACAAGTACAACACAAACCTCCGTAAGCAATTTAATGATCCACTTTGAACACCAACACAAACTTTTTCTACAGTTTCAATAAAGTTTATCCAAAAAGTTTAAATTTAAACTTTCAGTTGGGCAGACTCAGTAAGTACGACACGACGACAATGACTAGATGATCCGATCTGATTTGAAAAAAAGCAGGTAGATTTCTTAAATAATCAAGGCAGTAGATCAGTAGAATCAGGTAGATCTACTGCTACATCAGTAGATCTGGCATCACTGGTGAGCGGCAGTGTTGCCAACTTTATTCTTAGAAGATCGTACCATGGACTAGGAAAAGATCGTATTTTGCCAACATTTCAAGGAAAAAAATAGTACGTAATGTTCGAATAATTATAACAACGTAAGTAAATAATTTTAAAACGGAATGTAATTATAATTTTGAATCAATATTTATCATTATGATTTGTATCTGAATTTTATATTTTATTAATAAATGAGAAAGTCAGAAAAGTTACAGTATATTTTAGAACTCAGATGAAACCACGACGAAGTGTCATTTCCATAGATACAGATTTAAATCTCGAATTTGAATACGGCTAAAAGTTCTCTTCGGCACGCGCAATTACAGACACAATATAACATAACATAACAATATAAAATAACAATGCACCGTGCCCGATCGGGCACGGCTGTGGCCTTACAGGTTAACCCTTATCACCCCAGCCGTACCCGAAAGGGAACAGAACATTGTTATTATAATGAGAGGTTTTCTTTTTGAGGTATGAAAACAAACGGAGTTTCCAAGAACTCTATAGATGGCGTTGAACTGACTACGATAGTTGGTGCCAAAGCCAAAACGCTTGGAAAAAAAACAGTGCGTCACGTCACATACGCTCGTTGACTGATACTTTCGTTTGCGAATATAACCTAGTGTTCTCGCGCTTTGTTAAAATCAGTTTTTTTAGGTTCCGTTCCTTGTACTAACGTACTAAGTTCAGCGCCATCTATCCAGCGACTAGGGAAGAGCTAAAAAGAAAATCCCTCATTGCGGGTATCTAAAGGATTTAAATCGTACGGTTGGCAACACTGGTGAGCGGTGAGATCGGATCAGCGTTGCCAGACCTACGGATTTGTTCGTAGATCTACGGACTTTAGATCTTGTCTTCGGACATTCGGATTTTAGTCGCAAATCTACGGATTTTTGTTCGATTGCATCCACCCGATCCAAACAATAGTACATATATTCAAATTAAATAAAATTTTGCATAAAACGAAACGTCGCTCCAAAAAAGGTAGTCCTGCGACTCGGAACAACAGTATAGTTACAAATGTTAATGAGAATGAGAATTGAGAGAGTGAGACCGACATGATAAAGATTGAATAAAAATTAAAAACTACTATTTATAAAAAAACTTGTACTAGTCGGTGACCTTTGGTTGATGAATTTAGTTTTACTTTGTCACCGACTTCTGAAGCTAAAGTTATTTTTCACTTTTGTGTGTTTTTTGAAGTTGGTTTTATTTTTTTGCAAAAAAGTTTTTTTTATTTTTCCATTTTTAGTTGTAATATCCTATACAAATATTTGCTATGCATTTATTTTACATTGTTAAAAATACATGTCATGGTAATAGGCTTACCCCCAATAAATGGAACTTAACATACCTAAACTGTCGAAATTTGGGTGTATTGTACACATCTGCGTACCCCTCAGAGCATACAGGCGTGATGTTACGTCATGCATGATGTTGTATAAACAATAAACATCCAAGCAATTGCAGCAATCACGACCGATTTACCATCTAGTTTTGAAGAGTTCCATTGTATATCTCCGAAGATCAGCATCAGATCTTCACCAGATTTAAATGCGACCATCTCAAGAGTATATTCTTTCAAATAAAAAAAGAATTTTGAGAATCGCTCCACAAATCGAGGAGAAATCGGTGAACATACATGAAATTATACCACACAACTGAAGTAAAAATGTTCATAAAATGAAAACTACTGGGACAAACCATGTTATTTTTTATGGGACTGAATGGCAACTATTCCGCATCAAACTAAAAAAGAATCACGTAAATCGGATCATAAATCGCAGCGTAATCGGTGTACATACAAAAAAAAAAACCAATACCAATCGGATTGAGAACCTCCTCCTTTTGGAAGTCGGTTAAAAAATGTCTTTTCCTTTGTCTTTTCGATTTTCCCGCAGATTTTGTCAATTTCTTTACCGGCAAGGAATTTGGTTTAAGGTCAGTCCACCTATGAATAGTCAGGTTTATTTTTAAAAAAGATCCGTCCGTAGAACTACCGATTTTTAGAGGCAATTTACGGAAATTACGGATTTTTGAGAGTAGGCCTACGGATTTTTAAAAATTGGATCTGGCAACACTGGACGGATCCAAAGACTAGTTAATAATTCTGTCACTGTCTGTGAATTGTGTCTGTCTGTCAAACAAGGATTTGCGGTTTGCCTTCGCAGGTGTGTTTTCAATAACTTTTGTATTTTGCTGATAAAATGGGTTTAAAGGAAGCTAACATTTATTTAGACAACCAATGGAATACATACTACGCCGGGCAAACCATCAATGGAAGAATAGAATATGTTTTCGACAGTCCTAAAAGAGTTCGAGGTATGTGACACTCACGAATAATTTTTATTATGGTCTCTGACTCATCCACTACAATGAGCCTGAAAATGAAACTACATTGTTATATATTTTTATTCAGTAATCTGAATCTGCCTGTATTTGTAAACAAGATATGACCCTAAATATTTTATTTCTTAGGAATCCATGTTAAGATTAAAGGAGAAGCACACACAGAGTGGTATGAAAGTAAAAATGAAGAAAATAACGAAGGGAAGACTGTGTCTACCGACGCCGCGGTCACGGGTCATGAGGAATACTTCCAAGTCTCGTATTATTTGCTGGGTAGCAATTCAGGTGAAAGTCTATCAAAATAATATTAATACTATTCTGTGTCCTTTGGCGTAGAAGATAATTTTATTCATGTTCTAATTATTATTAAGTTCTCTAAAATCAGTAATAAATATTCCATTAGTGATAACATAAACAACAGTAATACTGGTACTATTTGCTAGCCATCTAGATCTAGTAAATTATTACCCCATTAAAATAAGCAAAACTTGCAATGACAACAAGAGTGCAACTCATTAAGTTAATGGCCATTTATTACTTAACACCTATCAATTTTAATATACATGACATCAAATAAGAAAACTATCCAGTTCTATGATTCAGTTTACAAGAAATATTAAGTCATGTTTACATTACAATTAATGGAATTAGCTATTAATGGAATTAAAAATAACTCTGGAATTAGCCTTTAGAAAGAAGAGATTTTTTTAAAAACTATTTGTGATAACAAGCATGCATGTAAAGATTTTATTTACATAGTTAAAATGAGATACCTAACAAGATAGCGAAATGATATTGTCTTGTTTACAGTTGCATGTAAAATGTTATTATAAAGTCATGCAGGTTGGTGCCAGACAATTAAAGGTCATTATGTAATACATTTTACTCAGAATAAAATATTTTTCCTGCAATTCTTACTAAGCACATGCCTTAATCATCAGTATGAATAATGCATTACACTACCCACACAACAAAACTTAGAAGTTTTAAGTGATATCTAATCAAAATGGATGTATTTTCTACAGAAATTTGTATTAGATTGGCACAAAGACTATTATTTATTTTCTACTTCCCTGTTTCTTGCCCCATGGAGGTCCAAAATTATCCCATGAAAACATAACATTGGGATAAGAACCTTATCACCTGTTTATTAATAACTGATCATTATTTGCCTTATCATCTGTTTATTAATAACTGTGGTAGCTTTTCGATACCCACAATTACAGACACAATTAAAATAACAATGCACCGTACCCGATCGGGTATGGCTGAGGACATACAGGTCATCATCATCTGCCTAGCCTTTTCCCGTAGTCAGTAGTATTGGCGTAGCTCTTGCCGTGTGGTATCCGGCAGAGTAGAATAGAACCAACCCATTACACTCATGGGTGTCGTTTAAAGCGACTAATGTCTGAGGCAGAACACCTTGCGCCTCCGTAGACCAGAAAATGGGCAGCAGCGTTTTCTATTAGTCTTTCATCACTGCGATCTCCAATCCGCTGCCAAGCGTGGAGATTACGGCAAATTCCTCCCATCATGGGAGAGGCTTATGTCCAGCAGTGGACGTTATGGGCTGTTCTGCCCACCATACACTAAAGTGCAGTAACAGCAAAATCACGATTTCGAGTAAAACGCATTTAAAGTTAAGAATTGATTTTAAAAAATCAACAGAATGTATAAGCAAAAAAATTTGAATGCAGAAAGGTTGTAAAGGCATAGGTTCACACGTTAAAGCAATAAAAAAAAATATATCTTAATAACTGAATTTATTATGGCCATTTATTCTTTTTGGTGCCTATTACTGCATAGCCTTTTTTGTAAAAAATACCATTTTAAACTTAGTAAAATGCAGCAAAAAGCCCTATTACTGCGTTTGGATCAGTTATTTTGTCAAGAAACCCAACTAACATGCAGTAAGGTCAAAAAAATACTGCATTTTAGTTAGTTTTTTAAGAAAAAAGTGTTCAATTTACTAGTGCAGTAAGAAAAATAGCTAGTTCACATTTTAAAGACCGTTTATTTCTTATTATTTAATCACAATAATTCAACTCACTTATGTAAAATTTACATATCAAAAATAAAAAAAAAACATCTAATTAATAAAGGACCCTGCGCAGAATGCACAACCTCCTTTGACAGTTTTCTCTTAATATTAACATATATAACATAATGTATCTTTATGTTTAAAACATTAACTGCACTTTAGCTAGGAATAATCATATCTGTGTCATTATGCTATCCAAACTAATCTGCAGTAATGCTGTATTTTACTGCGTGTTAGTCAGTTTATAATGATAAAAGAATGTTAAGTATTCACAACTAAAATGCGACAAGCTTTGATTTTACTGCATTTTAGTTGGGAGTTCGTGACAATAAATTGTATTTTCTTAATTTGCAGTAAAAATAGCTTGTATGGCGGTAAATTTTACTGCGTATTAATTTTTTTTTTAATTTTTTTCCAGAAATATAAAACTATCTAAAGAACTGTAAAATTATATTGCTTACTGCATTTTAGTTATGAAACCTTAAAATTTAATCTGCAGTATAATTTATACTGTATTTTAGTTGGGAAATCACGCCAAATTGTTAATTTTTTTCGTTTGCAGTAAGTGAAAACTGTTAAATAAAAACCATTCTAATAGTCTTAGAAATAAGTAAGTTAATTCAATAGAAAGCTTAAGAAACCCGCTTTCAGAATCACTAATAAAACGAAAAATCACAAAAGGGCTGTTACTGCTCTTTAGTCTCTGGTGGGCAGTGTTGTTGTATGTCTTCTTCCAAACTTGTCTATTACTCAAATCTTCTCAAAGCAGTACAATTAAAAAACAAAATAAAAACAAAAATCTCCAAACATATTAACATAATTATTTACATTTAATAATTTTTTTTAGGAAATGAAATTGAAATCCCGTCTGGTAAAAATGTGTACAACTTCACTTGTACCTTGCCACCTGTCCTGCCTTCATCGTTTGAGGGTGAATTTGGATATGTCAGGTATACCATCAAGGTGACCCTGGATAGGCCATGGAAGTACGACCAAGAAACTAAGATGGCTTTCACTGTGATCAATGCATTTGATTTGAATCTCAACCCTTCTTATAAGGTAAGCTTCTATTGGAATAGGTAATTTGTATTTCATTTAGTCATTAAGCCGTGTGGTATCCGGCAGAGTAGAATAGAATCAACCCATTACACTCACTGGTGTTGTATAAGGCGACTAATGTCTGCGGCAGAACACCTTGCGCCTCCGTAGACCAGAGAATGGGCAGCAGCGTTTTATGTTAGTCTTTCATCACTGCAATCTCCAATCTGTTTGCCAAGCGTGGATATTACGGCAAATTCCTCCAATCATGGGAGAGGCTTATGTCTAGCAGTGGACGTTATGGGCTGTTGTTGTTGTTAGTCATTATTAGTCTCTGCTTTGGATTTGTAGCTGTTTTAGAGTTATTAAACTTGCAAACAACATAACATTACGCCTGTAATCTCCAAAGGGCTAGGCAGAGATATATCTAATATTACACACATTTCACAAGTAAGGTTTTGGTCCCATGTAATAAGGGGAAAGCCTATTCGTATCAACAGGGCACAAATCATCAACTTGCTTACTGCCTGGTTACTGAGTGATAGCAAATGTGTGTAAAATATTGTTAATCAATCCTTTCTATGCTACCTTGCTACATTTAAAACATGTGGAGAAAGTTGCCTTCTTTACACATGTCAATGCGAGACATTCAAGCAGTCAACTTATACACTTCAATTTAATAAACTTACACAACAACAACAGCAACAGCCCATAACGTCCACTACTGGACATAACCCTCTCCCATGATGGGAGGAATTTGCCGTAATCTCCCCGCTTGGCAGGCGGATTGGAGATCGCAGTGATGAAACTGACACACTAACACTTTAATATAATATAATTAATTGTACAACAGTATGTTTATTAAACAAGTTTATTTTTCATAATGTACAGTCCCCGGCACGTAACTTGGCAAGAGTCGTTAGATGCGCAGAAGTCGTTTTTTAGGTCTCTTTGGTGGTCAAGCGAGACGCGGGGTATGACGTAGCGCCGATCCAAGCGCGCGATTGGTGCGTCAGTCGACCCCTGCCTCCCGCACCGCGTCTACATTCCGTTCGCTCCCGATTACACTTGCGTTCACGAAAGTTGTACCCTTAGTTTTTGTTGACTTTTAGTTACGAGTTCAGTTTTAGTTTTAAATTAAGTTTTTGTTAAGAGTTATTGTTATCGTTTTAAATTTAGTTTTTATTACGAGTTGTTGTTATTGTTTTAAATTTAGTTTTTGTTATGTTTATAACATAATATTGGAGCTCAAGTGGTCGTTCTAATTTGATGCCAGGGGTAACAGTATTATTATCCGATAGTGACGACGAGAACCTATAATTTTTAATAATAATACTTTTTTTTCTTAATTAAAAAAATGCATATTACTTATATTTTATTTATAACACCTAATAAATGTCACGAATTCCTCTGCTTTGTTTAACTACATGATTTAAAATAAATGATGGCAATAACCATAATGACAATCAATAAAAGTGACCAGTTTTTTGTTCCACTAAGTGCACTATGCGCGAACTTGCCCCCACTACGCCAAAACCTTGCCAACTTACGTGCCGGGAACTGTATATATCTACACTACAAAAAAATAATGGGCGAGTTTATCGCATTCTGCGACCTCTTAGGCCCAGCGCACACCGCTGGAGGCGCAGCGCAGCGCATTTGAAAACAACAATTTAATATAAACCTTAACTACCTTGATATACGGTCAATATAAGAATAAATTCGCACGCGGTACTCGGAGCGCCCTCAAGCTACTACAAGAGCATGCGCGCGACCGTATATCAAGGTAGTTAAGGTTTATATTAAATTGTTGTCTTCAAATATGCTCTACTGCGCCTCCAGCGGTGTGCGCTGGACCTTACGGTCATTGCAGCGTCTTTCCTTATCGTCTGGTTAGTGCCAAACCTGGTGTCAGAGTTTTTATGCCGCCCATGGCTTCTGACTTGGCTTTACATGCCAACGAGAAATATCTCACAGGCATGCTGGTTTCCTCGCGATGTTTTTCCTTCACCGAAGCAAGTGATAATTGTACAATACGCACGTGTATGAATCCAAAAATCAGAGGTGCGTGCCTTGGGTTCGAACTCGAGACCTATGACTTGGCAATCCGATGGTCACACCACTAGACTATCACTGCTATAATACAGCGTGAAACACACATACAAAAGGTTTTTTTTTAATGAAATAAATACTTTTTGACTAATACAAAGTTCCACAATCCAGGAACCAATTCACATTCAATTGGAGAAGACATTCTGTTGCTTCTGTTGCGCGTCGCCTCCACTGTCTGTTGACGTGCAAGCACCTGTGTCGGGCTATGTTCCTGGTCAAAAGATACCAATACGAGTGGAAGTTGAAAATAAAAGCAATGTGGACTTGAATCTTGTAAGGATCTTCTTGAGGAAGGTAAGAAAGCTTTAACCAAGACATGACGTATAGACATAGACAATTTTGGTATACACACTGCACCTACGAAAATTATCGACACAAGGGGAAATATGGCTGTTGATAATTCAATAAATCCTGTCATAACAGTTTAACGCATACCTAAAGGCCATACATCTTTAAACACAAAAATAATCAAGATAATTATTGAAAAAAAAAAGAATGAAAGATTCAAAGATTTAAAACTTTTAAATTCATAAAATTTAATTAAATCTTTGCTATGTTGTTGAGTAAATAATGAATGGTTACTCAGAGGTTTTCATGAATCAAACGTAATAAAAACGCCAAACGTGATGTTTTTACAATTTTGTTAATTGAGTTCTCATGAGTCGTGCCCCAAGCTCTAGTGGCAATGAAATTTGATTGTATGTTACTTCAGTTCAGACAGTCCTTGATGGTTTGTTAGCTGAGATCGCTGAGAATTTGGGTCATTGTTTTGTTGTTGAAAAATGACAATTCTTTGGGCAGAATCTTAAATTAGGTACTCAAAAGAATATACAAGTAACTATACTTCATTGAATGAAGTTCATATATTATGTCTTAGGTAGGTCAGACAGAATTTATGAACTTTAAAAAAAAAAACTTATAAAAACATTTGCAGCAATAAAGATGAGTGTTCAATGCATTAGTGGCATTCCAACAGCAGGAATGCCACTACTTAATGCTTTTATTATGAACCTTAATGGTTAATCTGATCCTGACCTATAACGAATGTTACTGTGCGTTTGTACTGGCGAAACATTCATATCAAAACATGTCTGATGAGCAGACATCGGAGTAGATAGAGTATTTGCAAGCAACATGTGGATAATACCTCCTTAGAAAATCCGAATAAAGCTGTTAAATTAGAGGCCAGTTATTCGAAGATGTCCGTTTCGACCGCGCGGCCACGGCGTTTTTTTTTAAAAAAAACTATGCCAAGATTTTGTAAAAGTTTGTAAAAGTTGATTCCCAAAACCATAAATTTGTCAAAGTTATGGTTAAAAAGTTATAAGGGTTTGAACGTGGCCGCGCCATCGAAACGCGGAGAACCGCGCGGCCACGGAGATCTTTAAAACTAAGCGTTGTAGAGACCTGAAATTTAGGTAAATAACAGATTGAATTTGTAAAAAATTTGTAAAAATAAACAAAAAATTCCTAGGTTTATATCTTAGGAGCTGTAAGACTTAAAACCCCATGGCCGCGCCATCGAAACGGTGAATAACACGTTATCGCCGATATCTCGCTGAAAAAGCATCGCAGAGGTCTGAAGTTTTTTGTAAAACCTAGATTTGAATTTGTCAAAACTTGTAAAAATACACAAAAAAATCCTAGGTTTATATTTCAGGAGCTGTAGTACGGTATTGCTTAGAAATACAAGTCGTGATTATTTATCGAAGAAAGTAAGTATTAGCTTGATTTTTTTTGTAAACAAAACCTAATTAAGTAGAACTTACGATAGTAGGCAAAAAAGTATTTTTTTTAATAATATAAACCCTGTAATAACGTTTTCAATGTTTCGATAGGGTGACCATGACTTATTGTTCACAGAAAACTTTCCACCTATTGTATTAGAAATTATTTCTCAAGGATCCTAAATTAAATAAAAATGAAGAGTCGTATGTTTATTTCCTATAAACATAATTATGTTTTTGTAAAATATTAATTGACATCGAGTAACATCTACCAATCCGCACTGGGCCAGCGTGGTGGATTATACGCCCATTCCCTCTCAGAGGAGGGCTGTGTCCCAGCAGTGGGAACATTAATAGGCTGATGATGATGATGATCTTATCGTTACATTTTAGTTTATTTTTTTATTACAGAAATAAGTGTCATTGCATAGTATTTCCAGAATGATTTGTTATGACGATGGTAAAACCGAAATGCACACAAGTTCCGAACAACCTATGACAATAAATAATCTAACATAATTATGGTCATGGTTTAAATAGGTGATTAAGATATTTAAAAAAAAAACATTAATTTTAAACACACCATACTTCACAGTCGTATTAAAAAAATATAATATAAAAAAACTATTCTTAGTGTAAATAAATAATCTGTGATTTGTGGTTTTGTCAGAAATATGTAAGTTAAGAATCTGTGATTTATGTGATTTTTTAAGAAATAAACATGTATTTGTATCTTATCATTTTAATTTAATTTATAATCCTTGAAAAATAATTTTTAATGTAATAAATAGGTGGAAGCTTTTTGTAAGCAATAAGTCATGGTCACCCTAACCAAACATTCAGAACGTTTTGAAGGTTATAAGCGATACCGTACTACAGCTCCTGAAATATAAACCTAGGATATTTTTGTGTATTTTTACGAGTTTTGACAAATTCAAATCTAGGTTTTACAAAAAACTTCAGACCTCTGCGATGCTTCTTCAGCGAGATATCGGCGATAACGTATTTTTCACCGTTTCAATGGCGCGGCCATGGGTTTGTAGTCTTACAGCTCCTAAAATATAACCCTAGGACTTTTTGAAGTATTTTTACCAGTTTTGACAAATTCAAATCTGTGTTTTACAAAAAACTTCAGACCTCTACGATGCTTTTTCAGCGAGATATCGGCGATAACGTGTTATTCACCGTTTCGATGGCGCGGCCATGAGGTTTTAGTATTACAGCTCCTAAAATATAAACCTAGGATTTTTTTGTATATTTTTACAAATTTTTTACAAATTCAATCTGGTAATTACCTAAATTTCAGGTGTCTGCAACGCTTAGTTTTAAAGATCTCCGTGGCCGCGCGGTTCTCCGCGTTTCGATGGCGCGGCCACGTTCAAACCCTTATAACTTTTTAACCATAACTTTGACAAATTTATGGTTTTGGGAATCAACTTTTACAAACTTTTACAAAAACTTGGCATAGTTTTTTTTAAAAAAAAACGCCGTGGCCGCGCGGTCGAAACGGACACATTCGAAGGAGGTAAGAGGCAAGATATTCCGATCTCAGCTGTTGAAATAAAAAATAAACAATTTACGTGAAGAGAGAAAGAGATTTCAATTCAACATATTTTATGTGATCGCTTCGCCAGAGCAAACACACAGTTATAATATCCGGAGTGTAATATCATTCAAATTGTTATAGGTGGTGACATACAGGGCTACAACACCATCAACTCAAATGAAGAAAATAAAAGCCAGAATGTTAGATATACAAGAAGGGCCGGCCCCCGCAGGGACCACAAAAAGCTGGGAAATGTTCATGGAATTGCCCCCGATACCGCCATCCGATCTCGTCAACTGTAACATTATCGATTTGGATTACGACTTCAAGGTAAGAACGATTGAGTTACTGGTCATTGTAATGGTGGCTGAGAGGCGCAATTATGCATTAATTATCTTTCAGGGTCGACGTAACCGCGGGCTATAGGAAATTTTTGCCTTCCTATAAATTACACAGGGCTTAATTTAATTAACTGAACTCGATAGAACTTGAACTGACAGACTTTAATTGTTTTGAGGTCAATGAACACTAGTGCTAGTAGTCACTTACACATCACACGCACATTGATCTCAGACACGAATCATCCATTAAAGTTGTGGATTTCAGCCGATCTAAGCGTGGCCGCGCTAGGACGGATACAGTGTAGCCCGGCCACTGAAAATGGTATATAAGTCATGAAATATGTGGTACTCTTATTTCTCTTTCTAGTACCAATAGGTACATATCCGTACAGTCTACTGCCATAACCATGACCTTGTTTGGCATCGGTGGCGGGCCAGAACGGAAAACACACACTAGTGTTGTAGTTACTTCGAGTTATAGTACGAGTTTTATGTCCATGACGTCTGTATATTTTATTCAACAACGGATACTTTAAGTCACAGGTAGTTATTGACCCAAACTCATACATAGCCACGCCTCTCGCGTTTCACTAGTTAATTCAATTGTCCCTCTTCTGTTGGGTGTAAGTAAGGTACCCACAGTTAGCAGTTTCCACGGAGTTCAATGGTTGTTTAGATTCATTCACAGCATGCATTGTGATAGTTTAGCGAAAGTAGCAACTCGTATCCGTATATGAAAACAAAAGTACAGTTGTATTGTAACTTTATTTTGAAGTGAACTTTAACTGCATGACAGCAAGGTTCAATTTAGAATAACAATGACAGGTCGTAAACCGTAAAACAATATTTTAATTTGTATGCTATGGAAAGTGAATATTTGTAGTGTAATTAAGATTTCTAGCCAACTGCATTCAAATAATATATATGACGTTTTAAATAGGTCAACAAATTCAATGCGAATCAGTTAATTGTATGGTTCATGGCTGTAATTTGTGCTGAAGTTTCCAAGGTAACTTCGTTGTGTAATATAGCTCGGCTTATCTTGCAGTGTTTTTTGTGAGTGATCTCATGATGATGTCATACTTGAATCCAAACCAAAATTCACACAGAACTTGCTAATAAAATTATATAAGTATGACAATGAAGTTGGAATAGAAACTTTTAAACCATTTAAAAAAATATGAAAACGTGGAATATCTGGCTCTATTAGCATCACATAGCATGATCAATTTCTAATGTTACCACTGCTGGGACACAGGCCTCCGCCCAGAGCGAGTTAGAATTTTTGGTTCTAGGACATGCCGGTTGCCTCACAATGTTTTCCTTCGCCGTTTTGAGGGATCTATTATGTGGTAACGTGTTTCTATTTCTTTTAAGACTGCAGCGTACGTATACGGACTACTTGACCAATTTGGAATAACTATTAATATGGACTGGGAAACTTTCTCTAAACATCACGTTACTCTGTATTATTCTGAGCAACATCGTTTCAAGTTAATTCCAGCTTGAAGGCCATAACTTGGGATGCCAAATGAAACACGTGTACTTTAAAAAAAATACAATTATATCTTTGTTTGGGAACAACAATTTACAGAAATGTGTCTAATTATAGTGAATAACGCGCCTCGTTTTTGGAACGAAAATCAACATAAAAAATTGTTAGCATATTGTCAAGCGCACGTAGACTGCTGTGATTGACTTATGTTTAATATTGTCTCGTCGATGACTTTTATCCCAGAAACTGGGGGTATATTTTTGTTCTTCATCCCACAGGTGGAATGTGTAGTATCAGGCATGCATATGAATATGAGCGGCAAGAAGTATATTGCCATCGGCACGGTACCATTGGTGGGTATGGTCGGACAAGCGACGCCATCTGCTCCGCCACCGGAGAACGTAGGCAACGGGGATTCGGGACCGTATTCTCCTAGCCAGCCGGCTGTACTACCTGTTAGTCCAGGACAACCTATGGTGAGTAGACGGAATTTTTCCCAAACATTCAATCGTCAATAGTAATGAGTAAGACCACTCATTAGGTACTAAAAGAGTAATAGATGTTTGAGTGATAAATGTTGATGGATAGAGACAGAGAGGAAAGCCGAAAATGAGATAGATTATGTGGGGACTGATATGTGACGGTTGACGGAGAGAATGGAAGGAAAAAACGTGTTGTGCCGACGATAATGAGTGATCTGCTAAGTACTTTGATACAAATTGCTGAAATTTGCGTCGACTTTTAGCAATTTATGCGCGTATTGAGCTGGATTTAGTTTACTCGTTTGTGCTTTTACGAAAGAATATTGGAATTCAGTCATGTGTTTGAAAAACATTCAGCGATAGTGAGAATGAGTCAAATTGAGAGTGGAATCTTGAAAATTAAGCTTGTGTTGATATGAGCGAATGTAGACTAAAGCGATCTTGATATGGTTTTCAGGGACCTTCAGCTCCAGGCGGAGACGCAGCTCCTGGAGGGTGGGTCATGCCAGGAGCGGCGCCCGTGCAGCCATACCAAACACTGTACCCGACTTTAAGTAAGTACAAGTATATCTGTAGGTGTACCCTCCACATTTCGCCACTTATGCATAAGACAGAGGCGAGCCATGAGAAATGATTGTTAGATCTTTCGTCTGAACGCCAAGGAAGAAAGATTTCATTAGCTTTGTATACTACACTACACTACAACAGCCCATAACGTCCACTGCTGGACATAAGCCTCTCCCATGATGGGAGGAATTTGCCGTAATCTCCACGCTTGGCAGGCGGATTAGAGGTCGCAGTGATGTAAGACTAACAGAAAACGCTGCTGCCCATTCTCTGGTCTACGGAGGCGCAAGGTGTTCTGCCTCAGACATTAGTCGCCTTATACGACACCCGTGAGTGTAATGGGTTGGTTCTATTCTACTCTGCCGGATACCACACGGCTTTACTTTAACATTGATACTATTTATCTCGTGGCGTGTGAGTTTTCAGTGCCGATTAATGTTAACAAGAGTATGTGTAAGGAAGAGACCTTTTGGTAAGGTCTCTTCCTTACACATACTCTGCTGTGGGAAAAAAGGTGAATAAAGAAAAAAAAATATCTTCGAATTCTCGTCACCGTGTTAGGCTTTGGTCGAGCTTTACCAGACTGACTAAGGCTGCGTTTCCACCAGATATGTGCGAGGATGCGTAGCGAGGGATGTGTTTGTTAAGAACCAATATAATTACTTAATTTACTAAGCCTCGCTCAGCGGAAACAGCTGTAGTGGGAAGAGCTGTGATGTTTTCCGAGAGATGTGTGATGTGTCTACGGGACTAGTGTTGCCAGGTGTCCCGAATTGCGCGGGACGTCCCGATTTTCAGGGGTCTGAGGATGCGTCTCGATTTGCACCTCAAAACAATCAATAACTTTAATAAAAACCATAATTATTACCAAACAATAATATTATGTAATTATTACATCAGTCGCATTCGAATCACCATGTCGAGAGCGACTATGCGTTCAAAATCGTGTGCATCGCATCACTAGCTTGTTCTCTAATAATAATAAATACATGACTACGATTATAAATTGTTATATTTTGTCTATTCTTCTATTCGTCCAGAAAGTTATTGTACAATTAAAATAAGATTTACTAAATTAATAGTAATATTAGTATAAAAGTTATCATTATTTTTGTTTGTCCCGATTTAAAACCCTAAATCCCGATTTCTTTTACCATCTGCCCCGATTTAAATCCAATTGAACCTGGCAACACGATACGGGACGGACGCGAGCGAAAAAACAGCAGTCAGTATGAAAGGACCCCGCTACACATCTTCGCACCGCTCAGTGACCTAGCACATCTCTGGTGGAAACGCTCACACCGTTCCACAGCGTGTGGCTTACACTGGCAGAGCCACCATCAGGGATTTTAATTTTGATAACACAAAAATTTAGTCGCTAATTAGTCGAAATTAGTCGCCAAATATCAGATTTGGTCGGTCACTGGTCCAAATATATAAGGGTTTATAGGTGGCCCTGCTGGAGAGAACCTACCCCAGCAGAGCCACATTAATATCTCAAAAACTAGGGCACCTAGCGAAGATCTGTTTTCTCCCATATTTACTCGCAAATTAGTCGAAATTAGTCGCCAAATATCAGAATTGGTCGGTCACTGGTTCAAAAGATATAAGGGTTTATAGGTGGCCCTGCTGGAGAGAGCTTACCCCAGCAGAGCCACATTAATATCTCAAAAACTAGGGCACCTAGCGAAGATCTGTTTTCTCCCATATTTACTCGCTAATTAGTCGCCAAATATCAGAACTGGTCTTTCACTGGTTCAAAAGATATAAGGGTTTATAGGTGGCCCTGCTGGAGAGAGCTTACCCCAGCAGGGCCACATTTATATCTCAAAAACTAGGGCACCTAGCGAAGATCTGTTTTCTCCCATATTTACTCGCTAATTAGTCGAAATTAGTCGCCAAATATCAGAACTGGTCGGTCACTGGTTCAAAAGATATATGGGATTATAGGTGGCCCTGCTGGAGAGAGCTTACCCCAGAGCAGGGCCACATTTATATCTCAAAAACTAGGGCACCTAGCGAAGATCTGTTTTCTCCCATATTTACTCGCTAATTAGTCGAAATTAGTCGCCAAGTTACAGATTCAGTCGGTGTGTCATTAAAAAGATAATAAAGAATTCAATTTCCCCATACAGTGGTACAACCAAGTACAAAATACTTAAAGTAGTTTTTAGACAGGTGTATTTACGACGTCTGGAGGAATTCTATAACTTCAACCCACCAAAGGAAAGCAGTATTCATTACCTAAAAACAAGATCTACAATAAATATATGTAATTATTTAGGTATCGAACAAAATGTGTGCATTTAGTCGCTGGCAGATAGATCGCTGCGCTCCGTTACATTTACACGGTAAGTAAGAAAGAGATAGATGCGCGTGTACAGTCGAGCTACTTAGAACGAGTTGCCCGTGACGTACCTAAGTTAAAGTCGGCCAGTTTAAAGTGGAACTTAAAGAATAGTTAGGAACTCGAATGTTGTTATCTTTAGGTATTCCGCAAATACACACACACCCATAACGCAACACTGACAATCACCTCAAAATACACACATCAAACCAACTTTTTGGAAATTCATTTTTATAAAATAATTTGATTTAGATTTATATATTATTTCCGGCATTTAGATACAGTTCAACATGTTGTATTTCTAAGGAACAATAAATAAACTTACCTATTAAACCTTAATTAGAGCCGTTAATGCTAAAATACTTACTGTAAGTATTTACATCTTTGATTTAAGTTAAGTATGTATTTTTTTGTAGTGTATTTCAAGCAATGGGTTGATACTTACTTACATACTTACAATACGTTTTCAACGTTTAAGTATTACATTTGACTAAAGATACGATAATTTTAACGTATTTATTATTCTAACGTAAATTAGAGCTCAACATTGTAAATTAGTAAAACAGTTGCATGCGACTGTACATCTTGACACTAAATAGACCAAGAGCAAGGTTTAATGGTTTCAAAGAAGTTTAAGCCACTCTAACTTAATAATTAAAAACATTAAACATGTATTTAATAGAGAATTTATCTCTTTTGGTCATTTCTAAGGACTTTAGACCGATAAAACTAGAAGTATATTAATTACACATATTAATAGAAATATTTTTTCTTGGCAATTTTTCGTGAACTCTTCGATCTAGCTCTTGGACTATACCTTAATAATTGAACTCATTATATCTTCTGAACTAGGACCCGATTAAATCTGTAACTTGGCGACTAATTTCGACTAATTAGCGAGTAAATATGGGAGAAAACAGATCTTCGCTAGGGCCCTAGTTTTTGAGATATAAATGTGGCCCTGCTGGGGTAAGCTCTCTCCAGCAGGGCCACCTATAAACCCTTATATCTTTTGAACCAGTGACCGACCAATTCTGATATTTGGCGACTAATTTCGACTAATTAGCGAGTAAATATGGGAGAAAACAGATCTTCGCTAGGTGCCCTAGTTTTTGAGATATTAATTTGGCTCTGCTGGGGTAGGCTCTCTCCAGCAGGGCCACCTATAAACCCTTATATCTTTTGAACCAGTGACCGACCAAATCTGATATTTGGCGACTAATTTCGACTAATTAGCGATTAAATGTTTGTGTTATCAAAATTAAAATCCCTGATGGTGGCTCTGCCAGTGTCAGCCACACTTCCACAGCCTCGCTACGCATCCTCGCACATTTCTGGTGGACCAATTTATTTTGACTTCGCGCAGAATTTGACCGTATACTTTTAATTTTCAGCTACTCCAGTTTACAAAGCAGGAAATTATGCAGCGCGCACGATTCAAGACAGAGGCGAGTCTAGCCACATGATGATCCGGGGCCCGAACAACTTCGCTCCATTCTATCCTACCTACGCGGCCGTCCTTCCTCCTCCATTACCTCAGTAGATCTGAAAACTCCTCCAGCAGAGCTTAGCATTTTGTAAACATTTAAGCCATATTTACAAAGGTTTATACTTTATATTTTATCTAGATTAGGCCTACTGCCTTTTGGCATTGTCGCACTTTTATAGGTTAGGTTGTCAAACTAACATTGATAATATTATACATGCTTTTTGAATATGTACTATACTAATGTATGTGCTGTTTTCTATGCACAGCTCAACAACAGTGGGTATCTCAGTTTAGAAGGTACAGTCGTGGTCTTTTCCGCCTGATCAGTTACATTTTTTTTGCTTTTAACACTTCAATACCCGCAATTACAGACACAATTAAAATAACAATGCACCGTGCCTCTGGAGGCACGGCCGGGAGCATACGGGTTAAATCATTTGGAAACGCTGAGTCACGCCCCCTTAAAGTTTACTATTAGGAAAGCGTCAATTTGGCGTGCAAAATAACAATAACTGTCGTGCGCTCGGCCGATCGGTATTGTCTTTTATTCATTATTTCTATACGAAGTCAACGGGGCGGGGCTAGAGAGCGTTTCTGTGTTGCGAGTGCAAGAAAAATTAGCTTAGTGGTGATCAGGCGGGAGTGTCCACGATAGTACATGTCATGAAATCCCACTAGAAATATCGATGATTGATATCGAACAAACTCAATTTCAGTTGGACATGATAGCAGAAACACTAACTCAGACTGCTGTGCATTTACCGTTACAAGATTCTAGGCTAAGTATGTTTATTGGTGGAGATAATTATGCTCGATTTTCTGCTTTGGTAGTTAGAAAAAATAAATAAGAGCGTCCATTGATTTATTAGTGTAGTCTTATGATTTTTTTTAAATTGGAATGTTAACAAAGTCAGATAAAAAAATGTCTTCGCACAAATTAAACATTTTTTGTTATGATTCTGTACAAGTATTAAAAGAATTTAGGAATTTAATTTGTTATTTTTTTTTTTTTTTGAATTTTATTGGGTAATAGGAAGAACTAGATTGATTTTATAATATAGGTCACGGCACGTAACTCTAGCGCTGAACGAAATGTGGAGGGGATAGCTGCGCATGTTCTACAACTGGAGAGCCAATCGGAGCAACGCACGCCCCAAGACCTTATTTTTTACTTCTGCGCAATAACGGTCAACGCTACAGTTTCGTGCCACGACTTGTACAACGTATTGGACCGTTTGTAATGGCAGCTTTATTGTGATAAATGTCTGGGTAAGGCTTCTGTCTAGACTGTGAAAGTGGTCGTTTTGTTTATATACCAGCTTATGAAAGAGCTAGCACCGTGCCAATGTTACTGGACAATATTTTGTGTACCTAACCACTGTGTATCAATGTAATGCAATATTCTTGATGGACACATTTTCAAAATATTGTTTTTCGTTTTATTTCAAAGTTTATTCATATAAATTATAAGCTACATAAATAATATATAAAATGCTATATTTATCTGTAAGTCGTCATTTGTATTGCAATAATAAAACGTAGATTGTGTGTAATGATTTTGGATATTGTACTTGGATGATATTATGTTTTTATTTACAAATAAAACTGCATTATACTTACGACATTCTTTATTGATTTTCCTTCACAAACAAAAAAGTGTACGACCATCTACGATAGTTCATTATTAACAGGAAATACATATTTTATTATTGACTCTAATAGCCACAGAAACCTTTTCACAATATTGACTTAGTTCCCAACTCTTTAAAACCCACATTAAAATTTGATTGACATCCCATTGACAATTATAGCTAGAAATATGTATAAATAAGAAGTTTCGAAAAGTATCTTGAGGAATGTTTAGAGCGTGATTTTACATAATAGAAAACTAAAGAATTTCGATAAAGTGTTTCATTGCATTTAAAAGGAAGAAAGCATAACAATATACAGCTAATTTTACAATTTGTACATACACGTAACAGCCTTCAAATTAAAAATTAATTACAATCATATTCTGGAAGTATTTTCAGATCGTCATGTGATTTATATAAGTCCATAAAATATTTGATTTCTTGTATTGGAATGACGATATGCCATGAAAACGATTGAGAAAATTGGATGAGAAGGAAAAACAACATAGCCCTGTTAACATTTGATATTGTTTGTTTATCATGTAGATCTGACACTGGTTGATATTGTCAATGATAATGAAGTTAAATATGAACATAGTGAATTTCCTTATGACGAAAACAAACCATTTACTAGAATTTGAATGAGTCGCCTAATAAAGTATTTTCTGACTAACTCGCTTAACATTTTGTTTTTTTTTTATTTGTTAAATTATAAATGAGTTTAAATTTCTACGATGCGAACTGAGGTGGTTTTAGTTCGCGTACCCAAATATTTGGTACGTCGCGATTTGCTAATACACCTAGAAACGAGAAAACAAGTCTTGTCACTACATAGTCAAATAAAATTGGATTAAATGAATGATTTTAGAAATATCTCGACAGTATTTTACTGGTCGTTATAAAAAATAGTCTGGCAAAAGCACTCCACTGTAGAAATTTTATGAGGTGTTCTTTCTACTTAGTTTCTTTTTTACAAAATTATACATTATCTATCCTTCTTCCCTCACAAATTTGCGCCCTCCAAGCCTTCAAAATTTCGATCCGAGCCACCATGATTCTCCCTTTAGACGTTATTGTCTACTCGTTTCTAATTGTTACATAGTAACGCGTGTAGTAATATAGGATAGCAACAAGTTTATAGCAATGTCGATTTGGTGCATGTGTCTAATGGAATTACATTTAACATTTACGACCACTTTTGCTCATTGAGCTTGCATTGACTTTGCATTATTTTAATTAACGCTTGTAGTAACATCGGTTTTATTTCAACATCCTATAAAAATACTATCCCTGTAATGGAACGGTTACATTTTACCTTAGGCGACGAAACTTGTCGCTCAAGTATGCTCCGCGCGTGACACAATTTCTAAGTTTGAGTTTTCACTCTTCAATACGGTCGATGGGCGAAGACTAACAATGTCGCGGTCGGATTCCGCCGCCGGCGCGACCGATCCAACCCCGCGGTCGTGAACCGTCCCGCACCGCGGGGAATCCTCCGTCCGTCTCTACACCCGAGCCGAGGTCGTCGTCGTCGTCGTCAGGCGTGCGGTGCGCTTCGGCGTCTGTCGTCAGTACCGTGGTCCCCACCCCGGCGGGTGCGTCGGCGGGCGGACGCCCGGCACTCAGTACTGGCTGCAGCGCGCTCGGAAGCCGCCCTGGTACGTGGAGTCCTGCGACAGCAACCCGTCGGGCTGCGACGGGCAGTCGGGCGCCGCCGACTCCTGGCTGAAGTCGGGCTGGGAGGCGCCCTGCGACAGCGACAGCGGCGGCGGCTGCGACAGTGGCTCCTGGCTCAGGCGCGGCGGGCGGCGCCGTCCGGCGGCGCGCGCGGCAGGTCGCGGCGCGAAGGCGGCGGGCGGCACGGGCGCGTGCAGGCCGGCGCGCGGGCCCACGTAGGCCAGCGGGTCGCGCAGCGGCCGCGCGCGGTCGTACACCGAGCCCGGCACCATCGCCTCGCGCGCGTCGAACATCGACGTCGACATAAAGTGGGATCCCGGATTTTGTGCGTTCACCAACTTCTTTGGTTTGGCAAATTGGATAGCCGATTCTTTGAGATTAGAAAGCGGACCCTCTGTGAGGACGCGGCGCTCCTTGTAGAACGCTAGCAAATGATTCCACAGTGGCTGTTTGCTCAATACCTTGGGGTTGCCGACCACTATGAGACCGTACTTAGCGCGTGTCAGAGCTACGTTTAGACGTCGAGGATCGCTCAAGAATCCAATTCCCTGGTGTTCATTAGAACGAACGCAGGACATGATGATGATGTCCTTTTCTCTCCCTTGGAACGCGTCCACACTGGCCACTTCTATCTCTTGATACAGTTTAGCGTGCAAGCTACCTTGATACTGCATGTGCTGCACGAGGTAAGATCGTTGGCCCTCGTAAGGCGTGATGATACCGATCTGTTCCGGACGTACGCCCGCTTTCAAAAACCGTGTTGTAAGTTTTTCAACATTGGCAGCTTCGGTTCTGTTCAAGTAAGATGTTCCAGAACCGGCAATTTCTTCTTGTCCTTGCGTCACATAGAAGAACATCGGGCGGTCGGGTCTAGGCCACGGGAAGTCAATTTTGTGCAAACGACGTTCCTCAGCGCTCACACCGTTTTGCAGAGAGCCCTCATAGAAGAAATCAGAAGGGAAACGCGATAATTCAGGATGCATCCTGTACTGGACTTCAAGACGGAACGGACGGATGCCGAGGACGACCAAACGTTCGAAAAGACTCTGGCTGAGGCCTGCCTTGGCCGCCTTCTTGCACATGACGACGGGGCCCAGCTGGCAGTGGTCGCCCACGAGGATGAGCTGGCGCGCGCCCAGCACCACGGGCACCATGCACTCGGGCTCGGTGGACTGCATGCCCTCGTCGATGAGGATGGACTGGAAGCGCATGCGCGCCACGCGCGGGTCGCCGGCGCCCACGCACGTGCTGCACAGCACGTCGGCAGCGTCCAGCAGGCGGCGCTCGGCGGCGCGGCGCAGGGCCCGGTAGCGGCGCTCGTCTGCCGCCGACAGCTCGCCCGCCTCCTCCTTCAGCCGCGTGAGCTTGCGCAGCTCGCTGTCGGCCGAGCCCAGCGCACGGGCTTGCTCGTGCAGGGCCAGGAACGACACCGACGACTCCATAGCTTCACGAGACTTCGCGCACAGCCGGACGACCTTGAGCCCGGTTCTATGAATCTTCTCCGTGAGCTGGTCGACGGCAGTGTTGGACGGAGCGCAGACGAGCACGGGGCCGCTGTTCTGCCTCACCAGTTGGTACACGATCGTAGCTGATGTCACAGTTTTGCCTGTTCCTGGCGGCCCTTGAATCAGGGACAGCGGACGTTGTAGGGCGTGCTTCACTGCATAAACCTGTAAATAAACAAAGTATGTAAAATTACCGCTACCATTTTGATGGAAGTCGGTCAAAACTATAAAAATACTATCTCATTATGTCACTGTGACATAATGCTATATTTACCTGAGAACGATTGAGGTCAGGCAAGTTGGGAGCGCTGAAGTGTTTCGGCAGATGAACGCGGAACAAGACCTCTTCAACTTCGTGCCCCAGCAGGCGGCGGTAAATGTAGCCGGACACGGAGGAGTCGTCGACCGCGAACTTGCGCAAGGCTAATTGCATCCTAGAACGAATAGGAAAAAGTTATGAATATACAGCGTATTTTTTGACGTTTTATAAATAACATTAGTCTTGCTAACTACCTACTTTCATTCTTAAATTCTTGTTACAGATTTGTGAATATGGGAGAATTAAATATATTATGGGCTTATGTTATTTCGCGTTTCGTTAACCAACCTGTCAAAGGAAGTACTCTTCCAGATGAAGTCGACGACAAAGTTGGAGGTGCAGTCGAGCGGTGCGCCGGCGCCGCTCTTGAGCTCTAGCCCGACGTCATCGCCGTAGTTGTCGGGCACCTTGATCACGTGGCCCACGCCCGACCACGCCTTGTGCAGCTCGCCTACGTATCTGTAACGGAAGTGAGCATACTTGGAATTAAAAAAAGAAAGTTTGAGTAAGTAATTAAGTATTGTAAGTTCTATAGTTGGTGTCAGTTAAGGCTGATGCTCCAAGGTAGCCCGCGAAATTCAAATTTTCTTACGTTTTTTGCAATTTGCAGGCCAATGCTAGGTTGTATGTTGATTAAAATATTGTTCGCGACTGTAAGACGTATGTAGTTACAGAATTATAATGATCAAAATCATCAGTACTACCCTCCAAGTTCATAAAGGTGCAGGAATGATTTTGATCTTGATAAAGTCATTTGACACCTTTATAAACTTTGAGGGTTGTATTGATGATTTTGATGAATATAAATCCTTTCCTTTTAATATCTCTTCGTACGAACTAAAACAAATAAACCATGTATCGTTTTTCATTACAAAAAATGTTGAAGATCACGATAGATGACGATTCCAGACTTGAACAGGCTTATTTTTGGTTTTCAAAGTTAAGAACTTTAATAAATGTAGGTGGGTCAATTACAGCGATTCTCATCTTAACTGGCACCAACTATAGTAATAAGACTTCAATTTGCAGCTACTTCTTGAGCAAAAGAATGTTGTTTTTCGTGTCTGCACAAGCTATATGAGAATAAGATAATTATGTAAATCTTGCTATGGCAAAGTGTTATTTGCAGTTTGGTCAGTAAGTACTTTGTTGGTTAAGAATTTTTTGTTTTTTGAAGTGAAAACTTCTTTAGGCGCGTTGAGTACTTTTTGGGTGAAGGAAAAACATTGAACTCATCGTCACGTAACGTAACGTGCGGTCACGCTTCGTAGCCGTTCGTAGCATCCGCTACGGCGTAGCACCACATAGGCATGCGCGGGGCATAACCAGTGCTACGACTGGGGCGGGGCCTGTGTACTTTTTGTTTTCACTTCTATCGGCAGTCCCCGAAGACTGCTCCGATTTTTTTTAACACTAGCTTTTGCCGGCGCACCACCGGAATTTACTACTGAGATAAAAAGTGTCCTATGTCCTGGTGCTATCGGTGCGCCGAATTTTATGGAAAACCGTTCAGTCGTAAAAGCGCGAAAAGTTAACAAACAGACAGAGTTATTTTCGCATTTACAGAGTTGAATTTTTGAAAGGCAAGATAATTATCTATTCTACAATATTATAATTCTAAAGTTACCTCAATCTCAATTCATCCCCATGCATCAGTTTCATATCGCTATCAGTTTTAGCGAGAGTAAAGTACGCAATGGTCTTCTTGTTAAGCCCCACGTCCCAGCGGACCTCAATGCCTTCTTGGGTCTGAGACTCCTTCAGCCTCTTGTCGTAGTCCGCTTCCAGCTTCACGAGAGGGCCAAAGATGTTCTGGTATTGGTAGCCATCCTCGTATCTGAAAATAGAATTATAGATTACATAAAACTCCATTCCTAAGTAAAAATCGTAATTCAATTTGTTGTCCTCTAAATATTTTTTTGTAATATTTATAAGTCTACCGACATGGTTATCCATGGTTACATGGTTACCGGTATGGTGACTGATGACTGACGGAGATGATGACTGACTAAAAAAAATATGATTCTGTTTAGTCCGTCAGTTAGATTATCGAAAAATATTGAATACGTGTTTTTTGTTTTATCAAATTAATGAAAATTGGCGAAGATAAAACGTGTCAAAGATCAAGAGTGGGGGGCTTGTGACGTCATATTTGAGTAAAAAATGTACTTCAATGTGACGTCACACTAGTTTTCGACGCACTGTATCGTCTTCATTTTGTGTTTACGTGAAAAATGAAAAAAAAAAAAAAACTATTTTTTGTAAATCGTTCTGACGGACTAATTCGATTTATTTTGGCATCTACCCTATTATCCGACTAAGCCGTGACTAACATCACTTTTAGATTTAATCTAGACAGAGAAGTATTCATGTTATATGGCTACATAAATCATATTTTGTTGTTTTCTCTATCTCGTATTACGATTTTACCGACAGAAAAGCTGAAGTAGATGATGTTCGGTCATCGCAATCGGCAGCGGCAATCTGTAATTTTCATAGAGTTACGTAGTGACGCGATTGGGGGGCTTTGCAAGTGCATTTTGAGGTTACCATCACCTTCGAAATTGTACTGACCTCAAGAGCACTTGATGAGGTTCCTCATCCACACCAGGCTTCTCTAGATCCTGGAAGGTGGCATCCACATTGTCGCGCCACAGCTCTTCAAGGCGTCCAATTTGCTGGGGAGTTACCTAGAAACCACAATATATACAATAAATAAGGAAAAACCAATATCTTGCTAGATTTCCTGTAGTAAATAAACTATTTTGGGCATTACGGTCACCAATGCAGAAGGAAAAACTTGTAAGTTTGGATGAATCAAACACCTTTGATTGTTGTATGTGTGCCTGTTGAGGATAAGACCCAAGTGCTGGAGGCCTCAATCCCTCAGTTCAACGTTAGTAGATTTTTCATTAGGAAATTATGTATACTGAACCTGATCGTACAATTAGAGAAATGTGGGTGTCATAATTATCGATGCCTAACCCTTCTGGGAATCCCGCCAACATAATTATTATGTTATTTATTAATGAAGATAAGTTTACCTGGCGAGCTCTCATCTGCTCAGCCTCAGATGGCACTTTCACCAACCAAGATAGAAAAGCACGGTCAGCTGCAAAATGTAAAACATTTTAATTATAAACTTAATAAATATTCATTATTTACTTGATTACAAACATATTATGATGTCATGGCTTATGAATTGGATTGGTTTTAAGTAAGCAACCATAAGGAAAAGTGTAGTTTGGAGATTAAAATAATAATAAGTTCATTTATTTTCTCTCACAATGGTTTTGAAGGACATTTCAGTTTAGAACTATATAAATTCACATTGTGAGAGCTGGTGCCTGAAGTAGGTCTTAAAAAAAACCTGTATTACAGGTCACCAGGGCCCCACTTAGTGGCATCATAAATAAACCGGCCACCTACCGCCGCCGCCGGCTACCTTATTGGTTAGTAAGGTCTTGTTATAGGTGATTTTATGTTTAAAACCTACATATCAAGGGTTTCCACTGCTCTTGATCCCAGTTCATGTCCTTCAGGGAGCTTTGAGCTGCACAGGGTTGGCTGAAAACATAAACATTATTATTTTATAAATATGGCAACATCATAAATTCTATTTCTATAGAATAACTGACATGCTTTAATATTTTTTCAATATGTATAATTGTTGTCAAGTTGCCAGCATTTGATAAACCCCAATTTTAACAAAATACAAAATTACATAACATTATGCAAGAAATTATATCATAATTCTATTTGAATAAATGTTATTATCTGTTACACATGTTTATATAAATATAAATTTGTGTTTCTCTTACCGGCAAAGCAGCACAACAACAGAGTCGGCCTTAGCTGGTATAAAGCCAAGAACGAACACATTCCTGGCACCGCATGAGTAGCATTCCAGCAATGTCTCCCCGAGTGGTCCGTCTCTATGCAAAGCAGCTTCCTTGTGCTTGGCTCGCACCAAGTGGTTGATGATATGCGATCCTGAGGTGTTACCACGCCCATTGCAGAACCTATAAACGCAATATTGCTTAACCTTTTGACCACCATTATCACATATACGTGACAAGCAAGCGCGTCTCCTGCGTGCCTTACGACACAAATATGTGACAAAATTGTTGGTAAAATTGTGGCTTAGCGTGGAGGGGACACGCATGCTTTATGCTCTGGCAGTCAAAAGGTTACTTATGAAAGTTTTAATTGAATGACATAATTTTGTTTAGTTTGTAACCATGTTATATCAGGTTGCACATTCACTACAAAACAAGGTCAGCTGATTGAATCAGAATTATATCATTACACTGCAACACTAATTCTTGTTGGATTTGCCACAAAATTGTTCTTGTTTATAGGTAACAATGTTTAGTTCTTTGCCTTATGTTTTAATGTTTAGTTTTCAAAGCTACTGATGTAATGCAAATAACAGACATTGTGATGCTAATTTAACTTGAAAACTTAATTTGCATTCTTGAAAGTTCAAGTAATTTCAAAGGACGGGAAGGTTAAATAACAGTTGGCAGTTTTACTATGAATAAATTAGTTGATTATGACCTTCTCATGTGGGTAAAATCAACCTTTCTTCAATACAATGATGTTGATACAGAATTTCAGATGTTATTTGACCAGGTTGTAGGATGTTAACATATTGTGGCCTTAAATCTTACAGGTTAGTGATAAGACGCGTAGGATAGAATGTTTTGTTTGACGTGACACTAATCATAGATAGTGACGTTCAAGTGTAACAAGACACTAAGGTGGGAAAGTGACTCACCACTTGTTGCAAATGTTACACATGACAACAGTGGCCGGATCATGAATGCCACAATACTTGCACGCGTGGTCAGGCAACTCCTTGCTGTACAAAGCCTCATCTTCTTCCTCAAATTGCAATTCCGCTATGGCATTAGTCACATTGGAAACTTTCGACGATAAGTCAGAGCGACCCAAACCGTTCACCTGTAATACAAACAATACCAAGTAAACTACTAATCGTTACAACTTAAGTAGTTACGTATTCCACAAAATAAGGTTAGAAGGAAAACAAAAATAATGAACTATGTTTTCACTAACCTGATTTGAAGATGACAAGCCGTGATCATGTTGTGAAGCCTGTGTTTGGCTCTGAGAAGGAAGGGTGAAGTCAGTGAATTCGAATTCGGAGCCCTGAGTATCAGCCCCAATAAGATCCGCTTCCTCAGTGTCCAAAAACGTGAGTGTTTGTGAGCTCGGTCCGTAGGCGTCCACACTCATTTTTCCCCGATATAATTATAATGAACAAAACAAAGAAAATGTGTCAAAAAGATAAAATATTGCACGATTAAAGCAAATTCCCATAACAGCCACGCAATAATTATCAAACGACATGCGAAGAATGATGAAAAATCGCCATGTTAGCACATGGTTTGTTTCCGTTTACAAACTAAATAATTATTGGTACAATCATGTATGTAGAATGTTAACACCAATCAGCAAGTCGCATTGTTACAGATGTTAAAATATAACCAATCACAATGTAAGAAAACAAGAACAATAGACAAATTCATATTTTTTTTTACATTCTTCGAAAAATGTGTTCTGGATACGTGGGTTTTACTCTGTAGTTTTTTAGAATAAGAAAGTCTATTTAGTTAGGGTCGTACACAATGGTTGACGTTGGCCCATGACATCGTCAAGAGGGCGCTGTTGGTAAACAGTGAAGTTGTGGTCCGGTCACGCGTCACGGGATCACTACCGGGATAAAAAGATTCGTATTAAATGTTAATTAATCTAGGTCTATTTGTGTGCTAAATTTCATCCAAATCTGTTCTGTAGTTTTTGTGCGAAAGAGTAACAAACATACACAATACATAAAAAAGTACAATCAAAGTACAATCCAAAATCTGGTGTCCACGACACGAGACTCGTTGCATAGTGTGGCACTAGATGGCGCTGTGTGTAATGTCCAGCGATTTTTTTCTCCTGTAAAATATTAGTGTGATGATTTTCTTTGAAACGTTTTGCACTGCATCATACTGGTTATCTGGTAAACTTACAACAACAAACATTTTGATGGCTAGATATTTCCAAGAGGCGAACAGAGCCGAAAAGGCACTTGAATAGATGATTTGTCGAGTTTGGCTGTCTGGTTCTAGTTCAGTTGATCTATTTTCGATTCATATGAGTAAGACGAAGCCTGCAGGGACACATAATGCGAATAATATTATGAATATCAAACAAAGGTAAGTTGTTGAAACGTGAGTCTACGATGAGTTTTTATTGGTTTGAAGACGTCAAAAAAGAAATAAGTAGGTATACATAGGTACTTACTTATTTATTTTTTCTCTAAACTAATTCATTGAATAGCCGAGACGAGCAGGCAGTCTCGACATAGATAGCGACAAATTCGCTAACTTTCTATCGCTGATTTCTAACGAATAAATTCGGTTGCAATAATGATGCTTGCGTGTACAGCAAGTCTTTACATCCAAGATGCGTTTCTCGCAAGCATCATCATTACAACCGAATTTATTCGTTAGTAATCAGTGATTGAAAGTTAGCGATTTTGTCGTTATCTCTGTCGAGACTGCCGGCCACTACGTGCATACAATACCTACATAGTTACATACCGTAATTATGTCCATCTATGTACACTAATCGTCTCTTCGAAATATATAAAAATTCCATGTCACTATGTTCGTACACGTCAACCCAACCGAATTCAATGAAATTTTAAATGTGGCACCTTGAAAGGTATGATAGTTTTGGACCCGATAGGTGCGAAGCAGGGCGGGGCGCTAGTAACAATGGTAATGAGGTAAAGTTTGTACCTATGTAGGGCTCAGATGTAGGGGGTAATGTTCGGAACAAGGTAGGTAGGTACTGATCAGATTCCAAAAATTCTTACGAGGGAGCGAACCCGTGGGCAAAAGCATATCGTTACTTATGTCCTACCCAACCTATCTAAAAGGTAATTACGGATTGCAATTTAATTTTTGATTGGTTAGTTCATTAGGATTCTCTCTTTTCAATTAGCACCGTTATGTTATTGATACTTTTATAATTGGATTACTTGTAGTGGTTTTATGATTACCATGAAATTAACCTTTAATTTGCTGACGTTTTTGGCTTTCTCATGATTGCGGCTTCTTTGTGTCTGTAAAATTGATTAGATAGGTAGGTACCTACATTATAAAGTCTAGTCTTGAAGTGAGACCTAGTTTAAATCTTACAAGCTAAACTAGTACGCGAAAATTGTACGTTTGTGTGTGTTTTATTTATTTGTATCTATTCCAAATGTTTTATTTACTTCTGAGTATTAACATTACTGTTTGTGAGTATTAACGACGTAATAAAATGGCGATATCTTCCGGTTCAGCAATCTCGGCTACTGGAGCATAGGTCCGCTAATTCTCGACATCTCGGCTATTTTCGAATGAACTCAAAACGCCGGTCGACTTTGAATTTAGAATAATTAGATCGTGTATTGACACCATGATGCGGGATCACTTTGACTACACGCCAAACTTTTTAATTGCATTTCTCGCGAATCTTGCGGCAGCAATGTTGTTGAGTGCCTACGCGTCGTAAATGAGCGTAGGTAAAACTCAGCGGTGGTAATTTTTGCTATGATGAAATTGTGCCTGAGTTTTATAAGTCATGTTTACCGATGTAGTAGGTATTGTATATTGTGGTACCTATGATAAAATACCGTTGAACCGATGTGGTAAGATAAAATAAACTGTTACTGAGGGATTTTCTTTTTAGCTCTTGCCTAGTCGCTGGATAGATGGCGCTAGGAGTTAGTATGATAATGCAAGGAAAACGGAAACTGATTTTAACAAAGCGCGAGAAAACTAGGTTATATTCGGTAGGTTAAGCAAATGAAAGTGTCAGTCAACGAGAGTATGTGACGTGACACAATGTTCTTTTTTCAAGCGTTTTGGCTTTGGTGCCAGGGGGTGCACTTGCACCCCTTGGGAATCTCGGGATCAACGGGAATTATTGAAATAAAAAGCCGTCTGTTGGAAATAATTTTTTTATTCACAATAATTAGTAGGCAGTAATTACACAATTCTTGAAGTAATGGAAATCGATTAATATCGATCCCGGTACTTCGATCCCGGTACTCCTGGCCCGCTATTCACAACGCTTCGATTCGATTTTCGATTCAGAAAGTCGTATGTCTATCTTTTTTTGACATTACGAAATCGAGCGAGTTAAACATACGACTTTCCGAATCGAAAATCGAATCGAAGGGTTGTGAATAGCTATGCTGGCCCACCAACTTAGAATTTTTAAATTTCGATCGTCGTGAACAAATAGGTGTGAGCCGTGACGACTGGGTACCTATGTAATAAATTCATAATGCATAGTCAGAAATTTGTAAATGTCGGTGGATGCTCAAGGGTAGCCCGCGAAATTCAAATTTTCTTACGTTTTTTGCAATTTGCAGGCCAGTGCTAGGTTGTATGTTGATTAAAATATTGTTTGCGACTGTAAGACGTATGTAGTAACACAATTATAATCATCAAAATCATCAATACAACCCTCCAAGTTCATAATGGTGCAAGAATGATTTTGACCTTGGAAAAGTAATTTTGACACCAATATGAACTTTGAGGGTTGTATTGATGAGTTTGATGAATATAATTCTGTAACTACATACGTCTTACAGTCGCAAACAAAATTTTAATCAACATACAACCTAGCACTGGCCTGCAAATTGCAAAAAACGTAAGAAAATTTGAATTTCGCGGGCTACGCTTGAGCATCCACCTTAACAATCTTATACGGCAAAGATTGAAAGAAAACTAAAATCTGCACCACCTGGAAACTATTTCTGCCGGCGCCTTTGGCACTAACTATAATAGTAAGTTCAACGCCATCTATAGAGTTCTTGGAAACTAAGTTTTTTTTTAATACCTCAAAAACAAAACCTCTCATTGGCATATCCTGTTTATTATGGATCACTGCTTATTATTATTTAAACTATTACTTAGGTATATTTTCATCACCTAGGCAGGTTCTTCTTTGCTTCAGCAAATCAGCAGGTTTGTATTTAGGTAGATGTGATTACTTAAATGAACTTGAGCATTCATCATCTGCCTAGCCTTTTCCCAACTATGTTAGGGTCGGCTTCCAGTTTAACCGGATGCATCTGAATACCAGTATTTTACATGGAGCGACTGCCTATCTGACCTCCACAAACCAGTATAGTACTGGGTAATACGATACCCCTTGGTAAGACTGGTTGTCAGAATTTTTGGGCCACTGGACTACCTGTAACGACTGTCAAAGATCTACAAATGACAGCCGGAACCAACAACTTTACGTGCTTTCCTAGGCACGGAGGAAACTCGGTATGAACCTAAGGGTGGTCACCCATCCACAAACCAACCTAGGCAAGCACGGCTTAACCTAAAGATCGACCCGAGCGGATGTTATTATTTAACCACGAGCTCATCCATGAGCTTCATGAGCTCCGAACTTGAGCATTATATTGAAGATTTTAATGATTACCTAAAACTCTGTAAAGCCATATTTATTACGGTCGTGACAACCTGACACCTGCAAATTGGAAAAACCGTAAGATTAGAATTTCGCGAGCTACCTACCTTAACCCATCCTCCATTATTAAATTATAATAACACTGTTTAATTTAAAAACATTTTATTTTGCTTTACTACCAGTTTCCCTTTCAAAAATAGCTAACTAAAGCTAGAGTAGGATGAGCTGCAGAGGTACCTAATCATTTAGGTACCAACGTGGTGGTATAACCGTGATAAAATTGCTAATAAATTGGATTGATTATTGTTTGGAGGTACCTAAGTACGTGTATAATTTATTTTAAACTTGCTGACCCGCGCAACTTCGTCTCCGTCACATAATAATTATAGTCATGTCATTTTGTGCTTTCAATTATTTTGTGCATTCAATTACGAACAAAAACCTTTTAAAATCAATATTGCTTACCTCCCATAACATACGGCGTGATAATATGTAGCCTAAAGCAGCCTTCCTTGGTTTACAAAGAACATTTTTGCTGAATTTCAATTCAATCTATCCAGTAGTTTTGGCATGAAGCCGTACCATACACACAGACATACAGACAAAAATTCTAAAAAGTCACTTTTTGTCATCAGTTACGTTTTTCTAACAAAAGCCACTTATTTTTTCTCGAAAATTCTCAATGTACAGTTTTTCTTTCGTTACTTAATATATGTATAGATTGAGTAGGTTAAAGACTTTTGGGTGTCGACTATGTATCTATCTAGCTAATTTTAATTGTAGTCGTCAATAAAACCCATTTATTTTATTTTTGTTTTCGTGGGCATCATGGAACGACAGAGCAAATACACCGAGTAGCTCATACAATACGGCAGACGCTGGAAAGAAAGGAATACTGCTCAGCAGTTTTCCTCGATATACAGCAGGCTTTCGACCGTGTTTGGCATAAAGGCCTCTTATATAAGATAAAACTCCAGTTGCCGAATACTATCTACATGCTCCTGAGTCCTATCTGCAAGACCGGACATTCCAGGTTAAATGTGAAGGTTGCCTCTCATCCATCTACCAAATAAAAGCAGGATTACCACAGGGTTCGGTACTGGGTCCAATTTTATACATAATCTATACTGCTGACTTACCCCTTTCAGAAGAAGTAATGACCGCAACCTATGCAGATGACACTGCAGTCCTCTCTAGCCACAAAGATCCTACTACAGCATCCACAAAATTACAAGAGTATCTGGTGAAAATTGGATCCTGGCTGAAGAAGTGGAGAATAAGGGCTAGCCCTGCAAAATCGGTTCATATAATATTTGCATTAAAGAGAGGGGACTGTCCACCTGTGACACTTGATGATGCTGTCCTGCCGCAAAAATCAACAATCAGATACCTGGGTATGCATCTGGACAGAAGGCTCACTTGACGAGAGCACATAAAGGCTAAAAGGGATCAGGCAAACAAAAAGTTTTGTGAGTTGTATTGGCTAATAGGTAGACAGTCGTCACTAAGTCTAGAAAATAAACTTCTCGTGTACAAAAGCATTATAAAACCAGTGTGGACATACGGCATACAACTATGGGGATCAGCAAGTCACTCCAATATAGAAATTCTCCAAAGCTTAAAAAACAAAGTATTGAAGACCCTGAGCAATTCACCATGGTTTATACGGAACACAGAAATACATGAGTACTTGGAAACTCCAACAGTCAGTGAAGAAATAGAAAACTCCTGTGAGGCATACAAGCAAAGACTCGGACGACACAGAAATCATCTGGCCACAACACTGTTGAACACCAAAAATTGCATGTTCCGATTGAAAAGGACTAGATTAGCCAATCTGATGATTGTTTGAAAATGGGAGATGACACATCACTGGATGTGCAAATCGAAAAGAGATGACAAATCAACAAACCTGATTAAAGCTCTCGGGCTGATAGCAGATATTAAATAAAAAAAATAAAATTGTTTTTTCCTCGATCTTCGAATAATCAAAATTCCAACCTACATTTATGTGACAAAAGGTTAAAGGAAAACGTACGTACCTAAAGGTACAAAATTTGCTTTGGAGTTTTTTGCAAGTTTTCGGGCACTGGGTATCCCTACTACCTTCTAGTTTATAGGGTGTAAAAAACCTCTTAACGAAGCCGAAAGTAACTTGTTCTCCCCGTCATTGCGATAATTTTTTTCTTCTACACCATACCTCGGAACCTTCAGTTAGGTACGGAGGTATTGGGGGTCAAAGTTCCACCTTTATGACAAGTTTTTTTTTTTAATTCAAATTTTTAATGTAAGATTTATTTACTTTAAACACCTCCACGACCCCCGTACTATACAATCCATCCATCAGCACAATGTTTTGACTGCGTTACATTAAGTTCTACCACAAAACATGATTTTTCCCCCCAAAAAAAAGTCGTTTCCCAGCAATAATTTTTGCGTACTTACAGTTAGTTAGTTTGATGTACAGAATGCTTGGTTGACGGCTTCGTGATGAGGTTGTTTTCACCATGTTTAGGTCCTATAGGCCTCATTGGTCGAGTAGTCGGAAGTGCTACGCTGAGTATGAGGTCCTTGGTTCGATTCCGGGGTCGGACATAGTGTTATTGGGTTTTGCCGGAATTTCTAAGTACCTAGCTGCCCGAAGTCTATCTTCTATCTATACATAATAGGGTAGATAACAAAAAATATTGGACACGTATTTTTTCTCTTTTCATGTAAACAAAAAATTAAGACGATACAGTGCGTCGTAAACTCGTGTGACATCATATTTGAGTACATTTTATACTCAAATGTGACGTCACAAGCCCCCACTCATGATCTTTGCCACGTTTTATCTTCGTCAATTGTTATTAATTTGATAAAACAAAAAACACGTATCCAATATTTTTCGATAATCTAACTGACGGACTAAATATAATCACATTTTTTTAGTCAGTCATCATCCCTATTGATGAAATGTGGGTGTAATATAGTTCATCTAAGTTAAGTTAATCATCATAAGTTCATCAAAAAAATGCTTACTTTTGAAGGAGCACAGCTTTTTAATAGAATACCCTCTAGTATAAGAAATCTGCACTCTTTCAATGCATTCAAAACTCAACTAAGTCTGTATATTATGGCGGATCGAGCACTTCTAGAGAAATGAAGGCATTGAATGCGTGCAGTCAGTCTAGTTTGTAACTGATGGCGACGAACTTTATGTAATTTTAAATTCTAGTATTGTTCTCAAGTGAGTGACATTTGTCTTTATTGAGAATAAAGTTTCTTTAAACCTATCTAGGCAATCCTTTGAGGAACAACGGACGTGGTGATGATTAGGTAGAATAGTCATAATTTGCCTAACCTTTTCCCAACTATAATATGTTGGGGTCGGCTTCCAGTGTAACCGGAAGCAGCTTCCACAACCCAGCTAATATTGGGTAATCCGATACCCCTTTGTAAGACTGGCTGTCAGACATACGGGCCAATGACTACCTGTAACGACTGTCAAATGACAGTGACAGTCGGGACCGACGGCTAAGGGACTACCGACGGCTAAGGGATTTCGTATGAGACGCGTACGGGCGCATTCAGCTGAACGGATGCGTACGCGTCTCATACAAAATCATTGTTTTCTATGGGTATAAGCTAAATAGGGCTGAATAAGTGTGAGTCTGAGTAGTCCCTAAATGTGCTTTCCGAGGCACGGAGGAAACTCGGTAAGTAATGGTTGTGGTCACCTACTAACCACGGACCAACTTAGGTAAGCATAGCTTCACCTAAAGATCGACCCGAGCGGCTGTTAATATTTAGCCACGAGATTCTCTAATGGATTAGAATAGTAGGAATGGGACGTAAAACAAATAAAACCCCGTTTCTCTGGGCACTAAAAGTTTTTTATTCTCAACTCAAGCACTCTATGATACCACAGACTCGGTAATACCTAGTAACAACCACAAGAACATATAAATAGCGATAATTTTATTAAAGCAAATAGATACAGTGCATTTTCGTCCAATTTAGAAGACCGTTTCGTTGGCGCCTGTCCAAGTCTAGATTATCATCAAAGAGTTTTAGTTTTACTTACACAAATGTACATTTCACGAGACATGATGGCTGCGTCTGTTAATGTACCTACTAGGTATTTTTTTTCCTTTTTTAATGTTGAAATTGTATGATAATGATTTGCTAGACTCTTTTAAAAAAAAAGTTTTTTGTTTCTAATCTTACATTATGTTACACGGCCATGGCTGGAGGCCTTACACTTAAGGTACCCACAGGATTGTCCGGTTAAGCAGACGACAACCTCTCTAGGTTGAACTGCGAGATGCCATTCGGCAAAAAAAAAACATATGTTTCACGAGTCGACATAAAGGGATTCGACGTAGAGGGAATGATTCATGACATAACAATCAAAAGAAGGAACCTTTTGAGCAAAAAATTACTTGTATTAGGTACTTCCGCTCTTCCGGTTTAGATTAACATTACATAAGTAAGAAATTTAAAAATAAAATCAAATTCAAAATAAGATACCATAAAATTAAATTACAAAGCCAATCAAAAAATTAAAATTAAAATGCGATACAAATCAAAATACAATTCATAATTTAAATTAATAACAGAATATGTCCCCAGCCGTGCCCGATGGGGAACGGTGCATTGTTATTTTAATTGTGTCTGTAATTGCGGGTATCGAAGTGCTACATCTTTTATACAATTAAAATCGAATTAAGAGTCAAGTCAAAATTAAAAAGAATACTAAAATCAAAACTATTGGTTACCTTACCGTTTACCATTTCCATAGCAGTGATAGCCTAGCATTCGCATTACTTTGTGTAATTTATTTCATCACCACTGCTCTCAAAACGGTGAAGGAAAACATCGTGAGGAAACCGGCATGTCCTATAACCAAAAAATTCGAAGACATGTGACATCTACCAACCCGCACTGGGCCCGCGTGGTGGATTATAGCCCATTCCCTCTCATAGAGAGGAGGCCTGTGTCCCAGTGGGAACATTAATAGGCTGATGATGATGATGATGATAGCCTAGTGGTGTGACGGTCGGACTGCCAAGTCATAGGTCTCGAGTTCGAACCGAAAACACGCACCTCTGATTTTCGGATTCATGTGCGTATTGTAAAATTATCACTTGCTTCGGTGAAGGAAAAACATCGTGAGGAAACCAGCATGTCCGAGAGATATTTCTTGACGGCATGTTACCTACTCGTAAAGCCAAGTCAGAGGCATAGGCGGCATAAAAACTACAATATAAAAAATGGCACAAACCACACAATAAAGAAAAAACCATTTCCATTTCCGGCTGTTCTTTTCAAATCTCAACGTTAAAAACGTAAGTAACGTAAGTTGTTGGAATCCCGCTGCAAACTCTTCCCAAGTGCAGAGAAAACCATTCTCCCTGACTTCCAGTCTATTAGAAATTAGAAATGATGCCGAAACTGCCGAAACGACACCCTCTGTTGATTTACAGTCTCTCAAAACATTCAGAAGGTAGAATTATTTTTTACTGACATACTGTAACATTTTTACACTCTAAATACTTCAGGCAGTGCAATCCATCACATAGAATAAAACCATAATAACTGAAAAATCTTCAGCTTGCTCACTGAAAGAAACCAGTTACATATGATATGTTGTCATTCCTGTCCCCATGTATCCTTGCCAACCTCCTTGATTAGACACACTCGCGATATCTTCACAACAGTAGCTGACTCACAAAAGAGGCGCCTGCGTGCTCACATAAAACTTATATTAAACGTTAGGCGTTCACAAAACGGCTGAAAAGGACTGTAATATTTTTATTGGACGTTGATGCATTCTAAATCTCAAAATAATGTTTATGATGAGTGTCTGAGTGTTTCTGTATCAGTTTCTTGGTGCTAATGGAAATAAGATGCTCCTAAAACTGCTTGCACCACACCCATTATGGAAGCTGCTGTGCTTTCTTTATGCAAATTGCTATAAGTGGCGTGCGTAATTATTGTTTTGGAGACAAAAGGGTTTTGTGAAGCTATAAAGAAATGTACAGGATGTTTCAGAAAGTTTTTGTTATTACGCATGATTTTTATGATTCCGTATTCTCATTAAATACTTACTATAGCTCTATCTTGTCGTGCTCAAATGTTAATTTACAACACCATAAATGTCATGTGTTAATTTACTCTCTTAAACAAATTATGCGCATGCAAAATTTATTCTTCGCATTATATTCGACCCATTTCGACTGAAGGTCGTCTGGATCCCTTCCGCCTAAAGTACAATCTCTCATTTAATGCTTTATTACACCTTTCGTCAGTTCGCGTGACGGCAATTATCCATCCGAGAAATTCGCGTCGTTTGACCACCCGTAATAATCAAAACGTGAGCCATAAAGCTCTTTATCTCAGTTAGAATAAAAACAAAACTTCAATTGCCGCTCAAAATGTCATGTACACGCATCCAATTAAGGGCCTGCAAGTGGGTAATGTTCAACAGTATGGGAGCATATCAGATTACGCTGCAGTCTCGCAGTTAACTCTCAAAAGCTAATTGATGCAAACGTCTTGATTGATGAGAGCGACGACCTTCAGTCATATTTATACGTAAAAACTCAAGGAGACCGGTTATGTCAATTAAGATTTTACAACGCCCTTATACAATGGGAGTAAATATAATTATTACTGTGCAATGATTTCATTAGGTCGTTTAGCAAATTGTACGCGCGACGTACTGTAGGACTCGCACGAGACAATTGCCGACAATTGGTGCGCAGCGGCGCCACTCGTGATGTCACCGAGACTTCACAACCACTCTAAATCTTAATGTAATAACATTTGAAACGGTTACTCACACGTATTGACCCTACAGTTCTAACGTTAAACGATTTCTGTGATACCCAGCCAGCAATACGGCGCGTACAATTTATAATCTCCGCTGGTATTATGGACCTTTGAATCCAGTCCCTAATTGGTAGATATTATGGATATGGCTATGCTTTCGTGAATTCAAGCGACGCTAAGGGTCTCCTTCTCCTACATATCACGTTGAAGCATTAATGTCTATTACCATCGTCGTAAAATTGTGTAACATGAGCAATAAACGATGTCGTATAAGTCGGCACATTTTTATTGAATGATTGTAATGAATAGCTCCTGATTAATGGCTACATTTGACTTCCTGCATCTGTCCAATGACATTCATATGCAAATCTAGAGTGAAATCGTTTCAGTACCGTAACATGAAAGGTATAAAACATAATGACACGGTGACGACACAGCCTGCGTTCTGACTCCACAGTTGTAAATCTAGAAGACAGGAGGACGAATTTGTCTCGTAAAATATAACAGTAGTCTGTTTGAGAATAGATCATGATGGATGGCGGAAAGTTTCACTTTCACATGTTGACAGATATGTTCACTTAAGAACACTGAAACATTGTTAGTGCTCATGTTAACTAACTACTTGCGTACGAGTAAAAAGTGAACCACTTTAAGTAAACATGTAGACTGATGCTTTCCAGAGGAGTGGAGTAGACGTTTAGTAGAATTTATTTTTGGTTGAGGCAAAATAAAAAGAGTGCATGCGAAATGTGCATAAGTTTTCTTGTTTATTATTCAACGTATTAAAATGATCTGCGTTCTAAGGTGCTTGATTTACGGTTTAGTATTCGTCCCATAGCAGCAGAATGATTAAAATGTTAAGATTGTGACTGTGACAGAATTCTTCGTAACTGAAATTTCTGATAAGTAACTGTTTAATAAATTGATTTGGTTATATCTTCTGGGAACATATTGACAGTAAAGATTGCGCGGAATAAGCAAGTGCGTTGAAGACAGAACTACAAGGCACGTTTTAAATAATTAGCTATGCCTGGTTCATACTAATATGCAAAGGTGGCGCCGCGCCTCATCGGGATTCATGGCGCGGTTCACTGATTCTAGTTCGTCTCTCAAACTTTATGGACATATGAAGTGTGCCCTACCTTTTTGTATAATCAGTTTCGCAGTGCGAATGTGTGCAGACGCCCTAATTGTCTAATTAATTAACGCATTTTTTCGTAGTCAATCCCTGCTGGTTTTTGTAATATCGTAGTAATACTTTTTTCAGGATTTCCTTTACTTGGATACGTGCTTTTGATCGTGTTATAGATAGATAATCCTAAGGATAAGGGCATACGCACTTGCAGGTAAATCCATAGTTTGTAAGTATTTCTGATAATAAAAGCTTTTTGAATATTGCTTCCTTATTTACTTGATTTACCTGCATCAATACTACATTCGGGCATTTACCACGTATGACATAAACTTTGATACAGGCATAAGTTAATTTGAGAGTTGTTTCAGGTTTTTCATCATATGAATAATTGCTTGCATTCCACAATAACCGGTAAGGATAATGACCTGGTTTGATTTTCTATTAAGTAAGTATTTATAACTTGAGAAAACTTTACCGCAACTCGGCAATATATTATAGTATTACGCAAACTATCAGACGTTAACGAGTAGTGTAGAACTCGGTCTAGACTGTAGACAGTGCACTCGTATTTACCTAGACTAAATTAAGAACAATTTACGATATGGTTGTTTTATGTTTCCAGACAATTTGGTTCACGGCTGATTCGCAACTATGAATTGCAACAACAACCCAACATTCTTAAATGCAACCTAAATACCTCAATGTGGTTATATTTACTTAGTAACGAGTATAATCTGAAATCTAAAATGTTATGACAATAATAAATCTCTTTGATGCAGCTCCTCTGCGCGGTTTCGCAGTAACTAGCCACTTTGATTAATCGGATCCAGAAAAATATTTTTATGGCGTCGTTTCGACGTGAAGTTTTTATTATCATCGATTTGATCTTGTGACCAAATTGAGAATTATTGGGCTGTTTGATGATTGAAGTAGGTAGTATATACCCACAGGAAGTTTTTTAGACACACGTTTCGTTTTATAGGTAGTCACGCACTAAGTTGAAGGCAGTGTATCCATTGAGGGCCATGACTCTACATAGAACCTGGCTGTTTGTTTTAAAAGAAAACTACTACTTTCTTGCTGTGAGTCTGTGTGTTCACCGACGAAAAGAGACCCGAAGCAGATGAAAGTTCTAGTCAGGTAGAACCAAGAACCTCTCAGGGATTTGTCCTAACAGGCGATGCACAGATGGGGTTTTGGATCAGCATTCCAAATGCTGATTGTGACATGTGTGTGCTGAGAGTGGCTTAAATGTGGTAAAACTCCCATGCCCCATTGGTCTTATCTCAGAAGGACGGCAGCCTTTGGAAGGCGTCCCCCAAAAAAAAATAGATTTGGCAAAGCATAATTTCTGGAGCCCTGACACAGCCAGAAGGCGTCGCGGCAGACCTCGTAGAAGATGGCGGGACGAGCTGGAGAAAACCAACGATCAGTGATCCATGTTGGCTCTGGATAGAAACAACTGGAAGTCATGGGGAGAGGCCTTTGCCCAGCATTGGGATGACGCAGGCTTACAATATCAGTAAAGCACAATTAGCCTATGATGTTCCCACGAAACAGGCCTCCTCTTTAAACCACCACGGGGTGGTGGACTTCTAGATCCATAATCATAATTTAAGATTTTGTCAATATTCTCTCACAGCCATTAATTCTTGGGCTATTAGAAGGCCAAGAGTCAACGAACTCAACTGATGGCGATGGCGATGAAAACTATTCGACACGTGTTTCTTATTTAACAAATCTCTTTCAGCATTCAATCGTTCGGTAATTTAATAACTTTATTGGATGAATTGGCGCATAGCTTCAAGGCGCCGCCGAAAAAAACTCAAGTCATTGTTGCTTCCATTGAGCTTCAGCACTGTAGGTGGGGTATATATATATGCACACACGGCGACAAATCAAGCTATACATTTCCAGTATAATATGGCCTGGCTTTGTATAGATTTCCCGTACAATTAGATATACGCATAAACTGGTTTCGTAGACGTATAGGTGCGTACCTACATAAGTACCTACCTATTAAGAACGACACAAGGTGAGAAAATGTAGCTATGTTATTTTGTAGAAACTAGCTTGACAGGATAAATGAAAACGTTTTTAATGTTGCTTAGGTGATAAGAGCTATGTAGGTTATTTAACCTTTTATCATTTTTCATCTCTCTTCAGTCAAATTAAGTGTCTTTCAAATTAGCAGTTTAACAAAGCTTCAACAACAAGGCGTCAAACAAAGCTACCTAATACTTAATCATCATTTTTTAAAGTGGGTGACGTGGGTGTACTAAAATATTGACGCAGAATTTTGTTAACAGCGGTATGAGCGAATTTTAATCCTTTAAAATTTTAAGATAAACATCAATAGAATTTACTTTTAACTGCAAACTATGGAATTCGTATTAACCTATTTGATTTACCGGCTCATGCGGGAATAAAATATCTTTAATACAATCCGCCCAATAAAAAACAAAGGCGCTAAGCGTTTTGTAACCAATCGCCGTCTATATTTCATCAGATAACTAACATTTTTTCAACCCACGGGCTTTGAGAACAAGACCATTGTTTCAACTTTTAATCACGATTTCATTCGGCGAGCAAGCGAGAATAAAATCCTACAGGAATGCGCTTAGTTTCCTCACATATAATATGTTTCTGTTTGAAATATACTTAAATTCGATCCACACACACTTTGAACATTACCGCAGCATCATTTTAAATGTCAAATTAGTCGAGGTACTTACTCGTATAATGGTAAATTAATTGCGACCATTTGGTCGACATTTTTCTAAAGCTACACTCATTTATTTTCTTGGTTAACCGTATAAGAACTCGCACAATTCTATACCATTTTAGTTTAACGAGACCTTGGCAGTCCTTAGTGGATAATAATATAATTATGTTTTGTAATCCATTACAAGATGACGTGAGGACCCAAATTTATACTTATGACGTCTCTGGAGGCAGTTTGGGTACCATAAAGTCCTTTTTAGAACCCAAGTACAGAAACAAAAATAGATAATTGCGTGACGCCAATCTAAAGATCTAATTCTAAGTATACCGGACGTGCATTGCCTTTCGAAGCGTGTCATAATGCAACAATGTAATTTCAAGTAGATAAGCACCATCTCAAATATTGATTGGTACATATTAATTGCTGATCAGTCGCTTAAAAGCTAGTGCATACGATTAGTGTGCTGTGCACGTTTGTAGGAAGTACGTCACGGTAAGGGGGAAAGTGCTTACGTCAAAAGTTTAAAAAGCAGTATTTCTTTGTTGCTATTGGGTGAATTAAAACTATCCAGTTTTATTCGTACCTATTCGTTTTTTTTACATTCCGCTATACGTGACGTACCGGTGTTTTGTCCCTGGGCAGGAACTGACGCGTTCATCGGTTATGGTGACCTTAAAATTGATTCGTCACTGGATGTCCGCTGGCTGGCCTTCGCCGTCTGCGCCTTCGCCGCGCCGGTCGTTCACGCATCTCTCTAGCTAATTATAGAAACATTGAATGTGTCGCGACACATTCTCTTTCGGCATTCTTTGGAGCTACCTGGAATTGCATTGTTATCTTATTATACCCTGACTTATTAACTGTTCAACTATATGCGTTCTGATGATACAGTGACCGTTTGTGTCCTATTAGGTATGTTATGTTCATCTAGCAGTATTACCGCTTTCTAGTTTAAGGTACCCTCAGATATACCATGTTTTTGCGGGGGGATACCTTCCAAAAGCGACCGGCATTTGAGGATAAGACCGGAAGAGTGTGGGTGTTTTTTTCTCTTATGTTATCACTTATTTTGGTGAATGCTGGTTAACCAGTAATTGGCGGTTGTGTAAGTCCAAGACTGTTAAACCTCTGTAAACCTAAATGCTGTACACAGAAGCTGTTGGTGAATCTATATTAATATTTTTTTATTTTTTATTAAGCCACTAAAACTACCCCGGTGGTTACAATCCGCAAATGGAAGGATCCACCGTTTCCTCTTATGATACCTGTTCGCAACTCACTCTGTAACGCCTGTTAGGGCACATCTCTGGGGTGACTGAAAAAAGTACTCTCCTAAGATGAACCTAGAGACTATTACTGTCCATTCTAACCAAAGCATTTGACCCGCAAAAATCTAAATTATTCGCCCAGATAAAGGCGTCGACAGAACCAATTATATATCCATCTATTATATTGTAATGCAATCATTGTTTCAGGCCAATTAAATGTCGTTGAACTATACTGATATTATTAGTACCTGATAACTTTGTAGATAGATTTATAGAAATGCCTATCTAGTTTATCACCTGATTCATTTCGGCTTGTAGCCAATAGTCTGAACGATTGTCTAACTAAGAAATGGTTGCTGATTTTTTTTTAAATATTGCTCAACTTTCATTTTTATTTTCTGGATCATTATAACATAATCTCGTCAATTGAACGTAACTTGAAAAACATTTACGTAAAAAGCTCTATCATTATTCCCCCCTGCCCTTATCCTAAATATTTTGGGATCGGCATAGCATTTGTCTTCTTCTTCTATATATCCTTCTCTGTTAGTCGTAACCTCATGAGTAACCTCCTTTCTAGCCGTATTATCTTTAACACAGTACATCCATAGTTTCCTTCGTCACAAAAAGATCTATCTATACCCAAGCTAGTAAAAGGCGTGAAAGAAGAAAGAGCTATTAACACAATCACCGCTCCAGTTTAAGGATCAAACATTAGTTGTTAACAGGATATAATGGAAGCCTCTTCACCCAGTATATTATCGATTGCAAGCGCCGTTGTATCAATGAGCCCTTCAGTTATTTTATCGTGATAGTGTCACCTACCGACCCCATTGTCGATCAGAGCTAAATAGTTATGTAATATGATCATAAGGATAATTATATCTTAAACAGGATGGGCAGGGGTAGATAGATGCTTCTACTCATACCGATCATTGACCTAAGTTTCCATTAGAAGGAGCGTAACGTTGTTTTGACTGAATACCGACGACTCTATAGTTCGGTTGAAGCAAGTTATGGTTATATAAAGAAGATTGTGTACTTTATTCAGAATCAAAGCTATCATCTCGAAGTATTTTTTTTACTTGAAAATTGGATTTGGGTTCAACATCATTATCTTCGGTTTAAAGACATTTAATTCTCATAAGAACTTATAAATAACAGTTCACTTATAATGAGATACAGAGTTATCTTAATAATAATATAATATTTGCCTCTGGGGCGTTTGGTGACGTTATAGGGTACATACTTTGTTATTCAAAGGGTACATACATGTTTTTTGAGTTTACTTTTAAATATGTTAATATTATTACATTTCTTTAAATCTTCTGGTAAATCATTGAACAGTTGTGCTCCCTCCACTAATATTGTTTTTTTTTCCGTAATTAGTCCGTGCTCGTGCAGTCTTAAGTTGGAATTTGTGTTTACTTCTTGTGTTGTATGTTACTGTTTTTTTATGTATTTGTATGTTTGATTGTACGGAATTCGTGGTGATTTTTTTTATGAGAATGCAGGTGTAATAAGTATAAAGTTGCTGCTTAACTTGCTGCCCTTATCCCATGTTACTTGTGGTTGGTTGGTTTTTTTCTTCCATTCTCCCCTGTCCATAGTTACGCTATCACTTACTCCTTTTTCCTTCATATCATTCCTCACACAATCCATTCATCTTTTCTTTGGTATTCCTCTCCGTCTCTATCCATCAACATTTATATTCATAATTCTTTTAGTCCCATGTGTTCCATCCCTCCTCATCACATGTCCTTACCAGACGACTCCCTTCCATCTTTCCTGTAACAGGGGCCACATTCAAACTTCCTCTTATTTGCTCATTGAATTTGAGATCTAAATCCAGGTGTATTAATAGCTCTTGGAGTCATGGCCGGTTGCCTATAGAAACCAGGATTTGAAAAGAGTGATTAATAATGATAAATATTAAGAATTAGACACTTTGGAAAGAGAACAGGAATGAAATTACTGTCTGGTGCTAAGCTATTTTGTATGAATACTTAGATTAGATGTATTGTTTCTCTCGAGACTGATTGATATGTAAACCAGCGATAATAAACCGTTTTCCATATATCGTGTCCTCGTTTTTATGAAAACAAAGAGTCATTAATTTCCCTAGCTTTGCTCAATGGAGTATGTCTTGCTTTGTCGAGTCGTTGATCGAGCTCCTCAACCCACACCCAATGATACTACCATTACACGCGCCATTACTTCCAAATTATGTTCCAGAGGTTCCACGTCTCGATCTCGGATGAGCATCATTCAAGATCAGCTGACGGATATCAGTTTAGATTTCATTGTCTATATTCTAGAAGTTGTATTAAATTTTCAATTCAGGTCTTGAATTGATTTTGGCACGTCCTTTGTTGTATTCTAATTAATGGGCCGCGTGAACCATGTCGTAGATTTCGGCCCTTCCCATTACATCGAAGCCTGTCGTGTTTTGAATTTAAATTATTTCCAAATAGACACGTGCCTCTGGACCACACAAGCGCGGCCCTAAATCCAAATAATTACCTGCTGACTTAAATTCCACAAGCCATGTTATCGTAGCTTATCTCCATCCGTGAAAGAACTTGTGAAATGTTCACATCATGAATGTTTGCCTTATGCAATTGTTACTGAATGACATGGTTGCATCAGAGTGCATTGAATTGTATTACATTAGCATGGACACAATGAGCCGCGCCATACAATGCCGCGCGGACTGAACAACCTCTGAAATCAATGCACATGCATTAATACGCACATGAGCTTACACAATAAGCTTTCTCATTCAGAAACAAACGCATTAACAGACAACGTAATTGTTAATGATACGCTGTGCTGCATCGGTAAACGTTCACACATACAAAAGGATGAGAAAGATCTTTTGTACGTGCTTATCTCCAAAATCTAGAAAAATAAAGAGAAAGGAGCAGTTTACTAAAAGGTTAATATATCAGTTCAATTGTTTCAAATGTCAATCGGATGAATTAATTTGGAGCACAATAGATGATTGACGTATCACTATCGTTTATCGAATATGGTATCTGAAAACATCGAATGTTTAGTTTGCTGTGGGTGTCGGAGCGTCTCCTACGCGCTTTACTCTTGAAGGAAGTTGAGTTACGCCTTTGGTGGTTCCTAAGCGATAAATTTCAATTTGCTTAATATTCCGGAGACGACCCTGCGCAAATCATTCTGCGGAAAGCCGGCCAACTGTACCTACCTACCGGGGGAATTTGATGCGACTGTCATACTAAATATTGAGGAAACAAAAAATTTGATTGTCAATAATATTCGGTATTTATGACCGTAGGTTATGAACGCAAACATAAATTGTTAAAACAACGACCGGATCATGTAGCTTTGTATGTAATCGAAATCGATCTCATCTGATGTTCCCTGACTCAAAACACAAATTATTAATAATCTCGAGACTACTATCTGCCATTCAAGCGTTACAGACATTTATTAAATCGATGAATATGATAATCTTACAAACATTTTTTCTGAAGGGAAGATCAAAATAAAGAGTACACCTAGGATTATAAATTTTGCGTGGATCTCTTAAATTACAACGTTATTTGTCTTGATAAAATATCAGAGTTAAAGAAAACAAGGTTGAAATCATGCAGGTATAGGATATTTTACGAGTACAAGGTGTGTCAGCATTCCTGTGGTTGCAGAGAGAAGGACAGACATGATCGTAGGAGATAGTGAATGCAAGAGACCGGAAAATTGGTGTGAAAAAAGAAGGCTCGTTTATTCCAAGCTTGTCTCGACTATTGAGTAAATGTGGACTGAATAAGTGAATACCTTTACGAGATGTCCACAGACAGATAGCCAAGTATGTTCATGAAACTATTCAATACAGAACACTTAACTACGCGCCGCTGTCTCACCATTCAGTTGCATTTACAAATACAAATCCGTCTTTAGCGTTGAAATCAAACAAACAGTCAACAGAAAGGACTCAGTGTAAGTTGTATGCAAGCCTGTCTTACGTAACAGGTGGTAATTGGTAATTTGTGGACGGCATTATGCATGCAACGACCGACGAAGCGGGCGCGGGTTTGTTGCACAACGGACACCTCGAGTCTCACACCTAACTCACCAACATAATCATTTGCAAACGGTCTTGCTAACATAAACTGTCAAAACGTAGTGATTACTTGAAATTAAGACGGTTTTAACAGCAAATTGCTTGTTACTGAACCGATCAAGAAAACTTGCTATCCTGTAATTACTCAAGCGTTAACAGTTGGTCATTTGTCGGTTTAAATTAAGAACTGAATGGTCAACAACCTATACTTGTTTATTTAAATAGTTTTCGAGTATTCATTCGTTGCAATTTGTTAGTCAATTATGAACTAAGGATATAGGTAGGTTCTTGATTGGTGTCGATTGAAAACTACTTAATAAGTACAGCCAGTTATAGAAGGCAAATTGAGTGAACTAGATATTAAGGTAGGCAAAGGGCCAGTATTAAGATGCAACTAAGGAGTGATCTTTGACCACTGCCAACAATGGACTTTGATGGTCTGAAGCTCTAGCCTTGTGTTAGGGATTCAAAAATCGGCGTATTTACGGATCCTCAGGTAGTTTTCAGGAAATCCTTCCTGAAGTCATAGAATTTTCTTATCTTTTTGTCAGAGATGAGGAAAAATAATGTAAGTACAAAAATATATCAGTTTGAGTTCCTCTTGAGACGTTGTTTCCTACTCATTCCAAATACCTAACTTCCAATAAAAAACAAGCTAACTACTGCAATACAAACAAAGTTCAGTGCAATAACATCAAAAGTACTTAAGCACATCAAACATCGATATTATCGCTGTAAGTACATCATGAACGAAACGTTCAATTGATTTCCAAGAAAAGTAAAACAGTGCATCTTGTTTTAGTTTCAGTTCTAGCAAAATATTTTCCATGTGTTCTCCGAACTTGACCTTCCATACAATGATTGTATAAGTATTATAGTCATCATCTGCCTACTCTAGAACTTGGTTTTTCTAAATCCCGAACGGGAATATTTCACTTTGCTCCATCAAGTAGTCCCTAATGTGGGATAAAATGGAATGTTCATTATTTTTATGACCACTTTGTCCCACTAACCGACTTTTGTGGAAAAAATCGTCTATGCCTGGTAGAGTTGTATTGAATCTTACTTACTATTATATCCGGGAAAGTGTGTCTGGGTGGATGGATTATTGTTACTCTTTCACGCAAAAACGGTTGAACGCATTAGGATGGACACACAGTGATTTTAATGCCTAGATTAACAAATAGGATACCTTTTAACCAGGTACTACGTTCCCGTAGAATAATTTTCGACTTCCCTGTGGGCGACACCGCTGGGAAAAACTAGTATTTTAAATATTGATAAAAGCCAGTTTCAGTCAAAAACTAGCAACATTTACTAAGAAAACATTTTTGCATTATTATGGATTCTACTAAATCCACCACTACCAGCCTTAGTTTAAATAAAACGATTATTGGGACAAAGTGGACAAAATAGTCCTAAACATTCCACTTTTTGCCACCGGTGGGACAAATTGGTGAGGCATAGTGGAACTAGCCCCCGAACGGTCATAGGGTTATTGCCATAATCATTGAACTTGGTAGAAGGATAAACGATCGTAGTTTGTTTTTATTAGCAGACATGAGTATATCTACTGTTTCACATCATTTAGACACGTTAGAATTTGTTAGAAAAAACAATTTACAAGAATCAAAGGTGACTTAGTTCGTACTTTATCCTTTCCTTGTTTGCGCCAATTTTCTTTGTTTAATTTTCCTCCGAAGTGTTAGGAAAACGTTATAAATCTTGTGTACATCATGTAAAGCTCTGTGAATATCTGTGTCGTCCATTTCCTAGCATTAGTGAGTCATGTTGCGTTTCTGGATGCTGTTTATGAATACATCAAGTTTCCTGTACATGTTATGGAGAAAAAAAGATGAAATGGAAATTGTTTTGAAAACAACGGTCTTGTTAGTGGATCGACGGAAGTGAATGAACTTAAAAATATATATTTGTCTTCCTAGTAAAACGACGGCAAAAGACTAGAGCTACTAAAATTATGTTTTTCCAACTCCTTCGTAATTTATTTCGTTGTGGAATCCAAGACAGTTACATTGTTTATCTGGGACTTCATCGAACTTCAGTGTCTCGACGCCTTTTTTGTGGTCGCCACTGGCTTTCAGGAGTTGCAGTGGTTTGGGAATAGTGCGGCGGGGCTTGTCACAATAAGACTAGCTATAGGAACATAATTTTGTACTTATGTGTGTATGTGTAGTTGCCAGAGGAAGTTCGTCACCGTCCTCCTGACCAATTGTACCAGCTGTTTTGTGTGTGTTGGCTTTTTTTTCTTCACTATTAGCCATTGTTTTTGCGTTTACTTCTTTCTAGGCCTTGTCATCTCGTCTTGACGCTCGTTGTTAAATAATAACAGGCGCTCGGATCGATCTTCAAGTTAAGCCGCGCTTGCCTAGGTTGGTCCGTGGATGGGTGACCACCCATTACATGCCGAGTTTCCTCCGTGCCTCGGAAAGCACGTTAAGCCCCGTGCTACCATTTGTAGATGACAATCGTTACGGGTAGTCAGTCTCAGTAGCCCCAAAAGTCTGACAATCAGTCTTACCAAGGGGTATCGTATTACCCGGTACTAACTGGGTTGTGGAGTTTAGATAGGCAGTCGCTTCATGTAAAATACTGGTATTCAGCTGCATCCGGTTAGACTGGAAGCCGACCCCAACATAGTTGGGAAAAGGCTAGGCAGATGATAGGCTGTCATCTTTCCCACAATATCCGTCCTATTTTAACGAAATCGAGAGCGAATTTCAACAATGAAAGTGAACGCAGCTCTTCTAAATTGACACAGACAACTCTTGAATTTCACGGTAGCAATGATGAATTAGCTATGGTGAAATTAGCACTTAATTTCGTGCCAAATAAAGGTGTTTTGTTTATGCGTTGTACAGTCGCCAGCGAATCAAGTTACAACAAACTTTCAATTTTTTTCGAACTCGATTTTGAACTTAACCATCAATATTCATGTGACTGTTCCTAAATTACCGTAGGCTGATAAAATTTTCGTTTTTCCTAATTCATGCTAATATTATTATTATGGTCAGTTTTACCCTATGGTTTAGGATCATCTGGATAAATTTGACAGTTTGAGTTAACTTGATGCTCTGGCGACTGTACTACCCTTTCCATTTATTTAAGGCCCAATTACTTTTGACATTATATCCGTAGATTCCTCTTCTCAGCACCAAATATGAAAATAATTGCACTGTGGGATTTTCATGAGGTCTCGAGAACAATTACGCTTTCACAAAAGCCACAGAGCTTTCTCTGTACAGTTGTACAGTTCAATCTTTACCTTGAGTAGGCAGGTAATGACTCTAATACTTATTATGGTTGCCACTGTTCGCACCTTTAATCAATAGTTATGACTGCCTTGGCTTAGTTGGCCTTAAATAATTACTACTTAATAATATAATATCACGCCAGTCATTACCGAAGGGTTAAGCACAGGTATAGCTAATAGTACACCATTCGCCAGAGTGTTTAAGTTCCGTGTAATATTCCGTGGGGAGCTTATTGCCATCAATAAGGTACATATCCAAAGTCCTTGGCTGAACAGGGGGTCTAAAATGGCCGCTTTAGCAGAATCCACGAAGAATCTTAGTATGAATCACGTTAAAAAAAAAAATCTTAAAATATACTTTATGCTCATAATCATAAAGTCCATTTTAAGAATTTCAAATTTTTAATGTGATTCATATTACGATTCTGACAAAGCGGCAATTTGAGACCCGCTGGCTACGCGGATGAACCCAATAATACGTTGTCCGACCTGGGAATCGAACCTAAGATTCAGCATTCGCGCTTACGACCATTAGTCCAGCGAGGCATATACTACGCAATTTCTGCTTTTTCAAACAAATTGCTGGGGACTTCTATAAAATCCTTTAATTTGGTTTAACAAAACCCCAAAACACAAGGAAAGCTCCTGAACAACGTGTAAATTACAAAAGATTATTTGCTTTGACAACAGAACGTAAACGCACAAGTTTATCTAAAAAGACACAAGTGACTAAACCCTCGCGTGTGCGTGCGGTGCGTGCCTCGAACATAAACATGAAAATTCACAACAAAGTTTCCTTAAACACGTTTACTGGGAGTGTGTATGCTTACATATAGTTTCGGGCTTGTAGTACAAGGCGAAGGTTAATTTTCATTGCTAATATTCTCCTGTAAGTAAATTCTGCGCGTAACAACAATGTAAGTATGTATTTACTTTTGCAACTCCGAGTATTGGGTCATATGACGGCCCACAGACAGATTAATCGTCTTTGGTTAACAGGCGGGACCACAGCGTGAACTTAGTGACATCACGTTATGATTTGTACAAAAAAAGTACATGATATTTGTTCAGCTTCATAAAATCAAACGGCTTTTCGTCCTCCAATGCCATGAGAGTTTTTAGGCGGAAGTATTGTAGTGAGTCATGATTTTATTAATAGTTGTATGTATTCGATTTTTGATGATCTAAATGTGGTACCGATTGAGCGTTCCTCTTTGCTGAAGGGAGCGCTTGATTTCCGCATAGGAACAATTAATTCACATGGCATAAACCATTAATATGCCTATGGGAATAATGACTCTCTATGAAGAAAATCTGTGAAAGTGACGTTGCCGGGTCGATGTATGACTTAGTTGTTTTTTCCAATATAGATCTTTGTTCGCAGTAGGTAATTGCAATTATGACGTACCGCCAATAAACTCGAAAGTGTTCTCCTTTAAAATGAAGTGTGAACCTCATGATATCACTGCCAGAAACTAATTAGAACATATTATCCTAATTAATACCTCTAATTAGCATGTTGAAACAGACTGCGTGTATGTTAGAATCGTCTGGGAGTACATCAGCGAACACCTACTCATGTGTATAATTTTACAATCTGCTAAAAGCCTTAAGCTGAACGCAGACCAGGACGGCATGGCAAGGAATTTAAATTTTTGCCAATGGACATTCAAACGTATTGATATAGAAATACGACCGTGGCGCGTCTTTAATTACAAATCCCTTTCGATGTCGCGGTATGCCAAGGGATGATTTTAAAGCCTAGCAATTTACGTCATATTTCTATATCAATACGTTTGAATGTCCATTGGCAAAAAAATAAATCCCTTGCCATGCCGTCCCGGTCTGCGTTCAGCTTTAGGTGTTTCTGTTTTGACAGGCTACTCTGTGTACATTAGGCGTTTGAGCGTGTCTACGAACTTAGGTAATAATTGGTAACCTCTTGTAGCAGACTGCGGGGCGCTTAACGTTGCATTGTGCTCATTAGTACGTGGTTTTAATTAACTTTGAGGTTCTACACTGTCAGATTGTGCGAAGTCAAATTATCATCAGCTCAATGTTTTCCAATGCTGGACAAAGGCTTCTTATATGGAATTGTTGGAAGTACCCTAAAAGTAACCTGCCTTTAGGGTAATTCCAACAATTTTGTGTAGGATCAGAAGCAAATATGCTCACAGAAAGCTTTCCAACAGCGTAAAACAATCATCTGCCTAAGTTTTGCCGTTTCCAACTATGTTGGGGTCGGCTTCCAGTCTCACCGGATGCAGCTGAATCCCAGTATTTTACATGGAGTGACTACCGATCTGACCTCCACAACCCAGTTTACGATACCCCTTGGTAAGACTATTGTTGTGAGACTTTCGGGTCACTCTGTTACGACTGTCGAAGATTTACAAATTCCAGCCGGGACCAATGGCTTAACGTGCTTTCCGAGGAACGGAGGAAGCTTCGTATGAAATTGATGGTCATCCATCCACGCACCAACCTCGGCAAGCGCTGCTTAACCTTGAAGATCGACCGTGCGGCTGACTGTGCCTGTTATTATACCACGGGCCAGCGGAAAACTGTTCCATTTGTTCAGATCAGATGAATATAAAGTTAGTGACCTAACCCTGATTGTGTCATCACCAAATTCCAAAAATATCATCACTGTCATCGATTACAAAAATGTATATATATACTTCATACGAGAAAATCAGTCTATCAAAATTCATTTATTCATTGTTATTACTGGAATACAATGGAGAGTTGAGAAGTTTTGGCAATGCGATGAATTCTGGCCCACGATGCATGCCATATTAGTATGATGAATTAAGGTGCCGATAGACAGACAACAGGTAAGACCGTAGACTACAGGACGTAGAAGGAATACCTCACCATATTTCACTGGATTTGGATATTAGCTCACCTTTATTCTTGGTTTTGGCCTAAAATGTGAAATAGTAGAGTGCATTTCCGTTCCCCGATTCATGATGATTCATCTAATAGGTAGCTTAAAATTAACATCAGAATAAAATGTTTCCACCTAAATGAGTAACATAATTTCCTCAATCAAAATTTTTAAAATTATGTTAATTCCCAGATTTATTTCGTCATCAGGTAAAAATGCACCTAATGCTGTTACTGTCGTGATTCTATATGGTCCTTAGTGCGGGCCTGAATACGATTTAAGGACCACCAAAGCAATGCATGCACGAAAGGACCTTATTTAAAACTAGCTTTTACCCGCGACGTCGCTCTCGTTATGGTAGGGAATTTTCCCACAGGAACGTTTTAAATATCGTCTACGACACTTGAGGTTAATGTAGCCCGGAAATCGGATCATACTTTTACTTTTTTATAAATAATAATAATAAATAAATATTGCTGGACATTACACACAGCGCCATCTAGTGCCAACGAGGCTTGTGTCGTGGACACCAGATAGTTGATATACTACATAGATACTTTTTTGTTTGTAAATACATACTTAATATACATATGTATAAACATCCATGACTCGGAAACAAATGTCCATGCTCATCACACAAACATTTACTCCGACCGGGATTCGAACCCAGGACCCTAAGAACGTAAGGCAGCCTCACTACCGCTGCGTCAATCGGGTCGTCGCATATAGCGTCGGTCGTTTATATTATAGAGAGATCAAATTTGTTTAAGTTTGGTAGGAGGTAATCTTCGGAACTAATGATCCAATTCTAAAAATTATTTCACTGGCGGAAAGCTACATTATTCGTGGATGCTATAGGCTATAAATTATATTAATATCATGCATATTTGCCCAGCTATCACAATTTTTGCGAACGAAGTCGCGGGTGAAGTGGTAGTAGATTTATTCAGCGCACGCGCTTGCCTCGACTGCTCCCCGCGCTATAGTTTACAACCGCACAAAGTAAAACACACGCGGAAGGATTTCAGACGTGAACGTTACCTAAACAAAACTGGAGCATCTAGTTTCGCCTGAGAAAGCGTTCCATAAACAAAGTCAATTGGTCTAAACGAGTGAATTTTTATTCTGGGGCGATGAGATCATTAGGTGAACGGCCGATGGCAGAGTTTTTGTGGAAATAGGTCGCGGGGACTCCACCATGACATTGATGGGTCGAGCTCGAGAGGCCTGCTAAGAAAGCAATCACTTGTTTTTTATAATTATTCTTATCTCATACAAGTAGGAGGGCCAAGCGTCTGTGTTTATTTCTACACGTTATGTACTCGCTTTCCAATATTTACTACTCATAAAACTGGGTTGCATTATATTGCCAAATCACTGGTATTTAAATTCGATAATGTAAGTATTTCATCAAAACTATAACTATTAGCATAAATCTTATAATGAACAAATTAGTTAATAAGAGCAGCCTGAAAATATATATGTCAAAGCCCAAAGCATCTGTTTTGTGTATAAATTCTTCGACGACATGTTTTTACATAAGAACGGAAATTAAATGTAATTCTCCTGTGACAAGTAATAAACTCAGAAAAGATGAGGAGAGGAGTATATGAGTTATAAATATTTAAGCGTTATGTAGTTAAATTATTTTTATTATTCTTGTGGCGCCTAGACAGAGGCTCGAAAGTTTAAATACGTCCTAGATTTGCAATAAACATATTTTTATGAATCGACAATTTATCTATGGCAGACAAAAAGAGCTCTTGGTTTTAAAGTACCTACACCGTAAAAAAGCTCTATTCATAAATCACTATGCCAGTAGGCACCTATGCATTTTTTATTTAAAGATTCGGTCAAACTAGGAACTACGGACAGATTGCTTATGGTTCTCGCAATACTGTCTTGACCTGAGGCCCTAGACCGCGTGCGATGTAACGTAACGTAAACAGGAAAATATGTCGATTATAAATTAAAAATACTCGTTTCACATGTAATTATTTGTATGATTTTAAGAATTTATTCAAAGTCAAAGTCAAAATTATTTATTTGCAGTAAATGTGGTACAAAAGATGGTAAAAATAATAGACACATTTCGCCATAAAATTGACATGCAAACATTAAAGAATTAGATGCTAATTTCAAAACATAATAACTGAATGTGAAACAAACATTAAATTAGGTAACTAAGCGTGTTTCAAAGTTACTCAATACAACACAAAATGTTGCTGTTAAACACTTAAACCCTAAAACCAAACAAAGAAATTGTTAACAGAAGAAAATTAAAGGAAAATAAAATATTTTCTATTATACAAACACAACAACATATTATTATAATTTAGGAAATGATGTAATATTGATTGTGCTTATTGCAAAAAAATAAAATTAACTAAAATGCTATAGGATAATGTGATTGGATGATATAGCTAGAAAAGAGGTGACATGACGAGTATTAGAGAAGTATGGAAGAAGAAGACATGCTGCGCCGATTGCGACTCTAAATAAATTGGGATAAGGGCAAGAGAATGATGATAATGATGTGATCATTGTATTTTCGATTCAAAAATCGACGCATTTAAGTTACTTTTACACTGCACGCTCATACTGGGTCCTATATACTGTATGTATCAGTGTCCGTTGTCCGTCCGTACCCGTTTGACTTTGACCAAACCTGTAGAGGGTTTTTCAAGAGGTTTTTCCCGTTAACGGGCAACACAGACAAACACCTTTGTTTCGTATTGATTAATTCAATTAGACACTGGAGTATAATTAGAACAGTCTGTGCTTTTCCAAGTCTTGACAGGTTGATTCATCATAACAAAGGCTTGAAAACATGTCGAAAGATTAATTGCAAGATAAGTATGTTTGTTTATTCAGAGGAAAATGGAAAGAGCATTTAGCTTTTCATAACATTAATCTCAGTGGCATACTTTGAACTTCAAGGCAACTGGCTGAAGCCAGTACGTAAATGGTTGACTATTGTAGATTTGTAGCAAACAGCACAAACTAAACATTTTCGTGCCTTGAGAGAACGTTCATTCGGCTCTTTGAAAGTAATTGAGACAGGTCTGAGTATCGGTTTTACTTCAGAATGTCGCTTTTTTGCTTGCCTCAGAATGTTGCTTGCTGGATTGTGGAAAGCGGTCCATTCACGTACCTACCTAAGATTCAAGTTCAGTGCATCTGGTTTTACTGAATGTGTTTTTGGGAAAGGATGATACAAAGAAAGAATGAGATGGCTATAGATAATTACTTCCGACTTGGCTTTCACAAAAATAAAATCCTGAAAAAAAATATGGCTACAATAAATTTTATTATTATCGACGCTCATATGTATGACGTCAATGCGAATAGGTAGTGTAATGTTTATCCCTGAAATTATTACATTTATGGGTTTATCATTTCAATTAGTTTGTCCCTATACCTGTATAAGGATTCTTACTTATAAATAGACTGTAAAATGCATTTATATGATATGCATATACCATATGCGTATTACGTGAAATTAATAAATTATTCGCAAATGGTAGGTGTTGAACGAGCAAATGACGCAATTGCGGTTTACTTCTTAATACATAATTAAACATTAATAATTTTAACAGTATTGACACTATCTGCATAACTGCGTCAGAATGATATAATTAATATATTTTTATTAATTAAGTATGTTGAGGTGACCGACCGACGAGCTGATGATTAATAGATAATAAATAAATTGACATAAGGGCAGGGGCCCAAGACTGCTATTTTTATAAATTCGTCATTCCAACACGATCCCATTCTCATCCCATTGTCATTTTGCTAAAAGTTCGTAATCGGCTAAATTCATAAGGATCGATCATTGGTCGGTCAATGGTCTACAATAGTAATAGAATTGTGTTATGACATTGTCGTACAGTGGAGTGTCAGTGGTTGACCATTGGAAAGTCATAATGAAGCCATCATATTTGTAGATTACAAACTTGTCAAAATCAACAAATTTGAAGTCAATGATAGACCATTCTGACACTATTGTACTATTACAATAGTGTCAGAATGGTCTATCATACTTGCTATCGGACTTGAGGCTCTGGAAAATGATGATGTAATTTGTAATATAAAGGGGAAAGGGGACTGTGACCACAGAGATAAAGTTTCACTATTTTACTCAAATTACAGGGATTTATTCATCAACGCTGCTTACAAAAACACATTTTGTCGTTTATCAAAAACGCCAGGTGTTAATCGTTTCCTAACTTTAGGCAGCATTGGGAATAAAACCTTATTTAAATACTAGTTATTATAAAGTCGCCAGTGTAGCATCTAAATTAATTATGAAAAGCTGAACGCTGGTTTTGAATTTTTTATTTTCTTAGATTGCAAGCAAACCTGGATAAGCTATAAATTCTATACAAAATCTGTAAGTATCCTCGCGTTTTTGATGGAATATTTACGTCATACCACATCTCAAAATTGACCGGACTGATCCATTTTCTTGACATTTTCCGCTCTAATTAAAATCTAGAAATTATTTATTTGCATTTTTTGCGAAATTGATTGGTACATGGACAGCGTTGGCATATTCACTTCATTAAAAATATTTTGATGTAATACATGTAATACTGTATCTAGGTAGTCTGTTTTTAACCTAGATAGATTTGCGCACATAGTAGGTTTGTTATCCATTGAACCAATCATTCACCTCTTTCCAGTGGGGTGGGGGTTTTCTGTTGGGGTCGGCTTTCAGTTTAACCGAATGCAGCTGATTACCAGTATTTTACTTTTAGAGATAGTCTTTTTTTGGGACAGGCCCTCCACTCTATTCCCAAACCACTGCAACTTCTGAAAGCCAGAATAAACAGTGGCGCCCACCAGAAAAGTGCCGGGACAATTAAGCTTGACATATTCTAGTTAAACAATTTAACTATTTTGGATCTCGCAACGAAATGAATCAGAAAAGAATCATCATCGTCTTAATCAGCCTATAATATTCCGACTACTGGGACACGGCCTCCTCTCAATGAGAGGGAAATGGGCTGTAATCCACCACATGGGTTCAGTGCGGATTGCTAGATGCCACATGTCTTCGAATTTTTGGTTCTAGGACATGCCGGTTTCCTCACGATGTTTTCCTTCATCGTTTTGAGAGCAGTGGTGATGAAATAAATTACACAAAGTAATGCGCCTGTCTGGGTTCGAACCCACGATTTACTGTTCGTAAGTTGGAACCGCCACCACTGGGCCATTGCTGCTCTCTATAAAAGAATAGCGGAGCATAATTTTCGCACTTCCCTCCATATCAGCAGGACACAGAAAGAAACAAGAGCGCCAGGCACAAAGGGACGTTTACAACTGGGAAAAGCCCTGTTGCCTATCACCACGGATAAATATTATATTAGAGGCTGTCTACCTACTCTCCACTACCCATGAGTTACTGAGTATTACGATACTCAGTGGTAAGGCTGGTCGTCTGACTTCCAGGCTCAGGTCTGCCCGTAAACACTGTCAAAGATCTACAAAAGACAGTCGGTACCACTTTCTCAAGCACGGACACGTCTCGGTATGTAATAATTAAGTGGTCACCCATCCATGGGTCGTCCCCGGTAAGTGATAGTTTAATCGACCCGTGTGGCTGTTATTACTTAGCCATGACTGCCAGGAGCCCACTCTGGTGCCGTGGGAGCCGAATGTGCCCTTGTCCACTTATCCAAAAATCTGTCAAAAGGCGGAAACATGTGCAGAAATTAAGAAACCCCGGGCAGCAGGGTTAGCATTAGCAAGTATAGTATTATTGTTGTGTTCTAAAATTTTAATAGAATTAAAACGGGAATATGTCTGATTCTCTAGTATTCAAAACATCCTTATTCCAAAAACCCGCACCGATTAAGTCTGATTGGTTTATTTTTTATTTTGATTAGTGCTCCATTTCTCGACTGTCGACATGGGATCGTTGATAGATCGCGCGCCATCAATCTGACTGATTGGTGAAATTGATAGGCGCCGTCTGCTTCGCTAACAACTAGATGCACTGCGAATATAAATTTAATATAATCAGAAGCTCAACTATATTGAGCGTGTGAATTAAACGGAAAAGTATAATTGGTACTTTTTTCTCAATTATTATCAAGCATTGCCAATCAACTGGTGAGCAGAGTGGCCCCGACTTACGAGTAGTAAGTTATGGGTTCGAGCCCAGGCAGGCGTATTACTTTGTGTAATATATTTCATCACCACTGCTCTCAAAACAGTGAAGGAAAACACCGTGAGGAAACATGCATGTCCTAAAACCAAAAATTCGAAGACATGCGACATCTAACAACCTGCACTGGGCCCGCGTGGTGGATTATATTCATAGCATAGAGAGGAGGCTTGTGTTCCAGCAGTGGGAACCATTTAGGCTGATTATGGTATTTCCATCAACGTGGTGATGCTGCCAGCCTTCTAGGCACATTTTCCGGTGACTGCGAATACATTTTTGGCTACGATCATTACTGCTTTGATACTTGTACGAAAATTTTATTTATTTAATAACTTGTAAATTATGTTCAAAAACTCAATCAGTGAGCTACTCGATAAATCTGTCAGTTTTTCAAATTGCTTTGATTGCTTGAGAGTGAAATGCGTAGGAAGACAATTATGATAATTTTATGGCAATTGCAATTTATAAGTAACCTACTGCAATTCCGTGAGAGAATGTTTAGCAGGCCAGATACAGTGTTGCGGCATTAAGGAAGATGAGGAAAGGGTTAACAAAATATTCGTATGACTTCGTGTCAACTCGGCTGTATGAGCTGGGAAGCTGGTACTTCTGTAGCAGTCTGTATTGTGCGAAGTCGTCATAGCGAGGTCTGAGTCATTGTTACCACGTGAACGTGAGTGCCCCATTTGCTATGGAAATCATCTAGGATATTGCCTTAAGTCGCACTAACGTATAGAAAAAGAAGTAATTTCTAGACTTTTAACGTGATCTGGGTGAGGATGGTCTGATTTATAAACTAATTTATTATTCCTTCTTCACGCATACTTTCGCTGCAAAACTTGCAAAAATAAACGAAATGCTTCAACTATTTACACAGTTAGTAGAAGCAAGAGCTTCGGGAAAATGCAAAAGAGCTCGTATTTAAAAAAAATCTTTTTTATTTCTTTATATTTTGACGCTATTTTAACCGAAGAGTCTCTAAATATTCTGGCGCCAACTGCTGCAGATGTTCCAATATACTGCTTGGCCTATATTTCAAGACAAGACGAGTTAGACAAGTTGGCTAAATATTTGATCTAAGAAAACTAATTTGACGGTTTCACCCGAATGCACTGTTTACTCAGGTCTCGGTATTGGCTACAACTTGCGCCATAGTGTCTCTAGTATATTTTTATATTGAAAGAATCATAAATAACCAATTGTCCACTACTCGCAGCCGTCACAATAATAGCATTTGACACACTTTGAAAAACGTTGGCGTTCTCGGTTTATGAAAGTGGCGCCTGCTGCGATCCAAATCTGTAAATCATACAATTTGGCATTGCGCCGGGCAAAGATTAGCGAATATAATAGTGGACAGTCTGTGACAAAAATGATATTATGACACACTGAAAAATAAAAATAATGAAATGTTGAATCATGGTATGTAAAAGGTGTCTTGAGGAAACAGATATAGTCTAGCATAAGTAAATGATTGATAAATCTGAAAGCTAAAATATGAATAATAAATAGAACACATCATAACGTGTCCTAGATTTGGAGTAACATATTGCGAACTACCGGATGTAAGTAAACCGCATCCCGGGATTAATGTGTGGTCGATGTTCTAACGTGAATGAACTGCCCATTGATCTTATTTACAGTACTTATAAAACATTTACGCGCTGCTAGACATTTTCTGGTTAATCTCGATAGCCTTATTTTTTAAGAATTTCAACAAGCTTTTATTATTTATTTCAGGAGGGTCCGTTTTCGGACTAAAAACGAACCATGTAGACGGTTACTAAAGTTGCGCCTACTCGCTTGTTTACAAAACAACAGAGGTGAATGAATTTGCAGTGTATCGTAAACATGTTCAGAATTATAACTATTTTGGAACTTGTTTGCAGTGTACGATCTGCTTTTATTACGAGTAGAGAGACTAATAACGGCCAGACGGCTTAGATATACTAGGATGAAACGCTAGAGCAAAATTAGCTGTGCAATAACCGAGGGGCATATTTCAAGCACTTTACGTTGACATGAGACATATCGTGCCAGAACATATCATTTTTAATAGTAACGGATATCTTGTTCATTGTTTTAATAGACTTATACCGCGGAAGTAATGTTGGAAAATTTAGGTGATGATGTTATATGGCTCTAGTTATTTTTTGGACAAGTTTTTTAATGGTTCTAATTGAAATGTTTTGCATTATATATTTTTGTACTGAACTGAATATATGGGGTACATAGCATAGCACTTAGCAGTGAAATTAAATCTAGATTTCTAGGAAAAAAATAGTTTTTATTAACAACACAATGTCCGTAAGAAATCTGTTACAAACGCGGCGATATTAGAGTAACTATAAATTAATACAGTGTGCCAACTGTCCGATGAAATATTCACTGTTTTTCTTTGGTTTCTTTGATTTTCATAATTTGTGTATCAGTGTGACAACTTAATCTGTTCAAATGGCCATTATACCTAATAGTCTGAAAAGGCCAATGAAAACATTAATTTTGATTATTTAACTTACAATGGCGGATATATTTTAGATATGAACAATAATGTTAGCCAGGCGGGTTATTTCTGGAGTTAGTAACGGGTACTCGGTTTGTTTAAGATATCTTGTTTGAAGTGGATCGTGGTTGTTAAATGGGTGCGATGTTATGACAGACAATCGTCTCCGCAAACGACTGCACCGCTTTCAGACACCGCACAAAACATCATACTCGTAGAACTTCGCAAATTACCTAATTAAATATACATGTTACGACGACTGTTACTGTAAATTATTTGACTATTCGATTCAAGTTCTCTAATATAATCAAAGTCTAGATTTAACTACATCGTAAGTATATCAAATTATGCAATGTTGAGTCTATTAATTATGTTCTAGCATACATTATTAACACATAAGGAGGGATTAGAAGGTATTAGGAGTACGTGGTGTGCCACGAGCGTGTTGACACGATCACTGACAACTAGTGAATGCTATTGTACATCAGAGGTGACAATTGATATTATCTGACAACTGGTTGATGGCTGAACGGGACCACACAGTGATGTGCTTTAAATACAGTTGGTAATTTATACTGTGGTTATTTTTGGGGATCCTTGTTTGGTTCGATTGAATTTTTTATTGATATTTCCCATTTTTTTCAGATATGGAGGTGTCTGATGATATGACGAGTAAGAGAAAGGTTTTGAAGAAGAAGACATGCTGTGCCGACCCCAAATGAATCTGGATAAGGGCATCAGAATGATGATGATGATGATTTTCCATTTTTTCCTTCTAAGTTTCCATAATTGGAAACTCAACGTTAAGGAAATATCAAGATCTAGTGTCTAGCTCGACTTGATCGACTAGATAGGTGATACGTACTAAAATCAGTCGTCGTCTGCCTAGCCTTTTCCCAACTATGTTGGGGTCGGCTTCCAGTTTTACCGGATGCAGCTGAATACCAGTATTTTACATGGAGCGACTGCTTATCTGACCTCCACAACCCAGTTAGTGCCGGATAATACGATACCCCTTGGTAAGACTGGTTGTCAGACTTTTTGGGCCTCTGACTACCTAACGACTGTCAAAGATCTACATATGACAGCCGGGACCAACAGCTTAACGTGCTTTCCGAGGCACGGAGGAAACTCGATATGTAATGGGTGGTCACCCATCCACATACCAACCTAGGCAAGCACGGCTTAACCTAACGATCGACGCGAGCGGCTGTTATTATTTAGCCACGAGCTCCTCAAGTACTAAAATCAGTATTCAATCTAAATTCTAGTCTACAACTTCACCGTACAAATCGTATTAATTGAAATGAAATACTAAAACGTTGTTAGATTCGGGCAAGTTCCTGATTCATTTGTGAAACTTGATTGAAGGAATTGGGTTAAACTGCATAGTTCTTAGATGAATTGTCTATGAGTCGTCAGATAATAATGTTGTCCTTTAAACTAATCCATATAGATACTTACATTTTATTAGGTAAGTATTGCTTTCTATTAAATGCTGAAATTCCATTCCTTCGAGTTCAAGACTATTCTAATAAATATTTCATGTCAACTAGGTTCTCAAGCTTAGTATTAGAACTATGTTAATGACTGCCACGGGTAAATGACTAACATCTACTTTTATATGTGCTCGTTACAAGACCCAAGGTGCGTATTAATTACGACTAAGTAGCTTCCTAACTCACGAGCAAAATATAAAGTGGATGTTAGTTCATTGACAAGAAATACCCGTTTCTTAACGTTCATTTAGACTTAGACATTGTCTTTTTTATATTTTTTATATGGGACAAACCCGCCACACTATTCCCAAACCACTGCAACTCCTGAAAGCCAGAACCAGCAGTGGCGCCGACCAGATAAGTGCCGAGACAATGAAGCTCGACGAAGTCTCAGAGAAACAATTTGACTGTCTTGGATCCCGCAACAGTATTATATTATCTGTGCCACAACTAAATAATTTAGAAAAGAAAAGCGGTGGAGTAGGAAAAATATAATTATTAATACTTAGATATGGTCTTTATGTATTTACAATAAACCAGACATCGGTAACGTTTTATTACTAACATTTCAACGCTCCAATCCCTATGTCTGTAAAACGTCCCTATGTCTGCGAAACGAACGCGAACTCTTTGGTCATGCATGAAAATTTACTCGAAACATATGTTTATATGGTGCCAACAGTTTTTATTTATTGCAACACCACATTAAATTTTATCTTCGCGTAGTAAAATTGAAATATGTTACATTAGTTCAGCCATGTTTACGTTTGATGAAGGGCCGTGCGGGCGGGGTGTCCGGGCTCCGGGTGAACGGTAGCGGCGCGTACGCAGGGCCCCTAATCCTGACAAGTGGTGCCAATAAATCAGTCGCGATGGTGATTGGTGACATCATCGTCTGCTGCTCGACCTTCCAACTAATAGTCTCATACATTTTCATGGTAAACAGACACATGTAGGTCGAGATGCCTTCAGTAATTGTTAATGGGTTTATGAAAATTTACACACATTAGTTTTTGGTAACGAGTTCTGTGCCATAAAGTACAGATATTAGATTGCCCTAATCAATTGATTTAGGACGCACTTGTGTTTTGTATTTCAAAACAAATGTACAAATCACTTTTATGATGACATTGTTTGCATACATTACTCTCATTCTCAATTATCTGGTGGAGAGTGTTAAGTGGTAGGAATGATTTTATTTCGGATGTAAAGACATTGTCTTTCTGAACAAGTATGTAAGATTATTCCAGAGCCAAAATAGAAAGGAGCGTAATTAGGATTGAAGTGATTCTTTTGCGAAATACGAGTACGTATCAAATTATAATACACATGTAAACGGGTATTTATCCCGCCCGACGCCAGCCGTGGTCGCGGGAAATCTTCCCGCGACCACGGCTGGTGCAATCCGGTCGAAACGTCGGGCTTATATTAAAGGTAAAATTCGCGATAAATACCCGTTTACATGTGTATTGTAATGTGTTCTGATCGTGATACGTATCAAAGTCATGACCTAAAGTGACACTCCTCAAGTCTTACTCACTTTTTTCTTAATTACTGTTGTCAAACCTCGTGGCTCCTAAGTACTTATTTCTTATTATTTTTACTGTTTTTCCAATATAACCGGTAATTGATCGATGTACGTAAATAGGTAGTAGAGTCTGCAAAACTGACTTGTGTCCCGATTTTAAAATATCGGAGACGTTATACTTGTAAGTTTTTCCTTTCATCGTACTTCTAATTAATACCGAATGCATTTGTAATGGTAAGTAAACCCTAGGAGTAAGGCTCGCGTCACACTGCATGAGGATGAAGGCATGCGTCGGCGTCTAGCGGGCGTAGACGCACTTCGCTGTAGGCTGCCGAAAGTAGTCGGAAAAGCGCGCAGACGAAGCCGTCCGATATTTAAAATTGGAAGAGTTGAAGAGATCGACAGTAAACGGGCGCGCACGCGCAGTCAGTGGCCCGCAAGTCGCCGCGACGCGCGCTCCGCTCTCCGAGCCGCTCGACTCCTCGACGCACCCGACTCATTTTCCGAACGCACTTAACTCACAACTCTATCACAGATGCGAACGAAAATACCGATTTATTGAATTAAAATAAAGAGGATTATTTTATAAAAATCGTCTCAAATAGAGGACTCGAATTTCAATTAATAAAACACGTGTTTAAATATAGTTGGCGCGAACAGAATACGGTGTTGCTGATCCACGTTTTTCACATCGAGTGAATAAATAATTAGCGGGCGACGACGTCGCGAGAAATTTCACTTTTTACCGGCAAGGATCCTCCGTCTACGGACTGTCTATACTCAATGGAACGGAGATTATACCATTAATCCAAGTGAGTATTCACCTTTATTTTATTCTCGCATGTCATTATATTCTCATATTTGTCTAATGATAGATTACTTTTATCTGTATAGACGGATAGTAGTTTAAGTTAAGATAATCTGAAATATTGTGATTACCATGATTCTATTTATATGATTATTATTATGTTCTGATAACGATTTTCGCATCTATCCGTCTACGCATTTTATATTAAACATTTGAAAATAATAGAGGCCTTAAAAATATGCCTGAAAAAATGTTTCAGTATAATAATATGAGCAAGTATAAATTCATGAAACATTTTAATTTTCAATAATGCATGAACTCGAACTGTAATCCACGCACAGTAACACAGTTACTGAGCCAATGGGTCTGTAAATATTGTGTAACGCGTAAATTTAATATTTGTTCGAAGACATTATCTATTGAGCAGAGGTGTTAGATAATCGGAACAGGACGGCCATTTAATTGACCATTAAGTACTTTCTATTTGCCCAACTACTCGATGTGTACAATCAATACACGAGTAGACATCATTTCATTTCACCTGAATAAACTTTCGTTATCTCATACCTACCATGTTCTTATTATACGCGTATTCTTATTCATTATTTTTCGTAGCTACCACTGTTTTTCTTAATTTTCAACATAATTATGCATACATCAGTCGTGATAACGACTTGAAAAATTTACATTAAAATAAAATAAAAGTTTATAATAGTTGATATAATTAATTGGATATTCTAAAAGTGTTGAGAGGAATTTTTGTATGTTCACGTTTGTTACTAGGTGTAGAATTAATTGAGTGTAATCCAACTGATTGTTTTGTCATCCGTATCACTATCAATAAACGCGACACGACCAATGAACTAATTTAAATTGAAGCACATTTTAAAATCTATGAGTTAGCTGGCTGTCAATACGTCAGCTGTCATACGACCACAGATGATCAAAATAAATTCAGAATATTTGAAGTGATCACTTTTGTTTTATCGCACAGGTGCATGACCCCTGACATTTGACACCGACAGAATGACTTCGCGTAATAATATCCAAGTATGAATGAAATCGTTGTTCCACAGTGGTTTTACAAATTTTACTGATTTGTTTTTCTGTCTGGTCGTACACGTAGTTGGTTGTCTGGTTTTATAAATACAAGTGGTATTTTATCATTCTTAATTTAATAATACTTTCCTTTTACCTTTGCTCTTTATTTTTGTTGAAATATTTTTATAAGGAACAAAGCGTGTTTTGTTTTCGTATCGTGCGCTGACAAGCTTCAGTCATAGAATTTATCAAATTGTTAAGGTTGAGTGATTTTTACGAGCATTCATGCTGAAGTAGACAGATAACAATATAACAACTAAGGCAGGTGAATGAACAGTATTTCACATGTGCTAATTTTCGCCTCTGTCATTGGTTAGCGGTATTGTTTTCCACCATTACTGAAAGAGACCTTGTGGAGCCGACTTGCTAATTGCTTGGCATTTGCAAATATGACGTGAATGCACTGTGCGATACTGAAAAGAAAAAGAAAAAAAAAAACGGTTTTTATTTCTGTACGCACTTTAAAGACGTCATCTGTTATAAAATGTATTTACATTTCTTTCGTTATCGATTATGTTATATTCGGAACTAGATCGTAAATTCAAATTTTATGTCTTTATCAATTGGCTAAAGTTTTTGGGGCTCGGCGTGTGTGGCGTCTGTTGGCCAAATATTCAAGTATGATTAGTCTGTGAATCTGTCCTATGGTCCTATTGGCCCGACACTCATCGAGCCAGTTAATGCTGTCAGATCTTGGCCACCTCGCAGCAGTTTATATCAATTAAATCGTCGTTGTTAATTTTCGCGTTAGGCTCGTGAGAACATCGATCTGAGGGTCGCACGGTCAATGCTTTGGTGACGAAGCCTAATTAATTGTGCTAAGATAGATAAAACTCATTATTTCATTAAGATGTATTAGATAGATAGACTTGTTCGAGAAACGTGACGGCGGCGGCTAGTAAGCCTATATTGATGTTTTTTTTTTTTTTTAGCTTAGACTTCGGCACGAGTTATTTTTGCTTGTAAAAAGTTTTAACCACAACAACTCTAAAAAGGAATCATTTGGCTAAATGCATTGTTTATAATATTTTTAGAAATTGCACAAACATTTCTACAGCAGATGTTGCTTTCTTTAAATCAAATAAAGTTTAAAGTGGTTGTGATTGATGTTAAAAGTGAGCCTCAGCAAATCAAACTTGCTTTTACATAGACGTCCCCTTCTGTAGGTCATAGACTTTTAAAAGAAACTAAATAAGTGATGAATGATGCATAAATCCATCATAAATATCAATCAGCTACAAATGCAATGGCATATCAATATGCACAATGTATTTATTTTAGTAAAAATGAGTTTACATTAGAAACGCAAGGCATATGTTATTATTTTATGAAAACCCATATGGCGTTGATTGAGATCTATCGTGCTGCGTAAGTATAGATAATAATTTATTCGATTTTGGAATGGTTTTGGTTACAGTAAGTACTATAACTGTAGTCTTGTGCTGCCACCCAGCAACGGCGCAGACGCAGCTAGCGATAAAAGCGCGGCTGGATTACGTCACTGAAATGGGTTAAATGTACTGAAGCAATAAAAGTAGCACTCGCCGTGAACTCGCGGAACCGCGGCCTCAGTGGTCCGATGAAGGCCACGAAACATCAGAACAGTCTTTGTAAATATTGACCAGTGTATGTCTCACTTTCTTTAGTTTTTCTTCGTCCATTATTGCTCTTCCAATTTGAATAATCGTAGTGGTTTAAAAGTCTTCTTCTTCTGTCGTCTAAATACGAATTCTAGGTACATTTTTATTTATTTATTTAAACTTCATTTACAAATAGTGGTACATAGGTGGACTTAATGCCACGAGGCATTCTCTACCAGTCAACCTTTGGGTTTAATAGGAAAACAAAGTGATAGGGTACAAAATAATGTCTAAAAAACTAACTTGTTAATGAGAATCTACTTCAAATTGAGAGCTATTTAGTCTGACTTAAATAGTAGGTACGAACTTTTCTTTTGTAAGTGAATTTGCTTTCAGCTTTTTTAATGCCAAAAGGTAGCGCGTTCCAGAGCTTTATAGTAGAGATAGTGTAAGAATTTGACATAAAGCCTGTAATACGGTGTGAGGGAATTTGGAGAAGTACATTCTTGGAAGCTCGAAGGTTACGACTATGAGAACTGCCCAATACTTTTACATTTTAATGGTTTATGAAGTAGTTACTAATCATATCAAATAACAGCACAAAGGGTCTCTAAGTATTGTAATGTATTGTATAATTAGCACTTGCTTCGGTGAAGTAAAACATCGTGAGGAAACCAGCATGTCTGAGCCCACGGGCAGCATAAAAATTCTGACACCAGGTTAGGCACGAACCACACGATAAAGAAGAAGTGTGAGGTAATCTAAATAAAGATCAATTATTTAAGTTGTCAAATACACATAATCCATTATGTAAAAGTCCTAATCTACCATTATCTAACATATTCCACGCTAAATTTTCCTCAAATGACGTTAAAATTTAAACAAAAGTTCTTCATGAACGCATTTTCGCAATAGCCCGTGTGACTTTAGATATGCAGATGAGATCGTAAAGTGGGTTTCGGGGCTCTTGTAAATTAAAAGTTTAACGTCGAGCTGACCGCGGAATTCACGCACAACTTGCGATTTACAAGCTATGAGCGGAATACCGATGCAAGACTTCAATTATGGTCGGAACATTATGTATTTATTTTATGGTTCCGCACATTTGTTTTGTGATATCCTACTTAATTATGGCTATTTGTTGGAAGGCCTCCTACTAGGTGGACCGATGAACAGCCCGCTTAGCATGACCACCGAAGAAAAGAAAGAGAATCGACAAATATTTTGGACAAAATAACAGATGAACAAAAGATTTGTCGATTCTCTTTCTTTTCTTCGGTGGTCATGCTAAGCGGGCTGGTGAAGGTTCCGGAAATCCGCTGGATGCGAGTCGCACGGGACCGGTCAATGTGGTGTGGTGACACTTGGGTGAGGCCTATGTGCAGCAGTGGACGTCTTTCGGCTGAAATGATGATGATGATGGTGACTTAATTATAAATAGCCGCCAATAGTGTAGAGTTAAAGTCCTGGAAATAAGATAGTGGTAAATAAATTTGAGATCAATAAGTATCTAAAATACTTACTATATAACTATCTATGTATCTTCGAAGGTAAGGTAGGTGATATCTAACAAACCACACTGGTCCCGCGTGGCGGATTACAGTCCAGCTCACTCCCTCTTACTGAGAAGATTTCTGTGGCCCAGCAGTGGGAACGTTGTAGGCTGACCATGCTTTTGTACGTGTATAGAAAATAAATATGGTTTAGCCTGAGAATGTCAGATACGTGAACGTCTAAGTTTTCTAGTCCATATTTGAGAAGAAAAAAAAACACTATTTGTACTATCCATATTTTATTGGAAAGTAGGTGAAGCACATTGTATACACACTACTAATAGTTAGCAGTTTTGCGCAATTAAAGAATCAAACGCATGTCAGCAAATCGTCCGACTCGGTCGGCAAACAACGATTTTTTGGCACATTTATTTTATTTATCTGATGACTCGCGATTCGCGAAACAGACAGAATATATTTTATGAAAGTGTTAAAAAATGGTAATCACTTCACTTAGAAATCGAACGTGCCAGTAATGAGCCGGGGCTTCGCATTGAATGGTAATGATAACAGCGGTCGATGAACGGAGCCGTGAACTTGGCTTTGACCTTCGAGCCCCGCACCATCTTATTGTTAAGGTACATGTCTACTACAAGGTATTGTTACGTCACCGTTTTTGGTTCTAAAATTTAAGTGCGCCGCCGTGTAGAAGATTTGTTGCGAGTGCGACTGCGCTCCGAAGCGGGATCGGGGCAGCTCGGGGCACCTCGGGTCGGCTCGGGTCGTGCCCACGAGTTGTCTCACGGTAGGAGTGTAATTAGTTAATAGTTCAACGGCATACCGTCCACCAGTAATAAGCTATGCAGTCGGCTTTGTGCATTTTGTTAGTATGGTATTTATTATGTAGTCTTTTGATTTCGTTTGTGGTGAAAAATCGAGAAATAACATAACATCACGCCTGAAATCCCCGAAGGGTTAGGCAGAGGTGTACCTAATAGAAATACATCCACATCATTTCACCAGTTATGTTTAAGTCCCATGTAATAGGAGCGAGCCCAATGCCATCAACCGGGCACAAATCCAGACTCCGTGACTGCCACTGAGAAATTCCTGACGGAAAACCCCAATAACACTTTTCCTGATCTGGGAATCGAACTCAGGACCTCATGCTCAGTAGTCGCACTTGCAACCACTCGACCAACGAGGCAGTCTTAGACAGTGTGTAGGATCCACTAGATGCACTATAAGTCACATTTGGAACACTTTGACCTTTCTATTTGCCCACTAAGTGTGAGTGAGAGTGAGAGAGTGAGTGAGTCTTTTTTTTGTTGTTTTTCTCAGCAAATCTGTATTATCCCATAATAGAGGAAAATAAGTGGATTTTATAAGAATGATAAACTAATTTAAAATTAGAAAGAATTTAAGGAATTCGATTCAATTTTCCTGCTTTTGCAAATCATGATGGTTTACCCCAAACCCAGTTTTGGTACTAAATTAAAACAGAATTCATTTTCCTGTATCCTAAATGATAAAAAAAAACTTTTTTATTTTAATATGACGAAGCCGACAGATACCCGAAACCAGAACGTCACTACAACGGAAGCCACCCATCAATCGTCACCCTCATTTATTATCGTCACTGTTCCTACATCTAGGTTTAGCCTAGACACGTACTACCTAGCTAATTAGTCCTCACACGTGACTAGATCACTATGACTAACATTGTTTTTAAATCCTTTACGGTTGTTTTTAAGCTCACTATGTAAAACAACAAGCAGGTAAGACTAAGAAGTCGCTATCTTCAGGAAGTGGACGTATAAATACGTTCACGTGCCACAAATGTTGATCTATTAGATCATAGATATGCTCAGGCGCAGGGCGGGTGACAGAAAGTACTCATTGATAAGCCAATGAGGGACGAGGAAGAGTGTTATGAATCAGTTGTACAGTCATACATAGTAGATTATTCGCGTACGTTTTGGTGTATGTTTTGATGAGGGAGTCAATTGGTGGTACCCGTTAACCCGTCATCTTGTAGGTGACAAAGATACAACGTCATTAGCGAAAATAAGTGTCTAAAGTTTAAGCAATACCGTAATTTTATTGGTGCCCGACTGTCAATTCCTATTCTGAATCTTTGTACCTAAAACTTCAAAGATGACCAAAGATAACAAAGAAATAAATAATCTTAGAAGATTAATTTCACCCGGCTATAGCGATACTTCCAACTTCAAACTCGTTTCGAATGGCTCATCATCATCTGCCTAGCCTTTTCCCAAGTTGTATTGGGGTCGGCTTCCAGTCTAGCCGGATGCAGCTGAATACCAGTATTTTACATGGAGCGACTGTCTATCTGACCTCCACAACCCAGTTAGTACTGGGTAGTACGATACCCCTTGGTAAGACTGGTTGTCAGACTTTTTGGGCCACTGACTACCTGTAACGACTGTCTACAAATGACAGATCTACAAATGACAGCCGGGACCAACTGCTTAACGTGCTTTCCGAGGCACGGAGGAAACTCGGTATGTAATGGGCGGTCACCCATCCACAGACCAACCTAGGCAAGCACGGCTTAACCTAACGATCGACCCGAGCGGCTGTTATTATTGAGCCACGAGCTCCTCCATCGTTTCGAATGGCTAAACTTCCTTAAAAATTCTCAAAAACATGCGATTCATGCCATATGTGATTCGTACCCACGGCGCAACTATGTTAGTCTAGATTTGGGTCGTACGTGATTATATCCGAAACTCTGAACCAGTTCTAGACTAAATCTGTTGGGACCCGTATAACTGACCTCAATTGCTTTAATAATTTTGAACCATTAAACCCTAATGGATTTCGGTCGTCCTATATTGGTTGTAGACATAAATAGCGCATGTATCGTGTGACTGGAACATTTTCCTCAAATAGTCTTGTAAAGTCGTCTATGGATAGGTTGGCACATTGGCCTAATTTTCATAGTTCAATAAAACATTTCCTCGAGAAGTTTCCCTGAACTTGCTCGCGGTCGAACTGATGCGAGCCGCTGACCCAAAATAGATTGCAGATTCATGCGTCAAACTGCTATGTATTATATGTTTCGGAAAAGGCATATATGTATGTAGAAACGGAATGTTATGATAGACGAGTGGAATGAAACGTAAAGATGAATGACAGATGTGAAGCATGTGGAATGAAAGAGATGAAAGTACGGAATAGTCGGAGTGAAGGAGAAAGCAAGTGAATGTAAAACAAGGTGAAAGGAGGGAGACTGGAATACAGGGAGAAAAGATGAAGGACGTTAGCTATAAAGATGTTTTAAAATAAAATTCAAGTTTACTCAAGAAATCACTGCTTTTATTTGGCTTACATCGAACAAATCCCACATGTATAATGTTAGATAGAGTTATATTTTACTGCCTGCAAAAATGTTTACACTAAAACTAAAAACTAAAACGGTCTTTGTAAAGATTACATGTAAATACTAACGGTTATTTTATTTTTACCAAGACTCAGACTCTTCATATCATTCGGAGCATAATGCTCTCGTCAAGAGTAAGACCAACCAATCTAAGACATAAATGTAGATCGATCCAGTTTTTCAGTGTTTCAGAAATCTCAAGAAAATATGTTTTATGCCGCATCCATTCAGCGAGCTATGTTTGCACATAGTAAGTAGATGTACCGAGTCGTTCGATTTTTATTTTGGCCGGGAGCCTCGGCACGCTGGCTATGTCGTTAAAATTTTACTACTGGACGTATGCAACACCGCAAATGTTGTTCTTCGCTTATGTACGGGAGAAAAACGGTATTAAGCATAAGCAAATATTTTCATCCGTTGTTGCTACGGCTTTATTAAGACGAAAAGGAAACTCGTCATTGAAAAGATCTAGAGACTAAGAAGATTCTGAAAACTGTAGATAACAAGGGCTCAATAAACATCAGTTTGCGTGACGTTAAGGTAAATAAAACTATGAATAATACTGATGTCAGATAACAATCATTATTTAATTATCAGCCGACGGAAAACACAGATTTAACCTACTTTTCGAAGCCTCAGGCCGATCATCGTGACAAAGTCATAGTCTCAAGTACTTTCCTCAAAGTAGGTATTAAATCAATCATATTTACACGAAATTTTCAGACATGTCTGACACTACTTACGTCAATGGCTTATCTTTACTATCTAAGATCAATAACACTGCACTTTACTACCAGGATATACGATTGCACTAAATTTGAAAATGCTCTCACTCTTGAGACAGTTGCCGGGTTAAAATTGCCTAAGATAAAGAACAAATGATGTAATTTTGTTGTTATCGCAATCTAACGTTTGACGGTAAACTTGATAATGAAGGCCGACTTTCAGTTGCATACAAAGTTCTTACGAGCTAGTTTGTAAATGAGATGAGGTTCTAATTCCCGATTCCATACTCAAAAACGAATTAACAATAGTTTTATTAACAATACAGTGCTACGGATACGCTTCAGAAACGCTACAATAGTAAGCGCTACGAAAACGCTACGGAATCGCTACGACACTGCTACGAGCCACTACAAAACTATACGCTTGATAAACCAAAAAAGTAAGATGTATCATTAGAAAAATAACAAAGCTACACAATAACACAACTCATCATTTCAGTATTCAAACCAACATAACTTCAAATTAATTTTCTTAACAATAAAAAAGATTGTTGAGCCTACTGTCAATCTAAGTACATGTACACTACACATGTCATCTATACTAATATTATATAGAGGTAACATTTGTTTGTAAGTTTGTAAGGTTGTATGTAGGGGTAATCTCTGGAAGTAATGAACCGATTTCAAAAATTCTTCCACCATTAGAAAGCTACATTCACCCTGAGTAATATAGGCTATATTTTATCCCCGTACTCCCACGGGAACGGGAACTAAGTGGGTAAAACCGCGTGACTTCCGCTAGTGATTGATAAGCTTACGAGAAAAGTGGTTTAATTTTCTTAGCATCCATAAGTACTTCATTAACTTTAATAAAAGTTTAAGGACCTTTGTATTAATTAAGGTTAATAGAAAATAGAGGAGCGTGGGCGTTCGTAGGCGAAAGGCCCGCGCCTACGACACGACAGTTACCCATTTTACTCCGTAGGCTTAAAATAGAAACGTCAGTATCCGGTTCTGCTACCGTTTTATCATTATTATAATAAAACTTCTAATTATTACACGATACGACATGAGACGCGAGATAAAGATGGCGCCATCGCGCTCATAACTCATTTTCCTTCTAATTTTAATGTTACATCTACATACATATATCTTAAAATATAAAAATCATGTGTCATTATGTTTGTGCGCGCTTATTATCTTTGAAACCCCAACCGATTTCAGCATTTGTGAATGTGAATGGTTGGTTTCAGATTGTAAGATAGAATAGTTTTGGACCCACCCCTGCTTAAGTGCAATATCAATGACTTTTTTTTTTTAAATTACCGATGATAATTTATATGTGGGGGGATTCAAAATGATGTACCTACTGAATACGTGTCATTCTACCCTGGATGCTAATAAAATAAAGCTGAAGTGTTTGACCGCGCTAATCTCTGGAACTACTAGTCGAAATTGAAAATACATTTTTGCATTAAATAGCCCAATTCTTGAGGAAGGTATAGGCAATTTAACATCACGCTACGACTCTTATGAGCCGATCATAAAGGGAAAAAAAAAGAACAAACAAAAAAAACACTAAAACAAAACCACAAAAAAGTGAAAAATAACTTTAGCTTCAGAAGCCGGTGAGAAAAACACCAAATCAATCAAAGGTCAAGTTTCAGAAGCCGGTGAGAAAAACACCAAATCAATCAAAGGTCAAGCTTCAGAAGTCGGTGACCTTGTTTAATTGATTTAGTGTTTTTGTCACCGACTTCTGAAACTTGACCTTTGATTGATTTGGTGTTTTTCTCACCGGCTTCTGAAGCTAAAGTTATTTTTCACTTTTTTGTGGTTTTGTTTTAGTGTTTTTTTTGTTTGTTCTTTTTTTTGAAGTCGGTTTTATTTTTGGCAAAAAAGTTTTATTTTATTTTTCCATTTTTAGTTGTAATATCCTATACTTACAAATATTTGGTATGCATTCATTGTACATGGTTAACAATACATGTCATGGTAATAGGCTTATCCCCAATAAATGGAACATAACATGCCATAACTGTCGAAATCTGGGTGTACTGTACACATCTATGTACCCCTCAGAGCAAACAGGTGTAATGTTACGTCATGATGTTGTTTAAACAATGAACATCCAACCGATTGGAGCTATCACAACTGATTTGCCATCTATTTTTGAAGAGTTCCATTGTATATCTCCGAAGATCAGCATCAGATCTTCACCAAATTAAAATGGGACTACTTCAGGAGTATACTCTTTCAAGTAAAAAAAGAATTTTGAAAATCGGTCCACAAATGGGAGAGAAATCAGGTAAATTGTACACATCTGCGTACCACCTCAGAGCATACAGGCGTGATGTACCGTCATGATATTGTATAAACAATAAAAATCCAAGCGATTGGAGCTATCATAAAAGATTTGCCGTCTATTTTTGAAGAGTTCCATTGTATATCTCCGAAGATCAGCATCAGACCTTCACTAAATTAAAATGGGACCACCTCAGGAGTATACTCTTTCAAATAAAAAAAGAATTTTGAGAATCGGTCCACAAATGGGAGAGAAATCAGGTAAATTGTACACTTCTGCGTACCCCCTCAGAGCATACAGGCGTGATGTTCCGTCATGATATTGTATAAACAATGAACATCCAACCGATTGGAGCTATCACAACAGATTTGCCGTCTCTTTTTGAAGAGTTCCATTGTATATCTCCGAAGGTCAGCATCAGATCTTCACCAAATTAAAATGGGACCACCTCAGGAGTGTACTCTATCAAATGAAAAAAGAATTTTGAAAATCGGTCCACAAATGGGAGAGAAATCAGGTAACATACATAAAAAAAAAAAAAAAATACATACACACGAACATATAACCTCCGCCTTTTTTGAAGTCGGTTAAAAACCGCAACTGTCGGGTAAACCCGCAAGGCACAACTAGTTTATTCACAAAGAGTAAAGTTTATCCGTAGGTCTTAGATACGAACTAATTAATACCTACCTAATTATTATAACTTTGTAATAATTAGTTACATTATTATCGATATAAAAGTAATTTTTTATGACTATTGGAGAGCCAATGTTTTGTATTTCGCGATATTAATAACTTGTGATACGAGAACAATGTGACCCAAAAGGTCGATGTTTATATTATTTACGATGTTAATGGTTTGTTTTAAATTTCGGAGAAACAAAGTAAATGATTGTGAAAGATTGAGGATATTTTAAAGTTAAACTGTAAAAGGACAATGAGTAGTTTACAATTTTGTTTGTGGCCCCATTCCCCTTTAGCTGTAAAAGGGGTATTGCTTTCTTACGAAAGTTATTGGTACATTTTAAATCAAGTCTGGAAGCCCTGAAGGATAACGCAGAGATGCAGCTGTAGTACACTCACGTCCCATATTCCACCTTCAATAATTACGTGGGAGTTATAAAGGGTGTAAAACCTCTTAACGAAGCGGGAAGGCTCTTGTTCTCCCCGTCATTGCGATCATTTTTTTGTTCTAATACACCACACCTGGGAAACTTCTAGTTACGCAGATATTGGGGGTCAAAGTTCTAAGTTTTTTTTGCATACAAGTTTTTAATGTAAGATTTTGACTTTAAACACCTCCACGAACCCCGTAACTATTCAATCCATCCATCAGCACAATGTTTTGAGTGCGTTACATTGAGTTCTACCACAAAACATGATTTTTCATCCCAAAAAAAAGTCCGCAGCAATATTTTTTGCGTAGAGTTACTTAGTTTGATGTACAGAATGCTTGGTTGACGGCTTCGTGATGAGGTCTTTTACACCCTGTATTTAAGTCCAATGTTATAGGGGGTGAGACTAAATACCTTCAACCGGGCATAAATCCAGGCTTCGAGCTGTTGCAAAAAAAAAACCCTAAGGGAAAACCCAATATCACTTTGCTCGACCTAGAAATCGAACCCAACAAATTATATCAGTGCCTAATTCTTTTTGCTTTGTAATAGTTTCTAATGCATAATTATGTTAATGAGATGCTAGATAAAAGTTCAAAGATACTGTATCTACAATGAAGTAAATTACATAACATAACATAACGCCTGTTAATAGTGTTGCCCAAAATCGGCAATTCTTGCATTTTTGCAAGACCAAGACCAAGACCGACTTATTGTAGAAAGACCAAGACCAACACTGAACCCTGCAAGACTTGAGTAAGAACAAGACTAAGCCTGCAAGACTCTTGCGTCTCGCAGTTAAGTCAAACTGAGATTTAGGCGTTATAGTAGGTATTTGGTTTCAATCCCAATTTTGATAGACGTTCCCCAATATTAGTATAGTATTATTATAAATTCCTACAAACAATTTTCGTTCGTCACAAGCCACAATAGATATCCAAAAAATGATATGTCTCATACATTTTAATGTAGGTATCAACAATTTAATTCATGTTTTAGATGTTTGTGCTGGTAATTAAAAGTCTAGCTGACGACAAAATTTCATTAGTTAGAAGTATCAAGTCCAGAGACAGAATAACAAGATGAGAAGAATAACAAAGAACAATATGAAAAGTATATGTGATAATTATTTTAGCCGCTAGCGGTTTGTGAAGAGTTTAGGATAGCCAGTACACGTACAGAAAATCATTAAAGGTACCTACATATAGTTAGTAATTACGCTTAGGTACTAAGTTGCGTCATTTTTTAAAATTATTGTCAAGTTAATTTTATTATTTTGGTGGTTCACTATGCCTATGTCAATTTAAGCTCAACATGTACCTACTCTGTTACGTTGTTCTAAGATCTAAACTAACGTGTTTATTATATAGCAATAGGCTAATAGGTATTTGAAAGTAGTCTAGTTTAAGTAGTAGAGTCTCGCAAGTCTTGCGAGACTCTTGCTGCAAGACCAAGACCAAGACCAAGACTGAGAGCGCAATACCAAGACCAAGACCAAGACCAAGACCAGGTGTATTGACGCAAGACCAAGACCAAGACTGGTTAAGGTCTCGTCTTGGTCTTGCATTTGGGCAACACTACCTGTAAGCTCCGAAAGGTTAGGCATAGGTGTATATCTAATAGTACACCCACATTTCGCCAGTTATGTTAAAGTCCCATGTAATAGGGGGCGAGCCTATTGCCATCAACCGGGCACAGATCTAGATCTGTGCCCGGTTGATGGCAATAGGCTCCGAGTCTAGACTCCGTGGCTGTTACTGAGAAATTCCTGATGGAAATACCCAATAACACTTTACTCGACCCGGGAATCGAACCCAGAGCGACTGCAAAGCAAAAGTTCAAAGACACAGTAACTACAACGAAGTTGATAATGAACTTGACATTACCAAACTCAAGTACGTATATATCCATATCACCATGGAAATGTTTTACAGTTTACATAATCTCTACTCAAGTATACCCATTAAAAATTATAACCGCTTCATGTAAAACACGGTGGGTTTTGATAATCGTGTACCTAAGTAAAATAAATAATAGATAATAATCAGCGGACAGATGGCCTTGCGAGGTCATTATCGCCATGGAAGTGGAGATAAGCGTACTATCGCGACATCACAGGTTTTGGTACTGATCTGCATGTTATAGCTGAAACTTCGAGTGCTTGTCGCTACTTGTACAATAATATCGAAGAGTGATATGAGATGACGGACAGACTTGCTACCGATCGTCTTTTGTTTATCAAATACTAGCGGACGTCACACGGTTTCATCCGCGTAGTTCCCGTTCCCGTGGGAGTACGGGGATAAAATGTGGCCTATGTTACTCAAGGTGAATGTAGCTTTCTAATGGTGAAAGAATTTTTGAAATCGGTTCATTACTTCCGGAGATTACCCCCTACATACAAACTTACAAACAAATGTTACCTCTTTATAATATTATTATTATTATTTCCTTTATTCAGTTTCAGACAAACTCGTTACATTTTTAAATATTAATTTAAAAAAATATATAATAACATTTAAAAATATAAAAAATTGTAGCCCACCGGTATCGGGAACAGGGTCCAAGCTACGCGGTCAGGGCTCCAGAGAGAGGAACCTCCTTACAATACGTGCCGTGCCCAGGAGTACCGCGCACTGAATCAAGCCCTTGATCCAGCTGCCTAACGAGAGCCTCCCCAGGTATTGATCGAGGCTTATTATTATTATTTCTTGTTCTTTCATTTTCTTCTCTCGTAAGAGAATACAAAAACCCTACCCACGGGCCGGAGCCAAGTCTGTAATTATTATTATTATAGTATACAGGCTTAATTTTCAATGAACAAAAAACAATTTAAAACTAAGATCTAGATACCAAACCAAAAGTGCATTTTAAATATTATTGTCGAATAATATCAAATAAAATAATAGCATTCATTTGAAAGTGTCCTAAAAATTTCCTAAATCATAAATCTAGTGGCAATCAATGCACTTGTGTGCGTGCATGCACCGCTAAATGTATGTGTGTGCTAACTGCTACCTATCTAGGTTGTAGAACTGAATTGTGCTGTTGTAATATCCACACTTTTTAGTGGTGGACAGGAAAAAAAAAATAAACAAAAAAAAAATTTTTTTTTCTTTGTATCGAAAATATTATCGATTCTAAATCATTTCTGAAAATTTGTTCGGTCATTGAAAACTAACCCTGTATATGCTCGCGGTTTCGCTAAGAACCCACTATAAAAGAAGAATAGGTTCGTCCTAACCTAGGCCATGGTCTAACAAATCGATATCAAAATCTGTTCTGCAATTAATCAGTGAAAAGCTGGAAGACAGACATACAGATGATACAAAGTTACTTTCACATCTATAAGGTGTAAACGGAGGGACCGTTTACGAAGCTGACAACCAAGTATTATGTACAAACTATAAGTTAGTCTAGGCAAAAATTGTTACTGGGAAACTACTTTTTTTTGGGGTGAAAAATCACGTTTTTCGGTAGGATTCAATGTAACGCACTTTAAACATTGTGCTGATTAATGCATTGAATCAATAAAACTTGTGAAAAAGTTGGAACTTTGACACCCAACCGTAACTAGAAGGTTCCCAGGTATGGTCTAGAACAAAAAAAAGCTTGTAATGGCGTACGCCATCTTTTGTTTCTACGAAGCTGAATTCGTATGGATGGTATAATTTTGTACTGTTGTTTTGTAGAAGAATATCTATACACAAAGAGTCCTAAAATTATTTCAAAAGATTGTAAAATGTTATCGCATTAACGTTACTGTATATTTGTTTAACCATGCACCAGTGCTCCACTTTTAAGATTTACGTACAGTTATCACAATTATTAACTTTTTTTCACTTTTCTCTTGAGTATATTCATTTATTCAACCTACTCCCCTTATCATAGATACGATTACACTATCTTACTTACATAACAGAAAGTTGTATGAAAAGTACGTGTTATACTCTGTAAATAGTAAATATTAGATAATTTGGCACATTTCGTAGAAAAACAGCATGAAAGAAAAAACTAATAAAGTTTTATTAATGACTAAAAGCGGAAGAGTGATAAAATGTTTAATACTACGATATCGAACTGGGCTATCCTATCAGTTTTCCAGATTTCAGATTTAGGTTTCCAGTTCAATTCCTGGTTCAAGCGGAAATGTGAACATCCCGCGTTCGGCTTTTTGATCTGAAGACTGCCAAATAATAAATATTACTAAGACGATTTGTTCTAAAATCTTTCTTGAAACTTCTCTATTCTTTTCATCTGAAAAGAGGACAAGAAGAAAGGCGGAAAGATGAGTTCTGCGAATAACGGTTACACGAGAAAAATGAAAGGAAAACTTCGCAACTCGTGCAACAACAACAACAATTTTCCTGATCTAATGAAATATAGTAAAATAATACCATTGTTTAAATCGGGTAGTACATCAGACCCCACTAATTATAGACCCATTTCAGTACTACCCACCTTTAGTAAATTTTTTGAAAAATTAATTTTGGCACAAATGCAAAGTTTTTTCAATAAGCTATTACATAAAAAAACAGTTTGGTTTTACAAGGGGTCGTTCAACTACTGATGAACTTTTAGGACACATTTATAATGCCTGGGAGGACAAATGCGATGCTTTGGGTATTTTTTGCGATTTATCTAAAGCTTTCGATTGTGTTCTTTAGGAAACATTAATCAGGAAACTACACCACTACGGAATCCGTATAACGCCTCCCTGGATCTTCTTATTTCATATTTGAGTGACAGGATTCAGAGAGTTGATGTTAAAGGGAAAAGATCTCCCGGATCCGTAGTAAGAATGGGGGTACCCCAAGGCTCAATTCTTGGTCCATTTTTGTTTCTTATTTATATAAATGACTTGCCTTACCTCATAAAGAATAATCATGACATAGTATTGTTTGCAGACGACACTTCTCTTTTATTTAAACTCAAACGTCAGCAGTTAGTTACGGATGATGTTAATAGCGCCATGGCAAAAGTCGTTAATTGGTTTAATGTTAATAATGTACTCCTAAATGAGAAGAATACTAAATGTATTAAGTTTACGATACCACATGTAAGACAAACAACAGACAAATTGTCGAAGAAACTTAGCTCTGCAGCATTCGCCGTTAAAAGAATTCGTGATTTAACTGATTTAGAGACAGCCCGTTTAGTTTACTTTAGTTATTTCCATAGCGTGATGTCGTACGGTATTCTCTTGTGGGGCAATGCCGCCGATATTCGGACAATATTTGTTTTGCAAAAAAGGGCAATTCGTTAAATTTATAAATTAAGTCCCAGATATTCCATCAGAGAAAAAATTAAAGAGACTAATATTCTTACTGTGCCCTCTCAGTTTATTTATGAAAACCTTTTGTACGCACACAAAAATATTAATTTATTTAAAAAATACAGTGATATCCACAACATAAACACGAGGAACAAACACAAATTTGTTGTTCATGCAACGAGGCTCAAAAAATAGGAGGTACGTTCAGATGCCAATGTATACGCTTTTACAATAAACTTCCGAGCCAAATTCAAGCACTAAGCCTAAATAAATTCAAATCGTTTATAAAACGGAAGCTGTGCCTGAAAGCCTACTATCATGTTAATCACTATCTTGAAGATAAATAAAAAACCGGCCAAGAGCGTGTCGGGCCACGCTCAGTGTAGGGTTCCGTAGTTTCCCGTCCGTCACAATAAGTGTTCCCACTTATGAGTTTAAAGGCGGGTATCCATTATGTAAAAATGCTTGCTTATACGAATATACTACAAACTTAGTCCAGAAATTATTTTGTACAACTTTTTGTCTTTTTTGTACAAAAACTGTTGTTTCCATCAAGTTCAAAATAATTTTCCTAGAAAGTCCTTATAAAGTTCTACTTTTCAGATTTTTTTCATATTTTCTAAACTTATGATTCAAAAGTTAGAGGGGGGGGGGACACATTGTTTTTTACTTTTGGAGCGATTATTTCCGAAATTATTGACATTATCAAAAAATGATTTTAGAAAACTCCTATTCATTTTAAATACCTTTCCAACAATATATCACACGTTAGGGTTGAAATTAAAAAAAAAATCACTTCCCACTTTACATATTACCCTAATAAAACATTTTTTTCAAATTTTTATTTTACCACTTTGTTGGCGTGATTGATATCATATTGGTACCAAATTTCAGCTTTCTAGTGCTAACGGTCACAGAGATTAAGCGAGGACAGACGGACAGACATGGCGAAACTATAAGGGTTCCTAGTTGACTACGGAACCCTAAAAAGCTTGGGATTAAGCTGCTCCAATTAAATTTGCTCTGTGAATGTCGAGATTTCGGACTTGTTTATTATTGATTCCTTTCTTTTATACACTCTGACATTGAATGTTTTACATGTTTTTTATTATTTTTTACTATTTTATGTGACATTTACTAATTTGACATGAATACTTATTTTATTAAATATTTTACTTTTTTATTTTATTATCATTGCGACATTTAATGATTTTTGTGATTTTTTTTTACTTACATTCATTTGGAAAGAACTTGTTATTAATTTTATTTGATTATTGTGAATGTGGGGACCATGTGGGTCACATTTTTATTTTTTGTTTGTTTTTTTCCCAGAACTGTCTGGCAGTTTGAGTACTATAAGCGACCTACCCAAATGTCCTTTCTTTGGTATTGTTCGTCGTTTCGTTGAGCTCCTTGAGTTATAAGTCGAGCTACACGTTAACTGACAAATGCTTGCACTGACTGGACAGGTCCACTCAAATCTGTATGGTTCTTTCTTCAAAAGACCATCTCAGGCACCAATCTGCATAGTCCTCATGTGAATTGAGCAAGATTATGTCTGGACTTTAAAAGAGACTACGACCTCTGAGTTTGTTTCGGCTGTTTCTTCTCAAGGTAGTCAGGTACGAAACAACGGCCCCATCTAGTTTTAAAAAATGACGTGTAAAAGTGTTTGTAAAAACTAACTTGCAAAATAAACATCATTTATCATTTAACAATTACAACGTGCATGTCCTACAACAACAACAACAACAACAGCCCATGTCCACTGGTGGACATAAGCCTCTCCCATGATGGGAGGAATTTGCCGTAATCTCCACGATTGACAGGCGGATTGGAGATCGCAGTGATGAAAGACTAACAGAAAACGCTGCTGCCCATTCTCAGGTCTACGGAGGCGCAAGGTGTTCTGCCTCAGACATTAGTCGCCTTATACGACACCCGTGAATGTAATGGGTTGGTTCTATTCTACTCTGTCGGATGCCACACGGCTGCAACGGTTGAGGAAAATTCAATTATTTTTCTAACATGTAACTAACGGTTCGCAGAAGGACATATTAGAAACAAGACAAATGAAACTTTTCTTTAGCCTTACCACTAAAGACACAGAATATATAATACTGTATAAAACAGTCGCCAGCACATCAAGTTACCACAAACTGTAAACTTTCTACAAATGATTTTAAACCATAAAAGTTTGAAATTTAAGTTCAAAATCGAATGAGAAGATTTGACCGTTTGTAGTAACTTGATGTGCTGGTAACTGTACAGACTAAAGATTCAAGTTGAAGTGGACACGCTTAATCAGCAAAGCAAACAGTACAGTCTCTGGTGCGAACACCGCTCAGCTACTGATTTACCGAAGCCTGCGTCTGCCGTGTGTACAAATGTTCCACTTAGCCAGTTGACTTGCAACCTGACACCGCACTTGATGACTGAATCAACAAGAGATTTCTAAAAATACATCCTCCTGTATGCGGTTTTGTTGTTTATTTTTAAGTGGTGCTTCTGTTCAAATAATGCAAGCTGTCTTGTCACCCATGCGTGACTTTTAGGCCCGTAGATATTCTGGAAATACTTGGTCATACTTGAGTTAAGCATCAACTCAAGAATGAATCTTATAAATCAAAATAATATGCAATGTAGAATGACAGTGACAACTTCATATCGAAGTTGATTAAATCATGAGATTCGTGCGTTATAATTTTGAATAAAAGCTCTAAGAACTTGGTTAGTGTTTTGTTGTTAATGATGATAGTATTGATACAGGCCCTGTATAATGTCTAATGGTTTCAATATGGAAAATTGCCGTACGGATTTTTATCATGTATGTGATTGTGTGTCTTATTGGAGACTCAAATCCTAAGTTTCTTTCTACTTATGTTTTCCTAGTTGACCGTACTTAAAGTTAAATTAATATCAGCTATTTAGTTCTAGACACTACATGTTATAGATTACGATTAAAATCAGCAACATAGAGGTTATCGTGAAACCAAGCAAGGTTACGTTTCATTCACAACTTAGATTCATAGTTAGTGATAACATTTTCCTGAATCACATCTCTTGCAGTTACAAAAGTACGTGTTACATGTGATGATTAGAGTCTAGGTGCTAGGTACAAGTCAAAGACGAAAAGGTTATTCATGATTAAATCAGCTTAGGTTCCACAGAACCTGGAATTGGCGACGATAGTGTCGTACAGACGACACTACCTACTAATAAAAGTCGGGACGTAGAAATGGGCGCTCAACTTCTGTCACAGAAAAACTTCAAAGCCGTCAGCTTCTATACCCACGTCATTAGTATCGTGGACTTGGGATACATTGTTGGCTCCTCTAACGATGGCACACTTGATATCGTGTCCTGCCTGTCCTGTTGCTTGCACATCACATCAGGAGCTGGTGGACGCTACTGAAAGTGCCAAATTTGTCGCCAAATTTTGGGCTGACTCTATTAAAACTCTCTTAAGAACAGTGTCGTCAAATGAGTAAACAGTGACACGCTTGCTTTGTATGGGAAATGGTGATATACCATGTCATGCAGCGGCCACAGAGGCGTCTCTGCTCCAACCTCAGAGCCTCAGAGGTTTAACCCATTTCCTGACTTATTAAAACTCTAACCACATCTTTTAGAAGCGAGTTTCAGAGAAACAGACCTTTATTACAAATTCCTCAGCGGCTAATGCGTTCGCGAATCGTAAACGTTATCATCAAGTTTATTGACCAGCGTGTTTACACTGATGTGCAGGGGTCGTAAACAATTTACTGGCTTCGGCGGTAGGTGTGGACGTTTAACGTGACCACCGGAACAGTTCCAAGAAGAATGACATAATAGCTTCTAGTCAAATCTACGGAGAATCGAATATCAAACGCAGGGTCAGTCATCGGGTAAATTATGTAAACCGTTGGCATTTGATACCGAGTTGATTTGGATAGCAACAGGTTAAGAAAACTGCAACTAAGTATCCCAATACTTGGCAGAAAATTTTATGAGCTGATGTGTTTATTAACTGTCGAGTTGAAATGTACCAAAATATAACTGTTGCATGTCTATTTTATATAGCGCTGTTAAGGGGACTACAGGAGCTAAACGCGAGTTTTATAATGCAAAAAAGCATATGATTCACTGCAATAAACAAAACCAGAAAAATGTATGATTTTCTTTAGGATGTATGCTAGTATGATAGTGTTTTGAAAACATAATACAACTAATTTTACTCGATAAAAAAAAATCTAGAACTTGTCTCTAAAAATTCTTCATACTAAAATTCTTGCGATCATTCTGATTTTTTGGCAAATAATTCTACAAGCAATATATTAGCATGATAGTGTTTTATATTTTTAGTCCAATCAATAGATTTTTTGGAAATCGCAAAAAACCACTCATTTCGCACTATTCGGCCCGCAGTGATTGACGTAACAACCACTTTGTATATATAGTGCAAGCTGATTAGAACTTTATTCTAACAGTATTTCAAACGAAGTTTGAACCACCACAAATAAAGTTGCTAATTTAGCTCCTGTAGTCGCCTTAATAAATACTTTCGACGAAAAGAAGCAGCGTAGTTCTGGAATGTGCATACAAACTACAACGAAATCTCCGACGATATAAATTGGCACTACTTTACATTGGCCGCAAACAAAACGTGTGAACTATGCACGTAGCCGTTGCTAAGCCAATATTATTTCAGGGACTTTTACCGACTAGCTTATGTCCCCGGCTTCGTCCACGTCGAGTTCGGTGATTAGCGTCAACAGTCCCGTGAGAAGCCCTGGGATTCTATTATGATCGTACTACCGCCGTGAGGCACACAGCACATACTATGTTTTCCTCCGTATTTTGTATCTTTTTTAAATTATTGGGTGTGTGCTTTATTAACTGAAGTCAAATAAATACTTTTCATTTCTTTCTTTCTTTACCGGAATAAAAAGTATTCTAATTAAGGGCCTATACTACCTCAAATGACTTAGCATGTTCCTCCGTTACACCTAAAACCCTGCAGCATTAATTTTGAAATAAATATATGGTAAAGTCGAGGATTAATGTTAGGGCCTATGTTTGGCGAAAACACGAATCCATAATATTTTCTCGATAGAAAAATATTCCAAAGTTACCTCCAAATCGAACAATAAACCGCTGGTACTTCAACTTAGATCATGAAACTTTGCACACTAACTGAACTAACTATAAAGCAGGTCTTATGTTTATTATTTTTTCCAAAAGACGAAAATTTGATGTACCCTGTATTTGGTGTACCCAAAGGGTAAAAACGGAACCCTATTACTAAGACTTCGCTGTCTGTCCGTCTGTCCGTCTGTCTGTCACCAGGCTGTATCTTATGAAACGTGACAGCTAGACAGTTGAAATTTTCACAGATGATGTATTTCTGTTGCCGCTATAACAACAAATACTAAATATAGTCAATGGTACGGAACCCTTCGTGTGCGAGTCCGACTCGCACTAGGCCGGTTTTTTAAAGAATAAAAACCACTCATTTCGCACTATTCGGCCGCAGTGACCGACGTAACAACCACTTTGTAGTGCAAGCTGATTAGAACTTTATTCTAACAGTGTTTCAAACGAAGTTCGAACTACCACAAATAGAGTTGCTAATTTGAGGTAGTATAATAGGCTGTTAATCTGTGCTATATGCTATCTATCTGCCAAAATTATCCAAATCTGTTCAGAATGTTTTGCATTGAAGAGTAACAAACACCCACCCATCCGTCCTCACGAACTTTCGCATTTATGATAGTAGTAAAAATAAGACTATTTTCAAACAACATAAGATAAAGTAGGCAGAATTTAGAAGTAAAGTTTTGTAGACCCACGCAATATGTGGTCTTTTTTGAGACAAGCGGGGTTATCAAGTCATTTGGGGATAGAAAAACCCAAATACAATTTGTTTAACATTATTATTATCAATATTGTTGATGATAAGTGTTGAATCATAGTACCTAACCACTAATTTTTATTATGTGTAGTACAGTCACGAGCACCAATATGTACTCACATAACAACATTGAATCGTGTTTTTCACCTACTGATCTGATTAAAACATGATTGTTGTTACGAACATAGTCTTCTGGAACAAATATTTTAATGAAAACGATTCTATCTCCAAGTTACAATCTTTATTTTCCGCGAAAATTGCAAATAAATTTAGGAAAGTGTATACATATTGGTGCTCTTGATTGTACCTATATATCTTCTTCCTTACTTTTTAATGTCATGTTATTTTTAATATTGATAATTTCCTAGGCAATGTTACAGGAATCAAAAATATTTAGATAAAGCAAAATTTATGCCAGATAAATGTTATTTAAAAAACTTCTATCCAATTCTTTTAAAATAATAAAGTACTTACTTCAGCCGCGACTTCATCCGCAAAAATTGTGATAGTTCAGCTAATTTTCATGATATAAATATAATTTAAGGCCTATGTTACTCAGATATAATGTAGCTTGAAATCGGTTTAGTGGTTTTTGAGTTTATTCGTTACAAACATACAAATATTTCCTCTTTATAATATTAGTGTAGATTGACTGCATTAGGGGACTACACCAGCAAAAGACAGATTCTTCTAGCTTAAGAATATTGTTTTCTAACAAGATATTAGCAAGTTGCAGGGAAAAGATATAAATAATTTCGCCCGCCCACGGTCTTTCAAACGGTGCCACAATCCCAAGTTCAGTTCGTTGGTTTCACGATTTTCTCCCGACAATCAGAGACAGATTTATGTATCCTTTTCACGGCCTACGCGTTACTAGATCTCGTTCTATGTTAATGGATGCACCTTATTCTCAAAATAAAACAAAACAATGTAAAATAAACATGTCGTCTTTTGTTTTTGCTTTGTCTTTCAATCAATTTTTTTCGAGTTTAATCGGCATTTGTTTAAGTTGAGAGACGATGTGTCAGTCAGGTTCTTGAGTTATTTTGTCTTAACCATCTATAAGACTACATAATATCTAAAGAGGGTGTCTTGGGTTAAAAATACTTGTCTCTGCCTTGAGTTCAACAAATAACCTCTGAGCATTAAAATGTTACAACAGCAACAACTTTTAAGCATAGTGTAATAGTAGATGCGAAGTTACCTTTAAAAGATGAAGATTCCATTTGACTGTTAATGCCATTTAATGTGTCTATTAAACGAGCATTTGAGGAACTAACGTAGAAATGTGGGTGTCCAATTTAACATTGATGGCTTCAAAAACGTTTAAGACGTGCAATTAACCTGTTACCATATTAAAAGGTGGCTAGAATCCCATATGGCCTATGTCGAAATGGTAATTCTAAAATAAATTTAACACGTAAAAAAAAAAATTAAATTCGCGATAAATACCCGTTTACCCGTTTCGGTATTATAATGTGTTCTGATCGTGAAAGTTTAAAAAGGACAAATTTCACTTGATTTTTGTTAAAAAACCCTAATTTTACTTTATTACAGCCTTGATTTATCTGTTGTGTCTAAAAACCCACTATTACCTATAACCAAATGAAAAATTGGTATAGATGCAATTTGTTTTTGACAAAAAAAAAAAACTAGGTACTTCTCTCATTATTTCAGTTCGGCATTACGTAACTCATAAGGAAAACAAATCGATGAAATAGTTTCATGAAAAGGTACTAGACAAGCTCTAACATAGGTATATACCTCTCAACAATACCTTCCCACACAAACTTCATTCGGTATTTAATAGTCTCGTAAAACTAAAAAGGTCTTACTTTGTTGCTCTCTGGTTTAATATAAAAGGTAAAATAAATAAATACGTGCATACTTGTCTATGAGTGGGCGGACCACGCGATGCCACTAAAGTATGGCGGGGTTTACACCAGACAATGTATCGTGGATCGTGGGCACTTATTTGCTATACATTTGCATTTAAATTGAATGAATTGACCAGTATACTTAAAAAAATATTGGGATTCTCTTGTCGATTTCTTTTTGTTGGTAAAGTCACATGGGTCTTTTAAACTTTGCCTTTTAGTACAGCAGTGTATTTGTCGCTGTATCCGTGTTCCATCTCTTCGAAAGGTGGGCCGTCGTATTAAACTGTTTCCAAGACTAGGTCTAGTACAAAAGAACAATAGGTACTGCTGTAAATATCGTGTGCCCACAACATTGCCCATAGACATTATGATCTAGTATTCTTAAAACAGGCAAATCATGTAGAACAATATGAAATACAATAGACCTCACGCCTACACGAAACAACGTAATAACTTATAAATACTACAATTTCGTTGCTAATGTCGTAATCAATTTTACACATAATCCATTTATTTTCCGCCTTCAAATCGGACAGCGGTATAAATCATGAATGTTCACCTGTTCTACTATGTATTACATTTACGACGCCTGTGAATGGGACAAACTAACTAGTGTTGCCCGGTGTTGAAACGATATTTCAGTTTCCGTACATTCACTAGCGCCACCGTGGGACTTTGTCGATGTCGATGAATAGATAACTCGAAGCTTTTGACCATAAATTATACAAGATAGGTATTTATTGTTGGCAGCTTTGAATTGAGCAGTTTTATTGTTTGCTTGCAAAATAAATAAACGTTAACTTTCCCTTTAATCTGTGTAATTTAAAGCACAAACATAGTATGTGTAAGATTCTGATAAATATGTACGTAACTAATGGCGAGGGAAAACCCAAAACGGAAAATCTTCTGACGAAACTGTAGTTATTTACAGATAACCAGTTTAACAATAATATAATAACAATTTTGTAATTAACAGAAGGTCAGTCATTAGCATTACATTATATCGAAATGAAATAGAATAACTTGTTTTACAGAATATTTTATGGTTGGAATAATCTTGTAAGTTCATTCAACCGGACTGCAGACAGGACAGCTTTTCAGCAACTGTCAAAGTTAAAAAAAAATGGATTCATGACGAGTAGGTACAATAGTGATCGTGAATCCTTTATTATAAAAATCTTTTCTTTCTTTGTAGTATAATTTTAAAAACGATTTAGAAAATACAAAAATAACAAATTGGTACACAAAGAACCATACAAGATTTTCAAAAAAAGAACATGAAAATTCGTGATCTATTCCTGTTCAGTCATTGTATTGTATCGACAAAAGGAACTAAAGTCACGGTTGGACATCATTAGTGGTCGACCTTTCCGTCGGCAGGCAGGCGTGTGATAGGACGAGTTGCAAGGCAACGATCTCTGCCACATGCAAATCTTATGCGGCTGACAACCTAATTAGCACCTTTATCGCGTGCTCAGTAATGTCATAATCATTTACGACTTTACAAAAGGAAAAATTAAACCTCTATAATAACGACACGTGACAGCCCTTCATATTTAACACCTATTTAAGAAATATTACATAAAGGATTTCTACGTCTATTGTCAATAAATTGGCTCTACAGTTAATTAATAAACAGGTGGACAATCTTTCACGTAACAGACATATTAACACCTTTAAATCCCTTTATGTGAATAAATCGCATTCAACTTAGCCCTATTATTAGCGCGACTTTCGTTCGCGTGAAATTATTAAAAAACCGGCCAAGTGCGAGTCGGACTCGCACACGAAGGGTTCCGTACCATTGACTATATTTAGTATTTGTTGTTATAGCGGCAACAGAAATACATCATCTGTGAAAATTTCAACTGTCTAGCTGTCACGGTTCATGAGATACAGCCTGGTGTCAGACAGACGGACAGACAGCGAAGTCTTAGTAATAGGGTTCCGTTTTTACCCTTTGGGTACGGAACCCTAAAAAAGAATTACTTCCCTTTTTGAATCGGATTTTATTACCAATAATAGAGGTTTTAATTTTTTTGCACGTAACCCTCATTATTTTTCTAAAATAAAAGTAGCCTAAGTTAGACCTTGTAACAGCAGCTATCTGCCAGTAAAAGTCCTGTCAAAATCGGTCTAGTCGTTTCGGTGATTAGTCGGAACAAACAGATAGACAGACAGTTTATGTTATAAGTACCGTATATATTTTCATATCATAATAATATTATGCATTTAGTAAAAAGCTGTTATTTTGATATGACAAAAGGACACTCAATTTAATTTGTTTGTGTAGAAGAAGTTGTACATACGAGTATAAATTAAACACTGGTTTTATGTAATTGTATGTGTATGTATGTGTGTGTGTGTGTGTGGGTGTATGTTTCTATGTATGTGTTTGTGTTTTATGTCGTTGTAGTACGAATTCTCACACAATCCTCGTACGAGAACTGTGCGACCGACATATTTTTGCTGGCCTATTAACATTCTTTCTATTAAATAAAACCGGTATATGGAAATAACAGAACATCACGCTTGTTAACCCCGAAAGGATAGGCAGAGCTGTACTTAATAGTACACCCACTTATCGCCAGTTATGTCCAATTCCCATGTAATAGGAGGCAAGCCTATTGCCATCTCCCGGGCATAAATCCAGACTCCCTGATTTCTATTGAGATATTCTCAGATCATAGAAACAGAGAAATTCCTGATGGAAAAACCCAATAACAAATTTCCCGACACGGGATTCGAACCCAGGGCCTCATGCGTATCAGTCGCGATTCCGACCACTAGATCAACGAGCCCTAGTCTAGGAAGTCAGTGTATAGAAATAGGTACCTAAATAATGATACACTATTTGCAAAAGGTACCTGCCGATCTAATAATGGCGAACGTTCACAAATTCGGCGTATGGCAGCATCATACAATAACGAACTCGAAAACATAGATATATTTACATGCTCCATGCAAAAGTTTCGAAGCCTTTTGTATGAGATACTTCATAAGCTCTTAGATTAATTAATGTTATGTAATTTAGTAACTATATAGTAGGAATAATAGTTTTTTTTGTAATTGTAATGAGTTTTAACTGTCATGCATGAACAGCTTTTCCTAGCAATATCTGTGAACAGCGCTGTGGGCTAAATTATTATTTAGTTATTTATGTTATCATGTTGTAATATCCCATAATGTAGCTGATTGTTCTTCCCATTTGATGAAATAAAAAATACAAAAATAAATACCGAGTTTCCAAGTAAGCCTGTAGATAGAATCACAAGTTAATCTGACACTAGAGACCCTCTAAGCACGTGGCACACCTCACCCGAGGCTAGGGTTGCTAGATAATAGGCCGAACATGATTTGCCTGTTAAAAAGCGTCTGCCTACTTTAAATAAGTAAGCACTTGTGAACTGTACACATTTTGAGGCTTCGCAGAATGTTATTTTTGAACAAAGACTGTCATCGATTATGCAATTACGAATCCTCAGATTCTTTGGACACGTTACCGGCAACATTGATTGCATGGAGTGTTTGATGATTCAGGGTAGAGTCGAAGGTACGAGACCACGCGATGATCACCAACCCGATGAACAGACTCATCAATCTGTCACCTAAATCCATCTGGCAGAATGTGCTCGCCATGCGGCCTATAGAGACCGGTGGAAAAGGATCTCGAAGGCAGCGACCGCAGTTGTGGGCAATCCCCACCACTGTCAGAAGTGAACGAGTAAGAAGAAGAAGAGATTGTTATTATTAGGGTTCCGTACCCAAAGGGTAAAAACGGGACCCTATTACAAAGACTCCGCTGTCCGTCCGTCTGTCTGTCACCAGGCTGTATCTCATGAACCGTGAGAGCTAGACAGGCGAAATTTACACAAATGATGTATTTCTGTTGCCGCTATAACAACAAATACTAAAAACAAAATAAAATAAATATTTAAGGGGGCTCCCATACAAAAAACGTGCTTGCGACTGGTTGCGTATTAAGAAAAAACATTCTTCTATCGCAACTAGTTGCCAACAAAGAATAAAAAATCGTCTATCACAACTGGTTGCGAAGCTCAGTTGCCATGGCGGCCGAAAGGGATTTTATTACCGTTTTGTCTTGTGTTGTATAGATAATGGTACGGAACCCTTCGTGCGCTAGTCCGACTCGCACTTAGCCGGTTTTTAGGGTTCCGTACCCAAAGGGTAAAAACGGAACCCTATTACTAAGACTTCGCTGTCTGTCCGTCTGTCTGTCCGTCTGTCCGTCTGTCTGTCACCAGGCTGTATCTCATGAACCGTGACAGCTAGACAGTTGAAATTTTCACAGATGATGTATTTCTGTTGCCGCTATAACAACAAATACTAATAACAGAATAAAATTAATATTTAAGGGGGGCTCCCATACAACAAACGTGATTTTTTTGCCGTGTTGTCTAATGTATAATGGTACGGAACCCTTCGTGCGCGAGTCCGACTCGCACTTGACCGGTTTTTTTAATTATAGCAACGCAATAAGCCTCATCATCATCATTTCAGCCGAAAGACGTCCACTGCTGGACATAGGCCTCCCCCAAGTGTCGCCACATTGACCGGTCCCGTGCGACTCCCATCCAGCGGATTCCTGCAACCTTCACCAGGTCATCGGTCCACCTAGTGGGAGGCCTTCCAACGCAACGTCTTCCGGTTCGCGGTCGCCACTCTAGAACTTTTCGGCCCCATCGGCCATCCATTCTGCGAGCAATGTGCCCTGCCCACTGCCACTTAAGTTTGGCAATTCTTCGGGCTACGTCGGTAACCTTTGTTCTCTTGCGGATGTCTTCATTTTTGATTCGATCGCACAAGGAAACTCCGAGCATAGCCCTCTCCATTGCCCTTTGGGTGACTTTAAGCTTTCTGATGAGGCCCATTGTGAGCGACCACGTTTCGGTCCCGTATGTAATCACTGGCAACACACACTGGTCATAGACTTTCGTCTTGAGACACTGCGGTAGGTTGGACGAGAAGATACTGCGTAATTTCCCGAACGCTGCCCAACCGAGTCGGATTCGACGATTGACCTCTTTCTCGAAGTTAGACCTACCTAACTGGACCGTTTGTCCCAGGTACACATAATCGTCTACAACTTCGAGAGTAGAGTCTCCGATCTTGATAGGAGTGGGTGTGACATGGGCATTTAACATGACCTTAGTCTTGTCCATGTTCATTTTTAGACCCACTCTCCCGGAAGCTCTACTGAGGTCATCGAGCATTGTACTGAGGTCCTCCATGGTCTCAGCCATTACCACTATATCATCGGCAAACCGAAGGTGAGTGATGTACTTGCCATTGACGTTGATGCCTAGCCCTCTTCAGTCCAGAACCTTGAAAACATCCTCCAGTGCAGCGGTGAACAGTTTCGGAGATATGACGTCTCCCTGTCTCACACCTCGCTGCAGGAGGATAGGTTTCGAGGCTTGGTCCTGAAGTCGGACTGACATGGTGGCTTTTTTGTACAAACACTTCAACACCTCGATGTACCGATAGTCGATTTGGCACCGTTGGAGAGACTCCAGTACAGCCCAGGTCTCGATTGAATTGAAGGCTTTCTCGTAGTCCACAAACGCTAAACAGAGAGGCAGGTTATACTCTTCGGTCTTCTGTATAACTTGCCTCAGCGTATGTATGTGGTCCACGGTGCTGAAGCCTTTTCGGAAACCGGCTTGTTCGAGTGGCTGGAAATCGTCAAACCTGCGCGCGAGACGATTCGTGATGACTCTAGAAAACAACTTGTAGACATGGCTTAGAAGTGAGATGGGCCTATAATTCTTCAGCCGGGCATTGTCACCCTTTTTGAAGAAGAGCACCCCTGCACCATGCCTGTGGCGTTTTTCCTTCAAGTATGACGGAATGAAACAGCTTCTGAAGGGCCTTAAGTACCGGTTTTCCACCCGCCTTCAGGAGTTCGGCCGTAATTCCGTCATCGCCTTGTTGTTTTTGAGCTGCTTCAGAGCCATCCTAATCTCGTACAGGCTGACGTCCGGGATGTCTTCGGTATAGTGTCGGGTCAGTCTAGCTCTTGGGTCGTTTGCTAGATCTACGACGGGTTTACTGGTTGACGTGTACAACTGTCCATAGAAGCTCTCGATCTCCCTCAGAAGCTCCGGTTTGGCGGATAAGATCCTACCATCGTCGGTCTTCAGTTTCGTGAGCAAAAAGCCTAGATAAAAATAAAACAAAGTTTTAAAGCCCCTAATAACAGCTTTTCCCGGATTTTCTGATTTAGATCCCTTAACACCAAGCGCAAATTCAAACACACAATGTTTGCACTACACATAAATTACATTGAGCTGTTATTTTACATTCGCTTAGAAAAGGAATTCGAACATAAATAACGAAAATATTAATTTGCACCGATCAACTGTCACATAAATTAGGGTTTGTGTGGCAGACTATTGATCTCTACAATACTCTGATATATTGCTTATTGCTCAATATTCCAAATAGTCGCTTTATAAAATTAATTAAAGCATTCAAGTCTGAAATTCTATTATCTGTTCTATTATTATTCATAAGGTACGATATGTAGGTACCGCACCCTTGCCTTAAAATTCCTGCCACAAATTGCGTGCGAATGCACATTTGAATGCAAACCGGTGATTTGTCTCCGAGAAAATAATCTCCAAAGAATAAAAAAAACTTATCATATGCAATTTGTAACCCGAATAATGTAGATTTCTATCGGTAAAGGTGAATACAATAGGACATTACACGATAGGTATTCCGATAGATCTCGGCCTACGCATTCGAAATGTGTTACATGAACGAACATGCGCTTGCGATCCTAAATCGGTGTTCTACGAAACTGACGGTTGTCAATGTAAACGATGAGGGGCAATGTCATCAAACGCCTGCACGACTCGGGTTTCATTCATACGTCTAGCTAGATCATGTAAATATGAGTAAACATAATATTTTGTTTTTAGGCATTTATGTGTCGTTCAACTTTGCCACCGAAAATGACTGCAGGTACCGTCTGCAAAATATGCGAGAAGCGCAACTGTCAAATTTCAATTTCCTAAGTGGACTACTTTAGATTCCACATACCCTTAAAGGGAAAATTTAATGAGAGTTTTTTTAGTTCCTTTACAGTTTGAACTTACTGGTTTGTTGTAATCACTGTCAATCATATACGGCTGTTGATTTATAAGTAACAACTTAATAATTGAGTAAATAAGGTTACAAGTATTAAATTCGACAAAACTCCATGGCATGGCGCCTCCCAACATCACGATGACAGAGCAAAAAAGTCAAGTAAAGAAAAAAATACAAATCGTATTGATCTAAAAATAAACAGACAATCCGTGATCTATTTTTATTCCAATTCCCATACCTCAGGCTTACTTTACTTTACAAACAATGCTTTTTATGAATAATTCATTGTGTCTCGCAGACAATGATAGTGTCAGTATTCACCTAGTGACGATTGTGACGAACCTCCCCTTTTGCTCCATGTTGACTCACTACCATACTATCACACTTCACGCATAGAATCTAGTCCAACCACAACTCAATACTGGATTTTCTATTCAGAAAAACTGTTATGCAGTTTACATTTACAATGAAGAACCTACTTGTTGGTGACTTCTTTAGTTCATTTTCTCCTTTCTTGTATGTATTATCGATTACCAATACAGACGGCCATTCAGAAAATGCAATCGGCAAGTTAATGTGGACAGCATCCAGTTTGAATGGACCTTTACTTTGATGGATGTCCTCTCCGACTGATTTCTTGACCTGGACTATTGATAACAAAAACAAAGTGACAAGATTGACAGGTGAATGGTTGACGAATACTTTTTGTCGTCTCAACATGGTCAATATTTTCATGAGAAGACATCCGTCTCCCACGATTGTTTGTTTATTCCATTCACACATTCAAATATTTCATAAAAGAGGTGGTAATTGATGGTGTAATATGTGGGCTAACGCTGCCACGTATCTGTTTCATAAATTGGCACAAAACGTGGTGTTAATATAATCACATTGTCACATTTCATTAAAACAAATTCTAGCCATTTGTTTAATTACACGAGTAACACTCGGTAACGATTCAATTAGTCAGAATTGCACTCACAAAATCTGCAGACATGAATATGTGTCGAGATTATGAATTAAGCCCAAATTAATGAACTTTGATAATAAATGAAGTTAATATGCACGAGCTTAATAATGTTCAGCTCAAAAGTCAACATTACGTACATAAGAGAGAAGATTAATCTGTTAAACAGGATTTATCAGGATAGGCCAGTTTACAGAGCTGAGCCGAAATTCAATACCTACTCGTCTGTGACGTACGTGTACGTAGCAGATTTACTTTTTTAGATAAGATAATAAATATAAGTTTACGTAGGAAAGGTACATAATATCACCAAACCTAGGTATAATTAACGTGTAACTGTTGAGCTAATAATAATTAAGTATCTCTAAAATTTGAATTTTGGCTGCATTGCCGTTCAACGTGGCAATGCTGCCAGCCTTCTGGGCACTTTTCCTATTGACAGCAATGTGGATGAATTTTTTGACGCTCTCTGTAATTCTTTACCCCTTTTGATACTTGTGCATATTTTATTTGTGGTTTGTAAATAATCTACATGCTGAACTATTTATTAAATACCATTATTAAATTTGCAGAACTAAATCTAAAAAAAGTATTCCTAATGTTTGGCAAACTTTCAGATAATCTCATGAATAAATCGTAGATACCCTCGATGATTCAAGTCTATTTGAAAGCAGATCATAAATAAGTGATTTCTATTAAAATCACAGGCTTACATAGGGCTGATGAACTGAATGAAAAAATTAGGTCGATAATATTTTTATAGGGCATCAATCAAACATCGCCTGTAATATCCATAGGCCTCCATCATGTACCTACGTCTATAACTCTATATAGATCTATTTTAAACCACTTGCTCAAGTGGTTACGGATCGTTAAAAAGAACGAGTGGTCATGAAATCTGGATCCGACAGTCGCCATTTGTCGGCCGTCTTTACTAATGGCACCTGTCAGAGAGACGCCGTGCCTCGGAGACAATAGGCGACAGAAAAAAATAGTGGCATCGCCTGTCTATACCACATTCTACAGATTCCCTTGAAGAATTTCCGGGTCTTTTTGTTCCACAATTACATTTGTCCTGCCTCTTTTTCGTTCGGGTTTTTCTAGGGACGAATAACCGATTCGGGAAAAACCACTGAGCGTCCTATTAGCTATATCATTGATAGATATACTAATATACATATTAGTTTTGATCAAAACAAATCAATCTACCAAGAACAGACTTCTTTAGTTGTTGTTAGGGGTTCCCACACTAATATCATACCTACTAAAGAACGAATCAATCAAACTCTAGGTTGACAGACATCGTGTAGGTTGCTGCTGTGCCTAATGGATTGATTGAACTATCAATTCTGTTTACATCTGACCTCTGTATCAATTAAGCTTGTTATGTATATCTTAACCGTCTTCAAAAATGGAAGCTTTTCATCATTCAATGTCAAATTCATTAACTGCTGGTGGTATTACAATTAAAATGTTGTAGTAATCAATTAGGCAAATGTCAGCTTGTATTTTTAGATTACTAATTTGTTCTATCCATTGGTTGGTAAATCAAACGCCATCAAAAGAGGTTTCTTTAACACGTATTCAAGTTATTCCTATTCCACATACCTGTGGATATTTTCGAACGATCTCGGCAGGGCAGTTGGTTCATAAAGGGCAATAATTCGAGCCGAGCATAACCGGCGCTACCGGTCCTCACAATGGCTCCAGACAAAGCGCGAGTGCGCGCGAGACGATGACGGATGCCCCCAGCGCAGCGCAGCGCCAGTACTCACCCATTGTTAAGCTTCCTTCACATTATGCAACTAAACACTCCATGGAGTTTCTTTTTTTCCGATATTGATAATAAATACCAAAGATTACTCCAGCAATAACTTACGCATAATATTATCAAACTCCACGTGTCTTTTAATCAACAAATTATAAATACAGTTTAACTAGTCTTTAAATGCAAACGTTTTACAACATCCGATGTATAATCGTTTAAAGGCACATATTGGATGTAATTTATAAGCTAATAAATAATCATTTTAAACATTAAATTAGAATCTAAATCGCGGAGAACTTGCTAAATGAAGACGTGAGTTCTTATCATACTACAGACGAAAAAACGTATACTTAACCATATTAAACTTTATAGTTTTAAAAATAGCACATTTATGATAAGGGACTTAAAACGTCAACTTACGTTATGTTTTTCATTTATCATTTCTGCGAAGGAAAATCTTATTTAAACGGGGAAAAATCTGCAGCACCCGGGTAGAAACATTGTTTCATCACTTACAAATAGCTTGGATAAACAATATCGACATTGTTAGTAACAAAAACAAATAATTTATCTTACAGTAGGCGAATAAGCCTTAAGCTACGCTCCTACAAGTAATTAATATTTTAATTTAATGATTCGTATCTTTAATCTTGACGCAGACACAGTAGTTGTACAGGAAGTGATGCTGATTTTTATTGAAAGTATTTTAAAAAGGGACTTGTTTCTTTGTAGGTACCTAAGTAGAAAAAGAACAAGAGTACGCGTTCCTCCCAATCCTATCTCTGTCCTTCGATGGCGGGTGTTGGCGCCAGCGACCTGTCCGTCTGTCCGTCCACACCACTTTTTGTTACCCGAGACCATCACATTATCTATATTAAGCATGCTATTACAAGCTGTAATTTAAATTCACTTATTCGTTGCTTAGTCGCAGTTACGAGCAGTAATTCTACGTGATCGAATCCTATCCGGCGGCTGCTTTGTGCATGATTGGAGCTTTAAGCCTTTACATTTTCAGTTTAGGTGCTTTCAACTGGGGCCTCTCGACTCTCGACATTTGTTCTTCTTACACAGATAATGATAATCATACTTAAACAATAATATGAATTATATAACTGTCCAAATGACTACATGGCCTCAATAGAGACGTCTGCTAAGTCTCATTATCAGGTGTTTGAGTAAGACAGTGGAAGAGATTGAGTCCAGGTCATACGTCATTATTAGCCTAGGCACGAATCGGGTCAGCACTTAGATTAGGTGTTGTACACACAGAGGTATTATTATCTTTGCTGATAACAATGATACTACGTGATACCGCGAAATCAGAGGGTGGTAAAGATTAAGATGTTTATACTGCGTGCGGTGTCATTATTCTACATGTTATATTATGTTAAAATTGATGTAATTTATTGATAGGTACATTTACGCTGTAAAATGCACGTAAAACAGACTTCAAAGAAAGTTCTATTTTCGCGATAAAATCTGTACGTTATGCACAAAACGTAAGCATTCGATTTTATTAAGACCCATGATACTATGTATACAAAATGTGTAAAATTACGTTAAACATAAACACGGTAATAAATACGCCATGATATTCAGGGAACGTTACATATTTCCTAGAAAAATTCCCGGCACTCTTACTTTACAGTTTCAAATATCATGAATTTCCTTAACCTACGTATGAAAGTCCTTGTAGTTGCCAAGCCGATTTTTATAACGAATGAATAGTTTTAAAAGATGACACAGCTGTTAATGAAGCATAATGCTGTTGTAATAATGTACTTGTAACCTAATGTTTGATACAGGTGGCCCATATTGGCACACGGGCCACGGCATATGTGTTCACCGGTTAATAAAATATGGCACAAACGTAGTGTCACGCTCTTTTACAATAGTGAAAAGAATCGTATTACAATATTGATGATAATAATTGGAACGTTTTCGTCAGATTTTCCACTTTATTTGCAAAATATTGTTACCACGGGTTTTTTAGTCTCGTTACTGTAAACGATTGTCACGTCCGCACTTGCCACCGTTAACTCTTTTGTCTTTATATGTAGCAGTTTCATTCATTGTGTGGCCATATCATTGTTTAAAACGCCATAACCGTCAAGAGAGAAACTGCGTTAAGTCGTAAGATAAAGTAGGGTAAGTTTTAACTCTTTGTTTCCATCGTATAACGTTAATTATGGAGGCATAAAGCGTCTCGGTAAACATTTTTAACAATCCGTCATGGCGCCGGTTCCCGCCTCCCGTATGAAGGAGCCAAACAAAAACAAAAGAGTATCGAGGTGCTGGCGCCTGCGTTATCGTGGCACGTGGGACGCTGGGCCCTACGCCCTTTGATTCTTATTCCTAAAATACATTCCTTCATAGAAAGGCAAGGCACGTCTTGTCCCTACTATTGTTTCACTTCGCTCTTTTAGCATAGCAACTAAAACATTTCACTGTGGGAATTACTTTACCAAGTTTTCAACTTTCATGTTCAAATTATAACGACAGTAATGTATGTGCATCTTTGTCGGGAAGACCGCTTATTTATGGTTTAAAATTGTAAATAACTCTACAGCCTGTCAATCATTCGTGTTTTGTCGCGATGCCGACGAAGAAAGCTCTGCCTTATAAAGAGAAGCAGTCAGCTATTTGCTGTTCGACGCTCAATGGGGCCAGTTTTTTTTGGCATCAATAAAAATTATATCATATCTCAATCTCACGCATCTGTTTCTTGTAACGTTTTATTATGTTAATATGTCCCATTGTCACTTCATTAGCAATTTTACGTGTTCAGATTCACATTTATTTTGTTTTAACCGGTATATTTGTGAGGCAATCGTCCCCTGACATAAACTGTGTTGTTTTAGTGAATGGATTTCATAAAAAGATTACTATATCTCTGGGACGTATTCCCAAATTGTGTGTACACACAGAGTGAGGAGATAATACGTAAAAATTATGAATAATTATATAACCTACGAGCCGGCTCTCAGATAGAGATAGCGATCTATAGACAGCGGTCGCGTACATCGTACGACGCTACACGTAGGAGCGTCTCGCGCGTCTAATTATTTTAACGTAGCTATCTATTTAATTTTAATACTTCATAATTATTTTTAATTACTTTTAAACAATTTACTTCAACACAGTTATGGTAAGTGCCAGTCTTTGTAGTTTTACCGGTAAATATCTCCTAATAATACTTATACCAAGATAGGGTTGTATAAATATTTAAATGTCATCTCATAATTTTTGTGTTCGTAATTATTTTTTTAAATATAGCTTCTTCAATATTGTGACATTTAAGTTGTCCGGTGACTTTTAATATAATGTCTCATTCATTAAACAGAAAACCAATAAATAATATCGTATATAAAAAATCCATTGACGAATTTAAAGTAGATGGGCAAAAAACGTGGTGCGAATCGTGATCTAATAATGTATATTTTTTGTTCCAGGTAGTGTATGATGACAAAACGGCTCAGGAGACGGATGATGAGCACATTATCAATATCCAACTACAAGCATAAAGCTTCGTAAATGTTACGACGAAAATTAGAACAATCATTTTGTCGGTAATAGTGTGGTGAATAAAATAAAGTGAAATTCTAAGACTAATATTTTTAAACGTGGACTCAAAATGCGTGTAACTGAGTGTCGGGTGCTGAGAAAGATGGATGTGCGGTGTTCGTTGTTCAAACTGTTATTGTTTCAAATGCTGGTGGCCTGGTGCGCCGCCAAGCATGTCACGATAAATCTGACGAAGGACCCTGCGACTGGAGATGTGGATAAAGATGTCCAGGCTAGCATACGAAACCTATTACATACTGGTAAGTACTCTTTTTATTTTTGTATGGCGTCCTTCGTGTTGTCCAAAAATTGTTGTCTTGTTTGTCGGTTTCGTCACACAATCAACTCTTAAATGTGTGAAATCCGAAAAATAAATATTACTGAGTATTTATCGTACTGGTTAGGATAAAAAAATAGAAAACATGATGCTCATGCTGTTGAGCCGATTGTTTCAATTTTATTGAGAACTGCAAATTAACTTATTATTCTCTTTCAATAATAATAACGAATGACGTTGAAACAATGACACACTTTCAATATTTCTCTAGGCCTTGTATCAGCACAGAAAATGTATCTATGAAACTAGCCGTTTATCTATGATTAAAGCTAATTCATCAATTTAAAAAAAAGCTTAGACAAGAGCGAATAAATTAGGTATTCAGGTCATTTCAAGTGATTATCTAGTAGCTATTGTGAAGTCAGGTGATTTTTTTTATTTAAATTGTAGAAGAATTTAAATCGAAGAGCTCGTGGCTAAATAATAACAGCCGCTCGGGTCGATCGTTAGGTTAAGCCGTGGCTTGCCTAGGTTGGTCTGTGGATGGGTGACCGCCCATTACATTTCGAGTTTCCTCCGTGCCTCGGAAAGCACGTTAAGCCGTTGGTCCCGGCTGTCATTTGTAGATCTTTGACAGTCGGTATGGTAGTCAGAGGCCCAAAAGTCTGACAACCAGTGTTACCAAGGGGTATCGTATTACCCGGTACTAACTGGGTTGTGGAGGTCAGATAGGCAGTCGCTCCATGTAAAATACTGGTATTCAGCTGCATCCGGTAAAACTGGAAGCCGACTCCAATAAAGACGGGAAAAGGCTAGGCAGATGATGTGGAAGAATTTAAATAAAAAAATAAATGATGCCTGACGTCTGACAGGGGTAATGGAAGAAGGAAACGTGTTGGGCCGACCCCAAATAGAATGGTACAAGACCAGGAAAATAATGATGAAATTAGATATATTTATACACTTTCCGGAATAACATGTATATTTATAAGAATAAGTTTATTTATTGTTGAGGATAACATTTTTGGTTGAGGGTTTTTACAATACGCGAGTAAATTAATATTTATTGGATTTCTTAAATACTTACCTTGTCTCATCATCAGCCTATTAATGTTCCCACTGCTGGGACACAGGTCTCCTCTCTATGAGAGAGAATGGGCTATAATCCACCACGCGGGCCCAGTGCGGATTGGTAGAAGTCACATGTCTTAGAATTTTTGGTTCTAGGACATGCGAGTTTCCTCACGATGTTTTCCTTCACCGTTTTGAGAGCAGTGGTGATGAAATAAATTACATAAAGTAATGTGCCTGTCTGGGTTCGAGCCCACGTCTTACTGTTCGTAAGTCGGAGCCGCCACCACTGGGCCAATGCTGCTCTCCCTTTACCTTGTCTATGATAATTGAATTAATCAGTTCACAGTATCACGTCGTCTTTTATATATATATTATCCTTCGTTTATTTATTGTATGCATATTTGAGGTATTTCCATTACTTACACGAAGATCTTAACGTTCAAGAAACAAACTTTTCATTTGATTTTTCACAGCTTGTTACATTTTTACAGGAAGAAAAATCATAAAACATTTATGCATCAGCTGCGTTCCCTTGTTAATTTCACATTCAACGGAGCAAAATGGGTTAATAGTATCGTAGGCGACGTTTCAACCATTTGTCTTATTTATACAGTAATTGCGATTTTTAAATTAGACTATTATATAACGAACGCCTCTTAAATATTTTGTCTTGGCACCGCCTCTTGTTTTGCTTGGGTGCTCTACCATCTTAATAAAAATGATTAAATGTTAACGAGTAGACAAACAATATCAAAGGTGGTCTTTGTAAATTAGGTTGCTAAAATATACTATAATATAACTAAAAAATCGATTGAAGAATTTGTTTCACAAATCAATAAAATATAATTTTACGATAATAGGCCCATTTATTTAACCACTCTAATGCCCATTCACAATATGTAAATCAAAAGCAATATAAAACATGTCAAGGCGTCAGAGGTCAAAACTCAAATCTTCGTATAATCTGATCCGGATTTACAATTAAAAGTGACGCGTGACATACGTCGTGACATGGGTCTACCATAACCATCAGATAAAGTATCACATCCTCGGAGATCGTCACGCTAATCTCGCGGCTTGTTTTGTGCATGTCACTAGTTTGAAATACTGATAATTGGATTCGGAGCACGCGTGACAGCCACGAACTGAGAGCGTTTTAGGGTTAATCCTTATTGCCCTTTGGTCGTTATTTTACGAGCAACCACCCTAATTTTACGAGCTGTAGGTTTATGCAGATATAAATCTCTTGAGAATAAAGACGAAACTATACTGATAGTACCATAATAAAAAATAAACTTAAAGTTTTTTTTTTTTTTGGGACAAGCCCGCCACACTGTTCCCAAACCACTGTAACTCCAGAAAGCCAGAATCAACAGTGGCGACCACCAGAAAAGCGCCGAGACAATGAAGCTCGACGAAGTCCCAGAGAATGAATTTAACTGTCTTGGATCCCGCAACGAAATTAATCAGAAAAGTATAGCGGAGGAGTAGGAAGATCCGTAATTTCCACTTAAAGTATATAAATTACATAATATAGTTTTACAATATTTGTTTCCGAGCAATAATAAACAGGTTCGCAATAAATAACTATTGTAAAATTATGTACCATGTGATACTACACAACAGACCACGTTACACAAGACCTGTAACCACGAACATATAATTATTTTAATTACAAATTTCATCTACCGACTTACGACCACACCAGTAGTTATACACGTATTGTAATTTCGAACTTGTTATAAAATACTTGAATCTCAAAATTAAGTATCCATTTTTAGGTCGTTACCTACCGCATAAAATTGGCTTTAAGAAAGACTGTAAAACAAAACCCTAAACTATAATATAACATGGTATTGTGTTACTGAATTCATCTGACATGTTGCCGCACACTCTTCTACGTGGTAGATATTTTTATTTATAAACCACAGCTTGTTAAGGTCAAGATTAAAACTGCCCATTTCAACCGCAAACTTTTCGTTTACATAAAAAAATCATTATACAAGTGTCTAATTTAGTCAGAATCAGCAATTTCAAATTCTAAAGAACATCAAACAAAATGCTTACGGTGCTATTGGTAAAATCATACGATGTCTGGCCGATTTTTCTATTTAACTGAACAAAATAGTGATGTAATTTCTGCGTATGCATTTATCCGTTTAGACATGCTGGCTACATGAACGTTTGCATGACGTAGGTACCTAATACAAATGAACAATACACCTAAAGTGAATTAATTAAACGGTGTAGGTACTTCGATGATAAAATTAAGCACATCTCAAACCAATAAGAAATGGACGACGGAACATGAATTAACCAAAGCACTAATGCAGTAAGATGTTCTATTTCCAGACTTAAGAACACTTCAAAAATAGATCGCGGATAACGTAGAGTGGGTTGAACTGAAAGCTTCAAAATGAAGCATAAACGTAATCAAACCAATAACCGTAAAGCTGCAATCGGTGGCGGGATTTATAAAACAAAGCTGTTAGTGAACGACACGGTCGTCGAACTTTCATTCTAAATTCGTACCTGTACCACTATGCCCACCTTAAATTGACATTTAATTGCGAGCGGCAAGTTTAAAATTCGTCCTATAAATTACCTTGCTACCTAATGTTTGGTTATTATGTCGTAAAAGTACCTACTTAATTATTGCCCAATTTTATCGCTGGAAAGTGCAAAGTATAACGATCTTGATTCGCTTATCTAATAAGCTCAATATTTGCTCTGGCAATCTTATCAGTTAGTGCAGAAAAGGCGCGAATCTGTTGATCTTGGTGACGCGAGCCATGACGTAAAGCTGTCACTTGTCGCCCGAGGATACGCTCGTAAAGTGATCGTGCGCCTGATCACACAAAAACAATAGCTGAAAACATTTTGGAGTAGGTTATTTTTTTGAAATTTGTTTGAACATAGCTTGCCTCACAATTTCTTGCAATTTTCACTGAACTCGATTTTGAGACCAAATCTATCAGGCCCTTGTTTATCATTGGATCAGTATTTATTATAATGTTAGGCAAGTTTAGTCACAAAGTAAATAGTTACGCATCTTAGTTTTTTAACAGGAAACTAACTATTATTAAGACGTTTGTTCTTGTCACATCACACATAATACCTTTGTTTGAACACTCTGATTATGTACAATTAAGGGTGATGTAACACACTTTTATCGCCTCACACAAATTAGTTTTGTTGCTCGGTGACTTTGAAATGGGCACAGTTTTACGCATTTGATTCGCTATTTTAAAAATTAATGATAAAAACTAATGTCAATTATGGGTTGCCTTGACCGAAGACCCGAAATATAATGACGACCAAACCAATATGGAACCAATTCTGAGACGCGAAGATTACCTACCACCAGACTGGTTCCTATCCGGTATGCGAACTTGATGAATAATAATTAATTCTATTAGATTATATACTTATTATAACCACAGGGGGTACTCGTGTCTAGGTAAGGACTGTTAGATACAAATTCTTTACATGGTGAACAAATTAGTTACTGAGGCCGCGTATGTGGCGCCCTACAGAGATAATAAACCTTACCTATCTAGGTTACCTGCTTACGTTAATTGAATGATGTAGTATATATGGGCATAAAATTAATTTACGTAATCGATCTATTGCAACTCATTCTCAACATACATAGAAAAGTAGGTAATCAGTTTTAAATGTATTCCACACTGCTATGCACGATTGTACATTATTTCGCTAGAGGAATTGTCATGTCAGGTCATATTTTTTTCTGTAAATTCATCACGAATAATCAAGATCCAAGAAATTTTATCAAATGAGAATGAAAAAGAAGAGATATAAAAGCTGAGGCTATTAAGTCCACCCATTCATAACGTAGTGATGCGCTCTGTTGTCGCCCGGCAGGGGGCGGTACCTACGCACTGTAATTACCAGTAATTGCAGCCATGCATAACAACAGCGACGGTGAAATACTCAGCCCACGCCTCTCATTACAACAAACATTATTGGTTTTAGATTCATATCATAGATGTAGCCTACCTACCTACTCGAACACGTAGCTTACGGCTACTTTATGGAAACTCGGCCTATTATAACTTTAATAATGTACACTGGATACTATGATGACTATAATAAAAAGATTGGGCTTTGATTACATTTCATTAATTAAAGATCGTTTCGATAATTCAAAATTGCTACTTTTAATTTCCAAAGGAACATAATATCAGCAAATTCTTCTTCTTCTTCTTTTAAATTCAGATGTATTAATAAAATTCTGGTTTTAGTAAATAAACTCGCGCAATTAAATGTAGTCTGAGCAACAGTTCAAGGCAAGTTCTAAGAAAATTATCGCTCTATTAATCCATTTATCGTCTAGGGGAGCACTCAAACCAGCTAAGGCTTGAACAATTGTAGTTTTTATTTTAATTAAATTCATTTATATATGGGCCTCGGGAGACTAATATGGAGAGAGAAAAACACGAGGCAAGTAGAACCTGTGTGGCCTTAGCAGTCAGCGAGTGTCGAGTGTCTAGCGCCGCTCCGTCGCGCGTCGTCGCTGACCAAGCACACAGATTTCATATGAAATCGTTCATATGATGAGTGATAAGCTAGTAATTATGATTATCTATGAAAAATTGAACATATTACCGAGAACTTCGTTGTCTAGGAACGTGTCAGGCTAGCTCGCCACGGGGTTATGTTACGGGCTCGTAACGCCATGGATCATTGTGAGACGCATTCTTCCTTCTTGACTGTGAATCGTATTATTATATTGGCTATGGAATGTGGTGTTAATTTACAAGTTAATTCTATATCCCTTTAACATTACTGACACGTACCCTAAAAATTAGGACGGTAAATTAAGAGTTACCATCTTCCAAACCCATTTCCATTACTTTAAACTTATCTTAATTCGAAGTTACTCCTCAGGTACGCCCATATATAAAAACAAAATATTTAATGCATGAAATGTCATCATAATTTATTAGAGGAATGTTGTTGGTGTATAATTAGGGCGTTAATCGCTATGAGATATAAAAGTGCAGGGGCGCCCGGAGTTGGCGCCACGTTTAGGCCGAAGACGCAAGCGCAGGGAACAACATTACTTCATAAATACAATGTCATTAAATCCCTCCGCTCATTCTACGTGAGTAGTAGTTAACGTTCCATTGTATTTTTATTACATATTAAAAACTAGATTTTTATTTTTTGTATTGATTAAAATAATTAATATAACTTAATCGGATTTTAATTTGACATTAATTCAAGACAAAAAAAGTTTAAATGTCAAGACGCATCCTGTTAATAACAATTAGGAAATAATTTTAAAGCATCTAAAATTAGATTTGTTGAGCAGAATGCTGAGAGAAAAAAGGTGTCCAAATATCGTATGATTTTTGTCTTGCAACAGGGCACGTACGACTTTTATTTATTTACGACCGTCAGCAAAGTTGGCAGGTTATTGTCTGACGATTTTGTTTGTTCAATTTCCGTTGTTTCAGGAAAGCAACGTCGTTATATCCTCGGCGAGCCGAAACAGCAACGCCGTCAATATTATGACTGAAATCTAGGTTATGGCTGTTGGTTTCCAGAATTTATGATGCATTTCATAGAATTTTGAATTGAAGAGTTAAGTTGTTAATTGATTTAAGTAATTTCTTCATCAGCTCTCTCAATACATAAGACAATAGGGCAATTAAGACTTCTTTTCTACAACAGTTCCTTTGGTCCGTTTACGAAGCGTCTTTATTTAACTGTTACTAATCTACCTTTTGTATAATCACTGGTAAAACCCATACGTTCTTACTACGATCGTTATCACAATATACACTTTTTATTTACGTGCGTAATAGTGCGTATAACTCTTTCATCGTTAACGCCAACCGTTACTCCAACAGCTATTTCCATCCCGGTGCGTAAGATTTACAAACACAAACAATGCTGTAATAGCTTCAGTACGCATTGCCAGTACATATGGGAGTACATTATTATCATACTATTTCTTCTTAGGGCGTTTCAATTAGTCACAATTTTCGACCATCAATCACAGTTGCCATCCGGCTCGAAGGACCAAATTTTATTTTTGTAAAAATGCTCCAGAGTAATTCGATCTTTAGATTACTTTGAATGAGCCTTGGTCAAAATGAGTATAAGCCCACAAACAAATATATACATATCTCAAATATTAGCTTATAACTAGGACAAGTACCTAAGTCGCCGCGCCGGAGAACAGAAATAGAGCCTTGATTTCACAGAAAATTTATGATTGCTTAGAAAATTGCCCATGGTCCTTTCGTATTTGGATTCATAGATGCTTATTTTCTTCTACAGGTATCTACTCTCATCGACACCTGGACTCGTCGAAAGTGCAAGTAGTGCACCCAGTAAAGGTGACGAGACACGGCGAGCTGGTCTCGCACGCCGTCGACCATGCACATGCGCATGGGCATGCGCGCGCGAGGAGGGACCTTCATCATACGGAGCAGCATCAGCCGCACGTCGTGCATTACAACCTTACCGTTGATGGCAAGGAACTCAGGCTGGACCTGAGGTAAGAATCTTTCACCAGAGTTTACGAAAACTTTTGCATAGTATGAACATCACCATTTCAGCCTAACACTGCTAGACATATCATCATCATCATCATCATATCAGCCTGGAATCAGCCCCTGCTGGGTATAGGCCTCCCCTTTTTTCTGCCACACTTCCCGGTTCTGTGTGTCCCTTATCCAGGTGTTTCCCGCGACTTTGACGTATGCCTCAGTTCATTGATTCTAGACCAGTTTTATACAAGGTGTAACCAAATAATCGCAATTTGTTTATTCAAACACACAGGCAGAATAGCCAGATAGACAGGGTTAGTTTTCAATGACCATCCAAAATTTAAAATTAAGATCTAGATACCAAACCAAAAGTGCATTTTATATATTATTGTCGAAAAAAATAAAATAATAGCAATCATTTGAAAATGTCATAAAAATTTCCTAAATCATAAACCTAATGGGAATCAATGCAGTATGCGTGCATGCACCGCCAAATTGATGTGTGTGCTAACTGCTACCTATCTGTTCTTGAACTGAATTATGCTGTTTCAATATCCACACGTTCGCGTTTTAGTGTAGTTAAAATTTACTTTAAAAATGTTTTTTTTTTTCATTATATCGAAAATATTATCGATTCTAAACCATCTCTGAAAATTTGGCCGGTAAACTAACCTTGTATAATAAATCAATTCGAATAAAACGCCATGAAATTCGTAAAAACTTTTGTTCTTTCCTTAAGAACAAAGAAAAACAGTGATATACCCAGAAAAGATTAACAAGCTGTCAGTAATAAAAAACACAAAACTAACATACAATGTTAAATCTTTCCATATTTTTGCAAAAATAACAAAATTTACAATGTTAAAAGAAAACAAACTGTTTGTATATGTCGTTAAACTCAAAGCGGACCAAACAGATGGCGAAAATCAACTTGTTTTTAAACTTGTGTAGTTACTTCTATTACTTAAATAGATAAGATTATGTCTGTGACAGTATCTGGAGTACACAAAGATACAGCTGAAGTTCACGGGCATTGGACGAGCGATATCAAAGAGTACATTGATCGTACAGTGTTAACTGAACCCGCGGATTCACTTGTCTGAACGAAAATTGTTTTGGTATTTGTCTGTTGTCAGTTTAGACTAGAAAAACTAAAGCATTAAAATCAAATAGATTTTAATTTGATGTACCCTTTAAACTTTAGAGGGTACACCAAAAGGTTAACTGTAGAGTCTAAAGTTAACATTTTTTATATGCTTAATTGAAATCGGAAAACAAATAGAAAAATAATTTTGATACGTATCTGACTTTTAAGTAAATGGATTTAACAAAAACACAAGATAATCTTTGACTTCTTTATTACAAAAACAAGTGCAACGGTGCATACAAATACACAAAAAAGTAATCACCCTTTTGTATGTTTTTATTTGATTAGCCGCTTCTTATAATAAATCTTTTTCAACAAGAGGAAAATCTATTTAATTATCGTTGATTGTCTCGCATATTTCCGTGTGCATATAAACCATGTTACAAAAACCTATACTAACGTTTTTATTTAACATAGTAAGGTTACACGAGAACATGATTCCGATTGTCGTATCTCGTAGCGATAACCCAGGCCATGTGAAATTCGGGCATCAGAGGTATCACAATAGATAAGAGAGTAAGCGTGCGTCTGCGCCGCTCTCTGTTGCCGACTGGCTGGACTGACATAGTTTGTTTTTGCCGATCGACCTTCTCAAATATTTGAACTTGGCTTCGCTATCGTTCTGGGCCACATCGACGTCTTATTTATCTCAGAGCAAAACTACCACTTATGACAAATTATCTCCCTTATCGTTTACTTATTTCATTATGCTTTCATGTACAGGATAGGTTTAATTCTATCACCTGATTGTATTCTTGTTTTTGTACACCCACTTATCTCAATGGCTGTAAAAAAATGAAGTTGAAATAATCAATCAAGTTGAATTGTGGCCATCTGTAAGCCGGTATCGTAATCGTACATATTAGGAAGCAAATCTTTATTGTATGTATGAATTTTGGTGAGCGTGGTAACTAGTCTGCATAATAGAAATGTAAACGTTAGCTATATAGTTCATTTTAGTAGGGTCTGTCTGTACTCGTGATCCCCGGTCGTGCGGATGGCGGGGCGCGACCTTTTCCCCTTCGGGGAAACTGACCAAAATACTAATATTTGCATGAAATAGGAAAAACGAAAATTTTATCAGCCTAGGGTAACTTAGGAACAGTCACATGTGGTCGGAAGTCAAAGAAGAGGTTTCAATATTGTTTAAGGAATTGAATCGTGCCCAAGGTGTCTGCAGGCGCCCACAATCTTCAAGACCGATCTGGAAGCATTATTGCGAAAGTCTCTGTTAATTAGGACATGCCCACCTAAGTGAGGTCGGCAGGATACACCGAATTACAGATTGGTTTTGGTATTTTAGATCAAATAAGATTAACTGTGCCTGCAAAATGTCAAAATCTTTTGCAGTTCCGTAAAAATTCGTAACAATATCTTCTTGTCTGAAATGATGTGTTTTTAATAAGTATTAACCTTGAGACGGTCTGAGCCCGTTTCCGAGGACTATGCACATAAATCTTAGCAAATCTGCCCGTTGTGCGTCTGACGTAGCATTAATACTGCTGTCGCTACCGGCAATCACCAGTAGTTAAACAAATGGCTCTTTGTTTATTTTAGTCTTTATTGATTTAATCGCATTAACAATCTACAGTTTTAATAGGACATTTTTTGATATTTATTTGGCGTATCTTTTATTTGACTGTCGTAACAGATTTTGTTGTTTCTGCTCAGTCTTGAGATCTAATGTTTTGGATTGGTGCTATAAATAATTATATCAGCTCCTAAATGTCTACCATCGAACATCTGGATTGGTGAATCACAAGTTTTTTGGCACACTTTTCTTTTTTCTATTGCTGCTTGTAATCTTGTTACTGTTTTGACTTTTATATCTTTTTGGATCGACGATAACAACACAGGGCATTATTTTTGCGGAGAACTGCTATTTCAAAGAAAAGGTCTTTCATATAAAATCAAAAACTAAAGAGCTCAAAACCAACTCGACTCTTCAAATCTTTGGAGTCTTTAAATGAAATCTCCGTACTAAAGGACCAATAATGGAGTAAGAAATTAGGTCTGAACGGCCGATGTTGATCATGGGTATTGGATACAAGATATTAATTTCGGACATGTACTTGGCCCCGCGCCTAACCCACCGCACGCACTACTTACTCGAGCTCATAAATTTCGAAGGCTATTTCCGTACATTTTTACAGCAAAACTTGTATCCCAAACACTGAGTAATGTTTATACTTTACTGAGAAAAAATATTTTAGTATTTAAAAACTAGAATGCAGCGTCAAATAGTCGGAAATACAAAAACGTTGTAACAGATTCTGTTTAGAATCTAGCAAATGTAGGTCTTTCTGTCACAAAATAAATCACAAGACATTTCCTTATCTTAATTTAATTAGTTGTAATGGTTCAATTTATTGGCTTTGTCGGACAGACTATAAATCACACAACGTATAATGAAACGCACCTACTATATTCCGGCCTTTCGCTCTGAGAAATAAACATACGACATTCTATGTTCCTTGTTCGACAATCGTTTTTTTTTTCTAGACTGTTTTTGCTAACTGGTAGTAAATAATACAGCCATTAGAGACAATGATAAATTGAGAGACAACCAAGCAGGTGGCATGACTACTAAATTCATACAATTATATTTTCCACTAAACAAACGCTTATGGTAGTAAAGATGTAAAAGACCAAGATTTGATCTCACTTGATTACTCCTTAAGATAATGTTGCCGTAATAAATCAATAACTACTGTTAGTGTTACCAGCCGCAAAATAATGCTTAGTTTTCCTAATCGAGCTTTAAAGCTTGTTTTATCTTAACTTAGATATAATGAATTCCAAATCTGGAAGGCATAACAGCATTCTTGTGCCGAATAGTGTTAATAATTTATGAAACACTAGATAGTTAATAAAATTAAATTTGTTCGTGAACATGGACTTTGATTATGTACTTACTTCTTGGAGAATGGTTTACGATAATTGTTAAGTTTGTAATGTTATCAAAGACGTGCTTATTTCGCAATACTTATAAAGATGGTGTAAAAAGTTCACTTAGTCTATCTTATTGAATCGATCTAATCGTGCCAAAAAAAAACCAAGTAGGAAATTAAATTATCCCTTATCCAGACCAGACATCATTGAGAGACAATCTGATATCATTTAGTTTTTTGTATTCATGCGGCATCAGCATAGATATGTAGATGCCTACAATATATTAGTTTGATTAATTGAGGTGGTCGAGCTTACGCAATACACTCAGCAGTAATGTCGCCATCGGCCGATAGTAACGCAATCCCAAACGTAGGCTATGCACACGGGATCAGATACATGAACCACTCATTATTTCTTTCGAAATAGATAAACCCTTGCTCACTTGCACAGAGACCAAGATTATTATCATTTATTGCTAAACTATTACATCACAGCCACCGACATCTTCACGTTTTCAACATCAACCCAAACGATGCATATTGTAAAAATTGCCATAACCCTAAAAGAAGACTGGCAATCTGGCAGCCCCTTTTCCTTTTGGCCATGTCGAGAAAATTGCACATAATTCGAGTTCTGTGTCCAATTAATTTATAGTTACCGATAAGGAGTAGATAATTATGCTCTTATAGCTATTAAAGTTAAAGTTGCGGTTTCATAAGTAGCCTGACGTATTGATTTATGGCCGCAGCGAGGTAATGAGACAAATCTAATCACAAAGAGAGGTTTGTGCTTTACATAGAAGCAGCTGGCAACTAAAGTCATAAAAAAGGAGAAGTAATAAGTTATCTTGTTCTGTATGCAGCGGTCAGCGGATTATCAAAGCTGCGCGGACGCATCGGGTCGCGTTTTCGCCGCGCAATAGTTTCGCGGAAGCGTCGCTATCACTCGCACTCGTGTGAACGCAACACTAGCTAGAAGCTGTCCGTGCACTTTTTGTACCTACGCACACCGACTTGATTGCAGCCTACCTTTTTAAATAAGCTCACACTTTCTAAATAAATAATGAAAAACCGCCAATAAATACCTAAGGCGGTCTCTTTTCGGTACCGTTCCATTGATAATATTAAAATACACATGATCACCTTAATGCAGGCAGTTGTCACCAAACTTGACAGACTGGGGTGCGGGCCGCGCGACCTCGTCGAATTTCTTCTTATTCAGCAACTGGGACGCTGGGCTCATACATTTTTAATGTGCTGGGGACAAAAACTCGACAGTTTGAAAGTTGCTGTATGGTCTTCGAAGTTCAATTCATACATATTTATGTGGCAATTATTGTAATACAATGAACGATGAATATTGCAAGGATTGCACAACGTAACCCTACGTAGCGGGACCGTGCACGAATATAGTAATACCCAAATAAATGAAAAACGACTGTTTAATGCAATCTGTCAATAAATTATGCTATAAGAACATACGGTGGCTGGCGAAGATTCAGCTAAACGAAACTGTTTACAATAAGTGAAATAAGTAATTCAAAATACGCTATCATAATTTCTAAAACGTTTAAGTAGTTACTTATAGTTTTATTTAATCAGTCAGATATTTACCTGAAACAGCTAAAGATGGCCGTACTGAGAACTGTAATCATTACCGTTAGCGTATGAAATGACTCTGTTACTCTTGAACTGGATAATTACATGAGTAAGGCCAAGGTTAAACATTGTTTATGTATACAGCGATCAAACGCCTGAACAATTTTTGTATACAAAATGTTAAATTAACATGTGAAAAATGGGCCTCCATGGAATAGATCGCCAATGATTCAGCAGTATGTAGATTATTTTTACTCCAGGTGTCCAGGTCTTCTGTTATGCATTTATTTTCTTGACTTAAATTTAAATATTTGTAACAATTGGCAAAGTGCGACTCGATTCTTCATAATTCAAAGACAAAAGATCTCAGCACCTTAAAAATTGCACCTCAAAGATTAGATTAATTAATTCAATTGAGATTATGTTTAATCAATTCAAATCTTAGAGTCCCTCCGTGAAGTGTCCAATAAAATAATATAGTATTCTCCATTATATAATAATATCTTTTGTCAGGTTTACATTATCATAAAACCCTAGTATTTTGTAATAACTATAAACGTGCAATATAAACGATATAGGCTTTGGTCCTTTCACCCTACTAAAATAGTAATAGTTGTCGTAATTTCTAATTTATATGCAGTCCATTAGGTTTATCGAATTATAAGATTTTATAGCAGAGAATTAAGATTGCGAACAGGGAATGCTATTTGCCAAACACTTAACGAGTGATTATCGCAGATATAATTTAGTTGGTCGTTGTTGTTGACTCGGAGAACACAGTTAAGGGTACAAGAGGAAAAATGTTCCAGTAATTCGACCACGTACAAATAAATGCCTTATTGGAACATTTTATGGTTTAGTAGAAACTTGTACCCGTCGCGAAGGTTATTTCGAAAATTGCGCCGGTTATCGCCTGCCGATCGCGGTTAATATTTTTATCGTGTTAAATTGGACAAGTGATCGCTCCAAAGCGGTCTAATGATTGTTGTAAATTTCACCGGTGTTGGTAAATTGGGGGCATCGATAATAAATTTTCGCATTGGTAACATCGACACGGCGCGAGATCAGACAGGTTATACGTGCCAAGTCGTTAGGTTCAAAATGATTTGCATAACAATTTGTAGGTATTTGTGTAATTGCGACGAGATCAAAACTTTTATAGTGTTCCTTATTAGGAATTGCTTTATGATTTATTTGATGTTTGAATGTGTTTTATTGAGATTAAATAGTTTCGCTATAATTAATTTATATGATATTGATATGGTTTTAATTCTTACTTTATTCGTCTAAATGGTAATTTTATCCTATTGAATACACATAAGACCCACCTTCGCAGGTGTTACCTATATCTGCGTAGGTTTCTATTTCGAGAGCTAAAATGAAGTAACAAAAACACCCCACGCTTTTTTGCGATAAAATGTTTTTTTTTCTTAATCACTATTATTTTTTGAACTTTTAGAAAACTATGTTCCTGTTTTTGTTCGGCTAGCAACAAAAGCGTGTTTTTTAAACTATTATTTATTTAAGCAGTGATAGCCTAGTGGTGTGACCGTCGCGTCGGACTGCCATAGGTCTCGAGTTCGAACCCAAGGCTCGCACCTCTGATTTTCGGATTCATATGCGTATTGTAAAATTACCACTTGCTTCGGTGAAGGAAACCATGGTGAGGAAACCAACATGCCTGAGAGATATTTCTTGACGGCATGTAAAGCCAAGTCAGAGGCCCATGGGCCGTATAAAAACTCTGCCGCCAGGTTATAATCTTCTTCTTTATCACACACTAGCGGACGTCACGCGGTTTCACCCGCGTAGTTCCCGTTCCCGTGGGAGTATACGGGGTTAACATATAGCCTATGTTACTCCGGGTGAATGTAGCTTTCTAATGGTGAAAGAATTTTTGAAATCGATTCATTACTTCCGGAGATTACCCCCTACATACAAACTTACAAACAAATGTTACCTCTTTATAATATTAGTATAGATGATAAAGAAGATTATTTATTTTTGCTTTTTTAGTCTTGTATTTTCATCGGTCCTTGATAAGTGTGCGAAATTTCAATTAAGTCCGGTTTAAGTGGGTGAAAATCACGTTCAATGATTCCGTATCTAACAGAGATATACATACTTAGCTTTTAAAAGCGTGTTAAAATGAGTCGCAGGCCGCAGATAGGCACTATTATAGTTCCACATGTTGATAAAACGCATTGCAAGTTCAAGTGCAAAGAACTCGTAAGAGGCTGTAATAAAATAAAGGTTTCGCACGGCAGGGCGCCGAAACCACAGGGCTCTGAGAGATTTATATCTACACACGCTGTATATATCACCGTGCGATACCCGATACGATGCGAAAGCAACAGCAGAGTCAAAACAATACGTTTTTAGTTTTACCCTTTTTTGCAAAGGAGCGTCGGATCGTTCCTCACTTATTCAGGAAATACTAAAGGTATTACAACAGCTAACACCTACGTTTACCTTCATTTAGTTTTGTAATGCTTACGCGATGACATTTTGACCTATGTTTAACTTGAATGTTAAACATCTTGACATTACGCTTTTGCAGCGTTTAAAAGGACGATGTTTGTCGTGTTAATTTATAAATAGACGAAGAAAATATTCTTTAGTACTTTTCTGAGAAAGTCCCCTATGTACCGATTTTCTTTTGAAAACGCTCGTAAAAGTTCTCTTTGATCGTGTAGACGTAGAGCGTGGGTAGTTACACAAAGTAACGATAGATACTTAATTTCTTGGTTGTGTAGGTATCAATAGTGGAAAGTTGATAGAACTGCGCATTTAAGTACATGGTTGATAATATCAGCAAGCTTCGCAATTGAACAAAGAACTTGTATGTATTTTTGAAAAACGAACAATAAGTTAGTTTTTTTAAATAATCATTATTTTGAAAAACTAAGGAGGAGGAGCTCGTGGCTAAATAATAACAGCCGCTCGGGTCGATCTTTAGGTTAAGCCGTGCTTGCCTAGGTTGGTCTGTGGATGGGTGACCACCCATTACATACCGGGTTTCCTCCGTGCCTCGGAAAGCACATTAAGCCGTTGGTCCCTGCTGTCATTTGCAGATCTTTGACAGTCGTTACAGGTAGTCAGTGGCCCAAAAAGTCTGACAACCAGTCCTACCAAGGGGTATCGTATTACCCAGTACTAACTGGGTTGTGGAGGTCAGATAGGCAGTCGCTCCATGTAGAATACAGGTATTCAGCTGCATCCGGTTAGACTGGAAGCCGACCCCTACATAGTTGGGAAAAGACTAGGCGGATGATGATGATTTTGAAAAACTAACGTATTGTTCGTAGATGGAACTCTTTATTGGTATCTCATAAGATTTCGAAAAAGTGTAGGTGGCCTATTCTTCAGGCACGAACTACACAGTACTAGCAACATTAGGCGGTATAATGATAGTATTCCAGATATATTTGCATGTTAATCGCAGCTATTAGGCGTCTATAGCGCGTTTATCTCGTAAGGTCTCGCTTCGGCGCCTGTGTTGCCACATATAAGGATACACGTATACTTTACAAACTGGTCTAATCACCATAAACCAGCTTTTAAATGTTACGTAAATTACCCATTTAGCGCCATTTTTCTAGACTTTAGATAAAAAATAGATATTAATTTAATTATATTATTATTTCCTTTTTGTGAATGAAATACCTATTGTGAATTGAAACAGTGACTTACTATAGATACTCAAGTAAAATGTAAGGCTCTATTGGAACCAATGTGGTCGCGTAAGCAACTTGTTAACACATAAGGCTGATTCATTTGTATGCAAACAAGTAGCATCGCACGATATCACTTGTGAAGGTACATACTTTATCTTTAATTGAGGACGTGAATTAATTAACAGGTTGCTACCTCTCTAATACAAGACAAATTGAATGGCTATAAAATGATATAGCACCCAAATATTTGGAAGCTATCAGACTGTATCGGACTAAATGATGTTGACATGCAAATCGCGCATTGTAGTCAATCCGTTAACTTTTCAACAATGTTACGCCATAATGCACGCACTCCTTTACCGTTTGAAACAATCAATCGTCAATTATGACAGGCTAGTATATCTAGTTGCGGAGTGTGCGCAGACAGACACACACAGACATTTGTGTCAACACATAATCTGGGGCGACTGTGTTTACCTCTACTAATTGCCGTAATGAGCCTTATCTGTGTGCTCAGTGCCGTACTCGCCACTCGAACTGTTTGCTTCTGATCGACAGCCCGCGCCCCAAGGCTGATAATGCCCACAACAACTAAAAACAACAGCACTTGTCCCGTGTTGGCTTAGCGGCGCCGAGTGGACGATACGCGCATGTGTGTTACCGTGTTTCATTGAAACTTACGTTAATTCAGCAATTATTATCAACCGTTACGTAATCTGCAGGTTGTTGACCGAATACAACCACCAATAAAATTATTCAACGCCAATTACTGGCTCATAAATTATTGTCACTTACAGTCAATAAAATAGGACATAAAGGTCGGTTAGTTACAAATACAGTGAGCAGCCGTATATCCTTTCCTTTTTCTGCGCTTAATATATCGTTACATTCCACAATTGCAGCATTCTGCCCGGTATCTAAGGCCGGTCCATACTGTACGATAAATCTTGACCGTGTGCCAGTGCGAAATCTACTTTTTATGGTCGTCGCGGCTATCGCCATAGTGGACAGATTCCTTGGACGATATGCGATTAAACCGCAGTTTGAATTTATGGCCATCGGCTGGAGTTTTTCAATGTTCGATTGTTAGTTGAAAGCAAAAATAAAACAAATCCAACGATTCACATGAAAATTACGATAGAACGCTCTGCCGGAATGTTAATCACACTACTTAGTTTCATAAACAATCGAGAATCATCTGTTGTCTAAGTATAGTTTGCATGTACCTAATTTATTCTTGTTTTATTTGCGGAGTACCTAGTCACATAGTTGTGCGGCGCGCGCAAGAATCCGAGGCTCGCGGCGTTGAGCTGAGAGCTGGTGGTAATCTGCCTGGACCTCGTCGAATAAGGCTCGCCTTCCGGCCGAGAATCCCAATTATGTCGTTATAATCCTACAAGGGTAATACATCAGTAAAGTAAAAACGAGGAAACGTGCAAATATTTTACTGTATTTGAACTATGCGAATTGCTGGAATTGTTGAGGTCTAATGAGAAGGTCTAATTAATGTTCCATCTAACATAACATGACGGCTATGCAGATAAGTCTTCAAGGCCTTAGAACCATTACACCAGTTAATAAAACCCCTTTGTTCCAGGCCATCAGTAACGTTCATCACGCCTTCGATGGTGATCGAGCGCCATAGCGTGGGCAGTCGAACTCGGGAACATCCACACTCCAACTGGACTTCGTGCCACTACACTGGCTCCGTCAGGGGACAGCCCGCGTCCAGTATTGCGCTGTCAGCTTGTGATGGACTTGTGAGTATCTTGGCTATATTTTCCACCATAGCGGAGACGTGTGGGAATCGACCAATCACATTAGTTAAACACCACATCGCGTCTCTAGTGTCTTCTGTGATTGGTCGATCTTGCACGTCTCCTCTGTTAGAGCACCAAACTTTAGTGTTTAAGTTCGCTTACATTTTTGACTGGAACAACTTTCGGCTTTACAAAAAACAATGAAACTTTTAGCCACCACACTTGGCGGGTGTCAATGTCTACCAAATTATTGGTAGGCGAACTGGTGGTGGAATGTATTGAGGCATTATGTGTTACTTCTTTGGATCTGATAGAGTTTTTTAGTGTCATCATCATAAATCGTTTATTATTCTGTAGTCAATTTACTAAAAGATTTAACTGATGTTGGATATCGCTTCAAAGCAAAAATCACTACCGATCAGCACTTTACATTTTGTTTTGTCAAGATTAATTTCGATTTTATCTTAAATTGCCTGCCGATGTCGTGCACCTTTTAGAGAGGGATTTAGGGGTTTAAATTGGTGCCTGAGCATACAAAAGATTATTGGCCCTTATCAGTGTCCCAAAATAAAATACGACAGCATTTAGCTGGAAACGAAAACACCCGCCAAGTTAGTTGTAACTTAAATGTTTTAGCATTCATTTAGACACAGTAAAACAAAACCAGAGTTAGCCAAATGCTACGTCAACTAGTCAAATGTCTAACCTTTTTATGTCTACGGAGAAATCGTTAATTTTATCGTCAGATATAAATAAACGGAATGCAAGATAAATCGCAAAGTCTTCGCCTCAGCAGCGTGAAGGTGTACAATAAAATATATTTGAAACAAAACCGATCAGTAGGTACCAGGAATTCACCAAATCAATCAGGCAAACAAACTAAATTATGTTGGTACCTACGACCTATACGTAGTTACGTAGACCCTACCTTGGCATGTGTGGACCGTCGTCATGGTCTTTTTTACTTTGCGCAAGATTCGAACCTTTGATCTCGGCTTGCATTTTAACACTTCTTTTTTGCAATTGGTTTCTAAGCTGAGCTTCATCAAAGGGATTCCTTGCTTTGTCTTATAAATTAATAAAAATAACAGCAATAAAGTAAGTACGGACCCTTCACGAAGGCGTCAACCAAGCATTCTGTACATCAAACTAAGTAACCCTAAAATGATTGCTGTGAAATGACTTCTTTTTGGGGTGAAAAGTCACAATTTACGGTAAGACTCAATGTAAAACATTGTGCTAATAGATGTATTGAATAGTAAACGGTTCATGGAGGTATTTCAAGTAAAGTTATTATAGCCTTAGGAAACTAGTTTTGAAAAAAAAACCTTATGAAAAAGTTGGAACTTTGATCTTCAATATCTACGAGAAGGTGCCCAGGTATGGTCCAGAACAAAAAAGAATATGGCAATGATGGGGGAACAAGTGCCTTTCGGTTTACATCCTTTATTTATAAATTTATATTATATATATATATATATATATTATAATTGTAATAAATAATTTGGATACACTTTTTATAGAGCTTTAGTCTATTCACCCAAATTCAGAAATTGCGCCATAAAGCTAGTTAAATAGACATGGCGCCAATTTTATTGATACTGGGTAGTAGGTATTGGCCTTGGGTTAGTAGGTAGGTAACATTAGAAACTAACTAATGATAACAAATTAATACAATAAAACAAATGGACAAAACAAATAAAAATAAAATGAACAAATGAGTCGCCAGATGTCAGAGTTCATTCACCGATAAGTATTTTTTGGTTTTTCTTGTATTCAGAATAACTGTTTCTACAATCTTAACGTATAACGATGTGTGCTCTGGATGGAATATCTCTGTAATTTAATCTATCATTTCTTGAAATCTCGTGTAACTGATTAGACAGATAATTAATAGTGTGGTCATTTTAAATATGAAAATGCGAAAGTTGGCGAGGAATGAGAGGATGGATGTTGGCACACAGACAGTTCATAAATTGGATTCACACATAGGATACCTTTTATCCCGGTAGTATAATAGAAAAAAGTTTATTAACAAGTAAACGATAGTAGAGAGAGTACAGAGAGAGAGAAAGAGAGAGAGAGAGAGTCGAGTAGTTGATTACTTACAAACTTCAGTGTAGCCCTGGCTCTTGTAGTAAAAGTTCCTGTATCAGAAGAGCCAAAATCCTGTAGGACAATTACGGAACTCCACGCTTAAGAGGCGAGGGTTGGTTCTATTCTACTCTGCCGGATACCACACTGCTAATAAAGACACAGTCACTACCTTAACAATATGTTTGATTTACAAATTATTTTAGTATTACGTTTGTATGAACTACGCATCGGTCGCCGGCCACTTAAGCTAGTATATACCTAGTCTGTTAATAAAATTATCAGTCCTAAAATTAAATATGGCTATGAAACTCTAAACTGTAGGTACTGCTTATTCTAGATTTTTTTGTCGCGTTTTTTTTGTGTGTCCCGAGACTCCGAGACTAATGACTTGGTTTGGTAGACAGATGAATGAAATTGTAGGTATACAGTCTCGACATTTACATATTTTTATTTCTAAATTTAATTTATGTAAATAGAACTTCTCCGATAAAATCCACTTATTTGCCGTAAAATAAAAATTCGGATTTAAATACTTTTTTCCTGCTGTAGGTTTTTCTAAGAATAGTGTTTTAATTGAAATTAACATAATGATTTTTCCTAGATCGATGTTTTATTTGATTATTAACATTTTAGCCTGGGGTTTTAACCAGAGCTACAAATACATATTTAAGCATTTTTTTATGAAAAGTAGCCAATAAAAATGTTCACAAAACCATTTAGGTCATTAAAATAATTCTAGATTTCTGTAGAAGTTATTTATGGAAATTGACTAAGGTAAATAACCTGTGTAAATTACTTTTATTGGAGGCCAAGAGTTTCATGAAGCCTTGAATTACCATTCATATTTCATTTTCATTAAATTTATTTTCTAAACGCTTTGTTGCCTTCTTGGCTGACTCTTTGAAAGCTTCATTCATAATTTTATTGATGTAATGTAAGCTTTCCTCAAGTTTACTATAAAGCTATGTCAAACATTAACTTTCATATTTGACGACTAACTGTTGCGCGCGACCTCCGTCCTCGTAATTTTTAAAAAAACATTATCTTTCCCTATTTGAATCGATTTTTTTTGCTTATTCCAGGGGTACTATTTTTTGCACTAAACCCTAATTCTTTTTCTAAAATAAAATAAAAAATTAAAGTAGCCTACTCCTTATAACATCAGCTATCTGCCAGTAAAAGTCCCATAAAAATCAGTCCAGCCGCTTTGGAGATTAGCCGGAATAAACAGACAGGCATACCGACAGACAAACAAAAATTTAAAAAAATGTTTTTTTGTTATAAATACGTATATACTTTCTATATTATATATTCAGTAACCGGTACCGGGTATCGTATTACCCGGTACTAAATGGGTTGTGGAGGTCAGATAGGCAGTCGCTCCATGTAAAATACTGGTATTCAGCTGCATCCGGTTAGACTGGAAGCCGACCCCAACATAGTTGGGAAAAGGCTAGGCAGATGATGATTATATATTCAGTAAAAAGTTTATTTATTTGTAAATATAAACTTAGTGGAAAGTGAAACTATGATTTAGTGACAGCCAGTCAGCTTCGGGTTTCGAAAACTAGTGTTTAGTTAATTACTTTTCGACGATTACCCGTTTATTGACAACTATTTGGCATAAATTAGCAATAAAACATGCTTTATTGATTGGCCCGTTTATGTCTCCATATGTTATATCAACACACTTAATAGGTAATTTCATCTAGCATTGAAAACCTTTGAATTTATAACGTTCTTTGTAGTGAAATGAATTATGTTCTGAGAGATATATCGGTGGGAGTTTACTATTTTTGGCGATCGGCAATTCAAAATAAAATTCAAGGAAGCCGAGTATCCGTTTGAGCTCAAAATTACAATTTCAAATCCCCAAAAATTCTAAATCTATCTAATTTTATTTGCATGTTCACATATTCAGCGCGCTTTAGAATAAAATGAGAACGATGACAAAGAAAATCCAGGTACAGAGCTCTATCGTTTGTTATAATTAAAAATATACTTCGTACATTAAAAATAGTCGGTTGATGACACCTAGTGTTAGTATTATTAGCTAGTGGGTCATCGACAGATGACTTGTAAAGCTTTTGATGCCGCGGGGCAATGCGAGCATGGCGGGCAGGTGCGCACGCGCGTCGCACGTCATCTCGAACTAAACGGTTGACAAACAGCCAACTATATGAATAAATATTAAAACCCTAATGATACCTCCTTAAACGATTTATTACTAATCGACTACTACGATATATATCGCTGAACATAAAAATAGTCTACCGCTTAAAATATAAAAATTTGTTTATTTTATTCATAACTAAAATGCTTTATGACCCACAACCCAGCCTTGATTTGAGTCTGTTGCAAAAAATTAGCATAAATTAGACGAGTTAGTGAAAATTTAACTACCGAATGAAAGTGGGCGTCGTTTTTGGCGCGGTTACATTTATTTATGTGTTTTGACATTGTAATTAGTACTAATTAGTATGATTGTACACACATGTAGGTAGATATGTTAATGATTGATCGGTCAGAAACTAAGTGATAAGAGTACCTTGTCATGCAAGGCACAATTACTCCGGTACAAAAATTGTAATGTTAATTTTTCGATTACCAATTTTTGGCTCGTAGCGCGTAGAGATTTTGACAAATGCAATAGTTTAGATGGCTGAAAACAAGACTTTATTTCAAAATAAGTGTCTTTAGGTTATGTTTTCAATATTTTAGCAATTGGGACAGATTTTAAAATAAAATAAAAAAATGTGGTGTCTCATTTTTTTTGGTAGGTTTGATTCCGACTATTAATCAATATTACAATTAATCCAAATTAAATCGACATGTCGGCTTAATATATAATTTAAGCCATTCTTTATAGTTCACGTGCTACGTAATAAAAAAAACTAATTGCTTGCTACGCACGTGGGCGGGTAATATAAATTTATTCTTCTTCGAAACAAACCTTTTTGTAAACGATCGAGTCGATAAGAAACATGAAATTATAGGTCCAAGTGTACACGATCGAATTAAGATAATATCACGTAAACCATGGAGCAATATGTATATAGATAGATTTGTAATAAATCTAAAATATATGATGGATGTTAGACAAAAAATATTTCTGCCTACACAAATATTAATTTTGCACCTGACTATGATTGAAAGCCTGTATGTTTAATTCCAGTCTATTATAAATAAGCTACTATCTAAATCATCGAACGAAATTCATGTAGTTACACTGCCATTATGATTATCTGCCAATAACTTTACTTTATCTGATATAAGTACACACATAATTACAATATTAATAGTCTGCGCTTATTTTTTACAACGACCAACAATAACTGAACAATTACGTCTTCATAATAAGTATCTAATAGAGTAGAATTTTCTTGTTTTACAACTTAAAGGTCGTAGCACATTAGACAAGCACCGCACCAGCACTGCACCAGCACAGCTGTTGCCCGGTGTTGCCTCGAATTTAGGCTACGGCGCGCTGCCCACCCGCGGTCCGCGCGGCGTCCACCCGCGGTCCGCGCGGCGTCCACCCGCGGTCCGCGCGGCGCCCACCCGCGGGCCGCGCGCCGTCCGCGAGGCGCAAGCTCGCAGTCCACGTACTAGTCGGCATAGTACGGGAGCTAGCATTTTAGGTAGTAATTTACGCTGATCGTTTGCCCTCTTGTTCATCGATTTCGAATGACTGATAAGTGAACCCAGCGTAAGCTGACACACCTGCGGTGGGTGGAGGATTGGGCAGTTACGGAGATGGTGAAAAAAAAAAAAGAAAAAAGAATTGGGACCATAGACCTACCTACCCCCTATTATGTCTTGTAATTATATTTTTATGTTAAGTGAATTCGTGGATCAATTCACCTACCCCACTAACACCCTTTCCGTTACAGTTTAAAAGGAGTCAGCGTAGTAGCAATGCTCCAATATTTTTAACTGTAACTGCGTCAGCTGACGCGTGACGGGCTGTCCACCGCTACTCAAGCAGCCGATTGTTGTTTTCGTACTTTTGATAATTTAAACAATCACTTTTTTTTTCATCAGGTGTACTGTAACTTTATTTTACGTGATTCTTTTACAAGTTTATACGAGCAGCTGACGCATAATCCTCCCTCCACCATTCAGCTGACGATTTTTTTTAAGCTCAGTATGATGTAAACTATTTATGAATAGGTTTCATGACTTTTTTGTTTGCAACGCTATCTCCCGGTCTATGAGCTTGCTGCATTTGTTTACGACATTGTTTCGCGGGCAACCGCGGGCAACTAGGAGTCGGCGCGCCGTAAGCAGGCGGCCCGCGCGACGTCGGCGCGCCGACCACCCGCGGTCCGCGCGCGGGCCACGCGCCGGCTCCGAGGCGCCCGCGAGTCGAGTCGTATGGTAGCGGTAAGCGGGGTGACCGCCCGCCGTAAGCTTTTTCCTACAGACATTGTAAAATATATTTTATGATATACGATTTAATGCTCTAATTCGAATGGCAAGTTAAATGCTGGGTCGGAGCGGTGCCGGTGCTGTGCTTGTCTAGTGTGCCATGACCTTAATAGCCTCGGGACGGATGTGCTTCATTATACCCAAATAGTTACCGAACAGTTTTTATTTTAGTTCCAACCTACACGGTGTTAAAAAAAAATCGCAGTCTTCCTGTAGTTGCTGGCTCAGTTAAACTGCCAACAGATCTACGTGGAGGCATTTTAAGTATTTTAAAATACGAACAATCTTCTTGGTTATTATCCCGATTGTAATCGGAGGCTGAATTCAGATGAGGGTGTGGCAGTGAGTTGGGTTATGACATCATGGCAATCAGTCACCTGAAATCATTTTAAGGCCTAATTTAGACGTACGACAACCATCTGGGTTGTTTAGCTCCATATAAAGTTACAAATCGTATCGGAGCACCGGCGGAGCTTTTCTGAAAGCTTTGATATTGAGATTGTTTTATGTAGGTATTGCACAATATTTGTTCAAGGATTCAATATTATTACTCGTAAGTTTTTTAGAACTTCGAACTTTATTTAACAGCTAGACAATAAAATAATACAAATATTACTTAGGTATAGGTTTTGTTATTTTTATTGCTGTTTTTTTACTGCTATATTATTAAAAAGATGCTTATCTTATATTAATTAATGTACGTTTATGCAAAACACCTACTGAATGACTATCAGAACGCTTATTAATTAGCCAGAACACGTCCATAAATGCTCGATCTTCTCTTTAAATATCATGTGTTTGGCGTTCGATTTCTATGCAAACTATTAGTAATAACACAAATGTTTTGATTTTTTCATCTCCTTTAACGTCTGTTTAAAGATTTGTAGCTCAAATAAATCCTTGGTCAAGGTCTATAACCGATCTAGTACGCCAGATAAGCACTCAAAACACAAATCAAAGAGCTATCGTGATATTTATAGAGTTTCGTTTACGACGAACACTATCGATGATAGATGCTTGCTACTAGGGATTAGTTTGATACGATTGTAACCACTTATCTATGTCCACACTACGTGGGTTTACAAAACAACATCAATCTTTAAAATCGTTAGGATGAATGAACTTTGACAGGTGAATGAATGTTCAAGTTAAAGGGGTGTCAAACACATGATATATTAAACTCGTTCATTTACAAGCTATCCTTTGTGTTTGTTAAAATACCGGTTAGAAGTGCCTGGAACATAAATTAATGTTCGCTTCTCGTAAAATATGAAACTGTTCGCAGCATACCCATTTATTTGCGAGAGCAAAAGTTAAATTAATAAACCGTGAATGCTATCATAATTACGAGTCTGAAATATGTTTTTGCGGTTATAATTAAATGTGCAAAAAGAAGTAGACGCAACCCTATGACCCTAGAACCTGCGAAGATTCAACATCTCATTAATCACATCTCAGACCATCATTTTGATAATGCCAACTGTGCTTAATTCTGTGATTTTTTATTTTACACTACCTATCAACAAAATAAAGGTTCATTTAATTGAAAAAGGCAGACACTAAAAATAAACAACCTTCATGTTTTTTGAACGAAGAACACGGGATTCAAATTCCGTAGAGAACATTTTTTTTTAAATTAAATAATAGTTTGTTGCCTGATTAAACCGTGTTGGGTATCAAATGATCAACCTTCCTAGAACTTTTTAAAAGAATACCTTTTTGAGAATTTAATGGTGTTTGAAGAGGTTGATTGAGTTTGATGACGTCACATGACATTCGCTAATGTTAACACTTCACTGATACACGCTTAACATTGAAAACTGCCCCGATAGCGTTGCATAAATTAAAAACCTCGTATTTGCGACCCACATCCCGTACTTTGCATATACAGGTGTTTGTTTAATAGCTAATGTATTTATTCAACGGAAAGTTTAACCAATGTTTCGGACTACTTAGACAAACAAACACAGGAAATGTGTGTCTAAAAAACAGTGTACGAACATCAATGACTGCCGGCACATCTGAAGGAGCTCGCGGCCACTTGAGCGGCGCAGCTGGACACCTCCTAGTGCTCACATCCGCGTCACTTCATGACCATGTTCACTTTCTACCTACAACCGTATCGCCAACATAATAAAATTGAAAGTGATACCGCTAGAGGCCAAATGAGAGTCCCTCACAGTCGTTATACCAATGAACAAGTACGATTTCGATTATTGAGATCGACAAAATGAGATTTTAATGTAAACCATGTTCGGTTTTATAAGCTACAAAAAGCGCGAGTCGCTTAACGACCTTTAGGAATTATGTACCAGCTATTTAATAGTAGTTAAGCAACGTTTGCATAAAGTTTTACAAGATAGCATCTATAAAGCGACTTGTATGAAAATGTTTCGATTTTCCGATAATTTGTTCGGCTCTACTTTATTATGAGCCGGAAAACAGCTTTCCACTCAGAGAGGCGTATAACGGTTTTAGTGACTCATAGTGCATTAAAACCAGCGTTCCCAAGAATCTTAAACTCAAACCGCAATATAATGTTGCGGCAACAAAATTAAGACTGCTCACTATCAAAGTCACACCAGCTAAGTGCTATTAAATAAAATTTTACATCAATCAATTTAATGAGATAAATTGCGCAGTACGACTTTCGCGGACGGCCTTCTGACGGCAAGGCCGGCGACACACAGGCTAGGCAGACCACTCCACATAGTTATACATAACTACAAGATCTCTTACACATAGGTGTCTTAGATGTGCGATTTCGTAAGAAGCCTATGACGTGACTGGCTACACGATCATATGCTTATGCTAACGGTGTAAAATAGATAATTTTATGTTGGAAACTATTCCGTTCAGAAATACATTTATTGCTGCAACGACACAGAATAATTCTACTTCATGTGAAAGTTTCTTAGTCATACTGATGCAGATGATAAATCAGAAATATTGCGCTCTAACTTGAGTAACGTTTCTCAGTTTTACAATTTATTCTAAAATAATTTTGTAAACATTGGCGAAGTCAATAAAATTCTTGTTTTAGACAAGATTTCATGTTAATTCAAGGGCTCTCGTCTAAACTATTTGATGTGGGCAAATCAACGTGGAAGTGATTTACTAAACTGGCGAGCAACACCTGTGCAATATTAATTAAGAACATGTACTTATAACTGCGCGCCTAAAAACCACTTGTTGTATTTGATTACTAAATAATTTTGTACGTTTACATCCTAATAAGTTCTTAAGCATATATATTTTGACCTTAAAATCAAAGCAAACAATTAATCAGACTTTATAATTGATTATTACTACGACTTGAAATATCGCATGGTTTATTTTTTTTAACAAAAGCTCAACTATTAAAAGGACATTCGTTTAGCTGATTATCTATCAAGAATAAATCATTGTACAATCTCGCAGACCACTAAGTTGATCAAGATATCCGTTCAGATGGAACAGTTTCCATTAAATTTCGCGCAAAGCCGCCTCTGGTTCGTTATCAATCAATTTATCTAGCTTTACTAGCAAACATGCCAGATTTGTTGACCCACTACTCGCTCGACCGGTTTGAAGCTCTCAATGGACCGTAGGCCATTCAATGTTATTTAGATGTAGGTATATTATGCTGATCGGTAACCTCTATAGTTTTTTCAACTATTTAAATAAATTATCTTCTAATAAATCGACTCAACAATATCCGACAACATTAAGTATTAAACGTTAATCTCCGCCGCGGACCATACTTTTCAATGTAACCTTCGCAGATAAGTTCCCAGATGTTTCATATTTTGAGAGTATCATCATAGTGCTTTATTATATCATCACGCCATCGCCATGACGCAAGTTAGATAAGCAGTCATAAGAATACCGAGGTTACCGACAAGAGACTACAGACGTTTGTTACCATCCATAATCAAGGTGATTTATTTAATAGGTGGTACCCATTTTTGCACGTACATTGCGGTTGTGTTGTAATTTATCTTGTGTTATTTATTACACTTTTTTATCTACAGGCGGGTCTCTTGAGGACGGAACACGGAGAATATTGGATTGAGCCGTCCAAACAAATCCCAAAAGATAGTTCAGAACCAAGACCGCACGTAATATTTAAAAGAAACGCAGTTGATAAAGTTGAAGCGTGGCATAGAACTAAGAGAGAAGTAGACAGCAGGACAAGAAGCAACACTCAAATCAAGCGAGGTAATTATGAGAAGAATAAACAACAACAATATTATAACAAACGAACACGACCAAATGCCAGACGATATCGCGAAAACAAAGAAGCAATGGACAAGCGTAGAAGAGAATACTTGGAACAGAGGCGGAGAAGAATGGAAATGATGAGGAAGAACCCTGCAGAATACAGAAGACATCAGAACATCCTCCGCATGGAAGAAAGGAGGCTACAGCAGTCAAACTCTAGAAGCAACTCGATTGAGAGTAGCAGATCTGCAAGTCTGACGTCATTAGAAGCGAGAAGGAGGAACAGGAATAAGCTAACTGATGAGCAGAGGATGCGAAGAATTAGGAACAGGCGACGAAGACGAAGAGCGAAGAACTGTGCAACGAAGCAGCCGACGTACTTGTGGAAGAAACAGAACATGATCATAGAAGAAGAAAATGCACGACACCATAACAACCATAGCAACAAGGTAGGCGGAATTTATAGACAAATCGATTTTTTGATGTTCTTATAAAATTAAATATTGCATAATTTTGCGTAGTCACATAAATTGATGTCCAACATTTGTCTATGAAAATCGTGTATTCGATAGAACGTTTATAGACAAAAAATGCTTAAAACCATTAGTTTCATCCCTTTTGGGCCTTTTGGGGATGAATTTTTACCATGTACTTTAGTAGTGCTCACCTCCCAAAGAAGAAACTAAATGAATTTTAAATTATATTCCGCAATTGCAAACGCAGCGTCTCTTCGATCTTCAGATTCAGACAAGGCACTCACAATTTGTTTCATCCATTTCTTTTACTGCAGAACTTTACTGTACACAAACATCCTCTTGCACATTGCCGACTGCTATATTTACCTTTGTTTACCCAAATAGCTAATCTGTAAATATTATAGGTGCAGAGCTACCCTCGTTACGGGCATCACCACAGCCCGGCGCACGCACAGCGCGCACAAGATGGCGCAAGACGTAGACCGCGGTCCGTGAGCAAGCCGCGCCACGTAGAAGTTTTATTGGTCGCCGACAAATCTATGACCGATTTCCACGACGCCAGTTTGGAAACTTACCTACTTACTATTATGAATATGGTACGTGTAAATCTTTTAATTGGGTTAACTTCCGTGTTTTGTCCCTTTCTAGAAACTATATAGTATATACGATGTTTTTTCGTAAAATCTAACAGATATCAGGAAGATAATCAAATGAACCACTATAATATCATCGCTTTCGTATAACTACCTGCCCGCTTAGCACGAACGCCGTAGAAACGACAGAGAATCGACAAATCTTTTGTCATTGAATCGACAAAATGACAGATGAACAAAAGATTTGTCGATTCTCTTTCGTTTCTACGGGGTTCATGCTAAGCGGGCAGGTGATGATCTTCTGGATGATGATGATTTACATACTTATTGTCTTTTCAAACAGGTATCCTCACTCTACATGGACCCTTCAATCGGTAACTACATAAAAGTGGTGATCGTAAAGATCATTCTGGTGGAACAGATAGAAGCGGCCCCTGATCTAGAGGTATCGTCGAACGCAGACATAACCCTAGCGTCTTTCTGCCGCTGGCAACACTTACTAAACCCAGAGGATGACAACAACCCCCATCATCACGATGTTGCTATCCTCGTGACCAGGCAAGACATCTGCAGCCAACACGATGCTCCTTGTAGGTACGAACTTTCATCCATCATTTTATTATTATTACTATAGATAAATAAAAATAGAAGTACTTTTAGCGGTAGACGATAAAAAATAACACTTTCGAGCGGAATGCCATCTGGTCTACCGATCACGTCGCTTGCTTACACTCGGATCTCAGGGGGCAACAGCATATTAGCATTTCTTTTTTACTGAACGCCGAGACAAGGTCAATGGCAGGAGCAGCCGTCTGTTAGCAAAGTAAACAGAATCGCGATGAGTAACCGACGCAAAAATAGAACACTTTCGGATTTGAACGCCGACACCTGGATATAGGTGTCCAACAGTTTCTTAGGCATTTCCACTGGCTGACGTCACAAACGATACCTATTTAATTAAAAAAGAGTAACGAGGAACACGCCCACATCTAAAAAAACTGTAGTTAATTAAAACGGAAATGTTCGCGTTTATATAAACGCTTTCCTACAGCCAGTGTTTTGGCTTACAGTGATAAATAGCCGGCACATTCTAGACTAGCTTATTTCTAGATCATGCGTTTTTTCTGCCGATTCAAAAACACACGATGCATCAATCTCAATGAAAGTGCGAATCTCGCAATTTGAATTATAAACATGTTATTAAATCATGTGTGCAAACGGACGAAATCCAAACACGACTGGCTTACATTTGAAGGTTTTGTTTATATATTTTGACATACGTGCAAATAACTCCACCTAGTTCCCGGGTGGATAAATATAAAATTAGTTTGTAATTAAAATAAATCATATTGTGTTGCATTTGGTTCATGTCGGTAAGAGGCCGCTGGCCTGTATACGCACATGTTGCATAACCGGCCGTGTTTAGTCTGTACGCTATTTAGTTTGATCGTTTACTTTGTCGATATGTCCGCAGAACACTCCACGCTCAGCACTCAATCAGGTCGGCACCACCGTGTCTGACCAAACACACTTGTCATAACACTCAAACATTCGTTCCTTATCAACACCTACTTTCATCGTGCAATGTTTCTATTTTTAAACAAGATAAAAAGATTAAGATACACTTACGCATATCACTCGGTGCAATGATTATTTTATCTTTTACGCAAACCGGGTTTTCTAGAAAGATTTGGTAGTGTACGATTTGACATTGAACGATTGCAGTCCAAACAGAGATGTGAGAAGTGACATTGGCCTCTTAAGTGAAGTGTACTTAAGTGATTTAGCTAACTGCGCTTAAGTAAGATGTGCAAACAGACCAATGGATAATGAGCTCTATTAATATAGAGCTAAGAAAGGCGGTAGTGCCACAAAAAGCTTTAACACGGTTTAAATAAATTCAGCTGCGAATAAACGCGTTAAAAGAATGCAAAAACAATTCATCAAGTTCACAGTTACGTCCACAATGATTGATAAAAAAACGTTGCCAAAATGCTGGACCTCTCGACAAATTGCTGTTTACATCATTATCGGTTTTTTGCGTATATTTGCGAATCGCTAACGGCGATGTGCCGGCCCGAGCGGTCACATCAAAAACGCCGACATTAAGGCCAAGGATGTTGGGTGGCTACAAATTGGGCATTCATTATTTTAACAAAAGCCTATAACCATATAGCGTTATATAATTACGAGTACAATTTTTTGGTCATGCGATGTTTTGTATGTTGCACAAGAAGTTGTTACAGACGCTTGTATATGGCGTTGATTTCAACCGCAGACATGAATTGAAAACTAATAACGATCCTATCAATTAGTTTAAAATGTTTTATTTGTATGAATCATGCACTTTTGGATTGTTCGAAAAAATAAACAAGATAATTTACCGTTGAAAAATGTGTGTAAATAAATAGCATAATTTTTCAACAAATAAATTGCGTTTTTTATAACCGATACCGAAAAAAATATTCAAAGAGGCACTTCGATTGGAAAGTAAGACGTTAACAATCCATATTTTAGTAACAACGAGACATAATGCGCGTTTCCCAGGCCTGGATACTATGGCTGAAGTAAAGCAGACCTGCCTTACGTAACTTCCTCCAACAAGTGTTTAAAATCGGATGTTTTTCAACATTAATCTTACCATGTTCACATAGACTTCTTAGAAGAGCAAGTAGTCAGTCAAGCCTTGCATACATGATGAGATAGTCAATGGTTTTTCGCGCCTCGTAAGTCTTAACAAAAAGTTTACAAACCAGAAAATCACCTCATTACTTCTTAGAATCGAAAAGCACGATTTATTACTGTTCAATTTAGCAAAAACCTTTCCATCAAAGAGTAAATAAAAACAGTCACGTAAATCTATATCAATAACGACAAGAAAAGCGGATGTGAAAAGGAAATTGTATTTACTATTGTTATCTCGGTAGATTAATTTACCATGGGTTTTATACTTAATCATTTTGAGGTTTTTCCCGAAAAGGAGTTGGAAAACCATCTCAAAACTTGAAGTTTTTAATTGGAATTTTCTTTTCTCACGCTTTCAACCCCTCAGCCACCTCCGTCACAGCTGCTTTAATAAACGATGTTGTCCATTACACGGCGTTGAAGCAAAGCGACATGCCGACAGCGGCTCCGACTTGTTAACTACATTGATTCGTATCCAGAGCACGCAAGCCCAAAAACCAGTGCGTAATGAATGCAATGAGGAAGCTTACTGCGTTCGGTAAACGGTACAAACGAGTAGTCGAATGTTCTGGGAAGGCGGCAATCAAAACACAATCGTCGTAACGGTGTCGATGCAAGCCCAGGGGGGCTGACTGGTGACTGCGCCCGCCGCCATGCATTATGCACGAGCGCATAAAAATTGCAATCATCAATATGTTTACATCTATGAATATTATTAAACTTTTTTCTGAGCCGATGACGACGTGCTTTTAATTTAAACTTAATGTTGCTTTTTTTTTTTTTTTTACTTTTAATTAAGAATTGTACTGCTCGTGTTTTCTGTAGATTAAGAATCAGCCATGCCTATAATAACTACCAAGCGAATTTTAATAAAAATACTTAACATATTAATTATTGCTTAACATAGCAAATAATTAAGTAACAATTTTACCCTCTACAGCCTAGTAATTGGTAGTTAAATATGCACATATTATATTATCTTCATTTCGTATTCACGCACACGAATCGGCCATAAATAACTTTATTTTAACTAAATTATGATGTTAATTGGGGGGCCTAAAAAAAGCTTGTAATGTAACAAGCTGGTTTATTTGCGTCTGTTTTTTTCTTACTCGAATGGGCTAAACGCAACTGCAGGGCTAAAACCTCCTTTTCTTCTTTTTTATCTCTCTACTTTAGGCTACTGTGGACTAATCCTGGTAGTAGGTCCAGCATAGTTCAGTTAACTGCACACACCCGGTGCTCTCATTACGCATAAAAGCTTCCGTATCATCTAGTCTATACGGGTATTAATCTCATGCATAATCGAAGTTTCTGAGTACCGGCTGTGGGACAAAGGGGCGCTCGTTAAAAATAATGATGTCGGTTAATTTTAATTCGTAGTTGTGTCGTGTCGACGCCACACCGTCTCGGGTGTCCGCCGGACCTGCGCATGCGCTTATCTCTTCCGCTACACGAAAACACGATCACTAATCTTATAATGCGCATACTTTCGATTAGACCACCTATTGATTGCCGCATATTATTGGGATTGCCTTTTTTATGACACATTCGGATCGATAAAGCTATAAATGATTAAAGATGGATGGATTGGATGGATTTAACATCCTTGAAATGTGATAAAAAATACTTATGTATATTAGTTTTTATACACGTGTCGGAGTAAACATAAATCCGTCTGATAAAAAAGGAATAACTATAACTTGACCGTATTCGATGCAATTATTGACCAAAAATGGTATTGTGGCCGAAAAATGTATGAATTCACAATGCGACTTTCTCCACATGTTTGATCACGCCGCCTGAAGCGAACTCTCCGAAGATCTCATGTTCGGGTTCAATTAGCATTTTTTACTTGCGATGGCTCATTCTCTAGTGGGCAACACGTTCATGTGTGGGAAATGAGGACCTGGGTTCGATGCCTTGGTTAGTCAAAATATAAGGTAAGAGTTTTAGCTAGAGTAGCTTTCTTAACTTATATGTTTTATAGTTTGTTTTTTTTTTCTGGTAAATTATGTTTTAGGCACTTTCCTAAAACAAGAAACCGCTATATAAGAATACCTATCTGACGAAAGTCTGAATCTGTAACTTGTTCGTGTAAGTAGCTCCGTCTGGTGGACTTCCGCTGAATCTTCACCAAACAGCTAGACAGCAAGGCGCGATGCCAATATTACGCATACATTGAAACAGATATTTAGCACCTACATGCTACACGTTAGCTTGTGTGACATAACAAAGAATAAGGCCGTGTTATCGTAAAATTGCGAACACTACGTATGAATGTAACTGAATAGGCGTTGTATTTTGAAAACGAACATTAGATTTTTTTAAAAGATTGATGATTGATTGATTTTTTTTAAGATTAGATTAATACTGTATAAATATAAATAAACTCTTTTTTTCAACGCAATGACAACATTGTTACAGACATCTTAAAGTACATTCAGACATTACGTACTACACAGATTAAAGGTGTCTAGCCGTGTGGTATCCGGCAGAGTAGAATAGAACCAATCCATTACACTCACGGGTGTCGTATAAGGCGACTAATGTCTGAGGCAGAACACCTTGCACCTCAAACTTTAAGGGGGCGTGGCTCGGCGCCTCTGCATGTTTTAAGCGAAAAAAAATTAAAATGGTCAGGCAGAAAAGACCCCGACTGTACATATACAATACAACTATACCATACTATGCATGTTATACTTATGTCGTCCAGGCGCCTTTTGACTGAAATCAACGGCCATTTAATTCCTCATTAATTTCACACCCGTTTTAAAACAAGTGAACAATTAACGAAGCGGCTTGATTTACGAGTGTTCACGTAAAAGGATAATATCCATCGAAGCTTTAAAAGTCATTAAAAGGTGATTACATGTTATTGCGAATTGTATTACAACAATAAAACGTTCGATGATTTTATCGTTGTAAAGCAGTTAGCAATAATTGTTCTTTTATAAATTAATTGCTTTCCTTGCTGAATGTCTGTAAGTGCAGAAACAAGCTTCATTTTTGGGAAGAAAATTTACTTTGGAATAGATTCTACCACCCTGAAAATCCTCGCCATTTTCAGTGTCATATAGACTAATTATTTTTACATACATTAAAATATAAATGAACATATAAATTTTTCAACTATAAAATATTGTACCTACGCATTAAAAACTAGACTAGAAATTGACTAACTAAGTACTTTTAGCACAAAATCCGACGATCCATCGATCTGAACCCTTTGAAACTCTTTCAGGGAGCGTGAATTTCAGCGCGTATCAAGTCTTCCACACTTAACCCACGTTTAGTACTAGCGCTAGTCAATGATCCAAATTGTGCGTAAATAGTAGCCAGTTGATACCCAGCGACCAACAATACAAACAGCACTGCTTGACCCAAATCCCAAATTGGACTTTTATAGCACGCACTGAAACGTTCATTAAGGATAGCTCAACTTTACAATCGACGCTGTAATTGGACAAATCATTCCTGTTTATGATTTTCCTAGTATTTACCTTGAGAATTTTAATTAGAAATGAGTATTTTATTAGCAGTTTTGTTTTTGTTTTGTATGTTGGTGGTCCTGTCTTTTTTTTCCGATACAAAAGACATCAACGCGTTATTTTTAATTTTAATATAAATATTTAATAAATTATTGTGGTGAAAACATCAAATTGGGAACAGTTGTCATATCAATTTTATCCACTTACAAATCGAACAGCATAAATCTTCGCAAAAATCACAATTACTTTAGTGTTGTGACATGTCGATAATAAATATCGATGTGTAAAATATTTTGATTAATCGAGTCTCGTAAAGTGGATATGCCGTTATAAATAAACATATTAATGTTAAAAAACGTTTATGTAGTGTATGAGTATATTGAATTTATTACAAGGAATTTATAGAGCTTTTCATCGGCTTCCGTGTGAGTCAGCGACGCTCGCGTATTCTTAGCCACCTATTCCCGTACGGCCGACTTCAAAGAATAAATAGACTCGTAGATACGACAACGGTCCCTTTCTAAATATTGTAACGTAAATTGAATTTCACTTTCATCACTATTCATAAATGTTATTGTTGCGCAACGGCCACTTTTCTTGAACTTTCCGAATTTTGAATGCAAGTCTGAAATCGATTTTTATTATTAACGTAACCGGAAGAAAATTACAATGAATGACAACTTTTACTTTTTTACGATGTGATGGATCAAATCAATAGTAGTTATATCTTGTCACGACTTCGCGAGTTCGAATAGAGATGCGCTTGCTACGTCTAGCGAGCTTTAATGAAGCCACGCCCACTATGTACCTGTATAATTAGCAAGCGATTAGGAGTCTCGTCTCGCATTCTTCATTAGTCGCTAATTCATATGTAAAACAATAATTATTTCCAAGTTTCCCGTGTGATAACTTTACGTGACAATTATTTAAATACATACATTTAAATATCTTCATAATTAACTGACAACTCGGACAAACAATGTTGTTTGAAATATGGTTATGAATATTTAACTGTAAATAGACAGTTATAATATTAAATATTATTAGGGACGGACAAAGAGATACACGAATATGTCAGAGAAAATAATACATATTTATTACTTCTAAATTATGTTAATAGTAATGATTTCCGAATTTACATATTTTACGGAATTAAAGGGAAAAATACATTGGACGACTGACAGTTATATATTCCGCATGAAAAGTTTTCTAATGCCATTGTTATAGTATCTGTGTCAAGGTCAATTTCCTGGTTTTTGAAGTTTTAACAAACCTACAGAAAATCCATTAGACTCTCTATGTTAATAGAGTTTACGTAAAAACAATGTAATGTACTGGTAATCGCGTTGAACAAGCTATGGCTTTTGAAGACATAAATGAAGAGTATGTTCTGCATGTAGATTGACCTTATATTTAGAGTATCTACTTAATATATCAGTAGCATTTGGATTAATTTTGAGTTAGAATCCTACTACAAGGCCGTTTTCTATAATTACTTAAGTGTAACCGTGTCAGTCAAAATCCTACTCTCGTAGCTATCAGTGTTTTTCTATAAACAAAGTTAGTCCTATCCGCGTCACTGACACTGTCACTGTCGCTGTCACTTTAGTCATAGAAAAATCAAAGAAAGCTTTTCTGTGGCGTTTCGTGTGTGTTGTGTTTCTGTCGGTTGTTAAAATAAATGTCAAAAAGACAGAGATAGCAACCTACCGAAACCGAACAGTAACTTATTGAAAATGGCCGTTAGTTAGATGGCTTGCCCCGATCTAGTATCACGGCATTTGTCGCATTTAATTCAACGCAGTATCCGAATCGCATCGTTCGAACCAAAAGGAATGATTTTTTTTGGCTTCACACGGACATGGCTCTTTAAGTATCCATTTTTTTTGTTGTTATATCAATATTTATTGATTTAACAGAACTTTCAATACCTATCATATTTGCATGTAGGATATTCACTCGTAGAGTTTTAATACGATATCTAAATTGCTAGAACAATATTGACTGATGAGGTACGCCTAATTAACGCAGGTTTCTTTTTAAATGTTTATGCCTATTTGCCTATACCTTTTGTTTGATTTAGAGAAATCATCATCAGCTGCCGTTACACAAAGCTATCCCAACATAGGCTACCTTTACGTGTATGTAGACAGAGAAAAAATATATATTATAATAAAAAGCAGGAAAAATAGTGCCAATTTATTCATATCTATTTATTTGCCAGTATTTATAGATCGTCTGCAAGTTGGCATTTAATTAAAATGATGTGTACTTAATATAAATGCACGTCCATACTAAGCAGTACTTATTTATAACCGTTGTTTCTTCACCAAATCAAAATGTTTTGTACGTATACGTAAAAATCACTTACGAACAAACGAATATGCCATTCTCAAGCTATAAGCGGACTAACAGACAGACATATTATGTTGTATTTGATACCACACATGGTTTTTAGTGGTTACTATAGATAGTCATTATTACGCTAGACAATAAATAAATACCGTAGCTATAATTACACCATTCAAGCAGCTAATTAATGTAAGCTACATTATAAATTGACATATATCTAGACGGTTTAAAGAAATGCCATAAAGAACATTGCGTACGATTGAATTATCAACTTTCTTCACGTATCCGAAACTTTGCAAATCAAAAAGCAAGCTCAACGTCGCTTAAGTCGTTACAAATATACACCATCAAGAAAGAAATGCTGTAAGAGACAAGATGCGATGACAAGATGAGATCATGATGTTAGATTCTCAACGTTGCGCTGACCGCTGAAGGTAGATAATCTAGTAAAGTGGGTAGTATAGTAAACCGTATGATTGTTGCAGCACGCTGGGAGTCGCGCACGTGGCCGGGATGTGCAAGCCGGACCGCAGCTGCTCTGTCAACGAGGACAACGGCATCATGCTGGCGCACACCATCACACACGAGTTGGGACACAAGTGAGTGCAGCTTTTAATAATGATTCTTATTTACACTTATGTTTAGGAATTTCTTGCTAGCAAAAGAAAAGCAGCGGTGAGCTGGTAAGTTGGTAAAGACCCCGACTCGAGTTAGGTCAGGTACAAACCCGGGCAGACGCGTTTCTTTTTCTTTATTAGCACTGCTCTCAAACGGCATATCCTATAGGTAATGGACCCGCGTGATGGATTACAGCATTTACAGCCCATGGGCTCTCATAGAGCCCATTATGCTTGCTATGCTAGCAAGAGACAAAGTTTGATTTTGTGTGGAAAATAGAGAGGGCGGCCATCGCATCGCCTTAGCAGTGTGGGACAATACAGACCAGGGGGCCTAAACTGGCTGCTTTATCAGAATCGTAGTTTGAATCACGTTAAAATTTTTAAAATTCTTAAAATGGTATTTATGATTATGAGTCATTACCGCCATAGCAGCCATTTTAGGCCCCCAGTTTAGTTAGAAAGTGAGTATGACTGTGGCTATGAGAAAAGAAGGACTAAAAGAAAGATGGATGTTGTACCTACTGTGTTGAAGGTAATTTGGCTAGACAGGTGGACACGGCTAAAAGAATATTGATTGGAAAGAAAAACTCGTACTGCGCCTAATTAATTCAAATAAATTGGGATAGGTACAGAATGTTGTTGATCATGATGTTAAAATCTAGTTTTTAGTCTCATAAAGTCAGAAATTCTTGTCCCTGAATTGATTTGTGCAATTCCTAGAATGGCGGTATACTAACTATAGTACAAAAAGACATCCTGTTTATAGGTATCCTATTAGTTCTACCTCAACAATTTACGACCGCAACAACATTTATTTTCTATCTTAATGGATAAAATGTGCGAGCATTCTTATTTAATTACGATTAATAGACAGACCTAATTATATAAAATGCTAACAACTGTGCAATTAGACACAGATAAAGGATAAACGCAATTGCGTGTTAATTATATTTACTTAACGATTGCATTTTGTCCAACTAGTTTCACACAACGTAAAACCCCAAGATCTTTAAAATGAACCAAGACAAGGCTCCATTGAGGAGATTTAATCAAATAAATAGTATGTCATTATTTAGAACATCCCATAAAAAATACGTAAAGATAAAAAACCAAGACGTAAGCATCTTTTATCTGGGTGAATTGCTTGGAAATAACATGCCACGTAATTACCTAAGCTTATAAATCTTTTAAAAAATAATTATAACAAAGAATGATAAAGTGAAAATGACAGTTCACAAGTACTTGAACGCACTCACATTTTTAATTAAACGACTCTATAAATCTACGCTAATTTGCGAACGCATACAATGTTTTTTCTGCATATTTTTCCGAATCACAATTCTTAGGCAAGTGGCCAGTATTATAAACTAACTGGCTAATGTTTGGCAGGTGCCTGGTTTTCTATTAATTAATGTCATTTGGTTAAAAATGTTTTTCTAGGTTTCCTTTTTCAAATTGTTTCATTTTTTTTTAATTTTTTTGTATCTAGAACACGTTCTTGATAGTTTCTTCTTGAGTTATTGTTTGGTGTCAAATCTATGGAATTCCGACTAAAAGATTACGCGAAAAGTGTTGGTCGTAGATGGAGTTAGAGTCCCAGAGGATTAAAAGAATATTTTAAAGCGTTTCAAAAGCTGTCTGAAGACAGTTACTCGGTGTTTAGCATTGATTATGCCCTTGAATTACAGACACGGCTTATTTATAGATTACAATGTGATTAATTTCCTGAAAATTCGATTAGATGACTCATCCACCATCGTGCTATTGAACTAGAAATATTAATCACAATGTAAACACACGGATTACATAACACGTAATGTACGGCTAGAGTAGTTACCACTGTGTTGTGTTTGGAAGCCACACACCCAAAATAGATGTCTTCAGTCCTCCATAAATTCGCCATAGATCTACTGAACGTTTTATATGCCATAAAGAATTTAATGTCGGATTAGATATGAAAAATGATTTAAACCATAAGCAAGATTTATGTTAACAGCGTAGCATTATCATTCTGAACTATTCCCTACTGAATCGATGCACAGTACCCAGGAATCATAAAATACTAATAGGCACTAATAAATTCTCATATCTTTTGTAGGTTTACGTCGCACAGAAATTTTTATTGTGATTTATCGATTCGTCGCTCACTCAAGCCCCAAGCTTTGTGCTCAAAACATTTTTATAACCAATTACGGTTTCTGCATAAACAGTGAGTGTGGAGATTGTGAATATTTGCCGCAGCGTACACCACAAACGGGGTGATTAGTTTGCACTGTTCGTACATATCCGTCCTAGATAAATAGGTTATACAAACATCGCCTCAGTGATTACTAACTCGTGAGTAGTCGTGAGTGATCAGCCGGTCAAAGTTTATTTGAGGTGGGTACAGTCAACTAGCGCCTTCAACTTGTCTTTTCATTCATGTCACCATGCAACTTTTGAACTTTTGATTTCATTAACTTAGCCTGTCCTTGATTCGTCTAAACCGCAGACGGTTTAGCACGTTTGCACACCTACTGAACTTTATGTAAATACGAATAAGTTAATAATTAATAGCCCTATTTAGGTATACCGCGAATCACCGTTTCATAATACCACATCAAACTTTTTCTTAAATAAACATCTATCAAAACGAACGTATCTGATTCCCGGGCGACCACACACTCTTATGTATATTTTAAATTTATTTTAAAACAAGTATGCGTAATATTGTTAGTATTATTTTGGAAATAAGTGCTAGTTTTGTTTGGCAACGGTTGCCGAGTGCTTCGGTTATCGGCACTGAGTCATGTTTCTGTGCCGAGATTACCGCAAGGACGTTGCTTTCAAGATAGAAAATTATGAAACAGTTGCATTGCATCCGAGAATGTAGAGTCAGTTTGAGTGTTTGTATTATTTAGTACAAACAAGGCGTTGTCGCTGGCATTAGACAACGCCCACAATCATTATACAAACACAGGTTATGTAATGTGCAAACAGTGCGAGTCAGCCATTGACCTTCTTGTAGACATGAATGCATCATTCGCCGCGTACAATGCACCCGGTGCATTGACGCCACACTATCGGCCCACACAAGTTCATTATTTTTTCGTTATCTTGAATAAAGAATAAGGGGTTAAATAATGAATTATATATTTGCAGGCGACATACGTGTATACGGGTCGCGAAGCGTGACTCTTGACATTTTGCGTTCATGTCGTATGCAACAAACACGATAGGTACACTCGGAGTTAATTACTGAACGCAATGTCGATTTACTTTAACAAAAATAAATTTAGATAAACATTAGCCCGAACATTTCTTTAAATTAAACCCGTCGCGGCGCATCTTGATAAAATTAATTGCGACGATATATTTCCTCCTACCAAAATACCGAATTAACAAGTTTGTTGTAACCTCGCGTGCCGACACTTCCGGAGTTTCAATTTGTCTGGCTGAGAGAAGCAATTATATTGATATTTTTACCCACGATAGATCCGTTTCGATTTATTTAAGATACTCAGATTTATTTGGAATTTAAATATTGATTACGAGCCCAAACTCCCGTAATCAGAGTTTTGCCAATTGCATTTTTATGTCGCGGGAATCGATGTTCGACGGTTTCCACGCACCGAACTTCCATTGATTTGTTCCTGGACTCGTGCCAATAATTTTTCACAGACATTTGCGATAAACTAAACGTATAACGCCCTGTGTATCGTCACAGGCTCACAGGTGGCGGTACCACAACACAACATAGATAATAATGAGGGATCCAATCTAGTGACCAGTGCCAAATATCGCGGCGGCTGACTTACTGACCCACTGTTGTCTATGTCTGGTCGCACCGCGTCTGGTCTACAAATAGACTGGCACCAACACTTCATTTAAATGTCAACAATGAAATAATCCCCCGGAATGTTTAAGTTAAATTTACAGAAAACTCATAGTGAGTACCAAGATTAGTTTGTTTGCTGCCGTTGCCATAGCAACAAGGTTCCAATTCATGTTCAGTAGGAATTCCAGGAAACTTTTTTTATAAAACGTTTCCTTTAATTAAGAATTACTCCTGTATCAAGGGTACGTTTACAATAGTTATTTATGCAACTGTTGTATAATGAGGGGTATTAAAACACGAAAAGCCGAGTGTGATAATAGTATCACATGAGTGTTTTAATACCTAATTATGTACAGTTGCATACAAGACTTTATCTACATCCATGATATGAATCCTCCCTAAAAGGTTCTGAAACCATAGGGTGTTGCAGTGTTCTAAGAAGTCTATGTAAATTCATGGAAAGTTTAATTGCTTGTATTTAATACAAACAAACCGTGTATAAGAAGTAATATAATTATTTACATTTTGGATTGTTCAATTATCAAAATTCACAAAGCTTGTATCACTCATTTTTGTAAACAAAAAAGTACATAATGCAATACTAATATCCAAATGTCGAACAAAAATGGCGGGATACGACGTGAATTCGAATTAACCTATAAGTTTTTTTTTTAAATTACGGCGCTGTGGTAGTGAATCGCACGTGCTAGACGTTCGATTCACTACCACATTCGATGTTCTTTTTTTAAAACGAGTTGCATAATGAAATTCAGTACAACATTATAACACCCGTTTGGGTGTTATAATGGTTATTATGTCACTGGCTGTTTTAATGTTGGCCATAAGCTATCTGTTTCAGATACCTTTATAGAGGATTTATAGCATGGGTGTAGATAAATATTTAAACTAAACACAAACAGCCAGTCCCGGAACAGCTACCTGTAGGATTGCCTGTAGGTCATACAAATATTTCTTCCATATTCCATATTGGGATCAAACGCGCGACACGAGGCGTTCAGGCATCAGCCAACCGCTTTGCCACTGCACCAACCGGCAACCGTGCCATCAAATTATCGTATGTAGGTACTTTGTATGTAATTATCAGAATATTTTATACCTAGTCATTCATTAATAACAACATTGGAAACATACTCGACTTTGTTTATAATTAAGTTTCCAAGAATAAACTAGATAGACCTGACAGATTAATAATTAAGATTATATACTTATTCTATCTACTCATAATTGACAATAATACGTCATGATAATTATACAATATTATTTATAACGAGTGAAGTCCGATAACTTTTGACTTTAAACTGTAACCTGAGAACTTTGCTGAACCTGCTGACAGCAATTACAATTAACTGTTTCCGCTTTTCCGAGAATAAAACATGCCATGCATAAATAAAATCATGTAAATAAATTTGCTTGATCATATTTGAGGTAAAACTAAAGATACGAACAAGGAACTCTATCCAAGTAGGTCTTGTACGGGAAAATATTTAAGCGGGAAATTCTTTGTGTGAAACCTAAACCTGAGTGCAGATAAGGTTATTGCCTATCAATGAGATAGATAGAAAGGTTTCTGACTGGCGTAATGTAAATAGTTTCTATTCAACGTGCTTTATGATATTACATTTACTGTGACAAACATTTGTCGCGATGTTTCGTTGAATCTCTCTTACGTGAAACATGTAACTGAGCGCGCATTGGTGACATACTACACATAAACATTCATGTGTAGTTTACGATCAGCCGTTGTGACCGTGCCTTTACAGAAGCGCCACCGTTCATGCAATAAGATAACGATTACAGGCGATGCTAATAGAGCTATTAAGATTACCATGTTGCTACACTGCCGATAAACGTCATTATCGTTGCATTAATAACGCCTCATGAATGATATTTAAGGCATAGATGATCCATCTGGGCCATATCGATAAAAACAATTAAATTATTAGAAATATCAATGGCTCTATACAATTTATTAGTGGCTGTTTCGTAAATTAATTGTGATGCAATGTTTCGATTTATTAATTTTATAAGATTCTGTATTATTTACATATTTTTTCAATTATTGACGGCTTCGGTCACAACATTTTAAAAACGTCATATTTTATTTAAATTAAACTAATAATATCGAATGTCGAAATATCAATAAACCACCGGTCTTACGCTAATCATGTCAATCTACCTATAAATAAAATAACATATCTTTATTGGACATTGTAGATAATTACAACGTTTATATCATCAAAAATCTAGAACCTGTTGTTTTATTTAAAATGCACTTCCTTGTAGAATGCAAATGGACTACAGATACCGCTCACACTTTTACAACTAACGGAGTATGCAAAACTGCATGAGATACCAACCTCCGACAATCTAAGTGCGCACTTCTTGAAGACTTGTAATGAGCACATTCTAGGATAACTTTATCGGAGTACCGTATACACATTCCACCTCCTACCATGGAACAGAACGGGCTGAAAATTGTGAGTCTTTCAGGACTGAAAGTTGTCTAATAATACTTACTAGCTTTTATATACTTTATTTTAGTAGGTATTAGTTTGGTCGGTGTACTGACTGATCATATTACATTCTAAATCCACTGAGAAGACTAACAAAATGATGAATGTAACTTGAGAGTATGTGAAGAAGGATTGCTATTAGTTAGAACCAGACTCTTGACAGTTGAGCTGGGTTTTATGACAGGTTGAAATTTGTATGAGAACTATGCCGAAAATGTGATGCCTTGGTGAACATTTCCAGCTAAGAGTATATTACTTTTTTTTGTCAATCTGTATTGTCCCACAGCTAGCCTTTCAAACTTCCCTATGTGCGCTGTTCTATGGCCAGTCTCTAAGAAACTTCTCTCGTCGTCAAGCACACAAGTGACGTGAAAACCTCCTTCGCCGACGATGCCTGTCTTCTGGCACCCACTGTGTGACGACTATGGTCCACCGGTCTCGTTGCATACTACAGACATGGAAGAAGTACATTTTTAACGTTTTTCTTTTGTCCTCAGCTTTGGGCTTTACCACGACACCGAGAAGATAGGCTGCCGTAGCCATGAAGGATCGACGATGCACATCATGACGCCGATGTTTGCGTCAGACTCGGTTCAGGTGGCTTGGTCCAGGTGCAGCAAACGTGACGTCACCAACTTTTTAGAGTGAGTGACCTAAACCTTCATTCATTCAAGATGTAATAAGATCATAGTCTTTCTAGTGTGAACCTTATTTATTGAGGAAAAAATACTATTTTTGATATTAAACAACGCAACATGCACAAAATATTGATAAAATTTATTCTTTTTATACTGTTTAAATTTTATTATTCGTTTATCCTTAAATTCGTTGACTCATTCCATATCAACGTGAATTCCGAAAAGCTTTTAAGTTTTCCGTTTATTTTAGGTTCTTCACTTTACTCAGTAACATTTAAATTGCAGCCGTATACACTACTTACATACTGTAGGTACGCCTACATAACTAATTTACTGAATGGTCAAGCCTTTTCCGTAGCGGTTTCATTGATAATTTTATCGTTATTGTGCCCACTCCGTTAATGCAACAGCTTCATTTAATTCCAACATCATTTGCACATGAAAGTGGACTCGTCTTTACATAATAGGTACTGTCATTACTAGACGACTACACAAAATGTTTTATAGTCTCAATAAAATTGAAAGCAGAAATCCTACGCACACATAAATAAAGATTTTGAATCGAAACTAACACCGGATGTCGTTAAACGATCTCAAAAAATTAATTAAGCATTAAATGTCGCAACAGAATCTGCATTTTATATCAATCCACACACGCGCCCAACTTATATATTTGTCATGATCAGGCAGGCTAATCATCATAAAGCATCATATTATGGTGCTTCTATATTCATTAATGAATTAAATTTAAAGCATCGTGATGAATAGAAATAAAACGAAGGCTGTTAAGAAATTGATGGATCTAAATGTGACATGTTTATTGCACGTCTACGTCTGGCCAAGGACCGAGCGTTTGTGAAACCTCGCGTTTATAGAAGCGTATTCGCTATTCGCGGTTTCGTACGCACAAATCATTGTAAAGTGTGTAAACGCGGTCGTAATAGTGCGAAATGCGCTGAAATGGATCCAGTAGGCGCGACCGCTGTTCTGCTTCAGCAGTTATTTGCTCGGCTACGTAGAAAACGTATTGTGCTACAATTTTATGGTCGACTATTTCCTAATCCAGTTGGAATGAATTTAACGCTGAATAACTTTGAACGACTTTAGGCATCTCCACATTTAATCAAACGGACCGTTTGTTTGTTCGTTTGCATACAGTTTGTTCTGCTAAACGGATTATAATATCGCTTACAGTGTTTTATGTAGGGGCTTAGGCGTTCTATAATATTGTCTTTAGGTTACCTTATCAATTAATTTGATAATTTCTGTTTTAGTGCGGGATTAGGCGAATGCCTCAGCGATCGTCCGTCTCAAGAGCCGCTGTATGTCTATCCTAAAGATCCTGCTGGTAAGTTTCAAACCCATCTTGCAATTAGGTATTCCTGAAACTTGAATCATCATCATCACCTGCCTAGCCTTTTCCCAACTTTGTTGGGGTCGGCTTCCAGTTTTACCGGATGCAGCTGAATACCAGTATTTTACATGGAGCGACTGCCTATCTGACCTCCACAACCCAGTTAGTACCGGGTAATACGATACCCCTTGGTAAGACTGGTTGTCAGACTTTTTGGGCCTCTGACTACCTAACGACTGTCAAAGATCTACAAATGACAGCCGGGACCAACGGCTTAACGTGCTTTCCGAGGCACGGAGAAAACTCGGTATGTAATGAGCGGTCACCCGTCCACAGACCAACCTAGGCAAGCACGGCTTAACCTAACGATCGACCCGAGCGCCTGTTATTATTTAGCCACGAGCTCCTGAAACTTGAATACGAATGATAAATAAAACTTTTATTTTCTCGTTCAGGTGTCACATTCGACGCAGCGTATCAATGCCACTTGCAGTTCGGTGCGGAAGCAGTAGTGTGTACTAAGCCGACCGAGTTGTGTCAACATCTGTGGTGCCAAGTGAACAATGTGTGCAAGTCCATGCTGCGACCTGCCGCGCCCGGAACCACTTGTGGACCCGATATGGTGAGACACGCAGGAAACTCATTGAGCTTTTTGTACCGATTCCCATTCTAATCTAACATGTGTTTTTGCTTTTGCTTCATAGGATTTTACATTGAAATTATCATGCTTTGGATCGAATGATGATTTAGTCAGAATCTCTGTCCGTTATTGAGAGATTGGAAGTAAGTTACGGGATCAGGCGTTACTTTGCGGAAATACATGACAGATAAAATGCAAAAATGTGGTGCCTGGAACTCGACTGCCTGCTGCAGGCACCAAAATTCATGTCATAATGCTCTTCGTCACAGAACCAGACAAGTTTATTCCACCTTAAGTGGATACACCAGGGATCAAATAAGACCTCCTTTCCTCTTACCTAAACAATTAAAACTTTTCTTCCACAGTGGTGTCAGAACCAGACCTGCGTCCTTCGCACGCCATCCCCGAAACCACAGAACGGCGAATGGGGACCGTGGTCAGAGTGGAGTGAGTGTTCTCGAACATGCGGGGCTGGCGTCTCCACGCAGTCGCGTGAGTGCAACAACCCAGAGCCCCACAACAATGGCAACTACTGTATTGGTGATAGAAGCCGGTAAGCATTCAACTATTGACTCGGATTTCGGTTTTACCGTTTTTAAACGACTTCATTACTGGGTCTTTGTGCCTTTGTGTTGTTAAGTGTAGCCTGGATGTTCTGAATTTAGGTTGCGAGTGTTAGAAGTAGTATGAAACACACCGTTATTTTAAATTTTTATTTTACAGATTGTATCTACCTACTTTACAGTTTATCTGCCAGGTGTATTTGCACTACTTAATTCCTTCCTAATTCTTGTTGTTGTTGCATTGTCTTCAAACTCGATAAATCGATGTAACATTTTCTAGATACAAGATCTGCAACACTCACCCATGCCCTATCAACGAGCCATCGTTCCGGGAAGTGCAGTGCGCGAAACATAATAACAAGACGTATGGGAACGAAACCTCTCATACCGTAACCATATCTGAGTGGATACCATACTTCGATCAAGGTTAGTTTGGAAAATAGGTACTTACTACCAGACGTGTACCTACATATCTATGGTGTATTCCTAATTTCCTACACACATTTCATAATGTATATTATTTTCTAGCCAATGTAGGCACCTAATGCACCGACATATTATATAGGTAGTCGACCCTATATATTGGCATCAACAAATCTAGACTCCGGGTTACCACAAAGAAATTCCCTCTCAAGTTTATAATTTCAATACAAAAAAATTGTCATCATATATCCTGGTTTCCTGAAAGAAGTTAATGCAGTAAACTGTTAACAGACTCCTACTAAACGGTATAAAACGTTTGTGCATTGTTACAGACAAACCTTGCGAGTTACAATGCTTGCCGGGCGACGGGAGCGATGAGGAAATGCTGATAGGCGGTTTCGTTGCCGACGGCACTCCCTGCAGACAAAGCGAGGGGGCCAGGGACATGTGTATAGCTGGTAAGAATATCACAACTACGCGGTCCATGCCTAATATTATTAGATGATATTAGAAGTAAATGTATGCTGCATTAGGTAATAGGTTTGGGGTCAAAAGAAATTGAGATCCTTTCGGCCAGGTTGACTTGACGCCGTATAGAAAATTAAGTGGGACATAGGTCAACAGCAGGTAGGTATAAATCTTTATGATGACAAAAAAACTAGACCACGCTATGAGTATTCAGCAAATCTTGATTTCTATCATCCGTAAATTTTCTTTACTGCCAATCTGGCAAGTATAGAGCTACAAAAGCGTCACAAAACAGCAATTAGGGCGCTCAACCGATTTACTTTCTTAATCGTGCAAACGTGCCCAACGGTAACGCTATAAACCTATACTAATCCAACCGTTTCCGAAATAAAATAGCACTGGTCTGCCTTTATGAATCGTCGAATATAACGGGCCTAGATTTCTTCAATATATCTATCAGCAGGGGCTAAAAATAAGGTATTTTTTACAGGCGTTTGCTACAAGGTCGGATGTGACTGGATAGTGGGTTCAGAAACAGAGGAAGACAAGTGTGGTGTCTGCGGCGGCAACGGATCGGCTTGCAAGACGGTGCAGGGCATCTACAGCAAGGCAAGCACGAAGCAATCCGGCTTTAGTGAGGTAAGTTTACTTCACGAAGAGTTTACACCAGTGGTACACGGAAACGACGGTGACTGGCTGCCGCGACGCAGATGCAGCCTTTTAGCTTGTCCATATGCTTACGCCGCATCAACAAGAACTACCCCGTTTTTAAATAATATGAGCCAGTCAGAAATATGGTAGCATAACGAAACTGACTGTACCTACCTACGCAGATAGATTTAAGTATTGCCAGTCGTAGTGTGTATTTTAAAGCACCCCTTTTCACATTACAATCATTCCTACATCTTTCTATCTTCGGACTGGCCGTAGGTCATCCTACTTCTAAACAAGTTATTCAATCAGATAGTCTAAAACCATGAAGTTGTCAAACGAATCCTAATCAAATCTACATCAACAGGTTGCAGTCATACCCGCTGGGTCAAGGAATGTGAAAATACAAGAGAAAGTTAATCCAGGCAATTACATTACTATTAAAAGCGCCAAGTCGAATAAAATATACCTGAATGGAACACGGTAAGACAAGCAAGGAAATTATTTTTACCAAATAATGTTTTAATTTGTAGGTTACTTATCCACCATTTTCTTAACCTATAACAAATTTTATTACAGAAACGCTATTTTGACGGAATATTTTGTGGCGGGAACTCCTGCTATTTATGAACGAGACCGTGATTGGGAGAAAGTCAAAATTGTGGGACCGCTTGCAGAAGACATCAAAGTTTATGTAAGTGAAACACTTCAATCGCATTTTACGAGTTAGAGGAACTTGGCGTTAATTCGTATTGTAGGTATACTGCATCAGGGTGAACTTGCGATTGTTTGGAAATGTTCCTTATCCCGGAGAAGTTATTCAAGCCTCGTAGACCAAATCTTCCAGGCATGCTGTTTTGGGCTAAGCCATACAGATACATCCGTTTAAATTCGAATTTGTGCATTTGCAGGCAAAATTTCTTACTGAAGGATGTTGAGGTATATAAAGTTACGGGAAAGTAGAATCTCGTGCCCAAAAATCTGGCTTTACTGTTGGAATATTAAGCTTAATATTATTTGCCTTTACTTTCTGGCTTTATATTTATCGTTTTTATTTTCAGCAAATGATCTACCGCGGCCGTCACCGCAACCCAGGCGTCACGTACCAGTACACCGTGGACAAGCAGCGCGTGCGCCGTCGCTACAAGTACCGCCTCTCCGAGTGGTCGGCGTGTTCCGTCTCCTGCGGTCTCGGCTACATGCGCAGAAACTACGAATGCGTCGATGAACATAATAATCGTAAGTTCATGACTAGGAAATTCAAAGTCGGATAACCAGTCTTACCAAGGGGTTTCGTAATATCATATTTAACTGGGTTGTGGAGGTCAGGTAGGCAGTCGCTCTATGGAAAATGGTGGTATTCAGTAGTATCTGGTTAGACTGGAAGCCGACCTCAATATAGTTGGGAAAACGCTAGGTGTGATAATGATAACTTACCAATGTGCGAAGTGTAGGAATAGTTCGGTTCAAACTTAATGGCGGCTCGGAAGTTAGCTGCAAGTGAGGGTCTGCGCATTATACAGACAAAACGATGCGTCATCTGCGCCCCGTTGATACCTAAAATTGTTATCTGCGCAGCTTTACATTAGATGTTCCGAATCGCCATAAAGTATAAAGCGTTATTCCTGCGCAGACCGTCACTCGCAGCTAACTTCCAAGCCGCTATTAAGTTTGAACCGAACTATACGTGTTACCTGTCAGGTGTCATTCTCATCATCAGCCTTTAAAAGCTCATTGTTAAACAAAATCCTAATTTCACATCATGCAGGACTACTCTTATCCAGCCACGTTGCGCAGTGGCTGGATATAAGAGTAGTTCTGCATCATGTGAAATTAGGATTTTACATCACTAGCAAAATTTAGCCTGAAAAAAATAGAATTCTCAACTAAACATGCTATAATATTCGTGTTCGTCTCCACAGGAGCAGTAGAACTACCCCAGTGCTACCACATCGAGCCGCCGCGGCACGAGGCGCTGATGCAGCAGTGCAAGCAGCCCGCCTGCCCGCCGCACACGCTGCGCACGCACTGGTGGGCCGGCGCCTGGAACCCCTGCTCCAAGCCCTGTCACATGCCGGTGAGTACCACGTAACATCAGCTAAGCAACTAAGAAAATTCAACTTTATGTCGATGACTTAAAAGGGTTTTTCAGAGTAAACCACTGCAGAGTGCAGACCCACCGTACCCCTGGTGGTACGGTGGGTTTTTAAATTAAAGTTAAACGATACCACCAGGTAATACTGTTGTAACACTAATTAAAACCACTTCTGACAACAACAATTTTATTTAATCATTTTATTAGAACCTGCTACGACTCTTCGTAGCAGGTTCTAATAAAAGCTAATATAAGCGAGCGCGCGTCATAGAGATGACGCGCGCTCGCTTCGCTCGCATATTAAATAACACTCTTTGACTTGTCACCGAAGTGCCCATGACGCTCATAAAGGATTAAAAATGATTAAATAAAATTGTTGTTGTCAGAATATTACCTGGTGGTGTCCGTATCGTATAATAATTCTGACAAGAATTGAAATAACTTTTGTCGCTGACTACACTTTGGTTACCTGTCAGTGATTTGTTCAATTCCAAACTAGGCATGCAGTATTTAACATGCTTGATCAAACATAAATCTTGTTACAGGGCGAGGAAGCCATAAAGCAACGCGGCGTATACTGCGTAGACAAAATATCGAATAAAGTGATAGACGACTCCGAATGCGACGTACTCAGCAAGCCGATGAGCACCATCAAATGTGCAGACGTACCAGCATGTTAACGGGACTATACCACACGCCATGGAAATGAATCCATACGGTCATCGATCTACGCGGTTTTATGATGCAGAATCATATCACACGGCGACTTTCAAACAGGAGTGTTCACGCACTTGAGATAAGTCTCGTCGACCCCCGGGCGACGGTTACCTGCAACCAGGTACAGCAGACATACGTGTCTGTACACCATCGAGCGAAATAGGGTTCAGAAAGGAACGCAGAAATATGGAATCGAGACAAATGCATTTGAACAGGCAATGGCTGAAGTGAGATGTGAAGTGATAAAAGTTAGTGTAGGACTCTATGGAGCAACACTTGAATCGCGGAGTGACTGTGAGCGTCAGTGTTTTGTACTTGTTACGTATTCTTTGCAATATGATAAATAACCCATCGAATAGACATAAATCCGTTACGTGTAAGTACTCGAATAGTATCCCTACGTGGTGACGTGCGAATCTCGCGAGTACTATCAACAATGCTCTGCAATTACCACTTACTGCCATATTATAGGTAACTAGTTATAACATAGTCTTCGCTTAGTTAATAACTGCTAATAAATAATATTTTATATTCTGTAACATCAGTATTAAAGTGGTGTATGTATTTCTATAAAATAATGCAAATTAAAGTAATGTGAACGAGTTTAAGTATAATATAAATTTTTTGGACCAAAAATATTTTAGAAATCAAATTCACGTTGCCATAATCACCGTTACTGCCAATATGACACTTGTATGATATAAGTAGGTATTTACTTAAGTTCTTATTATTATTGTATTCATGAATGATTCATATTTTTGTACATATGAATTTTGTGTAATATTTAAGTGGTTTAAAGGAACACATATTGTCACACTGGGTATCCATTATATTAGAGCTGAAATCTGTTTAATCGCTTGTATTGCATACCTATAGACAATAAATAAATCAGCTAGTCAACAACTTAGGCATTTGTACACCAGGCATTACACAGTTGTATTGTGTTTAAATCCATATGTAATTCGAATAACATAGAGTAGTATTAGAATGTAGAATCCCTTACACTATACAGTAAGTACCCATAAATAATGTTAGAAATGTGCGTAATGTTAACTTGTAAACATGTCTCCCTTCTATTAATAATTTGTGTGTATGAAAATATGGACTATTATACAATTGTGCGTAATTCTGGAACAAATGAGCCGATAATATTTATGAATATTATATTAAGAAGCATTGTTTGTGTCCTCCTCTAAGTGTGACTATGCATAATTTTAAACGTTAGTAATACTTTTATTTATCACCTATCTATTTTAAGGATCATAATATCAATGTAAATGAGTTTCCAGTTTTCTGATGTTTCGGTTCTAAGATACATCAGAGACGCGTCGATCAATTGATACACAATTTTAATATTAAAATAAACTGCTTTAGAAACTAACCGTTAATTGTGCACAGATTACTTCTCTAGGTATTCATCTGGTTACATTTCTATTGATTGTAGTGACTTATATATTGTACCAATTATAATTGTGTATGTAATAGATATGGCAATAAAATCGTGCATTGTTTTAAATAATGTTTTTATTTTTGTCCATACAAAACTTATAAATTCCTATGTAAACCCATTTACTAAGAATATAAAATCACAGTGAAAAATATTTGCGAAATTAACACAGTTTATGCACCAAATAAAATAAAGTCTTACAAACTGGACAGTACCTAATCATATTGTAATCACATAAAACAATACAAAAAATATCAAGCGAATCCCATTTTGAACAAGATTACTGAAATAAATGATTAATGTTTAACCTTACATAGAAAAAAAAAGGTGGTTTAATGAAATTAAAAGAAAATGCAAATCAAGGTAAACTGAAATTTTCGACATAGATACTAAACTGATTGTGTGGTATAATTTAACACAGTCAAATAGTAACATGAAATTATTTTGAGCTTGAATCTGCAGACAAAGACTAAGCAATGTATGGCCAGCGTCTAACTACACCTACTTACTCACTGGTCCTGTATTACATACAACATCAAATTATTCTGACAACAATATGAAGGTTATAAATACGTCCAGAAAATAATCCTAGAAGTATGTGAATAAATTTAAAACTAAAATAAAATTTAAATAATTCAGATACATTGAAAAGCACGCATTTCTTGGCCTCCCAAAACAAATTTTGAAGTTTTTAAAACGGATTTTTAAATTTAAACAACGGGGTTTACATAAATCTCATTTAAAAATACTGAAACATGCAATTCTTTTCACCCCATAGAAATATTTTTGTTCACTTAAATTGTTAACTATTAAAATAATTGAGATTCATAATTTGAGTATCATCTTACCTACAGGTACAACTAGAGTGCAAAAAACCTTAATTTAATATACTATAATGTATCTTATAATCAGCAAAGTCACTTCTTGTTTTTGAAAAAAAAGTGTCTTGTAATTTCGTTATTGGGATATGATATTTTAACGGCCAAATTAAAAATAATAAAAATCTCACAGATCATTTTCCGTTTATTTCGGTTTTTATAACATTAATTAGCTGTATTAAAAATACGTATAAAATTTTAATTAACCAGTTCCGGAAATTGAATCTTTTACCAGCATAGCTTCTGATGATACGTCAAAACGTATGTTTTTCTTTTTAGTGGTATTTTTCTGTAAGAGGACAAAAAGGTTCAGACTACAACAATATTTACATAATAATATTATTAATTTGTAGATTTAACACATCAACTAAAAAAGTCATCAATGGTATCTATTCTGTAGTGCACAAACTAATCTTAATTTAGGCTATTGCTATCTTTTACTAAAAGGCAGTGCGAGAAAAGGACGGCTATACCTATAAACTAAGTTAGAGATGTCAAACTAGTTTATGCCTTGCGCTTCACCGTGTTTTAGTCGACATGTTTTTACGTGCACCCTTCATTTGTATAGAAATATTAGTTTCAACTAAATTTGACAGGTCTAAATGACGCCCGTCTCGTCTCTTTCTCGTTTTATTAGAGAGAAAAAGATAGCAATAGCCTAAATTAAGTTTACTTAGTGCACAACAGAATCGACACCAATAATTGTTTATTCAACTGACGGACACCAATGGATACGGCAACTGTCCCACCGGGCACCGCCGACGAGTAAGCGACTAGCTTTCAATTAAAAGCGGAAAAAAAAACTAGTGGGTCCCATATAAATAATAGATATCAGAGAAAGGTACAACATTCCAACCCCCACATAGAAATTTTGATCGGCAATTAAAAAAAAAACCGGCCAAGAGCGAGTCGGACTCGCTCACCGAACCGTACAAACTTTTAAAAGGACAAACTTAGCTTTGCTGTTCGATCCCGGCTATTGCACCAACCGCAAATAATGTTTGTAATAGTAAAACCTTTTTTCTTGTTTTTAAACTACATATTTACGGTTTTCAGATTTTTCCCTTTACATGTGCTGTAAGACATAGTACTCGCCAAATTTCGTGATTCTAGGTCAACGGGAACTACCATCAAGGTTTTCGACCCAAAACCTATAGGGTACTTCCGGTTGACCTAGAATTGACAATTTTGGTTAAAAGCAAGGTTTTACAGCACAGCAGTAAAGAGAAAATGCCGAAAAATTTAAAAAGTTGAAAATTAAGGTAGGTAAATTTTGGTTTTGGTTACAAGTTTTCGCGAAAATCTAAAGGAGATTGACCACAATCAGAGTCGCTTTATAGTAAAAGAGTATGGCCATAAAAATAAACTCATAAATTATAAAATATTTTTTTAACTTCTCTTAATTCAATTGAACGAAATCGTATGTGGGGTTACTATTTTGTATTTTATTAGCTACAGTATTGGATTTTATTGCTTACTTTTTAAAATGGCGTATTTCGGTAAAATCAATGTTGCCAATTTATTAAAACCTAGGACATAATCCGTCAGACTGTTTTAAAAATAAATTCAACTATGACTTTATCCTCGTTATTTATATTTTTAATTAGCACAATTGAAATAACATATTTTCTTAATTCACATCCTATAAATAATATTACTTTGCTAATTAAAAATCTTTCTTTAGTTGACAAATCAGTTATAGTCAGAGTGATTTAGATTGACTGTTGGTAACACTATCACAATGTGATATGTGAACTGTCTCTGTCAATTTGTCAAACAAACAAAACAACAGCGAACTTTTGTTTTTACTTGTACATCGATAGTTGTTGAGTTTGTTGTGCTTCTAAATAACTTATCATTGCGTACTGTTCGTGTCTTATGTCAATTCAAGTCATACTGTTGCAATGGGCTGATGCTTTTAGTGGAAGGTTCGTTACAAAACTAACCTCAAAACTGAACAGAAAATCAAAGAACAACTAAAACTCCCACAAAATAAATGGATATTTTATTTTTCCTTAGAAAGTACGACATCACCCCTCTTTTATATTCAATTTATGCTATCATACAAAAAGTTTTGATGCGCAACGGCGATCAGTAGAAAAATGGGCATTCTCCTTTGCCCATATCTTTTTATCATGTTGACTCAAGACCTTGATTTTAAACACCTAATAGGGTCTATAGACTTCAGTATCCGGTATAAATTTCAACTTGCTAGGACCACCCATTCCTGAGAAAATCGGTAGTGACAGACGGACAAGAAAGTGATCTCATAAGGGTTCCTTTTTTTACCTTTTGAGGTACGGAACCCTAAAAACAGCTTTTCCATACATTTTGACCAATTTTGAAAAAATAAGCTGTTTCCCACAAAAGTACATTACCTACAATAGGCTAATTAATTAGTTATCACCATCAATAAATTGCAAATCTATTTAGTCCGCCAGTTAGAGTATTGGAAAATAATAGATACGTATTTTTTGTTGTTGTAAATCAATGAATATAGACAAAGATGAAAAGCATCAAAACTCGAGAGTGGGGGCTCGGGACGTCACAACGCACTAAAATTTATAATAGCACGGCGTGACGTCTTGAGAATTTTAAGAGTCCTATTACATTTTTTTCGCATTTTTTTGATTTTTACTCCCTGGATCAAATTTTTTCGATCAGCGTACACGAGTCGATAATAATAGCGATCTCCGGATGATTGTCGGTTGTTATTGACGAAAATTAGAGACGAGACTGACATGAGACTGAGGAGCGACTTGAATTGACGCAGAATTATAGTACTTCAATTTTATTTATTGTAATCTTGTCTTATTAAATTGACAAACGAAAACTAATGAAACTTATCCATTGTAGATTGAAGTTTTATGTCATATTAATTTATTTGATAAAATTTAGTTTATTTGGAATATAATGGACGCTGAATCAAGACATTATATAGCTTAAAATTACGCTTTCTTTACGATTTTTTCCGTGAAAATTCAAGGAATTTAAATAATTAAAATATCTAACTGATGCTAAAAATTACTGCGTCAAAAATCACGAATTTGCGTAAAAAATGTAATAGGACTCTTAAAAGCGTCGTATCATCGTCAATGGGGAGACACAGGCAAAGATAATCTAAGATGGCGCCACCATAGCTGGTCTCAATCTGACCAATGAGGTTACTATTTTGAAATATAAAATGACATTACCACATTTTCAACCAATGACAATGCTGGGAGCCAGCTATGCTAGCGCAATTAGTTCCACATAGTAGGGGAGCCCACGAGGCTAAATGGGGATTTACTCGAGCGTCGTAGAGACCTATTGGGATGCAAAGCTTAGATGATAAGAAGAAAAAATTTTTATATGATATATACCTTTACATCGGTGGGGGAAGCGGCTATAGATTTTTAAATATGTAAAAAAAAACTGTTGCATGGACATCCTCGAGCGCATCAGATATTGATAGCATCAATGCCCTACGTATTTTTAATAATGTACGTATGTTAATCTGATCGTTTGCATGATGCGGGTGGTTGTATATAAGGGTTGAAAATGAAAAAAAAAAAAATTTAATCGAGCGCGTCAGATTTTCTAAGGGAGTGTTAAGTACACCAAAAAAAAGCTCTCATTCACTAATCTGACGATTTCGATGGGACGCAAACTCGCGGCCATTTTCATAATGTGCAAAAAAAAATCGCCATTTTGAAATACTCAAGCGCGTCAGATTAAGATATATATGGTTCATCTTTATGTTCTAATCGTACTGTCTCATAATCTGACGATTATCTAGAGGGATTCGCCTGATCTGACAAAAAAAAATTAGAAAAACGGTTCACTTTAAGAGTCCTATTACATTTTTTAGGCAAATTTTTGATTTTTACTTCCTGAATCAAATTATTTCAGTCGGCGTACACGAGTCGATAATAATAGCGATATTTGGACGATTGTCGATTGATATTGACGAATATTAGAGACGAGACTGACATGAGACTGCGGAGCGAGCTGAATTGAGAATTATAGTAGGTACTTTAATTTTATTTATTGTATTTTTGTCTTATTATATTGACAAACGAAAACTAATGAAACTTATTCATTGTAGATCGAAGTTTTATATCATATTAATTTGTTTGATAAAATTGAGTTTATTTGGAATATAATGGACGCTGAATTAAGACATTTATGGCATAAATTACTATTTCTTTACGATTTTTTCCGTGAAAACTCAAGGAATTTAAAGAAATTCTAAAACTCCAATAAACAAGTAAAACATTCTACTTATCTTTTAGTAATTTTAGCTTTTATAAGAATTGAATGTAACTATGTGAATTTGAGCGTTAAAGTTCCATCGTCGACGGTTTTTCTTGCAAATTGAGTTCGTAAAATATTTATAGTAAATTACACGAAAAGAAAAATGAAAATGTGTAACTTCAACTTACAAGAAAGAGAATGGCACTATCGTTATTCTTAAGCAAATAATGAAAATATCTTACTGCTGCTGAGAATTACTGCGTCAAAAATCATGAATTTACGTAAAAAATGTAATAGGACTCTTAAAGGCCATCCCTGCAACTTCCCGCTGATTCCATTCCTGGGCGCTTGAAATTGTACTTATGACATTTTTGAGCTCAAAATATAATTTATGTGATATTTTGAGCTCGCTAAGTTCAAAGAAATAATATTTCTATACATTTGAGCTCTCCCAGCTCGAAAGTCTGATAGAAGTTTCATAGAACACTATTTTTGGAATTTTAAAAGGAAACAAAGCGACAGTGATTAAATAATAATTAGTGTAAATGTAATAAAAGTATTAAGTGTAAATAATATTGTGTGTGTTTATAATAAAAATCTGCCGCTTTCAAAAGGTGAGGGACTGAAATTAAATTTTTAATTTATATAAAGTTATTTTTGTAGCTTTCTGTCTCCCAAGTGTTTTGATACTTATTTTTCTTCACGAGTGTACATGCGCTAAAGTTCGCAAAGCCCATGTTCAGACTCGCCAAGATACGTCGGCCGTATTGTATGCCACGAACGAGTCTTTATGATCAGCTGTGATGGCGTCATGGCAACAGAAACCAGAGTGGGGACGGAGTGAGAGAGTAATAGATAGAGAAAGAGTGAGAGAGGAATAGAAATCCGGAGAAGGAAATGTAGGCATCACGCAGCTGCACGCATTTAACTTTATCGACGAATTTTTGTTATTTCGGCTTGCGGAAATCGTCAGATTATATATTTTTCATTATTCTTGAATTATTTCCTTCAAAATAAAAAAAAATTTAGCTACGCTCGAGAATGTCGAGATGACGTTTTTTTTTACAACTTAGTTGCCCTCTCTTTTTTTTTACGTTACTCTCAAATTGTCAGATTAGTGGAATATACACTTTTTAGGATGTAATTAACTCACCCTACCTTAATCTGACGCGCTCGAGACTTTCTGATGGTCAATTTTTTTTTACTAATCTGATCCTGTATCCTTCACGGGCGGCCTTATATATGGGCCTCATGTTTTGTGGAGGTACTTAACCGGGTACAAGGTATCCCCCTGTATATTAATCTGCCGCGCTTTAGTAAATCCCGAAATCCCCGCTTGGGCTCTCCTACTAACAGTGTGTCTCCCCATTTTGGTTTACGTAACAAAAGAAAAAATACGTGTCAAATATTTTTTGATAATCTAAGTGACGGACTAATTAGATTTTTTCAGGACACAAGCCTATTGCACTTTTGTGGGGAAACAGCTTATTTTTTTCAAGTATTCGTTTGTGAGTCGATGTCTCCCTTACACCCTTTAATAATTGATAGCTGACTGTTCACACTCATCATCTTCCTGCCCTTGTCACATGTTACTTGTGGTCGGCGCAACACGTTTTTTTTTCTTTCATTCTCCTCTGTCAACCGTCACGCTATCATTTACCCCTTTATCTTTCATATTATTCCTCACACAATCCATCCATCGTTTCTTTGATCTTCCTCTCTCCGTCCATCCATCAACATGTATATTCATCGCTCTTTTAGTCACATGCGATTCATCCCTCCCCATCACATGTCCATACCACGACAGTCGATTCCCTTTCAACTTTTCTGTAACTGGCGCAACTTTTAAGCTTCCTCTAATATACTCGTTCCTTACCTTATCAATTCTTGTCACACCATACATCCACCTCAGCATTCTCATCTCCGCTTCATGCAATATTTTCTGATCCATCTTCTGCACAGTCCAGCATTCCGATCCATACAGTACGACAGGTTTAATCACGGACTCGTATGTTTTCCCCTTTAACTTGAGAGGGTCGCAAGTTGTTCCAGTGACCTGTCGCCATTTCATCCATCCTGAGTTGATCTGGTGCGTCACGTCTCAATCTACTTCGCCATCCCCTTGGACTAGCGACCCGAGGTACCGAAAATCGAATATTAATTTGTCGCTGTGACAAGACCTATCAAAGAGAACACTTGCTGAGGGACCCTCGTTTGGTGCGTATGCATACCAGCGAGATTTCGCGCTCGTCAACTCGTTTAGGCCTGATTCATGAAGTCAGCGGTGGCGGCGCGGCGGCGGCGGCGGCGCGGGCGCGGGGCGTTCCAATGCATACATTTAAATGGAGCTGTTCACGAAGTCAGCGGCGCGGCGGCGGCGCGGGCAGCGGGCGTCGAGCGGCGTACGAGCGACGAGCGGCAAACGAGCGGTGCCCTCGAGACTGCATTGACGTAGTGTTGTGCAGAATAAATTATCGAACAAAATTTCAAAATGCCCGCCGACGACGACGTGTTGGAGCAATTAATATGTATGATTTTGGATTTGTAAAAAAATTGTAATGACAGAATCTAAATTGCACTTTGACAGCTTCAAGAAAATAATCAAATGTTTCTGTACACATTCTGATAAAGTCAAAGAATTTATCGGGATTTTGACTCTGTTCTTCGTAACTCCGATGAAACTCGCCTTTTTGCTTGATTGTAGGAATGTATTTATCTTCTTGCCCACAATAAATCCAACTTTAGGAAGGAATTAGACTAAAAAAGATGTTATCGTCGCTGTTTAGACATTTCTTTCGCGAATAAAGGTATTAATTTCTCGTAACACAACGCTACGCCGGTCTAGCGCCGCGCGATCTGCCCGCTGACTTCGTGCACACTACAGCGCCGCCGCGCCGCTGCCCGCAACGCGCCCGCGCCGCCGTCTTCGTGAATGAGGCCTTATAGTTTCTAGCTGAAACTCACTTTTCGCTTATCGCTGACAGAGGGACAGGTGCCGTATGCGTGAACAAATCGTCAGGTAAAAATAAGATACTGATAATGACAGTTATAAATGAGTGAAAACTGCTCACCCTGTCTTTGTTGGCTCTAGGGTCTGTGTGCTTGGAACGTTCCTTCTCAAGGTCCGTGTGTAGTGAAGCTATCTCCGACGTCAGTTCCGCCTGCACCGACCGCAACCGCTCCACCTCTATCAAGACTTCGGCTTTGTCTTTCACTGTAATGTCACAAGTCATTAATTAACCAGATGAAAAATTTACATCATATATTACAAGAGGGGCAGAAATGAATGGGCCTGTGCCTGGCCTCCAAAAAAATGCTGGGTTACTGCTTAAGACACTCACAACCCCAATTCTGATAATTTTGCCAATTCAATGTACTATCGTGGCCTTTTCCGCCTGACCAGTTTAATTTTTTGTCGCTTAAATCATGCGGAGGCACCGAGCCACGCCCCCTTAAAGTTTGGGCCTATTAGGAAAGCGTCAACTTTGGCGCGCAAAATAACAATAACTCTCGTTTGGCGTGCGTCGTCAGTGCGCTCGGCCGATTCGGTATCTTTTCATTCGATACAAAGTCAACGGGGCGGGGCTAGAGAGCGCTTCTATGTTGCGAGTGCAAGCAAAAATTAGCTTAGTGGTGGTCAGGCGGGAGTGTCCTCGATAGTACATTGCGTAATTTGCTTCGTCAAGCGGATGAATGAAATGAAACAAAGGATTGTGAACTTCATTCTGAATGTGGAAAACTGTACTGATTAATGTCATTTTGATTGTCTGCCATCAGGGTAAAATCTTGCAGCTATATAGTGGTCAAGAATGAACCATGAAGCGCCGCGATAAAAATGCAAAAATAATGTGGGTAAATATTAAATTATTCCTTCAACTTACTTTCGCCCTGCCCGAGAATATTACACAACTTCTTATTTCGGGACTTGACTGTTAAAAGCTCTTGTTTCAGGGTAACAACCTGTTCTTTCAATGTCGCTATTTCTCTATCCTTTCTCTCCAGAGCGTCAGCAAATTGTACTCTAGTAATAATTTCATCAGAAGCTGGTTGACGATTCTTTACTCTATCGTAGATTTTGTCCTTTAAAAGTTCGTTTTTAGTTTCCGTTTTCACTCTTTCGAAGAACTCTGTGTCTTTGTCAGGTGACTTGGGATCTTCCTGCTCACACTTCTCGTCAATGTGGTTGACTGAAAATCAATTAAAAATAGTAAATTAATAAAAAAATAATCCAACCACAACTGTCTTAATCTTAACTTACATAAGTTGACCTGTTGATGTAGCAAGGGATAGCGAAACTAACTAAGCAAGCCTTTTCCAATTGAATAGTTTTAAATTCTTGAATAGTTTTATCATGATTTGAACTTGCTAAAACCGTTACTTCAATTCTAAAATGAATGAAGGACTTGACCAAGGCACAAATCTTTTGAGGAAACTAATATCTGGGAGCCTATTGCACCTCTTATAGCATTATTTTAATCTTACTCCAGCTATACAAACTGGAATACTGAAGCTAATACGGTAACCACATATTCAGTTCATGATTCTGAGAGAGATCCCTGTATTCAGGGTGTAGGACCACCCTCCGCAAACTGGCAACCCGGTGCATTCAGGTTCTTTTTTTAAATTATATTCCACCAATATTTTTCTCAGGAAAATTTTCATTTTTTTATCATTTTTTCAGTTACTATTGCTTTAACTCAGTGTTAAATTACATTCTCTGTACGTAGCACTCCATTTTTGGTTCTCTCCAGGTTCACTTCCTGCTTAGCTAAAGAGTTCATCGAACTCGTCGTCGCGCTTGCCGTTCATACGTGCGTTTTGCCACGGTAAGGAAATAAAACAAATTAAATTTATTTATTCCCATAACGTTCCTGAAATAATTTCTTGTACCGGTCATCTTTGTATGATATACTAAATTCACCCCTTTCAGTCTGTGGAGGGCTTAGACCTTACATCCTGTATAAAACATAAGCTTCATCTCTTTCCTACATTAAAATAAGAGTACTATAAAATGCGGTTGTACTGTCCCAGACTGTTGAATAAACTTACATTTCATATTACTATCTTCACCCACATTCATCATGTCATTAAACTGATCCAGACTCATGACGTTTTTCTTCTTCTGTTTCTTAGAGCCCACTTTGGCACTCTGTTCTATTACCTTCTTCTCAATTTCAGCATCCTTCTTGGATTGTTTGTAGACATCCTTCTTTTCTTCAAAATCAAGCTTTGATAGTAGAATAGCCTGGAAACATGTTTTTTTATCATTTTTATAGCAGTTGTAGGTTGGTATATAGGTTAAACGTGCCACATGTGTCTAGTGGTTGCAAGCTCCACTGCTGCCTATGGGCCTGGATTTGAGCCTGGTTACTGATCACTTTATATTTGTTGCCTTATATGGGTCAAATCTGGTTGTTTTGTCTAACAAGTAACATTCAAATGCATAAAGCAAATAATATCTTTTGACCCAATTATAATGGACCTTAAATAATGATTCTATGGCAGGAAGCCTTGGATGGCTTCCTCTCCCTTTAATTGGCGAGAAGAGACACAACATAGAGAGAAGTGGAAGGAAGGGAGGGAGGCATTTGCCCAAGAGTGGTAAAAATCAGGCAAACACTCTGGCTGTTTGTGTATGAGAGTAAACGCACTCACAATACAAGAGAAATTTGTAGCGGGAGACAAATTTAAATTAAACAAAAAACAAACCATTTATCAAACAAAAGCAATAAATACTGACTTGTTACATTGGAAGGAATGGAGGGAGGCATTTTTCCAGGAGTAAGAAAAATCAGGCTAACAAACTATGGCTGATTGAGTAGGAGCGTTTATATCTTTGTAAACACACCCACAATACACAAGAAATTCCCAGTGGGGGGCAAATTCCTAATTCAAATAAAAAAAAGGCAAAAACAATGTTATCAAACAAAAGCAATAAATACTGACTTGTTGCAGTTCAGTCTCAAAGTTACCATCAACCATTTCTTCATCCTTCTGCTTCCACATTTCCCACTGGTCGGCTGAGACGGGTTGTTGTTTGGACTTCTTCTTCTTGGGTACGGGCTAATGCAAATAATACAATATAACATTCTAGTTATTGACTGCCTTGTTGCTCTAGATTGGTTAAAACTTACAAGTACTACTGCTGAGTATTTGATTCTGGGTTCAACTCCCACAAAGTGTTATTGGGTTTTTTTCTCATCAGGAATTTTGCAGTGGCAACCCAAATTCTGGATTTGTACCCATTAGATGGTAATAGGCTCGCCGATAAGATATAAGGATGCAGGTGACAAAATCGCCACCCTATATGGCATGGTTTTATGTTACATTTATTGCTACAAAGTCATACAATCTATGCTATTGTTTTCACACAACATTTATATGATTCAGCAGAGAGCAATTTCTCAGTATTGAATCACAAGCTTAATAAATTATCTGTTTACATTTTGCTACAATGTCAGTGAATAATGAACCAAAAGCTTTGGCTGAGCCTCCTCTTTGTGACGAACCACATTTGCAACTGAGGCAAAACTCTTGACAATAAATCTCTATTAATATGGCAGTTCCTTTTACCCGACTACAGAAAAGCCAAAAGGAAGAGTTATTATGATTTCAATTAAAGTATTTGAAATAACAATAGTTTTTCAAGGTTTGGTGCACAAATAAATAGGTAAAAGTTACATTAAGGGAAGTCAATCTCAAGCAACTTAGCTCAAGCGAGTCGCACATACAGACAGAACTTTATATTTTGTCAAAAGAATCAGGTATAGAATGTCTAATAACTTTCAGTTGGTGCTTTTGTTCGAAGCACCAAGTCAGAATATTTTTGTCCACTAGTTCTAATAGGAATCAACTGCAACTGGTTAGCCTGATGATGACAGATGACAGGGCTTGGGATAGGCAGATAAAGATGAATAGTTCTCATTATGTGTTACCTGAGGTTTAGAAATGACGGTTTTCGTTTTCTTAGGAGGCTCGGTCTTCTTGGTGGGGGCAGTGTTTATTTTAGTAGGCTTTTTCGCCTTCTGGTTATCGTTGTTAGGAGGGTAGTCGTCATCCTCGATCTTCAGACCGGCAAAGCGGGATTGTACGACCAAAGCAGCCATTTTTATGATAACAGATCTGTTTGTAAATATTAAAAATATTATGGACGTAGTGTTTTTCAAACAATTCTAAAATAGATTATTGATTTTGCATATAAATACCGTTCGAATAAAAATTGTAACACCCTTAGATCTGTAGTACAACATCTTTAACTTATTACACTTAATTATATACTTTAGATAAAATATTTAGCTTTTTGCACTCACCTATTATAAATGAATGGGAAATCGAATTATCTATTGTTCTTTCTAATAAATAAACTCCAAAGCGGCGTTACGGTACCTATTCAACGGATTAGACAGCTGAAAGTTATTATTGCCATATTACAAAAATCAATAAACTACAACAATAGAGTTGCTAGTTGGAACAAGCAAGCGTTCTTGCTTTATAATCTGTGGTATAAAAAATAGATAATTATGAAAATATCAGTATAGAATAATGTCATTGACAACTTGATGATTTTCACTCACTGAAGGATTTATACGTCAGTGTTTTCCATAGGTGTTTTCACTTGACAATTTGACATTGACACTGACATGAAAGTCGAGAAATTGCGAATTTATTTTTTGGCGTGTTGCCGTTTTAGCCACGGTTTTAGCCAAAAAGAAAACCATTTTAGCCACCAAAATAAATCTAGCTACTTCTGGCTGATTTTTGGATTGTTAAACCTACTTTTATTACTATTACAAGTCAGTAGTAGTAGTAGTGGCAGTAGTTAGTATAATTATGTTTTGTCACCTGAAGTTTGAAACAATGTCACAAAAACGGTCAAATCGGTAAAATAAACTGAAATACCATCCACAGAATCTCCAGATGATATTGTAGACTTTGAAATTGATTTTTAATTTTAAAAATTGACAATGTTTCACTAACTTTATACTTTAGAACTTTATACTATTTAACTATTTCACTAACTTTTCACTAACTTTATACTTAAACAATGTTTTACTCACTATAATTTAGTCAGCTATTACATAAAAATGTTTAATACTATTTAAAAAAAAAATTAACCCATCTATCCCCCATGCCTATATTGTAATACATAACAATAGTAATAGGATAGCAGTAGCTGGCCAAAAGTACTTTAGCCACTTCTAGCGGAATTTTGAAAGATTTATTTATAAAACTGGCAACTTTTTTCTTACATGTAGCCACAAACTAGATTGTCCCAACGGCAACCAGTCTTGCCACCTTGGTGGTTTTCCCACCAGAACTGGTGTTTTTTCAAGGCTTCTAGTGGTTTTAATTTTTTGTAGTTTTTAGCGGTTTTTCAATAAGGAATCTGGTATTACATTTATAGGAGGGAAATCTCCTACCGTTTCTTTAGTTCATTTTGTTTAACGTGTTTCTCTTGATTCTAATGAACTGTATTTACAGACTCTTCCCAAAGCCGTCATCCAAGCATTCTGAATCTGTTTAGCATAAATAACTTTAGGTGAAAAAAATATTGCTGCCTATCGACTTTTTTTTGGGTAAAAATCACGAATTACAGTAAACGTCAATGTACCGCACTCAAAACATTGTGCTGATGGATAAATTGAATAGTACGGGGGTCGTGGAGGTGTTTAAAGTAAAAATCTGACATTAAAAACATGCATTTAAAAAAAAACTTGTTGAAAAGTTGGAACTTTGACCCCCAATATCTCCGAAACTAGAAGGTAACCGAGTATCATGGTCTAGAACAAAAAAAATATCGCAAAGACGAATACTTGAAATTGTATGATTAATAAAAAAGACAAACTATTTTTTAGCATCTCATACATATTCGTTCGTTTTTAATGTAAATAAGGGTTTTTTTTTCTGAGATTTAAATGCAGTAAATTTAGCGGAATTTGGTGGTTTTTTTTTAATCCAAATTTCTGAAATCTGGCGATATTTTACTCTTGATCTAGCGAGCGCCTTCAAAAAATCCAAGGTGGCAACCCTGACGGCAACACTGTTTGGCGGTTCTGTCTTCTGTTGAGTTTGTTGTTTCTGAATAGGTCGTTTTTAAGCTATTTAGTCCCTATATTATATTGTAGTCTTTGTATTTAGTCATGAAACTACAATGCCAGGTAGAAGTTATCAATAGACTACACAGTGTCCTAAATATTAGAGCAAGTGCAAAATATTTAAAATCAACTTTAGCACTAGGAAAAGAGCCGAAAGGTGAAACAGAATATTTCATTCTTCATTTCTCATCTGTTAACAAAAGTGGTATAAAATACCGCGTAAAGTGTATAAAGCAAGTGTTTGTGAAGTGTTTAAACGAAGGCAAAGCAACCATACGTTTTGAAGAACCACCACATGATCTATGTATAAAAAGTGAATCCATACAGTTGAAATGTTTTATGAGACTGTTAAAATCATGTGTTACCGGTGATACGAAAAACATACAGCTTGCGCCTTTAGCAAGCTTGAGTGTAACACACAGAGATACTGCTCCTACGAAACTTGTAATACGTGATCGTAGCGAATTTCCTATCAAAGGTCTCCCAAGAACATTAGAATCTCTCTACATAAATGGACTGAGCCTCTGTAACTTTAGAAGAGACATATTGTTATTAAAGCAGCTTGTTGTACTTGATCTCAGCAACAATGCTATGGAAAAGATACCTCCCGAATTTGGTAATAAACTTTCTTTGGTAATTGTAATGGTAATTTATTATTCTGTTGCTTATAATATAGTTTTGTTACAGGAAGAATGCCGAATTTATGTGAATTGTATCTTTCAAATAATCAACTTGGTGTGAAAGGAGAGGTGGACTGGAGATGGTTGATGGGGCCCCAGGTATGAATCCTTCATAGTTATGATCCTTCGTAGCTAATTATTATTTTAAATACTTAACTTAGTAGAAGTTGTTTAATAACTTGATAGAGCTGGTAACTTGGAAGAGGGTGGAAAGCGCCTCATCATATTTATAGAAAAGGGAGGATTCTCTGGGCAGTATGTCTGAGAGGCTACTGTATGAAACGCAGGCCACCGCCAGCTAGCGAGTGAGATGGACGAGGCATTGTTTCACCTCTTATCATACTTTGGTTTACACCATGAACTATCGAAAGAGCTTAACGAAGTATGGAAAGCGCCTTATCCGCCACTCTCGCTTGCTGGTTGGTGGTGTGGCCTGCGCTTTGATGGTTGTGGTCAGGCTCTGTATGTAGCCTAATCTCACAGGTAACTTTGGTTGGTGATGCAGGTTTTTTCATGTTATGTCAAGATAGTTCATTGCTATGTGGCATTTACAGGCAGGCACATATTTCATGACCTCTGCTCTCAAAACAGTAAAGGTAAACATTGTGAGGAAATAGGGATGTCCTAGAACCAAAAAAATCGAAGACATGTGACATCTACCAATCCGCACTGGGCCCGCGTGGTGGATTATAGCCTATTCCTTCATAGAAAAGAGGCCCAGCAGTGGGAACATTAATAGGCTGCTGATGATGATGTGGCATTTTAAATGCTGCCACAAATTCTACATAGCTCAATAATCTATTGTATGCAAATTTGAAATTAACACTTAATCCTGCTATTTGCAGATCACTAACATGCTGAAGTTGTTGGATATAAGTGGAAATAAGCTAGGATATCTACCAAAGTCAATATGGAAATTACAAAAATTAGTTACTCTGAAGTTAGATAATAACTTGCTAGACCACCTACCAACTACGCTGGGTCGTATGAGCCGTCTCAGGTATGTTTTATCATCTCATTTATGTACTTTACTACTATTTTCAAGTCATTATCAGTTCCCTTTGTATTAAACTTAAATTGTTACGGGACATCTTCTGTGATTATTAATTGTTTTGGGCTCCCGATATTTCAACCCTGTTGCAAGCGCCATGATCGCGGGTTGACTGGGGAATGTGGGTGGATGGAAAATAAATTGTTAGGAGCAGACAAATCTGTCTTAACCCATGAAAGCTTAAAACAGTGTCCCCTTTGTATTCATCAAATAATTTTATATATTAATTTTTGGACAATGGTGTGGATTATAATGTTTGTTAATTTAGTTTAAGGATTTATTTTTTACAATACTCCATTTTGGCAATACATGAAACTGTTTTGTCCCTAATAAATAAACCAAAACCAACTTTTCCCCGATTCAATGGGGAGACAGTTGGGATTGGGAACCAGCTATGCTAGCGCCATTAGTTCCACAGTGTGTCTCCCCATTAAATTTTAATTCCCATGAATCATAAATTTATGTAAAACATTTTTTGAGTATGTTTCTTTAACTCTAAAAAACCTTATAATGAAAGCCCCTCCAAAATTGTTGACCAACTCTGCCATCTGATACCAAAATGACAACCAACTTTCAAAAAGTTTTTGATACCAGTCTATTGTTGTTTTGATGAATAATTCCGGCAACTATTTATTTAAAATAAAAATAAATGATTTTGTTCTTTTTTGCATTAATCATTTAAAACCGTTTAAAACCAATATGTGTAAAATACAAAATAGGTTAAAAAACTAATAACATTTATTTATCCGTATTACGTTGTGGTAAGATATTTTACAGGTCTTGACATTCTAACATGAAAACTTTATTTTCAGGTATCTTACAATGACCCAGAATGAACTCACATCACTGCCATGCAGTTTACTTCAATGTCGCTTGGAATACATAGACCTTTCTGAGAATAAACTTGATGTCACAGAAACAGCACCAGAGTCTAATAAACATAGTCCATGGGAATTTTATATTGGCAGTTTAGTGGATTTGGCGTCCAAAATTGTTCTAAAACAGAAGCTATATTATGCTCCTAATATTATACCTTATACATTAGTGGAGTTCTTAGATAATGCCAACATGTGTGTCTGTGGTGCACCAGTAGTTAACAATACATTTTACATGAATAAGGAATTTCAATTAAAAGACTATTTTAGAGTTGTTGTGTTCAATAGCAATAGGAAAAGCACTGTTACATTCCAATGCTATTTCTGTTCACCTAAATGTTTTAATAGATGATTTTGAACTGTAATGATAATGAAACAATGAATTAATTAATAAGAATAAAATATTTATTTTTAAATATTTGTTTTATTTGCTACATATTATGAATTAAGACCTGCAAGCCTCCAATTGATGTGTGGAATGACAGGGGCTATCCTTACATGGGGTTCTGAAAGATAAGAAATGGAATATGAGCATTTTATGGAAATGCATGGTTCATTAAATCAAGTCTATAGATTCCTGTCGCACACCATGTCTCAGAAGAGGCCAGTGTCCCAGAAGCGGGAACACAAAACATAGGCGATTATTATGCTATTCATTACATGGCAAGTAAAAAAAAACTCACCAAGTGCGGCAATGCCTTGAGGTAATAAACTTTGTCCTTCCGGTACATTCTGGGCAGCAATGGACGCGTTAGTCGCCTCTAAAACAAGATCATTAGTCCAGATATCCTTGGCACTGTCCTTCATGTCTTTGAACACTTTCTCTAAAGTTCCCTGAAACAAAAGTTCTGTATTCATATCGATGATAATCTATGAAAGGCTAGTGCGTTCTACCCTAGACAGGAGTAGAAAAATGTAGCAACGATCGTTAGGAGCTAGTGCCAAGATGAAGGTGGAGGAGATGTCTCTTAATTCTTAAGTCCAATCATCCATATGGTGGCCATGCGTATAGCGGGGACTAGAATTCCTGATCGAAAAACCCAATAACACCGCCCGACCTAGGTATCTATCCCAGGGCCTCATGCTCAGGGGGCCTAAAATGGCTGCTTTATCAGAATCATAATATTATGAATCACGTTAAAATTCTTAAAATGGACTTTATAATCATAAATATAAAGACTTATCATCATCATCATCAGCCTATTAATGTTCCCACGGCTGGGACACAGGGGGTCTAAAATGGCCGATTTAGCAGAATCATTTTGTGAATCGCGTTAAAAATTTAAAATTGTTAGAATGGACTTTATTGTTATTGACATAAAGTCCATTTTAAGAATTTAATTTTTTTAACGTGATTCATGCTAAGATTCTGCGTAGGATCTGCTATAGCGGCCATTTTAGACCCGCACAGGCCTCCTGTTTAAGAGAGGGAATAAAGACTATTTTAATAATTTTACATTTTTAACGTTATTCATATTATGATTCTGAGCAGCCATTTTAGGCCCCCAGCTGTCGCGCTTACGATCACTAAACCGACGAGGCAGTCAAGTTCAAAACAATGAACATCAAAGGAGTATAACATGGTAAGGGCGACTGGAAATGCCGATAAGAATCTATTTACCTGTAAGATATAAGCTTCTTTGTCCTTACTGAAGCAACACAAAGAAATGAGCATTTCTTTTACTTGCAACCTCAAATCGTATGTAGCGATCACCAAGGTGTATAGAGCCATCACTAGCGCAACATCTTCATACTGGGAACCTTCTTTGAGCGACGCGATTTTGCGCTCGTGTTTTCGTCTGTTCTTACTCGAACGGAAAGATCGACTGAAATTGAAATAGATACAATTTGTTGAATGTGTTCAAGCATGTTATCATAACTTCTAAGATAGACGATAGAATCGACTAAGGATTGTAGAGGCTGTGATCTGAAACCCTCTTGTTAAACTAGGTTTAATAGGTATTACCTAGTTTGAGTAACAGGTATTATTTTGGCGAAATACAGAAAAAGGCAACTTTCGTAAGTCTCTATTTCTGTCTCTGGCGACTTAGATAGGTACTTGTTGTTTACGAATGAAGTCCTAATTATAAGCTTCAAAGCTCAATTACTCAATAATTCTGTTGGGTAAGCCCAGAGTACTTAATAAATGCCCATGGTCTTTTAGCGAAGGAATGCTCCTGATATGAAAATACTAACTAGCCTTTTGACTGAATTCGCTATGGCATTTTCATAAAACGCAATAATAAGTATGGAACCCAATTGTGTGATTCCCTGAATTCACCATAATAATAAAATGTAGGTAGAAGAATACACTACTTAATTCAAACAAATAATGACATCTACCGATATTCTCAGCAAATACGTTTAGGATGTTCAGCAGGGTTCAGTTTTAGGTCCTGTTTTATTTTCGATTTATTCAAATTAGGTCATTTGCTAAGGATGGTACCTTATTTCACAGAAAAAATAATTTTAATTGCTTAAAATGGCTTACCTTGAACCTCTGGATGACGACGCGAGTGTACTTCCTGCATCAGAATATAAATCGCTATCTTTATTGGCATAAAAGTCGAATGCATCCACTGCGTGTTTGGTTTTCTTTTCTCTTACAAATTGAAGACGATCTCGGTGCCTTATGAATGTCGCCCAATTCATCTCAATTGTTTCTCTCAAATTGTTGTATTCTAGTAATAAAGCTGGTAGAATCTTTGTATCTACAAAGAAGAACAAATTAGATTTAAAGCCAAGCTCGATATTTTTAAATGAAAGATAGCGTTAGTATCAGTACAAACCTTTCAGATACAATTTTTTGTATTGAGAACAAAGTCTTAATGCTGTTTTATACTGTCCACATTCGATGGCATAAGATATTGTTATTTCACTGTTACCATAAAATTGATCTAAAATAGTTAAAGCTTCCTTGTGGCGTTTCTCTTGTTTTAGACCTTCCACCAGCTCCCTGATAAATAAAAAAGACACTTAATATACGATACGATAATGTGAAGCCTCAAAAACCATGATGGAAAAGTACTTAGCCTCTATTTTTGTAAAATACATACCCACACAACTCCTTAAACTGTTCTTTAGGCCATGAATTTGCCAAACTTATTGCTAATTCCCATTCCAGAGCTTCTTTGTAGCATTCAATAGCTTTATCTTTACTATTTGCTCTTTCATATACTATTCCGGCTTCTGTGTAATGCTTCTTTAATTTTAAATAGAGTCCAAAGTCATCTGAAATCTCGTTAAATATTGCATCGATTGGTGCAAACAGAGCCAAAGCTTCGCGGTACAGACTATGGTATTTTACAAATGTTTTTAACTCATTATATCTGCTTGCACCACATGCCACAAGACTTTCTACAGCCCTCTCAAACCTTTTAAGGTGTTTGTTTATTGTAAATCTCTTGTAATTCTCTTCCATTTCATTCAGTTCATCAAGCATAGGAACATATTCCTTTGGATCTTTTTGTGACTTGTATGCTACTAGCAAAACTAAGTCAAAATCATACATGCCAAGAGCCACATCAAACAGCTGACTCACATCTACCATGTACAGTAAATACTTCAATGCTTCATCTGATCCAACTGGTAACTTGGACCCAGTAGATTCTTGAACCTTCAGTTCTTTGATTATCAATAAAGCACTTTCCAAGTCTTTTATTGTATTCTTCTTTACAAAAGTTGTCAGTAAAGGCAATATTTTAGTGTCCCTGTCTGATCTCATTTCCAGATGATCCCTAACAATATCACATATCCACTCAACTTTGGAATCCATTTTGTTTCTGGGCTTTTCTGGTTTCCCAGCATAACTACTGGAATACATAGTTTTCGTCACATCAGAATTTTCTAAATCCGATAGGAAGAGATTCAACCATGAAATGTTTTGAACAGATTCCAGAAATATTTCAATGTTATTTACAAACTTTTCTGGATCATGGTCATAAATAAGATTCAAATTAATTCTCTGTTTCCTCATGAGATCAAATGCGTCGTGATACTGAAGACGATCAAGATATTCTCCAATAATCTTTAATGACAAAGGCCTCGGCTGGATGGTCTCTAGATTTCCTCTTGGCATTTGAAACACAGCTCTAGTGTCATTTGGCACTACAATTACCAATTTGGCTCCTCTTTCGATTTTCCTTTTATACACATAATTTGATTCGTTCTTCTGATACTCCATAATGGCGTCAAGGCCTTGCTTGGATAATTCTGTGCACAGCATCACATGTTGCAATGTTGTTAACAAAAGAAAATGAGTATGGACAAAGAATGAACTCACATTGTTCATTATCATTTGTTGATTGATATAGAGATGGCCTTTATGTGATAGTCCAATAAAATATATTTCATTTTCAACTTGTAACACATCAAATTTTGGACATGATACTCCAAATGACTCATCTGGAATCTCTAGATCTTCTCCTAGTTTGCCTTGTACAATGTCACCATCCTGAAGTTGCAAAAATAAAGAAGTTGGCTCAGTAGGATGGGATTGAATCCGTTTTACAGGTGCAGGTAAAGTAGTTTCACTTTTGTTTTCTAGTTTCTCTGATGTAATGGAATACTCAACTAGGTTGCTAGTGTCATTATTATGAGCAACATTCCCTATGACTGTATCAGCACTAACCCAAAACCAATTGTAACATTGAAATGGAAAATTATATGCATCAGCTTGAACAGTTTTAAACAATTCATACTGTAGAGGTAACTTATCTCTTTGTTTATAGAATACCAACTTATTGTCTGCAGTATAGACGAAAAAACTATTGATATTGCAGTCTTCCTCTTTTTGTTTTTGTGGTGCAAAATGGACAGAGTTAATATTGGCATCAAGTTTGACTTCAAAGGCAGACATTGGCGGTGGCATTACAGTTTGTCTAAAGCCTGTCAAGAGAAGCTTGCTCCCATCTATAACTGCTACCACTGCATCATCATCAGGTCCATACCCTCTACTGTGATCCACATTCCAAATCCAGGTATAAGAAAAATGTTGCCCATTGTGCAAAAATACATGCAGTTTTTTGTTGTTGGCGATGTCAAAGTCGTTGTCCCACATTATCTTGCTAATGTCCTGATCACTATTGAATGGTATAGTTTGTTTCAGATACCAGTGATAATTGCCGATTGTATAAAGTAATAAAGTTTGTATATTCTTTTCTGTGTCCCTGCATTGTAAAGTCAATATTTCTGAGTCTGAGCTCCAAGTGATATCCTCTACTATTGTATGGGTATTTACAGGAATGTCAAATTCTCCATGTTTTAAGCCATTCTTCTCAAAGAATGAAACAAGATATTTTTCATCAAGCTTTTGAGTCGTAGCAACTAGATTTCCACTTGGTCTCCAAGACAAGTTAGATTCTAAGCCTTGTTGTTTTTCACTTGTATATTGCAAGTGTCCCTCTTTATCAAAAACTTTAAATCTTCTGATTCCGTCCATTATGAACCCAACAGCATACAGGTTGCCATCTCCTCTCCATGATATTTTTACCGCGTTGTCACCTATTTTAGGGTCTGAAAAAAGATTTTTTTTTAAATATTAAATTGCTTACAAATTTTTAGTCACACCTCTATTGTTTGAATACAGTTAGTTTAATTACCAGCAATGACTTCGGTTTTGACCTTAGCGGCCTGTTTGCCTGCAGACCCATGGAATTGAGTTTCTTTTTTCCCCCAACCTACAGTGATGAACTGTTTCTCTCCAAACTCCTCATTATATAAATTCATTTCAAGGACAGGATCAAACATGTTCATCAGAATCATGTTCATGTCTTTAGTAACCAGTACCAATAGTTCTTGATCTGGACTCCATTCCATTGCCTGGAAAGTAATTATTAGTCTATACTAATATTATAAAGAGGTAACATTTGTTTGTAAGTTTGTATGTAGGGGGTAATCTCCGGAAGTAATGAACCAATTTTATAAATTGTTTCACTGGTAGAAAGTTACATTATTTGTGAGTGATATAGGCTATATTTTATTCCCGTACTCCCACGGGACCTACGCGGGTGAAACCGCGGGACGTCAGCTAGTTGTATATAAACTACTGTCGGTATTAGTGTCAGTCAGTTATTTGAGTTGTTTAACCTATAAGGCCGCAGCCATGGTGCATTGTTATTTTAATTGTGCTGTAATTGCGTCAAAGATGTTTTGTTTTAAATTTTATGTTTCATTTTATTTATGTAACTTTACTGTGACACAGCTTAACAGAATGTTATGTACACCTGAAATTGGTAACTCTAACCTTTAAACTTTTAGTGTAAAATATAATATGTACTTTTGGTGTACATATTATAAAGAAATAATTATAGTATTACGATGACTAATAGAGCAGTGTAGAAAAAACCATGCTACGCCAACCGCAAATAGAGATAAATAAAGGCGAGGAGAATGATAATGATGATGATGATATTGTATTGCACAAATTCAAGGAAGACTATTTAAATTAAACCAATTTACAGGAACTCTTGAGTAGACTTACCAGTAATCCATTATCACAAACACCAGCTTTTTCCAAAGTACTGCCATTGTTGCAGATGGTTATAAGTTCGCCATTCGCGAGTCCCACACACAGAGTGTTAGTAAGTGAGAGGAATGTAATGTTTATAGGTGAATTATCAGGAGACGCAATATCCGAAAGATCCTTAGTCCACTTTGTTTCATTATTTGCATCAAAATTGATCACACTAAGGTTATGTGTACAGACATATAGTTCGTTGGTAGAACTAACTTCATCATGGCCATTACAAACTATGAGTTTGTCTTCTGAAGGCAGTTTAAGATCTCCTACGGAGACTTCCCAAAGATTTAAGTTTCTCATGGTTCTAAAATGAATTTACACACGTTTTGTATTCCGAACAACAACTGAAGTACCTATTAACTGTCACTGCTGACTGATCACTTGTCAGTGTCAACTGTCAAAACTAAGTGACATTTTTTTTGTCCTTGCCATAGCTTGAGGCCCAATGCATGGTGTCAGCAATCTCAAACCTTTGGAAAAGATAGGAAATTTAGAATCTAGGCATTTATGTGGGGAACCACTACACTATTGTCTTAGTGCTACCACTTAGCTCATATTTCTCTCAGATGAGTCGCCACCGTGCTGGACGCCTCCATCATAACACCAATCACTTTACTTTGCACTATAAAGTAAATACTTATTGAATTAAATATGTACTTCACATTTGGTGTAGGTAGTCCCAAAGTACCGGCAAACGCCACAGACTACTTAACGTCATAACCATGAACTATATACTCTTTATCTGTGGTGATCTCTTTGTGAGTTCAATGTTGCCAGCAGCAGATCACCTTATGCAATGAGGGATTTTCTTTTTAGCTCTTCCCTAGTCGCTGGATAGATGGCGCTAGGAGTAAGTATGATAATGCAAGGAACGGAACCTAAAAAAACTGATTTTAACAAAGCGCGATAAATGTTGGTTATATTCGGAAGGTTAAGCAAATGAAAGTGTCAGTCAACGAGAGTATGTGACGTAACACAATGTTTTTTTTTTCAAGCGTTTTGGCTTTGGCATAGTAAGTTCAACGCCATCTATAGAGTTCTTGGAAACTAAGTTTTTTTTTAAAACCTCAAAAGGAAAACCTCTCATTACATATGACTAGTTTGTTACACGTTTCGCTTTAACAATATTAATTTGACTCTGTTACCTGTTTACTTCGCGAACTGCATGTCGCGACAACAACCGCACAAAGAAACTCACAGACATTGACAAAATATAGTCTGTGAATACAATACATTATTTATTTTATGATAATATTGAGGGCATTATTACTAGAGAAAGATTATATTTCCAGGATCACATATTTATTTTATAACAGCCATGTGGCAAACCAAAATCACTTTGTGGCGTTTATGAACGCAACGATAAGTGCTGGCAACACCAGCCTAGATAGTCTGTGAGACACTGGGCTTGATCAGGCGGTCGTTACAAGACATTACAACTCTGATTTGCTTTTATCTTAATATTTGAGACTGTAACCATTACTACAATATTCACAGTGATAAACGTGTACTGTATAGGTGCTTCATAGTTTCAACATTATATGATTTAATTACCTAATCTACGTTTGATTTTATCTTCATCGAACATCGTCGTCGTGAGCTCAGGTCGTGAGTACGAAACAAAAGGGAACGAACATTCTCTTCTTGAGTTCCCAAAGTGGTGACCCCGACGTGATTGTGACTACGTCTCGCGAAGCGAGCTTCTGTGACGTGCTGTACCTACATGAGATCCAAAGCTCCATGCTGCGGATATTGCCGCCTTAAAACGAGCTACCCTGCCGCCTACGAGACTGAGATCCAAAGCTCCATACTGCGGACATTGCTGCCTGAAAAACGAGCTACCCTGCGGACCACGGGACTCCGTGTTTTTCGCATCATCAGTGTCGGACTGTCGGTTCCGGCATTCCAGCCGTTATCCCGAGTACCTACATTCGTCATACGTCATTGCAAAGGCATGTGAAATTGTGGAAACATTGTGTGAATTCATCTATACCGACAAGTGTATACTCGTTTCTTGGGAAATCAATATTATGATCAATATCATTCATACGGAGTGCATCGAACGCCATCTATCGATAGCCGACGAAAAATAATAATGACAAAAACAGTTCCAGTGACAGCTGACATTGACATCAACTGACTTTCCGGTTCACGCAAGTACTATCTACTTAATTATTAGCTGTACATTCTCGTAATATCTACCAAAAACAGTGACTTTTTTTTTTTAATCTGAAAAGATAATTTTAAATATAAAGCTTTAAAACACAATATCATCATCATTTTACTGGCATTTGTATTCTTGTGTTTATTTGTGTTTCTTTATTTTGTCTCAAGTTAGGCTGAAAAACGTTTTGGTATGTTCTGCTTTCTTTGTTATTACTTACTTTTTAAACTGCAATGAATAATACATACAATATGACAAAGGTTGGGATATTATGCATTGAATGCTCATAAATAATGTCTGCTTAACTGTGTCTACAAAATTATTTTGGTTTGTTTTAATATTGGCATCTGCGTACTTAATTTTTGTGTTTATTTTATTTCTGTATGCACATTTTTATTTCTGTGTTATTTCGCATTTGCATGCCGATATTGTACTAATATTAACCCTCACCACTTACCCACGGTTAGAATAACTACCCCTAACTTGGTGTTTTGTGTGGTTTTTGGATTATTGCATGGTTTATTAAATTTTGAGTTTCCTCACTATGTCTGATGAACTCCAAGCACGTTTAAATATGCTTGAGGCTGAAAACATTGCCCTGCGTGCTCAGCATGAACAAGCTAGTACTCAGTCTAAGCCGGAGATAGCTGCTGCCATGTGTAGGGTAGCAGTAAAGCTGCCACCATTTTGGCCTGACAGAGTCACTGTATGGTTTGCACAAGCCGAAGCCCAATTTCTATTAGCTGGCATAAATACTGATGTCACCAAATACAGTTATGTTCTCAGTCAAATCGATCACAAGATAGCGGGGGAAATCGAAGATATAGTAATCAACCCACCGACTGAAGGAAAATATCAGACACTCAAAGAAACATTAATTAAACGGTTTTCTATATCTGAAGAGCAGCGAGTAAGACAGTTGCTAGGTGATGAGGAGCTTGGAGACAGAAAACCGTCCCAGTTCCTCCGCCATCTTAGGTCCATTGCTGGGAACACCCTGTCAGATGACAACATCTTGCGCCAGCTTTGGGTTCGCCGATTGCCTCAGCATGCACAAGGCATCCTGGCAGCCCAGGCTGATCTCAGTCTAGATAGGTTAGCCGACATTGCTGATAAAATTGTTGAAGCTCAGCCAAGCCAGGCAACCGTTTTTGCTGCTACAAGTACACCTACACTAAATAGTCTGTTGGAACGGATAGATGAGTTGGGCAATCAGATTGCTGCTCTGAGATCTGATCGCTCCCGATTTCAAAACCGCAGCAGGCAGTCCTCGCGCAACAGTACTCCTGACCGGACTGAAAAATGCTGCTGGTACCATCGGAAATACGGTACTAGAGCCAAAAAATGCATCTCACCCTGTAATTGGCTGGCGGAAAACCCAAGGAGCAGTCAGTAGCGGCGGCGACTGATTGCGAAAACAATCAACCCCTCAGCCGTCGCCTTTTTGTAACTGATCAAGTCTCTAAGCGACAATTTTTAATTGATACTGGTTCGGATCTTTGCTGTTACCCCCACCGTTGGCTTTCTAATCGAAGGAAACCTACCGATTATGATCTCTGCGCTGCTAATGGTAGCAGCATACAGACATTCGGAACAATAACATTAACACTTAACCTTCGTCTCCGTCGTAATTTCACCTGGACATTCATTGTCGCCGACGTCAACAATGCGATTATTGGCTCGGACTTTTTAGCATATTATCACCTGCTTCCAGATTGTCGCACTAAGCGGTTAATAGATGGCGTCACCAACCTTTCTGCCCTTGCCTTCACCGCGACGTCAGAACAACCCAGTGTCAAAGCTGTAGCCCCTTCGAATTCTGCTGTTGCACAAGTGCTAGCAGAGTTCCCCGAAATCACTCACCCTCCCGGTCTCCCTAGGAATATCAAGCACGATACTGTCCATTTCATCAAGACAACGGATGGGCCTCCTGTTTCTTGCCGTCCTCGTCGCCTAGCACCTCAGAAATTGAATTCAGCTAAAAAGGAATTTGAGGAAATGGTCTCCTCCGGCACAGCACGACCATCCAAAAGCGCGTGGTCGTCTCCTTTGCACATGACATTAAAGAAAGACAACACTTGGCGTCCTTGTGGCGATTACCGCGCGCTTAACGCCCGAACTGTGCCGGATAGGTATCCAGTCAGGCACATTAATGACTTTGCTCACAACCTCACGGGCGCTAAAATTTTCAGCACTATCGACCTTGTGAAGGCGTACCATCAGATTCCGGTATCAGAAGATGATATCCCAAAGACTGCCATCATTACCCCGTTTGGCCTCTTCGAGTTCCCCTTCATGACCTTCGGTCTTCGCAACGCTGGCCAGACCTTTCAGCGGTTTATCGACGAGGTCACACGGGGTCTTGATTTCTGTTTTCCATATGTGGACGACATCCTTGTCCATTCCACAGATGTGGCTCTGCATTGCGAGCATCTGCGAATCCTCTTCAGGCGCTTACGGGACTATGGGGTTGTGATAAATCCTTCCAAATGTGTATTTGGTGCACGTGAGGTAACATTTCTAGGCTATCACATTAGTCCCGAAGGCACTCAACCTCCTCAGGATCGTGTTCAAACCATTCTCGAATTTCCGCCCCCTAAAACTGTCCAGGGTGTGCGTCGGTTTCTCGGCATGCTAAATTATTATCGTCGATTCCTTCCTAAGGCCGCGTTGTTCCAGGCTCCTTTAATCAAAGCGGTTATTGCTACCAAAGGTAAGGGTGCGAAGCCATTTATATGGTCACCTGAACTCCTCGAACAACTAGAAGAGTGCAAAAAGAGTTTAGCAACCGCTACACTACTGCATCATCCGGTACACGGTGTCCCTCTGGGACTGTTTACCGATGCTTCCAGTGTCCACATCGGGTCCTGCCTTCAACAAGAAATCGAAGGCAAGTGGGTACCTCTCGCTTTCTTTAGCAAAAAGCTGACTGACCAACAAACACAGTGGCCCGCTTATTATCGCGAGTTGTTAGCAGTATATGAAAGCGTGCAGCATTTCCGCCACATTCTCGAAGTTCAGCATGTAACCATTTATACAGACCACAAGCCACTGCTCTACGCTTTCATTCAGCGCCGGGAGAAACTGCCACCTGCTCAGTTGAATCAGTTGTCCTTTATTAGTCAGTTTACCACAGAAATTAAGTACATTAAGGGAGAGGACAATATTGTCGCAGACGCGATGTCGCGCGTTGACGCGATCGCTCTTGACCAGGATTGGCAAATGCTTGCAAAATCACAGGAGGTAGACCAGGAGTTAGCCAATTTATGTCAGCAAGGCTCTAGCCTGCAGTTCATAAAGGTCAACATTCCCGGATCTGACATTCTTATCACCTGTGATAAGTCGACCGGCAAGCCTCGCCCATACTTGACCCCTTCCTTCCGTAAAGCAACATTCGACAAACTTCATAACTTAAGTCACCCTGGCGCACGAGCCACTACCCGTCTCGTGACTGAACGTTATGTTTGGCCGTCAATCAACAAGGACTGCAAACAGTGGGCTCGACAATGTATAGCATGTCAGCGCGCTAAGGTATCGCGCCATAATTCGTCACCACTTGGCAATTTCGCTCTGCCGCCAGGTCGTTTCAAACACGTACATATAGACATTATAGGCCCCTTGCCGACTTGCAACGACTATCGGTACTGTTTGACTGCCATTGATAGAGTGACTAAATGGCCCGAAGTATGGCCAATGCGTTCAATCACCGCAGAAGAAGTAGCAGAAACCCTAACACGGGAGTGGATAGCTCGCTTTGGGGTGCCTTCAGTCATCACAACAGACCAAGGAACTCAGTTCGAATCCGACCTATTCCGCCGACTGATGATACAATTCGCCACCACGAAAACTAGAACGACAGCTTACCATCCCTGCGCCAACGGCATGATCGAGCGCGTCCATCGCCAGCTTAAAGCGGCCCTCATGTGCCACCAGGACTCATGGGTGCGCGCGTTGCCGTTTGTCCTTCTCGGTATGCGGTCCGCTTTCAAGGAAGACTTGAAAGGCACAGCTGCTGAAATGGTGTACGGGGAACCGCTTCGATTGCCCGGTGAATTGCTCGTAGCATCCGATGAACCACATAATTTCTATGACCCAGCAGATTTCGTCGTACAACTTCGACGTAAAATGTCGACTGTGCGACCCATCCCGGCATCTCGGCATACACAACCATCTATTTTTATATTTAAAGATCTTTCTTCAGCGACGCATGTATTCCTTAGGGATGATTCTGTTAGACGACCGTTACAGCCACCATATACCGGCCCGTATCGAATAGTGGATCGTGCTAGTGATGGGAAAACTATCACACTGGAAATCAAACACAAAACCGTGACCGTTAGTGTAAATCGAGTAAAACCGGCACACATAGATCACACGACACCTACCGAAAATGAGAATCCAAAGAAGCCCTCAGAACCTACGACACACACGACTGTTGACCTCCCTAAGAGACCTATAGAACCTGCAAAATCCAGGGACAGCAATCCAACTGCCCCAAAACTGCCGTATACCACTCGTTCCGGTAGACGAGTTAAGTTTAAGGATCTCTCCGATTTCGAATAACCGGTTCATCCTTCTCCGTGGGGGGGTGGTGTGGCGTTTATGAACGCAACGATAAGTGCTGGCAACACCAGCCTAGATAGTCTGTGAGACACTGGGCTTGATCAGGCGGTCGTTACAAGACATTACAACTCTGATTTGCTTTTATCTTAATATTTGAGACTGTAACCATTACTACAATATTCACAGTGATAAACGTGTACTGTATAGGTACTTCATAGTTTCAACATTATATGATTTAATTACCTAATCTACGTTTGATTTTATCTTCATCGAACATCGTCGTCGTGAGCTCAGGTCGTGAGTACGAAACAAAAGGGAACGAACATTCTCTTCTTGAGTTCCCAAAACTTCACACTTGACAATCAGTCCTACACCATGGACTCGTACACATAGACTAGACATAGGCAAAAGCAAACTTAACACCCCACCTCGATTAATAGTGCTTTTATAAACAAACACTGTTAATCGCTTACAAATATTCAAATCAAATTAACATTCCGCTTACATTGTCAAAACAAAAATAAATAATATGGTGACACTAATTATTGTCCAATTATCCAAAAAAAAAATATGGTCACCCTACTACATGAAGTTACATGAGAAACAATAATAATTATCATGCAACATTTTACAGCATAGAAACCCATTAGCTACCTGCTTTCATGAACACTATCAAACTTAACACCCTCACACATGGTGCTTGGGGGTATGTAGAATAATACCATAGTTTAATATTTACGATATAGGTACCGTAGTCACCTGTTCTTTACAATAAATATTTAACCATTCACATAGTTGTCTAAATCTGTCAACTGCTAATGTTTTTGTAAAAATATCAGCTAAATTTTTTTCTGTATTAACATATTCAATTCTTAGCTCCTTTTTGAATATCAAATCTTTTATAAAATGAAATTTTATGTCGATATGTTTGGTTCTCTTGCTATTCTCAAATGTTTTCGATATGTCAATAGTTCCTTTATTGTCCATGTAGAGAACACACTGCACATCGTTGTTTCTATTGAAACTCCTGCTCAGTCCCTTTATATTGATATTATCGCACGCACTCGTGGCTCCAGCGACATACTCCGCCTCTGCTGTCGACAACGCTACGCAGTTTTGTTTTCTTGAAAACCATGCCACAACATGACCATTGTATAAAGTAACAGAACCGCTGATACTTTTTCGATCGACGTGATTACCTGCCCAATCAGAATCAGAGTAGGTTTCAATCACATTTTTCTTGTTGTTCTTGATATAGGTCAATCCACTCGTCTTTGTTTCTTTTAAATATCGTAGCACTCGTTTTGCTTGCGTCCAAAGATTTAAAGTTGGTTTATCTAGGTACTGACTCAGAAATGTTGTACTGAAGGCTATATCCGGTCTTGATACCGTCGCTTTCTCTTTACATTTTACTCCTTTTGGTATCTTTAGGTATACATCTGTTTCTAATATCCCATTTAGGAATGCTGTTGGGATGTCCAATTGATGGATTTCAAAATCATTTTGTACTGCATGTGATAAGAAAGTGCGGACTGTGCTTATTCTTGCGACAGGGGAATAGTTCACTGTAAAACCATCATTTCTTTGTAGGAAACCTCTTGCAACCAGTCTCGCCTTTTTTAGGTTATTATCTTTCTTCACAAAAATCCATTTAGCATCTATTGCTTCTTTTCCATTTGGTAAATCAGTTATTGACCATGTTTCCATATCTTCTAATGCTTTCAACTCTTTATCAATTGCTTCATTCCAGCCCAATTTTATAGCTTCATTGTAACTTTTAGGAACATTTTCCATATCTGCGCTATAAGCATATTGTGTCTCATATTCTTGTAGTACTTTTGGTTTAACTACTTTTCTTCCACTTCTTGTATATATTTCCTGTGGTAACTTTTCTTGTACTATTTCTTTCACTTGTTCAGTTGCATCATCAAATTTATCATCATCATCATCACTGTCTTGAGTATTTTCAGACGTAGTAGGACGTTCTCTAACTCTTAGTCCTGATGTACTTGGTCTTTTTCTTTCTTCATCTATATCTCTATATATCACTGACCTTTCATTGTCTCTTTCTATTTCTCTAATTCTATCATAATGTTACATTCGTTTCATCAAAATGTACATCTCTCGAGATTTTAATTTCATTCTTCTCTGGATCCCACAATCTGTATCCATTTGGACTATATCCAATAAATCTCATAGCACTCGCTCTTTCTTCAAATTTTGATTTTCTTGGTAATACAATCATCCATGCTTTCGATCCAAATACTTTCATATTTGCTATATGATTTTTACCATAATACAACTCTGCTGGTGTTTTAAATTTGATAGCTGCTGATGGACATCTATTTATTTGATACATTGCGCATTTCACTGCCTCTCCCCATAACTCTCTAGGAAGGTTGGATTCCATCATTAATGCCCTTGCTTTATTATATACTGTCCGGTTCATCCTTTCAGATACTCCGTTCATCTGTGGACTGTATGGGTTTGTGTATTCCATTTTTATCCCATGATTTATTGCAAATTCATTTATTATTCTATTCTTAAATTCTCCACCATTATCACATCTAATTCTCTTTACTTTGTTTTCTTTCTGTCTTTCCAAATATCTTACATAATATATTAAGTTTTGTGTTGCTTCATGTTTATACTTTAACAGATATACGACTCCAAAATGAGTATAATCATCTACAATTACTTGATAGTATCTCTCTTCATTCAGGCTTGGTTCGCACACTTTTTCCGATCTTGGCATTTCAACTGTATGAAACGGTAATCTAGTTGATTTGGATTTCATGCACACATCGCATCTCTTGTCACTATTCGGTAAATTTAAAGTGATCAACCCATTTCTATTTAAATGCCCTAGTCGTCGATGCCATAAATTGGTTTCGTTTTTTGTCATATAACATTCATTCTCAGTTTTTATTTTAAATTGTATTTTATATAATTTTCCATCTTTTTGTCCATATAATCTCATGTTATTTTGTATAATCTTTACCACATTGCCTTGAAATATCACATTACAATTCCTTTCAACCAGTTTACTTACTGACAGTAAGTTTTGTGAGAGATTTGACACAATTAAGGCTTCAATACTTGAACTTCTGGCTTTTCCTTCCGTTTCTATCATTCCTCTCTCCTTGGCTTCCAAATATTCGCCATTCGCAACTTTTATTTTTACTGGATTTGTCAGTGTTGTTATTTCAGTCATAAATTCTCTGTATTTGTCTTGTATCATATTATCCGAGGCTCCCGAGTCTACTATGAACTCTATTACGTTCGACTCTAACTCATTGTATTCATTCGTTAAATTTGTTTCATCATATGCTGTGAACATATACTTTGAAATATTTGCATGTTCTCTCTCATCTTTTCTTCCTCTTCCATTAAAATTTCCCCTTATGTACCTACCTCTTTGATGGTTACTTCTGCATTGATATGCTTTATGGCCTCTTTTCTTACATTTATAGCATACTATATTATTTTCACTTGTAAAACTTGTTTCTGTGTTTGTAGTATTGTTATTTTCATTTACACTTTTCTGTTTCATCTCGCTTTCACAAAATCTATTGATAATTCCTTTTCTGTTGACATTGTTTCCAATGACGTAATTACGTTTTCATAATCATCTGGTAGTGTTAATAACAAGTGACACACCTTATCGGACTCCGACATCTTTTCCCCGATCTCAATTTCTGCTATTATCTCATCGAACCTTAGATAGTGGTCTTGGAGTTTAGTATCTTTTTGACATTTTAAATTTAGCAATCTTCTCTTTAGTTGCAATTTGTTAAAAACTGACTTTCTCTCAAAAATTGCTTCCAAGCACTTCATCATATCTAATGATTTTTCACACTTTTTTATATATGCAATGTACTTATCTGACACGCATTGTACGATGATCGATCTCGCCTTGACATCCAGTGTACTTTGTACGTCCGAAGATTTTATCGCCTCTACGACACCTTTTTCCTCTAATAATAAATTCAACCGAAATTTCCATGTTTGAAAATTCACTCCCTCTTTCAAAAATGGCATAGCCTCGTACTTTCTCATATCCATTTTTCTTTTGTTTCTTTTGACAGTTCAAAATTTTCTTCGTATTTTCGTATTTTCATTTACTTTTCAATATTTCCATATTATAAATTATCACACATATAGCCCATAACCTTTTATGATAATATTGAGGGCATTATTACTAGAGAAAGATTATATTTCCAGGATCACATATTTATTTTATAACAGCCATGTGGCAAACCAAAATCACTTTTTTTTTTTTTTTTTTTTTTTTTTTCTCCTTTTGGCATTGCACTATTCGTGCTTATTGCCACTGACAATATTATATTTGATAACAAAACGTAGGAATCAAGTACTCGCGAAATTATAAAATTTAACAACGAAAAATTTGGAAATGGAAAGGAGATTAGTTGTTAAATATAAATATAATAAATTAACAGTACGGGAAAATTATAATACAACAGAAAACTAACCTAACGCAACCGTGGCCCAACAAAAAGGCCGACTCGGTGCATATAAAGAACTACTTATTAAATTAAATAGTTATGTACTTAAAAATCTAGAAAATGTTTAAATAGCTATATCATTATTTACAAGGAAAAGAGCTATGGTTTTATATATATCTACATTAAAATTAAATAAAATACATGAGATAGAAGTGGGTAAAGGGACTCGGAGGGAAACAAGACTTTGGAAAAGTGAGGAGTGGTCATAAAGGGGGCAAGAAAAAATAAGGTGGTTCAGATCTCCCACTTCAGCGCCACATTCACACGCAGGGTTCTGCACAATGCCAAGCCTGGCAAGATGAGCAGGAGTGCACACGTGACCCAATCGCATACGTATGAATATTGTTGTAATCTTTTTGCTTAGCTTGTACTTGCTAAACCAAGGTTTAACAAAAATGGATGGCTGAATATTACGATAAAATTTCCCTTTCGCTGATTGCTCGGACCAAAGCTGACCCCAGGATTTCTGTAGATAAACCCTGGGCAGAGCTGCCAGATCTTGGGTGTTATTTTTGTAAGGAAAAACGTCGCCACACAATACGGCATCATTAGCTAACTGGTCAGCTCTCTCATTACCTAGAATGCCACAATGCGAGGGTATCCACGCAAAATGCACTGAATACCCCCTGTTAGAACACGTATAGAGGAGTTCACGTGTTTCAAATATAATATAAGGATTATGAGAATAAAAAGGGAATCTGGCCAAAGATTGTAAGGCACTCCTTGCATCAGTTAAAATGAGTGAATTCCGTAAGCCCATCATAAGTATATATTCGACAGCTTTGAATAGACCGTAACATTCTCCCGTAAATACAGATGATTCGGGCGGGAGCTTTATTTTTTGGACGATATTAAATTGGGAGTGGCATACACCTACTCCCACACATGAGTCTCTTCCATGCTTCGAAGCATCTGTAAACAAGAGATGGCAGCCCTTCCAGTCTCTATCCATAGTGAAGTTGAAGTTAAGGTTATGACATACGTCATTTCGAAAAATGTTAAGCATATATTACTTAGGCTACGTTCCGAATTAGGCTATAATCGCTCACAGCGCTCACATCGATATTTTGCGTTCCGATTTAGATATCACGATTATGACAGCTAAGAGCCGTCATCAATTCGGAACGCTCGTGAACGCGTTGACAGTAAACATAACCCCAAACCAAAACATTTCACAAGACTTATTTTGAAAATGGAAGTTATGTTGGTTGACTCTATCTACTCTGATAACTCACATTTTTAGATAGAGAACGGCGATTCGTCCAGTGATGAAAAGGATGACGAAAGCGTTTATATTAGGGTATTTTGCTCCCGGCAAAGATTTACCCCTTAAAAAAATCCTACGAATTACAAATTACGTAGATGCAACGGTAATTAAAAATAATGTTCATGAGTTTGAAACTCATTTCAATTTTTTTCAATCAAATTATACAACACAACCTGTGAAAAAAACTGTCATTTTTGACAGCGCTCACAGTGATATTTATTTGGGGCATGGTCAGTGTAATCGCAAAATGGCGCATGTCATGACGTCATCTATGACGATTCAAGGGACATCGATATCGCGCTCACGGTAATTCGGAACAGCTTTATGGACGCTCAAATCGATTACAGCCTAATTCGGAACGCAGCCTTATACTATACTCTTTGATGTTAAGGTTATAATGTATGTTCGGTGACATTATTAGTGAACTGTAATTACAGTGAAATAAAGGAAGAAACTCAGATTGGTGACAAGGAGCTTCAATTAAATTGTATTTTCTAAAGCTTTTAACTAAACACGGAGTAGCTTTGTGCCTCCAGTAAGTGGATGAAATTACTTCTTCAGAGAGAATGGAAAGTTTATTTCGTAAAGGATGATACGTAAATTGCAAACAGCGAGCCATAAATCTATCAGCCAAAAATTGACGTCGTAAATGAAGTGGAGGGTCTCCACATTCCACCTGAAGACAATTAATAGGACTGCTTTTCATTGCACCTGAAACCACTCTAAGTGCCTTGGACTGAACACTGTCCAGTTTCTTAAGACCAGCAACATTAGCAGGATCCAGCAAAAAAGTCCCATAATCCAATACGCTTCTAATCAAGGTGTTGTACAGTAATTTTAATGAAAAGGGATGTGCTCCCCACCAAACACCAGCAAGACATCTAAGTATGTTGATATTTCGTTCGCATTTAGCAGCTATATAATCACAGTGTGGTAAGCCAGTAAGATGTGTATCCAAAATAAGACCTAAAAATTTTACCTGGTTTTTAATGGGCATAGGGATATTATTATACCTTACTGTAAATATAGGAGGCTTACGCATTCTAGTAAACAAGACAATGTTGCTTTTATCAATTGATAGGTCTAGACCATTCGTTTCTAGCCAAGTCTTCAGTAAGCCTAGAGAAGAGGTTAAGGAAGTACAAATATTTTCAATAGAATGACCAGATAAATAAAGAAGTAAATCATCTGCATATTGAAGGACTTTCACTGACTCATTTAGAGAGGATTCTAAATCATAAGTGTAAATATTGTAGAGAATTGGACTAAGTACAGAACCTTGAGGGAGACCTTTCCATACTAAACGGGTAAATGTAAACCCTTCAATATGAAGATGTAAAGATCTTTCTGAAAGCATGTTAATAATGAACTTAGACAGCATTGTTGGAACTTGTAATGAATTCAGCTTTTGTTCTAGGATTGATACCAGGACATTATCGTAAGCTGAGCTAATATCCAGGAAAGCAGCAATTACAGAGTTATTAGAAGTGAAGGCTAAGCGAATATCTGTTGTGAACACACTAAGGCTGTCCATCGTACTTTTACCCTTCCTAAAACCAAACTGTGATGTAGCTAGCAAGTTTTTGCTTTCCAAAAACCACTCCAAACGATTCTTAACGAGATGTTCAGCAATTTTAGCAAGAACTGTAGAAAGTGCAATTGGTCGATAAGAAGAAACATTAGAAGAAGTTTTGTTTGGTTTCAGAATAGGAATAATTGTTTGAGACTTCCAACTTGATGGAATGTTGCCAGATATCAAAGCTGTATTGATGAGATTTAAATATATTAAAAGAACAGAGTCAGACAGATTAGCTATAAATGAATATGGTATACCATCTTCACCAGGAGCTGAATCCTTAACATGTGAAAGGACTCCTTTCAATTCACTTATTGTGAAGAGAGAATTCAACTCAGAATTAGGAATAGGAACATAGGGAAAATGCATTAAAGATCTCTGTTCTGGGGCTGAAGGAGGAGCTAAATGATCCATAAACTCATTGGCTAATTCTAATGGTAGTTTTGAGGCTGTTGTGTCACTGAATGCTGACCTGAATCGCCTAATATTTTGCCATACTAGAGATGCGTTAACTTCTGGCGAGATAGATGCACAGAATCTTTGCCAACCTTCAAATTTCTTTTTCTTAAGGAGCTTACGAGTTGTACGAGCAGCTTCTAGGTATATCTCAAAATTATGACGAGTCATAGTATGACTATAATTTTTTTCTGCTTCTTTTCTTTTTTTTATGGCCTGAGTGCACTCAGCATCCCACCAAGGTGGTGAAGGAATTTTAGCTTTAGCACCATTCTTAATAGGGAAAGTATTATCTGCCACCTCTATTAAAATTCTTGTTATTTGATTAGATAATAGCTGAGGATCATGTAGTTGTAAGGAATTAGTTAAAGCAAGAATTTTTTCTTCTACACAGTTTTTGTATGTATCCCAATCTGCATTTTGAAGTCTATACTTTAATCGTGGTGTTGGATTACAAGCAGCTGGTTTTTTATGTAGAAAAGAAATTATTAAGGGGTAATGATCACTACCATAAGAAGACGGTAAAGGGGACCAGGATAATGTCGATGCTAAATCAGGTGTGCAGATTGAAAGGTCAGGGGCACTTACTCCCTCATCTGGATTCGTTTGGCGTGTTGGGAGACATGTATTTAAAATACACAAATTATTAGAGTCTAGAATTTCTAGTAACTTTTCCCCATAGTTATTGGAACTAGAACTACCCCAGGACTGATGTTGTGTATTAAAGTCGCCCATTACCAAAAATGGTTTAGGTAAAACTGAAAGAAGATTACTTATTTCAGAAAGAATATTTACAGTGGGACGCGAATAATATATACATACTAAACAGATTTTATTTACAATAGCAGCGACAGCAGATATATCGTCACTGAGACTTGGAAGAGGAAAAGATTGAAAAGACAAGTTATTTTTAATAAGTATGGCGACACCGCCATACCCATCGCTTCTGTCTGTTCTTAGACACGCATAGCCAGGAATTCTAAAAGAGAACCCTGGTTTAAGCCATGTCTCACAGAGAGCGACTGCAAAGGGATCGTATTTGTTCAATATGTAGGACAGATCAGATTTTTTATTCACAATGCTGCGACTGTTCCACTGAACAATCTTGAGTAGACTTGGATCCATTATGATTAAAGTTAAATAAGTTAGACAGCGTATCAATTAAAGTAGCAACGTTGGACGGTTCAATATTATTATTTTTAGATAAGGTATTAATTAACATGATTATTAAATTTAAAATTTGACTCTCATTATTATTTGTTGTTTTATTTTGGAATGCAACACCATTCCCTGACATAGAAACTTCATTACTGATTATTGACTGATGAGCTGCCCGGTCATAGCCCTTGGCAATTTTTGGGGGATCTCGAGGTTTAATGAATACCGTTTTCCTTTGTGAGGAGACAATTGGTGTGTTATGTGATTGGGGCAAAGGTTGTGAATAAAAAGAATTTTTATTGGTATGTGATGGGGCAGATGTTACCACATCTGCATACAATTTTGAGATTGGTGGATGAAGCTGCGACGCTTCAGCATATGACACGCAGCTATGGGCCATATAATGCTTAATTGATTTTTGTCTTTCAAATTCTGGGCATTTTTTATTGATGGCGTAATGAATGCCACCGCAATGGCAGCATTTACTATTACTCTCGTCTTCAATACTGCAAGTGTCAGCAGAATGCTTCTCCCCACACTTGAAGCACTGAGGGTTCGACCTGCATTGTACCTTTGTATGGCCAAAACGACAACAATTAAAACACTGAATTGTAGGGAATGTATACAATTCCACTGGCATGGAATTGTAACAACAAAACACACGTTTTGGTAGAATTTGTCCGTCGAAGGTGAGCACGACTGTTTGGGATGGTTTCCACACAGGGGTCGGTTCGTGTATTTTATAGTTGAGACGCCTTGCTTTGATTACTTTCCCGCATCCAGCTGGGACAGATATATTTTCCAATATTTCCTCCGGAGACCATTCGGTAGGAACGCCTTTAATAATTCCAATGCGACACACATTTATTGATGGAACAAATGCCTTCAATTTCTCCTTGGCCAAACTTGGGTCATTTATAAAAGAGTTAGCATCTACGTAACGGGAGAAGCTTAAAGATATTCTATTTCGACCAATGCGTTTTAGAGAACCGTTAATAATATTGTTGTATCTGCGATTTTTCAGGAAATGCCCTAAAGTTACTGGGTGTAATGTCTGAGCCGAGTTTTGTGTATCAACATTTTTTTGGATGTGTACAACGTATGGCGACAGGTCTGTGGCTTCGTACAAAGCCCTAGCAACCTGTGGCGCCTTCTGGGGAAGATCTGACTTTAGGAGGTTTTCAGTCTGGGGACCATCCACAGAACGTGGAGTGGCTTCTTTGTGAACTAAAACTGAATGTACGTCTGATGTTATTTTTGGACTGACTACTGATTCGTTATCACAATGACAATTAGTTTCATTATTCATTCCTGTTGAGTGATGACCACTTCGCCTTCTTTTATTGCAATTTTTACATATTTTTCGTGGAGCTCTAGCCCTTTTCCGCTCCGATCTGGTTAAGGACGAGTCTGTATCCATACTGGATTCGTAAATTGTAATATTATGCCCGACCGAGGGGACTGTGCCCCCCGGATCAGGCGGTTCATTGTCCATTGTGGCCAGAAAAAATAAAATATAAAAGAAACTTACCCTAATATACGAAGAATTTTATCTACAAACTATTAAATTAACTAATCTAATGAATATTTACATAAATCTACACAACTTATCTCCAATCTCAAACGTTTTTTAATATTTAGAAGAAAACGAAAGAAAAATCACGCCCGCCAAATTCGATGATTCCCGCGCTTTTTTCCAAAATCACTTCACACTTGACAATCAGTCCTACACCATGGACTCGTACACATAGACTAGACATAGGCAAAAGCAAACTTAACAATTTATTGTAAACATATTGGCTAAAATTTTAGCCGCACGCGCGGCAAAGGACTGAAGTACATTTTTTTATTTATTTTTTTGAATTTTATGACCTGGTAACTGGACCTTTAGGTCAAAACTGAAGTACAGTCACGGACTATAAATGATGAGCCACTTGCCACCATTCGTATTTTAGCCGTGTAATGCAAATCGGGTTTAGTCGGTTATATTCGTACTTAGTACAGAGTGACTACCTAAAGTCGACGAATTGCAGGTGTAGCAACCGTAACCTAGCGACAATATTGTTTTAGCGTAGCCATAGTAACGTTGGCGTACGGAGAAATTTTATCTTTTCTAACATCGACATTAATTCAACTGTCACTCTGGCTTCAGAAATAAAGAGTATTTAATAAGGACTATTTCTTCAAAGGAGGTCAGTATCAAATAGATTGGGATACACGTCAGCATCATTGTATGGTTTTATCATTGACAACTTATTAGTCATTTTTCAACCTCTATGGATAACACTATTTCCGATTATTAGTAATGTGTCATTTTGTTTCCGAGCATTCGGTTTGAGTTCGTGTTTAATCGTGTAATCTCGTGAATGTATACAACTGCAAAATTGGAAATCTTGAAAGTGGCTTATCAATTATAGTCCGTGACTGTACAATAATATGATTATTAGAGTTTGCAAATATTCGATCATTTTGATTTTCGAAAGGGAACGTGCAGGAACTATAGGTGGCAGCACTAATCGACAAAAGAGACACTATGCGGAATTGCGGACAGAAAAGGAAACTTATCACTTCTCATCGTGCTTTCAATTTACTTAGACAAAATTTGTCTCTTTAATTATATTATTTTTGAATATGCTTTATGGAATAAAAATATGAGTTCCGGTCTATCAATAACAATCATCAGCGTAATATAAATGTTTAATAATATGAATTTTATATCTTTCGTTTACTTTCTGATGAAAATTGTGGTGTATGAAGACATGGTGGCTGGCATAACTAATTCTAGCTATCTTATTTTCAACACATGTTATAATGGAAGGGAATCCTTTATCAGCGAGAACAGTATCTCCAGGCTCTAATAAATCAATTAGTTCACAATCATTTGATGAAGCAATCAATAAAATGCAGTCCTTAGCATTTAGATACAAAACTTAAAAAACCAAAGGAGTGCAGCCAACTAAAAACGTTATTGTGGGTATAACCATGTTTATATTCTGAGTACTGTGGGGGTCTTTTCCACCTGACCATTTTAATTTTTTTTCGCTTAAATCATGGAGGCGCCGAGCCACGCCCCCTTAAAGTTTGGGCCTATTAGGAAAGCGTCAACTTTGGCGCGCAAAATAAAAATAACTCTCGTTTGGCGTGCGTCGTCAATGCGCTCGGCCAATTCGGTATCTTTTCATTCATTTTTTCTACACAAAGTCAAAGGGGCGGGGCTAGAGAGCGTTTTTATGTTGCGAGTGCAAGCAAAAATGAGCTTAGTGGTGGTCAGGCGGGAGTGTCCTCGATAGTAGGTACATGTGGAGTCGTTGTTTTTTAGAGTCATCACGAATCGCCTTGCACGCAGGTTTGACGATTTCCAGCCTCCCGAACAAGCCGGTTACCGAAAAGGCTTTAGCACCGTGGACAACATACATACGCTGCAGCAAGTTATACAGAAGACCGAAGAGTATAACCTGCCCCTCTGTTTAGCGTTTGTGGACTACGAGAAAGCCTTCGATTCGATCGAGACCTGGGCTGTACTGCAGTCTCTCCAACGAACGGTGCCAAATCGACTATCGGTACATCGAGGTGTTGAAGTGTTTGTACAAAAACGCCACCATGTCAGTCCAACTTCAGGACCAAGCTTCGGAACCTATCCTCCTGCAGCGAGGTGTGAGACAGGGAGACGTCATATCTCCGAAACTGTTTACCGCTGCACTGGAGGACCTCAGTATAATGCTCGATGACCTCAGTAGAGCTTTTGGAAGAGTCGGTCTTAAAATCAACATGGACAAAACCAAGGTCATGTTGAATGCCCATGTCACACCCACTCTTAGCAAGATTGGAGACTACACTCGGAGTTGTAGACGATTATGTGTACCTGGGACAAACGGTCCAGCTAGGTAGGTCTAACTTCGATAAAGAGGTCAATCGTTGAATCCGACTCGGCTGGGCAGCGTTCGGGAAGTTGCGCGGTATCTTCTGGTCCAACTTACCGCAGTGTCTCAAGACGAAAGTCTATGACCAGTGTGTGTTGACAATGATTACATACGGGACCGAAACGTGGTCGCTCACAATGGGCCTCATCAGAAGGCTTAAAGTCACCCAAAGGGCAATGGAGAGGGCTATGCTCAGAGTTTCCTTGCGCGATCGAATCAGAAATGAAGAAATCCGCAAGAGAACCAAGATTACCGACGTAGCCCGAAGAATTGCCAAACTTAAGTGGCAGTGGGCAGGGCACATTGCTTGCAGAACAGATGGCCGATGGGGCTGAAAAGTTCTGGAGAGGCGACCGCGAACCGGAAGACGAATAACAACAGGAATAGAATCATCATTTATCTCTAAACAATATAAACTCAGTGTTTATTATAATAAAAAAAAAATATTATCAAATACTTAAACATAGTAGGAAACTTATGTTCTTTTAAATCTCACGATTATACGTATACATGAACATGTCAATCAAAACAATTATAAAATTCTCAAACAATATAAAAAGTCGTTAATAATTAAAACAAAAAGTATCACAAATCTAAAGGTGTCATAAAGACATTGCAGTATAATTTTTACATCCAATATTACACTATTATATCAGGTTCATCAATAATATTTCAGAATTAGATTTACATAGGTAAATGTGATATTTCAGAAATAGATCACATTTGTTAACATTTTGTATCTGTGGCAACACTCTGCACAACACTATAAAATCTGTACATCACTACACTGAACAAGATGGCTAATAAGAAATGTGTGTGCTTGCGGTACATAATAAAAATCCAGTGGTATCTCTAAATACAATATCATATAAAAACCAATCACTGTGTTTAACATAAAAATCCTGGACCATCCTACATGGTAGCAGAGCGTGGTTCGTGCAGTTGATTATAAAATAAACTTAAAAACGTGTGCCGCAAATCGTGCTTATTAAAATAAAATTGCTAGAAAACGCAAATAAAATAAAAATAACAACCAGTGCTATTCAATATGACTCACCACGAAGAACAACATATAGAAAAGCTAATAGATGCTGAATCGTTTCATCTATGGAAGTTCGAAATAACAATACACCTAAAATCACATGGGCTTGGTGAAATAACAAATGGCCAGCAAGCCGAAGCTAAAGCCGAAAGAAAATTAGATGAACAAAAGGACGCCAAAGGGCAAAAGATTATACTACAAACGATTGACAAGAAATTAAAATCTCATATCATAAATTGCAAATCTGCTAAAGATATGTTTAAAACTCTTTGTGATTTGTTTGAAGGAAGCGAATCAAGAAATAAATCTAAATTGCTACAAGAGTTCTTCAACTACAAATATAATAAACAAACAGTAAATGAGTTAATAACTGGCATTGAAAATTTAGCTGTGAGACTAAACAACCTTGGACACAAAATTGATGAAGACCTGATCATGTCAAGAATACTTACTTGTTTACCGGAGAGATTTAAGTACTTTGCCACCGCGTGGGAGTCGACACCAAACAATGAAAAGACCCTAATAAATCTCACAAATAGATTATTGCTAGAGGAGAACCGCAATTCTAACTGTGAAGAAGAAATTACATTTTAAAAAATAGGAGAAGGTGTTAACATTTTGTATCTGTGGCAACACTCTGCACAACACTATAAAATCTGTACATCACTACACTGAACAAGATGGCTAATAAGAAATGTGTGTGCTTGCGGTACATAATAAAAATCCAGTGGTATCTCTAAATACAATATCATATAAAAACCAATCACTGTGTTTAACATAAAAATCCTGGACCATCCTACAACATTTACATAGGTAAATGTGATAAATATAAAAAATAGAAAGAAATCATTGAGCTATTACTACTACGTATAGAGAAGACAGCGCGAACAAAATTTGTGCAACAAGCGCGGCAGTGCGGGGCGCGCGGGGGGCGGCTAATGAGTCATAGATGCGACGTCACCGTTAAGAGGCGACACTTTATTTATATTCTGCCTATTTCATTGGGTACCCCTTACGTGCACATTGTTTGACTTACAATTTTTGTTATAATATTTATTTTAGGTATAAACTGAATTTACTCTGCGGAACAAATAATATATTCTGGCATATATACCTACTTAAACTAACTGGTTCAGTCAGGGTGATGGGAAGTCTCATTCAAACAAATTGTGTTGTATTCCTAAATAAATAATAATTTTATTTCAGGCCTTTACTTGTACAAACAATTAATCAATTAAAATCAAACAATCTAAAAAAACAATTTTCTTCTTTCATGAATTTACCTTCCTTCAATTGATAACCACAGTCTATTCTTTTCTAAATGTGTAAGATTATTATTTTCCACTATAAAAATATACGTCAGGTAATACTATCTACACGACTTGTTACACAGCCAATTCACACTTCACTTCTTAAATTTTTAGTCTATGACAAATGAAGCAAAATGGCGTCTGCTAAATATTTTGCTCGAATTACTTTTTAAAAATGATTATCTAGTTACTTACCGATGGAAAGTTATTCCTTTGCACTTTGCCGTGTTGCTTGTATTATTAGTGCAATATCGTAACACACACGTAACCATATTTGTTGAATTTTCACGTTTTATTGCTTAAATAACAAACAAGACTTAAAGCGCTCAAGAGCGAGCAAGCGACTGAGTGGGTTGTAGCCAGCTGGCTGAGTTTGAACGGAGCACAGATTTTGTTAGCGCTGTCTTCTCTATACGTAGTAGTAATAGCTCAATGAAAGAAATATTATTGATGAACCTGATTCATTAGTGTAATATTGCATGTAAAAATAGTATAATATATAATATAGTATAATAGGTACCTAAAATCACCACAGCGCATAATAATTACTATTATTTACGTATTCTATGAAAGTGAGACCTGAGGTAGCCGTGTGGTATCCGGCAGAGTAGAATAGAACCAACCCATTACACTCACGGGTGTCGTATAAGGCGACTAATATCTGAGGCAGAACACCTTGCGCCTCCGTAGACCAGAGAATGGGCAGCAGCGTTTTCTGTTAGTCTTTCATCACTGCGACCTCCAATCCGCCTGCCAAGCGAGGAGATTACGGCAAATTCCTCCCATCATGGGAGAGGCTTATGTCCAGCAGTGGACGTTATGGGCTGTTGTTGTGAGACCTGAGGAAACTTAAGGCGTCAGAATCAGAATCAGAATGCTTTATTTTTAAACATAGGGCTAATTACAATAGTGGTTGCTACACCTAGCAACACCGGACTCGCGCGTACGTCATCGATGGGATATAGAACTGTCATTCTCTAGTTACAACTTACAATTACTGTTAGCTCATTAAACATATTTTACTCTTATGTGTTATCTTCTTTCACTACAAACACAACAGAATTGGCGACGAGGATGGGATTATGGATTATTGAAGGAAATACGTTTTACGTGAAATACGAAGAATATGTTCGTGACTTATGGTAAAATTTTCTTTTCCCACGTGCACCCTAACCATTTTGTTTTCCTTTTGCTCCAAGGGTTCCCTTAGCCTGTGATGATAACCCGCTTCACAAATTCCCTATTCCTTACCCACCGAACGACATACTTCAAAAACAATGGAGGGATTGGCACAAGTTCTAAATCAAATGATGGAAACCATGCGCGGCATGCAAATACAGCAAGCAAACTTACAAAGTGCACTACAAAATCAAGTACAACCATCAAAAATAGTAAGTGGCATTATATTACAACCGTACGACGAAATAAACGAGGCTTTCAGTACGTATTTACAACGACTACAAAATTACATAACCTTGAAAAGTGTGACAGACCCAGGTGTCAAAGTACAAATATTTCTAAACTGCATTGGACCGAAATACTACCAAGTACTGAAAAATATTACAGCGCCAGAGACTCCGGAATCAAAATCATTTGATAATCTCATAAAAATATTGGGAGATCACATTTCACCAGAACCAGGGGAAGTGGCACAGCAGCACAAATTTTGTCTTAGGCAGCAACATGAGCATGAAAGTATTGCTAACTATGTTGCTGGACTGAAAGAAATTGGAGGCAAGTGCAACTTTGTTTGCAACAATTGTAAACAAACTACCTTTGATACACACCTGCGAGTTCAATTCATACGGGGGCTTCGTAACATAGATATTAAAGAGAGATTATTACAGGAATCACCTAATACAAAGTTTGAGGATGTGGTAAAGATTGCCATGGCCATTGAAACTTCAAAATATGAAACTCAAGAAATGGGTCAAGAAGTACATACAAATATAAATAAAATATCAGTGAATAAGAAGAAAAAGTACACAAATAATGGGAAATCAAATACACAAACTACAAATAATACATACAAAAATGATACAAAAGAAAAGGAAATAATTTGTTTTTGCTGTGGCAGAGAGAATCATACAGCACGGCAATGTAAAGTGAAACATAAATTATATTGTAAGAAGTGTAATCGACGAGGACATGTTCAGTCAGTGTGTTTCAAAGATCAGAAACAATTACAAATTGAAAGTGAACTGTCCAGTGATGAAAGTGAAGATGAAATATATGAAGTACATAAAATACATAAAGAGTACACTACAGATAATGAGAAATTTAATATTACATTACAACTAAATGGAAAAATACATACCTTAGAATTGGATACTGGTGCAGCGGTTACAACATGCTCTTCAGAATATTACAAAAATAATTTCAAAAACCTGAAACTGAAAGATACATCAGTTAAGCTACGTACATACACAGGTGAAATCATAAAGCCATTGGGTACCTGCAAATTGAAGATAAAATACAAAACTAAGGAAATAGAAGGAAGAATATTTGTGATTGAAAAGAAAGTAGACCCAGTGGTGGGAAGAGAATGGTTGAGGAAGTTGAATCTAGAATTTGAAATAAATACAATTGAAACGGAATACAAAGATATTACAGAAAAGGAATTTAAAATGAAACTACAGAATTTACTAGAAGAAAATAAAGAATTATTTTCTGAAGAAATAGGAGAAATAAAAGATTATCAAGCAGAATTTAAATTGAAAGAAGGAACAGTACCTGTCTTTCTGAAGCCAAGACCGGTACCATTTGCTCTCAAAAATCAAGTCGAAGCAGAGTTAGACAGATTGGAGCATGAAGACATATTAGAGAAAGTCACCTACTCTCAATGGGGTACACCTATAGTTCCTGTTATGAAAAAAAATGGGAAAGTACGTCTGTGTGCAGATTACAGAGCGACATTGAATAAAAATTTGGAAAATGATAACTATCCGATACCGAGAGTTGAAGAAATATTTTCAAAGCTAAGTGGAGGTAAATATTTTTGTACGTTGGATATAAACCAAGCATATTTACACATGAAAACAAATGAAGATACAGCAGAGATGCAAGCTATTAGTACATGCAAGGGTACTTACAAAGTAAAAAGACTCATGTTTGGCGTGAAAATTGCACCAAATATATGGCAAAGATACATGGATCAAACTCTACAAGGGATAGAAGGTACTGCTTGTTTCTTTGATGATATCGCATTACAGGGACAAACATACATACAATTACTTCAGAGAATCAGACAAGTTTTTGAGAAATTAAAGAAGTGTGGACTTCACATGAATAAAAAGAAATGTCAATTTTTCCAAAGGTCAGTGACATACCTGGGCCATACAATCAATGAACAAGGCTTACATCCTACACAAGAGAAGGTAAGCGATATAAAGAATAGCCCAAGACCAACAGATGTTTCTTCACTACGTACGTTCCTGGGAATGATAAATTACTACCAACAATTTATCCCAAACCTAGCATCAAAGTTAAATCCACTTTACAGATTACTACAAAAAGAAACAAAGTTTGTATGGACCTCAAAATGTGAGAAGGTTTTCCAAGATCTAAAAGAGGAAATCTGCGGAGAAAAGGTATTGACACCATTCCATGACAACTTACCGGTAACACTGGCTACTGACGCATCACCTACTGGATTTGGAGCGGTATTGTCACACATCATGCCAGATAAAACCGAAAGACCTATAGCATTCGCTTCCAGATCACTAACAAAAGCAGAAAGAGGGTACAGCCAACTTGATAAAGAAGCAGCGGCATTGATATGGGGTCTTAAAAAGTTTTTCCAATACTGCTATGGGAGAAAAATAACCCTGATTATTGACAACCAACCACTGGCTAGAATCTTACACCCAGAGAAGGCAATACCTGGTACTACAGCCATTAGACTAGTACATTATGCAAATTTCTTGGCTGGATTCAACTACGAAATTAAACTCAGGAAAACTACAGAACATGCAAATGCTGACTATTTTTCTAGAAATGCAGTGACTACTGATTTAAACAAAGACAAACTTACAGATGATGATGTTTTCTACCTAAATCAAATTACAGAAATGCCAGTTACACAACAAGAAATTAAAGAAGCTACAGCTACAGATCCAGAACTACAAAAACTATACTTAGATATACAGTCAGGTAGAGAAGATTGCAAGAGAATACATGAATTTTCACTACAGAATAACTGCATCTTCTATGGCATTAGAGTAGTCATACCAAAGAAACTCCAACACAAAGTGTTAAAAGAATTACATACAGCTCATACAGGTATTGTGAAAATGAAGGCATTAGCCAGAAGCTATGTATGGTGGCAAAATATTGACTCAGACATAGAGAACATGGTTAAACAATGTAAAATGTGTTGTCTCATGCAGAAAAATCCTACAAAAGTACCTATACATGCTTGGGAATACCCAAAAGAACCATGGAGCCGTATTCACATTGACTACGCAGGACCGTTCATGAACCAATACTTCCTTATTGTGGTAGATGCATATACCAAGTGGCTTGAAGTTGTACCAACAACATCTATTACTGCAACAGCTACAATTAATATCCTGAAAAAGATATATACTACATTTGGCCTACCAATAACTCAAGTTTCAGACAATGGAAGACAGTTTAGATCAGAAGAAATGCAAAGATTTTTAAAAGAAAACGGAATACAAGCTAAATTCACAGCACCTTACCATCCGTCAACAAACGGTCAGGCAGAAAGATATGTGCAAACACTGAAAAATAAATTAAAGTCAATGGCTAATGAAGAAGGATCCTTACAAGACAAACTGCAGAGATTTTTAATGATGTACAGGAAAACACCTAACAGTACTACAGGAATAAGCCCAGCTGAAATGATGTATAAAAGGATATATAGAACACGGATTGACCTTGTGAAAAGAGAACGAGAGATAAGAAGAAATAATGAAAATGATGACCTTACTGTAAACAAAGAATTCAAGAGAGGAGATAGAGTACAAATAAGAGGATATAATGGAAATAAGTGGAAATTTGGAAAAATATTGGACAGAAGAGGGAAGCTACATTACGAAATTGAGACAGATGGGAAGAAACAACAAAGACATGTGGATCAGATAATCGGAACAAAATGCACAAGGGATAATGATCATGCCAACATTTCTAACACTTACCTGCGGCAGCCGACATTATCTCAGGATACGGACTCAATTACAAAAGATAGTCTTGCACAGAATGAAGATTTTACACCATCGTCAGAAAACCCTGAAAAGGAAACCAGTCCAGAAACGTCCAGACGGGCAGAAGACCTACAGTGGCTACCTACAACACCAACTGTACATACACCTGCGCCAGCACTTACCTTGATGGAGACGCGTCGCAGTACAAGGACCAGGAAACCGCCGAATCGGTTGGACCTTTAATTTAATAACGTGGGGGAGACTGCTACACCTAGCAACACCGGACTCGCGCGTACGTCATCGATGGGATATAGAACTGTCATTCTCTAGTTACAACTTACAATTACTGTTAGCTCATTAAACATATTTTACTCTTATGTGTTATCTTCTTTCACTACAAACACAACAGTGGTGTTACAGATAGGTAGGTCCTAGTTTTGCCCAGAGGCGTACAAATATATTTAATTACATTGTCTTTACTTCTAGCAACAATTTAACTTTTAAAATAATTATCATAAAGTGGTAGAATAATATAAAATTATGTAGACTTTCACATTGGTAATAAAATCAATTAATAGATAGGTACGTCTATGGAATCATTCATTTTTGGTAGTATTCGAATACATAATATTTACTATTCGAATATAAATTTGGAAAGAATATTCGATTGCCACCTCTTTATGAATACAATATTTAATTCAAAAAGTGACATAGATGTCGCTAGGATCGAATCTGCCTTGTAAAGGTGAACGCAGATTTGATTTGATACACGTGGACATTTGTTCTTTGCTCTCGGCTCAAAAACACCCTCGCCTGCGGCTCGGGAGTTAATTCCGCCTCGGATGCAATAAGGTCAAGGTGGGGAAGTTCGTCTACGGGGGAACACCATACGTCTTTGTAAGCTGTGTTTGAATCATAGACTTAGTATATATAAGTCTATGGTTTGAATAGCTACGACGTTGGTAGCTCGGTCGGTAAAATAGAGTCACTATTTGGTCCTACCTTCAAATTATAGATGACGCGTGTCCCTTCGTCCAGCATACTCACCATGGAATCCTGATATTTCATGAATGTCAAAAAACTGTTCTGAAATAGTGCTAAATAGTGCCCAAAGGAAAAAAATAGTGCTCTTGTACTTGCGAAGTTATAGCCATAGTTCGATGAGTATGCTGGACGAAGGTTTCGCCCAGCATACTCACCTCCGTCCGGAGAATCTGTATACGCTTCAAACATAATTCATACTTCAAAAAATAGTTCCCAAATAGTGCCAAACGGTGCCCAAAAAGAAAAAACAGTGCTCGAATAACTCCGGAGTTATAGGCTTCGTTCAGTGAGTATGCTGGGCGTAGGTTCTACGCCCAGCATACTCACCTCAGTGCGCGAATATCGAACGAGCTATAGGTACAATTTACGTCTCAAAAAATTGTGCTTGAAATAGTGCCCAATATCAGTCCAATTTTTGCTTGACTTTTGACTTAGAAAACCATTAAATTTTAATGTAAACTTCTACATACTAACGTAAAATGGGGTACAGTCGTCGACACATGTTTTTGGACAAAAATATTAAACTTTCTAATTGTAGACTTCATGTTATTGGAAATAATTATGGTATTTTCTCACATGTCAAAAACTTTCGATTAAATGCATTATTATATATTTTATAAATAATAATAAATGAATGAAACTTTAAGCGTAAATGAAGTCTATTACTTCATTGCATTGTGTGTTTGTCTGAATAAAAACAGTCATTTGCAGCCAATAAAATTAATATCTTGAAAAATTGTAAAAAGGAAATTATACAGTTTCTTTTTGTATATATGTTGCAGGCAAAACTTATAACCAGTCAAAACTAGTACTGTGACATAGTTATACAAATTTTTAAAACTCTTTCCAATAGTTTCATCAATGAAAGGTTTAGCAATAAAAAACATTTTTAATTACTTACGTTATTTATTACTATTTAAAGGGCCAAAGTAATCAGAATTCTAGTTAACTAGTTCACAGCTTTTGTTAACATTCATAATATAATCAATGTAAATAGAAAAAATTGTAGTTTTAATATTGTATATAATATACATATAAAAAAATGTTTAGCCAAATATTGGTAAAACTTTCTAAAATATAACACGTAGGTACTTGTACTTTGTTTTACTGCTACAACGTTTTAATCACAATAAAATTATCTTACAAATAAGTATAAATTGAGCAATCACAGTTTATAATCACGTTTTTTTTATTAATATTAAATACCCTATAGTAATTACAAATTAACAATCACAGTTTATAATCACATTTCTGTAAGTTATTAATAAAATAACTTTTACAAGAACAAAAAAAAAACAAACAAACAATAACAAAATAGGAACTAACAAGTTAGGACCGATCTTCATCTTACATTCGCGTATAAATAATGCAGTGTGGTACAGTATATTGGGAATTACTACAAACTTTTTTACTAAGGTCATCATAGCAGTTCCAAGTTCTCTTTAGCAATCGATAGCACTTTGACTTGTAATGCCCCATGCGTCCTGATTCACCATTTGTAAAATCTATTACCGACAGAATTTTAAAGGTGTCACCGTTTATTATGATCTCTTTAGGAATTTCATCAATTTCTATTTCAATTGAAGTATTAATTTCAATAAATACGAAGTCTAGTACTTCATATTTGTATGCGTTTTTACCGTTACATAATTGGTATTTACATTTCCTTTCAGTATCATTTACTAATAGAGCTTCATTAAGGGCTCCAATACCTTGAGTCGTCAATATGTTTACATTTATTGGAATCCAACTACATTTTGTGCCAGAACCTTTATTGATTTCACAGTTCTGGTTTGTACAATTTAAGTATCTATTAGCACTATAAAAACCATAACTTTGTATGTTATCTATTATAAAAGTTACATTACACTCACAATTTTTGCAACTACTAAAATCGGATTCCACAGTATCATATATTTTAGCCAATACCTTAGAACGAGTAGTGTAAATATCTTTTGGTTTTCTAGCCTTCTTAGTGATTTTCTTTAGATTGTCATACGTGATCAAACTTCTGGTCAGTTGTGAAAGATCGTTTTTTTTATCATTGATATATTTTCTAATATTAGGTCTATCTAAATATGCAATTGAAAAACTTTGGACCACGGAATCAAAAGCACACGTATTAATAAACGTGAATCTGTATGTTCCTGAAGTAGAAACACTGCCGTTTTGTAAAATATGTAATTTTGTACGACGATTGATTCGTTTTTTATTTTTCTTCTGTTTAGACACCAGTCCCCGCCAGTCTTCAATATAATTTGGTTCGCTCCTAAAAATTGAGTTTTCATAAAATGATTCATCATTGACGAGAGTATTTATTTGTGGTGTGTTATGGTCACTTATTTCATTTTTTTCATCGACAATATTTTCAGTTCCTTCTTGAACATCAATCAAGTCACTTTTGGCTAAGCGTATGGAACCGGTTATCAAAGGCTCGTGTTTAATAATAAACTCATCTACGCGGTACTTATTTGAATTTGTTTTAAAAAATAACTTTTTTACGTCTTTCATATAACTTTCTACATTTGAACTGGTTGGAGTACAATAATTACTGTTAAAATAAGTCATCATTATATTTCCCCATAGTGGAAGTTTTTTAAGAATCCTAATCAAAGTGTCCTTTATTTCCGGCAAGTAATAAATATTTTCGATTTCAGTTTCTTGATCACACAATTGTTTAATTAAATCTTCTTTCTCCTCAAGATCTTTATACATTTTCAGAAGCGGGTTTTCTTCTTTATCTAATCCCTCCCATAAAGAATGTTTAATTGGAACGTGATTTTCCAAATCTACATTTTGTATTTCACATTCCTGCAAATTAGTTTTGATCCGGTTTTTTAATTCTAAAATCGCCGTTTCACACCGTGTTAAATTTCCATTTCTACTGCCGCGGTGTTTATTATTTGCTATAATATAAACATTTTCTATAATTTTCTTTACCTCTCCGTATGAAACACATTTTTTAATCAGAATCATACAATCAACAAAAAATTTTGTTACTCTAGTGTCTATATTTTTGAAAATACTTTGATTGTACAATGTTTTTATGAAATGCGAAGTATCAAGGCGAACATAACAGGTTGGAATTTTTTTGGTTCTATTTTCTAAAATATTAAAACATGTATTTAAGTAGTCAGAGGTGGATTTATAACCACAAAATACTTTTACCACCGCACCTACTAAAGCTGCGGAATCATCAGTTACTACTTCATTTGGAGGTTTTCCATTAGCCAACCAAGATTGTAACCAGCTAGCAATAGTATCTAAAGAGTGACTTTCTGATATACACTGTGAAATTGGCACGCTACTTTTAACGGTTGTATCTGTCATCATAACATACAAAAATATAGGACTTTGCGACTCTTGAGATAGTTGTGTGTGTTCATTGACGACAGGCCGAAGATTTTTATTAAATATAGAACCTGTTGCGTCTATAGAAACTCTAATATAATTAAACTCTTTTTGGCATTTTTTATAATAATTCTTTTGATCGTCCGTCCAGTAAAATGTATAAAATGGAAAAGCAGAAACATATCTAACACATTTATCAAAAGGTGGTGAAACACACATACAAGTAAGTGACAATATTGGGTTGGGATGGAAAACATCAACTTTTTTATTTTCATGTTTAATTCGATGTAGTGTTTGTAATTTTGGCAATACTGGAGGTTCCTTGTCATTTTTCTTCATTAAAGTTGAGGCTAATTTATATCTTATAGAAGCTGCTGCTTCGTGTTGTAATTTTTCACCTAATTCCCTTATTTGGTAATACCGTAATCGGTTTTTTTTTACTGGTGTTATGAGAGTACTTTTTATTTTCATTAATTATGCAACATTCTAGTTTAATTAAATTTTCCGTTTCTAAGTTAGTTGTTATAATTATTTTTGCGTGACATTGATTACAATATCCTGTGCATTTGATTTCGTAATTGTCTTTCACAATATTATTTTTAAAACACCAAGTGCATAAAGATCTTATTTCTTTCCATAGATGCATTTGAATTACATTAGTCCATTGGTTTGGTTTTAATTTACGTCTGACATTATACAGACTACCAGGGGCGATTTTGCTATTTCGGTGATAAAAATACCTTTGAGGCTTAATACTATCCCAAGTTATTGTATCCATATAAAATGTATGCGTACTGGTGTTCTCCGAAACACTATTAATGCTTTCGTTTGATGACGATGTAGACTTTTGATTTATCAAATTAGAATCATTATTACGAATTATTTCTTTTTTATCAACACCAAAAAAGTATTCGTAATTTCGTTTTATGCTTAATATGATTGATTTAATACTCATTTTGTAATTTAACCGTGTTTGAATTTGTTTATAAATTGAGTCATTTGCGGAAGGAATATTTTTAAAAAAGTCATCTTTGAATTCTGAAATTACTAATTTTTGCGTTTCTAATGAAACCTTTGGTTTAGGCCCTCGTTTTCCTTGCTGATCCATGTCGTTAGATTCACAAGAATTATCACAAATTATTATGCCATTTGTTTTCAATATTAACATAATATGAAATAACAACTAACTAACTAACATATAAATCAACATCAATAACATTATGAACACTTGTGTACTTATACTACCTATATTACCTGAAAATACCAACTATAGATGTAAAAAACATAACGGGCCCCACCGCTCACGCAGTACGAGTCAGAAAAAGTTGTCTTCTAACGTGGTAAACATTGTGTCTTCAAGATAATCTGAAAATAACACGTATTTAAATAATTTAATATAGGTATGACAGGCTCCAGCCTTCCTCTAAAGGTACTTAAGCACTTACGTGTTTTCCATTATTTTAGCGTGATTTCTATTATAAATAGCGAAGGGGCAAAACACGAGGCTGAAGACGATTTCCCGAAGTCACAACTCCCATAGAAAATGTGATGAATAGGTTGACGACACTTAAAAGTTTAAGTGCATTCGCCGGATGACAATCGGTAATAGTCTTCACTTCACGTCATATTATCTAAAAAATACATCTGTGTTAATTCTATAGTTACGTTTATACTTACTACCGACGCTCGCGCTGACTGATTCTACCTATTTTCATTTTTATATATTTCAATATAAAAATGAAAATAGGTAGTAGTAGTAGTAGTACATATTTTCAATTACCTAATAATCGTAAGATGTTAGGGCAGCGCCATCTAGTATTTAAACATAAACATATTCATTTGCGTCGCGGGCGCCGCGCGTCGTAAGCCCCATACCTATTGACCGTACGTGCATCCATTACTGCCACACTATATTGAACTTTATCACATGAGGAATACAGGTCAATTCCGTAAACGTTGTGGTACCGTCCTTGATCCGGAAAATGATTATTTTGAATAATTTTGTCAGTTGTAATGTAAGCATTAATAACAGCAACTTTATTTTTCATGCATGATTTACTTCATTTGATATCTTAATCCTTCAAGCGCCGTGATCTAGACAAAATATATAAAATCATTGTTCCTAGCTACCGGGGTCCCATGCGACGCGCGAAGGCTTCATATTATTATAAAGTATTATTAAAATAATGTGTAATTAATAATATTGCGATTAAGTAAATACTCCCTTACATAGACAATTAATAATTTACACAAGACAAAAATTGTTAGAAAGAAAGTTAATAATATTGTATTCGACTGTACTCAATGTAATGTATGTAGAAGTTTACAATCAAATTTAATGGTTTTCTAGGTCAAAAGTCAAGCAAAAATTGGACTGATATTGGGCACTATTTCAAGCACAATTTTTTGAGACGTAAATTGTACCTATAGCTCGTTCGATATTCGCGCACTGAGGTGAGTATGCTGGGCGTAGAACCTACGCCCAGCATACTCACTGAACGAAGCCTATAACTCCGAAGTTATTCGAGCACTGTTTTTTCTTTTTGGGCACCGTTTGGCACTATTTGGGAACTATTTTTTGAAGTATGAATTATGTTTGAAGCGTATACAGATTCTCCGGACGGAGGTGAGTATGCTGGGCGAAACCTTCGTCCAGCATACTCATCGAACTATGGCTATAACTTCGCAAGTACAAGAGCACTATTTTTTTCCTTTGGGCACTATTTAGCACTATTTCAGAACAGTTTTTTGACATTCATGAAATATCAGGATTCCATGGTGAGTATGCTGGACGAAGGGACACGATGACGCTGTGTTGAGTTTAATATCAAAAATCGGTCTCACAAATTTTTAGTAGCTGAAAAGTTGAAACACGAGTTAGTGTGTCGACGTTTTACCTAACGTGAAATGTGAATATCAACAGATTTTTACATATTGTAGTGGTAAGTGTCTAGCTTGTATTACTTATAATTGTTTTATTTTATTCAAATCGAATTTAAGTCTATATTTACAGAAATATTAGTTGTGATAAAAACTAAACCTAAAAATTCAATAGTGGGGTAAGACTGTCTAGTAATTTAGGGAAAGGCCGTCATGTGCCGATCTTGCCCCAAGGCAGATGTTGTTGACCTTTTTTAGTTTAAGCGTTTTATTGATCATTTTTTTGTTTGTTTTTAGGATTTTAGCAAATATGTCTTTCACAAACCGCTCTGAAAGAATTTTAGAGATCTTAGAGGAATCGGACTCCTACAATGAAATGTATGAAGCTTCAAACAACGAAGACGAAGATCACGTACCAGAGTGCAGCCAAAGTAGGTAGTGGGACGGTATAAAATGCAAGCGACACAAATGTAAACTTGGACTTATCAAGCTTGGTTTCGTCAGATGATGTTGATCTCTTGACCCTTCAATTGGAACTACACCAACGTTGCTTCAAAGGAAAGGATGGACAACAAAATAATCGCAGATTTCGCGGAAGCATCCTCTGATGAACCTCCCCGGCAAGTTCCTGGGGCTTGTAGGAGATGTCAGGTGTGTCCTTCAAAAAAGGATAAGAAAACTAGCCACACTTGCAATGCTCGCCAGATATACATAATATGCCCTGATTACATCCCATACTGTGAAAATTGTTACAATTCCATGGCTAGGTATGAGGAAACTGAAGTTTAATTACCTATATGTATAATTGAAGCTCACTAAGTGTGTATGATCTCTCTATTAGTGAATTAGATTTTTGTTTTGTTATTTTAGTAAGTTTTCTATAATAACATTTAAATAATTACTCAAGTTGTGTTTTCAAAGTTGATTTACATTTTTTTTCTCAGAAAAATGAATAAAAGTCGATTTTATGAATATTTTGGCATTTTTGTTATTTTACCCAATAAACAGTAACACAAACTAAAACATGATCATTAAAATAGCCTGATATCATTACATTACATTTTGAAAAATGCTGATCAACTTTGGGTCACCATGACCCGGTGTCAAAGTTAGCGTTATTATTTTTACGTAATTGGCGCTGGGTTAAATACCCTCTGGATCTGGTTTGTATCATCTAAATACCAAAACGTATTGAAGTTCAAATTGCAGTACACCTAACAAACATACTTACATTTAACCTACAGTCAGAATATTCAAATTTAATTAATAAAAAAAATACTGATTAAAATGTTGACAATCCCTGCACTTGCAAATATACCGGACTTACCCCACTTCATGATTTTACCCACAGAACATATATACCCTAAAGGGTTTTACCGCTGTAGATTGTGATTGCTACCTTATTTCATAGAACTTAAAGCATGTATTTGATTAACTTTTATTTTCGATTATTTACTGAATATGACTGCTGCAAATATCTATCAAATTACAAACAAATCATGCATATGACGGACTTGCCCCAATTACTCGGGAAAGACCGTCTAATATCTACCTTTAAAAAAACGCGGTTATTTTCATATTGGCATTGGTTACATTGATGTTTGTAAAAGTAACTGATATATAAGGAATCTATAATCATCATTAATATGCAAAACATACAATTAGGTAAAAAAATCAGGCAGGGGGGTTCATCAAATCCAATTTGCCATAAATTATGCCGGACTTCGCCACCTTGACCTTAACAAACTTTCTCCACTTGTATCAAAATGTACTATTTTCGTTGGAAAGGAATGGGGATGCCTTAGCCCAGCAGTGGTACAGAATAGGCTAATAAAAAAAATCGTATTCGTAAAAATGTAGGAAGTTTCAACATTTGCCCGACCCATATGGCGCAGCGGTAGTGAGGCTGTCTTACGTTCTTAGGGTCCCGGGTTCGAATCCTGGTAGGGGCAAAATTAAATGTTTGTGTAAAATATTACATTAAAAACTAGTATTAAAAAAAAAACTTGTCAAAAAGTTGGAACTTTGACCTCCAATGACCTCTATGGTGTAGAACAAAAAAATGATCGCAATGATGAAGAGAACAAGTGCCTTTCAGCTTCGATAAGAGGTGTTTTACACCCTTTATAAGTATCAAGTATCTGGCGTCCACGACACAAGCCTCGTTGCTTAGTGTGGCACTAGATGGCGCTGTGTAATGGCCAGCAATATTTATTTATTTGACCTCTCTGGTTCCCAGGTTAGTTATGTAAATAAATTAAAACTCACAGCCACTAGTATTAATATGTATTTATCTTTATAAATTACAGAAACACTACAGCTATTTAAATTAAATTAATAATTAAACCTTAGGGTAATACGTTGTTTCGAAAGTCTTTTTGCACCTAGGATATGGTCGCAAAACTTTAGGAATATAACGGGGCAGATGTTCATCCAATCTTCTATTGAAGGGGTTGACACCAAGTTCAAATGGCCTTCTCTTTGCTTCAAAGAATCTAGTATTGAATTTCATCTTATAAATTCTCTCCCACAAGTATGTTTCAGGGAGTAGATCGTGCCTTGGTCTATTGGATACTATGTGTTTGTATCTATCTTCCAGCCAGCAGCGTCTATTATCATCTTCAATATCTGCAACAACTTGTTCTTCCTGGCCTAAATAAGGTTTCATTTCATAAGGTCTTTCTTCAGGGGCATTTAAGTAGAACTGAATAAGCATCTTCAACACATCTTCATTAAGTCCTTGGACTTTTCCATTTTCTAGGCTCTCATACAGTTTCAAAGGCTTTGTCCCGAAGCAAATGTTGTTTTTCGGGTTGTCAACTTTGTCCGTATGCATCTCGATTGTATTTAATTGGTAAGCATATAAGGACCAAAGCTGTCCATTTGTAATAACAGTTTGTGTAGCCAAAGGATAAGTTATGTCATTGTAGGTTGTAAATCCTTGGTAATTTGCTTGAGCTAGTAGCCATCCGAAACTGGCCTTCATAGCTTGACAATGCAATGCTTCAAGATTATCATCAGGGCCAAATGATGGTTTTCTTGCAAGGATATGACCACGGCCGTGATACGACAGCAGGCCGAATTCATCAAGATCACCAGGCCAGAAACCTGCAAAATGATATGATAATGCAGTTGGTTTGGTAAAGATATAAAAAAATGACTATATTCTGTAACTGCGAGTAGTTACCTGGAACGTTGGTACCATGTCTAAAGTCTTCGAAATATCCAACGGTTTTTGGTACATCTGTGAACTTTGGTACTCTGAATGCTGGATTCTCAGCTTCACTGTATGGCACAATTGGTTTCAGAGGGTGGCGATTTCTTACTGTTAGCATTGGAGTACCTGAAGATAAACAAATCCAAATTAGAATATTAATAAACACTTTCATCATCCACTCAAAATATGTTCAAATGTGCAGAAATAAATGAATGTAACACTGTTACAATATTGTGATAATTACAATCTTGGTGAGTGGCTCCAGAAATCCATAGCACAGGGTATCCTAGTTTGGATTCCCACAAACCTTTGTACCTCTAATATTTGTATAGTTGGTGCCAGTTAAGATCGCAATAGCGGTCATTGCCGACATTGCCTAATATCTCTTCCTATGAAACAAAACAAATGAACCATGTATCGTTTTTCATGAGAAAACATGTTGAAGTTCACGATGGATGATGATTAAAGACTTAAACAGGCTTATTTTTTTATTTCAAGGGTAAGAACTTTAAAAAATGTAGGTGGGTCAATGACCGCTTTTGCGAACTTAACTGGCACCAACTATAAGGCTGCTTTTCCACCAGAGATGTGCTATGCAGTTATGCTGCGAGGGTGTAATAGCTTTCCGTTTCCACCAGTGCTAAGCTATGTGCACCAATGAATATGATTGGTGGATATCAAACGCATCCATAGGAACATAGCATAGCACATCTCTGGTGGAAAAGCACCCTTACGCCAGTATTTTGTAATTGTAATTTGTGAGAGAAAATAAATCATTATTATTATTCCAACAACTATCATGGTCATTATCAAAAATAGGCTTGTGCCTTATCCCCTTGGACATAGCTTAGGTAGTGAATTGTAGTTGTATTTAACACACTTCTCTTCTGCTGGGAACACAGGCTTGTAATTAACTGAGTTGTTCAGTCAGTTGAGTTGTGTTGAGATCTGTGGTTGAGATCAACAATGTTTTTATGTGTAAATTATTGAAAAAAACAACTTTGTACTTTACACCGGACAAGTGTTAAAACAGACTGTGTGTGATGAGAAAATATTTTTTATGGACTCAATAAATTGTTTTCATAATAACTTAATTATGTAATATCTACCTAAATATTGGACTGGTCTCTCAACGGACTCATACACGCGGTCTCTCAGGGCCCCATACTGTTTCCTCCAATTTATAAGTTTATAGGAAGGATCAATACCACCAACAAACCAGAATGCTTCATGACGGGGATCATAATCAGTCTGAAATTATACAAATAATCAACCTTTGATCTTCTTTTTAGAGATATCACGGAAAGAAGATGCCTGTATGTTCCATTTGCTGGGACATAGACCTTAATGTAATTCACATTATTATCCAATTAAGTTTTTGGTAACTAAGAACTCCTCCCAATAATTTACACCGACTCGCGCATGAAGGGTTCCGTGCCCCCTTCATTTTATTTTTATTTTTTATAGCAGCAACAGAAATACATCATCTGTGAAAATTTCAACTGTCCAGCTATCACGGTTCATGAGATACAGCCTGGTGACAGACAGACAGATAGTGTAGTCTTAGTAATAGGGTCCCGTTTTTTCCCTTTGAGTACAGAACTCTAAAATGTAATGGCAAAGTACAAAAAAACCTAGACCATTATTGTATTTATAATGGTCCGGGTTTTTTTTGTGAGCCTGTACCTGTACTGTCCCACTCCTGAGCGGGCCTCTTTTGCTCAGGAGTGGGACAGTACAGCTACAGGCTTTGGCAAATGGTTTATTTAGCTTAACTGAAAACTGAAAAATTCTAAATTTCAATAAGATCAACGTTTTTTTCAGTTTTCAGCTTATTATAACATTTCCTACTTGTAACAAAATCAATAATTAATGTTTATTAAGAAAATTATATACAGGATGAACTGGTTGTTCTCTGGCTGTTTCTGTTCATGTTACCCTAGTAAAGTATTTTTTTAAACTGTATACTTACTTGGGAAGTCAATGCATGTTCCACTTTGTCTGTCAAGTTGTTTGTAATAATTCTGTTTATTTGTTTTACTATACATTTAGCAAAGGCATCCTCTTTTTGTGAGATTTCTGGCTTATCCGTTGTGGAAGTAAAAGTTCGACTGTAACAAAAAAATAAGAGTTTTTTTTTTTTTTAGTTAGCCGGAGCTGTCCCACTCCTGGGCAAAGGCCTCCCCCCATTCCTTCCACTCTTCTCAGTGTTGCGCCTCTTCTCGCCAATTAACGAGAAAGCCATCTAAGGCGCGTCCCACCATCTTCTCCTCGGTCTGCCGCGACCCCGTGTTGCTGTCTCAGGGCTCCAGTTTTGTGATATGCGGGCCCACAGCTTCGCCGGCATCCGGCAGACATGGCCTGCCCAGACCCATAATTTTTTTTTTTTGATTGAGGGATTAGTTATGGTAATTTTAACTGAAGTTTATTTTAAAAGAAATATGACAACATTCTTTCAAAAAACACAAATATCTACATATATGTGGCACCTCTTCCAACACTTATTTATCTATTAAGGGGCCGGTGACCAGGTTCATACAAAATATATATTTGGGAACCTAGATATTCTGTATTCCAATTGAAATAAAGACACACTACCTTAGGAATATGTTTGATTTACAAATTATTTTGGTATTATTTTGGTATTATTTTTGTATGGTAACTACACATCGGTCACCAGCCTCTTAACATAAGCCAACAGTACATTACCATTTACATATAAGCCAACAGTACATTACCATTTACATTCAACAATATAGGTATACCGGTTAGGGTTTATAAGTCATCATAACACTAAAGCTATTATCACAAGGAAGTTTATGTTATTCAGCAATTTTGGCACTTACTCCACCCCTTCATTTTCTATAAGAATAGCTTCTTCAATAAGGGCCTTAATTTCTTGGAAAATAGCATCAGCTGCCCCACTTGTTTCATTGTAGTATTCAGGGAGCTTATCAACAGGAATGAAATGGCTTCTTGTGTAATACTGTGTTAGGGGCATAGCATTGTATGGTATTTTATCTTCGTTCAACAAAACACACTCCCAGCCATAATACTTTGGCATATTTAAAGCTATTTGTTTCTCTTCTACGGTGTTTATTCCCTTAATTTTCTGATAGAGTGCTTGTCTTTCTCGCAATTTTCTGCCCTGCAGAGACATATCCAAAATTGGTGGATATTCAGGCTTTTCGCTGTATTCATTTTGTTCTAATAATGCTACTTGAGACTGCGGTCTTGTTATTAGCTTTTTTAATTTAGGAATCGTTCTTTGAACTTTGTTTAGATACATTTTGAATTCAGTTAGAGAAGGATCAGGAAATAAATACTTTGAGGTTATGTCCAATGTTTCGTCCGGTAACCATCCTGAAATGTCAAATTATTAATGTAGTGTGTGTCAAGTGTGAGCCACACACAAGTGTGGCGAACTGGGCTGGGGTGGCTGCTACAGCATAGCTATTCACAACCCTTCGATTAGATTTTCGATTCGGAAACTCGTATGTCTATCTCGCTCGATTTCATAATGTCAAAAAAAGATAGACATACGACTTTCCGAATAGAAAATCGAATCGAAGCGTTGTGAATAAGGGGCCTGGTGCTGAAAATTAAACCTCAAACAAAAACATTCAATTATATTACCGTACTTCTTTTCAAATCTCCTTGACCTCAAACGGCGAAAATACACTAGCTGTGTGTTTGAGCTTGAGCCGTTTGGGGTAGAAACCACAGAGTACTTTATATATATAGTAGAAACATTGGAGCCATGGCCCGTGGGGTCCACGATGGGTCCACGAGTGCCATAACGTGGTAATGTTGCCAGCCTTCTGGGTTGATAACAGTTTTCTTCTTTTGATAAATGCATATATACAGGGTGTTTGGCTTATGGACCGACACAATTTTTCCAGGGATTTGGGGGGTCACTAGCTAGGTTCTACCCATACACCCTATGTCCTAAATGTCATGGTTGGTTACATATGTTTTTTTTTTCAAGTGAAAAAATACCCAAAATGTTTCCTTTAATTCCAAATAACTTTTTCGTTTGTGAGTGTAAAGGCACAAAATAAATTTTATTGTATTCTCCAAAGTCTTCTTAATTTAAATAAATCTTTGTTTCATAGAACTGGTTTCAAGAAAATTTCTTACGAGCTACCAAAGTTATTTTCTTTTTTAAATGTATGAAATTGTACAACTTCAAAATTTATTATAAAAAAAATTATAAGCTATTTTGAACTTAGCTTTATTTTAAAAAGTTCCTTAGTTAATACCCTTTCTAACGGTATGCTACATGTCACAAAGAACAATTCATTAAGTAGTCAAAATGTCAGTTAGGAGAGTCACGATTATGAAAAGACTTATAAATGTTATTATTTTTTTATAAACTTATGTTATAAATCTTGTTCAATTTTTTATTCAAAGTAATTCAATATTTATTTTGTGCCATTACACCCACAAACGAAAAAGTTATTTCGAATCAAAGGAAACATTTCGGGTATTTTTTTTTCAATAAAAAAAAAACAATGTAACGAACCGTGACATTTGGGACATCATAGGATGTATGGGTAATATTGGGTTAATTTGAATCAAAACTGAACAAGATTTATAACTTTAGTTTATAAAAACATAATAATATTTATGAGTCTTTTCTTAATCCTGACTCTCCTATCTAACATTTTGACTACTTAATGAATTGTTCTTTGTGACATGTAGCATACCGTTAGAAAGGGTATTAACTAAAGAACTTTTTAAAATAAAGCTAAGTTCAAAATGGCTTTTAGTTTTTTTTATAATAAATTTTGAAGTTGTACAATTTCATACATTTAAAAAAGAAAATAACTTTGGTAGCTCGTAAGAAATTTTCTTGATGCTAGTTCTATCAAACAAAGATTTATTTAGATTAAGAAGACTTTGGAGAATACAACAAAATTTATTTTGTGCCCTTACACTCACAAACGAAAAAGTTATTTGGAATTAAAGGAAACATTTTGGGTATTTTTTTCACTTGAAAAGAAAAAAACATATGTAACCAACCATGACATTTAGGACATAGGGTCTATGGGTAGAACCTAGCTAGTGACCCCCCAAATGCCTGGAAAAATTGTGTCGGTCTTTAAGCCAAACATCCTGTATAAATTTTTATTTGTACTGTAGGTTTGTATAGTAAATATTGCGTGTTTTTGTTCCAAAATCAAAAGTCTCAATAAATGCTGCGCTGTAGGTACTAATCTAAACGTTAGGTAACTGATTTTATTCACAAACCAAAATAACTGAAAAAAATATCGTTACGTTTCTAGACGAAATAGTCCTAGGCTGATGCAACGTTTTGACATTAGCTACAGCCTGATAGCCACCTGCCAAATTGTCTTGAATTCTAACCATTCACTTATTTAATTAAAGTTATTTAGCGACTTATTTGATACGCAATCATGGACGACGATATGGTATTTGATCCCTCTTTAAAGAAGAAGAAGAAAAAGAAGACCGGTTTCGACATAGACGCCGCTCTGGCAGGCGAGCAAGGTGAGAGCACGAGCGTGGAGGCGCCCGCTGGGACGGGTGACGTCGACTTGCCTGAGGATGATAACCTCGATTTGGACAATTTTGGAAAGAAAAAAAAGAAAAAGAAGAAGGGAGTGTTCAACGTCGAAGAACTCGAAAGCACGTTACCAGAAACTCCCCCGGCCGAGGAGCCGGAACAACAGGAGGATGAAGTTATTGACGACCTGGATCTAGACATTGACTTCTCGAAAACTAAAAAGAAGAAGAAGAAGAAAAACATTGAAGAGCTTGTCCTTGAAGATGATAGTAAGGGAGAAGACCAGGAAAATGTAGAAGATGTGAGTGGTGACTTGTGGAGTGGCACAGACCGAGATTACACGTACGACGAGCTGCTCGAGCGAGTGTTCGATATAATGCGTGAGAAGAATCCTAGCATGGTTTCTGGTAAAAAACAGAAATTCATTATGAGACCTCCTCAAGTTGTCAGAATCGGTACTAAGAAAACATCCTTTGCCAACTTTACAGAGATCTGTAAAACTCTCCATCGGCAGCCTAAACATTTACTAGACTTTTTATTGGCTGAGTTGGGTACGAGTGGGTCTGTGGATGGTAACAGTCAACTCATTATAAAAGGCCGTTTCCAACAGAAACAGATAGAGAATGTACTTCGTCGGTATATCAAGGAATATGTAACATGTCATACATGCCGCTCCCCTGACACCATCCTCCAGAAAGATACTCGGTTATTCTTCCTCCAGTGTGAAACATGTGGATCCCGTTGTTCTGTGGCTAGCATCAAGTCTGGTTTCCAGGCTGTGACCGGAAAGCGTGCTGCCATCCGTGCAAAGACTGCATAGAGTATTAGTGCTTAGTGATAAACTAATTATACAGTCATAGATCTGGGGTACATACAGTAATAGTCCTTATTTGTGTTGTAATATTTTTTTGAACATTATCAGCTGTAATCTGATGCTGATCTTTGTTATTGTTGTGCAATTATAAGTAGATAGAATATAAATTATAGAGGTACATTTATACCTTGAACATTTCTTAAAATACTGGACTAGAATGAACTAAGTTTCCAATAAAATTTGTTGTCAGTGATTCCCAGTAGCATTCTTCAAGATGAAAAAAAACACACTAGTGATGTGCTCAAACATTTGTGATTGGTTGCATGAGGTATTGGCTGAATGTACCCCATTCTAACCCCTATATTTATGTATAGCTCACTTCTGTATTATTCTCATTGATACACAATGGTTTTATAAATTGTTGTTTTATTTCTTATCTTAAATAAAACACATTTTTAACATGAAGTTGTATAATTATCAAAATAAGTACATGTATTGTGTATAAAAATAGAAATTTCCTGATTCTAGTGCATAATTATGTTCTTGCAAGTTAACCTTGGACTTGTTGCTATTTACATACATGAAATTATGCATTTTTCCCTAGTTGCTATTAAATTTGTAACAAAATAATCTGACTACAGCTTTATGGCAATAATGCACAAAAGTAAAAAACAATAACATACAAAAATAGTGGTAATATAATAGTACATAACAATTCAATCTATGAAATAAAAGAATCATAGAATTATTATAAAATTCGAAAATTGCACAAAATGTATTTTAAATGCTAGACTAGCAACAGGCACATTATTCACAGAAAAACCTATTATAGAATAATTTGAGGTTCAAAATCATGCTTGATAGCCTTGTTGAGACTTTCAGCATATAAATCAAGGCGCTGAGTCATTCTGAAGCCCCATTTATCCTTGATTTGGCGACATAAATTCAGATCAATCTGCGATATCAATAAGCCATCTTTCACTCTAGACAAGGATGGAGTTCTAGCTCCATCTGGAGCAGTTGCGTAGCTTGAGCCATAGAAATGGCCAAAGTCTTTGTGGGCTGGCTTCCCATTTCCTGATGTGAATTCATTGGGGAAGGATTCAGTTCCCACTCTGTTTATAGAAAAAGTGAAATAGCTATTTGCTATAGCAGCATTTCTTGCTTCAACAGCCCACAAATGCTCACTGAGTCCTGCTACAGTAGCTGAAGGGTTGAATACAATTTCTGCTCCATTGATTCCAAACATAAGCCAGTTCAATGGATGATGACGACCATAACAAATGTTAATGGCTATCTTGCCATACTTTGTTTCAAAGACAGGATGGCCTGTATTCCCCTCAAAGTAATATGTTGACTCATTGAAATCTCCAACCCGTGGAATGTGATTCTTGCGATGTTTGCCAAGGACCTCACCTGCCTCATTGATAACTACAGCAGTGTTCCAAATAGTATCCCCATGAACTTCATCTCTTTCTAAAATTGGTGATACTATAACCATTCCATATTTGATGGCAAACTCCTTTAAGAACCGAGTGCTGGGTCCATTCTCAACAGTTTCTGCAAATTCACACCAAGGTTGTTTCTCCCTAGTGCAAAAAGCAAAAGGCATGCACCATGCTTCTTGGAGACAGAGAACATTAACACCTTCCTGCCCAGCTGAATCTATGATTATGCGTAGTTTATCAAAAATTGCTCGTCTCTGTTCGACTATTGGTTTATCAGTGGACGTAGCAATAGCATGCTGGATAACTCCGACTCGCACTATTCGTGGACTCCTAGTTTGTTCTTTCATGGTAGGGAAATCGTAGGCTGCAATAACAAAGTCGTTATCTTTTGCACATTCTCGTGATTTCTGGATACTTAGTTCATGGTGATCAGTTCTTCCGTAGTGAATTCTGTTATATTCTTTCAGGTCGTTGCCAGTTAAGGTCTTCGAAATAAGTGAATCTAAGCTTGGGAGTTCCGACGAAGCTGCCATTTTATGTAATTGTTTAAAATCGTTGTACTTTCCCCAAAGTACAACTGATTTGACTGGCGTTCTACTCTAATCAAGTCTAATCTGTCTGTTTGTTATTGATATCACTGAAATCTCTTATCAGAAGTTGCCACTTTAGAACTCGTGGCACGGTGGCATAGTAGGATAATAGAGTCACTACCACCACTAATAATAGAGTGCCACCAACTTAAGCGGCGTCCCCACTAGAGCTGCGCGGTCCTAGTGGGGACGCCCAATGTACTCTGTGGGGACGCCGCTTTAGCTGTGCACACGCGGACAGCCAACCGTCAGTCAGCCAGTTTTACCAACTCCTATAAATTCAACCTCCGTCCTCCAACCAACAAAAGTCTGCGGCCGTACTGTCGCTTCCCGCCATAGAGATAGAAAGAAATATGGAGGGGCCCCGATATTCTATACCTACATTTGCATAGACAAATGTGAGTGAAATACGAAACAGAATGTGAAATATCGTTTTGCTTCATTCTATCTAATGTGGTAATCGTATTTGATAAAAGAGACAACAATATTTCAGCTGTTGCTCCTAGTGACAACATTTTCTTGTGACGTAGTTACAGTTGTAGGTAAGTGCCGTATCCGCCATATTATGCGACGAGTTTTGTGGTAGTTCTGCTGTCAAATGAGTGTTTACTTTTGCATTTATTTAGATTTGTGAGAAAATTACGAAGAGTTTATCTTTAAAATTGCACGTATATGGTGGAAAACAGCTATTCAACATGCCTGCGTGTTGTGTTATGAAGTGTGGTGCAAGAAAGAAGGAAAATCAACCTCAATTATCTTTGCACAGGTTAGTAGCCGGTTTTCATGAATTATTACACATAGTAATACACTTTTGAGGAAAAAAATGCTAAGGGATCGTGAATTTATGGCTGTAGTGTTCATATTTGGGCTTATTTTCGTCCAACAGACCTTTTTTTAATTTCATAATTTCATTCGTTTGTTTACAATAACATGTCATGGTGGAATAGTGTAGTACCGTTGCTGTAATATTTTCCGATACTAGTTCCTTCGCTGCTGGGCAGGCAGTCTCGACATAGATAGCGACAAATTCGCTAACTTTCGATCGCTGATAACTAACGAATAAATTGGGTTGCAATAATGATGCTTGCGTGTAAAGCAAGTCTCTACATCCAAGATGCGTTTCTAGCAAGCATCAATAATGGAACCGATTTTATTAGTTAGTAATCAGCGATTGAAAGTTAGCGATTTTGTCGTTACCTCTGTCGAGACTGCCGGCCCTGGTACGATATCGGTATAGTACATACGTGTGCTAATCGGTTCGAAAAAATATGATTATTATTGTTCGCACGCAAATTAGGTACCTACGCGTTTTGACTGACGAATTTGACGTGGAGTTACGGACACCAGCCCGTTACACAATACAAAACAAATATTGCATAACGAAATTCCTATTTTTTTCAGGCATCCATCAAAAAACAACATCAAGAGCCATATGTTTTCTGTGAGACGAGCAACGTTAAAAAATCAGATGTTTCTTGTACATCTACTGTAATGCCTCCATTGCAGCTACCCCATCTAATTGTGGAAACAATGCTCAAAGAGGTATGTATCCACCTACATAGAAGTCGACCGTTTTACGATTCCCTGGCCTTCTTGCAAAGTGTGCGTGTTTGCCTAGGTTGGACTGTGGATGGGTGACCACCCATTACATACCGAGTTTCCTGCGGGGCTCGGAAAGCAGTTTTTGAACAAACTAACATTGTTTAGAAATGAATAGGTAGTTGATATGCATATTGTTGTTTTCATACCAAATGTTTATTGAATAAATAAAACACATGTTGATTTTTACCGAAGTTTTATTTAATGAATAACTAAAAACGAGGTGCGATACTCAATTAATGTTTGTGTTTTCATATTTAAAAATAATCTGCATAGTATGAGCAATTAAAGCTGGTAAATTGATTTTTGACATACCTAGGTGTATTGGTATGTTTGTAAAATACTAGCTGACGTCCCGCGGTTTCACCCGCGTAGTTCCCGTTCCCGTGGGAGTACGGGAATAAAATATAGCCTATAGCACTCACGAATAATGTAGCTTTCTACCAGTGAAACAATTATTAAAATTGGTTCATTACTTCCGGAGATTACCCCTACATACAAACTTACAAACAAATGTTACCTCTTTATAATATTAGTATAGATTACAAGAAATGCAATTTACAAAGACCAATAACTATTTTCGTACCCACCAAATTAGTATCCTTCGAATTGGCCAGGAAATGAAATTACTGCATCTGGCAAACCTAGTCCGCATACCTACTAGAAGCTACAGACCAGATATAAAATAAGCGAAAGCGCAAAAGTGATGCGACTAAAATTGTTTATAAATTCTGTGCAGAAAAAACACTACATTAATTATTAACGGTCAGATATCAGAGGAGCATTAAACTTACTCATTTTTTTGTTACAACAGACTGTAAGAATCTATGGTATAATAATTTATTTATTTATTTATTTAATTAAGGTTCACCAACAGTTGTTGCAGATATTATACAGCTATGAACATACAAGTAATTGTGTCTTAAATCTAACTGCACAACCAATTACAGGCAAACACCACATGCAAGATGCTCTTTGTAATTATAAATTTAATTTTAAAGGCTTGATGTACTTAGATTCTAGAAAACTATATTAAATTATATAAAACACAAATACTAAATAGGTTTGACAAATGTCGATATTGAGTCTGCGTGGACGTCAACCAGGTCGCTGCGTTCGTTTATAAGTTTGCACATGCGGGGTATAGGTGAATTTGCACCAAACACTGTACGGCGAAGAGGTGGAGCTAAGGGTGTTATAGGTTTGCGAGGGGGTCTACGGGGTACTCTGAAATTGAACTTACTTACCAATTTTGGGCAGTCAATGGTGTTATTGAGCAGTTTATGTGCGAATCTCAAATCCAAAAGCTCCCTTCGAGCTTCCAGGGTACTCATTTTGTAGCAGCCTAGTTTATCAAGGTAGGGCAGATATTTAAATTGCCTTCCCTTTGAGTACCCTAGGTATCGGATAAACCTTTTTTGGACTCGTTCTATCCGCAACGAGTGGGTTGCGTAGTGAGGCCTCCATATCACACTGCAGTATTCCAGGATGCTTCTTACAAGGCTATTGTAAAGAACTAATTTAGTATGCGAGCGTTGAAATACCTTTCCATTACGAATAACAAATCCAATAATATAGAGGAAAGATTTGCTTTTTTGTTTGTGTGTTTGTTACGATTTAACTCAAGAACTACTGTTAAAAATATTTTAAGTACCATTATAAAGCTACATTTTTACCGAGTAACATAGGATATAAATTATATTGATGCCATGCAAATTAGCCGAGCTATCACAATTTTCGCGGGCGAAGTGCTTAGTAAATTATAAATATGATTCCAACGTGATATCTAGTAAGACTCGAAGTGCTTAGTAAATTATAAATATGATTCCAACGTGATATCTAGTAAGACTCGTAAAACTATTATGTAGTATTAGTATCGATACTTGTTATAGTAACACTATATTCCATAATTGGTACATCCCTATCATTGGCAGCCATTTTATGAGAAATTTTGTGGCACCTTTTTTTGTAGGTATTTCCAGTCCATTTACTTCTCAAGTCAATGCTTCCCGCGGAGTATTTTTTTTTTTTTATTTTTTTTCTCCTTTTGGCATTGCACTATTCGTGCTTATTGCCACTGACAATATTATATTTGATAACAAAACGTAAGAATCAAGTACTCGCGAAATGATAAAATTTTACAACGAAAAATTTGGAAATGGAAAGGAGATTAGTTGTTAAATAAATATAATAAATTAATAGTCCGGGAAATATAAACAACAGAAAACTAACCATAAAACGTAACCAGGTGGCCCAACAAAAAGGCCGACTCGGTGCGTAAACTAGGAACTACATTATATTATGTACATAAAATCTAGAAAATGTTTAAATAGCTATATCATTATTTACAAAGAAAAGAGCTATGGTTTTATAAATATCTACATTAAAATTAAATAAAATACATGAGATAGAAGTGGGTAAAGGGACTCGGAGGGAAACAAGACTTTGGAAAAGTAAGGAGTGGTCATAAAGGGGGCAAGAAAAAATAAGGTGGTTCAGATCTCCCACTTCAGCGCCACATTCACAAGCAGGGTTCTGCACAATGCCAAGCCTGGCAAGATGAGCAGGAGTGCATACGTGACCCAATCGCATACGTATGAATATTGTTGTAATCTTTTTGTTTAGCTTGTACTTACTAAACCAAGGTTTAACAAAAATGGATGGCTGAATATTACGATAGAATTTCCCTTTCGCTGATTGCTCGGACCAAAGCTGACCCCAGGATTTCTGTAGATAAACCCTGGGCAGAGCTGCCAGATCTTGGGTGTTATTTTTGTACGGAAAAACGTCGCCACACAATACGGCATCATTAGCTAACTGGTCAGCTCTCTCATTACCTAGAATGCCACAATGCGAGGGTATCCACGCAAAATGCACTGAATACCCCTTATTAAAACACCTATAGAGGAGTTCACGTGTTTCAAATATAATATAAGGATTATGAGAATAGAAAGGGAATCTGGCCAAAGATTGTAAGGCACTCCTTGCATCAGTTAAAATGAGTGAATTCCGTAAGCCCATCATAAGTATGTATTCGACAGCTTTGAATAGCCCGTAACATTCTCCCGTAAATACAGATGATTCGGGCGGGAGCTTTATTTTTTGGACGATATTATATTGGGAGTGGCATACACCTACTCCCACACATGAGTCTCTTCCATGCTTCGAAGCATCTGTAAACAAGAGATGGCAGCCCTTCCAGTCTCTATCCATAGTGAAGTTGAAGTTAAGGTTATGACATACGTCATTTCGAAAAATGTTAAGGTTATAATGTATGTTCGGTGACAATAATAATGAACTGTAATTACAGTGAAATAAAGGAAGAAACTCAGATTGGTGACAAGGAGCTTCAATTAAATTGTATTTTCTAAAGCTTTTAACTAAACACGGAGTAGCTTTGTGCCTCCAGTAAGTGGATGAAATTACTTCTTCAGAGAGAATGGAAAGTTTATTTCGCAAAGGATGATACGTAAATTGCAAACACCGAGCCATAAATCTATCAGCTAAAAATTGACGTCGTAAATGAAGTGGAGGGTCTCCACATTCCACCTGAAGACAATTAATAGGACTGCTTTTCATTGCACCTGAAACCACTCTAAGTGCCTTGGACTGAATACTGTCCAGTTTCTTAAGACCAGCAACATTAGCAGGATCCAGCAAAAAAGTTCCATAATCCAATACGCTTCTTATCAAGGTGTTGTACAGTAATTTTAATGAAAAGGGATGTGCTCCCCACCAAACACCAGCAAGACATCTAAGTATGTTGATATTTCGTTCGCATTTAGCAGCTATATAATCACAGTGTGGTAAACCAGTAAGATGTGTATCCAAAATAAGACCTAAAAATTTTACCTGGTTTTTAATGGGCATAGGGATATTATTATACCTTACTGTAAATAAAGGAGGCTTACGCATTCTAGTAAACAAGACAATGTTGCTTTTATCAATTGACAGGTCTAGACCATTAGTTTCTAGCCAAGTCTTCAGTAAGACTAGAGAAGAGGTTAAGGAAGTACAAATATTTTCAACAGAATGACCAGATAAATAAAGAAGTAAATCATCTGCATATTGAAGGACTTTTACTGACTCATTTAGAGAGGATTCCAAATCATAAGTGTAAATATTGTAGAGAATTGGACTAAGTACAGAACCTTGAGGGAGACCTTTCCATACTAAACGGGTAAATGTATACCCTTCAATATGAAGATGTAAAGATCTTTCTGAAAGCATGTTAATAATGAACTTAGACAGCATTGTTGGAACTTGTAATGAATTCAACTTTTGTTCTAGGATTGATACCAGGACATTATCGTAAGCTGAGCTAATATCCAGGAAAGCAGCAATTACAGAGTTATTAGAAGTGAAGGCTAAGCGAATATCTGTTGTGAACACACTAAGGCTATCCATCGTACTTTTACCCTTCCTAAAACCAAACTGTGATGTAGCTAGCAAGTTTTTGCTTTCCAAAAACCACTCCAAACGATTCTTAACGAGATGTTCAGCAATTTTAGCAAGAACTGTAGAAAGTGCAATTGGTCGATAAGAAGAAACATTAGAAGAAGTTTTGTTTGGTTTCAGAATAGGAATAATTGTTTGAGACTTCCAACTTGATGGAATGTTGCCAGATATCAAAGCTGTATTGATGAGATTTAAATATATTAAAAGAACAGAGTCAGACAGATTAGCTATAAATGAATATGGTATACCATCTTCACCAGGAGCTGAATCCTTAACATGTGAAAGGACTCCTTTCAATTCACTTAGTGTGAAGAGAGAATTCAACTCAGAATTAGGAATAGGAACATAGGGAAAATGCATTAAAGATCTCTGTTCTGGGACTGAAGGAGGAGCTAAATGATCCATAAACTCATTGGCTAATTCTAATGGTAGTTTTGAGGCTGTTGTGTCACTGAATGCTGACCTGAATCGCCTAATATTTTGCCATACTAGAGATGCATTAACTTCTGGGGAGATAGATGCACAGAATCTTTGCCAACCTTCAAATTTCTTTTTCTTAAGGAGCTTACGAGTTGTACGAGCAGCTTCTAGGTATATCTCAAAATTATGACGAGTCATAGTATGACTATAATTTTTTTCTGCTTCTTTTCTTTTTTTTATGGCCTGAGTGCACTCAGCATCCCACCAAGGTGGTGAAAGAATTTTAGCTGTAGCACCATTCTTAATAGGGAAAGTATTATCTGCCACCTCTATTAAAATTCTTGTTATTTGATTAGATAATAGCTGAGGATCATGTAGTTGTAAGGAATTAGTTATAGCAAGAATTCTTTCTTCTACACAGTTTTTGTATGTATCCCAATCTGCATTTTGAAGTCTATACTTTAATCGTGGTGTTGGATTACAAGCAGCTGGTTTTTTATGCAGAAAAGAAATTATTAAAGGGTAATGATCACTACCATAAGAAGACGGTAAAGGGGACCAGGATAATGTCGATGCTAAATCAGGTGTGCAGATTGAAAGGTCAGGGGCACTTACTCCCTCATCTGGATTCGTTTGGCGTGTTGGGAGACATGTATTTAAAATACACAAATTATTAGAGTCTAGAATTTCTAGTAACTTTTCCCCATAGTGATTGGAACTAGAACTACCCCAGGACTGATGTTGTGTATTAAAGTCGCCCATTACCAAAAATGGTTTAGGTAAAACTGAAAGAAGATTACTTATTTCAGAAAGAATATTTACATTGGGACGCGAATAATATATACATACTAAACAGATTTTATTTACAATAGCAGCGACAGCAGATATATCGTCACTGAGACTTGGAAGAGGAAAAGATTGAAAAGACAAGTTATTTTTAATAAGTATGGCGACACCGCCATACCCATCGCTTCTGTCTGTTCTTAGACACGCATAGCCAGGAATTCTAAAAGAGAACCCTGGTTTAAGCCATGTCTCACAGAGAGCGACTGCAAAGGGATCGTATTTGTTCAATATGTAGGACAGATCAGATTTTTTATTCACAATGCTGCGACTGTTCCACTGAACAATCTTGAGTAGACTTGGATCCATTAAGATTAAAGTTAAATAAGTTAGACAGCGTATCAATTAAAGTAGCAACGTTGGACGGTTCAATATTATTATTTTGAGATAAGGTATTAATTAACATGATTATTAAATTTAAAATTTGACTCTCATTATTATTTGTTGTTTTATTTTGGAATGCAACACCATTCCCTGACATAGAAACGTCATTACTGATTATTGCCTGATGAGCTGCCCGGTCATATCCCTTGGCAGTTTTTGGGGGATCTCGAGGTTTAAGGAATACCGTTTTTCTTTGTGAGGAGACAATTGGTGTGTTACGTGATTGGGGCAAAGGTTGTGAATAAAAAGAATTTTTATTGGTATGTGATGGGGCAGATGTTACCACATCTGCATACAATTTTGAGATTGGTGGATGAAGCTGCGACGCTTCAGCATATGACACGCAGCTATGGGCCATATAATGCTTAATTGATTTTTGTCTTTCAAATTCTGGGCATTTTTTATTGATGGCGTAATGAATGCCACCGCAATGGCAGCATTTACTATTACTCTCGTCTTCAATACTGCAAGTGTCAGCAGAATGCTTCTCCCCACACTTGAAGCATTGAGGGTTCGACCTGCATTGTACCTTTGTATGGCCAAAACGACAACAATTAAAACATTGAATTGTAGGGAATGTATACAATTCCACTGGCATGGAATTGTAACAACAAAACACACGTTTTGGTAGAATTTGTCCGTCGAAGGTGAGCACGACTGTTTGGGATGGTTTCCACACAGGGGTCGGTTCGTGTATTTTATAATTGAGACGCCTTGCTTTGATGACTTTCCCGCATCCAGCTGGGACAGATATATTTTCCAATATTTCCTCCGGAGACCATTCGGTAGGAACGCCTTTAATAATGCCAATGCGACACACATTTATTGATGGAACAAATGCCTTCAATTTCTCTTTGGCCAAACTTGGGTCATTTATAAAAGAGTTAGCATCTACGTAACGGGAGAAGCTTAGAGATATTCTATTTCGACCAATGCGTTTTAGAGAACCGTTAATAATATTGTTGTATCTGCGATTTTTCAGGAAATGCCCTAAAGTTACTGGGTGTAATGTCTGAGCCGAGTTTTGTGTATCAACATTTTTTTGGATGTGTACAACGTATGGCGACAGGTCTGTGGCTTCGTACAAAGCCCTAGCAACCTGTGGCGCCTTCTGGGGAAGATCTGACTTTAGGAGGTTTTCAGTCTGGGGACCATCCACAGAACGTGGAGTGGCTTCTTTGTGAACTAAAACTGAATGTACCGGAATGTCTGATGTTATTTTTGGACTGACTACTGGTTCATTATCACAATGACAATTTGTTTCATTATTTCCTGTTGAGTGATGACCACTTCGCCTTCTTTTATTGCAATTTTTACATATTTTGCGTGGAGCTCTAGCCCTTTTCCGCTCCGATCTGGTTATGGATGAGTCTGTATCCATACTGGATTCGTAAATTGTAATATTATGCCCGACCGAGGGGACTGTGCCCCCCGGATCAGGCGGTTCGTTGTCCATTGTGGCCACTGGCCAGAAAAAATAAAATATAAAAGAAACTTACCCTATTATACGAAGAATTCTATCTACAAACAATTAAATTAACTAATCTAATGAATATTTACATAAATCTACACAACTTATCTCCAATTTCAAACGTTTTTTAATATTTCAAGAAAAAGAAAGAAAAATCACGCCCGCCAAATTCGATGATTCCCGCGCTTTTTTCCGGAGTATTTATATTCTGTGGTCACTTCCTTCCAGTGTTGCCACCATAGCCATTTTTGGGCTAGATCTAGCACTTTTTACTGTGGGTAAATCGTTTTTTCATGCTTTAGCCCGAAAAGAGCAATCTAGCTCTTTTCAAGCGATACGAAAACTTGCACTGCGATTACCAAGTTATGAAACAATGCGCACCATGTAGAAAAGATTTTGTCAGTTCACACATAATAATATTAAAGCCTCTTTACAGCTGAAGAGACTTATCTTGTCAATGTTTTCGTTTTTTGTGTATGACGTTTGAGTTTTGTCTGTCACTGTTCAACTTGTCATATCCTCTCCGCAGCTAAGCGCGCGGATTTGCAAATACCGTAACCGCTCACATGCAAAAATTTTTGCAAGTTTTCAAAACATTTTCTGCCCGATCCGATAAAAACACCTGTAGCTCAAAAACTACAAGTCCTAGAGCAATTACAAAAATACTGTTGTCAAGCTGATTAGATAAGGAATCTACTTATCTAGAAATCAAAATGAAATACTTTAATTATATACTCCAAGTCATAATGTATAGCAAAAAATAGTTATAAAAACTGATATTTCGCTAGAAATATCAGTTTTCTCTTAGTTTTTTATCCATTTTAACATTAAAGAAATAAACTAGACTATATTTCCTTTCCAACAAGACCACAATCTCATTTATAGCTCAATAGCATCATATCTAAATATACTTATGAAACTAGATACTCACTGTTTGTTTACATCTGGGAACTAATTTTTGGCAGCCGGTGTTGGATGAAAAAACACACAAACCCACATGTTTTTTGGTGTAGATAGTTGAACAATCTAATCACCTCACTAATTAAGCACTGCTTTTCCCATTTCACACACGTTTTAGTCACTAAATCACGTATTTCTTCACACAACACAATCACTATAGGTACATATAATAACTACTTTTTCACGGGCGAAATATTGCAACTTCGAGATTCCAAAACGAATTTACGTTGACAAAATAATGAAGCACAGTTCTCAAGGATAATTTTGATATATAATAGTATCAGCTACCATTAAAAATACCAGAGTTATCACGACATTTGCTGCGGAGGTAAATTCGAGTGTTCACCGTCTGTCAAATGAAAGTTGTTTTTTTTTTTCGGCAAGTTGTCTATGGAGTAGTGTTGCGATGTTCGATTTTATTATTGAGGAATTTAGTAACGAATTGAACACAGAGGTATAAGCTCTAGAGGAGACAGTTTTAGACGGTTTTTAATGCAGTTTTTTTTGAGGCGCGCCATACAAATGTACTAGATAGCTATCAAGTGTAATGCAGCCATAACGCAAATGACCCAGATAGCTGCAAATACATTTTCTTCAGATATTATATTTACTTTTATTCCTATTAAAAGCCTCTCATCGATTCTGCAAACGCTTCACTGCAAAGGCAGTACTCTGCTACAGGTTATGTGCTAGCGGAAAAGTGGAAATGTGCGAAAAAGTGGAAAATTTAAGTACAAAGGTACAAATTGTACCACTTCAAGGCAAGAATAACTGAGATACCTGGAAATATAAAATATCCATCCTGCTTAGGAGCATACCAGATGCATTGGATATAGTAGAAGGAAGATGTACGAGACCCGTGTTGCCAGCAGGTGGAGGAGACGCAGAAGTTACTGCATTTAGAACGAAACTAGCGCGTTTTAAACAGGCGGAGAATAATGCTATGATCCTGCTTTCCACAAATTTGAACGAAGATGTCGTTAGAAAGGTAATGTCACTTACATGTCCAAGAGAAGTATGGCTAGAACTACATCGGTTATTTGACGGAGATAATGAGAATCGAGCTTATAATCTCTGCCTAGATTTCTTCGGATTTAAACTAAATACTTCTGATAATATGGCCACACATATTTGCAAATTGAAGACTCTCTGGTGTCAGTTGAATAGAGAGATTGGTAAAGATAATCACAATATGAAACTACCAGAAATATTCCTCATTTGTAAAATTCTGGATACATTCGATCAGAAATACTTCGAATTTAAAACAGTCGAAGGATTAACAAGTAACCTTTGCGCTCATGAGAAGTCACTTCAAAAGAAAAATGGGCTTATTCCACTTTTCCCCGTTGGATGATCCCCATTGATGGGGATTAGTGAACTTTTTGTTCACTATTCCCCGTTGACCCAAAATTTTTATTTAATGGGGATAAGTGAACTAAAAAGTTCAATAATCCCCATTAGGTAGGTACGTTAAAAAAATAAAATATATGAATCATGTTACATTTATTAATTAAAAATATAACTTTCTTATACCTAATAAAGTCACAGATTGTTACAATCATTCATTTAAAATTGTAGCATGAAAATATTTCTTTCTTATACCTTGTAAAATCAAAGATTACAATCACTTAAGTTTTTCTAATTAGGTACGTTAAATAAAAACAATATAAAAATAAAATATATGAGTCATGTACTTTTATTTTTATAAGGTAAGAACAAAATTTTAAATTACCTACATACCTACTTTACGATTTTATTAGAACGAAAAACAGATTGTTGCCCCAACGAAATTGTTCTAACGATGTTTGGGAATAAGACCTTATATCTATCTATCTAATAAGATACACAATACTGTAAAAGATGCTCATTTTCTAGAGGCGCGCGCGCAAGGCGGTGGCGGAGCGGGGTGCGAGTTAGCTCGTATGGGATTGGTCGACCCATCTTTTGTTTTTGTTTCGTAGTCGTTAAGGGTTAGTAGTGTGTAGTGTAGTTCAAGCGTGCAGTTCTTATCAGTTCGCAGTTATTAGTTTAATATAGGAATAAATAAAGGAAATGGCTGGTAGTTCAACTGACGTTTGTTTAGAGTACGTTAAAAAAGGTAAAGCTACCATACTTCTCCGGGCCGGACATCAATACAGTAAAAAATGCAAATATAAAAATGGTGGAGTTTTGTTGGGAGTGTACCACAAGAAAACAAAGTAAATGTGCCGGATCCATCACTGTCATGGTAAGTTACTTATTATATTTTGTGATTAATAATGACAATAATAACTCAGGTTATGTGTGTTATCAATATCACGTTTATCAATATCAAAATTTAAAAATCAACGTTAAAGTTTAAACACTGTTTCTGTCATGGCGGCACGTGTGACGTCATTCTTTTGTCAAACAAGTCTATTACACCTAGTGTAGTAAAAGAGTGTAGCTGAAGTGAATTGTATATATTTAATTATTATTACATATTTTAGTTAAGCATAAAGTGAAATATGTTTTGTTGAACTATTCTGATAGGATAACAACAATTTGTTATAAGTTTTAAAGGTTGTTAAATAGCCTATTTAATTTTGTATTCTATGTAAGTGCAATATTGTTTACTTAAAAAATAATGTAAAGTAATTAATTATTATTGCTTAATTTTACAGGACAATCAAGTTGTAGCTGAGAAACGACACAATGTTTGTGAACCTGATTTTGCGCGGAATGAAGTTACCTTGAGGTTATTCAAACAAAAAACTACACTTGCGGATCCAGAAGCACCTGCTATTCCCACTGCTTACAACGCGGCTGTGAGCTCACTAAAAGATACCGGAATTGACAAAATAAAAGAATTCCCTGCCCTGAAGTCTATCAAAACAACATTATATAAACACAGAAATGCAGCATTTGAAGTAAGTAAAATTGAGTTCAAAAATGTTGAAGAAGTTAAAGTACCTCCAGCTCATCAGGAATTTATTTTAGCAGACTACAATGACAGTGGTATCCGTGTAATAGCTTTTTGCTCTGAATTTGCCCGACATCAAATGAAAAATTTGAAGATGTTCTTGGGTGATGGAACGTTTTGGATCTGTCCATCTCCCTTTTACCAACTCTACACCATTCATGGGGATTTGGGCAGTACAGAAAAACACATAAACATTGTGCCACTTGTTTATGCCCTCATGAGCCATAAAAATCAACAAACATATGAAATTTTATTTAGTATGCTAAAATCTGCATTACCTGATTGGAATCCAGAAATATTTAAATGTGACTATGAAGTGGCTCCGATGAACGCAATGCGAAATGTTTTTGTAAATATATCTATTAGCGGCTGTTATTTCCATTTCACCCAGGCAATATGGAAGAAAGGAAAACAACTCAAACTAACAAAAGATAAATTAACCAGAAGACAAGTTGCACTTAGCACTGCTTTGGCTTTGTTACCATCAGATAAAATCATTGCGGGTTGGTTTTATGTTGCCTCTCAAAGCCCTGATGATGATAATAGCAAGGAGTTTAGAAATTACATGCTCAGACAATGGCTACAAGATGATTTTATTAAAACGTGGTGTGTATTTGGACAGACTCATCGCACTACGAATTTAGTCGAAGCATGGAATAATAAAATAAAAAAGCGTGTGAAAATAAAGAAACCCAACATTATGAAGCTCCTCACAGCGTTGGCTGAAGATGCATCGTATTACGAAGTTCTTGCATTGGGGGTTTCTGAAAATAAAGGTATAGCGGAAAAAACAAAAAAAAGCATCAATCGCGATAATTATATACAGGAGGTCCAAATGGAACTCATTAATAATGAAATTACGATTGGGCACTGTTTAGAAAAACTTAAGTGAGTGTAATCTTTGATTTTACAAGGTATAAGAAAGAAATATTTTCATGCTACAATTTTAAATTAATGATTGTAACAATCTGTGACTATATTAGGTATAAGAAAGTTATATTTTTTATTTTAAATTAATAATTGTACAATCTGTGATTTTACTAGGTATAAGAAAGTTATATTTTTTATTTTAAATTAATAATTGTACAATCTGTGACTTTATTAGGTATAAGAAAGTTATATTTTTTATTTTAAATTAATAATTGTACAATCTGTGATTTTACTAGGTATAAGAAAGTTATATTTTTTATTTTAAATTAATAATTGTACAATCTGTGATTTTATTAGGTATAAGAAAGTTATATTTTTAATTAATAAATGTAACATGATTCATATATTTTATTTTTTTAACGTACCTACCTAATGGGGATTATTGAACTTTTTAGTTCACTTATCCCCATTAAATAAAAATTTTGGGTCAACGGGGAATAGTGAACAAAAAGTTCACTAATCCCCATCAATGGGGATCATCCAACGGGGAAAAGTGGAATAAGCCGAAAAATGGTGAATCGAGTGAAGAGGTATTAGTGACGAGTACGACAAAGAATAGCACCATTCGTAAAGGAAAGAAGAATAGGGATAAGCATATTAGATGCAATTACTGCCATGAGAAGGGACATCGAGTAAGATCCTGCCAGAAGTGGATGAAAGATGGTTGCCCGCCTAAAGACAGTAATAACAAGCCATCTTCAAGTCAAAGTGCGAATATGGCTATTATGAGTGTGGATGTCATGGCATTCGTAGCGCAAGATAAAGAATCATGGTACGTGGACAATGGCGCGACTAGTCACGTGACCAACAGGAGTGACCTGTTCCAAACATTCCAACAGTTTGACGAGATCCAAGGTGTTACTACAGCGAATGGTAACATTGTTCAAGCAAGAGGCAAAGGAACAATATATTTGGAAGCAGATGTCAAAGGGAATATTGTGAACATAGCACTCACGGACGTTTGGTATGTACCAGAGATCCAGCGAAGTCTGTATTCTGTTTTAGCTATGCATGACAAACAGAGGAATAGCAAGTTCGTTTCGACCCCGGAAACTTGCGAAGTAATTTTGAATGGGGAAGTAGCAGTTGTTGGCAAACGTAACCACGGTGGAGGGCTTTTTAAGTTGAAAGTTCGCAACGTCTTGCCACCGGTACCTGTACTTGCTACTACAACAACTGATTTGATGCAGCTCTACCATGAAAGATTAGCGCATCAAAACAAAAGGCACGTTAAGGAAGTCATCCAAAGAGAGTTAGGATTGACACTTCCTATAAATAAAGAATCGTGTGAAGCTTGTATCTACGGAAAGATGCATAGACAGAAATTTGGCATACGAGAAAGATCTACACAGCCAGGAGAAATTATTAATTCAGATGTTTGCGGTCCTTTCCCAAAGAGTTTTTCAAAATACCGTTATTATGTACTGTTTAAAGACGATTTTTCCGGATACTGCATGGTTTATTGCTCGAGAAATAAAAGCGAAGTCAAAGACAAAACGGACGGTCACAGGACATGTCATTAAAACACTGCTGAGTGATAACGGAACTGAGTTTGACAACAAGGAAGTCAGAGATATTTTGAACAAAAAAGGAATTAAGCAACGTCTTGTTATGCCGTACACACCAGAGCAGAATGGCTGTAGCGAGCGCCAAAACAGGACATTAGTAGAAACCGTAAGAACATTGATGAATGCTCAGAGAGAACTGCCAAAAGCATTGTGGGTGGAACTTATTATGACAGCTGCTTATATTTTAAACCGAACAGGTGCTACTAGAGAGAAAGACAAGTCACCTCATGAGTTATGGTTTGGGAAGAAGCCTAATATAAAGCATCTTAAAATCATTGGAAGTACGTGTTATGCCCATGTTCCGAAAAATAAAAGAAAAAAATTGGATAAGAAAGCAACTAAAGGCATCCTCATAGGATACGACAATGATGACGGTTATCGTATCTGGTATGAAACGCAGTATAAAGTTGACAATCTGATCCAATCCAGAGATGTTATCTTCGAAGAGACACCTATTCCAGGGATTGAAGCTAAAGCTTCAGGAATTGTTGCTAAATCTGATCCAAAACCGATTGAGAAAGAGTGGACCGTGTCATACGATACAGTTCCTGAAAATACAATTCAACAGCATTCGCAAATCGATAATCCCTTGAATCAGGAAGCCCAATCTGAACAGAGATCTATTCTATTAGAGGGAGAATTAGAAGAAGATAGGCATATAAGGAGGCGTCCTTATATGCCTATCTTCTTCTAATTCTCCCTCTAATAGAATAGGCGTACAATAGGCGTATTGAGACATCAATAGAGGCAAATAAAACAGGACATCAAAGACAGTCAATCCAATTAGAGGGAGAAAGAGAAATAGAGTTTATAGAAGACGAAACCGGATTTTCAGATAGTGAAAATGAAGAACAATTTGAAGATGCCGCTCCTGCCTATGTTGAGATAGAAGAGAATTTAGAGGGAGACGTTTCGCTATCAGACGTTCCAAGATCAGATCAGATCCCTGAACGTATCCAAAACCAAGTTGCTCAACTTCTCCATTCGCAATTCCGCGATTCCATCTGATGTACTCCCTCAAATTACAACTACTGATAACATCTCTAGTATAGATATAGTCACACACATCAAGTATCTCGGCGTCGTGATAGACAGTCATCTGTCATTCAAAAATTATATCGATCACCTCTCTAACCGCGTACGGAAGCTCATTTATATATTTAAGCAATTGCGCGAATCCGCAGGTGCAGACATTATGAAGATGGTCTATCAGGCGCTGTGTCAATCGATTTTAAACTATTGCAACACGACCTGGGGAGGTGCCGCCAAATCTAACCTGATAAAAGTCGAACGCGCCCAAAGAGCGGTCCTTAAAGTTTGTTGTTTCAAACCCCGCCTATTTCCCACAGTTGAACTGTACGAATACTGCCAAGTACTGACTGTAAGGCAATTATTTATTCTGGCCACAGTTATCAAACAGCACTCCCTGTCACAGTACACACCGGGACCAGTGCGTCGAAACCGCCTTGTTGCCACATCTTTCCCAACCTAAACATCATTCAGCCGTCGCTTCTTTATTTACCTCGGACCATAATACCTCTATAATAAAATTCACAAAATTCTATCCGTGCATCAACTAAACCAACACGACCTTAAAACAACTGTTCAAGATTGGCTACGTCAGCAGTCATATACTGCAACAGAGGGTCTGTTGCAGGTTTTGGCTTAATTGACCTACAACTTACTGGCACATCATACACATACACACTCATGCACAAACACACTTACACACACTCATGCACAAACGCATACGCACACTTTCTCATACACACACACCTACACCACTTATGTAATTATTCTAAATTGTTTTCGTTCTTTTGTTACTTTTTACTTTTATTTCTCTTATGATACCTATTTTTAATTTGTAAACCAACCTTTAACATTGGTACCTAACAATAATACTGTAAATTGCTTTCTGAGTGGAAACCTGGTGACCTGTAATACAGGTGTTTCACTACCTACCACAGGCACCAGTGATTCACGACCATGTAATGTCTTGTTTATGCCAATAAATAAATTTATTATTATTATTATTATAAACTCCTTTACAGAAAGAAGGAACTATTGAAAAAGGGAAAGCTGACAAAGAATTACAATCATTCCCCTATAGAGAAGCAGTAGGCTCGCTCGCTTACTTGATGGTGGGCACTCGCCCTGATCTGGCTTATGCTGTAGGATTGGCTTCGAGGAGCTTAGAAAAGCCAACTTCTAGCGACTGGCGTATGGTTAAGCACATAATGAGATATTTGAAAGGCACATTATCAAGAGGAATAATGTATGTTCATGATGCAAATTCTCCTAACCAAATAAAAGCCTACAGTGATGCTGATCATGCTGGATGCTTGAAAACAGGTCGCTCTACCACTGGAGTATTGTGTTTATTTGTGATGAGCCAACGACAAGCTTCAGTTGCCATTAGCACTACAGAAGCTGAACTTGTGGCAGCAAGCGAAGCGGCAAGAGAGCTAATTTGGCTAAAGAGACTGTTCAAAGACTTGAATGGCCAACAAGAAATACCAGTTTTGTTCGTGGACAACGAAGCCGCGGTGAAATTGGCACATAATCCAGAATTTCACCGTAGGACCAAACACATTCGTGTGAGGCACTTCTTCGTAAGGGAACTTGTGCTTCAAAACGACATCGTAGTCGAGAGGACGAGCTCTGCTACCCAGCTAGCAGACTTCCTTACTAAGGCCCTACCCAGACCCAGACTAGAAGACCTAGTTCAGAAATTGGGTTTGACGGATAAACCAAATGGTCTACTATCAGCTGAGGGAAAGTATTAAAGCCTCTTTACAGCTGAAGAGACTTAACTTGTCAATGTTTTCGTTTTTTGTGTATGACGTTTGAGTTTTGTCTGTCACTGTTCAACTTGTCATCTAAATACATTTTCTTCAGATATTATATTTACTTTTATTCCTACTATAAGCCTCTCATCGTTTCTGCAAACGCTTCACTGCAAAGGCAGTACTCTGCTGCAAATAATCACTAATAATTATGGTTTTGTTATGGTAACATCATGTGTGAATGTTTTGACTTCTGCTTCGGCAGACAGGATTTTGGAAGATTCTGATGAAGACTCTGATTTCTAACAATTTAATATAATTAGATTTTGCACTTTCATGAATTACTTTACTTTTAAAACGTTTCAAATAAACAATTTTTAACCCTTTGCATTTGTATATAAGTTTTTAGCTTTTTCTAGCTCTCGCTTTGGTAAAATTGGCTAAATCTAGCTCATTCTAGCTTGTCCGACTGCCCCTTTTCAAAAACCAAGGTAGCAACACTGCTGCCTTCTTTAGTCTATGGTCTTATTACAGCTGTCACTGCTAGTGTCACTGTCATGTAAAACGTACGTAAACTCAGAATATTGTCATGTTTCACGATCTTCGTGTCTTCGTTTCGTTTCCAAATATAACGAAAATATTTTGTTTACTTGAGTTAAATCTATTACTTACTGCTTGATTGATTTTGTTACAGCCTCATATTAGAACATATGAAAAAAAACAATTTGTTCTGTGCATTAGTAAGTTCGTCAAAATGAATGCGCTTCCAGCCCAACCCACTGGGATACAGAGCACAGCGGGTGCTGTTCCAATTCGAAATGAAAAAGGTGAGTCCTGTCCATCCTTGTTCAGGTTACCTTGTTGATTTTAGGAACAGGAACTGATTTTTATCCCTTTTCGTGTCATTTCTCTTTGTATGCATATCCATATTTTTTTTGCAGGGGAGATTTCTATGCAAAAGGTGAAGGTTCAGAGGTATATATCGGGTAAAAAGCCGGACTACGCTCAAGGTGCATCATCTACAGAGGAATCTGATACTGAGGACTTTATAGAACAACAGAAACCAGACCGTAGGCAGCAAACCTTACCACAAGTCATTAGTAAGAAAGAAGAACATCAAAGTGATGAAGAAAAAGAAGTAAGTGTAAAAAGAGATTTGATGGATCAAACATTTTTATTAAAAACTCATTATTTGTATCAATTTCACCTACAAGTAATACTAATCTAAATGTCTTAATTTTATTTTACAAGGTTGATGATCCACGTTTACGCCGATTAAGACAAGCAGCTCAGTCCCCTCCAAGGCGTGCTGAACATAAGCCAGAGATTATTGATGCGGAACCAGAGGAGGAAGTGGAGAGTAGTGTAGAGGAAGCGAAGGACAGTTCCGAGAGTGAAGATGAGCTTGACGAGGAAGAGATTGAGAGGCGCCGACAGGCTCTCAAGGCTAAACTCTCTGCCAGGTAAAATAGATGTGTTCATTCACTTCTGTTTAGTATTAAAGCTAAGTATTGCTGTTAGTTTTGGCAGCATACCTATAAGATAAATAATAAATAAATATCTTTGAACATAACGCACAGTGCCATCTAGTGCCACACTGAGCAACGAGGCTAGTGTCGTGGACACCAGATAGTTGATAAATGATGTTTATTTTGCAAGTAGGTTTTTACAAACACTTTAACACGTCATTTTTTAAAACTATATGGAGCCGGATATATTACATAGATACTTTTTGTTTGTAAATACATACTTATACCTACTATATACATATAAACATCCATGACTCGGAAACAAATGACAAATGTCCATGCTCATCACACAAACATTTGCTCCTACCGGGATTTGAACCCGGGACCCTAAGAACGTAAGGCAGCCTGAGTACCGCTGCACCATTTGGGTCGTCAGGAAGAAAAGAAGTATTCTTCTTATCCATACCACAAACTAAACATATCAACATATCACTAACTAAATTTAACACGTAAGTGCAGTTTCCTGCTCAATACCAATACGTTTGTCTAGTCACGGTACTTTCATACTTGCCTAATAGCTTGGCTTCCCTCTCTAATCGTAATACTCTTCATGATGACTCTGCTTGCCCAGCGATTTGTGCTAGTCTATGATTGAAAAATGCTTATGGTATTTATTTGTCTCTTCAGGGAAGCAGAGAAAGAAGTTCTTGGTAGAGATGATGATGAAGAAATGCTGGATGGTGATAAAGAAGAGAGTGGTTCATCAGATACAGAGTATACAGATAGTGAAGAAGATACAGGTAAAGTTATAGATGTGAAGAAATAACTAATTAGTTGGCCACTTTAAAGAGTGTGGGTGTTACCTATGTTTCCGTTTGCTTTTCCTTTCTTTAGACTTTTTTTTAAATTACAATATGGGCCTGCTCTTGACCTTGATCACGCCAGATGGAAAGCGATGAATGAGATCTATGATGGAACGAGCGTGCCCAGAATATGCCTGTCCACTCTTGCTTTGAAGGCAGGCGGGTTAAATGTGGGTGGGAACACAGATGCGGGCAGAGAGTTCCAGACTTTGGCTGTGCGCACAATAAAAGTGGAGGAGAAGCGCTTAGTACGACACATCGGGATGTCAACCAAGTGCGGATGGTACGCCGCAGTACGTCTGCTAGTCCGGTGGTAAAAGGGTGATGGTGGGATCAGGTTGTGGAGCTCCTGCGCACACTCACCGAAGTACAGTCTGTAGAAAACCGACAGGCAGGCAACATTACGCCGATAAGCTGGGCTGTGAGACTTGTATGATCCATTAACCACTTTGAAAATTCTATACTAAGTGGAGCTTATCATTACATAATCTGCTAAAATGTTTCCACTGCTGCGACTCAGGCCAAGACCAATAAGTCCATACTAATATTATAAAGTGGTATTTGATTGTAAGTTTGTATGTACGGGTAATCTTCAGAACTACTGATCCGATTCCGAAAATTCTTTCACTAACAGGAAGCTGCATTACGAGTGTCATAAGCTTCATTTAAAACATTCCCGTGGGTCATTTCCATACATAATGGAAGCGAACCCGCGAGCATAAGCTCGTATAAAATAAACAGGTTTACTATACTTAGGTTTGACTGTGTCTTAAACTTTCTAGGACCTCGTGTAAAGCCCGTATTTGTAAGAGCATCTGACAGGATGACCGTGCAAGAGCGAGAGCGGAAAGTAAAGCAGCAAAAGAAGGAAGAAGTAGAAGCAAGGAAAGAAAAAGAAGAGCGGAGAAGAGACGCTTTGAAACTCGTTGAAGAGACTATCAGGTCTGAACAGAGGAATACACAGGTTTGTATTTTATTTAAATACTTAAAACACTGAATTCAAAGTAACAAAATGAAACTAAGTCCTTAATTTATTTTAGAAAAGTGAAAAATAAATCATTTCCTTCAAAGAAAATGATTTATATTTCACTTTTTCTAAGCCTATTAATAATATATTTTTTTACAATACTGTAAAAAAAAATATTATTAATAGGCTTGTGTACTGAAAAAAACTAATTAGTCCGTCAGTTACATTTTCATTAAATATTTGATCGGTATTTTTTCTTTTGTTACGTAAACTAAAATTGACGAAGATACGATGCTTTTAAAATTCTCAATACGTCACGTCGTGCTATAATTTTTAGTGCGTTCTGATGTCACGAGCCCCCACGAGTTTTCATGCGTTTTATCTTTGTCAGTATTCATTGATTTACTAAAACAAAAAATACGTGTCCATTATTTTCCAATACTCTAACTGACGGACTGAATAGATTTGCAATTTATTAATGGTGGAAACTAGCCTATTGTACTCAAATATTACACCATTATAACTGTGTCTTATAAGGAAACTTTCCACAAATAAAACACTTTCAATGATTTTAGGGCGAATTAAAAGAAGGTAATATCAACGACGTTTGTACTGAAGATGAAAACGATGAACTGGAATACGAAGCGTGGAAACTACGTGAAATGAAACGCATCAAACGCGACAAGGAGGAAAGAGACGCGTAAGTACTAGAATACTCTACCATAAATAGCTGTAAGACTGAATATGAACCCAAACATTTGGTGATAGCAGTATGTACTACTTTTAGAAGCTTGAATAATTCTGACCAGTAATAATATAGTGAAAGGAAGACATCCACAAGAGAACCAATAAGTTACCGATGTAGCCCGAAGAATTGCCAGTGGCAGTAGGCAGGGCACATTGCTCGCAGAACGGATGGCGGCCGATGGGGCCGTAAAGTTATGGAGTGGAGACCGCGAATCGGAAGACGTTGCGTTGGAAGGCCTCCCACTAGGTGGTGGAAGCTGGTGAAAGTTGCGGGAATCTGCTGGATGCGAGTCGCTCGGGACCGGTCAATGTGGCGACACTTGGGGGAGGCCTATGTGATAAATGATAAATGATGTTTATTTTGCAAGTAGGTGAATGTATGATGAATGCTATAGTCAGCACCAAAAAGATGTAAACACGAACAAGGAACCATTTTATTGTCTACAACCAATATTCCAAAATTGTTTATACAATGTAAAGCTACAAAACTATTCATGTCACCGAAACCACCTACGCTAAGATGAGAATCGGCATTTTTTAACGTCAAAATTACATAAAACTGTCCTCCAAAATACCTATCTGCCCCATTTCCTGGGGTTCTAACTGGGGAGAAGAAGTCCCAGCAACCACTTCTCAAACTAATCTTAAAAAAATTTTGAAAGCAAACTGGTGTTACCAAATAGGGACGATGAATGACTAAAAAAAAATATGATTCTGTTTACTCCGTCAGTTAGATTATCGAAAAATATTGGATACGTGTTTTTTGTTTTATCAAATTAATAAAAATTGACGAAGATAAAACGTGCCAAAGATCATGAGTAGCTTGTGACGTCACATTTGAGTAAAAAATGTATTCAAATGTGATGTCACACGAGTTTTCGACGCACTGTATCGTCTTAATTTTTTGTTTACGCGAAAAAAGAAAAAATGTGTCCAATATTTTATGGAAATCTGACGAATTAATTAGATTTTTCTTTTCTTTTTTTTTGTCATCTACCCTATTAATGTCTTCTTTTATTTACAGTGTAGAGAAGGAGTTGTTAGCTATAGAGCGCATGCGTAACATGACGGAAGAGGAGCGTCGCGTGGAACAGCGCCTCAACCCCAAGCTTGTCACCAACAAGTCTGTCAAGGGCAAGTACAAGTTTCTGCAGAAATACTATCACAGGTCAGTTATTCATAATATACTTACTTTATAATTATGTTTTAAATGAGTCTAAATCAGAGGTTCCCAAACTTTTTTTTCTGGTAGACCACTTTCAAAATTTTCGGGTTTCGGTGGACTTTTTTCAAGCCCAACCAACCCAACAAAAAAGGAAAAGCATGAAATTTGCAATATTATTTTTTCGCGTTATCTGTTATTACTGCATGAGGACCGTAGCTCCTATGATTTTTTTTGGCAACAAATCTGAAAATTATAATCTTATAGTTTCGAAATGCTTTTTTAAAATAAATACGATCATTTTTACCTAACTTGTCATCACCGGAACATTCGTTTTTATTTTTACTTTTTCGAGTAGCTTATATTCTGCCTACATTGATAGATACAGCTAAGCTAACATTTTAGTATCGAAACCCGATAAATATACACTTGTAACTTGTGAACCCCCATTTTTCACGCCAAGGTAGACCCCCGACCGGGTCTCCCCTTGGACCCCTGGAGGTCCACCTGGACCACTTTGGGAATCACTGGTCTAAATCATTGTTCTTATCACGTTGAGCTCATGACTAAAAGCTCTGTTCGAGTTCGGATATTTATTTCGGGGTTGCCCGATAAACAAACTTAAACGGTGAACCCAAGTATTGCTACTGTCACACGAGACTGTAGTGCAAAAAAATAAATTCGTCGAGCTGCGAACTACCTTTTTAAATAGGTTAAAAATAATATTGATCGAAATACAATTCTTCTTAGTTCGGCTACAGATGCTAAAACTTGTCTACCATTACAAATGTTCAAAGCATTTTATTTGTAATTTATAATAAGTACTATTTGTGAATGAAATAAATGTATCTTATCTTATCTTAACATCATAACATCACGCCTGTAATCCCCGAAGGTTTAGGCAGAGGTGTACTATCGTGGTCTTTTCCGCCTGACCAGTTTAATTTTTTTTCGCTTAAATCATGCGGAAGCGCCGAGCCACGCCCCTTTAAAGTTTGGGCCTATTAGGAAAGCGTCAATTTTGGCGCGCAAAATAACAATAACTCTCGTTTGGCGTGCGTCGTCAGTGCGCTCGGCCGATTCGGTATCTTTTCATTCATTATTTCTATACAACGTCAACGGGGCGGGGCTAGAGAGCGTTTCTATGTTACGAGTGCAAGCAAAAATTAGCTTAGTGATGGTCAGGCGGGAGTGTCCTCGATAGTACCTAATACTACACCCACATTTCACCAGTTATTTTTTAGTCCCATGTAATAAATCCAGATTTTGTTGCTACTACTAAGAAATTCCTGATGGAAAAGTCCAATAGCACTTTGCCCGAACCGGGTATTAAACCCAGGACATTCTGTGTGCTCAGCACTACAACTAAACCAACGAGGCAGGCTAATATTATAATAATAATAAATAATAAAATAGTTTATTGTCACAGAAACATACATTAGTAAACACTGATTAACAAATTGTTAACTATGCTGCAGAAGTCTGTATACAGATATTGTGAGCCCTGCCTCTCAAACTAGGATAACCTATATAAAGGGTGTAAAACACCTCTTAACGAAGCCGAAAGGCACTTGTTCTCCTCGTCAATGCGATCATTTTTTTGTTTCACACCATACCTGGGAACCTTCTAGTTACGGAGATATTGGGGGTCAATGTTCCAACTTTTTGACAAGTTTTTAATGTAAGATTTTAACTTTAAACATCTCCACGACCTCCGTACTATTCAATCCATCCATAAGCACAATGTTTTGAGTCCGTTACATTGAGTTCACACAACATGATTTTTACCTAAAAAAAAAGTCGTTTCCCAGCAATAATTTTTGCGCAAAGTTTGATGTACAGAATGCTTGGTTGACGGCTTCGTGATGAGGTTGTTTACACCCTGTATAATATTGATCAATTATAGTGAAACTAACGTTTATTTTCAGAGGAGCGTTCTACCTGGACAAAGAAGAAGAGGTGTTCAAACAGGATTTCTCTGGTCCTACTCTGGACGATCACTTTGATAAGACTGTTCTACCTAAGGTAATTATATCGGTCTATATTGTCTTTATATGCTATCCTAACTATTTGTAATAACTGCGTCAGTATCCGGGGTTTGCTATCGACACGCTAAGAAGATGAAATAAGAACTTAGGGTGCTTGCATTAAGAATGCATTTTTCATTGGTACGGGTCAGTACGTATAAGTATGGGTAAAATATCCATACCTTTAAAATGCATTTTTAAAGTACTTACAATTGGTACGGGTCAGTACCCCTATAAGTACCGATAAGTCAGTACTTTAAAAAATGTAAGCACCCAAACCTGTTTCTCTATGCATAAACCCTGTACTTACAGGTACTGACCCATACCGATAAGTCAGTACATTAAAAATGCATTCTCTATGGAAGCACCCTTATCAATACTATTGCTGCACCGCCAGTGTACGACTTCATGGATTATGGCCCATTCCTTCACACACAGAGGGGGCGTGTGGTACAGCAGTAGACACGTTGTAGGCATTATTCCTGCGCCGTCAAAGACCTTTTGTTGTCAATATAGTCCGGAAAAAAAATGGTTGTCTGTAAAGTCGGTTTACAGACGATAATTTTACGTGCTATCGTCATTTTTCATGATATTAGTGATTTTAACTTAAAAATAAAACAAAATGTCATCCCTCTTTTTACCCCCTTAAGGATGGAAAATCTAACAACACCGTTGCGTTAGTTTCCAACTATACGTCTAGATATTAAATTTTGTGATTTTTGCTTCGAAAATTAAGGACTTTCCATTCACAACTTCATCCTCTTTTTTAACCCTTTGGGGATGGAATTATCAAAAACGCTGAGACACATATAAATTAATTTGCAATCGTCAGCTTAAACACAACATTTTAAAGTCAAAAGTCAAAAAGTCAAAATTATTTATTTGCAGTAAATGTGGTACAAAAGATGGTAAAAATAATAGACACATTTCGCCATAAAATTGGCATGCAAACATTAAAGAATTTGTGCCGGACGGGCGTTATCCGCTGATGGCGTGGATACGTGTACCTGGTGCTCTGCCTATACCCTATTACTACCGGGCGCACGCTTGTACTATACTTCGCCGCCAGACGGCGCTGACGTCCTACACCTAATTAACTGTAGCTGTAGCTGATCATCCTTCGCTATCTCAGGGCGTTGACCTAACGAGGGAGGATAGGGGTTACTGGGAAAATAAGACACTTATTTAACTTTCATGACTGTACAGGAAGCGATTTCAGGATTAATTCGCGCACTACTTTTTCACTGTTTACTTATACATATTTAATTGCCGTACTGATGACTACGATTCTAAGAAAAGTCGAGTTTACTAAGGTACTCCAGAACTTTACTGTAACGAGAACCCTGATTTCGCTTTCTGATTTCGGAAAACTTTAATGAAAATTTGATTATGGAAATGTACAATCTTTCTGCAAATTACAATTTTGAGCTTATGTTTAAACACATTATATACATCGCCACAATTCCACATAACGTTATTTATGTACAGACATAAAAACAACGAAAATCTTTATTAAAACGTGGAAATTATTTCCAAAAAACCAGACAACTTTTCCAAAAGTGTTTGGATGAAGGGTCTTACAGGCTGAATTACACGAAAACTGTTGCTGTGACTGTAAGTATATAATCGCCATATACTAGACGAGTATATGGTCCATCTAAAACTGTTACTTATTTTTTCGTGTCTGTATCTTTCAGCCTGTAGCGATCCTTCAACTGAAAATCTGTAAGACAATTTTTTTCTGTTTTTGTCTAATATGGCCGCGCTAGACCGTCATACTCTCGTCTAAGTGGTTCAACTATAAGCTAAGTTATAAAAAATTACTATATCCAGGCCTAGGTCGCAACCTAGGCTACCTGGACCTCGCCAAAGCGTTAAATTATACTATAAAACTCCACTTGCGAGCTCATATGTGTCTAGCGCGACTGAAAATTACTATCTAACTATTCTAGATTCACTGATGGCACTTTGTTATCTCACTATATTGCCCATACACTGACTCTACACTATTTTTTAACTATTAATCAACACTCTATGTGTTGGATTGGTGACGTTCGTCGCGAACAGAATTAGATGCTAATTTCAAAACATAATAACTGAATGTTAAACAAACATTAAATTAGGTAACTATGCGTATTGCAAAGTTACTCAATACATAACAAAATTTTGCTGTTAAACACTAAAACCAAACAAAGAAATTGTTAACAGAAGGAAAATAATATGAAAATAGAATATTTTCTAATATACAATCACAACAATATTATTATAATTTTAGGAAATTCTCTACAATGATCCTAACTTTAAAACTGACGGACTTTCATACTAACTTTCATCCCCTTTTTTAACCCTTTGGGGGTGAAATTATCAAAAACGCTGAGACATGTTTAAATTACTTTTCAATCGTCAGCCTAAACACAAAATTTTAAGATCCTACCATTAAAACTGACTGACTTTCATACAAACTTTCATCCCCTATTTAACTCCCTTAGGGGTTGAATTTCGAAAAATCCTTCCGTTGGGTTTGGGCTGGGCGTTGATCACAGAATTCGTGACACTTTTTCGTGCGTGCAGCCGGTGTTCATCGATTTATAAGACGTTATCACGTCAACAATCTAACATTATATCGTCTATCCTCAGGTAATGCAAGTAAAGAAATTCGGTCGTTCTGGCCGCACGAAGTACACGCATCTGGTCGACCAGGACACGACGGAGTTCGACTCGGCTTGGAGCAACGAGGGCTCGGCAGCCAGGCTCGCTAACTTCAGGGGCGGCATGAAGCAAGTGTTCGATAAACCGTCCGCCAAGAGGAAGCATAATGTATAATAATTGTACTAATGTATTATTATTGTCAGTATTGTGACACTGAAATTGATAAAACTTCACTATTTTAGTTGCGAAATGACATGGGTGAGGGCAGGATTTAATAGATTTATCAACAGATTAATTAGATCAGAACTATAGGGGTGCGACTAATGACAGCCGGGACCAACAGCTTAACGTGCTTTCCGAGGCACGGAGGAAACTCGGTATGTAATGGGCGGTCACCCATCCACAGACCAACCTAGGCAAGCACGGCTTAACCTAACGATCGACCCGAGCGGCTGTTATTATTTAGCTACGAGCTTCTCAACCATGTATGACCACGCTTTATATTTTATTTTTTTAACCATTTTAGTGGATACTTCCAACTAAAAAAGCCGACTACTGAAAAATCATGCTTCAATGAAATTCGGGGTTTACAAGGTAAAATCGATCCCCCTATTGTCTAGTTCGGTTAAAAAGTAGCCTATTTTACCCGGGTCATAATAACGAATCGATTGACACCTTATTCATCGAAATCGGATGAATAGTTTAGGCGCTGCGGAAGAACATACGTAAATACAAACATACATACATTCATACACTGCTAAAATCATAACCCTTCCGTAGGTTTCGCTGTAGTCGGGTAAGTAATAAAAAGATGGTTCCTCCAATCCGGAGCCCGTGTCAAGTTTTTTGTTCATTGGACTGTACCTACTGTGGCGTTTCATGTTTGGATGTGTGTACTACGTTACTTGTGAAGATGTAAATAGTTAAGGATAAGATTTTAGTTATAAGTTTTGAAAAATAAATTGTGTTCACAAAGTTATTTTTTTTTTGTTTTATTTACTTTTTAACAGACGACAAATAAGGAGTCGACGCGTATATTTTATTTATGTGTGACCACGCATATTTTTTTACCGAGTAGTCCGATTTTGATAATTCTTTTTTTATTGGAAAGGGTATACCCCGTTGTTGGTCCCATATAAATATTGTCACGATCTGATCATGGACTTCGGAGATATGGAATAGAACTCTTCAATAATAGATAGCAAACAGTCGTGATTGCTGTAATCGCTTGTTTATTGTTTACAATCAAACTACACCATAACAAAACATTACGCCTGTATGGTCTGAGCCGCTGAGGGGGTACCGCAGATGTGTAGGTACAGTACACCCACATTTCGACAGTTCGGTGCCTATGTTAAGTTCTATTTTATTGCGGATACGCCTATTACCCTAACATGTATTGTTAACAGTAAATGCATAGCAAATATTTGTGTAAGATAAAGATGTCCGTAAGGATTGAGGAGCCATTTTTTGTAGCTTAATGAAATTAATATACTTATATAGTAGTAAGTTTAAAAAAATTGTAGGATCGATCCTCGATTTTGTAGTATAATACTTCAAGAGTTATATAATCACTAGCGGTTGCCCGCGGCTTCGCCCGCGTGATGTTCGGTTACTGTTCCACTGAATCATACTAAAGGGATAAATGTAGTGTCCTACATGTTAATCCAGGTTATAAATTATCTATGTGACAAATTACATAATCATCACAGTTTATTATTATCATAATCACCATCACTATAACTACCACCATCACAATCCCCATCAGCATCGCTATCACCATCACAATCACAATGCCTATCACAATCATCATCACAATCACGATCACAATCACGATCACAACCACAATCATCATCATCACAATCTCCATCCTCGTCATCACAATTATTATCATCGTAATCACAATCATTATCATCGTAATCACAATCACTATCATCTTAATCATAATCATCATGATCACAATCGCCATCACTATCACAACCACAATCATTATCACAATCACCATCACTATCACAATCACCATCACTATCACAATCACAATCACCATCACCATCACCATCACAATCACTATCACAATCACTATCACAATCACTATCCTCGTTATCACAATCATTATCATCGTTATCACAATCATCTTCATCACGATCGTCATCATCATTGTCACAATCATCATCATCCAATACACAATCATTATCATCGTAATCACAATCATCATCATCACAATCATCATCATCGTTATCACAATCATCATTACAATAAATAAACAATAACCCTGTAATAGAAGTCGAATCCGCCATCTTCTGGATCTCAAAATAAAGGCCATTTTCGTAATCAGCACCCATGATAATCTCGGTTTCGAAACCCATATTGATTTTTAGACATATCAACCCCATCGCACCCCAAGCAGGGAATGATGGTATTTCAGGTCCGCCACATTAAATCTTAAAATCGTTGTTTTTGTAATACACCCGACCCAATTCACCCTACAAACAATACTTATGTTGAATTTCAGGCTTTGTTACCCTATTTTCCCCTTTAGGGGTTGAATTCTGAAAAAACCTGAAACACAAATGTTAACTCATTTATCGATAGTACTCCTGTTAAATTTCGAATAAAGTAGTCTAACTAATCTTAATTCCCCATGTAATCTTTGGACCCCCGTTTCAACCCCTTAGGGGGTGAATTTTGAAAAATCCTTTCTTAATGCACCCTTAAACCTCATAAAGAACCTATGTGCCAAATTTGGAATCTCTAGACTCAGCGGTTTGGGCTGTGCATTGATTTTTATACTTTGCCACCCCATTTCCCCCTCTTAGGGGTTGAATTCTGAAAAAACCTGAAACCCGTTTCTACTCATTTATCAATAGGAGCACTCCTGTGAAGTTTCGAATAAAATAGTCTAACTAATCTTGTTTTACCCATACAAACTTTAGATTCCCGTTTAATCCCCTTAGGGGTTGAATTTTGAAAAATCCTTTCTTAGTGCACCCCTAGACCACATAAGGAACCTACTTGCCAAATTTGGAATCTGTAGACCCAGCGGTTTGGGCTGTGCGTTGATAGATGAGTCAGTCAGTCAGTCAGTCAGTCAGTCAGTCAGTCAGTCAATCAGTCGGTCAGTCAGTCAGTCAGTTTCTTCTTTTATATATTTAGATAGATAAAGGTGGCACCGCAATCTAAATGTTTGGATTGAGGAGCCACGTTAGAACTTCGAACACCATGGATTAATATTTACCATAATTTAGTATGATATTGTAGCATTTGAGAGTAGTTAGTAGACAAAATCTGAACACGGTTGTATTAAAAGTAAAAAAGTTACCATACATTATGTATGTGGCTCCTCAGACTGTAATACTACTCATCATTTTTCAAAGAAGCAGTAGTTCAATTAATGCGCAATTTCTTTGTTATTTAGTAGTAAGTATATTAGATTTGTAGGACACAAGATTCGTTAATTAAAAATGTGTGAATTGGGAGCTATAGCACATTTTAACTGGCTCCTCAATCCTGACGTTACTATACACGAGAGATCACAAGGTTACTCTGTAGCTACCTGAGATCACAACGGAATCTAAAATCAGATACACTAACATTTAGTAGTAAATGTCTTCTAAATACATTTGTACAGAACAACATTGTATATATTCGGTACCTGTAAAACAAATTACTTTTCGCTATGCCTTAAGAATTCTCTGTTAAGGGTGACCATGGTATATGAATGAAACCAGGATAACTAGTTTTTAAAATTTTATTTAGTAACAAATCGACAATGTGACAACCAGTCTTACCAAGGGGTATCGTATTACCCGGTATTAACTGGGTTGTGGAGGTCAGATAGGCAGTCGCTCCATATAAAATACTGGTATTCAGCTGCATCCGGTAAAACTGGAAGCCGACCCCAACACAGTTGGGAAAAGGCTAGGCAGATGATGATGCGACATCCCTACGTACGGCAGGTGGTGTGATTCCTGTCAATGGGTAGAGTTTATTAAGAAGAGTCGGTTTTAGTCAGCCAGGTGTATCCACGTCTCATGTAGGGCGATGTCTACTTGACCGGCGTGAGTGGACCGGTGCCACACTGGACACGCAAATGCACCAGCAGAAAAACATAAAGAGATGCCAGTTGTGCGGAGGACGTCGAGTGCTGCTCCCCAGTTAGTGAAGCTGGACGACGAAGCTGGTTATTACGGGTGTGATTTATAGTTACTGCTCTATCTATAGATATGGTACTAACTATAAATCCAAAATATCTAGGCTATAGTAGTTTATACCCTAGCTATTTTGGGTTCGAGCCATGTTCAACCTTAGTTCCTCGCTACGTGATTGGTTGTTAGTAAGGGAGGTCACTTTGGCAAGAAGCCTTTCGATGCTAATGGTGTCGTAAGCTGAAGAGAGGTCAACAAATGCAAGACCATTGATTCTTTTGACCTCGTACCCATCGAATCCTTTAAATATTGGGTTAGACGAAGGAGCTAACTGGAACAGGATTTTCTAGGTCTAAAGCCAGCCTGCTCAGGTATTAGTGATGGGTCAAATTCTGCTGTGAGGCGGTTAAGCAGTAATCTTTCGAATAACTTATACCTTGTGGATTATCAAAGATGGCCTGTAACTTTTGGGATCTTCGGAGGGTTTTCCGGGTAACAGCAGTGCAACAATTTTAGTCTTCGAGTAACAACGAAATATGTACAGAGATTCTTCATAATATGTATTCGTATTTAGTAGTCTATTTCGACATAAGTCAAAGAATGAATTAATATCGGTTGGTCAGTGCTTTTACGAATTTTACAGTGAGAATCATAGTCGTCGTAACAAAACATCTCATCCTTCGTTGAGTAGTGACATTTATAATGGCCCATGCCAGCGTCGCTAATTGCAGCGATAAATTATATAACGTAAGTATATGATCTACTTGAAATCTTTATAGATTCTGGTAACTCAGCAGAAAAAAATGTGTTCCGAAAAATGGATTCCGAAAAAAATAAATTATATTCAGGTTTAGAGGCAAAAATGCAATCTGCCGAGATATCAGGATAAATTGGCATGAATGATTAGTACACTTTTTTACTGAAAATTGCACTAAAACAATCCTTCAAAGCAATATGTTCAAAAATGAAGGACACATTACAAGCAAACACACAGTGGCTTTCTCTTGTATCAAAATAAAGCACGCCGATAACCAACCAGTACTGTCAGTCCTTTTACACCTGCAGCCTGTGGGTTAACTATACACAGCGGACATACAGCGATCTGCGCGTTCAATACGTCGGTTCGTTCGGGGTGCTGATGGGGCCGCTGCGCCACTGCAGCGTATCCGCGATGTTCGCGGCGGCTGACACAGACGGCTTTACGTCCATCATGCGCACACGGTGCGCATCTATCATGCACCGTACGCGCAACAATCCCAACACCGTCCTGCGCGCACTGGCGGACCGGTGGGTCTCTACGATACTGGCGCGGCGATGGCGCGCTGGTTACGGCTGCACGCAGTCGTTTAGTGATTTGCCGCCATCATCGGGAAGTCCACCCGGAACTGCCACTTTTTCTTTATTTTTATTATAGGTAATTATGTTTCAAGTCCATTATTTATTACTATAAATATTTTTTTTATAACACTAGTTTGTAAGCTCGCAATTTTACTAACAAATTTGGATATAATCTAGGGATGAATCTGAAATATAAGATTTTTATTTATTTATTATTTTATTTATTTAGACATTGTCGATTTGTTCATCATCATCTGCCTAGCCTTTTCCCAACTATGTTGGGGTCGGCTTCCAGTTTTACCGGATGCAGCTGAATACCAGTATTTTACATGGAGCGACTGCCTATCTGACCTCCACGACCCAGTTAATACCGGGTAATACGATACCCCTTGGTAAGACTGGTTGTCACATTGTCGATTTGTTACTAAATAAAATTTTAAAAACTAGTTATCCTGGTTTCATTCATATACCATGGTCACCCTTAACAGCGAATTCTTAAGGCATAGCGAAAAGTAATTTGTTTTACAGGTACCGAATATATACAATGTTGTTCTGTACAAATGTATTTAGAAGACATTTACTACTAAATGTTAGTGTATCTGATTTTAGATTCCGTTGTGATCTCAGGTAGCTACAGAGTAACCTTGTGATCTCTCGTGTATAGTAACGTCAGGATTGAGGAGCCAGTTAAAATGTGCTATAGCTCCCAATTCACTCATTTTTAATTAACGAATCAGTGTCCTACAAATATAATATACTTACTACTAAATAACAAAGAAATTGCGCATTAATTGAACTACTGCTTCTTTGAAAAATGATGAGTAGTATTACAGTCTGAGGAGCCACATACATAATGTATGGTAACTTTTCTAATTGTAATACAACCGTGATCAGATTTTATCTACTAACTACTCTCAAATGATACAATACCATACTAAATTATGATAAATATTAATCCATCATGTTCGAAGTTCTGACGTGGCTCCTCAATCTAAACATTTAGATTGAGGTGCCACCTTTATGATTATATAACTTTTGAAGTATTATACTACAAAATCGAGGTTCGATCCTACAATTTTTTTAAACTTATTACTAAATAAGTATATTAATTTCATTAAGCTACAAAAAATGGCTTTTTAATCCTTACGGACATAGATAAAGTACAACTGAAAAAGGTAAAAAAAATAGAAAAAAAATATGACAGCAATTTTTTTTTAATTTTTCATACGTATTATGATGAAACATAAATGGAATGAAAGCACGCGAATGTAGTTTGACAAGACGATCGATACGAAAGTAAAAGTATTTAAAAACAAAATAATAGCCTGCCTCCAAAGCGAATAATTAATCACTCACTACTTATTTTTGCATCTCGACTAAAAAGTATTAAAAAGACACTCCAAAATAATGCCTATAAGATGCCACCATTAAGCCATAAGCCACCATAAGTACCTACCTAACGCCAGAACTATCTTAAACTCTCCAGATTCTTAGCATGAACCCCGTATTCATCAGCATTGTCTTACGACTTCGAGCGGGTTTAACACGAAACTTCAATCGTTACCAACTTTTATATAACGCGCAAGCGGGCGACGACATGGGAGATTTTAACTTGATTTATGTCTTCCAGTTCTTACGGATTACTAGTATCTGTTGTGACGAGTTCGCCAACTTTTGCTATTTGTTCTAGTTGCATAATTGAACCTAAAAAGTTCCATGGGATTACCCCAGTTTTTTAACAGTGCTTGATCGGTAGGACCACGGGTACAAGACGGCTGCAATGGATGCTAAGATTGCGATCTGGTGTTATTCATTTCATATCTACTATCTACCTCAATCTCTCATGGTGGAGGTATCGAAGGTGGGGGTGGGAGCGAGACAAAACTATTTTACTCTGGACTACCCTCCGCGTGCAGCACGTGGTGATCTGTTTCGCTGCTGAATTTATAATTTATATAGTGTATTATCTATGTTTATAATCATGACTATCGTGTTCTTTGATCGATTCTTTGACATATTATGTGATTGAATCCAGTTGTGTACTATTGTGCTAGTTTTGTAGGTTTTTGAATGTGTTCTTACTATATTGCTGGTAATTACAGGTAATTCTAATCGTAGTGGGTTACAATCAATAAGAAGTTCTTTACATACCAAGCTTTATGTCAAAGCTCTTTTTAATCGGTGAAAGGCACATGTACCGCCGCTACGATTAGCGAGAAACGAATAGAGCTAGCGACTAGAAACGTATCAGCAAGATATAGGTAAATGTGGCCAAGCTGGGGAGACTCTCCAGATCGGCTGCCTATAAACCCTTATATCTTTTGAACCAGTGATTGACAAATTCTGATATTTGGTGACTAATTAGCGACAAATTTTTTGTGTTATGAAAATGAAAACCGAGCTAGTGTCAATGACACTACGTAGTTCGGACAGTATTTTTGCTGGTCGGCGGGCGTTTACTCGCGTCGCGTCCAGTCACTTACTGGTTTGCGTATTACCAAGCAGCGAATGATTTACCGACCAACTTTTAGTACAGAACTAGGTACTTAGAAACAAATAGTGTTTCGATCTGACATAGGGAACCCACTCCAAACCGTTACGACTGAAATCACAATACCAAAAATATCTTAAAAAATATATTCAAATTTAATTATAAAATAAATTAAAAATAATTTTAATCGTCAATTTGCAAATAGGTACACAAATATCATCATCATCATAATCAGCCTATTAATTTTCCCACTGCTGGGACACAGGCCTCCTCTCTATGAGAGGGAATGGGCTATAATCCACCACGCGGGCCCAGTGCGGATTGGTAGATGTCACATGTCTTCGAATTTTTTGGTTCTAAGACATGCCGGTTTCCTCACGATGTTTTCCTTCACCGTTACACACAAATATCACAAAAATAAAAATGTTTCTAAAATAAAAGTAAGTAATAAAAATATGTTAACAACATTGTTCTAATAAAGGTATGGTTATATCGAACATCTGTTTGGTCCTGGGATTTTTTGATAATGGTCTGGATCTGGCTGTGGTCCACTGCGGCTACTACTACCATGTGTGAGGTTCCACACGCGCCCATGTTTAGGCACATTCTTACCAAAGTAGCTGTCGTTAATCCGCCATCCGCACGTCCATCCCATTGTCTGACAGAAGTAGTACTTGTCCTCAGGACGAATTTTATTTCGGCTTTGTAAGTAAGCCTTACGGCCAAATCGTGGAATACCTTTATAGATAATGTTCCTCTGTTCCGGATCCATAGGCCGCATTACAGGATCAATAGTGAGATCAGTATCGGGCCGTCCGAGTCTCGGATCTTCTTTCACACTGCCGAGACCGACATCAACGATAGAGTGCCCTTTTATCATATCAGCTACAGCGTGTATGTGGATTGCGTCGCGAATAGGTGGTTTCTTTCTGTTCCTCGCACCAGACTCATGGTCTCTTGTTATAGTAAGCATACCTGCCGCCATGGTCTGTTTTATGACATCAGTTTCGTAATATCCTTTCTCTTCGCGATTTAAAGTAGCGGTTTGTTTCAACTTGTCACTGTTAAGGAAATTCCATCTCATGCGAAGATAAGCTGTCTTTTCATAGTTTTCTACTAAAAACTTGATGACATCGGGATTAGTAATATCAATTACAGGCATTATGAATATTAAAAAGTAAATTCTTTAATAAAAAAAACACAATCCTGTGAAATATCAGGAAAACAAACAAAAAGTCAAATCACTGTGATGTGAAGTTAAAAAACAAATGAGCATAACGAGTAAAACAGAATGAGCACAGTTGCACCTTTTTGTCAAAAAGTTGTTTTGTTGGGTTTTTGACTTTATTAGGGTTCCGTACCCAAAGGGTATAAACGGAACCCTATTACTAAGACTTCGCTGTCTGTCCGTCTGTCCGTCTGTCCGTCTGTCCGTCTGTCCGTCTGTCTGTCACCAGGCTGTATCTCATGAACCGTGACAGCTAGACAGTTGAAATTTTCACAGATGATGTATTTCTGGTGCCGCTATTACAACAAATACTAAAAACAGAATAAAATTAATATTTAAGGGGGGCTCCCATGTGCCGCCCACTACCTGAACGCGCCCCAAAAGGTAGTAGCCGTAAGGCTGGCCCGGGGCTACCGCACGATTGCCCGCGAGGCGGCGAGCCTCCTTGCCGGATTGCCGCCATGGGATCTGGAAGCGATAGTCCTCGCGCGCCTGCATGAATGGCGCGCGGAGGCGCTACGCCGGGGGGAAACTCCGCTGCAGCGACAAATTGTCGCTCAGCGGACAGACTTCCGGCGGGATCTCATGGCGACATGGAGAGAGCGACTGTCGCAACCCCGTGCAGGGCACGCCACAATAGTGGCGATAAGTCCCCTCTTTGAGGAGTGGCTTGAGAGACGCCACGGCGTCCTCACCTTCCGCCTGACGCAGGTCCTCACCGGACACGGAGTGTTCGGGAGGTTCCTGCACCGAATCGGGCGGGAGGAAACGCCCGGGTGCTTCCATTGTGAGGATCGACCGGAGGACACGGTGGAACACACGGTGGAGGTGTGCCCCGCGTGGGCGGAGCACCGCCGTGTCCTCGAAGCGGCGATCGGCGGCGGCGACCTCTCGCGTCCGGCCCTGGTGCAAGCCATGGTCCGGAGCGAGACGGAATGGGACGCCGTCACCTCCTTCTGCGAAGCAGTAATGCTAGAGAAGGAGGTGGCGGAACGTGAGAGGGAGAGAACCTCTCAACGTCCCGGCCGCCGCGGGAGACGCCCCGGGCGTCGGGGGCCACCACCACGTAGCCCCCGGCCACCGTAGGCGCGGGCCTGTGGACGGTGAGCTATGGGCTAGCTCGCCGTCCGACCGTCTCATGACGACAGGCCGTGTCGACGGCGCGTTCGTGTTCCACGCGCGCCTCAAAGAGAGTCAGCAAAAAGGAAGGGGTCCGTAAGGACCGATGCCTGCCGGGGTTGCGGGACTATTCGAAAGAGATACCGTGGCCCCGGAACACAAAGGGCGATGAAGGAACATGGATGGGTTTTAGTCAGTAAAAGTCTGACACTCCCTCCTGCTCCGCCCAGAGCGGGAGGGGTTATTTGATGATTTCCCACCCGAAAAAAAAAAAGAAAAAAAAAAAAAAAAAAAAAAAAAGGGGGGCTCCCATACAACAAACGTGATTTTTTTATAATAATTGGTACGGAACCCTTCGTGCGCGAGTCCGACTCGCACTTGGCCGGTTTTTCAATACGTTTAGGCTAAGTTTGCACTGACCTCATCCTCGTTCTTAGCGACTCCGAACACCACGAAAACGACACCCACGAAGGAAATACAAAAAAAAAACACCTTTATTTTTACTATACAGAGTAAATCTCAGTGGTAATTAAGTCGCGCAAAAGCACAGTTACGCAAGTGTCCATTCGCGCAAGTGTCCTTTCGAGCAAAAGTCCAATCACGCAGAAGTTAATTCGTGTAAGTGTCCATGCGCGCATATTTCTGTTCGCGCAAAAATCCATGCGCGAATGTTTTTTCGCGCGAGTCGGTTCGCACAAGTGTCTTTCGCGCAAAAGATCTTTGAGAACTTTCAAATAACGCCCATCCGTACACGTTGTTAGTTGTTAGGTAGGTACTCATTGTATAGATATTTATTCTGGTAACTTATACTTTCCTCGCGTTACGGCCACCTTCGGCTGCCAATTCCGAAAAAAGGATGCTAGTTCTTTTGTGTCCACGGGTTTCATAACAGCAGGCTGATCTCCGTCCACAGCGTACGTACGCTGTTGATGTTTTTGATTTGTACTTAAATCGGATATAATTCTACTTGTGATTAAAAAGCTTCGATTAGCTTTATACAGCAAAAAGTCACAGCACTTCAACTCACGGCAGAATATTCCATTCCGTCCGTGTGTATGAGAGCAGTCGGCTCGAAACTAGACCCGCCGCATTTGCGATGACTCAAACAAACCAAGTAGACGTACCTAAGTAGTTTAATAACCTATGATTTATTTTTTATTTACCATTCATCATTTCAACTTGGTCTGACTTCGTATATTTAGTACAATGCTAACATATCTGGCAATTCCACCGAAATCAGTAAAGCATTTACTATTACAGATATCATTTTGGCCATTAGGGCGTCGAAGAATGGTAAAGCGGCTAGAGTCGACGATATAAGGGTGAAATAAAATAAAGCACCTGGGCTGGGGCTGTTAACTATCTTGTGATTTCTTTATTTATGCAACACATGCTTGACCATCGCGCAAATTCCTAAACTTTGGACGAAGACTAAAATTGTTGCACTGCTGTTACCCGAAAAACCCTCTGAAGATCCCAAAAGTTACAGACCATCTTTGATGATCCACAAGGTATAAGTTATTCGAAAGATTACTGCTTAACCGCCTCACAGCAGGATTTGAGCCACCACTAATACCTGAGCAGGCTGGCTTTAGACCTAGAAAATCCTGTTCCAGTTAGCTCCTTCGTCTAACCCAATATTTAAAGGATGGGTACGAGGTCAAAAGAATCAATGGTCTTTCTTGCATTTGTTGACCTCTCTTCAGCTTACGACACCATTAGCATCGAAAGGCTTCTTGACAAAGTGACCTCCCTTACTAACGACCAATCACGTAGCGAGGAACTAAGGTTGAACATGGCTCGAACCCAAAATAGCTAGGGTATAAACTACTATAGCCTAGCTATTTTGGATTTATAGTTAGTGCCATATCTATAGATAGAGCACTAACTATAAATCACACTCGTAATAACCAGCTTCGTCGTCCAGTTTCACTAACTGGGGAGCAGCACTCGACGTCCTCCGCACAACTGGCATCTCTTTATGTTTTTCTGCTGGTGCATTTGCGTGTCCAGTGTGGCACCGGTCCACTCACGCCGGTCAAGTAGACATCGCCCTACATGAGACGTGGATACACCTGGCTGACTAAAACCGACGCTTCTTAATAAACTCTACCCATTGACAGGAATCACACCACCTGCCGTACTTAAGGATGTTGCATCATCATCTGCCTAGCCTTTTCCCAACTGTGTTGGGGTCGGCTTCCAGTTTTACCGGATGCAGCTGAATACCAGTATTTTACATGGAGCGACTGCCTATCTGACCTCCACAACCCAGTTAGTACCGGGTAATACGATACCCCTTGGTAAGACTGGTTGTCAGACTTTTCGGGCCTCTGACTACCAAAGACTGTCAAAGATCTACAAATGACAGCCGGGACCAATGGCTTAACGTGCTTTCCGAGGCACGGAGGAAACTCGGTATGTAATGGGCGGTCACCCATCCACAGACCAACCTAGGCAAGCACGGACGACGACGACGTAGGGATGTCGCATGCGCGATGGAAAAAAAGAATCCGATTGCCGACATCTCTACGATTATACGACCCCAAGTCGTAAGAGCTTCTTACGCTCCACGTAGTCTATTTAAGATAAACCACCAAAGGTGAGAAGCAAACTGTGGTAAGAGAAGCAACCACCACCTCCCAATTTCGTTAAACTCCAGGAATGTTTGCTACATTTGCTTTTGTCTGCAGTGGCCTGTTTGGAAAGCACTTAACCGCTCCGCACCGTAGGCCGCTGTAAACACAATTTGGCAAAATGGAGATTAAAGATCCTTCCGACACACAGTGTGAATGCGGTGCTCGCAAACAGACGATGTCCCACTTGCTGGAGTGTCGGAAGTATCCCAACACTTGCACTTTAGAGGACCTAAAGGACACCACAGACGCCCCCGATTAACGTGGCCACATACTGGACCCAAGAAATTTGAACAAGTCGTACCATCGCACTATCACTAAAGAATATTGTCCTTCATGATCCCAATATATACGTATACTATATATCATACTTTTTCAGCCGGTTGCTCTTTTTAACCGACTTCAAAAAAGGCGGAGGTTATATGTTCGTGTGTATGTTTTTTTTTTTTTTTTATGTATGTTACCTGATTTCTCTCCCATTTGTGGACCGATTTTCAAAATTCTTTTTTCATTTGATAGAGTACACTCTTGAGGTGGTCCCATTTTAATTTGGTGAAGATCTGATGCTGACCTTCGGAGATATACAATGGAACTCTTCAAAAAGAGACGGCAAATCTGTTGTGATAGCTCCAATCGGTTGGATGTTCATTGTTTATACAATATCATGACGGAACATCACGCCTGTATGCTCTGAGGGGGTACGCAGAAGTGTACAATTTACCTGATTTCTCTCCCATTTGTGGACCGATTTTCAAAATTATTTTTTTACTTGAAAGAATATACTCCTGAGGTGGTCCCATTTTAATTTGGTGAAGATCTGATGCTGATCTTCGGAGATATACAATGGAACTCTTCAAAAATAGACGGCAAATCTGTTGTGATAGCTCCAATCGGTTGGATGTTCATTGTTTAAACAACATCATGACGTAACATTACACCTGTTTGCTCTGAGGGGTACATAGATGTGTACAGTATACCCAGATTTCGGCAGTTATGGCATGTTATGTTCCATTTATTGGGGATAAGCCTATTACCATGACATGTATTGTTAACCATGTACAATGAATGCATAGCAAATACTTGTAAGTATAGGATATTACAACTAAAAATGGAAAAATAAAATAAAACTTTTTTGCCAAAAATAAAACCGACTTCAAAAAAAACAACAAACAAAAAAAACACAAAAAGAAAAGGACAAAAAAATACACTAAAAGAAAAACAAAAAAAAACACTAAAACAAAACCACAAAAAAGTAAAAAATAACTTTAGCTTCAGAAGCCGGTGAGAAAAACACCAAATCAATCAAAGGTCAAGTTTCAGAAGTCGGTGACAAAAACACTAAATCAATTAAACAAGCTCACCGACTTCTGAAGCTTGACCTTTGATTGATTTGGTGTTTTTCTCACCGGCTTCTGAAGCTAAAGTTATTTTTTACTTTTTTGTGGTTTTGTTTTAGTGTTTTTTTTTTGTTTTTCTTTTAGTGTATTTTTTTGTCCTTTTCTTTTTGTGTTTTTTTTGTTTGTTGTTTTTTTTGAAGTCGGTTTTATTTTTGGCAAAGAAGTTTTATTTTTATTTAATGTATTTTATGGTAACGGGAAATGAACTGTAATCAATGGGCTGGGAATGGGACTATAAAGACCGTGGACGGAATCGATACATAATCGGACGAGAGTGGTCCTTAAATCATCATTAAACGGTTTTGTCTTTACTTTTTGACGTATGCATTTTTTTTCATGCTAAACTGGTAAGGGAGGATTTTAACAAGGGGTTGAAAAAAATATGGGTGGAACCTTCCTCAAAATCTACCTCCTCCTGCGGCTTGCCGAAGGGATTTTTTTATTACCTAAATCGCTATCGAGTCATATTTCACAAATAATCCACACTTTTTTTATTTCAATATTTATTCATTATTTTCTTCTAAAACCTAGCTTCCCAGTAACTCTCTCGCTCTCCTTTACTCCGACACAAATAGTCAACTTTTTAATCGCGTCTAAAACTTGTATGGCGCTGATTAATTTGACAGAACATAACTAAAATTTATCTTCTGTCCTTTTCTTAATGAAATAGAAAGAAAAAGATGCACTGAACTTAAATTTGGTTTAGTTTGTAAACAAGGGAATCGGCACCAGTGTGCGCGTTTTTTGGTGTTGACATCCCCTTAAGCAAACGAGAATCGCAGTGGTGATTTACCCACCAACTGCTGCAGCTGAGAGATTAAGTAATAACTAGTTTTTGAGGTATATTTTTTTACTCCAGTCCAAACCCACTTTTTTTTTTTCGGATGGGAAATCATCAAATAACTCTTCCCGCTCTGGGCGGAGCAGGAGGGAGTGTCAGACTTTTACTGACTAAAACCCATCCATGTTCCTTCATCGCCCTTTGTGTTCCGGGGCCGCGGTATCTCTTTCGAACTGTCCCGCAACCCCGGCAGGACTCCAGTCCAAACCCTTACGACTGAAGTAGCAATAAAAAAATCATTATTTAACTTATATTTAATTCAAATAAATCAATTAAAAATAATTTTAAGCATCCACTTAACAATAGACATTTCACAAAAATGTAACATAAAAGTAATAAAAATACGGTCACAATATTGTTCTATATACCTATAGGTATATTATATGGGACATTTGTTTGGTCCCGGGGCTTCCACTGCTCTATAATGGTCTGGATCTGGCTGTGGCCCACTGCGACTACTAGTACCATGTGTGAGGTTCCACACGCGCCCAAATTTAGGCACATTCTTACCAAAATAGCTGTCGTTAATCCGCCATCCGCACGTCCATCCCATAGTCTGACAGAAGTAGTACTTGTCCTCAGGAGACATTTTATTTCGGCTTTGTATGTAAGCCTTACGGCCAAATCGTGGAATACGTTTATAGATAATCTTCCTCTGTTTCGGATCCATAGGTCGCATCACAGGATCAATAGTGAGATCAGTATCGGGCCGTCCGAGTCTCGGATCTTCTTTCACACTGCCGAGACCGACATCGACGATAGAGTGCCCTTTTATCATATCAGCTACAGCGTGGATGTGGATTGCGTCGCGAATAGGTGGTTTCTTTCTGTTCCTCGCACCAGACTCATGGTCTCTTGTTATAGTAAGCATACCTGCCGCCATGGTCTGTTTTAAGACATCAGTTTCGTAATATCCCTTCTCTTCGCGATTTAAAGTAGCGGTTTGTTTCAACTTGTCACTGTTAAGGAAATTCCATCTCATGCGAAGATAAACTGTCTTTTCATAGTTTTCTACTAAAAAGTTGATGACATCGGGATTATTGATATCAATTACAGGCATCGTGATTATTAATAAGTAAATTCCTTAAAAAAAACCACAATCCTGTGAAATATCAGGAAAACAAACAAAAAGTCAATGTCACTGTGATGTGAAGTTATAAAACAAACGAGCATCACGAATAAAAAAGAATAAGCATAGCTGGACCTTTTTGACAAAAAGTTGTATTGGGTTTGTGATTTTTTTAGAACGTTTAGGCTAAGTACGCACTGACAAGTGCCTTGCTAGCGCCATCAGCCTATCCATCTAGGGACCTATCTAACATCTGCGCGCAATGCGGCCGGATGCAAAAATACTAGATCGTTCGGTTTAATGAGGGATTTTCTTTTTAGCTCTTCCCTAGTCGCTGGATAGATGGCGCTAGGAGTTAGTATGATAATGCAAGGAACGGAACCTAAAAAAACTGATTTTAACAAAGCGCGAGAAAACTAGGTTATATTCGGAAGGTTAAGCAAATGAAAGTGTCAGTCAACGAGAGTATGTGACGTGACACATGTTTTCTTTTCCAAGCGTTTTGGCTTTGGCACCAACTATCATAGTAAGTTCAACGCCATCTATAGAGTTCTTGGAAACTAAGTTTTTTTTTAATAGCACCTCAAAAAGAAAACCTCTCATTCGCTACTCGCTTGGCTCTAGGCGCTAAGCAAAGCACCTGTCAGTACGTAGTCTTAGAACAACGAAATAACACCCAGCAATCTAGACAAATTTAATAATAATTTAATTAGCAAGTTAGGTATACCGGGTCATATTAGAAACAATGCAAATGTATTTTATGAAGAATTCTTTTCGGTAGTGCACACCGAATTTAATAATACTTTAAAAAAGAAATCTAAAACTATTGGCCCAAAGTTTATTTTCAGTGACTGGGCAACACAGGGTATTCGGAAAAGTAGGGAACGATTGTTTGAGCTGTACGGCCTTAAGCCTTACATCAACACTGAAGCTTTAATAAATATGTTGCTACTTACTCGAAAATTTTTAAAAACACTTGCAAGGTAGCCAAATCCTTATTCATTAGCAACAAGATTAAATCAGCCGACAACAAAATAAAAACGGTTTGGAAAATCATCAACAGTGAAATAAATAGAAATAAAAAACAAGGCAATGACTTCACACTAGAGACATCGCGTGGCCTTGTGAGCTCCAACAATGAAGTTGCTCAAGAATTTGTAAATTTCTTTACCAGTATCCCACTTAAAACTACAGAAACCTTAAATTCCTCTCCCTTGCTCTCTATTGATTTATTGAAAGCGAACGTTTCAGCCTGTCCGAATGAATTTAAATTTCAGCATATAAACCCCATAACAGTCATAAAAGGTTTTAAGCAAATCAAGATCAAATTAACGGAAGATCTATGGGGTATGTCTATCAAAGCTTGTACCTCAATTATTGAGACTGTAGCGCCGTATTTAGCCTCAATATTTAATTTGTGCGTGGATCAAGGGGTCTTCCCGGATCTAATGAAATTCAGTAAGGTAATACCGCTTTTTAAATCCGGGGACAGTAAAGACACCAATAACTATAGGCCCGTATCCGTGTTGCCGGTTTTCAGCAAGGTGTTTGAAAAGATAATGCTCAATCAAATGCTTAACCATTTTAACACTAATAAAATATTACATGAGCAACAGTATGGTTTCACCAAAGGACGTTGTACAACTGACGCCGGTGTCACTTTATTAAAACACATATTTACTGCGTGGGAAGAGGCACAAGATGCCATAGGAATCTTTTGTGACCTTTCGAAGGCATTTGATTGCGTAAATCACGAAACCCTGATCTTGAAACTTCAGCATTACGGTTTAGGTAAACTTGCGCTCAGTTTAATAAAATCGTATTTGAATGATAGACAGCAGCAGGTACAAATAAATGGAGTAAACTCAATGGGTTTAAAAGTAAAAATGGGTGTACCACAAGGTTCGATATTGGGTCCCTTCCTCTTTTTAGTATATATTAATGACCTACCCCATCTATTTAACAACCATCCGCATATGGTGTTGTTTGCTGACGATACTTCTTTAATATTTAAAATAAACAGACGTGCCACTAATCTTGATGACGTAAATAACGCCCTACTGCAGGTCCACGATTGGTTTACCGCTAATAATTTAGTACTAAATGGGAAAAAAACTAAATGCATTAGATTTGCTCTACCAAATGTCAAAAGTAGTGATTGTGACATAATATTGAATCAAGAGAAACTAGAATTTGTCGATAAAACGGTTTTCTTGGGAATCACGCTCGACTCAAGGTTACAATGGGGTCCTCATCTAACATCTCTTGCAGGACGGCTAAGCTCAGCAGCATATGCTGTTAGAAAAATCCGTCAATTTACTGATGTTGATACCGCGAGGCTGGTCTATTTTAGTTATTTTCATAGTATTATGTCATACGGTATTTTACTATGGGGACGGGCTGCAGACATCGAGTCTATATTTATTCTGCAGAAAAGAGCCATCAGAGCCATTTATGAATTACGTAGACGCGATTCTCTAAGAGAACTGTTTAAGGAAATTAATATCATGACAGTACCTTGTCAATACATCTATGAAAACATCATGTACGTTAGAAAAAATCGGCATTTATTCAGTAAGAGAGGGGACAGACACCACTATAACACTAGAAATAGGGACCAACTAGTTCAGCCAGGTTTCAGGCTTGCTAAAGTGGATTCATCTTTCATGGGGTACTGTTTGAAATGTTACAATAAAATACCTCCCCACATTCTTCAACTGAATGAGACGAAATTTAAATCTTGTATAAAACGCACACTATGTAGGCAAGCATATTATAAGTTGGGGGATTACATTGATGATAAAAATGCTTGGCTAAATGCTGGTCCTGCTCCACAACCATAGGTGGGGGGGAGGGGGGCAAACTAATTGTTTGTACTGGACGGGCATTATTTGAGTCCATCGACACGTAAAGAAGAAGATGAAGAATTGATTCCCATGTTAATGTATTGTGGAAGCTGCAGAAGATTGTAAAAATATACTTGCATTGTATAGATTCCAGTTCTTAGTATTATATAATTGCATAGCACATGTGTGAGTACTTTGTACTGTTCAGCCACCATTTACATTTATTTATCTTTCATTGACTTGAATATGCCTTGGTGACTGAGAGAATGTCATGCTCACTTAAATGTCTCGCTGATGGTGGCGGGTGTGTCGGGTCATTTAGTTCCCTTCAATATGGTTGAGTTGAATGGCGCCGGTACATGCGTCATGTCTGTGAACGGGCGCTGTCAGTTGGGACTGGTCATCTCTTAGCTGCCAAGGTTCATTTTAATTACTTTATTCATACATTTTTAATCTAATCTTTCACTCTGGATGCTCTTAGTGTGCACGTCTTTCTACATCGTTCTCACATTTATGTATAATCTCAAAATTAATGATGTAACCAAGATTTTGTAACAATATTTTGATTTTAAAAGAGTGTCCATGGAGTTTCTTGCCCATTCTTCTCCATAGAGATCTACGCTAGGGAATGGGCAACTACAGTACTTTCTCAAGTTATTATGCCTTGTGACTGGGACTGTAGCTTTGATTTTCTTTTTTGTATTTTTGACTTTCAAAAGTGCCGTAATGGTCTAATTGAAATAAATGCTTTGAGTTTGAGTTTGAGTTTGAGAAACATGTTTCTCCTTGAAACTATCAGGTACATAATACTGCCAATTTCTTGATTGTGCCCTTTTCACTTAGCGAAGGTAAAGGAAATGAGATGTTAATTTATTGAGCAGAAACATTGGTATGAGAAACAAGGTAGAAGCTCACAAGACGTTACATGGTCAAGTTAATCATTTGGCTGATGAATCCACTCCTTGCCCGTGGTACAGTTGGCTAGGTCCGGTTGACTGGACCATGGTAAAAAAAATTAACAGTGTTACAGTTGACTGGACCATTTTTTTTTCTGTGAACCGTGGTACAGTTGACCGGACCAGGGTTAATTTTTTTTTAACAATAGTACTTTAATAAAATTGTGGACGGAATGTACAGTTAAAATGAAAAGTGTTAAAGACTACATACAAAGAATACAAGCCTTTTATAATTTCAATAAGTATAAGCGGCGGGTGAACCGATACGCCCAGAATCGCACATTCCAAAAGATGAAAAGTGGGTTTATAGGGCTTGGGTGCGACCGGACCAAGGTGTGGCTGACACGCACCTGCCGGATGATGATGCAATGTGTTCGTTCTGGTGCAGCATCTGGTCGGTGCCTGTCAGCCATGCCGAGGGTGAATGGACTCGGGTGATTGAGCGGGCGTGCGATCCAGTATCAGAAATAGGGGCCATTACTATAAGCCCCCAAGACGTAGCTCGTGCAGTCCGTCCGTTGCCTAACTGGAAATCTCCAGGGCCGGATGGGCTGCACAACTTCTGGATAAAATGGTTCACAAGGTCGCACGCTCGCCTGGCGACCCTGTTCCAGTCAGCCTTAGAGTATGGGTCGCTGCCAGAGTTTCTGACAACAGGTATGACCCACCTGTCTCCCTACAGTCTATGAAGTTCTTACATCCATTTTGAGAACTAAAATTAGCAAACATATAGATGACAATTCTGTCATGTCCGCTTCTCAGAATGGAAGTAGAAACGGGTCCCATGGTACTAAGGAGCTACTCCTCACTGATATGGCCATTAGTCACCAGGTGCGCCGTTCCCGAAAGGATCTGTCGACATGTTGGATAGACTATAAGAAGGCCTATGACTCGGTGCCACATACATGGCTCATAAGGGTGCTAGAGTTGTATAAAGGTGATGCAACTCTGCGCACCTTCCTGATGTCGTGTATGGGGCAATGGAGGACAGTCCTTCGCTATCCAGGATGTCGGCAAATTCAGAGGAATAGCGACCCGATAAGGATAGAGTGAGGTATATTTCAGGGCGAAAGTTTGAATCCACTTTGGTTCTGCTTAGTCTTGAATCCTCTTAGGATTCAGGTCTAGGCTATCGGTTGTAGAAAGATGGTCAGGTTATATCTCACCTCTTTTACATGGATGACCTAAAACTCTTTGCCCCAACGATTTGCGACTGTCGGAGTTACTGAAGGTAACTGAAACTTTCTGTACCTAGCGCCATCAGGATGGAATTTGGTGTGGACAAATGTGCGGTCATGCATGTAAAACGAGGGGAGATTGTGGAATCTGTGGGAACCCAGCTCTCGGATTCCATAATTCTTCGATCCCTCTCAGCAACCGATACCTATAAGTATTCGGGTATGTCGGAAGCGCTGGGCGTCAATGTTGCTGACATGAAGCAATCGTTGAAGGAGCGCTTCTTTGCCCGTCTAAAAAAAGTAGGTATTTAATAGTCTTTTATCAGATGGCAATAAGGTGCGTGCCTTCAACGGTTGGGTCATGCCGGTTTTGATGTACTCTTTCGGCATACTCAAATGGACTCAAACAGAACTAGACGCCTTGGATACGAAGGTCGTAAATTGTTGACGGTATATCGAATGCATCACCCACGTTCTTCGGTTATGAGACTGTATACCCTCGGAAGTGTGGGGGTCGAGGGTCACCCCGCTCTCCATAATAATAATAGCACCTATAGTTATATCTGGATATAATTTAGTAATTAGTTATTAATTATTCTTCTATTAATTATGACTGTACCAGCGAAAAAATACTTTTCGATAGTTCGGTTAATTGTACCAGAGAAAATTTCTTTCTTCCATAGTCCAGTCAACCGTACCAAGGAACAATAAAAAACTTCCGTAGTCCGGTCAACTGTACCAAGGAAAATATGTTTTTTTGTAGTCCAGTCAACAGTACCAAGGAAAAAAAAAATTTCCCGCTGTCCGGTCAACTGTACTAGCCAACTGTACCACGGGCAAGGAATCGATGAATCACTGATGAATCATAAGACATAAATGTCTGATATACACACAAATCGTAATTAAATAAAAACTGATGTGTTTCATAATGTATCCATCTCCATGTTAAATGTTTCGGGTCTAAGGGTCTACGAAAGTGGACAACCTACGCAGTCGTATAAGGACTAAATCAAAGTTGGAACGAACCCCGGTGGGCGGTGGTAACTGCGGGTAGATGATAAAAGTTTTTATCCCGTTGTGACCGTTAGACAATGTTTTGTTGAAACGTGCCGTGCGCTTGGGTTTTAACATTGCTACTACACTTTATGTAACGAATCTTAAAAGTAGCTGTAGATACGTACACACTCTAAATTGCTGTTGATTTTGATGCTCTTATATTTACACAAATCATCATCATCATCATCATCATTTCACCCGAAAGACGTCCACTGCTGGACATAGGCCTCCCCCAAGTGCCGCCACATTGACCGGTCCCCTGCGACTCGCATCCAATGGATTCCCGCAACCTTAACCAGGTCATCGGTCCACCTAGGGGAGGTCTTCCAACGCATCGTCTTCCAGTTCGCGGTCGCCACTCCAGAACTTTTCAGCCGCATCGGTTATCCGTTCTGCGAGCAATGTGCCCTGCCCACTGCACATAAGTTTGGCAATTCGTCGGGCTACGTCGGTGACTTTGGTTCTCTTGCGGATGTCTTCATTTTTGATTTGATCACGCAAGGAAACTCCGAGCATAGCCCTCTCCATTGCCCTTTGGGTGACTTTAAGCCTTCTGATGGCCCATTATGAGCGACCACGTTTCGGTTTCGGTTTACACAAAAAATAATAATAACCACTTCTAGCTTTGGGATAAGGCTTCTTTGATGCTCTTAACCAGACTGAGATTTTTTGTCTGTAGGAATGTTATCATCAACTTTAACAAGAGTTGTCTGCCTGATGCAGAGGAGCCGTGGCAATGCATTCAGAGGGCAAAATATTGAAAAAAAAATCATCCAATACAATAGCACTGAGGGCTATAGCATGCTTAAGCATATGTAAACTTTGGTGCCTTTGGATTGGGTGGTAGTGTATGTGTACAATACTTGTACACAAATATTACTCACTTTTGTTGCTACTGGCTTCTAGAAGGGCTGTTAGTCCTGCTGGTATTTATTGCCCAACAAGAGTGCACCTTGTATTCTGTTACGAAGTACAAACCGTGCAAAAAAACTATGATGCCGCTAAGACTTTATTGATAATGATACAGTATTCAAATGCAGGATCAATAAGATATGCAACGTCTTGATTCCATGAAGTGAGACGAAACCTGTACGAATTCAATCATGGCTTGACTAATTTGTCCATGACCAAAAATACTTCAAAACCTGGTTTCTAAAATATACTTGGTGGTTTGTAATGTGGTGGATCCGGGTGGACTCCAGAATGTCTTGTTAAGTTGCGGAAGAATGTGGCGTAACGCTTGTGTTTAGGCGCACTAGATCTTTGAGAACTTTCACTCAACGCCCATCCATACACGTTGTTTGTTGTTAGGCAGTCATTGTATCTTTCTTCTGGTAACTTATACTTTCTCACGTTGAGGTATGCTTTACGGCCACCGCCGGCTGCCAATTCCGAATAAAGGATGCGTGTCTCTTTTGTGTCCACGGGTTTCATAACAGCAGGCTCCTCGCCTTTCACAAAGGAAAAGGCTGTTTTATCTGTTGTTCCTGTAAGCACACATCTCCTCCGATACCGAGCACTAACTTCGTGTTGGTTGCTCAAAGGTAACATTTCCGCTCCTAATCGAATCTCTTCAATCTGTTCAGCAGTATAATCATTTTGGTTTTCCTTAGGTTGATTTCTCCGATTAAGTTCTTCTTTGTGCTTAAGAAACCACAGCGTACGCTGTTCGTTAGCTTTATTATTAGATTCAGTTAAAAACTTTAGTGTGGCTGGATCTGAGTAGTCTAGCGGCATTATTATTTGAAGGAAATGTAAAAAATACGCAAAATAAAATAACCCATACTAAACAAGTAAATAAAAATAAAACATCATAGGTTCCATAGACCTACAATCGACCAAAGATTGTAGAATAGTTGACTTCTGAGGATGACATTAGGGGTGTAAAAAGTATCCAAACAATTAAAAACTCATGTTTGTTGGCCATAACATAGATTTAAAATTGTGCGTTTTGTAATAGGATATTAGAATTATATCCGATCACTGGACAGAGCATATGAACTGATGATTACAAAACTTGGGTTAGCTTTATACGGTAAAGAGAGATAAAGTTGAGCAGTCCAACTCACGGCTGAATATTCCATTCCGTGCGTATATTTTGCGGATATTAAGAGGATTTGGCTCGAAACCAAACCCCCGCATTTGTGGTGACGGTGATAGTCTCGGTCGTAGTTTTAATCAAACAAAGTAGGTACGTAGTTTAAATGCATTTATTTTATCATTCATCATCTTACTTAGTCAGACTTCGTCTAATAATTTTATGATTATCCTTAACTGTACAATTGTTCACTACTATAACGTGGTTTCATTATAGAATATTGTCTATCATGATAAAAATATTAATCACAATTCTCAACCGGTTCCTCTTTCAGTTAATGTATTTTCTGGTAACGGGAAATGAACTGGAGTGCCATCTCCTAATCTCTTGGCCATAGAATTTATGACATCTCCACTGGCCTCTCGCAAGTCGTATGCCCAACCTATCCTCTCGAAGAACCTTATGAAATAAGTGGCGAAGTTCAGAACATCGAAATGTTCAGCCGCTTTGTAGTCGAAAGGAAATGCGTGGTGGTAGTTGTGCCAGCCTTCACCGAGCGTGCACGTAGCCACGAAGCGATTCTCTGCAGGTATTATGTTTCTGTAAAAAAAAAACAAAAATGTTTACAGCTACCATAAAAATAAACAGTAACTGCTACGAGAGCAGAAACACAACACTTTGTCGAGAAGGAGGTAAGCACTTAACTAAGCAGTCAACAAAAGCCCGAAAGATATCGGAAGTTTACAATTATAAAGGAAATTGAGTAACAATATTATGGTTCGAAATAGACGTTGTTTACCTTCGTACACGAGTTACACGAGTTTAATTATACAGAATCAACGCTATTAGTAAGATGAACAAACATGTAGGTAAATTGATATAAATGCTTACTTGTTGTAAGGCTTGTATCCATAGGCGTGTGCGAGGCTGTTGACAGTGAGCTCACTGTGGAACATGCCAAGGAACCTGATGAAGCATTGCCAAGCGACGGCACACTTCCAGTCTTCATTCCAGAGCAGAACACCGATCATTGTTGGCAGAATGTAGCAGAAGGTCAGCTTGAGCGAATTGAAGTTTCTGAAAGGAACAATGTTTTTAGCATAATTTCCCGTAATTGGTGATTTATGACACTCATGCGTGGAAAATCCAACAGTGGATTTTTATTTCGGTGTCGCTTAATGTTAACGAAAACGGGTATTAGATAGATAGTGAATACTTCTTTGCTAGTTAGATACCTACATAACAAAGACAATACACACCCAACGTTACATAACATCGCACCTGTATTGGGCAGAGATGTACCTACCAATAGTACATAGTACAACACTCACTACACACATTGTTAGACAGACATAATAAAGATCCTAATGGTTTAGAAGAGTGGAGGAACATATTAAATCACCGAGTTTATTTTAAAACACTGAAACAAATAAAGTTATCCACAGTTCATAATTTTGCGGTGATATTTTAATTTAAAGTGAATCTGAAATTGACTGATAATGAAATTATGTTTGATATAGAATTATTTTATTAATAGTTTTTAACTCTGATATCAAAAATTAGACACAATTGGTTAACATTTTGATGTTCGCAGTTTGTTATTATAGACTAGATAGACAATCTTGTTGCTCTTTCTTTTATGTTTTCTCATAAAAGTCAGGGATTCTGTATCAGAAGGGAATCACCAACCAAAAGCTCACCTTTCATAAAACTGAATAACTTGATCGTTCTCAATGTCGCTCATATCCATCTGCTTTCCGCGTAGAATAACTTCGTTGTTCTTCTTCATCATCAGCCAGCCGATGTGAGAGAAGAACAGACCTCGGTTCGCGTTGTGAGGGTCGGCTTCTGTGTCGCTGTATTTATGATGCACTCGGTGATCGCGCACCCAGTGGAGGAGAGAATTCTGAAAATATTTTGATCGATAAAGATGACAGTAAGAAATAAGGCATTAGTTGGAGAAAATTTACTTGATGGAAGCAAGAAATTATAACAATGTGTTGACAATCTACACTAATATTATAAAGAGGAAAGATTTGTATTTTTGTATGTTTGTAATGAATAAACACAAAATATACTGCGCCGATTTCAAAAATTCTTTCATTATTAGAAAGCTATATATATACATTCACCCTGAGTAACATAGGCTATATTTTATCCCCGTACCCCCACGGGAACGGACACTACGCGGGTGAGACCGCGTGACGTCCGCTAGTGATGTAATAATTTTGAAGAAAGGACCTACTACTCTTAGGTATTAAAATACTGTGAAAATACTCGTAGAAGCAAACTTCAAAAGAATCCCTAGAGTTTGAAATAAAATGCAAAATGTGCAAAGTTAAAACGAGTTCTAAAAGAGTTTTAAAAATCACGCCACAAGGTTAGTTCAGACTAATTCAAACCATGGGGCCATGTCAGTATTTAATACAAACTAGTACGCACGCCATGCATACCTACTTACTCTCGCTAGGAAATATCCTAGGATTAAATAATAAAATGTTTTCTCGCAATGAACCTCACTTGGCTAGATCAGAGGTAGCTTAGCTTTTGTCGTGTGCTTCTTTACAACCCATAAGACTGAAAATATAAATTCTTAAGGTAAAGAAAATGTTTTAATTAAGGTTTGTTTACCTGCCCCGCACTGGAGAAACATAAAAGCAGGAATAGTTTGAGAGGCAGCGTTGCTTTGTAAGATTTGTGGGTCCACAGACGGTGTGCGCCCCCAGTTATACCGAACCCAGATGCCACGTACATAATCAACGCTGCAAACACAATTAGTTGTTTAATTAAATTGCTAGAAAGTTAATTGAAACTGCATATTTCGAGTTGTATAAGTTTTAGGGTACGACTTCATTATAAAACTTTTTATTCTCGTTATTAGAGGTGGGATAAGTTTTGTAGGCGTATCAAGTTAGGTTGGTACTGTGCGAGTGCTTGTTAAGGTTTTGTTATCCACAAAGCACTTTTTAAATTGGATTTTATTGTTATTCCTAGAACGAATATAACTATTAACGTGGTAGGTAATAGAAAAATAAAAAAGAACAAAAATGAAAATTAAGTGCTTCAATAACTATGATTTAAGAAACGCTTTTGTGTGATAAAATGGGAGATCTATTTTCTAAGATCTCTCTAAATAGCTTTTGTAAAGCAGGGTAACGCGAAAGTTAGTTGAAAATAAGTGAGTAGATAACTAAAGGTCAAGAAGTGAGCATTCGTTTCGGGGACTCATAATTACTTACCAAATACCAGGGTCTGCCATTTTACAGGAAAAGCGTAGTGGTAACACCAGTACACAGCCAGCACATGATACAGAGTTATAAATATTGCACTAGTCCACTTTATCTCATTTTTAAATCCTAGTTTTTTCTCGAAATCCTGAACTATTTCACTTAAAGTTATACCACGTTTAATTTTGTTGGTTTCCTCCATTCTTTTTTTTGACTGGTAACTGTGACCGTCGCGGTCGGATACTCGCCGACGTTTGATTTAAATGTAATTTAAAAAGCAACTTATATAAACTTTACTGATAGTCTGTTGCAATAGAAAATATCTATTATGTATTCAGGACATTAGGTAAATAGACTGCGCTTATTTATTTACATACTTACGATTGATGTATATAATTTAATTTAGGAATCAGTGAACAATTTTTATTATTACAATTAGGTATGCTAAAATTAAATCATGACTGTTCATTGTGCCAATTTATTAGGATACCTTTGTTGGTATTGTTCGTTAAGTTTTGATTAAATATTTAAACGAATGATTCCACACGATTACTCAATTTATGAATATTGAAACTCATATCACCGCACATGATTTGACCAGCTAATTCGCTAATTAAAGCACGTTTTCACTGGAGGAAAGTTGAAATGAAAAAAATAATGTTAAACGTTGCTATTTTAACTTTAATATACTAGTAAGCTGTAGTACAGGTAGAGAGCATCCGGATGGCGAAGGAAAACACGTTTTTGAGCTAAAAACGGATTTTCACTGAACAAAATAATTACAGAGAGAACCCCTGAAATTTCACCAAACTAAACTGGATTATCATGTAGGGTTAATTAACATTCAATCGTTCATTGTGTTCCGACCGTTCCTATTAGGAAATGTAGCTCTTCTAAATGTAAATATATCCGGTGTTTATAAGTATTCAGGTTAATTATTATACGTTTGTTTGATTTCGTAATCGGACTAGTGTCATTTGGATGTCAAACTTGTAGTTACAAAAGCGCTTTTTAAATTGCTCTATTTTTTATTATCTATAAGAAAAACAAATATAAAATAAATAAATATGTATAGATTATATATTAATATTATTGTTTGTTGTATAGTGTTGTTATTATTGTTTATTTATTGTTATTATTATAAATAGATTTAGGGTCTGTTTCACGATGTCCAATTCTGAATTTATTCAATGAGTAGTGGCTACTACTCATTGAATAAATTCAGAAATGGAACAGAATTTGCATCGAATTACTGAGTAAATTAACGGGCACTTAATCATAGATGGCGAAAAGGGCCCTTAGAGTTGTATGTTATGGTTATACCTACCTAGGTACTTGCGCTCTATTATACAGTAAATTCACTACTAACAATAACAAAAGTAGGTAATAACCACCGAACATATAACTAAAGCCATTCTGTGGTAATATAACTTATAGTTATAATAAGACAAAAAATAATCTTGCCCATTATAATAGACCCTGCTACGCCAGACACCGATATATTTCTCTTAACACTTTTTCAGAAGAAAGAACTTTCCTGCGATTCTCCAAAGAGTAAGTTACAATAATCTTAGAAAATCTGTATTAATGTAGCGGGTATCGAGTATAAACGCGGTTTCTTAGCGGAATTTATAGCCTCCCGTGGTGTTACTTATTACAGACCTACGTTCACAAAAGTTTCAAGGTAAATTTTCTTTCTTGGCTTTTCTAAATCTTTGTTCTTTGCGTGAGTTCGGATTTTAACACTTTATACTTGTTTGTTTTGTCTTATTATTTTCGTTTCTTATTTTTTTGCAAGAAGTTTTCTTTTGTGCACCGTGTTTCTTTGTGCTGAAATGCCTTAATTTCCTGTTGTTATCTGAAATGGAAAATTGGGGTTAGCGGCTGTTCTTTTTCATTCATCAAATATGCTAGAGTGAAGGAAAAACCTTCTCTAGTTTTTTGTACTTTCCCAAGTTGAAATTTGTTGACTGTTTATGTCTCTAGTGAGCTGTGACATTTTGATCATCGCAATCAATGATATTCTAGTAAACAGACATGTTGTGAAGACTCGAAAACGGCCCAATTGGGTCGTATTTCCTTTAGTCTGCAACACGCATGGCGATGAGCGATACGCTGCTACGAATTTAGATAAAATTGTAAAAATGCCATCGTGCGTGTTCAGAAAGTGTACCAATTATGATACCAAAGTAAAACACAAGGGATCTCATACCACATGTAACTATGCAACATAATTCGATTTATTTATATTTTTCATTTATTTTCCTAATATTCTGATATTTGGAGGATAAAAAAAAAGAGATGGGAAATACATTTTTGTCGTGAGTAGGACAAGGATGCGTGCACTCCAGACATAGAACAACACTATCTGTCTCTTTTTTTCTTATTGGTTTTATCGAGCTATCCATTTTGTATCATTTCGACTTGTAGTGAAATGTACAATGAATGAAAAGGTGTGCTGCCGCTGCTGCGCGGAACACTTTTTTCGGTGGTTTTGTAGGTGTATAACATATCTGTTTATTAGAATATCATTGATCGCAACGCATTGAGACTAAACCTCTAAATAGTTTCAAATACCATTCACTGTTTTGCCGCAAGAATTTATAGGTTATGCCTAGGGTTGCCATACGTATGGAGTTTTCCGGAAAAGCCTGGAATTTAAGCTTAGTGTCCGGAATTCGGGGGGAATTCGGAAACGTAATTTCCTAAAATAGCTCCTCTCACTAGCTATGCACTTGCTTCCAGCACTAGCAACTTGCTTCTAGCGCTGGCTGAGAACTTGCTTCCAGCACAAGTGGGAACAGTTGCTTCCAGCTAGCGCGAGCACTTACTTCTAGCACTGGCACCACCCAGTATTTTAAGCACACGGCAATGTCCTGCAAAAAACCTTTCTTTTTTAATATCACGTTGTAATAAAAACCTATTTATTGATCTATCCTAGTTATGGATTGAGCCCTAGTTATGCCAACTAGTCCTTTCGCATTATCAAAAATTTGTCTTTGATTTGTGGGCTATGGACTATGGGCGTTAACGGCATTCATTAAAATATGCATTAAAACATTTAAAAAAATATCTCAGCTCCAGTAGTGGGGTCTTTTAATGGGTCCATTATCGGAAAACGTTTCGTCACTTGGGGCCCTTATTTACGCTCTAAATGCCCCATGATTGTGTATTTGCCCGATATTATTTTATAGACGAAATCGTTATGAAGGCGCGACCAATTTGTTTGAATCTTTCAGTTTTATTATGAAGATTTTCATGATATTTTTGTCAGCGTTTAAAATGTATGTCAAAATGGCTTGCTTGTTGCGTCGTAGTAAAGTTTTCAGAACCTCCTAGTTGTCGATCAATTGATATACGATTATTTGGCATTCGATATAGCATAGTACACCCAGCGGGCAGCTAGTCACGGTACAGACCTACTGTCTGATAGTTTCTTTAATATAGGTCATCATGTCATCATCTGCCTAGCCTTTGAGTCATTCGTCATCTGGCGACTGTGAATCTCACGACTGGTCGGGAGATGGCACCTTCCAATTTTTATTTATTTTGTTGTCGTCAACTCGCGCCACCTACGTAAAAAACGTTAGATGAACAGTCAACTACGTAAACTTCTAATAAAATAACTATATATACCTAGTCTATATTATTTTATCTGTGAAATCGGCGAGTGTGGACATTGAGAAAGAAGTAAATAACAAGACTTTGTACGGGAAAAGAGTGTTCGTGATTAGAACTTGAGCCTGCTATTGAACTAATTCCAATGATAGTATTATTCACTCACTTTGTCATGTGAAGTTTGATATGCCTAGGTAGACAGGATTATGGATTGTGTTGTCACCTAATTTAATCTAACCTAATTTACTTATAACCTAATTTTAATATTGTAACACTAGATTAAAACATAATTCAGAACCTTAATTCGGCAGCATTAACCGAAGTTATACAGTACTACTCTAGTACCACTTAGACTTGCTCATAAGGTAAGTACCTAAGCGTCTACGTAAGTGGCGTTAAGTTTCCTTGTTTCAATTTTGAAATAAGTTTTATTTTTATGACGGGATTTTGTACTAGACCAACTAATTCGTTTGCAAAGGTTGCGGGACTGTTCGAAAGAGATACCGTGGCCCCGGAACACAAAGGGCGATGAAGACACATGGATGGGTTTTTAGTCAGTAAAAGCATGACATTCCCTCCTGCTCCGAGCGGGAGGAGTCATTTGATGATTTCCCGTCCGAAAAAAAAAAGGTGGTGTGACTAGATGATCTAGTCATTTTCGCGAGGACAATGTGGCCAGAAATTGCACAAAACAGAGAGGTTTGAAAGGAGAAAGGGGAGGCTTTTGCCCAACAGTAATTTCACGTCTAGAGCCACTCATTTTATTTTTATGTTTTTTCTCTTATATGTTATCACTTATTTTTGTGAATGCTGGTTAATCTGTAATTGGCGACTGTGTAAGTCCAAGACTGTAAAACCTATGTAGGGTAAAACCAGGAGAGATGGACCAGCGGGTGAGACGGACCATCGTAATTTCTACCAAACTATTAAATTTATTTAAGCAGACAATACTTACGAGCACTTGTCAACCTGTTTGCTACGAGTAGAAAACAAGACCGTTAGATTTTTCTTTGTAAAATAAAAAAAAATTGAATTAAAAGGTTTCGAAACCGTGTTTTTTTTTGTGTAAGTGTTTTAAAAACGAAGGTATGTAAAAGATATTGTGTTTGTAGAATAAGAATTGATGTTTCTGTGTTAGCATGTTCATGAAATGATAAAATAACCTCAATTTTTTTGTTTATTTATTGTGCTTTTAATATGAGAAAGTGGTCCATCTCTCAATTCAATTTAGGAGAGATGGACCATGTTATGTATGGGTGAGATGGGCCAACAGTCAATCACTTTTTTTGAAAATTTCAGGTAGTTTTAGATTATTTTGCTACTTATTTTTGTGTCTGTACATTTTTGATGAGTTAGTCTCTTCTTTTGTAGGTAATATGCCTTCAACATATAAGATGATGATGTGTGTAGAGGGGAAAAGACAGAAAGTGCATTAACTGATGCTTTTCAAGTTGCTTCAATGGGATGACAACGAATGTGCAGGCTGAATAAAGATGAATGGCTGCTGTGCATTATTTGTGAACGCTGGTCCCATGAAGGATGTACCAATTATCCCAATTTGTGCGACCTATGTTGAAATACGGTGAGAAATTGAAGATTTTCGTTTCATTTAATTGTTTATCTTACTTGTTAATTTCGTTTTGAATGTTATTTTTTTGTTTAAGAAATGGTAATGATTATTTTAATTAGGACCATCTCTCCTTACCGGGTGGTCCGACTCACCCGTATAGTATGGGAGAGATGGACCGAGGGTACTTTTTTAAATATCTTAATTATTTCCTTAAAGAAGCTATTATCGTGCCATATTAACATAAAAAAATGTTGACTAGTAATAGTAGCCTAGGATATCACTAAATTGTATATTAGTTACTAAGCAATAAAAAAGATATTAAAGTTGGAAAAAAAGTGGTCCATCTCTCCTGTCTCCCTTATATGTTGTACACAGAAGCTGTTGGTGAACCTATATTAATAAATAAATAAATAAACAGTACTGTCATGAGACGGTCAGAATGATCTTAACACATTATTGTTACGAATTCATTTTCACGAATCAATGAAAAACAAAAATTAAAGAGTAGATCATTAGACTTCCTAATAGCTTACCATTTATTTCCCTTTTTTTCTATAGTTAATAGCCACGTACAGTTTAACCCGATCTTTTATTCAGCATCACTTGGACCTCGCTGGCCAGTGTTCATGCATAAACGATCAATCAGCCAATTATCTATCGGTTGCGGTGACACGAGGCAACCTTGCTGTACACCACTACCTGTAGTTTGCGGCTTTGGGGGATGGCCAAAATGTCTATTAATATTGGTTTGTCCTGTTGAGGTATCGGGTACAAGTAGAAGTGGTTTGTAGTCTGATTTGCAGGTAAAGTTGATGGGAATAAGCGTTTATTGCCCGTGGTACCACCAGTGTTACCACCAGTAGTACCACGGGTAAAAAAAATCCCATTGTACTACCAAGCGATGCAGGGTGTAAAAGACCTCATCACGAAGCCGTCAACCAAGCATTCTGTACATCAAACTAAGTAACTTTACCCAAAAAATATTGTTGAGAAACGACTTTTTTGTTTTGGGTGAAACATTTTTTGTGGTAGAACTCAATGTAACGCACTTAAAACATTGTGCTGAAGGATGGATTGAATAGTACGGGGGTCGTTGAAGTGTTTAAAGTAAAAATCTTACATATTTAAAAAAAAAAAAAACTTGTCAAAAAGTTGGAACTTTGACCCCCAATATCTCCGTAACTAGAAGGTTCCCAGGTATGGTGTAGGACAAAAAAATGATCGTAATGACGAGGAGAACAAGTGCCTTTCAGCTTCGTTAAGAGGTGTTTTACACCCTTTATGTTGAGATTATGACTTATTAATTTATTAAACGTTTGATATTTTATAGTGATGAGATTTTGAATCGTTGAGATTATAGTTTTGAGATTTTCTGAAAAGACTAGTCTGAAAAGAAGTACTGCAACGTGTATGTTTCGTTGAAATGTTAAACTTGTCTTGTAAGCGACATCATCTGCCTAGCCTTTTCCCAACTATGTTGGGGTTGGCTTCCAGACTAATCGGATGCAGCTGCATACCACTATTTTACATGGAGCGACGCTGATGGTGGCGCGTGTGTCCGATCATTTGGTTCCCTACAAAATGGTTGAGTTAAATGGTGCTGATCCATGCGTTATGTTCGTGAACGGGCGCTGTCAGTTGTGACTGGTCATCTCTTAGTTGCCGTGGCTTATTTTAATGTTATATTTTAATTGTATATTTTGTTCTTACTATGGACACTTTTAACGTGCACATCTTGCTACATTGTTCTCACATAATATACCATCTCAACACGAATGATGTAACCAAGATTTTGTAACAATTTTATGATTTAAAAGAGTGTCCATGGAGTTTCTTGCGCGTTCTTCTCCATAGAGATCTACGCTAGGGAATGGGCAACTACAGTACTTTCACAGTTTTTATGTCTTGTGACTGGGACTGTAGCTACATTTAATTTTCATCTTTGTTTCGACAATTCAAAAGTGCCTGCAACTGGCCTACTTGAAATAAATGATTTGATTTTGATTTTGATTTTGCCTATCTGACATCCACAACTCAGTTAGCACTGGGTAATAAGATACCCCTTGGTAAGACTGGTTGTCAGACTTTCGGGACACTGATTACCTGTAACGACGTCGTTCGCAAGCGGCATGCGACTACCTATTGAATTTTCCTAATTAAGTTAAAACATTATGCTTGGAGTTAATAGGAAAAATAATATCCATAACAATAATGTCCACATATTTATTTACTATCTATGGTTATATAAAATTTTGTTACGTACTAGCTTATTCCCGCGGCTTCGCCCGCGTGGATTTCGGTAATGTCCGACGGGATCGTACTACGGAAATAAAATGTACCCTATGTGTTAATCCAGGTTATAAACTATCGGTGTGATAAATTTCATCCAAATTCGGTCAGTAGTTTTTGCGTGAAAGAGTAACAAACATCCATCCACCCTCCGAAATTTCGCATTTATAATATTACTAGCTGATGCTAGTAATATTATAAATGCGAATGGGCTTCGCCCGCCCCCAAATTGTAGGTACATTAAAACCTTCCTTTAGAATCACTCTGTCTATTAAAAAAAACCCGCATCAAAATCCGTTGCGTAGTTTTAAAGATCTAAGTATACATAGGGACGGACAGACAGACGCGGCGAGAGAGGTAGGAAGTAGGATATGATCAGCTGTGGCTCAACCCACTTACTCTGTATAAAAATCTCATGGCTACCCAACCAACCTACCCGTAAGCTTATTACAAAACCCATAGATGAGCGTAGAGCAGCAAGTGACGTCGATTTATGTGGCAACCCCAGCAACCCTAGCCGTCGATAAAGACATAAACACGGTTATGAAGCACCCCTGCTGATAATATTAGCTTGTTATTGTTTCCTATCGTTTTTATGCCCCTAAGGACCTTTGACACGTACTTTACCAAGAGACAAACTCTGGTTTGCGTCTAGTTTGCTAATAGACAATAATAGGATATGTTGCCACCATTAAAAAATAAAGCCAGGACACAACTTTTCTAAAAAAAAAAACGTTATTCGGCCTGAAAACCCGATTAATTTTCAATTAATTGCAAAATTCGTTTTTTAGTTGTTTCGAAATCGACAGTTGAATCATTGGGTAGACAAAATAGTGACGTCACAGTATGCTATTAGCATAAAAAGGGGAATGCTGTTTTGACAGCTCATAAAAAGCATGTCAGTTGATTGGTGTATCAGCTACCCTGTCCGTTGTTAAAGTGGCCTCCAGCTGCTGTTTATCATGAGGTGCTGGGAACTGATTCCAGATCAGATGCCATAGAGCTTTTCCGTCAGGAATTTCTCTGTAGCAGCTTGGAGCCTCGATTTTTGCCGAGTTGATGGCGAAAGGGTTTGAGTCTTAAACATAGCTTTCGGAATGTGGGTGTACCTACTAAACAACTCTGCGTAACCCTTTGGGAATTACGGGCGTGATGATATGAGATTGCTAATTGTTGATGGAAGGTAGATTGGTACCATCGACCGTCTTGCACCGAAAAACTGTCACGATATAACTACTTTTTCTTTAATTAGATAAAATCACGCTTGAGATACACCATGAAACTAAGAGTGATTTGTCTAACCACATTTTAGCTCTGGCCCAACCACACATAATAATATAGAGACTTCATTTCTTGTTCAGTTTGGGGTGAGTCCTTTAATTCTAAATTCAAACTCAGTGTGTCTGAATAGTCCTTAAGAAGCGTAAAACAGTAGCTGATATAAAATGCAGATACGCAGTAACAACTGAGATGATTTGATAATAAACTTGCAACGGGGTTGATAAACTGCTCGAATTTGATTTGCTTTGCTATTTGGTGAAAATGTATGTTTTGATTGTCTTCTTCTTCTTTCTTTTGATTGATTAGCTTTGATTAGCTAAGCAGGTGTCAGAGTTTTTCGGTTTGACTTTACATGCTCGGTTTTGATTGTGAATATCAATGTTATTTTATGTTAAGTTACGGAAGTTACATTAATGAATTAAAGGTCACTGAAGTCGTTAGCTACATAATATAATTAATACTCGTGTGGCCACTTCGTGAAAAACTTACGAAAACAATAATTAGGTATTCACGTTCCCATTATTAATGTAAATCAGTTTAACAAAACAATTGAAATTAATCAGCTAAGTATCTAATTGATACAGCGGCAAAACAATTATGTCGACTCAATCATTTATTTTGATCATTTAAGCTATCCGGATATTGGTTAGTTAATCGTCAAAAATCACATTTTCATGAAAAAATTGGTTGCCTGTAAAGTCGGTATACGGGCGAAAGTTTTACGTGACAACGACTTTGAGTGGTAAAATAATTTTAATGTGAATATTCATTCGTATAGTAGGAAGAAGGATGAAATAATAGTAACAATTTAAAACATTTATTTATACAAAGAATTATATTTAAAACATTAATTTATACAAACGGGCGGGCTAACCATGCCCGAGTGGAAGGGACGCGTGCCTCTCACTCGCTCTCATTGTGAGCGCATAACGTGAGCGGAGCGTAACGCAGTTTCTTGAAGTGTCACCCGGCAAACCAATTTATAAGACGTTGTCACGTCAAAATTAATTACATACCTACATGAATCCTGAAAACAATAATGTCACTCGGACAGTACTTAAAAAAATCATTCGTTTAGAGTTCGGGCCGTCATTTAAAAAAGAATTCGTTTAGAGTTCGGGCAGTTATTTAAAAAAAAAGAATTCGTTTAGAGTATGTTTAGGGTTCGGGCAGTCATTTAAAAAAGAATTCGTTTAGAGCACGTTTAGAGTTCGGGCAGTAATTTAAAAAATAATTCGTTTGAAAATGTATATCACAAAATAACTGAAACATGGACGATTATTATCGAAAAATCATTCATAAACTCTTAAAATGTAATAACGATTTTACCTGAAACCCTAAATAAAACAGCCCATTAAATACCAATAAAGTGGTACTCAGGACCAATACCATTCGATTTCATTTGTGCTCAACAAATCAAATTAATATACGCCATGTTGTTATAATAATTGAGCATTATGTGTTGGCGAAACGAAATTACCTACCTAGCTCCGAATTTGCCTAATAAATGCATAATTATGTAATGTGTTCCATTTACAATTTTCCCGTTCTCGTGGCAAGTAATTATGAAACAGTGCATTAAACTTAATCAGTGTCAGATCTGCGCTTCGAATAATTAGTTGTATGTATTTATATATCTGTTTAGTAATATGCCTACCATTAAAAAGGTACTTACTGTTTCTATTCATAAGTAGAGCCCCCTCTATTTATAAGTACAAACAGTACTCAAAATAGTTTTAAACTTTTACTTTTAATTCGGCAACGTGTTTAAACGACAAAATATTCTATATTGATGTGTAGAACTCGTAGGTACCTACTGGAGAGTAAATGTCCAAACATACTATTTCAATACTTTCCTCAGTCAAGGAAAATATATTACCGAAAGACTTAATAGAAAAGGGTTGAATGACCGTAAGATCGAGAGTCTTCCATTAAAAGTGAACACTGCAAGTTCTCCTCGAGCATCAGGTTCCAAGTTAACGAAATCGCTGTGCATATTGTTTGAAACAACAATGAAAGTAGAAAACACAAGTTTCCTTCAACACTACGAAGAATAAATCCATTTTATTGATTCAAATAAAGACTTGCTTACTCAGAGTTTCATATAAAGTTTGTCCAATACAAATGCGAGCTTAGATCGTAAATGTTTCGTTCAGTTACAGTGGGAAGGTGTTTTTATATTTAGTCATAAAACACACGTGCCTCCTTACCCTAGCATCGTTACTTTTAAAGCACTATGACTGTAACAAAGACTTTTCAAAGGTCGTTGACCGAAATGGCCACATTCAATCTAAAAAACGGACAACATCCCCTTTTTTAGAATTCGTACTTTTACGAGTGTAAAATTCTTTGTACAGAACCATGAAGGTCAAAGCCTTTTGTAAAAATTAAAAAGTTGTTTTTTTTAAGTTTTTCAGTTACTCTGAAGTCGGGAGTTTTTTAAACAAACTCCAATTAAAGTAGAGCTTTGAGTACACCGAAGTAATTAATCAATGACTGACTTCAATGTCCCTTGAGTAATTCTTGGTGGATTTGAAATATCAGACCATTTTCGGATTATTTTAATCGACGACCGACGCGACGGTACTCATAAAAGAAATTTCACATGATGATATGATTTTGGAAAATATGTACACCTGTCTAACCTTCAACTTCAACGTGTCTTTTTTATATAGAGATAAATTCAAAAGCCAAAACATGTTTACACTACATACTCTTTACCCAAGCACGTCTTCAAGTCAAGTCACGTCACTTTGTTTGTAACAAAACAATTTTAATATGCAAGTATTTAAAAAATAGAATATGATGTTAATGAAAAAGCCTTTTACGGTCCTCATTAGCATAATATATGAAAAAGGCCACTTAAAGTTACGGCTGACGCTCTTGAACAATATGAGTTTCATCTTTTTGTTTTTTATGTATATGGGAATACCTAAAAGAACAATGCTGTGTTAGATAAGGGAAACCTTAGGTTACATAGTAGCTCTAAGGCCTAAGGGACTCTAACTTTACTGTTTTCTTTTGTGTCCACAGTTTTATATACTTTCACACACATTATTATTCTTCATACCTAAGCAAAGTAAATGAAAAAATCAAGGCTTCCTACATTATCCCTGAAGGCTGGCAATTTTCTCGGATAAATAAACAAAGTTTTTATGAAATATTGTCCAGAAGCTTTCGTCTAATATTAATAACTATATAATATAACGCGGTGTTGTCTCATATATGGCACAACGGTAGGGCCGGCAAGTCTTGCCATCGTTAAAGCTTTATTGCTCCGACAGATGTTTATGAATTATGTCTACCCGAAGTGATTCATAAATCTTATATTTTTGTGCAAATGTTAAATTATTGTTCTTAATAAAATCCGGAATTTTGTTTTGTGCCTGGACATTAAAAGGGAGAACAGGGTTGCACTGAGCCCTGTTTTGTCGTCGTAATGTCTCAGTAATAAGATACAAACAGTAGGTTATCACGATTTAATGAAGACAGAATATATTATATTTTTTTTTATGCTTCAATTGAGTAAGAGTGTGTTGATAAAGATTTTGGTAACAATTATTAAAAGGGAGAACAGGGTTGCACTGAGCCCTGCTTTGTCGTCGTAATGTCTCAGTAATTAGATACAAACAGTAGGTTATCACGATTTAATGAAAACAGAATATATTATATTTTTGTTTATGCTTCAATTGAGTAAGAGTGTGTTGATGAAGAATTTGGTAACAATTATTAATTATCAGGCTTTATAAGGAGGAGGAGCTCGTGGCTAAATAATAACAGCCGTTCGGGTCGATTTTAGGTTAAGCCGTGCTTGCGTAGGTTGGTCTGTGGATGGGTGACCACCCATTACATACAGAGTTTCCTCCGTGCCTCGGAAAGCACGTTAAGCCGTTGGTCCCGGCTGTAATTGGTATATCTTTGACAGTCGTTACAGGTAGTCAGTGACCAGAAAGTCTGACAACCAGTCTGACCAAGGGTTACCGTATTACCCAGTACTAACTGGGTTGTGGAGGTCAGACAGGCAGTCGCTCCATGTAAAATACAGATATTCAGCTGCATCCGGTTAGACTGGAAGGCGACCCCAACATAGTTGGGAAAAGGCTAGGCAGATGATGATAAGAACAGTGTGGTAATCGGTTGTCGTGGTATGGGCATGTGATGCGGAGGAATGAGGAATATATCGTGAGGAAAGTTTTGAGTATGAATGTGGATGGGTATAAGAGTAGAAGAAGATCAAAGAAACAATGAATGGACCGTGTAAAGGAACTATAACAGAAAAGGACGACGATTAATAGAGAAGTATAGAAGAAGAGGATATATGTTGCGCCGACCCCAAATGAATCGGTATAAGAGCAAGGGAATGATGATAAGAGAACACTGTTCACAGTAACAAACAAAATAGAAGCTGAGTGTACCCCCTTAGCCGTGTGGTATCCGGCAGAGTAGAATAGAACCAACCCATTACACTCACGGGTGTCGTATAAGGCGACTAATGTCTGAGGCAGAACACCTTGCGCCTCCGTAGACCAGAGAATGGGCAGCAGCGTTTTCTGTTAGTCTTTCATCACTGCGATCTCTAATCCGCCTGCCAAGCGTGGAGATTACGGCAAATTCCTCCTATCATGGGAGAGGCTTATGTCTAGCAGTGGACGTTATGTGCTGTTACCGTTGCTGTTGAACCCATTTCAGAAAGCCCTTCTAATTTGTAACTAGATAAGTGAATATTTGTTTAATTACCGATATGTATACGTATAGGTATATCATCGTTGTATCTGTATTTCATCGTTAACTTCTGCTGTAAATCTTGTAACTATATATCGGTTAGTTTACCTTATTTGTGAGCAAACCGACTATTGATAAACTTCTGATCGATAAAGTTTAAAGGGAAGAGTTTGGACGGTGTTTAAGGACGTGTCCGGGTAGTTGTTTGATGCTAGAGTACACGAGATCCAATAAATGTGGTTGTTCAAGTACATCTGTAGTTTGTAGTTTGAACTTGATCCCAAGTTTGTGTATCGTATTTGAATACAAGTGAACACAAACACGTGTCTTAAGTACTCAGAGTTGAAAGCTACTCTCGTTAAAGTGTGTTTTTAGCTCTCATTTTCATTTTAATGGACGTAATTATTTAAAGAAGTGCAGCGTAATTTACTCTGAGTTTCTAAAAGAATTTCTAGTCTTAAAAGATAATGAGATTCTTGTAGAACGGCGTATATCTTGGGTAATGCGACCGCTTTACTGAAGTTATAAAACTAAACTGAAGACTACGTAAAGCAGAAAAGCAATATAACGAATATTAATAATAACAATAATTAATTATAAAAATTGTAATTGTACTTGTATTGTACTTGTTGTTTGTGTTGTGTGTGTTGTGTATTTTGTTGTTGTTATTATTTTATATTAATAATATCGTTGGTCTATGGTCGTGACTGCTGAGCATGAGGTCCTGGGTTCGATTACCGGGTCGGGTAATTTTTTATTGTTTTTTTTTTCTATCAGGAATTTCTCAGTAGTAGCTACGGAGTCTGGATTTGTGCTTTGTTGATGGCAATTGGCTCACCACCTATTATAAGACTTAAACATAACTGGCGAAATGTGGGTGTACTATTAGTACACCTCTGCTTAACCTTTCGGGGATTACTGGCGTGATGTTATGTTATATGAAATTAACATCCTAGCATCATTGTTTTATAAACTCTCGCCATACGATTCTAAAAACTACAAAAAACAAGACATTTCACTTACAACTGCTCCAAGCTTTTCCTGGGCGTTAGAGAGCTGCATTAATATTTTTCACGTAGGGTTTTAGTGAGTTATATTTAGAATATTCCATTACCGTCTGGCTGACGTAAAAAAATAACAATAAATGACGGTGTCACTTGCAGTCAGCGAGAGCTAACGGATATGAATGGTGCAGCGCTGTGCCCCGGTCAACGGTATGCTGGCAGTTTTAAAAATTGACATTACGAAGCGAAATTAAATAATATATTTTCCTGAAGAGTTAATTAGTAGTACGTTTGGTAGTAAAACTAGCCGTAAATATGTTGTGTCTGGTGTTGGGTTGGATTTAAGGAGATTTGACGACCCGAAGGGTGCAGCGGTGGTGAGGCTGCCTTAGGGTCTCAGGTTCGAATCCCGGTAGGAGCAAATATTTGTGTGATGAGAAACATTTGTTTCAGAGTCATGGATGTTTATAATATGTATAATAAGTATGTATTTACAAACAAAGAGTATCTGCAGTGTGTAAAAGACTTCATCACGAAGCCGTCAACCAAGCATTATGTACATCAAACTAAGTAACTTTACGCAAAAAATATTGCTGGAAAACGACTTTTTTTTATGGGGTGAAAAATCATGTTTTGTGGTAGAACTCAATGTAACACACTCAAAACATTGTGCTGATGGATGGATTGAATAGTACGGGGGTCGTGGACGAGTTTAAAGTAAAAAACTTACATTAAAAACATGTAAGAAAAAAAAACTTGTTAAAAAGTTGGAACTTTGACCCCCAATATCTCCGTAAGTAGAAGCTTCCCAGGTATGGTGTAGAACAAAAAAATGATCCCAATGACGAGAAGAACAAGTGCCTTTCGGCTTCGTTAAGAGGTGTTTTACACTTATTTTTTTATTCTTTGAAAACTTAAAGGGGTTTTTATCCATAGGTACGGATATGCCAACCCCATCGTACCTTATTTTCTATTTACTTATACAGAATATTTACTAACTATGTACCTATTGTGCCTATTAGAAAGAGAATCATTGACTAGATATCTTCACCAAGCCACACAACCTCTTTGCAATCGTTGATTTAGGGTTTGCTAAAATGATTTGGATCAGCCCAACGTCCAGAATGTTCAATTTGAATTCTCTAATCAATGATTCCCTTTCATTCTTATTCTTAACGCACTCCATCAGCAAATGTTGCACATCTTCAATTTTTTTTACACCCTTTATGTAGTATATCAACTATCTGGTGTCCACGATACAAGCCTCGTTGCTTAGTGTGGCACCTAGATAGCGCTGTGTGAAGTGTCCAGCGATATTTATTGATTTATAAGTGTTTCTCATCATCTGCCTGACCTTTTTCCATTCTACTTGGGGTCGGCATAAAAGTTTTCATCTCCCATTCTTCCCTATCAGACGTCACGGTGTCATTTACTTCTCTCTCTTTCATATCATTCTCCATCCATCAACATTCATTTCCAGCACTCTTTTATTTACATGCGTTATTGTTATTGGACACGAAACATGAACGGCAGGGGTTATTCATTTGCATGACTTTAGGGTCGAAACGTGATGTTTGGCAATCGGGATTGACAAAATATGGGCGAAATAACAATAATACTAAATATCTTGTCATTTACAAAGGACGACTTTGTAACCGGAGGGACCGTTAAAGGTGTCACAAATTGTTCACTCTCAAGCTCTCATAATTAAACAAAATCCTACGTAAATAATAGGTACAACCGAATTCACAGATGGTCGACCACGTTTCACCTGCATTATGCCCTGTGTAATAAGGTTCAAAACTGGTCCACCGTCCGTGAGCGCGGTAGTACTTACATTCTTTCAGTATTCTTAACCAGAATTGGGTAATCTGCTTTTCAAATATAACCCTTAATACTTATTTACCCTGTCATTAAATATATTTATGTAATTGTATTTGTGTTATTAGTGTGCAAATTTATTTTAATATGTATTTTATGGATTTTAATAATCTGAAATAAATGGATTAATAATAATATTTAGGGTTCTGTACCTCAAAGGGAAAAAACGGAACCCTTATGGGATCACTTTGTTGTCCGCCTGTTTGTCAAGACCCTTTATCTCGGGAACGCATGGAGGTATTGAGTTGAAATTGAAACCTTATACTCAAATCAACAGTCACTTGGAGTTGTGAAAAAAAATTAAACTTCTAAGTTAACGCAAAAACGTTACGGCAGTTTATGCCGCAAAAAAGTATATTTCGACTATCTCAAGGGAACCAAAATTTATAGGGTACTCCCCGATGACCTAGAATCATGAAATTTGGTAAGAAGCAATGTCTTACAGCACAATATGTAAACGAAAAAATCTGAAAACCGTAAGTATTTAGTTTAATAACAAAATAGTTAGTAACAAAAACTAGTAGGTACCTCAACTAAACAGAAATATCTGCTCACAATCTAAGCAGATTAATTTTATACATAACTAACTTCTGAGGTCGCAAAACTTGTCAACTAACGGAATTTAATAATCTTACAATCGGCAACATGGTTTTAGTTGCGAATTTAATAAGTATTAAGTTATCTTTGTATCGGGACTTGGGACTTTGGAACTTCAAAGTTACGTCAAAGACTCTCTGTCTAACTTTTCAAGGGATCTTCTCCATAAATCTGTCTGAGAAAGTATAGTTCGAACTAGAAGCTACTAATACTTAAATTTAAAATTACTGGAAAATAAACTATTAGAATTGTTAAATGAACATAAGTTGAATATCATATCAAAGTCTTTAAGATTATTGTTCAGATTTTGAATGGTTGACTTAAGTTTCGTGGTGTTAAATTGTAAAGTTAAATTCACTCGCATATTTAGTTTTAACTTTAGAATAATACCTAACTTAAACTTTTGTTGTACGATATATTTTGTTTTTGGGACCGATTTGGGCGGAGCCTATTTGGGCGGAGCCTATTTGCAGCAATAGATTAATTAAATATCGCTGGACATTACACACGCCACCATCTAGTGCCACACTAAGCAACAAGGCTTGTGTCGTGGATACTATAAACGTTGATGGTTATTTTAAATAAGTATAATAATAAGTAGTATATTATACTACATAGATAGGGGAGATGTAGGTAATGAGGATCACTTAAGCGAGAATTGAAATAAAACCATATCTATTAATCAACTATTTATTGTTTGCTCTTATAATAAACTTTACTTATTTAACTATCAATTGAGATCAACTTTATTCACTTTGGCTTAGCATTTTGGAAAAAAAAAGATTAAAAAAAAAGTACGATTGATCACCATTGTCAGCATCGATTGGCAATGGGGATCAGCATTGTGGACAATGGTGATCAATACATATCGCTCACACAATTGTGAGCAGAGTCCCACCCAGTGCAGTCAGCAGCTTTATCTGTCTTCGTAAGTCCTACTTTCGGCATCTACAAACAAAAATACATTATTTGTTTCATCGAGGTTAGGTAATGTGGGCAATGACGGTCACTGGAGTCACTTGACTACGATTACCTACATGGGCGATAAGGAGAAAAAAAAATCCTCGCAAAAAAGTTCAAGTTACAACAAAAATCTGGGTTTTGAATTGCAATCTAAAATGTTACGATTACTACATATCACACGTACAGAAAAAAAGATGTAGTAATTTAAGGCTTACCTTCGAATGTATCTACTCGAAAAATTAGATCAAAATGGCGCGAAATCTTCATACATCTGTTTCTCATCAGCGCGTCGTTCGAACTGGGTCCCCGCCCGCGCACGGGAATGACGTAAAGCTAGCGCGTAGGTATTCTGGTATCACTTACTCGCGATCGGATTTTGTTATTTTGTGGTGACCACCATTGCCAACTGACTCCGATTACCTACATCTCCCCTACTTTTTTTAAAGAGATTTTTTAGAGAGATTATTTATTATAAATATAAACATCCATGACTGGGAAACAAATGTCCATGCTCATCACACAAACATTTGCCCCCACCGGGATTCGAACCCAGGACCCTAAGAACGTAAGGCAGCCTCACTACCGCTGCGCCGCGCGCCGTTCGGTCGTCAGATTGCCTCACAACAGATAGAATATACTGCTGAGGGGATGATTAGGTAAATTAACCTCCTCCACCTCTTTTATTAAGCCCATAAAATTGCCCTTTTATAAAACCACAGATAAAATAACGGCAAACTGTAAACAATTTAGTGTAAGTTCATAAATCTGTATTATCATGAACCGTTACAGCCGTACTGATGTAATGCACGGAATTAGGATTTATTCCGACCATTACTCATTGCTGGCCAGCCGGCTCTCGTTTATTATGTATGACCTAGCCGGAGCTAACGAAAGCCTGGATTTTTGTACGTGAATCCACACTTGTATAGGCTAGTTAAGGCTGAAAGCCATTTTCAGGTCCTAATTTTTTATACTGAGTAACTTACACCCAGATGTTACAAGACTAGCATAAAATTAAGTCAGTTGGGTGTTTTGTAGTCGGTTTATATTAAGGTTTAGAAATGTTGACAATAAGAGGAGTACGGAATCTTCCTTATTTTAAGTGACCTGACCTTAAGTACTCAACTTTAACTATCTGTTCCTCGCGACTTTCGTCGGCGTATTACTTCCCAGTTTGAATCGGATTTTGTTAACAATTTCAAGGGTTTTAATTTTTTCGGACGGAACCTTAAATAGTTTTCTGAAATAAATTTGTTGCTCTTTATAACATCATCTATCTGCATATCATATATCATCAGTCATCATCATTAATCATCATCATTATTGATCATTATCTGTATATCATCTATTTGTGTGTTTTGTTCTGTGCGGGCTAATAAATATTAATAATAATTCATTTATTTCAAGCAACAAGACTCAGTGTTAACTATACTTACAAACTATGTTAGTAATACACTTACAAAACACACCACCACCACTTGCTTTTTCTTTCTTTTCTTTCTTTCTGCCAGCAAAAATCTCGACAAAATCGGTCGAGCCATTTCGAAGATTAGCCGGAACAAATAAACAGACCAGAAAAATGAAAAAAGAAAAATGAAAAAAGAAAAATGTGTTTTGTTTAATTATACTTTCACAGAGAGAGCAGCGGTGGCCCAGTGGTGGCGGCCCCGACTTACGAACAGTAGGTCGTGGGTTCGAACCCAGACAGGCGCATTACTTTGTGTAATTTATTTCATCATCACTGCTCTCAAAACGGTGAAGGAAAACATCGTGAGGAAACCGGCATGTCCTAGAACCAAAAATTCGAAGACATGTGACATCTACCAATCCGCACTGGGCCCGCGTGGTGGATTATAGCCCATTTCCCTCTCATTGAGAGGAGGCCGTGTCCCAGCAGTGGGAACATTATAGGCTGATGATGATGATGATGATACTTTCATATGAATTCAGTAAAAACACTTCTTTTGAAATTACAGACATTTCAATTTGATTTATTTGTATAGAAATAAAAACACTCCCACAAACGTTTGGTTTCATAACCATTACAACCTACCTTCACAACTTCAACACAGCTCTTCCTCTACCGGCTGCCGTATTCGTAGGTACATTTCCGTAATACCGCCAGCCCATCTCCACAAGCTGACGTCTCAACGTAGAGGCACTGCATCAAATACAAAATACATACGTTACCTCAACTCGATTCAAATACAGAGATATATAGGTAAACGATTCTGTCGGTTGCTTGAGCTGATACAAGTGCCAATAATTCATCACGAATCTCAGACAGCGGTAAGTTAGTCTGAAAACTGGTCTAACCCTAGAATATCGGTTTTGCCTGCTAATTGGGGTTTGGTAGATCGATAGTCGGTCCATGTAAAATATTGAAATTTAGTTACTATAGGAAGACTAAAAAGTTGTATGGTCAGTTAGATTATCAAAAGAAAAAGACACGTTTTTTTTCTTTTGTTACGTAAACCTAAATTGACGAAGATACGACGCTTCTAAAATGCTTAATACGTCACGCCGCGGCCGTGTTATAGATTTTAGTGCGTTCTGACATCACAAGCCCCCACTCCCTAGTTTTGATGCGTTTTATCTTTGTCAATGGTGTCGATTCTGTAGTGCACAAACTAAACTTAATTTAGGCTATTGCTATCTTTTACTAAAAGGCAGTGCGAGTAAAGGAAAGCTATAGCTATGAACTAAGTTAGAGATGTCAAACTAGTTTATGCCTTGCGCTACACCGTGTTTTTAGTCGACATGTTTTTACGTGCACCCTTTATTTGTATGGCAATATAAACACACACAGCTCTAAATTACATCCGTCTCTTTTTCGTTTTATTAGAGAGAAAAATATAGCAATAGCCTAAATTAAGTTTAGTTTGTGCACAACAGAATCGACACCATTATTCATTGATTTACAAAAACAAAAAATACGTGTCCATTATTTTCCAATGTTATAGCTGATGAACTAAATAGATTTGCAATTTATTGATGGTGTAAACTAGCCTATTGGTTATCGTGGTATGGACATGTGATGCGGAGGAATGAAGAAAATGTAGTGAGGAAAATTATGAGTATGAATTTAGATGGCTATAAGAGTAGAGGAAGAGTAAAGAATCGATGAATGGAGTGTGTGAAGGATGATATGGCTAGGAAGGAGGTGACTGCTGAAATTATGAGTAATAGAGAAGTATGGGAAAAGAGACATGCTTCAAAATCAAAAATCAAAATCAATCATCAAAATCAAAGCATTTATTTCAAGTAAGCCAGTTACAGGCACTTTTGAATTGTCGAAACAAAGATGAAAATTAAATGTAGCTACAGTCCCAGTCACAAGACATAAAACTGTGAAAGTACTGTAGTTGCCCATTCCCTAGCGTAGATCTCTATGGAGAAGAACGGGCAAGAACCAACCCCAAATAAATTAGGTTACGGCAGGAGAATGATAATCATCATCATCATGATGATGATACCGATACATAATTTACAAACTATAAACATAACATAGTATACCATCACGCCGCGATAATGCAATCAATCGGGCACACATCAGACTCCGTGGCTGCTACTAAGAAATTCCTGGTGGAAAAACCTAATCACATTTTCCCCCTCCCGGGAATCAAACCCAGAACCTTTTGATTAGCAGTCACGCATGCTACCGCTAGTCCAACGAGGCAGTCCTATAAACAGCCTAAAAATAATAAAAAATGTACATTTGTATCAAAAGGAAAAAAATATTAAACTGGCACCTCAGGGTGTGCCTCAGGGCGCATTGGTCTACGTGGTCGTATGTAGACACATACGACCACGTAGACCAATGTGCCCTGATGGCGCATACTATGATTCCAGAAATGAATATTTTGTAGTTTTATTCAAAATCAAAATCTTTATCAACATCTTTTCGTTACCCACGTACAAGCTCTCTGTATATCCTCTTGTGCCATAAATAGGCACATACAACTCTATGGTTAGATGGAAACTAATTGGCGGTTACGCTAAGAGGTTTAGTTTAATTTAATTGTTACATTTGATCGAAATATATCGAAGCTCAGACAGGGTATATTTGTCTCCTTTGATTAGAATAGACGATAGACGGCAGTTTTAGACGCTGGTTCTTAATTGACTATTATCGATTGAGTACGAATATATCGCCAATTATTTAGCTTTAATCTCTAATGTTATAGGATGTACATACGTTTTTAGGGACAGTAACGGGCCATTGCTCCTTAAGCAAACATCTCTTTAACATAGGCGTCACGGACAGCCCACTCTGCAGGGGCTGCTTTGACATCGAAGGATCAGCCGCCCACGTCATCCTGGAATGCGAGGCCGTGGCTACCCAACGCAAACAAATCCTCGGAACGGTGAGGTCGCTCCGCGAAACCTGTGAAGCTCCCAGGAAACTTCTGTGTTTTGGGGCGGAGCTAGGATGGCTAACTTAGCCAGGACGCCTACGCACAACGGACAATGAGAGTCGGAAAATTGAGTCCCCACTCTACTCTACATACATTTCATGGACGGGGCCGAGATAGACCACGTTCACTAAGGCGCACGAATAGTAATTGTGCGATGAGTCATGCGACGCGTTTGCGTCAAGCGCGTTCCTTGTTTCATAATATAACATCACGCCTGTAATCCTCGAAGACTTAGGCAGAGGTTTACCTAATAGTACACCCACATTTAGACATTTATGTTTCAGTTCCATGTAATAAGGGGCGAGCCTAATTCCATCGATCGGGTGCAAATACACTGCGCATTCACTTGACATCTGGAAATGTATAAAAAGTACCGTGTTGAGAAATAAATATTTGAATTTGAATCCAGACTGCGTGTTTGAATTTGAATCCAGACTGCGTGGCCTCTACTGAGAAATTCCTGATGGAAAAACCCAATAACACTATGCCCGACCTGAGAATCGAACCCAAGACCTCATGCTCAGCCAGTTGCGCTTGCGATCAATAGACCAACGAGGCAGTCAGTCCATTGTTTCCTTCGCATGAAAACCGTCGCTCCGCAATTAAGTTCGACTCATGACAAGCTCTCAATGTTAGACGCGTGTAACTAAGAAACAAGAAGTACCACTACTCCTTTTCTTCTATCTCTTGAGTTCTATCTGTGAACTAAATAGTTTGACTAGAGTAAGAACACCCAGAGTCCAACAACAGCTATAAAACAACTGTTGTTACAAAAGGAACCTTTCACACAGAAATTAAATTAAGTATTTCATGGAACTTCCTACCGAAATTAACAAGGCCCGATGACTAAGTACGACACCCATATCACATAAGACTAATAGTGGGTGTTTCATTTAGAGGTACTTTTTTGAAAATGGATTTTTTAACAGAGGATCGTGTTATAGCCTATCATGGTATTTTTGTTCAGTATAGTTCGATATTTTATCATGGAATCCGGCACAGCATCTACAAATTATTCAGCTGTATTACGAATATCAGCGTTCTACGAGGAGGGTGTTTCGTGCACTTACAGCCGTTTTCTATAACTTACTTACGTATGACTGTTAGTTAATATGCCTACACTCGTAGCTATCGGTGTTTCTATAAACAAAGTTATCTTGAAATCCGCGTCACCTCCCTGTCACTTGATCATAGAAAAATCAAAGAAAGCTTTTCTGTGACGTTTCATTTGTAACCGTTCGTAAGCTAAATGTCAAACCCTTAATTATCGTCCAAAGGAACGCACGATTTGCCATACCATCGAAAAGTTTGAAAGCATACTTGCCACACAGCACGTGAAACCATGGCTTTATTGTGAGAACAATTTGGTGAACGAGTTGGTTTCGCGCTTCAGTCCTCCTCCCATATTCCTTGACCTCTGTTTACAGAACTAAGTTCAAGATACAGAGTTATATTTGTTACACGTGTGTTACACGCATGGTCACATGGCGCATAGATAAAAAAAAAAAAAAAAAAATTGTACATCGTGAAGCTCAATCTAAACTGAAAACAACAACAACGACAGCCCAATTTCCACTGCTGGACATAAGCCTCTCCCATGATGGGCGGAATTTGCCGTAATCTCCACGCTTGGCAGACGGATTGGAGATCGCAGTGATGAAAGACTAACAGAAAACGCTGCTGCCCATTCTCTGGTCGACGGAGGCGCAAGGTGTTCTGCCTCAGACATAGTCGCCTTATACGACACCCGTGAGTGTAGTGGGTTGGTTCTATTCTACTCTGCCGGATACCACACGGCTATCTAAACTGACTACAAATGTGTATCAACGCATGATGCGTTCGTTTTTAGGGTTCCTTATTCAAAGTGTAATCAACGGGACCCTTACTACCTCCGCCGCTGTCCAAACGTCTGTCTCTCAGTGGGCTGTATCAATTGATCCGTAACAGGTAGACATTTTCAGAATGTGTATTTCTATTGTCGCTATAACAACAAATAATTAAAATAAATTTAAGGCCCTTCTAACCCTAACATTAGCAACTCTATTTGTGGCGGTTCAAACTTCGTTTGAAATACTGTTAGAATAAAGTTCTAATCAGTTTGCACTACAAACGGGTGTTACGTCAGTCACTGCAGCCGAATAGTGCGAAATGAGTGTTTTTTTGCGATTTACAAAAAAACTATTGATTGGACTAAAAAAAATAAAACACATAAGACCTGCTTTATAGTTAGTTCAGTTAGTATAAGAAGTCTAATGATCTAATTTGAAGTACTTCTTGAATACCAGCGGTTTATTGTTCGATTTGGAGGTAAATTTGGATTTTTTTTCTATCGAGAAAAGTTTATGGAATCGTGTTATCGTTACACACAGGACTTAGCATTAATCGTCAACTTTACCATATATTTATTTCAAAATTAATGTTGCAGTATTTTAGGCGTAACGGAGGATCATGCTAAGCCATTTGAGGGAAATCCCCTACTACGATGCTACAGAACGCTATGCGCCGCTGGTTTTTCAAATCAGTGAATACCTGACAGGTGCAAGTAAATACAACAAATCTGGTGTCAAATGAAAAGTACATGATAATTTTTTGAAGACAAACGTGTCAATGAATGGAAGGTAACTGAAGAAAAAGTCGCCCTCGACACAAGCTGATCCATTTAATAGGAAGTTTTATGTCCCCAGAGTTCAAGAACAAAAGTTTGAGTCACTTTGATTACACTTGTCTGGTGTCCACAGAGAGTAGTCGCAGAGTCATATGTTACCTCCCACACCGATTTTTCCTACAAACAATTTTACGCTTTGCTCAACACTTTTCGAAATTCACGTCAAGTAAGATAACGTTCAATATTACCTCGATCATCCATCAATTTCTTATCGCTCAAGCAGTAGAGCATCGATCGTGATCTTTATAAGTTCTCGAATTTTCTCGAATATCCCACATCGTATATGTTCACGTAGTCCCAGATTCGATATGTTTTACGTGTTTCCTCTTCCTAGTCGATTTCCATGTACTGTTTATCGTTCCCATGAGAGCTATAAAGTTGCGGATCCAAGAGTGTCGCGTCACTCAATACACTTTGATTGAAAAGTAGGCCTCTATAAATAAAAGATGTACGAAGGTGGATTGTCATGTATTGAGGGAATGATGTCATCAAAATAATCGCAAAATTCTGCGAAAGACGTGCTTGTAAGTAGGTAAGAATTTGTTTTGAGAACGTACATCTTATCTATACTAATATTATAAAGAGGTAACACTTGTTTGTAAGTTTGTAAGTTTGTATGTAGGGGGTAATCTCCGGAAGTCATGAACCAATTTTAAAAATTGTTTTACTGGTAGACAGCTACATTATTCGTGAGTGCTATAGGCTATATTTTATTCCCGTACTCCCACGGGAACGGGAACTACGCGGGTGAAACCGCGGGACGTCAGCTAGTTTATTATAAATCGATCCGATTTGACGGGTGCTAATATAAACCACGTGGCAGGGAGTCTGAATTTGCAATAGATTGATGGCAATTATTTAATCGGACTATTAAATCGGACTTAAGCATAACTGACGAAATGTGGGTTTTCTATTAGGCACATCTCTGTCTAACCCATCGGGGATTACAGGCGTGATGTTATGTTATGTGTGTAATATAAACAAGCTGCTGCGAAAGTCTGAAAAAAAGGAACACTTCAAAAGAAAGGTGAGTTTCCAAACATAAAAATTAAAACATGTTCGCGACGAACGTCACCAATCCAACACATAGAGTGTTGATTAATAGTTAAAAAATAGTGTAGAGTCAGTGTATGGGCAATATAGTGAGATAACAAAGTGCCATCAGTGAATCTAGAATAGTTAGATAGTAATTTTCAGTCGCGCTAGACACATATGGGCTCGCAAGTGGACTTTTTAGTATAATTTAACGCTTCGGCGAGGTCCAGGGAGCCTAGGTTGCGACCTAGGCCTGGATATAGTAATTTTTTATAACTTAGCTTATAGTTGAACCACTTAGACGAGAGTATGACGGTCTAGCGCGGCCATATTGGGAAAAAACGGGAAAAAATTGTCTTACAGATTTTCAGTTGAAGGATCGTTACAGGCTGAAAGATACAGACACGAAAAAATAAGTAACAGTTTCAGATGGACCATATACTCGTCTAGTATATGGCGATTATATACTTACAGTCACAGTAACAGTTTTCGTGTAATTCAGCCTGTAAGACCTTTCATCCAGACACTTTTGGAAAAGCTGTCCGGTTTTATGGAAATAATTTCCCCATTTTAATAAAGATTTTCGTTGTTTTTATGTCTGTACATAAATAACGTTATGTGGAATTGTGGCGATGTATATAATGTGTTTAAACATAAGCTCAAAATTGTAATTTGCAGAAAGATTGTACATTTCCATAATCAAATTTTCATTAAAGTTTTCCGAAATCAGAAAGCGAAATCAGGGTCCTCGTTACAGTAAAGTTCTGGAGTACCTTAGTAAACTCGACTTTTCTTAGAATCGTAGTCATCAGTACGGCAATTAAATATGTATAAGTAAACAGTGAAAAAGTAGTGCGCGAATTAATCCTGAAATCGCTTCCTGTACAGTCATGAAAGTTAAATAAGTGTCTTATTTTCCCAGTAACCCCTATCCTCCCTCGTTAGGTCAACGCCCTGAGATAGCGAAGAATGATCAGCTACAGCTACAGTTAATTAGGTGTAGGACGTCAGCGCCGTCTGGCGGCGAAGTATAGTACAAGCGTGCGCCCGGTAGTAATAGGGTATAGGCAGAGCACCAGGTACACGTATCCACGCCATCAGCGGATAACGCCCGTCCGGCACATTTATTGGTCCTTCAGAACCGGATTATTCTCGCGAATCTCAGTGCGTCGAAGTGTCGATACCTATGTGAAAGTGAATCGAAGTTATATACATACCAGAACTTAAGTAATAGCAGTGCAACGAAGTTATAAACTTACGAGAACAGTGTATCAAAGTTAAATACTCAAAGCTTGTGTCAACAGTGCGTCAACGTTATATACCAAGCTTATGTGAACAGTGCCTCAACGTTATACACAAAAAGGCTTATGTACACAGTCAAGTACATAGGTTACAGTTAATAGTCACGTGTATAACGATATAACCACATAAGTTTTAGTAAACAGTGAAGTATATAACGACAGTACACAAGTGATAGTAAATAGTGAAGTGTTTAACAACAGTACATATGTGACAGTATACAGTGAACAGTACGTATGTAATAGTAAACAGTGCATATGTGACAGTCAACAGTAAAGTTTATAACAGCATATAAGAACAGTGAACAGTTTAAGTGACAGTGAATAGTGGAAGTATATAACGACGATAATACAAGGGACAGAAAATAGTGAGGTAAGCAGACACTTTTTGACAGCCAGTGTATAACAGCAAGTACATAACAGCAAGTACATATATAACAGCAAGTATATAACAGCAAGTATATGTATAACAGCAAGTACATAACAGCAAGTATATACCAAGTATATAAGTCAAGTATATAAGCCAAGTATATAACCAAGTATATAAGCCAAGTATATAAGGCGAGTATATAACCAAGTATATAAGGCGAGTATATAACCAAGTATACAAGCCAAGTATATAAGCAAAGTATATAAGCAGGTACATAACTTAAGTACATAAGAAAGTATATAACACAAGTACATAAGTTAAGTTTATAAGAAGCTAACAGAGTTAAGATTGTTTATTTACACCGAAGGATTATACAGAGAAATTTACAGAGAAGCTTATATTACGTTGATAGTTATACAGTGAAGATATAGAGTAAAGATTGTTTATTTACACAGGAAGGTTATACAATAGAGTTTACAGAGAGTTTACAGAGAGGCTTATATACATATATTATACTTATATACTGAAGCGAATAGTTAACATCAAGAGTTAATTCCGAAACCAAGATGCCGGTAACAAGATCGCAAGGCAAATCGTACGCTGAGCCACGCCAAGAGACACCGTCGGCATCAGCTATTCATCATCAGTTGCCGCCACGATCACCGTCATCTATAGAACAGCTGGCAATTCGCCCTACTGTTACACAGGGGGCTCAAAGCGTACCTGGTTCATCAGCTGCTACCAGGAGAACCAGGTCCAAGGAAAATTCGGAAAGAACAGTCAAGCCTTCAGATAGCGCACGAAAAATACAGGATGAGGAATCATCAAGAGCCGTACCGATGACTACCCGGGGTGACGCCCGTAACGAACAGATTCGGTCGCCGTCAAACAGGACGACGCGACCAAACAGAAAAATTTCACGAGCCCGCGAGGCTTTATTAAAGATTAAGTTGGAGCTTGCACAAATAGCACTTCAGAGGGCCGAAGAAGAGGACTCCGAAGCTGAATATATGGATGACAGAAACTCTAACGATGAGTACGTGCGTTCCTGGTTGGAAGAAGCGCCCGACACAGCGCGGATTCCGCAAGATGACGTCGCCGAGGGGAACCCTACAGATAAACAGAACCCCCCCCCTGCGGTCATCAACAGTACAGATATAGATAACCAGAGACAGGCACCATCGTTACATCCTACAGTTCCTACAGATAGAAACGTGCAAAGCAATATAGAACCAACTCAGAAGATCAAAGACAACAGGAGGGGAGATTTACGTCCATTTATTACGGAACTTACGTCCGCCATAGCGTCGCTAGCCGACAAAAAAACAGATACAGGGACATCAAACAACCCTCGGCGTCGAAGATCATCATGACCCTGCCGAAGTTCAGTGGGTCACATACAGAATGGCTTTCATTCCGCGCCATATATGATACGACTCGGGCGTATTTCAACGATGTCGAGAATACAGCAAGACTCAGGAGGTGCTTGCATGGAAGAGCACTGGAAACAGTGAGTTCAGAGCTCAGAGGACACGCAAAGCCAGATGACATTATGAGGGAACTCGAGCTGCAGTTCGGCCGTCCAGATTCAATAGCACAGGCCGAAACAGAAAGGCTGAAAGGATTGCCACGCTGCAGCGAAGCACCTAAAGACATCTGCACATTTGCCAGCCGGGTGAGAAGCGGCATAGTGACTCTGCGAGCACTAAAAAAGGATTACTACCTCGTCAACGCTGAGCTAATGAGAATCCTAACAGAAAAGCTGCCGAACTCCCTGCGTGTACGTTGGTACAGAACATTCACAGATAAGTACCAGTCAGTGCCAGATCTGTCACTTTTCAGCGAGTTCATTACAGAACAAGCTCGCTACTGCAGTGCCTTCGCTCCACCTGAGAACATACACTCGACGGAAAATCCGGGAAAGCGGGTTGTGCAAAGAGCACATACAGTTTTGTGCGCTATTTACAGCTCGATAGCAAGCCTGCTCTTCGAGATAGATATACAGAACAAATGAACGCGTACATCAGCAAGGGTTACGCCGAAAGGGCACCCGAAACAAGTACAGTTGGTAGGACTTGGTACCTACCCCATTTCGACGTGTTCAATCCGATGAAACCGGAGAAACTCCGCATAGTTCACGACGCCGCAGCCAAATCTAGAGGGATGTCATTGAACGACTTCCTACTCACGGGTCCAGACCTACTACAGTCGCTGCCCGGCGTCATGATGAGATTCCGCCAACATCCGATAGCAGTCGCCGGCGACATAGCAGAGATGTTCATGCAGGTGAAGGTGCGTAAACAGGACAGAGACGCCCTTCGTTATCTTTGGAGAGGCGACAGACGAGAAGGCGCCCCTGAAGAATACCGCATGACGTCAATAATTTTCGGCGCTGCAAGCTCACCATGCACAGCTATATACGCGAAGAATTGGAACGCGAAAAAGCACAGTGAGACTCAACCAGAAGCGGTGGAAGCCATCATACAGAGTCACTATATGGATGACTACCTAGACAGTTACAGAACCGTCGAAGAAGCGACGAAAACAGCAACAGCGGTGAAGAACATTCACCTACAGGCAAAATTTGAACTCAAAAAATGGGTATCAAACAGCGCAAAATTGATAGAAAATATAGACCCGACACAGAACAAGACTGAAGAAGTCAACATCGGAAAGACAGACACAGAAAAAATACTCGGACTAATATGGAAACCGAGTGAAGACAGGCTAGGCTTCAACCTTACGCTCGCACGATTACCGAGCGGAATCCTGGATAAAGAAGCGCCAACGAAGAGAGAAGCACTCAAGATCGTCATGTCGTTGTACGATCCACTAGGCCTCGTCTCCCCAGTAACCATTCGAGCCAAACAGATACTTCAGGAGGCTTGGAGGCGAGGAACCAGCTGGGACCAGGTGCTCGAACCCGACCTGTCCGCCCAGTGGAAGAACTGGGTACAACATCTACGACAGCTGAAAAACGTCAGCCTACCGAGGTGCTATCCAGGATACAGCGAAGCCCTAGAAACAGAAGTCCACGTATTCACCGACGCGAGCGAAATGGCATATGCGACAGCGGTCTATTGGAGATCAACAACAGCAGATGGCAAGCAGCATGTCACCCTCGTCATGGCAAAGGCGAAGGTGGCACCGATTAAGCTACAATCAATACCGCGCCTCGAATTACAGGCCGCGGTGTTAGGAACCCGCGTAGCAGCAGCCGTCATAAAAGAGCACAGCATCAAACCCGCATCAGTGACATACTGGACAGACAGCAAGACCGCCCTCACGTAGATACGAAGAGGATCGCGAGTATACAAACCGTTCGTAGCCCATCGCATAGCATCCATTGAGGAAAACAGTAAAGTCGAAGACTGGCGATGGGTGCCCACGAAAATGAACATAGCAGACAGCGCTACTCGCGACGTACCGCACCACTTTGACTCGAGTCACGAGTGGTTTAGTGGACCAGGTTTCCTGTATAACGAACCATCCACATGGCCAACAGAAAAACCTCCAATAAACACAGAAACAGGGGAGGAAAGAACACACACAGTCACCGAAAACAAGGGCAACAATACCCCATCGCTAACAGAAGTGATTCCGGATCCGATACGATTCTCGAAGTGGGAGAGACTACTTCGTGCTACAGCTTGCGTTCTACGCTTTATAAATCTCTGCCAAAAGAGGAAAGAGAAAACGTTCTACAAACGAACACAGAAGAACGCCGAAAAGGATCCGGATTGGAAGAAACAGAAGAAGGCGACCACCCTTCCCAAAAAGACGGCGAGAACAACCGGCACTCAAGTCGAGGGATATCCCCTAGAAGCGGAACTTCTCCGAAGAGCAGAGACATTACTCATACAGGTCTCACAACAACAGTCGTTCGCTAAGGAAATAGCGAATCTACAGCAAGGGAAGTCCGTGGAAAAAGACAGTCGACTGAAGCCACTCCGCATAGAACTTACAGATAAAGTTATACGACTGAAAAGTCGTATCGCCGCCGTCACAGAAATAGCCGATGATGCGAAGCGACCACCCATATTGGACGGTGATCACCGCATCACCCAGTTATATATAGACTGGACTCACAGGAGCCCACAGCACAGCGGCACAGAGCTCACCATCAACGAGGTGCGACAACATTTTTGGGTCATCAGAATGCGACCCACGACAAAGAAAATACTGACACAATGTCTACAGTGTCGTATTCGCAAGGCACAACCATCCGTGCCTGCGAACGGCGACCATCCGAGAACGCGCCTAGCACATCATCAGAGGCCGTTCACCTACACAGGCCTTGATTATTTCGGGCCATTGTCAGTCACAGTTGGTCGACAACACCAAAAAAGGTACGTAGCCCTATTTACATGTCTGACCACCAGAGCCGTCCACCTCGAGATAGCCGCCAGCCTCAGCGCAGACTCCGCAGTACTGGCATTGCGCCGGTTCGCTGCGCGTCGAGGCTGCCCAGCCGAGATCCACTCCGACAACGGCACCAACATGCACGGTGCCGACAGGGAGCTCCGAGACGCCTTCCGATGGGAGGCCAGTCGCCGTGGCATCGTGTGGCGCTTTATAACGCCCTCAGCGCCCTTCATGGGGGGCGCCTGGGAGCGCCTCGTCCGCTGCGTGAAGACCGCACTGTATGCCGTCCTCCACGAGAGACACCCGCACGAAGAGGTGTTGTCTACCCTATTGTGTGAAGCGGAATATACAGTAAACAGCCGACCGCTCACACACGTATCAGTGGACAGCAACGACGACGAAGCCATCACGCCCAACCATTTTCTTCTCGGCGGGTCAGCAAGGTTGCCAACCCCTGGCACCTTCACCGAACAAGACATCGACAGCAAAAAGATGTGGCGGCGCTCACAGATTCTCGCCGACATGTTCTGGCGTCGCTGGGTACGAGAGTACCTGCCAGAGCTACAGTACCGGCGGGAGCCGCACAGCCGCGGGCCGGGTCTACAGGTCAATGACCCCGTCCTCATAGCCGACGGCCAGCTGCCACGAAACACGTGGCCGCGAGGCCGCATAGTAGCTGTCTTCCCCGGGGGCGACGGCGAAGTCCGGACTGCTGAGGTGCGCACTTCCGGCGGCACCTTGAAGCGTCCGGTGAAGAAACTCGTCCCACTACCGAAGTGATCCAGACAGCGGGGCATCCAGGCGGTGAGCATCGTGACGGCGGGAGTCACGACTACGGTCGTCGCTCGCCGGCATGATGTAGCGCCGCGCCGACATGACAGCGAGTCGTCACTGCACTACACGGCGGGAGAAATGTTCGCGACGAACGTCACCAATCCAACACATAGAGTGTTGATTAATAGTTAAAAAATAGTGTAGAGTCAGTGTATGGGCAATATAGTGAGATAACAAAGTGCCATCAGTGAATCTAGAATAGTTAGATAGTAATTTTCAGTCGCGCTAGACACATATGGGCTCGCAAGTGGACTTTTTAGTATAATTTAACGCTTCGGCGAGGTCCAGGGAGCCTAGGTTGCGACCTAGGCCTGGATATAGTAATTTTTTATAACTTAGCTTATAGTTGAACCACTTAGACGAGAGTATGACGGTCTAGCGCGGCCATATTGGGAAAAAACGGGAAAAAATTGTCTTACAGATTTTCAGTTGAAGGATCGTTACAGGCTGAAAGATACAGACACGAAAAAATAAGTAACAGTTTCAGATGGACCATATACTCGTCTAGTATATGGCGATTATATACTTACAGTCACAGTAACAGTTTTCGTGTAATTCAGCCTGTAAGACCTTTCATCCAGACACTTTTGGAAAAGCTGTCCGGTTTTATGGAAATAATTTCCCCATTTTAATAAAGATTTTCGTTGTTTTTATGTCTGTACATAAATAACGTTATGTGGAATTGTGGCGATGTATATAATGTGTTTAAACATAAGCTCAAAATTGTAATTTGCAGAAAGATTGTACATTTCCATAATCAAATTTTCATTAAAGTTTTCCGAAATCAGAAAGCGAAATCAGGGTCCTCGTTACAGTAAAGTTCTGGAGTACCTTAGTAAACTCGACTTTTCTTAGAATCGTAGTCATCAGTACGGCAATTAAATATGTATAAGTAAACAGTGAAAAAGTAGTGCGCGAATTAATCCTGAAATCGCTTCCTGTACAGTCATGAAAGTTAAATAAGTGTCTTATTTTCCCAGTAACCCCTATCCTCCCTCGTTAGGTCAACGCCCTGAGATAGCGAAGAATGATCAGCTACAGCTACAGTTAATTAGGTGTAGGACGTCAGCGCCGTCTGGCGGCGAAGTATAGTACAAGCGTGCGCCCGGTAGTAATAGGGTATAGGCAGAGCACCAGGTACACGTATCCACGCCATCAGCGGATAACGCCCGTCCGGCACAAAACAGTTAGCACGTTCTGCTATCAATTCCAAGTATACGTGTAGCAGCTTTCCAAGTCCAAATTGCGGTCAGCGTTACAGACACAAAGGCGGTACACCGAACAGTTTTGTGAAACTTTATAGTACCTTTGTACGGCGCGGACTGAACTTCTTACAAACATTGGCATCGGGCCAGCCCGCCACCCCGAAACTTACCTTACTTAGTCCGCGATGCACGTCTAAGCAGTTTTCAGCAGAATCATTTCGGGCTCTCATTGTGGGTGGGTCTGGAGTTGATCGAAGAAATTGTTTCGAAATCCTTTTGAGTGTTTGTTTATTTTTTGTGATAGTATTCTTAATTTTAAGAACTGAAAATTTCCCTTTTTAGTCAAAGCCTAAAAAATAAAAGTGTAATCAAAACTTGACGTTTAATCAAATTGTTCGCTTGGAGCACAGGACGATAATGCATTCTGAATGTGTCAAGAAAATTTCATCTAACTGTGTAGTTGTCCCGAAATAATGAAGTTTTCGGGTCAATTACAATGACATTTAGTGGTGGCTTACAAGCAGTAAGTCGTTGATTCAAACGCAGAGAGGTGCATTACTTTGTGTAATTTATTTCATCAACACTGCTCTCAAAACGGTGAAAGAAAACATTGTGAGGAAACTGGCATGTCCTAGAACGAAAATTCGATAACATGTGACATCTACAAACCCGCACTGGGCCCGTGTGGTGGATTACAGCACATTCCCTCTCATAAAGAGGAGGCCTGAGTCCCAGCAGTGGGATATTATAGGCTGATGTAGGTAATAATTAGAATTAAGTATGTCGGGTTTGTCAGGATTTATTTCGCTAGGCTCGAGCTTATGTGGGCAGAAGACGGGTTTCGTGCTATGAAAACACACTGGATGCGATACACTATTTTATTTCACATTGCACGGTTCGGCTTGGTAGTTTCCATAGAGAATAACCGGCAAGAAACTCCATGGTTACTCTTTTCAAACAGATACACTATACATATCACTGTCTAACAAATTACTTGACTTTACACTTTGACACATTAACACTGAGCACAATGAATCGGGTACAGTTTCAAGACTTCTTAACTCCGCTGCGATCAGACCCCGAATGTCCGCCTCGCCGCCAGGTGTTAACATCAGGCCTCTGTAAAAGCCGCTATGGTGGGGGTAGACTCGTAAGTAGGTCGCGTGATGCCACCACTGGCGCGCTTTCGATCCATTCGCCCGTCTGTACTCATGACCGGATCCGACAAGTATAAAGTTTTTCTTGTGGCGATACCTTTCACTATCATTGGTATATTTTGCTATCATCCAGTATTTCTTATATTTAATCCTTCCTTATTTTAAACTTACATTTGTATGTTAAAGTTATGCATATTTTTCTCAAAATAAATATGTCGGATCCGGTTATGAGTACGGACGGGGGAATGGATTGCAAGCGCGCCAGTGGTGACATCACGCGACCTACTTACCAGTCTACCACACCATGGCGTGCTTCTATAGAGTCCTGACGCGGCGAGGAGGACATTCTGGGTCTGATCTTCCTGTTTTAGTTACTATACTCTATGGTCTGATCGCAGCGGAGTTGAGACGTCTTGAAACTGTACCCGATTCAGAGTAGAATACGGAATCTCGACGCACAAAATATCGATAAATGCTTATACGATGTTACAAAATTGCGACGCACGTTACTGTGAAAGACCGTTTCTGCGAAGCCACTACACTGCGATGCACGTTACTGCGAAAGACCGTTTCAGCGAAGCCACTACACTGCGATGCACGTTACCGCGATAGATCTTCACTGCGATACCACTTGACTTCGAAGCACGTTACAGCGATAGATGTTCACTGCGATACTAGCCCCGTGGTTACTGTGTTAAATTATAATTTGAAATAATTTAGAAACAGTGTATCGCAATCAGCGTGTTTTAATTGCACGAATCTCATCTTCTGCCCACATAATGAGCGAGCCTAACGGAATAATTCCTGATAACCCAACAAATAAATAAGTATCTTGCACCAAAAATGTACCATCTTCTTTCTGTCCGCGAGTGCTATTTTCACAGAAGTAGGAAACAGAAAACCATTGAGCATCATAAAAAGCAGAAGATATTGCCCATTATGAGTACCTACATAACAGTATAAAGGGTACATGATCCGACAAGCGGCCTTTCTTTTGTAGGGACGACTAATGACACGTGAAATTTTTTAGGCGCCATTTATGAGAGGAACAGTTTTATACTTGGCGAGAATGTGCTGAGTCTACCTTAAAATATACTTACATATTCTATAAACGAACTGTTTAAATATTTTGGTGAAACAATTCCTATTAAAGCGAACCAATAATTTCGAATATTGTGACGATTATTTTCATAATTATTTTTAGGGATTTTATAGTGGCGGAAATAATTAACCCATACCTACTGCGTTAAAATTTTATTATATTTATTTTATTTAATTTTTTTAAGTTTTTTTTTTTTATATGTAATATATTTTTATACCTATCTGGTATAAAGTTAAATGTGAATATTTATATGATCATTTACTTGTCACGTGCCTCGTTTAGTACTTTTCCCATTTTCCTCATAATTTAAATTCCCGAACATGCCTGTTCAAGGTGGTCAAACCGTAGTCGGTGCGGTCGCGCACGTCTGCACATGAATGCGAGTAGAGAAACGGATAGATCCGAATATACGGACGAAACATTAGAGAGTAGGGCCTCTGCTTATTATAACATCCTATTGTAATGAAACCTACATTGACGAATACATTTTTGATTATGATATGAATTCGATTTGATTTGAAACCGGTACTGACAGCAAGCAAGACACACGATACCTTATCCGTGAAAGTCCATGTATACAGCCTGATTGTTATCGATTGCACAGTTAGAGTATTTTATTCATTTTGTTTCATACACCAAATTGATTGATAACACAATCAATCTGAAATCTAATTTACGGAGTGATCTAACTCAATCTGTCTGCATAAATAAATACGTATTTTCAATCAATGAAAAATTAATCTTCTCCTTAGACAAATCAAGTCAATTGATTTCAACCCAACCAACTCTATTGGGAATTATTTATGATAATCGAGTTTTGTATTCAATTTCCTTTCCATTACGAACAATAATCCATGAATTATGGCTAATAGAAAGTCATCCCTTTCTTGTTGACTCGAGTTATAAACAACTTAGTTCGATTATGTATCTTTTTGTTGTTTAAAATTGTAAGAGTATATTGTACATTAATAATGTTTTATGTTCTTCTCCATATCATATTTGTTTGCTTTCCTTTTACATTTTCATCCTCTACTTTATATATCAAATGCATTATTCCATTTGTTTTCAAAGAAACTGCGTCATATTTCTGCAATTTAACTTGAAATCTTGAATTTATAATCGAAAACAGAACTCGCAGACTTTTCCTGTCTCATATCTACACAAATAACTGGCATCAGATTATTAAAATACGGTTCTCCAGTCTTGATATTCCAATGTTCGTTGTTGGTCTCCGCTACCCACTACTTGTACCTACATGTATGTACATATATTGCAGACATTACCTTTGTATCTGAATTGGCGAGCTGGTATTATGGGACGTCGGTGATTGCGCCCGAAGCTTCCGATGCCGCTATGCTGAGTAAGAGGCGTGTCGTCTATTCAAATGGTCCATTTCAGTCGGTCCTATCTTGCCTTCTGGGCTCTGCCGTGCATGTTCCAATGCATTCGAATAGGGAATAAGTTCTGTCTTTGTTTTGCTTTTAGCAAGGATTTAAAACTACGTTGTATGTTGAAGTTGGTCTTGTAAGCAGAAATAACTTCTTCTAAGTCAAATTATTTTATTACCTGTTTGTGTGTAGGTAAGCAGTGGTGTGACCGTCGGACTAACAAGTCATAGGTCTAACGTTCGAACCCAAATCTCGACACTCACCTCTGATTTCTTCGTTGAGGCTTCGGTGAAGGAAAAAAACGACGGCATGTATAAAAAAAAACTAAGACTCTGACAGGATAGGCACTAACGCACGAAAATGAATAAGACCAGTTTTTGTTATCATTTAGTTTGCAGTACCAAAATAAAAGTCACCTTGACATCAACAGTGATATCCGAAACATCGCTTTGTTCCTCTGTGTATTCCTTTTGCGAATCCCAAAACCAATTCCATATCAATAATATTCCCTTGCCTCAAAACACAAAATGAAAGCGCGGTTTCGTTTAAAACGTTGATAGATTACAGCATGGCTGTTGACGTCACGGGCGTCCAAATGAATAAATCTCTCGGCATGTAGCATCAGCGGCAGTGGGTGACAACTGGCCGTGTGCGTTTGGCACGAATGTTAGATGACCCAGCACGTCGATATGTTGTGAGTAATATAATAGCATGGCTGAATGGCTCGCTGGCTGTGTTTTAGTGGTCTCGCTAATCGTATTATGTTTGGCTGTTGGCTTTGATTTAGATTAATATGTGACAAAAACAGCGCAATCTTTGTTTGTGCAAACGCGGATAAATGGTGAATTTTAACGGAATAATGTTTGCTTGTTGTGGTAATGTTGTAGTATCTACCTAAATATTAGGTAGTTATACATCAAGTCAATGACTAGGTGCAATATTTTGATTTGTTTACAATAAACACACATTTGTTGACATTTAAAAAGAAGTGGGCAGCCTTAGGAACCTATACTCAAATGGCTTAGCATGATCCTCCGTTACGCCTAAAATACTGCAGCATTAATTTTGAAATAAATATATGGTAAAGTTGAGGATTAATGCTAAGTACTTTGTGTGACGAAAACACGATTCCATAAACTTTTCTCGATAGTAAAAAAAATGCAAAGTTACCTCCAAATCACCCGCTATAATAATAATAAATAAACCGCTGGTATTTAAAAAGTATTTCATATTAGATCATGAAACATTGCATACTAACTGAAGTAACTATAAAGCAGGTCTTATGTGTTTTATTTTTTTAGTCCAATCAATAGATTTTTTGTAAATCGCAAAAAAACAGTCATTTCGCACTATTCGGCCGCAGTGACTGACGTTACAACCACTTTGTAGTGCAAGCTGATTAGAACTTTATTCTAACGGTGTTTCAAACGAAGTTTGAAGCACCACAAATAGAGTTGCTAATTTTAGGGTGCAACTCCCGAGACGAGGGGTCTTGGGTTCGTTTATAACGTCGGGAAAAGTGTTATTGGGTTTTTCCATCAGGATTTTTTCAGTCGCAGCCACGGTGTCTGGATCTGTGCCAATAAACTTTAGGCGATAGGCTCGCCCCCTATTACATGGAACTTAAACATAACTAGCGATATGTGGGTGTATTATTAGGTACATCTCTTCCTAACCTTTTTAAGATTACAGGCGTTATGTTAGAAAAATGTAATAAGTTACTTCATTACGTAACTCATTCTATACCTATGTATATTACAGGTAACTTATTCTTGCGGTATCGATAACTTCCTAGGATACATGATTCTATTAACCTTAATGATAGCGTGTTTAATGAACTGTAAAAGAAGATAATCTTTTTCGTATGTTGCTAACGAAAAACATTTGCAATATGTATTATATTATTAAAAAAAACAAAGTCCTCCACCGCGTCTGTCTGTTTGCCCGTTCGCGATAAACTCAAAAACTACTGCACAGATTTTCATGGTGTTTTCACCAATGAATAGAGTGGTTTTCAAGGAAGGTTTTAGTATAGTAATTTGTCAAGGTTTTGTATACATTTGCTAAAATATAATGATATTTGTTGGAGGTGTCAGAAACAAATAAGTCGTCTGGGAGCTTTACTTTTGGTCGCGATAACCGACATCCACGCGGGCGAAGCCGCTGGCATCAGCTGCAGGTATTAATATGAAATAGGCAGTTCAGAATACTTATATAGAAGTAATACTTAACGCTAGTGAGTGGGTATACAAACAATTCATTTATTTTTTAGGTTTTCCTGTTACCTTAATATATATAATCATCATAATACAAATGGCACGTGGAACCTTATATAAAACAAGTAATGAGATTCTTAGAGCCTTACAGCGCGTTGATTTAGGAAACAATTTTAAACAAGAATAGATTGTTCTTCCGGGTCTGGCTGTTTTGTGTATGTGAGTTTAAATAACAACAACAACAGCCCATAACGTCCACTGCTGGACATAAGCCTCTCCCATGATGGGAGGAAATTGCCGTAATCTCCACGCTTGGCAGGCGGATTGGAGATCGCAGTGATGGAAAACTAACAGAAAACGCTGCTGCCCTTTCTCTGGTCTACGGAGGCGCAAGGTGCCTCAGACATTAGTCGCCTTATACGACACCCGTGAGTGTAGTGGGTTGGTTCTATTCTACTCTGCCGCATACCACACGGCTGAGTTTAAATAAAAATACCCTTAACGAAGCCGAAAGGTACTTGTTTTAAACGTCTTTGCGATCATTTTTTTGTTCTGGACCATACCTGGGAATCTTCTAGTTACGGAGATGTTGAGGGTTTAAGTTCCAACTTTTCCACAAGTTTTTAATTTTATAACGTAACTTTAAATACTTCCAAGACCCCGTCCTATTCAGTTCAATCCATTAGTACAACGTTTTGAGTGCGTTACATTGAGTCTTAACGAAAAAGTTTTTTTTTTTTCATATTGTTAACAATACAGTCCTGTCATGGTAATAGGCAAATCTATACTAATATTATAAAGAGGTAACATTTGTTTGTAAGTTTGTATGTAGGGGGTAATCTCCGGAAGTAATGAACCAATTTTAAAAATTGTTTTACAGGAAGCTACATTATTCGTGAGTGCTATAGGCTATATTTTATCCCCGTACTCCCACGGGAACGGGAACTACGCTGGTGAAACCGCGGGACGTCAGCTAGTTATATAATACATAATGAAATGGAACCTAACATACCTAACTGTCGAAATGTGGGTGTACTGTACACATCTGCACCCTCAGAGCATACATGCGTGATGATATAATTTGATGTGGTTGACGGCTTCGTGAAAGCTCCATTTACACCTTGTATAGTTACTTCCTACATAGGAGAGCAAATTCAAGCAACTTACTACCGTTGAATGTGTCATATAGCAGTTTCAGCGTCATATAGGTACCTTTCTAGCGAATTTCCTTTACGTTAACTACTGAAATATCTAGTACCTATTCATACGTACGATAAAAGCGCATGTGTAGTGTCCATTGCGGGCTGTGCCAAGGGACCGTTGCAAAAGCCGGGACCATAGGGGACGTCCATTGACTGCCTTTGAAGTATACCTCTGAATGCACGTCTGTTATTGACTGCTTCTGACGGTTGGTTAGTAATCCCCTGCGTGCTTCGTCGGAGACTAATGACGTTTCATCCGCAATTTAGTAGGAATAACTGACAATGGTGTCGATTAAGTTGTGCACAAACTAAACTTAATTTAGGCTATTGTTATCTTTTTCTCTCTACAAAACGAGAAAGAGACGGACGTAATTTAGAGCTGTCAAATTTAGTTGGAAGTAATATTTCCCTACAAAAGAAGAGTGCACGTAAAAACATGTCGCCTAAAAACACAGTGAAGCGCAAGGCATAAACTAGTTTGACATCTCTAACTTAGTTCATAGCTATAGCCGTCCTTTTCTCGCACTGCCTTTTAGTAAAAGATAGCAATAGCCTAAATTAAGTTTAGTTTGTGCACAACAGAATCGACACCATTACCTATAAATGATTAGCTTATACCCGCGGCTTCGCCCACGTGGAGTTCGTTTATTCTCCCATGGGATCATACTGCCGGGATAAAAACCACCCTATGTGTGTTAATCCAGGTTATAAACTATCTGTGTGTCTGTGTATCCAAATCCTGTCAGTAGTTTTTTTGTGAAAGAGTAACAAACATGCAGACAACCATAAATCCTCACAAACTTTCGCTTTTATAATAATACACTGGCCTGCAAAAATAGGTATCACACTTTTAAAATTGCAATAACTTTTTAAGTATACAAGAAATACTTTCGAAACAAAAAGGACTCGAAAAAGAGTTTAATTTTGTACATATAGCTGAGAGTTTGGAAAAAAATTGAATTTTAAAAGTGTGATACTTATTTTTGCAGGCCAGTGTAGTAGGATTAATATTACTGTTTCTATTAAATTATGGTTGTGGTCAGGAAATCGACACCTAACCATTGTATCTAAACATGATGCCTGGTACAGATAGATTAAACGTAACATGACATTAAAACAAAGCCTAATTATTGTATTAAATTTCATGTTGCGTTGCATAGATTTGGTCAGCTTATTAATATGTGACCCGTTCTGATAGAAGTTGACAAATTTAATACAAATAGGTATACCTAAATGTTAAAGATTTTTTTATTCGGCCCCTGAAATTCAGGAAAATGGAGATTATGACTGATTAGCGGATGTCACGCGGTTTCACCCGCGTAGTTCCCGTTCCCGTGGGAGTACGGGGATAAAATATAGCCTATGTTACTCAGGGTGAATGTAGCTTTCTAATGGTGAAAGAATTTTTGAAATCGGTGCAGTAGTTTTTGAGTTTATTAATTACAAACATATACACAAAAATACAAATATTTCCTCTTTATAATATTTGTGTAGATAAGTACAGCGTGACCATACCATACATACATAAATTTACGCCTTTTTACCATGAGGGAGGCAGAAGCTTCTCGTCACATGGTATATCCACGTGACGAAGAAGTTTCAGCGATGAAATCAAATTAATCTTAGAAGCTGTTATAACGTTATTCAACAAAACATTGTTCAAATAATTATGAAACAGAACCTATTAACATTCCCGAGTTATTACAGAAAATACTCGTGAATAAATAATTAATTTACGCTTCTATGAAATACGGTGTTTTAATTAATGAAATGGTGTTTTCAAACGGTGCGACGATAAATCGCGCGATTTGTCGCATTCCTTGCGTTCCGTTTCGGAGCGCGAAGTTATAGGTATGAATTTTAATGTTTTGGTAAATATTGAATTATATTATTCACTTTACTTTCGCATTCTGGCTTCAGTTCTATATTTAATTGCTTATGAAACAGTCTCAAAGAAAAACAATAATGCTTAACTTTTTTTTGTTTTTAGGGTTCCCTACCCAAAGGGGTAAAAACGGGATATTACTAAGACTTCCCTGTCCGTCTGTCTGTCACCAGGCTGTATCTCATGAACCGTGATAGCTAGACAATTGAAATTTTCAAAGATGATGTATTTATGTTGCTGCTGTAACAACACATACTAAAAACTGATCCCCCCGGAGCACCCTTAAATATTTATTTTATTCTCCAATACAAAAAACGTATATTTTATTGCCGGTTTTTGCCCGATATTAATAACGGCAACAGGTAGACGCTTGAAATATTCACAGAATATTTAGTTGTTTATTCACTTTAAAAATAAATAATTAAATCTACATAAAATAAATATTTAATCGGGGCCGGTACAACAAACGTGATTTTATTGCAGTTTTGTCTAATGTTGTATAGATAATGGTACGGAACCTTTTGTGCGCAAGTCTGACTCGCACTTGGCCGGTTTTTTTTTTCTTTTTCTTTTGCTTCTTCGTTGGTCTATTTGCTCAAGCGTTACTGCTAAACGTGGGTTCTTGACTGGGTACGATTGCCAAGTGGGGAAAACTGTTATAGGGTTTTTCTTTCAGGAATTTCTTAGTAGCAGCCACGGAGTCTAGATTTGTGTCTGGTTGATAGATAGCAATATACTTGTTAAATATAGGTTTACTATTTGGTACACCCCTGCCAACCCTTCGGGAATTTCAGGCGTGTGTGTTATGTTATGCTTATTTTAGGGTTCCGTTGCCATGATGGCTTTCGCCATTCTCACCATTATAGAGTTATAATTTACAATTTTGTTTACTTAGTTAGAATTAGTAGGTACCGACATGAAAATTCATCATCATCATTGCATTTCAGCCGAAAGACGTCCCCTGCTGGACATTAAAAAAATAAATGAAAATTATTACGTTTTTATTTGTGGTGGTTATAACGAGGTTCACAGAGTTTTGACCCTACCCCCTGAACGAGAACTTGTATCTCATATCAAATCATAATATACAGAGTGTAAAAGACCTCATCACGAAGCCGTCAACCAAGCATTCTGTACGTCAAACTAAGTACCTTTACGCAAAAATTATAGCTGGGAAACGACTTTCCTAACCTTCCTTCCTTAAACGGTTTTCCTGGGGATTACGCTTGATTCAAGGCTACAATGGGGTTCTCATTTAACATCTCTGGCGGGGCGGCTAAGTTCGGCAGCATATATGCTATTAGAAAAATCCGTCAATTTACTGATGTAGATACTGCTAGATTGGTCTATTTTAGTTACTTTCATAGTATAATGTCTTATGGCATTCTGTTATGGGGACGGGCTGCTGACATTGAGTCTATATTTATTCTGCAAAAAAGAGCCATCAGAGCCATATACAATCTTCGTAGGCGCGATTCTCTGAGGGAACTGTTTAAGGAAATAAACATCATGACTGTACATTGTCAATACATCTACGAAAACATAATGTACGTAAGAAAAAATCTACATCTTTTTGGTAAAAGAGGTGACAGACACAATTACAGTACTAGAAATAGGGACCAATTAGTTCAGCCAGGCTTCAGACTGGCTAAAGTAGACTCATCTTTCATGGGGTACTGTTTGAGATGCTATAATAAAATTCCACAAAGCATTCTTGAACTGAATGAAACAAAATTTAAAACATGTATTAAACGCACACTTTGTAAGCGAGCATATTACAAATTGGACGATTATATCGCTGATAAAAATGCTTGGCTCAATGCCGGTCCTGCTCCACAAGGACAGGGGCGCATTAATGGATAGCACTAATTGTATTGTTGGAGCTGCTGAAGATTGTACAACTATCTTTGTATTGTATAAATTCAATATCTTTATTATTATATAGCCGCATATCGCATATTGTGTGAGTGCTATGTACTAGAATGCTATCAGTCGCTGGAAACCTACGTTTTTCCTTGACTTGAATGTGCCGTGGCGGTTAGGAGATATGTCATGCTCACTCAAATGTCTCGCTGATGGTGACGCGTGTGTCGGATCATTTAGTTCCCTTCAAAATGGTTGAGTTGAATGGTGCTGATACATGCGTCATGTTCGTGAACGAGCGCTGTCAGTTGGGACTGGTCGGCTCTTGGCTGCCACGGCTTATTTGAATTTAATAATTTTATTTTTGAATTGTTTTTGTTTTGTTTTTACTATGGACACCTTTAACGTGCACATCTTGCTACATTGTTCTCACATAATGTACCATCTCAACATGAATGATGTAACCAAGATTTTGTAAAAATATTCTGATTTAAAAGAGTGTCCATGGAGTTTCTTGCCCATTCTTCTCCATAGAGATCTACGCTAGGGAATGGGCAACTACAGTACTTTCACAGTTTTTATGTCTTGTGACTGGGACTGTAGCTACATTTAATTTTCATATTTGTTTCGACAATTCAAAAGTGCCTGTAACTAGCCTACTTGAAATAAATGCTTTGATTTTGATTTTGATTTTGACTTTTTTTTGGGGTAAAAAATCATGTTTTGCGGTAGAACTCAATGTAACGCACTCAAAACATTGTGCTGATCGATGGATTGAATAGTACGGGGGTCGTGGAGGTGTTTGAAGTAAACATCTTACATTAAAAACTTGTATTTAAAAAAAAACTTGTCTAAAAGTTTTGACTTTGACTTTGACTTTGGATTTCTTTGAACTAGAAGGTTCTCATCTCGGCGTTCATTTTTTTGTTCCAAACCATACCTATATATATATTCTTTGATAAGACTGGTTGTCAGCCTTTTTGGGTCTCCCAAAACCAACCGGTGAGATCCCATTCATAAAAATGTCTATAAAATAATAACCAAATGATTTTTAATTTACTCATTTCTTTGAACAACTTAAGGATCAATTTCATTTCCTTTCTCAACGTGTAGCATATAAATACTGTTCAGTAGATGCTCGTTCGTTTCACATGAAAAGCTACAGCGACTTCTCTGTAGATTTTACACTAACTTAGTTGGGTTTCTTTTACTTTTTAGTTTGTTTTAACTTCTCTTTGAACTATAGGAATCGCTTCCTCCTTCTAAGTTTCCTTTAGATTTAGATGGTAACGGATATTTTATTTAGGTGCTGCTGGACGAAAATAGCTCTATAGGATTTATTTAAGGAGTCCCTTTTTTTTCCTTTGCTTTTATTTGTAGGCTTTCCAGTCAGTAGGTACAAGAAGTGATTTTTTTCAGGTTTTTAGTTTTTATGACGTTTACGTACGTTTCACTTTATTTTTATATTAATGAATTGCTCTGAGTAAAATCAGTGTTGTAATATCGTATAAAACATGAATAAATTAAACAAGCTGTCAGCGACTTATTCGTGGACATCAAATTGATTAAATAGACTATTTATATTATCATCTACGAACAGGTCAATGAAGATGCGTATTATTGTCGTAATAGTAACCCTCAAATAAATCCGGTAATTCATTGAACAGATGAACTCCTTAAAAAAATATGGTATTTTTACCGTAATTAGTGCACGCTGATGACTTCAAGTTTGTTTTTATATCTATTTCAGTATTTCTATTTCAGTTTATGTAAACTCATGTTTGACAAATAAATTATCTTTCTTTCTTTCTTTCTCAGGTTATGTGACATTGTTTTTTTCTTTAGTTGTATGTTAGTTTGTATTGAGTTTGAAGTTATGTTTTTAATAAGAATTCAGGTGTAGTAAATGTATAAATGTCTAATATTTAATAATTTAGTGTTTTCGTATATGGTCTTTGTTGGAGTAAGATAACTACAATAGAACATAATTGTAATTATTTTATTTTGAATTCTTTGAAGTAAATTTAAATTAGTTACTACTGCGGAACCTCATATCTCAATCAAATATTCTAAATAAACCAAAGTGTGCACTTTATTTGGAATACAGTTTGCTACTTTCCGTACTGCTCCCAGTAACGATGTTAATTTACTTCTGAGATGGTCGATGTGTTTTCTATCTTTTTACCCACGTACTGGCGATATGTAGACCTCTTCTTATCCCTTCGATGATTAGAGGCGTGATGTTGTTAACGTTAGTGAAAAAGACTTCCATCCAATCATTGTAAGTCGGTTGTCCAATATCCTAGCACGCTTGTCATCACTTAGCCACCCACGGGAGCGAGTGCCTAACTACGTCCGTCATGCTCCATCAATTACTTAAAGGCCTACACTTTTCTGAGTAGTTGTGTTAGGCTAAAGATACTCCATTAGTTTGTTCGACAGACGTGCTAGTAGTACTTTTAGTAGGTATACTGAGTTCACGTTTTTGTTTCCAAACATCATCTCATTCTCCTACCCTCATCACAATTTATTAATAGTAATAGCAGTGATAGTCTAGTGGTGTGACCGTCGACCTGCCAAGACATTGCTCTCGAGTTCAAACCCAAGACACGCACATCTGATGTTTCGGATTCATGTGCGTACACACACACACATCGTGGGGTAACCAGCATGCCTTTTTTTTTTTTTTTTTTTCGGATGGGAAATCATCAAATGATTCCTCCCGCTCTGGGCGGAGCAGGAGGGAGTGTCAGACTTTTACTGACTAAAACCCATCCATGTTCCTTCATCGCCCTTTGTGGTCCGGGGCCACGGTATCTCTTTCGAGCAGTTCTCGACGGCCTGTAAAGCCAAGTCAGAGGCACATGGGCAGTTTGAAAACAGACAGCACAGGATAAAGAAATATCCCAATTTATTTGTCCTCTTCATCCATACATCTCTATTATTTGTCATCCCAGCTGTCACCTCCTTACCAGCCATATCATCCTTCACACGACCCATCCATCGAATCCAGACTTAAAACTTTCCTTATTTAAGTCTCAACTTCTAAAGTGTAGTTTGCGCTACACCTTTTTTATGACGCACATACAATTACTGCGGTCATTCTAAAATTGAACTGACAAAAAGTTTATATTCATTCAAGTGAAAACAACATCAACTGGATACAAGGATTTTGTCTTTTAATTTGTGAGCTCGTGCGTACCGGGCCTACCTTATGTGTCGAATATTAGTTTCATGGAGTCCTTTGGGCATACACGACGTTACAGAGACTGGATGTGGCAGCCGTCTCGAACAGGATTAATGGTTTCGTGTCTAATTCGGCAAAAATGTCATAGCTTGGCTAGCTGGCTAGCTGGCTTGCCAAAAGCCACGACAAAGATTTCTCTTAATCCTCTAACAAACATTCTAGTTTAGGAGTTCCGGATTAATAAAGATTAGTTAAATGTCTGTATATCCGTGGAAACATCGGAGCAATAGTCCGGAGCCGGAAGCGTCCTATTAGGTCAAGTCACGATTCTCTAGTAAATTAGTTAGTCGTTAATTGCGCGCTGTTTATATTGTTAGCCGAGTAAACAGTGATGGTGTCATAATAAACATGTTACAATGGGCTTTTAGTTTAGGCGTTTATTGTGGGTGTCGTAATGGTAAGGGTATAAATCCACGCCATTTTGTGTGAATGAATGAATGGTTAACAATTCAGAACCACTTGCATGCATCGCTCCCATAACACTTCTGAAATTATAAAACTACAAGCAGAGCACTCGATGACTATGGGATTTCTAATCGGCAACATTATGTCGAACTGTCATTTAAAGGGGTTGGAGTATTTTTGTATGAAACCTGCCTAACTTCCGCCATTTCATTTTATTTTCAAACACAACAAACAAACAAAACAATTTACAAAACAAACTGCAAAAATCCCGTGAAGTGACGGCAATCATCTTTCAGACGGCACTATCGCGCTTTCAACAATTGCACAAATTGAAAGCACCCTAAGCGGCTAAACAAACTTGACCCACCCTGTAGCGTCTGCGATTACAAGCTAATTGGAATAAGTCTGTCTATTTAATGGCGGAGTGCTGCGACAAAATATTATTTTGTTTGCACTGTTAATAGCGAAGCTTTAGTATAAACTTGCGAGCTTTGTTCAGTTTATATTACGTGTGTTCAAATAACATTGCCTACGGATTTTGGCGTTGTCTGGCAACATTTGTTTCAAATTTGGATTTACTCTTGAGTATATTTAATGTTATTTTTAAACTAAGTAACCTACTGACACATATATTATTAGAAATTAAATAAGTAGTGTGAATGGGTGACCGTCCATTACCTACATACCGAGTTTCCTCCGTGTCTCGGAGAGCACGTTAAGCCGTTGGTCCAGGCTGTCATTTGTAATTCTTTGCAGTCGTAACAAGTAGTCAGTGCACTTAAAGTACATACGGAATAATATCCGTGAAAAGAAAATCATGGATATTATCCCGTAAGTACTTTAAGTGTAGTGAAAAACCGTGATTGTCTAAAACAGGTCAGTGGCCCGATAGTCTGACAACCAGTATCAAGGGGTATCGTATTAGGTCAGATAGGCAGTCGCTCCATGTAAAATACAGATATTCACCTGCATCCGGTTAGACTGGAAGCCGACCCCAACATAGTTGGGAAAAGGCTACGCAGATGATGAGTAGTGTAAGATTCCTTAACATAAACCGCCCACAATGTTCCCACTACTGGGACACAGGCCTTTTCTTTATGAGAGGGAATAAGATACAATAATAACATTCAATGAAAATGATTAACATCGATCACCTTTGAGTGCCTAATTGGAACCTCAAATAAATGGTACGACAGTTAACGCACTAATTGACACACATTGTTAAGCAAATATTAAATCAGTATTGTATTACCAGATTATGTACGTATGTTCAAACTCTGAAGGTAATTCCAGCAGTTTTAATACAAAATTAATGATCCATTATCCGTATAAATCGATTGTTAAAACTCAAGTTACAATTAATCGTTAAATACCTATCGGTAATTATAATTATGAATATAATTTTCGATGCTACGAGATAAATAACTTGCTGTAGCTTCTGATGTAATTAAGCATAATTAACTTTTAATCGTCTGATAAGGTTTTGGATGAAATATTATAATAATAAAATGAAATGGAGGTTCACGTATTTTGCAATAAAATGCTGAAATGCTTTCCCTTTATAATGGGAAAAATTCAAAAGCGTCAAGCATCAATGTGTTCAATTGTATCCATTAACCTTAATTTGGGATCGGTAATCTTGTTTTTAAATTATTAATTATAACGGTGTTATGAAATCATTATGTGGAAGGAGGGAAGGGAGGCCTTTGCCTTGCAAAGTGTGTGGGACAATATAGGCTTATAATAATATAATAATAATGAAATCATTCACGATTCGGTGTAGTCAAAACTATATTCAAGTATTATGACATTAAACTTATCAGATAACATCTAAAGAACTTAGTGCAAATATAACAAAATCTTAATACCATTTAACACGCCCTAAGTACAGTTCCCGGCACGTAAGTTGGCAAGGTTTTGGCGTAGTGGGGGCAAGTTTGCGCATCGTGCACTTAGTGGAACAAAAAACTGGTCACTTTTATTGATTGTCATTATGCGGTTATTGCCATCATTTATTTTTAATCATGTAGTTAAACAAAGCAGAGGAATTCGTGACATTTAATAAGTGTTATAAATAAAATATAATATGCATTTTTTTATAATTAAGAAAAAAAAAGTATCATTATTAAAAATTATAGGTTCTCGTCGTCACTATCGGTTAATAATACTGTTACCCCTGGCATCAAATTAGAACTACCACTTGAGCTGGCATATTATGTAATAAACATAACAAAAACTAAATTTAAAACAATAACAACAACTCGTAATAAAAACTAAATTTAAAACAATAACAATAACTCGTAACAAAAACTTAATTTAAAACTAAAACTGAACTCGTAACTAAAAGTCAACAAAAACAAAGAGCACAACTTTCGTGGCCGCATGTGTAATCGGGAGCGAACGGAATGTAGACGCGGTGCGGGAGGCAGGGGTCGACTGACGCACCAATCGCGCGCTTGGATCGGCGCTACGTCATACCCCGCGTCCCGCTTAACCACCAAAGAGACCTAAAAAACGACTTCTGCGCATCTAACGACTCTTGCCAAGTTACGTGCCGGGGACTGTACATTGTTTGCCGGTTTAAGGATTCCTCAATTAGGAACTCAATGGCTCTCATGACGAGGACTTAGACCGTAGCATATTATCATTCGTGGCTCGATTAGGAGAACATATAAATAAGAGGCCTGCGTAATCTTGGGAATTCCTCACTATTTTACTAATGTTACCGACGATATGAAATTATATTTAGGCATACCAGTTTTCTGCTGCCGTCTATAAATGGATTGAAGAGTCCAAACGAATTGGTAAGATTGTTCTTGCTACTGAAAAATGTCCTTTATGTTCTTCCATTACAGTAAATGCCTGATTTTATATTCACAAAGCATATAAAAATAAACTCAGTTCCACTCACAGCATGTAAGTGTGAATAAAACATATTGGCTGTATCAAAACATTCTCCATTAAAATATTCATGGGAAAAGGAGCTGATCTGATAAAAAATGCGAGGTTATTTCATTACATGTCTCAAATGAATGCGGGTGTGGACCCATGTTACGTATCAGTTACCAAATACCCTTTGTCCGTTAGGAGATCACAACATAATTACTTGCGTCAAAATTCTACAGGGTTGGATTTTCACACCATATTTTTTTATTTGTTTTAAAATGTCAGACGCCTGAAGGGGAAATGTTGAAGAGAGAGAAAAAAATGGAGTACCTAATTAAGGACAGGACTGTTTTGTTTATTCAGTTTCATGTTTTCTATCGCAAATCTAGTTGGTCCTGTGTATTTTAAGGTTACACTCAGACAATACTTAAAATGTCACTTACGGGATATCTTTCGTGATTATTGATTATTTTGAGCTCCCGATATTTCGAAGCTGTTGCAAGCGCCATGATCGCGGGTTAACTGGAGAATGCGGGTGGATGGAAAAAATTGTTAGGAGCAGACAAATCTGTCTACCCATTTTCTTTGTCTTTTGCTACGCGCACTACTGGAACTCGACACTAAGTCACGGCAAAACACACTCACAGTATCACTAGGTTTTGTGCAGTCCTTATTATGTTGCTGGCTGCTACTTTTGAGCATACTCAATACTTGACAATTTGAAGCCATCATCTCGATTGAAATTTTTGTGCCAAAAAAAAATCAATAATCACGGAAGATATCCCGTAAGTGACATTTTAAGTATAGTTATGAACCGTGAAAGCTTAAAACAGTGTTTACACTCAGACATCTTGAGTGGTACTTGAGATTGCACGTCAAGCGCTGTCACATAGCTTTACAGTCAACTTGGCGTGTTAGTTAACGAGATGGGATTAAGGAGTTCCTGAATACATAGTGAAACTGTTACTACTGGTTGAACTCGACCATCCGAGTTTGCAATGCTGTAATCAACTACGTGTGTGGTTTAACAGAAGATAAGGCTGCAGCGTTTCCACCAGAGATAAGCGAGGATGCATAGAGTGTGTGTGGAACTAACCAATCACATAGCTCAAGCGGTGAAAAAGAAGCGATATTATTGGTTAGTTGCAACTTTACTTATATATTGCAACTTATGTATTTTTATTTTCTCAAGAGTAGTATGTATAAGCTAAATATAAACACAGAAAAATGTACTTACATTGCTTAATTACCCTTTTTTTATTTTCGGATGGGAATTCATCAAATGACTCCTCCTGCTCCGCCCAGAGTGTCAGACTTTTACTGACTAAAACCCATCCATGTTCCTTCATCGCCCTTTGTGTTCCGGAGCCACGGTATCTCTTTCGAACTGTCCCGCAACCCCGGCAGGCATCGGTCCTTACGGACCCCTTCCTTTTTGCTGACTCTCTTTGAGGCGCGCGTGGAACACGAACGCGCCGTCGACACGGCCTGTCGTCATGAGACGGACGGACGGCGAGCTAGCCCATAGCCCACCGTCCACGGGCCCGCAAATGCATATTTACCCTTAGGGTCACAGTACACTATAATATCAACTGATGTTAGTATAAGTGTACGACAATGATGTTGAAAGAGCGAAGACTTCTAATACAGGCATTGTTTGCCTAAATGGGGGCTCAAACACATTAACATATAATGTAATATCTAATTGACACAATAAACTATTTTGTAATTTGTAGTTTCACAAGCAAACGCAACCTAAAAGCTAGGAAAGCTGACGAGAAACTACAAATGTACGAGTATGTCTAGTTTCATTACTAATTCAATTAGTTTTGTCTTGTCTTTTTTGTCGAATAAGGACACATAAGTTTGTTTTTTTTTTCTGCGTAAACTAATTAAGAAGTATTACGGTTGTTGCCGGCTTGTAATATAAACTTATCATGTTCCTGTAGTCCAAGAAATGTCCTTATTACCGGCCCACAAACAAGTTCTCGCTAAACACAAACAGGAGCGTGGTTAATTAATATTAACTAATGCAGTGGATTTACTTCTCCCGTGACAACATGAGTTGACCGTAAGTCTGAAACGGAATATCAAAGTCGTTATAAAGCTGATGTGTTTGGCGATATGAAAGGACACAAGCACGCATCGCACGTTGCGGATTCCATTTAATATAAATTATTTATAAGTTTCCATATTTTTGCCGGGAAAAGAAGCAATTTTACGCATGTGTTCCAAATTTCAGTGAAACAGGTCCTGTGTTTACTGAATTATGCTGTAGACAACAGACGGACGGACATGGACATTGGACAATGTGAACCGTTACGTTATTAATGTTGACCGGACCCTGTTATTATTTTTATCAGTGTCTTTTCGGCTTCTGGACTGTGTTTTACCTTTTTTAATTTTGTCGTAGGAGAATATAAATTATTCTCAGTCACGTTTTTGTGTATTTATTGTTAGATTGGTTGTTTATACGGCCAATTTCAGAGCCTCCCTATATTTTTTTGTAACTGCTTCAAGTTCTTAACTGCTACAAGTAACTGCGCAACATTGCTGAATAGAATTCTAAACAGCTGAATTCTTAATTGAAACTTAAACTACTTAGTTTATTTAAGCATTTTCAACTTAAACGTCTTTTATTGTTCTTTGGAATATTCAAACTTATTAGCTTTTCTAGTTCGTATTGTTTTCAATTTACATAATTTTGCTAGTGTTTGGTGACGCGAAGCCATTTGAGTTTGGACCCTAGTTCTACGAGTGGAGAGTCGTTAAAAGTCGGTCCATGAAATCGACCAATTACGACCGATCGTCGACAGATTTATGGTCTTACCAGCGAATATTGCCAGTGCCAGGCAACAGACGCCGGACAAAATCCTTTTGCAGGTTTATCGCGTGTAAAATCGACCCTCGCCGATGGTTTGCTTGCGGATTAAGTGAGGTTAAGCAGCCGAGTTCTGTGTTTAAGACCAAGCCCACGCGTAAAGAAAGCAGAAAATATTTTTTCTTGACTTTCATGGTACAAGTCATTCGAGATTTCATGTTCCGTTTTATTATTCAGTTCGATTTGTGTGCGTCAACACACTAAACACGGTCCTTTTTATCGTAGAGAGTTATTATTCTTCAAGATTTACTGCAAACAAGAACGCCTTTTTGGGCTTGAATTCGGTAACTCGAAAAATACATACATAATATCACGCATGCAGTCCCCGGAGGGTTGGGCAGAGGTGAAACCTAATAGTACACCCACAGTCCCATATAATAGAGGTCGAGCCTATTGCCATCAACCGGGCAATAATCTAGACTCCGTGACTGCTATACTGAGAAATTCCTGTTTAAAAAACCCAATAACACTATGCACGACCCGGGAATTGTCTCAAGGACTTCACGCTCAACAGTCACACTTGCAATCACTGACCAACGAAAAAAACATATTTTATCTCCAACAGGTACTATCGGGGTCTTTTCCGCCTGACCATTTTACATTTTTTTCGCTTAAATCATGCGGAGGCGCCGAATCACGCCCCCTTAAAGTTTGGGCCTATTAGGAAAGCGTCAACTTTTGCGCGCAAAATAACAATAACTCTCGTTTGGCGTGCGTCGTCAATGCGCTCGGCCGATTCGATCGATTCATTCATTTTTTCTACACAAAGTCAACGGGGCGGGGCTAGAGAGCGTTATTATGTTGCGAGTGCAAGCAAAAATGAGCTTAGTGATGGTCAGGCAGGAGTGACCTCGATAGTACATTATTGCACTGTTTTAGACTTTCACGGGTTTTCACTACACTTAAAGTACTTACGGGATAATATCCGTGGTTTTCTTTATATACAGGGTGGAATTTTGTAATGCCACCTGGAGGGAAAGTACTCTTAATACTGCAGATAGAAAATTTTACTCAAAGGAAACATTCCTTTATTTTTAAAAAGAAATTAATCTGCATTCAAAGATTTTGAAAATTCGCGTGCCACACTCGGGAATCGAACCGGCTAAATTGAAAAAAAAATAACACCCTGTACTTTTATGGCACCAATCGATAGGGTCAATCATAAAGATCAAATCCCTCTAACAAACATGATAAATTGAATGAAAGGAAAACCATGAAATCTTAACTTATAAATTCAATGGGACAACATAAAGCACTTTTACTCAAAGGTCCGATCCAATTACTTATGTTAGAACCTAATAAACAATTATCTTTTGACTACATTTATTGATTAAAATGAGAAGAACTATTTAGATAGGAAGATAACAATTTGCACAAACAAACACTTGCAAATTGAAATCTTTTTTCTTCAATTGTAAAGGTCCATCCTTTGAATAAAATTGCTTTATCGTAATAAATTTAACCCATTGAATTTATAACTTTAGATTTCATGGTTTATTTATAATGTTTGTTAGAGAGATTTAATCCTTATGATTGACCCTATCGATTGGTGGCATAAAAGTACAGGATGTATTTTTTTGGAATTTAGCCGGTTCGATTCCCGAGTGTGGCACGCGAATTTTCAAAATCTTTGAATGCAGATTAATTTCTTTTTAAAAATAAAGGAATGTTTCCTTTGAGTAAAATTTTATATCTGCAGTATTAAGAGTACTTTCCCTCCAGGTGGCATTACAAAATTCCACCCTGTATATCGGGAGCTCATACATAAAGAAAACCACGGATATTTTCCCGTAAGTACTATAAGTGTAGGTATATTATTTTCCAATAAATCATAGCAACACATTTTACGATACTGATCATACTATCGTTCTTGTCCTTACATTATTTTGTTAAAGGATTACATTATGTTACAGAGAAATTGCTTAGCTGTTTTTCATTGACGCCTTTATCCCCAATGTTGACTCGATCATAGTCATAAAGAGGGAATGTATACATCAGTAAGTTGTTTTGTGTCGACGAACGGATGGGAACGGGCATCGTGGTTGCTGTGTTGTCTTGATAAGAAAACGTTATGGGTATAGCTGACGGCTCTCCCCGGGGCCTTCATACGTAACAACATGGCTACTGTTTTTCCCTCGAGCCACTTTTAATCTGCTTTCTAGTTTATTGCGACACAAAATTCTTAATTTTGAGTTGTATACGAGAAATATTGACTCATGCGATGTATCACTTTGATCACATATGAATTAAGATGTGTGTATCAAGCACAAGACTTCGAAAGTGACATAAATAGACATAGTGGGTGTGTCTACCTAAGTCACAAAATAAATTGAGTAAAATTTTACATCATCTGTGCGTCGACACTTAGCAGTAACAAATACAATTATAATTCTCGTTTAAGAAATAACTCTGTTGCCCGCGACTTCATTCGCATGAAAATTTTGATGAGTAAGTGTGAGAAAAATGTATCCTATGTGCTATTCCAGACTATAATCTATCTCTGTGCTAAATTTCATCCGGATCCGTTCTGCTGTTCTGGCATGATTGAGTAACAAATATCCATCCATCCATCCAAACTTTCGTATATATAATAATATTAGTATAAACACTGTTTTAAACTTTCACAGTGTAGAACTAAACTTGTCTCCAAACAATTTATTTTCCATCCACCCGCAATCTCCAGTCAACCCGCGATCATGGCGCTTGCAACAGCGTCGAAATATCGGGAACTCAAAATAAATAACAATTACGGAAGATATCCCGTAAGTGACAATATAAGTTTAATATTAGTATAGATAACCGCAGAGCAGTCTTTCGAAATCTTGTGAGTTGTGTACAATAATTCCACCAAGAAGTGGTCCTTGGAGGAATTATTGTTTACGATAAATTCCGATAAATTCTATAACATACTAGAAATATTATAGAAGTAAAGTTCTACCTCCCGCTCTAGAGATTTCCCGCTGAGGTAGAAGACATAAATCAGTCAGAATAATGCGACTGCGTTTTGGTTTGGTCCGGCAAAGTCCATTTCTGGAAATTACATGGAAAAAAGAACAGCCTCTACGTTCATTTTTTCCTAGTAATGTTGTTAGTAACTTTAGTTTCGTATTGCACTAGGCAAAGGTTTTAACAAAGGACTTTGGAGCTAAGTAAGTGGATATCTGCGTCCGGCTCCGGAGTCGACACCTTTTACGAGATTGGCCGAAGGAAGCACCGGGGAAGCGTAAACAAGAATATATGGTTTAGATCGAGAAAATATCTGCTGCTGTACTATAATCTCAGTGCGGCGATGCTTATGTAACTATTCAGTCAAATGCTCCAACATTACATTCCAGAAATATTTCACGCTAGTTTATAAAAAAAACCGGCCAAGTGCGAGTCGGACTCGCACACGAAGGGTTCCGTACCATTGACTATATTTAGTATTTGTTGTTATAGCGGCAACAGAAATACATCATCTGTGAAAATTTCAACTGTCTAGCTGTCACGGTTCATGAGATACAGCCTGGTGACAGACAGACGGACAGACGGACAGACAGCGAAGTCTTAGTAATAGGGTTCCGTTTTTACCCTTTGGGTACGGAACCCTAAAAACCGGCCAAGTGCGAGTTGAACTCGCGTGGAGAGGTTTCTGTACAATGCCAAAATCAATTTTTCCGTTATAATATGTTCATATTATATAGTTTTTACCACTTTTTGAATTGATGGAATTCTTATAGGTTTTCCTGTAATCTATAAGCAATGAACTATATTTTGTATTTTTTTCAAAATTTTTGGCTCAGTAGTTTCGCAGAGCAGGGGGTCATTTTTCGTCTTCTTTCATGAATAAAATCAAAACTGTTATGTTTCCTAAATATATTTGAGATCCTCATAACGAGCTCTTTCATTTGATATATGACGCATTAAGGTTTGCAAACCTTTTTTTTATGTTTCCTAATTTGTATGAACCTTATTAAAAAAAAATACGTATATTTACTTTGCACATCTGTGTTTGGGTCCATAGGATTACACCATCCTACCAAATTTCACCTGAGACGCACGAGTGATCCTGTAAGGGTTACGTTTTTTTTTTTTAATTTTTAGTACGGAACCCTAAAAAATAGTCCAGCCAATCCAACAAAAAAAAATTGGTTGCCTGTAAAGTCGGTATACGGGCGAAAGTTTTACGTGACAACGACTTTGAGTGGTAAAATAATTTTAATGTGAATATTCAACACACTCTCTCGCTCTTAGGCGGGCTAACCATGCCCGAGTGGAAGGGACGCGTGCCTCTCACTCGCTCTCATTGTGAGCGCATAACGTGAGCGGAGCGTAACGCAGTTTCTTGAAGTGTCACCCGGCAAACCAATTTATAAGACGTTGTCACGTCAAAATCGGGGCAGTCTTTGGGGACTGCCGATAGAAGTGAAAACAAAAGTACACAGGTCCCGCCCTAGTCGTAGCACTGCTACGGTTTGTGCCCTGCGCACGTCTATGTCGTGCTACGCCGTAGCGGATCAGCTAAGAGTGCTACGAAGCATGATGTGAGTGGAAGTGACGATCGATTAATGTTTTTCCTTCACCCAAAAAGTGCTCAACGTACCTATAGAAGTTTTCACTTCAAACATCTCAGGTTATTTTATTGAAAGTTTTTGAATTGATTTGGTAAAAGACATCACAATCATTCTTATGCCCTTATCCCAATTTATTTACAATCGGCGCAGCATGTCTTCTTCCTCCATACTTCTGTATTACTTGTCATCTAATCAGACACCACCTTTATTGCCATATCATGCTTCACACAATCCATCCATGATTTGGTAAAACACATCGTGACAGCAAGCTTAAATTTCCTACCAGAATTAAGTAATTCTCTAAAACACTCAACACTTAAAACAACGACAAGATAAAACGTAAAGAAGAAAAAAAAAGATCTTAAACACGTGATCGATCAAGTCGGCTTAACTGTCGCCATTCGACAGGAACGCTCTCATTCCCACCGACATTTATTCCTAGCACTTTTACAGTATTTTTACATCAATTACGGACTAAAGTTAGTCTCATCTAACTTTGAGTCTGTCTAGCTGATAGTCTGAAACTAATTTGAAGTTGTCACGGGTGTGTAATAGTTGCAGTGCTGTGCAAATGTCGGTGTTTAGTACGTGCGCATTGTCAACCTTGCCACGTTTCCAATTATAATTTGTGATGGTGTTGACTGTTCGTAGTTTACGTTACCTGAGTTATTTAGGTGCCTGAAGTTTATTGTGGAAATAATTATACTTGTAGGGCCACCTTTGCGGAATTCCTTTGACTTTGTGTCTGTTTTGAATAAAATCTCTGCCTTTTGCAATAGGCATGACGACAGTATCAAAAAATTGCAAATCTATTTAGTCCGAGAGTATTGGAAAATAATGGACACATAATTTTTGTTTTTGTAAATCAATCAATGAATCAAGAAAAAAAAACAAAGATAAAACACATCAAAACTCGGAAGTGGTGGCTCGTGACGTCAAAACTAGCTAAAAATTATAGCAAGGCGTGACGTATTGAGAATTTTAAAAGCGTGATATCTTCGTCAATTTTGGTTTACATAACAAAAGAAAAAATATTTATGTGTCCAATATTTTTTGGAAATTTATCTGACGGACTACTTAATTAGATTTTTTTTGTCGTCTCGCCTATTTAAAAGTGTGAGACATTCTAAAATGTTTTTCTGGATATGACTTGTGTTGAAATTATCGGTCCTTTCGCATGCCGTCCTTGGTCTGTCTGAGCTGGCGCCCGTCGTTAGCCAGGCCTGAACTAATCAGAATCTAGATGGGTGCATATAAGGTTGAAGTTGTATAAAGAGATTTAGCCGTGTGGTATCCGGCAGAGTAGAATAGAACCAACCCATTACACTCACGGGTGTCGTATAAGGCGACTAATGTCTGAGGCAGAACACCTTGCGCCTCCGTAGACCAGAGAATGGGCAGCAGCGTTTTCTGTTAGTCTTTCATCACTGCGATCTCCAATCCGCCTGCCAAGCGTGGAGATTACGGCAAATTCCTCCCATCATGGGAGAGGCTTATGTCCAGCAGTGGACGTTATGGGCTGTTGTAGTAGTAATAGTAGTAGTAAAGAGATTTCTTGCGTTTTTCTTGCTATATAACCTCTTCTTTATCAGTTCACTTCATTTCTAACACTATGGCCTGGAGCATAATTTTGTCCATAAAATAAAACAACAATTACCGCTTAACAAGTCCTACATTATGATATGACTATGCTAAATTATTCATACTGTAATAAAGTCCATACATACCCGGAGAACGTTGAATGTTTGCCAAGATGACCGGTCCCTTGAATGATGTATATGAGAGTAAACGCGCTGTTTACCCATTTACATTATATAATACATGCGTGGTCCGCTTCATTGAACCAATAAATTAATCATAACTTACAGAACTCGCTGCATCCCACATTTGAAACTTAGAAAACTTCCATTCACTGCAATTTCAACTCAATAGTAAGCATCACAGAGTTGAGTTTTAATTGCGATTTGAAACCGCTTAATTATCGTCTTGAAATGCTTTGGACCGTAACCGTTAGTAACTGGCTAAATACCCCCAGATACATGAGTTTCAAATGATATATGGTGTACTGTTGGATGTATGGAATTGTTCAATTTCATATCCATAGAAACGTCGTGTTTTGTGTAACGAAAGACATAATATTTGGAACAACTTGTGAAATTACCAACTATATAACACACTACACTACTACTATTACGCACACTACAGTGCACTACACACTGTACATACTTATGTTTTTTCCAAAAAAGGGCTTGTCTCGACAGCCTTACGTCTTCATCCTTAGACACTCGATGACAGTCATACTCCAGCTAGGTCGAAAGTTCTCATCAAAGGTGCAAGAAATTAGCCCAAACACGATTTTTCAATTATAAATGGGACCAACTTTGAGATGTACGTATACTTACCTACGCTTTTCACAAAAAAAGGACCATGTACGTACTTCTCTGTAAAAGTTATCCATGGTCATTATATAAAAAAAATAGGCGTCGAATTGAGAACTTCCTTCTTTTTGTTTCGTCGGTTAAAAAACAATCTTGAGGCAACTGACACCCGCGAGGGTTATTCGATTCAGAAAATGGAGTGAAATGAACAACGCCATCTATCGACCAAAATGTTAACCTGCTAAAGTATAATAAGCTATATATTTTTTTAAAACCGGTCAGTTGACTTAAAAGTTATGTGGTGAGCACATTTTTAGTCATTGGTACCATTTTAGTTCAACAGAAGTCGCTGCATGTTTGTATCTTACATTTGATGATTAGTTCTTCTTGAAAACTTTAAGTTCATATAACTTTTGATAGAATTAACCGATTTCAATGAAACAAAAACTAGATAATACCCCAAGTTACACACTATTTTTATGTATAAAAGTTATCTACATTGGTTTTGTAAATTTTACGTGATGCTTGATCATCGAAACAGACAAACAGACAAAAATTCCAAAAATGCTGGAAATGTGTTCTGTTGCTTATTCTTTAACAACCCGGCAATTTTTTTTCAAAATATATTCGATGTACAAAAACTATTTTTCTACAGATTTATTATATGTATAGATAACTGTTTGCATCACCCGAAGGTTGACTGGTAGATAATGGCTATGGCATTAAGTTCGCCTCTGTTGAAGTAAATAAATGAATAATTGTATCTGTACGTATGTATAATTTATTATGACTCGTTTGCAAGACTTTCTTTTTATGATTGGTATTATACCTAACGAAGATCTCATTTCTTAGGTATCACCTGCCCAGTTGGTCTAGTGATTGCCATGAGATCCTGGGTTCGATTCCCAGGTTGGGAAAAAAAGTTTTCCCATCAGGAATTTCTCACGAACGAAGCCACGAAGTCTGGATTTGTGCTCGGTTGATGGCAACATGCTCGCTCCCTATTATATAGAAGCTTAATATAAGCCGTGTGGTATATCCGGCAGAGTAGAATAATAATAATAATAATAATAATAAATTTATTTCAGACTTAGTCCATAAATTTGTTAGTAACAATGTTCTTAACCTAGTGTTAGTAACAATACAAATCTAAAGTAGTTAGTAACATCGTTCTTAGCCTAGTGTTAGTAAAGGTACAAAAAAGTCAGGCGCTTGGTCTCGCGTGAAGGCTCATCCAATGTGCCATCAGTACCGAGTCCCAGCGGCCGGCACACACGGCCAGAATGGCGCTGGGGCTACCGCGCACCCGCGCCTGCATCGATGCGCAGCGCTTACGCATGATGGCATGGAAGCCATCCACGTGCGCCTCTGCGAACATGCCACTCGCGCTACAGTAGCGCGGCAGCCCCATCAACACCCTGAACGCGTTATTATACTGTACACGCAGGGCGTTGTACGTCCCCTGCGTGTATTTAGCCCACAAACTGCACGTGTAGAAGGTCTGACAGAATGCCCTAAATAGTGTGACCTTCACTTGTTCTGTGCAACGAGCGAATCTGCGAGCCAACATATTACAGCGGATGCACAACGCCCTACGCTCTCTCTCCACGTCCATGTTATCTTTGAGGTCTTCGGTGACCCAGTGGCCCAGATACTTGAAATGAGTGACTCTGTTTAAAGGTGTACCATAGAGTGAGACGGGTGGTACGTCTGAGAAATCTTTTTTGGGTGCTTTAAAAACCATAACTTCACTTTTCTTCACATTGTATCTGAGCCCATGGGCCTCCGCATACCTTTCACAGATACGAAGCAACTTACGCAACGCGCCGATTGAAGGGCTGAGCAGCACCATGTCATCCGCGTAGCTAATATTATTAACGCAAATCCCATCTATATGACATCCGATTCCTGTACTGCTCAGCTCTCCAATCAGGCGGTCCATATACAAATTAAAAAGTTTCGGTGAGGTCAACCCCCCCTGCCTCACCCCACACTCTAACCTGTACTCGTCCGATCTACTTTCCGCCCACCTAACAGCATTTTTCTGATTATTGTACCAGTACTCAAATATCGATACAATCTCAGGGAGCAGACTGGTGTCTCGACGCATTTTTGTCCACATTTAGTTGTATGAAACCATATCAAAAGCCCGGGACAGGTCCAGGAAACACGCGTATACTGGCGTCTTACGTGCAGTGTAGTAGTGCACGGTCTGCTTGAGGCACAGGATAGCACTTTCCGTGGACAGACCAGTCCGGAAACCGAACTGACCGTCGTGCAATTTTATATGGTTAGTTAAATGGCCGTCAAGCAGACCGTCCATCACTTTTGCTATAACCGTAGCTAACGAGATAGGCCTGTAATTGGACCTATCCGAGACATCACCGGTCTTATTTTTTACTATAGGGACAACAACAGTAAACATGAGATCGTCAGGTAAGTAGGAGTGGCTAACACACAGGTTAAATAACAAAGCTAGAACCCTAGGCAAGTGTACCCCAGCATGCCGCAGGTGCTCAATGCTGAGGCTATCATGTCCTGGTGACTTTCCTCTTTTCATAGATTTTATGACCATAGCTATATCTTTTGCAGTGAACCTCACATTTATATCTCCAGATGCCGCCCCAGCACCGGACACCGACAACAGGTCAGACTGTGCAGGCCTCAAAACCGGTTCAACCCTGAAGTGCTGCTGAAACAGTCTCGCGATGTCATCCGGGTCGTGAACACCCTCAACGCTCACGGGCCGGCTCGGCTTCAGATTTAACTTATTCGTAGATTTCCAAAATTTTGAAAAATTATTATCGGAATGGTGTTGTGCTATTATATCCATTTTAATCTTTTGTTGGTTATTTTGACACCATTTCAATTTTACCTTAAATAATCGCCTAGACTCTGCCATTTCATTGTATAACCATCCAGAGCTAGGTTTCCCATACAATAGCCAATTCTGATAACATTGCCGAGCCTTACCGTGAGCCTCTCTCACGTGTTTGTTCCAGCCTATTATGTGTTTACCCCTACCGGGATTTGAAGCCGCACTACATGAATATTCCGCGCCCTCAGCCAGTACACGCACTATACTTTTATACATATCATTAATTAATGATTTATGGTTTGTACAGTTACACCTTTTATCAGCACAAGTTACAAAATCCGCTGGAAAGTCAATATCCCTTAACGTATTATGACAAAAATTATGATAGGTTTCAATTTGACTAGCCTGCCTCTCTCCCCAAACTACTTTATTTTTACAAACACTATTTGTTACAACTTTAGGTTTTATTAAATTTAAATTACAAGTTAACTGCATAGGATAGTGATCAGACCAGTATGTATCATACAATATAGTCACGTGATCAATAGTTGCGCGCGCGGCGCTCGAAACCACACAGTGATCGAGCCACCGGCGACAACCGTGTGCCTCACTAACAAAAGTGTGTGAATCATTAGGTAACAAATCAAGATCAACACACACCCATGACTGTTCCGCACAAAAGTCTAAAAGTTGATTAGCGAATAACTCACCCGGGTGCGCGTTGAAATCTCCCAACACATACACAGATTCCACATCACTATTTTCTATTATAGAATTTATTTCGCCTAGACACTCCGTAAACTCAATCAAGTTGTCTCTTGAGTCCGTGGGCATATACACAGATATAATTAGCATAGAACGCTCACGTATCTCAACCTTAATAGCTACTATGCGATCACTACGACACTGTAAGACTGACACTGAGGGAAACACAGACTTCCTCCACAGCACTGCCACACCGCCATACGGACGGCCGCGGAGCACACCGGCTGAAGTGTCCACGGCAGACTTGCCAGTGAACGCGAAATAATCGCTGATGCTGCCCAGGAACGGAATATCATGCGGCAACAGCCACGTTTCCTGAAGTGCTATTATGTCAGCTGTTTCACATATTTTTCTTACACATTCCACTGATCTTACAATATTTTTACAGTTAAATGTTACGAGTTTGGCGTAATTATTCATAAGGATGGTTGCACACATACAATTTTTTCCCCACTCTTTATACCATTACTTCTAATCTTGAAGTCAACAAAGCGCCGGTATGCGACGCCTTCTGGCCAGAAATCATCATTCAGAAATGTTTCTAATTTATGCTTCGGTACTAATACTTTAAACGCATCATATGATTTTGGTGTTTTCATAAGCATTTTTTCTACATAAACAGGAACATCAGTTTTACTCGCAATAAAACTCTGAATGTCACACACGGGCACGCCCTTTGCAACATTGTATATGTAAATAGGAATACTTATGTCCGCAGCTTTAAAACTCGCTTCTGGGCTCAAAACTGCCCTTCCTCTATTCGCAACAAAGCGGTTCCGTAGACGTCTCCTCTGTACTAGGGTCCATTCTTTGTCTTCTTTGGTCATTTTCCAGTCACCTTCGCGTACAACATCGGCTAAAGACTTCTTATTACCGTTTAAGTTACTGTTTACGTTCGAAATGGCCGTGTGTCCCACCTCGCTAGATACGACGATCGCAGCTGATTGCGCGTGAGTCACCGACTCGAGCGCGTCACCGGCCGCTGGCGCGGGCGCCGCCGTAAGGCAACTACCGCTCTCGCTCAATAAGTTAGTCTCACCGCAGATTTTCTGAACACCCTCACTTTTAGAAAAAGTTTGAGCGATATCCCGATAATTGGTTTCTGATCGCGCTTCGCTAGGCTCCCTGCATGGAGCGTCATGTTCTGCTCCCACGTATGTAAGTCCCCTAGGACCACTGCAGTAGTCATCGTGACTATCCAGTAAAAAGCCACCTCTCTTCATATTAATATTACGGGGGGTACTTCCAAAGTTGTTCACTATAGATGCTCTTTTTAGGTTTTCAAGTTCAGACTTAACAGTATCTAGGCTATCCTTAGTGACGTACTGTTCTTTAAACTGATTCATCTCTTGCTGCATACGCATCAAATCTTTTAAAATCCGAGTAACGTCGACATGATCAAAAAGTACCGGCGGGAGCTTGTGTAGATCGCGGGCCACAAAAACCGGTAAAATCTCAGGATCGGACTCCTTCAGCATGCAGATGATGTCGTCAATTTCACGGATCTTCTTTCCATTTCTCTTCCTTATCTTCTTACGCTTCTCCGTAGGTAGGGATTCGCACAGAAGATTTTTGGCACTGTGAATGTCCTCGTCAGAAAATGCACTCAAACAAATTTGACTGATGCTCTCCTCGTTCATCACATCGATTTTATTACTCACAAAGGCTAAAACCTCGTTGATAACTATATTACAACTCGAACATTTTAACAATTTGGAGGCCATGGTTGGTCTCACGCGTCCGTGTGACAGCGCGTGCGCGTCTCGACTGAATAGAACCAACCCATTACACTCACGGGTGTCGTATAAGGCGACTAATGTCTGAGGCAGAACACCTTGCGCCCCCGTAGACCAGAGAATGGGCAGCAGCGTTTTCTGTTAGTCTTTCATCACTGCGATCTCCAATCCGCCTGCCAAGCGTGGAGATTACGACAAATTCCTCCCATCATGGGAGAGGCTTATGTCCAGCAGTGGACGTTGTTGTTGTAAATATATCTGACGAGTGTGGGTGTACTATTAGATACACCTCTGCCTAAGCCTTCGGGGATTACGGGCGTTATATTATGTTCTTAGTTTATTGACTTAATGTTACAGTTACATCGACACGTGTTTGTTCTCAACTTTCGACCTGTCTATTTCCAAGTAAACAACTCCTGTATTTCTAAGTACTCTTTACACGTGGAAACATTCATTGCCAAGACTACGGCAACATAATTTATTCCAGCAACGTTGAAATATCCATCAAGATACGCATTCACAAAGCGAAGACAATAGATCAACTCGAAGATTTGTCAAACTACGTCAAATCGTCTCCGGGATCGGAGCTCATACATAAAAAACAAATTCCTTCAACGTATGAATGTATTGGTATAAATATATAAGTTTTATATGACACCGAGTCCGCGCACTGAATACGTTATCAAGGATCAGCAGAACCTCACGTTGGTATACCGAGAGAATGGAAATGACATCTTATTTCGCGAAGCTGCAGGCATAAGGGGGATACTTTCACATAGGAAATACACTGATTGGTTTTCTATATATCTGACATCTGGTTTGGAATATTTGTTTGATGGTGAATAAATGAGAAATTGGTATGGCTATCTCCGAAATAAATGTACCTACATTTTCTAAATAATTACAAAAAAAATCACTGGTAAGTCTCCTAGACAGGAGACTTACCAGTGATTTTTTGTAATTATTTAGAAAATGTAGGCACAAAGACAATGGTCCACCTTCCATCTTGCGCTGCATGCCCTGACACCTGCGCACATGGCGGTCTTATGACTGCATCAGCCAGCGGAGTTCGCTTGGCTGAATTTTGAGCCAAATTTATTTAATGAAAATTTGCCATCGATACGCTGAAGAATTGGTAAGTCAAACGTTAAAATTGTTTAGCGGTCCAACGTCCAATGATATTATTAAGAGTTTTATAGTGATTGGTGTCCTTTTTCTTGTATTCACTAACGCTGAATGACACGTAAATCAGCCCTTAAATTTAAATATTGTTGCAATAGTGGAATTTCAATTTAAAACGTTAGAAATACAACAGGGGGTCTAAAATGGCCACTTTAGCAGAATCGTAATATGAATCACGTTAATAATTTAAAATTCTTAAAATGGACTTTAGACATATAAACATAAAGTCCATTTTAAGATTTTTTTAACGCGTATCATACTAAGATTCTGCGTGGATTCTGCTAAAGCGGCCATTTTAGACCCGCTGAGCTCTTCTATATAATTTGCATTAATTTTTGTCGAAAACGGGTATATATCTTTTTATTTTACATAGACGTAACTTTACTCAAAAACCTTTATAACTTAGTATTAAGGGTACCATGGTTTCATCAAAGAATACCACATAATGTATGAAATAAACGCTCCAGTGGCTTCATACTACGCAGCATGAGTAGGTACCAAACACGCTCACTCATTTCTTTGATTTTCCGGAACTGAAAAACATTTGCGGTCAGGCTCAAATCCGCAACTTCTTTTATGAAAATGTTATATTGCTCAGTGAGTTTTCGGGTATTATATCTTTCAAAATCTAACGAAAACTCATGTAAAATGATTCTCTTTGAACCACAAGATACGGTCACGTGTAAAAAGATGAATAAACTAAGTAAAATTCAAAAGAGAGAATTCTCTTTGAAAGTTATGTTTTGAAGTCGTGAGTACACGATAGAGCATCTGCGAATATGTTTGTTTTGTTCGAATTCCAAAAAATCGAAAGTAATTGATTCTTGAGGAATGGAATGAAGATGTTAAATAAAGGGTTACCCTTACAAACACCCAAATTACAGGAAGTCGAACATTAGGGATGTCAATAGCCCGAGTCTTTGTTGGTACGTAGGAAAAGAGACAGAAGAAGCCTTTTTATTCCTTTCCAAAACCTTGAATTACGGTTCCGGGTTTCCATACAGCCTCTTTTGTAAAGAGTTGTGTGGGAAAATGCAAATTGGACGTTTTCCTCTCTGGCAATACTGGTACTTGCTTTAGTATGACTCTGTTGTATTGTTGGTCCACGTTCTCGTTACGAGTAAGATACTCGGCTTTCGAGTGGTAGGAAATATAATCGATATCGAATAATGATGAGCGATGAAACTGAATGATTTGAAATCCTATCGAGTGCTTTTGTTGGCATTGATTGACGATGTTTGCTTGGTTATTAAACGGAGGTGTCCGGTTCAACTAAATACCTTTGCGATTATCATTGCGTCTCAAAATACACAATGCTTTGAAGGAGAATATTTTTTTTAGGGCGAAATACGAAACTCTCCAATATAGCTTTAATTTCTTGGATACACTTCTAAGAATTACGAGTATCCATCTTATAATTTCTCATAAAATAAATAAGTGTTAAAATCAGCTAATGGTACTTCGCAAATAAGAGGCCGCGTGACTTGGACGCAATCCAATACGGGTTGGATGAGGGCCAATTGAAACCTCTCACTTTGGTCCTGTGGTAATGGCAAGGATGTCATTCTATCCGACCGGTCAGCTGACCTACAGTTTTCGTGGGATCAAGAAAATGTTACGACGATTCTGATGCAATGCAGGAACGTAGAATATGACTGAGTAGTATGTTTGCATGGTATAAGGCATGTGTGAATTAAGGGTTTATACGTATATTGATACAGAAACTTTTAAATTCAAGTATCAATGTGGATGGCTATACGAGTAGAAACGATGGATGGACTGTGTGAAAGATGATATGGCTGAAAGGGGGTTGTTGCTAGCAACACAAGTTGTCTTTGATATTTTAATATTATGGCTGACTTTCTCTCTCTTTCGGGCCTGTGTCTGTATTGATGAGCTTTTGTGTCTCTGAATCGTTCACTCTCTCTTCCTAACACGCTGCGATAACTAAGACGTTGTATCCGTTTAAAAATTGTGATTAAATTAGTTTTGACTGTGCCAAGCTGGGGACTCTTTTTCCAAACCGACCTAAAACAGTCAAAGTCAAAGTCAAAGTCAAATCATTTATTGCGAACCAAGTGTACAATATGGTGTTAAAATATGTTAGTACTTATGACTTAGCAGCCTTTTACAAGCATTGCAATTTCATATTCGCCTGCCCTTCTCACTTTAAATTAGCATGCATTAAACATTGATAGTACGTAATATTTTAAATCAGTACAATTCAATAGCGAAAAAAAAAAAAATAGTTGTAAAAAAAAAAAAAAGATGTCAATAATAGTGATAATACAATTAATATTCAGGAATGTCAATGTAGTCCTTTTCAGGTAGTACAAATTTTAATTTTATATGCAGTTATATAGGGTAGACTCAATCTTACTGTTTGAATAGGACAGATCGCCACTTTTGTACATGAGAGAAAATCGTTATTTTAAGCTAGACTCTAAATATTCTTTTACTGAGTAGAAACATTTTTGGATAAGGTACAGTTTTAGCCTTTTTTGAAATATTGTTATAGATTTTTCAGTTTTAAACATGTTGGGCAACTTATTATATATTTTTATTGCCATATAGTATGGGCTATTACTTAACATTTTAATTCTTGAGGATGGAGCGCATAACCTCTTTTTATGGCGAGTGTTGACGTTGTGTGTATCCTCAATTTTGGTGAATTTGTCGATATTTTTGAAAACAAATACGCAAATGTCTAGTATGTATATTGACGGCAGAGTTAGCATCTGATACTTTATGAAGTATGGTTTACAGGTCTCCGTATTATCTATTTGGGCTAGAATTCTTACACACTTCTTTTGTATTAGAAATAGTTCCTCTACGTTAACACTATTTCCCCATAGCATGACGCCATATCGCAGCCAGGAGTATGCGTATGCGTAGTAAGCAGCCATAGCTGTTTGTGTGTTAGTACTTTGTTTAATTTGAAAAAGTGCGTATGAGAATCTGGAGAGTTTGGTTTTTATGTGTTCTATATGTGACTTCCAGTTAATGTGTGTGTCAATATTTATGCCTAAGAGGCTAAATGTATTAACTTCTTCTATTTGCGTGTTTCTGAATGTTGTTTTTATATTGAGAGGTGGTTTTTTATAAGATCTAAATTGTATTATTTTAGTTTTATTGCTGTTAATTTCTAAGTTGTGGATCTGGAGCCAAGTATCTACTGTTTGGAGTGTATTTTGTATTTGTAGACTAGGGTTATTTACGTTTCCACACTTGATTAATATTGAAATATCGTCTGCAAATAGTACTGGTAAAGCGTTTTCTTTATCTAATATTTTGGGAAGGTCGTTAATGTAGATTAAAAATAGTGGGCATCCTAATACGCTTCCTTGAGGGATTGAGCAAGTAATTTGTCTTTCTTGTGATCTAATATTTTTGATCTCATTTTTATCATGGTCGTAATTTTCAACTTGTACTATTTGTGTCCTATTTTGTAAATATGATTTAAACCACGAATAAGCTGGTCCTCGTACACCGCAACCATATAGTTTAGTAAGTAAGATATCATAAAGGACCCTGTCGTATGCTTTTGTCATATCTAGTAGTAGCCCGATTACATATTGTTTGTCGTTTATATGTTGTAGCGCTTGTTGAACATATTTATATACTGCTAATGTTGTTGATCTACATTTTCTAAATCCATTTTGTGCGTCGTCAAGAATATTAAACTTTTCTAAGAATTTATATAGCTGATTACACATAGCTTTTTCAAAAATTTTGGAAAAGGTTGGTAGCAGTGCTATGGGTCTATAATTGCTAGGGGTATGCTTGTCACCTTTTTTATGCACTGGTTTTACTAAAGCTACTTTAAGTGCGTCTGGAAATTGGCCGTCTTGGAAGCTTTGATTGATCAAAAACATCAGAGGAATGGAAAGTTCTATTGCACATTGCTGTTTGAACAGTCCACAAACGAAGAAGAATCAAAGAGGGTTGACTCATGAAATGACGGAGAAGTCTGGAAAAAGAAGTTATGTTGCGCCGACACTAATTACATTGGGATAAGGACAGTAGAATGGAGACGTTAAAATTAAGAGAGAGATCCAAACGCATGTTTTGGATGATTATCGCCCTTTTTTTTCGGATGGGAATTCATCAAATGACCCCCCCTCTCGCTCTGGACGGAGCGGAATGGAGTGTCAGACTTGTTCTTCTAAATCCCATCCATGTTCCTTTAGCCCTTTGTATTCCAAGGTCGTGGTATCTCTTTAGAACAGTCCCGCAGCCCATAATTTCTGCCCTCGTGTTGGATTATGGCTGACTTTCTCTCTCTTTCGGGCCTGTGTCCCAGCAGTGGGAACGTTACATAGGATGATTATGCTTTAAGTTTGGGTGCATTCAGTAAAGTTATGCTTGAGATGTAAAAGGCTTTGTAATATCAAAATTCATTCGTCATACACTATTACTGAAAAAACTCTGACATCAAAGCTACATGCAGTCCTTTTGTTAGGAAAACTTGTGCATTTTCACATCGTTATAAAAGAATTCAAGATAAATTGTTTTGTAGATAATAATATAAAGCTTTCTTTCTTCTGTGCTACGTTTGTACGTGTTATGTGTATTTTATTACAAAGAACAATCTGTGAGGCAATATTTCTTTTATATTTACTATTATTTTAGTAAACTTTACAAAGGAAAGAAACATATACCTATTGGGTATTGAATTTTAAACTAAATGCATACGTGTCTGGGGTCCACGATAAAAAGATGTGAGTTTAGAGGTAGAAACTATAGAGCATCATGCTACGACATCGCAGTAGTGGCCCAGTGGCGGCGGCACCGACTTACGTACAGTAAGTCGTGGAGTCAAACCCAGGCAGGCGCATTTGTTTGTGTAATTTATTTAATCACCACAGCTCTCAAAACTGTGAAGGAAAACATCGTGACGAAACCGGCATGTCCTAGAACCAAAAAATTCGAAGACATGTGACATCTACGAATCCGCGCTGGGCCCGCGTGGTTGATTATAGCCCATTCCCTCTCATAGAGAGGAGGCCTGTGTCCCAGCAGTGGGAACGTTAATAGGCTGATGATGATGACCATGCTTATCGTAGCATGGTCATCATCATCATCAGCCTATATAAAGATATTTGTAATGATCGCCTTACATATACCTTTTCCATCGTCCACGTTCATACATGTGGACCATCCACATCTTACTTTTTACTACTATTATAAACGAGAAAGTTTGTGAGCATAGATAGATGCATAGATTGTTTGGTGGATGGATGTTTTTTACTCTTTCACGCAAAAACGGCTAAATGGATTTGTATAGCATTCGGGACACAGTTTATAACGTGGATTAACGCACAGGATAACTTTTATCCTGGTACTATGTTCCTGTGGTATTTAATTTTCAACTTTAACGATGAAGATGGTAGCAAAAGTTAGGTTTCTTACAAATCTATAAATAATAAGTACTTACATAAAACATTTCGTTTCACCAATCTACCTAGTTGGTTCCTATTAGACACAACTCCAATTTATCAAAAAGGCTTTTCCTTTCAATACCCACTTTTAGTTCCTCAAAAGCATTTAGCCCAACTAAACGAAATAGAATATCGTATTCCATTCAAAATAAAGGTCTAAATGGGTTTTTAATTAGTCAGGTAAAAGGTAATTTAAAGCGGGCACGCACTTAGCCATATTATGTACCTAGGTATATTAAAAGCTTGTGTCTTTATATATTTAGGATCGTGGTAAATGTACTTACCTCTTAAACTTTGTGCTTTTAATGTAGAAAGTTTTTCAATACTCGTGTATCCCAATGTCAATGTTGATTCCAAAGGGAAAGGAATACAGAGTATATTAGTATAACATAACATCACGTCTGTTATCCCTGAAGGGGAAAGCAGAGGTTTACCCACATATCTCCAGTTATACCAGATGACTTTTTTATCACTTTCCAAAACAAATGGGCTTACGGCATACTTTGATTTTTTTTTTCTTTTTTCCACAGCTTAGAAAAAAATTGATCCATCATCAAAAAACGCTACAAATTTCAAGTAAACTTTTCATTACAACAAAGAAAGAGAAATTTGAAAAAAAAAATTAAAAGTATCGAATTTAAAATCATACTCAATAAGTACGTGTATGATTAGAATTTTTTTTTTAAAAAAAAAAAGTAAATAAACTAAGTATGCCATTTGCTTTTACTCCGTTCTAATATACCTATTTTTTTTGATAAAAAAAAAAAAGTGATAAAAAAGTCACCTGTATTTATGTCCCATGTAAAAAGGAGCGATCCTGTTGCCATCAACCGGGTACAAATCCAATCTCCGTGCCTTAGAAATCCTAAATAGAAAAACCTAATAACACTTTGGCCAACCTGGGAATCGAACTCAGCACGTCAAGCTCAGCAGTAGCGTCCACTAGATGAACGAGGCATTCAGTGGAGTATGATTATAGACTTATTTTGTGTGCTAGCAGTAAACTTGGCAAAGAGAAAAGGTTATGGTGGTCATAAACGACGGGTTAACAACTTTACACTGTAAACTCGACAGCCAACACAATATTTTATATGTCGCCCTAGGGACTGATAACTTTGCATCCCTTCTTGGATTTACTTTATCGAAGTATACTTGATTAAAATGTTATTGTATCAAAATCTGAGAAGACATTTTTTAAAGTTTTCGGTTTGAGCCAAAATACAATCGATCGTGCGTCGATGACCTTGAGTTAGACCAGCGTAGTATGGTATTTCAATAGAATAACCGGCTAGCCTATGCTGGTTTTATTTCCAGTGACATATGGTCTATTGTACCAAGATATTTGCATGATTTACTGTTGTGGATGATGTTCGTGTATGTAGGTAATTATTTATCAGCCTCCATAGTTGCAAGCTGGTAGGTATCGATTAAACCTAAGAGGCTTATATTAAGCTGAGATGATTGCGCTACAGTTCTTGTGTTAAATGCTCATGAAATCGTCATGCTATTTGCTAAAAAGTCTAGTTGATTTTTTTTTTCATTTTAAGCGAACAAAAATATAATAGGTAAAGAAAACTACGCTGCAGATGTGTTCAGTGCAAATTAACTCATTGTCAGCTTTATGGCACCCAAGACAAATCGTTATTATTTTTTCAAGAAATGCCCTAATGGAATTCAGTGCCTAAAACGGCAATAATCTGACTTTTTATTGCAAAAACATAAATATTTCCAAGAAGACAGAGAACTCAGCTCATGAATTTTAAGCACCTACTTAGAGCATGTTCCTAAATTTAGGTGTCGCGAGGGTTGTCCCTCACCTTATACGGAGCCGGCCAAGTTTACTGCGCCGTTAGTCCGGTCTGCCGGTACAGTGACCGGACAATGTGTTCGCAAATATATACATCTCATTAGGCATTCTTAGAGGACACCTCTTTAGTTTATATGTATCACACACTTGCCGGAGGGCTGAAAAGGTCTTTGTTCAAGTCCCGGAGTTTTTTTGTGAACAGGCTGTTGTAGGCGGCATAATAAATTAGATTAGGTTCTGCCGGCATAGATTTTTCAGCTTTTTTATACTTATCAATTTAATTATCAGTACAAAAAAAAAACAACCGAATCTCCGAAAACGATTTCCAAAAAAAGATCGGATCGCACGAACCGATATTAATTTGGCAAGTTAAAATTCACGGTGTCGCCTATTTTTTTACGCACAAGTGGGGATACGAAATCCTGTGTAGGTAATTGGTTTTCGACACAAATACGCAATAAGTTACCCATGAAAGTTTATGTGCGAACCGTGATCGGAATACGTGGAGGAGTGGGCTCATAGGCTGATGCGCCCAAGTAAGTGTTATCACCGACCCTGAATAACAAAGGCGAGCTGCTATAGACATGCTCCTGCTGATAGTTATACGGGGGACATGAAGATAGATTTGAGTACGTGGTTGTTTGACGATTTTGTGCTTATTTTGTGTATTGTTGGAGGTTTTCTTGTGAATCGTTCCTGGATTTACTCGTAGTCATTTATATTTGCTATCTTCTTAGCGATGAAGATTTTGCCATCGTAGTTAGATTTGTAAAGATCCTTTAGGAATTATTAAATTATTTCACCAGCAAAAAATGTTCACCGCCAGTAAAACTGCATCATTGCGATGTTTAAAATCTTAATCCCGATTTGTAATACCGTTTTCATGTATTTTAAACCTGAGAATATTTAAAGTACGCTTTCGATTTAACTCGTATTGTGGCTTTGGGGGTTTTTGTGGTAAGTACATTAGTGGTCGCAAGCACGACTACTGTTCCTGGGTTTGATTCCCGGGGCGGGCAAAGAGATATTAGGTTTTGCCATCCATCAGGAATTAGTCAAAAGCAGCCACGGACTCTTGAATTGCACCCAGTTGATGGCATTAGGCTCGCCTTCTATTACATGGGACTTCATTATAACTGGCAAATGTACTATTACGTACACCTCTGCCTAACCCTTCGGGGCTTGCAGGCGTGATGTTATGGAAACATACACACGTACGTATACGCAGTGACAGATTTTGCGCCAGAAAATCCTACTCGTCCAATAAACTTTTACGATTTCGTCGGCACAGCAAACATTTGACGTCGTGTTTGTGTGGACTGACTACACAGAAAACTTTACCAGCAGGATAAAATAAAATACACCAACCACAAATCCGTGTAATAAATAAACAAAAATTATTGTGTGCTTTTACTTTGTTACCCTTGGTTATAATTCACCGTATTCCGCCATCTAATCTCATAATTCTCCCTCTTAATCTCAGTGGCCCTAACTCATAATGAGAAGATTAAAAATTCCTCCTGTAGTAATTGCTTAAGTACTTAAAACAGATTTTCTTTACAGGGCATTCTGGGTTTGGTTATTTATAAATTGACAGATGGTTGGTACTTCTACATGGGTTTTAAATTCACAAATGGGTTAGGTAATTGAATTAAGTGGAAAGGAGAAATGTGCCATGTTTTTGATAATGGAAGTTTTGAATAAAGAGGATCTCGTGGGTAAATAATAACTGAACAGTCTAACGGTCTTCGAGGTTAAGCCGCGCTTGCCAAGGTCGATCTGTGGATGGTTCACCATCATTACATACCGAGTTTCCTCCGTGCCTCGGAAAGCAAGTAAAGCTATTGGTCCTGGCCGTCATTTGCAGATCTTTGACAGTCGTTACAGGCAGGCAGTGGCCCGAAAGACTGACAACTAATCTTCCCAAGGGGTACCGTATTAGCCACGGGTTGTGGAGGTCAGATAGGCAGTAGCTCCGGTAAGACTGGAAGCCGACCCCAATCAATTTGGGAATAGGCTAGACAGATCATAATAATGAAATACATAATTTAAGTTATCTATAAATTGGTAATTAAATAGATAAGATACAAAAAAAAATACTTTTCTTCTAGATTGTTTGGTTGACCGTACTTTCAAAAGACAACTTTGTTTTTTTTCTTGTGGTCCTAAAATACCATTCAAAAATATTTAGGGGGAATCCGGGACCGCGGTCCTGGTCCCAAAAGCCCCCCGACCCACTTGTTCTTCATAAAAAGATTTATCATGTAACAAAAAATAAAATTACATATTGAAATATGTAATTTTATTTTATCAAAATTTAATTCTGCTGTAAAAGTTCTGCATTTTAAGCAAAAATACAAAGTTTTTTAAATAGCTTCTTTGAAATATTCCAGCTTCAATAACGTAGTTTTATTTTTACATATTGAATACTCAATGTAATAACGAAGTACGTGTTATCAAAAGATTTTAAAATATTGCGACTTTCAAATTACGACACTCTAGATAGGTATTCTTTGTGCACAATTTAATAAAAAATTTCAGAGTCGTTATATTTCACTTTCTAAAATGGAATATTAGGTAACAAAGACTAAATATACTGTTACACTGAAGTAGGGTTTTCAACTTTCGCACAGCATTTTAATAGAGTGTCACTCGTTTTGATGAATTTCTAGAACTCGATAGATTTTACGTAGTGATAAAATACTAATGTGAGAAGCTAATGCAGATGGTACGTGATGTGAACATTAATATTAGTATACTAGCTTGTGCCTGCGGCTTCGCTCGCGTGGAGTTTGTTAATAAATAAAATAGGGTACTATCGAGGACACTCCCGCCTGACCACCACTAAGCTCATTTTTGCTTGCACTCGCAACATAAAAACGCTCTCTAGCCCCGCCCCGTTGACTTTGTGTAGAAAAAATTAATGAAAAGATACCGAATCGGCCGAGCGCATTGACGACGCACGCCAAACGAGAGTTATTGTTATTTTGCGGGCCAAAGTTGACGCTTTCCTAATAGGCCCAAACTTTAAGGGGGCGTGGCTCCGGCGCCTCCGCATGATTTAAGCGAAAAATAAATAAAATGGTCAGGCGGAAAAGACCCCGATAGTACATGATACCATAAAACAATAATTCCAAGACACCATTCTCATAAAAGACTTTAACGATTTTGCGTTTATTCCCATCCACCACCCCCAATTCTACCACCCGGGGTGGTGGATGGGAATAACTTGAAGCGTTAACGCGTTTAACATTTATTCCCATCTACCACCCCTGGTAAAAGTGATTTTAAGGACTATTTGACTTAAATTTTTTTTTTATTTTTTTTTTCTTGGACTATTGGACTTCTTTTTTTTGTTTTTTCGCCTGACTTTTTTTTTTGAATACTACTTATTTTATTTTTTGCTTTTGTTTTTTGAACTATTTGACTTAAATATTTTTTTATTAATAACTTTTTGTTTTTTGGAGTAGTCGACTTTTTTCTTTTTTTTTGGAATACAACTTATTTTTTTTTTTGCTTTTGTTTTTGGACTATTTGACTTATATCTTTTTCTATTAATAATTTTGTTTTGTTTTTTGGAATAGTTGACTTATTTTTTTTTGTTTTTTGGACTGTTTTTTTTTTATTTTGTTTTTTTTTTTTTGTGAATACTAGACTTATTTTTTTTTTGCTTTTGTTTTTTGGACTATTTGACTTATATCTTTTTTTATGAATTATTTTGTTTATTTTGTCTTGTTTTTTGGAATACTTGACTTATTTTTTGTGTTTTGTTTTTTTTGGATTATGAATTAATTTTTTTTTCCTTAACACGGCTTAAATGAGGTCAAAATGAAAATCTAAGATGGTGCTGATGGGTCGCTGATAATGAAAATGAGCTCAAAATGAAAATTCAAGATGGTGGAAAAGCAAAAAAAATAAGTCAAGTATTCCAAAAAACAAAATAAAAAAATAATTTTTAAAAAAAGGTAAGTATGTCCAATAGTCCAAAAAACAAAAGCAAAAAAAAAGTCTAGTATTCCAAAACACAAAACAAAATAATTAATAACAAAAAAGGCAAATAGACCAAAACACAAAAGCAAAAAAAAAATAAGACTAGTATTCCAAAAAAAAAGTCAGTCCAAAAACAAAAACAAAAAAAAAAATAAGGCAACTATTCCAAAAAACAAGATAAAAAAGAATAAGTCGTTTTCCAAAAAAAAAAAAAAAACAAAATAAAAAAAAGTACGTCCAAAAAAACAAAACAAAAAAGAGATATAAGTCAAATAGTCCAAAAAACAAAAGAAAAAAAAATAAGTCAAGTATTCCAATAAAAACAAAGTAAAAAGAGTCAGTCCAAAAAACAAAAACAAAGAAAAATTAGTAGTATTCCAAAAAAAAAAACAAGAAGTCCAATAACCCAAGAAAAAAAAACTAAAAACAATTAAGTCAAATAGTCCTTAAAATCACTTTTACTAGGGGTGGTGGATGGGAATAAATGTTAAACGCGTTAACGCTTCTAGTTATTCCCATCCACCACCCCGGGTGGTAGAATTGGGGGTGGTGGATGGGAATAAACGTTATTTTGGGCCTGCAAACCTGATTTATTTTCAATTAATTGCCAAATTGGATTTTTAGTTGCTTTGAAATCAATAAATAGTTGAGTCATTGAGTTGAATAAACAGTGACGTCACAGTTGGCTGTTGCCATACAAAATCTATGAGAGATCCGCGTTTTGACAGCTCTTAAAAAGTATCTCAATTGATTGGTGTGTCATCTACCCTATTATCCCACCGGATCGTACTAACGTGATAAGAAGTATCCTATATATTATGTTAGAATCAGGCTATAAACAGTCTGTGTGCCGAATTTCATCCAAATCTGTTTAAACGTTTGGCGTGAAAAAGTAACAAACATACTTGCATCCATCCTCACAAACTGTCGCATTTATAATAGTAGTAAGATGATGTTGTTAATGGGATATTTCGATGAAAGAAAGTAAGACGAGCCACATCATCCAATATGTCCTGCCTCCTGTACTGAATTTACCTTGAAAGTTCACCTGCATTTTGAGAGACCTGTCAGAAACAAATGTTGAAGCGGTCGATGTGGTGGAGTTCTGGTCGAAGATCATTTAACTCACGATTTAACTGAAATATAGACACGATATTGTCATGACGAAAAAATAAGAAAATGTCATTAAGCTACATTGTGTCAACCTATGTAATTTTTCTTTTTTACGAATGTTACTTGTATGGTGTACATAAAAACAATATACTGTTCTATTCTATTCTACACTTGACGTTATTATTTACTTCAGCCAACTATTCGGCTTAAGGTGAACGCACACTTATCCGCGCCGAAAGAACCAAGCGCGCCGAAAGAAACATTTTCTCATCCGTATAAAGTTATCTATTCGTTCGATTCGACGCGGATAACTGTGCGAGGTTTCATAGGATTCCATAAAAGTAATTCTAAAATTCGATTCTTTTGGCTCCTTCGGCTCTGATATGTGTGAGTCCACCTTTATTCACTTCACCGCTGATGGAATAATGGAATGTTAAATGAAGCTTCAACTTTCTTTTCCTTTTATATTCACAGTGCCGTAATCTTGTTCTAGTTACTACTTCTATTCGATTCCAATCCACTTCACTCGCTATTCAGGATCTCCGCATATTCCATATTTGAATCCATGATATTCCTTGAAAGCAATACCTTCTACCAACTGTAGTACGCACGACCACCCATCAAGCTATAAAAAACCATATTAATCTGATCTTCAATTGTACGGGAAGCTCATACAAAGCGAGGTAAGGTTTCACTGGATAAGTATAGTTTGGTGTGTGTACCAGAATAGAGATTTGATTTAGGAATACCGTTGGAACAAGGCTTTTGTATAACAAAAGCTGGTAGCCGGCAAGCCACCTACGTCAGTTCCAACTACGTCGTGTCATGCATGGCGGCTAGGCGCCTGCAAAATATTCTAAACGAGATTGCGGCACTGGCAACGCTCTTTTGTAGACCGGTGGGCCGCACACATAGTGAACTGTGTTCCCGGTTTTAAAGTAACGAAGGGATATTTTTTTCGCACAGTTTTAGGTTCTAGTAAAGTGACATGGTGTGGTAAACGGAGTTTAGCTTTAAACTTTGCAGTTCCAACCTTTTCAGCGTCGATTATACATAGTATGCCTTGCGTACTAGGTGATAGGTTTACGCTGCAAACGTTTGAGGAATTATCGTAATTATGATGTTGTAGTTAAAGTTTTATTTCGTACAGCTCAGTTAGGGAATTTACTATCAATGATGTTGTACTTTGTAATGTGTGATTGGTAGATGTAAGTAGTATTGTAACAACAATACATTGATTTTATACCGCCAAAGCATTGTCTATTTATGATGACGTACAAAGTTAATTTACGTTTGTCAATAATTTCTGTAGTTTGGTCAACAGTAATGTTAACAACTATTATTCCATTTCAGTTGGGCCATGGAAGCTATATTCATAAAGTCAAGTTAATTTATAAAACTACATAAATCGATCGGTTTAACCGGACGTCCATTGTTCGTTCGAATCAAAAAGTTTTCAAACAAATCGCTGCGCTTTCGTGCCCGGCTATGTCTGATAATGAAACCAATTTATTAAATGACCCCGAGCTTTATGGAGTCAGCACTAAGAAGCCGGAAATGTCTTTTTCTTTTTTCGTTAGCGTTTTTGCGATGTCAGAAAAAAGATACTATGTTTTAGGTAAACATAAGAAATAGAAAGAGAAGTGTTGGTCGTCTGGTAGCGAGATGGGTAGGCGTCATTGTTGCCATTGCGGGAATATCCTGGATAAGGCTGGCACAAGAGCGTGGAGCTTGGCACAAACAAAGAGAGTCCCAGCAGTGGGAGAAATCGGGGTGTGGATAAATGGATGGAAGGGAGGGAGTAGAGGAAGACCAAAGTAACGATGGATGGACTGTGTGTAGGATGTTATGGCTAGAAAGGAGGTGACTGCATAGATGACGAGTAATAGAGAAGTATGAAAGAAGAAGCCGTGTGGTATCCGGCAGAGTAGAATAGAACCAACCCATTACACTCACGGGTGTCGTATAAGGCGACTAATGTCTGAGGCAGAACACCTTGCGCCTCTGTAGACCTGAGAATGGGCAGCAGCGTTTTCTTTTAGTCTTTCATCACTGCGATCTCCAATCCGCCTGCCAAGCGTGGAGATTACGGCAAATTCCTCCCATCATGGGAGAGGCTTATGTCCAGTAGTGGACGTTATGGGCTGCTGTAGTAGTATGGAAGAAGAAGACTTCCTGCGCCGTCCACAAATAAATTGGGATAAGGGTAGAAGAATGATGATATTATGGTAAAGATTCTTATAATTGACGACCCGAATGGCGCAGCGGTGGTGAGGCTGCCTGACGTTCTTAGGGTCCCGGGTTCGAATCCCGGTTGGACCAAATGTTTGTGTGATGAGCATGGACATTTGTTTCAAAGTCATGGATGTTTATACATATGTATAATAAGTATGTATTTACAAACAAAAAGTATCTATGTAGTATATCAACTATCTGGTGTCCACGACACAAGCCTCATTGCTTAGTGTGGCGCTAGATGGCGCTGTGTGTTAATGTCCAGTGATATTTATTTATTTATTATTATTAATTACTGTTAATAACTCACCCTAAATTAACAAGACTAGGTAACTTACCAATAACGTAAGTGTGTAAATTAGTGTAGTCATCAGTACGGCAAATATATATTACAAGTAAACAGTGAAAAGTAGTGCGGTAGAAGTCCTGAATTTCCGAATGGCTTCCTGAAATAGTTATGAATGTCTATCAGTATACAGTCAGCTAGGTACACGTATACATCCTCGCCTTCAGCGATCACGCCCATCCGGCACAATAAGTAAACAACATACGTTATTGTAATGCAATTAAATTCCTAAAATGTTTACGTAATTTCTGAGAAAGAAGGTACAAACAGATCCTCGCACAAACACTGCTATGATTAGAATTTAATAATTCCAGACAGAAATAAACAAAGGTTGCCAGAAACCTACAAATGTTTCTTGTTATGCCTGTTAAATGTTTCCCAGCAAACATTCCCAGTTTCCAGCAAGTCGTTACTATAATTTGTAAACAGTAGTAAACATTAAAACAAAAAGTGTGAGTGCAAAGTTAATAGGGTGGGTACTTAGAGCCGCAATGTGGTGGTACCCAAAATTTTAAGTGCTGTTGAATTTTACTCATTTTCCGTCTCCGAGAGATGTCCAACTAAAATTCGTTGAACGCCTAGTTGGGTAGACGAGGTTTTCAAAAGTTTTTAAACTAATTTGCACATCCATTTTCATTAGATATTCGTTTGTGTGGTGTTCGATCAATCTAATGGGTGATATATTATGTATTTTTCGAAATTCATGAACATTTGAATCGTGTTTTATTGAAACAGTTCAGTTTATGCCATTATATATTTATGCCTTATTGTCATCAACGTTTATTATATCGATGATTGACTTATTTGACTGATGTCACTGAACCCTTCGTAGGTCATTCGTTCGTAATTTTAGAATATTTCAGTTTAATTTCACAAACGAAACACATTACTTGCTTGCTCGCCTTGTTGAATTACTCTGGCTAGCAGATGCTAAATACGAGCAGTGTGTGGCGTGGAGGTATATACAATGCATACCTACTGTATGAAAATGTAATCAAAGTAAATTTTGGTGAACAACGTATGGTTGGCACTTAGCACAGGTTTATTAAAACTGGCCGCAATTTAAAAATGCCCAATTTAACTGGTACTTTACATGCCTATTGCTTATAGAAATGGACGCACAATTTTAAATTGCAAGTATTTTGGTAAATTTTAGGGTTCCGTACCCAAAGGGTAAAAACAGGATAGTATTACTAAGACACCACTGTCCGTCTGTCTGTCACCAGGCATCTCATGAACCGTTATAGCTAGACAGTTGAAATTTTCACAGATGATGTATTTTGGTAGCCGATATAACAACAAATACTAAAAACAGAATAACATAAATATTTAAGGGGGGCTCCCATACAACAAACGTGATTTTTTTGCTGTTTTGTCTAATGTTGTATAGATAATGGTATGGAACCCTTCGTGCTTCGTGTTTCTTCGAGTCCGACTTTCGTTCTTTAGAAAGGTCAGGTGCGTATAAGTACTCGCAACCGGTGTGCGTCTGAGCAGATGTATAAACGATGACGAGGCGATCGATACGAGTAGGATGGTAGCAGGTGACGTTTTTAGTTTTTTTCCACCCCTATTGAAAAAATATGTGATTTTATGCAGGGTTAGTTTTCAATGACCGGCCATATTTTCAGAAATAGTTTAGAATCGATTACATTTTCGATATAATACAACAGTAGTTAGCAGTAGGTAGCAGTTAGCACACACATACGTATACATTTGCGGTGCATGCACGCACACAAATGCATTGATTCCCACTAGGTTTATGATTTAGGAAATTTTTAGGACACTTTCAAATGAATGCTATTATTTTATTTTATATTTTTCGACAATAATATTTAAAATGCACTTTTGGTTTGATATCTAGATCTTCATTTTAAATTTTGGCCGGTCTTTGAAAACTAACCCTGTATAAGTGTGTATATATTGATAACACATGGTTAAGCTAGTCGTGTTGGTCCCATTTCATTCCCGAGGCACATCGGTACAAAGGATACACAGAACATTAATTCTGTTAATGAACTGCTGTAGTACTGTACTGGGGCTAGGAAGCGAGGATATTACTGCCATCTACTTCCGTCTTATTATCGCTAATGACGTAATTCAGTCTTTTGTTATCGTACAATGCAGCCGCTGCAGCGACAAATGATATGGTAATCATCGAACTGTACACATGCTTGCGCGATGATTGTTTCGATTGTTTTATAATGATGTTTCGATGACGAGCGTATAATGGAACGGTGTATGGACTATTTCAGTGGAATTCATAAGGGGCCCTCCTTTAGTCACGTGAGGATTTTTAGGCAACTTTTATAGCCTCCCCTGGTGATATGTCGTCGTGAGGTTTTAGGCGACTCTTCCGGCCACCTATCAGCATCAAGTGTATTTTTTATTATTGAAAAATCGATAGTTTAAGAATCTATTTGAAAAAAAAATCACTTTCTCAAGTTTATTATTAATTGTTGGTAAAAAATATTTGACACGTCACACATATAATTAATATTTTTCGTCCCACGAAAAAATACACGTAATTATCACAATATCACCCTCCATCGTGATTAAGCTTGATTTTTTCTGATACCCTCCCCCCCGTATTGAAACCTCACGTGATTTTTTCTGATACCCTCCCCACCTTATTGAAACCTCACGTGATTAAAGAACGACCCCAAATATCATAATAAATAAATAGAAATTTGCCAAAATTACATAGAATCGCCTTAAGCACAATCAGGCTGTGTCGTTTCCGATGCTGGGATACCACGAGGGCCCAGTGCGAGTTCGTGGATGTTACATGTTTTTGAATTTTTGTTTCTAGGTTTGGTTTCCACTGGAAGATTTCCTTCACCATTTTAAGAGCTGTTATAATAAAATAATTATAAGCATAGTGTCTGTCTGCCTGATGGGAAGCCACGATCTATCACAAAACGATTAAGCTAATCACAATTTACAGAAATATTATGTGGTCAGTCTTAAGAATGACTTGTGTTCAGGCCCACTTAATTTTAATTCAGTTGTATCTGATATTTTGTATTACCAAAACATGCAGTCAAAAAACTTAACCATTCCAAAGGAATATAATTTCATCAGCTACTATAAATGACTATAACGACTTACGTTTGAAATTCCTAGAATTCAAATTCATTTCCCTTACAGTCGAAGCAGAATTAATTTACTTGTGAAGTTCTGAATCATTTCTCCGTTGCAAATCTTTCGACAGATGTACAGTCACGAGCTCACATGTAATACGCATACACAAAGCAGGTTTTACAAGTGATTTTCTCCTAATGTATTGATTGTTATTTTGTTGTGTTACGAACATAGTATTTTGAAACTGATACTGCAAAGGTCGAAAACTACAGTGTGCCACTTACAGAGGAGTATACATGGTGTAAACATACTCTTTACGAAGCCGTCAACCAAGCATTCCAAACATCATATTATGTAACTTTACGCAAAAATTATTGCTGGGAAATGACTTTTTTTGGGGGTGAAATTTCATGTTTTATGGTAAAAATCAATGTACCGCGCTCAAAATATTGTGCGGATGGATGGATTTAATAGTACGGAGGTCGTGGAGGTGTTTAAAGTAAAGTTCTCACATTTAAAACATGTATTAAAAAAAAAAATGTGGAAAAGTTGGAACTTTGACCCCCAATATCTCCGCGACTAGAAGGTTCCCAGGTAAGGTCTAGAACAAAAAAAAACATCGCAATGATGGGGAGAGCCTTTCGGCTTTTCTACACCCTTTATATGAGTAATTGAGTACCCTTACATACTCCTTTCGCCTTGCCAACGTAATTGCATTTGGTACTGACCATCATACACCTGATCTACACCCTGACCTTTCTGATTTATCAATAAGGGAGCCCCGATGGGAGTCTCTAAAATGATGCGACGTTAGATGAAACTCCACACTGAATACAACATGATTATGCCTACTAACACTAGTATTTAAGACAATTGTTACTAACTCTATGGGTGTAGCCCGAAATAAATGCAATAATAATAATAAGGTCGCAGCTCTCTTTAGGCGGTTGAATCAAGTGCCTGATTCAGAAGACATTCGTGAGTCATTGTGAGATTCCTGTCTCTGCAGCTATATTCACCGGTAGCTTAATATTTTTTAGTGTTTTTTTTTGAGAAATATTTAAAATGTATAGATTAAGTTGTAAAATGAATGAAGGAGATAATAAGGTATGTTACAAAGACATATTTTTTTATTATGTGTACAATTTATTTTTTATTTTAAAATTATTTTTTATATTGTTTTTCCTAAGGAATATTTTTAAAATGTAATTGATTCGTAAAGAAATAAATATAGGAATTAAGATCTGTTAAAAAGCATTTATTTGTGTACCGTTATTATTGTCCTTCACTGTACTTAAGTATAAAAGCATGATGTGTAGTGGATTTTGTAAATGTTGTATTAAAAGTGGAGCGGGTCACTCCCTCGGCGGGCAAAGTTGTGTGTCGTTTGTAAGTTTGTGTGGACCACACTCCCGAGGGCGTCGCCATTGAAACTTGTTATGAGATAAAATTGTTCTGTTTTATGCTCTTAGTGGTTCGAAACACTGAAATAGTTGTGCATGTAAAAGTGTAAATAGTGGAGAGCAGCGGTGGTCCAGTGGTTGCGGCTCCGACTTACGAACAGTAAGACGTGGGTACGAACCCAGACAGGCGTATTACTTTGTGTAATTTATTTAATCACCACTGCTCTCAAAACGGTGAAGGAAAACATCGTGAGGAAACCGGCATGTTTAGAACCAAAAAATTCGAAGACATGTGACATCTACCAATCCGCACTGGGCCCGCGTGGTGGATTATAGCACATTCCCTCTCATAGAGAGGAGGCCTGTGTCCCAGCAGTGGGAACATTAATAGGCTGATGATGATGATGTAAATAGTATGAGGTTATTTGAAAAATGTTTTTATGCGTTTAAGGTATGCATGTTCTACTGTCCTCTGCCTAACCTTTGGAGAATTACATTCGTGCTGTTAATTGTGTCAGATGTATTATGTAAGAAACAGTCTATCACTACATATTATAAAACAAAGTCGCCCGCCGCGTCTGTACCTATGTATGCTTAGATCTTTAAAACTACACAACGGATTTTGCGAAAAAGAAAGGTTTTAATATATAATTTGTGGGCGGGCGAAGCCGCAGGCATCAGCTAGTTAGATTATAAGAAAATTAAATCTAAATATAGCATATCAAAAAAAGATTCGTCTTTAACTGGGTTTATAAAAGCGCCCACTCGTAATTCTTTATCAAAAGTATGTATTATAGACCGCCTACACAAATCAGACCGGTCAATCGGCCACCAGAACGAGTGTCGTAAAAAAATAAGGTACATACCAATTTCATTATTTTATTTTGTAGACAATATTCATCTCTGTAATTTGAAAGCGACTATAATTGTGACCCTCGATGTATTCACGTTAAATATTAAATAATCTCTGGTTCTACCTATAGAAATTAGGTAAAGAATTTTTGTTTTTGCAAATCAATCCCAAAATGACTTTATGTAAAGCTTCCTTGACTCGCAAGGCCGTGATAAGAAGACCCATGTTACAATTAGGGTCAGTTTTCCTTGTAGCCCCTTTCCACCCCTTCTGGTTATCGAAAAACTAATACTTATGTGGGTAAGTATTTTACCAATTCATTGTGTATTTTTATTGCCATAGTTTTATTTAGTTGTTGACCATATTTATTAATACTTAGATAATTTAAATAGGTGTATTTTTGATGAAAGTTTTAGCGTTTTGCTCACGTAGATATTTCCTGAATTCCTTTGAGTTTTAAACTCGAACTTGTCCAATAATTATGAACTCTTCAGGTTACACCATTCAGATAGTTACAAAGTGTATATAGCACAGAAAATGGCAAACTATTTGGTTAGACATTTTGTCTCTCTAAAAATATTCTTAACAATTAATCTGATATCTATTTTAGGAAATCAGAACACGAAGGATGTAGGACATATTTTTTTTCAATAAAAATAACTACCTACAATATTTTCCACGGACTTAATAGAAAAACCTAATGGACTGTCAATGCGTTACATTGCTAACATCCCTGTTACGTTCAAGTCGTGTTATTCTTCTTCGAGGCACGAGTGCCTCCGGGAGACAGTAATGGCACACCATTTACGAACACGATCACCCACTCTTCTTCAGTTTGTCTACCTGAAAGTGCAAACACCCCGTACATATAACTTATCCTTTGCCAAAACAACTTCGCCCGTAAATATCGATAACAAAACTGCGTGAATCACAAAGTCGCTGCATCCAGCGGTCCAGCGCTCAGTTACAATCCCAGTTGTTGCTTTAAAGCAATTTACTGCTTTTGTGGTGCAAAACTGGTGAAACCCGTTCTCGGAAATTGTGACTGTTTACGTCATAAATTAACCGCGTTGATTACTTTGGGAGCAGATGGAGGTTCTGCTTTAAGGCAATACGTGAGGATTAGCTTTATGGCATGCGTGAGGAATACTCGTGAATTCCTGAATCCGTGATTGGTGGATTTATGACAAAATTGTGATTACAGCCTCATGAGATTTTACCCTAATCTTCTATTTTGAACGACAGTGGTGGTTTGAAAAGGATAGTCAACATTTAAAATAAACCAATATGACCCTAATTGAAAATAAATTATCAGAAGCACTTCAATTTCAAACTACTCAACGATCTCCAAGAAAAAACTTCTAGGTCATATAAATTCGTTCTCAGTTTTATGAAGCTATTTTTCATACATTATCTGCTCGGCAGGAAGTCGCAAAGACATTTTTATACTTAAAATATCTTCCTCGAGGCGAAGAAATTCCAGTGAGCATCCGGGCATAGTTTGTGCATTCCGCGTTGCTTGCGGCCGGCATATCATTGCAGTGAGCCGGCGAGCAATATAACTCTGGGCCAGTGCACGCCCCACTTCGTCTTAGCCGCAGTTTCCTTTATGGCTATAATTTGTTTGTTCTGATTTTAGCTCAGCCGAGGGACAAATGTTTGCTGAACATTTTGTGAGACAGAGATTTTTGTAGCGACAAAACTGCAGGGTATACAAATATGCGTGCTTATCATTTGGTGAAGTATACACGATGACGCGCAGATGATTTTTTTTAGAAGATAATCATTTTTATTTTTTTAAATCCTCCTGATTGTGATTGAAAGCATGCAGGAGGCATAACAACGGGTTCTGCAATCATTTTAGCTGTATGAGTAGCTGTATACGTAGGTCATGCCGAGCCAGTAATACACGAGTAAAACATTCATGGTTAATGAATGTATTCCCGAAAATGTTATTTCCAGGAAGTGTCTGTCAGAATAAATAGCTGTTCGGAAGAAATAATTGATATTTATAGGTGTTATTGGTGATAACAACCGTTATTTTCCTCTTCAGCAGTGTGTAAAACAACAGATTAATTTCAATTAATATTCTTCTCTCTGTGAGTTTTTGTTATGTGCACGAATCACTCTCTTAAAACATAATTAATCATTTTAAAAATGGATATTACAAACTGACATTATACTTGTTAACACCAATACCACGCTACACATAATATACACAACGCTAAAAACGGGATATTTACCATATTTACTGTTTGTTTTGAGTTCCCGATTTATCTTTTTTGTTTTGTTATTTCTTCTTGTTTTTCAGTGTTACTGATAATGTTAGTGACCATGTCAGTTTAAAAACTCATACTAGCGATCAAATATTGAACTGAGTGTTGATAAATTCTTAGGTGTGGTTTTAATAATTAAGCAGTCGGTTAAGATGTTCATAGTGTTGGGGAAAATAGATATTAAACTTGTTCATTTCAAGAAAATTATTAATAGGTATACCTAGATACAAAAGTCCCGAAGCAAATACGATATTACAGATTAAGAATTTATCAATGAAATCAGTATTTTCCAGGAGCAAATTTAGCTATTTACCTAGGTAAGGCAAACACAGACAGCAAATCGCAAGTACTACGAAGCAATATTAAAAGCAAATAATCTTTAGTTCAACGACAAGATTTCGGTTTCTCAATCAGTGTAGTATTTCGCTTCGTTGATGAGTATTACCAGTAAGTTGAAATATTTACGCATTTCTGCTTAATTTCAAGCTACTTCAAATGAATAATATTTGTTTAATTTAGGAATATTGCGGGGAATCGGGTTTCCAGGGTATAAATTAGTATTGGATACTGATTGGCAGATAGCTACAAGATAGAAGATAAACATAGTAATTATTAGAAAATAATTACGTGATCGTTTGTACGTAGTTATAATTTTGGAGATACAATTAAACGAGCAAAGGTATATGCTCGGTAATCTTTGTGCTTCCCAATTAGTGCCACTATCCTCTGAAAAGGCTGCCTCGTTGGTTAATAGCTAATGAGTTTTTCCATCAGGAATTTCTTAGTACCAGCCACGCAGCCTGAATTTGTGCCACGTTAATGCCAATAGGCTCGCCACCTCTTTCGTGGGGTTTAAACATAACTGGCGAAATGTGGGTACCATTAGATACACCTCTGCCTTGTCCTTCATGGATTACAGGCGTGATGTTATGTTATGTTATCCCCTTAAAGTTTATGTCATTAGTTTTGTACTGCCGCCTTTTGCATACATTTCACATTTACATTTTACATTTGTGCGTTTGTTGAAACCTTCATGGATTTCTTTCTCCATTACACACGGCTTGGAATGAGGGATTTTCTTTTTAGCTCTTCCCTAGTCGCTGCATAGATGGCGCTGAACTTGGTAAGTTAATGCAACGAACGGAACGTAAAAAACTGATTTAACAAAGCGCGAGAAAAATAGGTTATATTCGGAAGCTAAAGCAAACGAAAGTGTCAAGTCATCGAGCGTATGTGACGTGACGCAATGTTTATTTTTTCAAGCGTTTTGGCTTTGGCACCAAGTAACGTAGTCAGTTCAACGCCATCTATGGAGTTCTTGGAAACTATGTTTTTTTTAAATACCTCAAAAAGAAAACCTCTCATTGTATCGAGTTCTTAATTTATAATTTTCTAGCCATGATTATACAAAACTAGCTGTTGTCCGGGAGTTTCATCCGCGTGAAATTATCTATACTATCTATACTAATTATAAAGAGGAAAGAATTGATTTTTTGTTGTTTGTGTGTTTGTTACGATTTAACTCTAAAACTGCTCGACCGATTTAAAAAATTCTTTCACCATTAGAAAGCCACGGCTTTACTGAGTAACATATTTATCCCCGTACTCCCACGGGAACGGGAACTACGCCGGTGAAACCGCGTAACGTCCGGTAGTATTAAAATATTGTTTTTCCCGCTTTTGCAATTTTTCAACCGACTTCCAAAAAAAGGAGGTTCTCAATTCGACTGTATTTTTTTTATTTTTTTTTTATTTTTTTTTTGTGTTTGTTACCTCAGAACTTCCGACTGGGTGAACCGATTTTGATGATTCTTTTTTTATTTGAAAGCTGGTGCTTCCCGTGTGGTCCCGTTTAAATTTTGTGAACATCTGATGCTGATCTTCGGAGATATACAATGGAACTCTTCAAAAATAGACGGCAAAAGTGCCGTGAATGTTGCAATCGCTTGGATGCTTATTGTTTATACAACATCATGACGTAACATCACGCCTGTATGCTCTGAGGGAGTAGGTAGATGTGTACAATACACCCAGATTTCGACAATTAGGTATGTTAAGTTGGTGCGATCGTGTTCCGCGTGCGCCTCAAATGACGTAACATCACGCCTGTATGCTCTGAGGGGATACGCAGATGTGTACAATACACCTAGATCTTGACAGTTCGTTCGTGTTCTGCGCGCGCCTCAAAGAGATGTCAGCAAAAGGGACTGTTCTTAAGGGATACTGCGACCCTGGAACACAAAGGGCTAAGAAGGATAATGGATGGGTTTTAGTCAGTAAAAGTCTGACACTCCTTTTCGCTCCGCCCAGAGCGGGAGGGGGTAATTTGATGATTTCCCATCCGAAAAAAAAAGGTATGCTAAGTTCCATATATTGGGGATACGCCTATTCATCACCAGCCTATTAATGTTCCCACTACTGGGACTCTATAAGAGAGAATTTCGGGGCCCACGGATTGGTAGATGTCAAATGTCTTAGAATTTTTTGGTTCTAGGACATGCTGGTTTCCTCACGATGTTTTCCTTTACCGTTTTGAGAGCAGTGGTGATGAAATAAATTACACAAAGTGTTACGCCTGCCTGGGTTCGAACCCACGACTTGCTGTTCGTAAGTCAGGGCCGCCACCACTGGGCCACCGCTGCTCACGCCTATTACCAGTCAAATAAATTCATAGCAAATATTTGTTTGGGAACAACTAAAAATGGTAAAATAAAAAACTTTTTTACAAAAAATAAAACCGACTTCAAAAAACACATAAAAGTGAAAAATAACTTTAGCTTCAGAAGTCGGTGACAAAAAAAAAATCAATCAAACAAAAGTCACCGACTTCTGAAGCTAAAGTTATTTTTCACTTTTATGTGTTTTTTGAAGTCGGTTTTTTCATAGATGCTCCGCTCCTATTGGCCGTAGTGTGATGTGTAAAGATTTTTTCAATTCGAACAAGCAGTTCCTGAGATTAGGGAAAACAAACAAACGCTTTAGCTTTATAATATAAGTATAGATAGCAAGCACTTAAGTAAGTGTAACAACTCTGCATTAGATTTCATCATCACGAAGATTACTTTCACTGGGTATATGGCCTTAACTTTGTAGTCGGTTACTACGCCAGATACATGATCGTGGTTACAATTATATGGCAATTAGATCCGGTCATTCACTTGAGTAGATGTAGATATCTTGACACGTTTATCAATAATGTATCATACAAAGCGATGCCAATAAATTAACGTTATAGCCGCTATGTAATATATGACCAATTGTGTGAGCCAATTGTATCTAGTTCGGTTGATCATTGCTTAATTATGCACGTCTCTGTACGTGATTGTAATTAAAGATCATGCATCTAATCATGTGCCAATTTAGTATGACGTAGAACAAGGAAACGTGTGAGAGTTCTTCGGTTCTATCCTCAGGTCGGATAAAGTGAACTTGAGAGCTTGAGGTCTAGATTTGTGCCTAGTTGATGGAAATGAGCTCGTCTCCTATTAGGTACAAGAGACTTAAAAATATCTGGAGAAATATGGGTGTACTGTGTACCTTTGACTAACTCTTCGAGGGATATAGACCAGATATTACTCCATTTTTAGGGTTCCGTAGTCAACTAATAGTTTCGCCATGTCTGTCCGTCCGTCCGTCCTCGCTTAATTGCTAAAATTAAAATTTAAAAAAAAATAAGCTGAAATTGGTACCAATATGTATATCAATCACGCCGACAAAGTGGTAAAATAAAAATCGGAAAAAAATGTTTTATTAGGGTAGCCCCCCTATATGTAAAGTGGGAAGTGATTTTTTTTTTAATTTCAACCCTAACGTGTGATATATTGTTGGAAAGGTATTTAAAAATGAATAGGGGTTTTTTAAAATCATTTTTTTTTAAAATGTCAATAATTTCGGAAATAATCGCTCCAAAAGTAAAAAACAATGTGTCCGGGGCTCTAACTTTGAACCATAAGTTTAGAAAATATGAAAAAAATCTGAAAAGTAGAACTTTATAAGGACTTTTTAGGAAAATCATTTTGAACTTGATGGAAACAACAGTTTTTGTACAAAAAAGACAAAAAGTTGTACAAAATAATTTCTGGACTAAGTTTGTAGTATATTCGTATATGCAAGCATTTTTACATAATGGATACCCACCTTTAAACTCATAAGTGGGAACACTTATTGTGACGGACGGGAAACTACGGAACCCTACACTGAGCGTGGCCCGACACACTCTTGGCCGGTTTTTATTCTATGCAACTTCTTTTGGAAATCAATTCATAAGGAAATCATGCTAGGGGTTGCGGGACTGTTCGAAAGAGACACCGTGGCCTCGGAACACGAAGGGCGATGAAGGAACATGGATGGGTTTTAGTCAGTAAAAGTCTGACACTCTTGCTCCGCCCAGAGCGGGAGGAGACATTTGATGATTACTTATACGAAAAAAAAAAAAAAAAAAAAAAAACTCATGATGCATGTGAGTAAATGATATTCAGCAACGTCGCGTGAAATGGCTTTGCAGTGGCCGTTGACGTGACGTCGCGGGATGTCGGCTTACAATTATGTACATTTGTTTTTGAGGTAAGTTCAGCATTTTGGCTTGGCAATGAACGTGTTAATTCAAAAAATCACATTAAGAAATTAACTCATTAGTTACCAACTGCTCTTTAGATTCAAAGCCTTATCCGTATTCCGAAACTTGCTTGAATAAATGTTTAACGGGTACGTCTACGTACCTACCACAGTTCGACAAAGTTGTTCGTGAACGGTGGTTACAAGTTACAATGTTAGCACGTCTATCTGTTCTACTGATCTCGATAGCTCCAGCGACAAGCTGACCGAGGAACTTTGGAACACTGTTGAAAAATGAAGCCATCGAAAATGCGAGAATTTTCGCCGCCACGCCGGCCGCCATCATTGAATAAGTTTGAAAGTTGGAATTTTTTGTTACACGGTGACTTTTTATTGCATTGTGACTGTTTTAACGTGTACTTTAAACTAGTTTTTAATGAAATGGTATTTTAGCGTTTTTATTATCCGATGGATATTTCAAATATTCAGTAAAGTTTTACTTTTTCCGGATACGGGTTTTCAAGTTAAGGCATCATTTTTAAGTTGCTTAACCAATTTTCAAACTGTTCTGTTGTTCGTTTTTGTATGAAGAATTATGAATTTTAATATGAGGCGACTTAGATGAAATTCATGTCAAACTTTTAAACTAATTTTTCTGTCAGTGACAACGTTTTTTAAGTTCCATTTACTCTGAACAGTATAATGATATCCATTAGTATAATCTAAATACAATACTATAACTCCTCCCTTCCTTCCATCCTTATGTATCTCGGTACACCGGGACTTGTCCCGGTTTGGATCGTTGTGTCCCGGTCGTATCAGACCAAACATGAAAGAATTGGCGCTCGCTCCGCTCGTGCAGTTAGTGTCAAAGGCGCTGCTTCTGTATGTGTCTCGAGAAATGTCTTTATCGCTTTTACTACAATTAAAAACGTGACTTTTCTGCTAGCTAACTAGCTCCAGGCTTACACTGTTCATCCCCTCCTCCCCCATATATAATCCTGGCTAGCTACCCTGCTAAGTAGACATTAAAATTGACTTATGTTTGCGACAAAAACTGGCCAGTAAAAATATTTTTTCAAAACCTGACGAACTCTACGAAAAAATCTCTTCATAAACCCAGAAGCCCTCGAAAAGTGTATCTTGTCCACATCATTATTCATGGATTACCCTACTTCTATTACAAATGTAACGGTCGGTGTTTCTGCAATTATGGCAGCCCTATCCTATGGCAGCAATAATAAACGTCTACGTCTTCCTGTCGTAAAAACGGGTATTTCTTGAAAATAAAACGAAAACATTTGGATAGCATTATCAAATGACTTTTTTTACAATTTTGTAGACGGCTTGCTTAACATAACTGCACGCCTGTAATCCTCTCAGGGTTAGGAAGAACCGTGTCCGAAACACTCACATTGCGCCTGTTATTTTAAAGTCCCATGTAATAGAGAGTGACCTTTTTGCCAGCAACTCGGCACAAAGCCAGACTCTGTGACTGGGAAAAGCCCAATAATACTTCACCCGACCTGGGAATCAAATCTAGGACACCAGAAGTCCTGCTTGTGACTACAAGACTAATGAGGCGATTAGGATATATTTTATGCTTATTATTATTGCTTAACATTTTAACAAAATGAAAGAAAAAAAAGGGGAATTTCCCAAAGGGCGTGATGAGTCATAGGACCACAATTTGGTAATGACACGGAAACCCATCGATAAAGGCCACTGACATCAATGATACATTGACTAATTTCATGTCAAGTGTGAGTAAGCATATTATGAATGCATTCTCTCATTGATATACGAGTATTACGTTTTTGAATAAAAAAAATTGTGAGCCGTCACGGGACGCCTGGCATAGTATGTGAAACATCGAAATTATTTTGTACAATTAATATGATTAAAAAAACAGATTACGACAGGTACTAGTTAAGGCTTAATGAAAAAATAAAATATTACTAATTTTTAACAAACACATAAAATAAAATAAAAACAAAACGACTCGATTCACAAAAAGAAAATCCTTAGGCTGGGATCGAACTTGAAGTCACGAGATTGTAACCCAGTGTTGTGCCCCGAGACCAGCTGGCTTGTTGTAAACCGTGGCGAGTATGTACTTACCTACAACTTATGCTGCTTCAACAGGTCGGTAATGTTCGGGATTGTTCGGGCCGGGTTGAGAACTTGACAGTTGGCGACGCGTCGCCACGGCATGCGTCCCCACGCCATTTTTTGGTTTTACCCGCGCCTATAGATGTTTCACATCAAAAGTATGAAAAAGGAAGTTCCTGGACTTCCGCAGCAGCCAGATGAGTGGATGACATTCACAAGATCGCGGGTAAGACCTTGTTGAGACAAACTCAGACCAGCAAGGAATGGCATAAAAGGCAGGAGGACTACTCAGCAGTACTTGGAACAAGGCTATCATTGATGATGATGATGAAAAGGATTTTAAAAGAAAAAGACAACTTATTAGAAAAATGCACGTAATCGCCGTTCGTTCGTAGTGTAACAAAAAACTCGCGCACAATGACTGTTCGCAAAACAGATCCACGATGCAATTTATGTTCGTAATGAAAAAACTAAATTCAATCCTTTTGAATTTTTTAACAGACCTTCATCGACTTTTTGCTTTCTTTCTATCACGGTCCAGTTTTCTCCCAATTTTATTTTCACATCTTTTGTCCAACATTCTAGGTTATCCTCCGGCTTCGTTTCCGCTTGAATCTGACAGCGATCTGATTCACTGTGACCATCTTCCATTTGTCATGCTTGCTACGAGGCCAGACGGTGCCGTTTCAGGCGCTTAGTATTCTGAAAAGCATCCAAAATAGGACTTGGTCACTACGCACTGACATGTCAGGGAAAACATTATCATATTATTAATTTATATATGTTGTGGGGTCCTTCACATTTTCTACAATTTGCGGGTATTCGGGAATTCTTTATGTGTGAGGCCTATGCTCAGCGGTGCACGTTTTTCGTCTGAAATGATGATGTGTGAGTTCTTTGTAAAAAACATAATATTGAATTTGGTCGATCTGTCTGTATCTTTTCTAATACTCGGCCGCATACAGGTTAAGGTATATTAAAAAAAAAAACAACTATTTCCTACAAAAAAATAATATCCCTCTCTCTCTCGTCTCAAACTATACTGTTAATAATCAAACGGCATTTTTTTTAAATAACACTTTTAAAACTCCTATTTCTGGGATCTAGAATCATTTGAATACCATGGGAACAGTTTATGCGCTTTGTTACATTTTGTTGGTAGGATAAGAATGTTTTCTTATTTAAAATATCTTAATTACTCAACATTAGTTGAACAAACTAGTGTACAAACTAAAGCGAATTACTGCGAGTCGGGGCGCGACATGCAAATAAGCTACTTACACATTACCTAGAGATGTGTTCCTCGCTATAATAGGACTAAAGTACTCCGTAAGTAAAATATACTTGCTTAGAGTATGAATAAGACAAGCAAACAGAACTGCTCCGATATTCTTATCAGCTTCTACGTTGGTGGCAATCTAAAATATGTTAGCCCAGAACTTAACTATGAGTTTTATTTGCTTGATTTTTTTTGCGTGCGACAGGTAGCCCTAGCTCTATTATGTTCTTGCTTATATCCAATACAAAGGAAAATATTTATTTACCTTTTGATTACAAGGCAGGCCACTTACTAAGCATAAACAGCCTATAACGGTCCTACTGCTGGGACATAGGCCTCTTCTCTTAAGAGAAGGAATGGACTATAATCCACCACGCAGGCCCATTGCGGGTTGGTAGATGTCACAATGTCTTTGAATTTTTGGTTCTAAGACATGCCGTTCCCTCACGATGTTTTCCTTCACCGTTAATACCGGGAAACTTAATTCAATATAATCTGTTAATTTTATCTATTTTAAGAGCAGTGTTTTACCAGTTTAATAATTTTTACTTCTTCATACCTTTACTTTTCTTCCTTACTTCCTGAGGCTTTCTGTAGCTTGTCTTATTACTACTTAATCGTCAACACAGGCTGTGAATGCCTTAATTTAGGGTGCTATATAACCTCGCCTTCTTCGGTGACGAGCTTTCAACTAACTCCAGCTACGTAAAGAGCAGTCTTTAGTTAATTAGCCTACGTTTATAAATTAAACAGGCTTCCCAGAATAAAAACGTAAAAATTGTGTTTCATATTTTTGAAGAAAAGGTTGTCAAATGATGTGAAAAGGTGCTAATAGGATAACTATTAGTGAAACCATGTAAGAAGAAATCTACTTACGAGTATGTATTCTAGTTCTCGTCACATTGAAAATATTATCAAAAATAATATTATTTGAACTATTAAAAATATATCTACACTAATATTATAAAGAGGAAAGATTTGTATTTTTGTGTGTGTGTGTGTATGTTTGAAATGAATAAACTAAAAAACTCCTGCGCCGATTTCAAAAATTCTTTCACCATTAGAAAGCTACATTCACCTTGAGTAACATAGGCTATATTTTATCCCTGAAATCCCACGGGAACGGGAACTACGCGGGTGAAACCGCGTGACGTCCGCTAGTTTTTTATAAAACAAAAAGGAAATTATACAAAATATTATGATTAAAATAATAATAATAAAAATGCAGTAATTCCTACTGCTCAGATAAATAATGGTATTTGATCAAAAGATAATCTATTTAATCGTATATTAATAATTATTTGACGAGAAATAGAGATCCTCTTTGCCTGTCAATACAGGCAAAGAGACTGCTGTAAATTAATTGCCAGCTAGCATAGACAAGAGCAGTGGTGGCCCCGACTTATGAACAGGAAGTCGTGAGTTCGAACCCAGGCAGGCGCATTACTTTGTATAATATTTCATCAACACTGCTCTCAAAAGGGTAAAGACGTACAAGACATATCAGTTTTCCTAGAACCAAAAATTCGAACACATGTGACATCTACCAACCCGCAACGGGGCCGCGTGGTGGATTATAGCCCATTCCCTCTCATAGAGAGGAGGCCTGTGCCCCAGTATTGGGAAAATTATAGGCTGATTATGCTATGATTAGGAAGTAACTACGCTGCTTCATAAACTTCATAACATTAAGTATTACTCATAAGGCAAAATACTACCAGGCAGACAGAATATAAGCTGAACCCCAAGCCAAACAAAATGTAAATGGGTGTTTTCGTGCTACAGAACTTTCTAGTTACAGCTCGCCATGGCAACAGTAAGTGTTAAATTCTCATTTCGGCCTTATGGGGTTGTTGCCCAACTTTCGGCGAACCAAAGTACCTATGTATTCGCATATCCCTTCGAGAATTACCAACAAGACTAGGAAATTAAGCCATACAAGGAATTGATACAATTAGAGCTACAAACTTAACATAACATCACGCCTGTAATCCCCGAAGAGTTAGGCAGAGGTGTACCTAATAGTACACCCAAATTTTGCCAGTTTTGTTTAAGTCCCATGTAATAGGGGGCGAGCCTATTGCCATCAATCGGGTGCAAATCCAGACTTCGTGGCTACTACAACTACTACAACAGCCCATAACGTCCACTGCTGAATACACCTCTCCCATGATGGGAGGAATTTGCCATAATCTCCAAGCTTGACACGCGGACTGGAGATCGCAGTGATGAAAGACTAACAGAAAACCCTGCTGCCCATTCTCTGGTCTACGGAGGCGCAAGGTGTTCTACCTCAGACATTAGTCGCCTTATACGACACCCGTGAGTGTAATGGGTTGGTTCTATTTTACTCTGCCGGATACCACACGGCCACACTCCGTGGCTGCTACAGAGAAATTCCTGATGGAAAAACCCAATAACACTTTGCCCAACCTGGGAATCGAACCCAGGACCTTATACTCAGCAGTCGCGTTTGCGACCACTAGACCATCGAGGCAGACTACAAACTTAATACGAAAAAAACAAAATTTGCTAAACAATCCTTTTCCAAATGCAACATCGCGGTAGATGAAGATGTATCTTAAACAAACCGGTTTAATTAATTGCTTTCCCGCTTCGCAGAGAGATTTAACTTGAGTCGAAACTGCTTTTATTGTACACTCGATATCAGATAAACGTACTAACGTAAATTGGAGATCGTGATTTAACAGAGATTTTAGCGCGCGATCTTCCTGATCTCGTCAGAATTCATTTGTAAGGTATTGTTACGAGCTGGGTATGGGATAAATTAATTACTACCGACGAGCAACTGAATAACTTTAATAATCACAAAACACTTCAAACTCAATCACAAGTACACTACTGATCACTATTCGCTTAGATATCGCACTCACAAGTTCACTTTGATTCGTCCCGTACTGTAGCCAAAATGATACTGCCTGCTCCCGCAAACACGTCGACTATTTATATGACGACCGAACGTTTGAGAAAGATCCAGAATCTTCTAGTCAATTCATACTAGGTCATTGTCCTACGAGAAACTTCCACAACTTTTGTACAAAGGAAAGAAATAGGTACTTTATGCCCTGGGCGTACAGTCGAAATTACAATGACAACTTCCTGATGTATTTTATAGGTAGTTTGCGAATTTGTACCTACATCATTCGATACATACCTACTACTACCTACCTACTTACTTAGTTGTAGGTACCTACTATTAGAAGCTACTTATATTGAAGGTATGGCTACGACGTAACACTGCCCCCTCCTTAGACATGCTCGTCCCGAGCATCATTAGGCCCGTAGTATCGCGCCAATCGGTCTACATGGACAATCTTAGGCGCACCTCGTGGACCCTTCTGTATTCGGTAGGTGACATCGTTGATCCTAGTCACGACTCGGTATGGTCCATCCCAGTTTGCTTGTAATTTCGGAGACTTCCCTTTGCTCCGTACTGGGTTATGCAACCACACCAGTGAACTCTCGTCGAAACCCCTACTATTTGCCTTCCGGTCGTAACGGGTCTTCATCTTCTCAGACATCTGTTGGCCGGATTGTCTAATATGCTCATAAACATCATTCAACTTGTTACGCAAGTCATTTGCGTAATCTGTTACACTGCGTGGAGCATCAGGGGGAGTTCCAGTGATTAAATCTGCAGGCAACCGTAATTCCCTTCCAAAGTTCGCGAAGGCGGGCGTCACAGTCGTACTTTCGTGGACTGCGCTGCGGTAGGACAGAAGAAACGGCTGTATGTGCTTGTCCCAATCCCTTTGTCTGCTTTCCACGACTTTTGCCAGATATCTTTCCAACGTTTGGTTGAATCGTTCCACCATTCCATCAGATTGTGGGTGGTAAGAGGTGGTTCTGGTTTTGTGGGTACCCATTAATCGACAAGTCTCCTGAAATACTTGCGATTCGAAATTCCTTCCTTGATCGCTGTGTATTTCTAAGGGTACTCCAAAACGACAGAAGACTTCCTGAACCAATTTATCTGCGACAGTTGTAGCTTCTTGATTAGGAATGGCGAAGACTTCTGGCCACTTTGTGAAGTAATCCATGACCACCAAGAAGTACTTGTTTCCGCTCTCACTTTCTGGAAATGGTCCCGCAACGTCTAGTGCTATCCGTTCCCAAGGGGCTCCAACGTTGTACACTTTTAATGCTCCTCTGCTGCGTGTTTGGGGTCCTTTCACGGCCGCACAACTGGTACATTTGCGACACCAGTCCTCCACATCATCTAGACAGTGGATCCAGTAAAAGCGTTCTCGAATTTTTAGTAAAGTCCTTTTTACCCCCATATGTCCTCCCGAACATTCATCATGGTACAGCCGTAAAACATCCGGTACCTTAGCTTTAGGGACAACCATTTGTAGATGACAGCTGTCCCCTCGAGCGTTTTCCCATTTACGGCACAAGACTCCATCCTGGATCACCAAGCTGTTCCATTGCGCCCAATAACTCTTCGTGATGGAACTCATCGCAGCCACATCACTCCACTTGGGTTTAGGAGCACCAGCTTTGATCCACTCGAAGATCGGTTTGATGTCCGAGTCATTTTGCTGAGCCTGCTGTAGGGTTTCTTTCCATTCATCGCTGAGATCCATTCTAAGCATCCTCACGGGCACTACTTCCTTAGTCTCTTGCCGGGCACAGTGCTTACAGTCTTCAGGACAAGGTCTTCTCGACAGGGCGTCTGCGTTACCGTGAGTTCTTCCACTGCGATGTTCAGTTACGAAGTCAAACTCTTGCAATAGCTCAATCCATCTCGCCACTTGCCCTTCTGGATTCTTGAACTGTAATAGCCACTTCAATGCAGCATGGTCAGTTCTTAATTGGAATTTACGTCCCAACAAATATTTACTGAAGTGCTGCAATGTCTTTACTACGGCGAGTAGTTCCCGTCTTGTAACGCAGTAATTTCGTTCTGGTTTGGATAAAGACTTGCTGAAGTAAGCTATCACAACCTCTTGGTTTCCTTTCCGTTGAGACAGCACGCCCCCAATTCCAGTATTACTTGCATCTGTGTCAACTATGAAGTCATTTTCTGTGTCAGGATATCCCAAGATAGGCGTATTGCACAGACGTTTCTTTAATTCCTGAAATGCAACGTCGCAGTTCTCGTCCCAACAGAATTGCCGCTTTTCCTCAGTGAGTTTGTGCAGAGGTTTTGCAATGTCGGCAAAATTCTTGACAAACCTTCGATAGTAGGAGCACAAACCCAGAAATGCTCTGACCTGTGTCTTGTCTTTCGGAACTGGCCAATCCTTGACGGCGATTACTTTTTCTGGGTCTGTTTGAACACCTTCCCCCGAAACTATGTGTCCTAAGAAGTTCACTTGTTTTCTGAAAAACGAGCACTTTTTCGGACTTAACTTAAGATTTGCTGTTTGGATTTTCGACAGCACTTGGTTGAGGTTTGTAAGGTGATCTTCAAATGTACGGCCCACGATGATTATGTCGTCTAGATAGACAAGACATGCGTCTCCAATCAATCCGGCGAGTACTTGCTCCATCAGCCTTTCAAACGTTGCAGGAGCATTGCACAATCCGAATGGCATAACTTTAAACTGCCACAATCCCTTCCCTGTTGAGAATGCAGTTTTTTCCTTATCCTTGGGGTCTATTTCTACTTGCCAGTAGCCACTTTTCAGGTCAAGTGTGGTAAACCACTTCATGCCAGTCAGCGTATCCAGTGTGTCATCGATCCTAGGCAGCGGATAGCTGTCCTTTTTCGTGACATCGTTCAGTCGTCGATAGTCCACACAGAAGCGCATACTGCCGTCCTTTTTCTTTACCAGGACCACAGGAGAACACCATGGACTCGATGAAGGCTCTATAACACCGTCCTTCATCATTCCCTCCATCATGGTTTCCACCTCTTTTTCACGTGCAACTGGCAGTCTTCTTGGTCGCTGACGGATTGGTAACTCGTTACCCGTATTAATCTTATGCTGAACTAGTCCAGTTCTCCCTATGTCAGCATCATTTGAAGAGAAAATGTCGGCGTACTGAAGTAACATCTTCTCAGCCTTGTCCATTTCTTCTTTAGATAAATCGCAGTTTTCCAAAAGTGTTGACACGTCAAACTTTGTACTACGAATTTTATTTCCGGTAGGCAGATTTTGCAATTGACGCATCCAAGCTACTTCCTCGCAAGTGCCGATTAAGGTGGCCCTTCTTAATCACTTGCTCCTTGTCACTTGGATTCAGTATGCGTACTGCCGAGACGTTTTTGGCCTTGACCAGAGTACGTGCCATCTTCCATGGAAAGTCATTGTTCACCCTTTCTATCAGAACACTTCGATCTTTTTGTCCAGAATTCCGTGGTAAACTAATTGGCACAATCGTTTCTGATCTGCGAGGAAGAACAATCTCCTTCAAGCAGTACACTTTCCCTGATGGTGCACCTTCCATGAAGACTTCCTCTGAACCACATTTCAATACTCCTTGATCAACGTCGATCTCACAACGATATTTCCGCATGAAATCCAAGCCCAAGATGCAATCGTCCACTATGTCGGCCACGATGACATTGTGCTTGTAAAATCTGTCACCCAATTTTAACTCCACCTCCTTCTTGCCTCGGACGGTTATGTGCTGACCGGTAGCTGTTAGTAATCGTATACGGTCGTGGTTATCAAAGTAGTCCCCAAGAAACCGACTTGCTAGGTGAGAGTTAACGACCGTGTAAGAAGCTCCAGTATCCAACGTCAGTTTGCATGGTGTTCCGTTGACTTCGCCTCTGATGGTCAGGCTGTTCCCGTCATGTGCTTGCGAGATCAAGATTCTCGGGGCTCTTTCAATACCAGCCAGCACCCGCCCCCCAGTCCTGGCATTTACCCGTTTCCCTGCTGTGGCTGGGCAGTCACTTCAGCCACCCTTCCTTGCTGATCTTCTCGCGGGGTGTTGCGCTTTGGACAGCTTGACCGAAGGTGACCCCTTTCTCCACAAGTGTAGCACCTAGGACTGTACCCTTGCGGGCGCTCGCGTACCGGTGATGCTACAACCTCCCTAACGCGGTGCGTTCGGTGGTCTTGCCTCACTGCCTCTACTTCTAAAGCATGGGCTAAGGCGTCCTTCAATGTTTCATGATGCCCAAGTCTCACGGCGGCTCTAACTTCTAAGTCACGTATTCCATCAACGAACGCTTGTACCAGATTCCCATCGATCAGTGCAGGGGCAGACTGGTATGCTTTCCGAACCAGCTTTTCAACTTCCAGGGCCCACTGCTGTAGGTTCTCGGCACTACGTTGAACACGATCCTTCAACTTAGCACGAAATACGTGCTCCAGGTGCGCGTCGCCGTATCTGGACTCTAACGCCTCCAGCAGCTGCTCGTAGGTTACATCCTTACCGAGCGCCTCAAGAATGTTTAGGGCCTGGTCTCGGAGGCCCAAGGTGAGCGCGGTCATGGCTTGCGATTTTGTCCATCCATTCGCCTTCATAACGGCCTCAAATTGAATTTTATAAGCCGACCACGAAGATGTTCCGTCGAATGGAGGCACCTTAAAGCCCCGCGCTGAAGGTGCAGCAACTACTGAAGCCACAGTCACGTCTCCAGACTTCAGTTCTCCCAAAGCCTTCTTCACTCCAGCGATCTGAACTTCGGCCTCTGAGATGCGATTCTCGTGCTGGTGTACCTGGTCCTTCATAATCTTGAGCTCTTTGCCGAAAGTTGCATGAAGATCCTTTATGAGGATCATCTGTTCTTCTTGACGGCGAGCCTGCTCCTCTTTATCTCGTTGCAACTGCTCTTGTAACTGGCGAGCCTGGTCCTCTTGACGGCGAGCCTGCTCCTCTTTATCTCGTTGCAACTGCTCCTGTAACTGGCGAGCCTGCTCCTCTTGACGGCGAGCCTGCTCCTCCTTATCTCGTTGCAACTGCTCCTGTAACTGGCGAGCCTGCTCCTCTTGGCGGCGAGCCTGCTCCTCCTTATCTCGTTGCAACTGCTCCTGTAACTGGCAAGACTGCTCCTCTTGACGGCGAGCCTGCTCCTCTTGACGGCGAGCCTGCTCCTCTTGACGGCGAGCCTGCTCCTCTTGGCGGCGAGCCTGCTCCTCCTTATCTCGTTGCAACTGCTCCTGTAACTGGCGAGACTGCTCCTCTTGACGGCGAGCCTGCTCCTCTTGACGGCGAGCCTGCTCCTCTTGACGGCGAGCCTGCTCCTGCAGCAGCGCCATTAAAGCTGACAAGTCTGGCGCTACTGATGCTGGAGAAACTCCGGATGGACCAGCGACTGGCACTGACGTAGGCTGGACTCCACCCGGTGTCTGTGTCGGAGAGTCTCCAAACCGCCTTTGGTCCATGTCCTGCTGTCGCTGACTCCTGGTACGGATACCGTCCGTGTTGTCCTTTGGTAGAACTGGCATAATTTATCCCTCACTTCTGGCACCAAATTGTTACGAGCTGGGTATGGGATAAATTAATTACTACCGACGAGCAACTGAATAACTTTAATAATCACAAAACACTTCAAACTCAATCACAAGTACACTACTGATCACTATTCGCTTAGATATCGCACTCACAAGTTCACTTTGATTCGTCCCGTACTGTAGCCAAAATGATACTGCCTGCTCCCGCAAACACGTCGACTATTTATATGACGACCGAACGTTTGAGAAAGATCCAGAATCTTCTAGTCAATTCATACTAGGTCATTGTCCTACGAGAAACTTCCACAACTTTTGTACAAAGGAAAGAAATAGGTACTTTATGCCCTGGGCGTACGGTCGAAATTAGAATGACAACTTCCTGATGTATTTTATAGGTAGTTTGCGAATTTGTACCTACATCATTCGATACATACCTACTACTACCTACCTACTTAGTTGTAGGTACCTACTATTAGAAGCTACTTGTATTGTAGGTATGGGTACGACGTAACAGTATTTATTAAAATTGCTCGTCTCACTGGAAAATCATCAATTTCCATTTATACTTCGTTGAACGCCTACACTGTTGTAAATACCAATTTATCAACACTTAAACAAATTTTCGGGAACATCGGTTTACCAATTAAAGTGAAATATTTATAGCCAGGCCACGAGGTGGAAATGAGCGATTATTTTTTTATGCCAGTATTTTGATTGAAAGTTCTTGATTAGTTCGTGGAATTTTCTGGAATATCTAGGGTACGATCCAACTGGCAAGTGATTGAAGCCCGTCAAAGTTCGGAAGGCGTAGGTACTTCGTATTTTTACTTGAATTATGAAAATATTTTTTTGTGACTACTCAACCTGAAGTTATGTCAGTCGGGAAACTGGATTGGAAGCTTAAGGAAAAACTTACTATTGAAAGTTTCATAACTAAAAAGAAATCTATAAAATCATCGTATTATCAAATTATTATAATCAAATAATATTAACCGGTATGTTCCCAGGCCTTCCTGAAAGGGAACAGAACATTGTTTTGTTTAATTGTGTCTGTAATTACGGGCAACTACAGGTTAAAGGGCAGGTTCCCTCTCATAGAGAGGAGGCCTGTGTCCCAGCAGTGGAAACATTAATAGGCTGATGATCATGATGATGACAGGTTAAAGTACTTTACCTAATGATTCAAGTCAAAACTCAGGAATAATTGAAGCGAAGAAGATTTAACTTTCGCAACTTTCTGTTTATTTATAACAATAGTCGTAGTTGTTAATTTAACAGTTGCAGTAATAGGTTTGCCAGGTCAATGGGCCGTCCGTCAACACGCTCGCGCTTGACACGAGTTCCACATTCAACCGATGCGATGGTTTATTCATGGGATCGTGAGCCTCTCAACGGAGTAAGTGCAGACGCCGCGACGCCCACAACTATTCCCTATACATTGCTATATGTACATAGTAGGTGGGTACACTTTGTTTCGATTTTCAGAAAGAATATTAAAATTCATTCAACTAGTATTATGAAGATAATGTAAGAACTCTACGTTATAATCATAACTTGTTAAATAAAAACTTTTCAGAAACTTTTAACGATGACTTCACTTCATCATTGTTGTCTGCCCGGACATAAAAACAACGAATCCTGTCTCAAAACTTTTAAATTCAAATATGTAGTTTAAGTCATTATGTGGCCAGTACCATTATATAACCAGCCTGCATGATTTGAGGTTGCTTCGAAGGTAGACCACTTAACAGTGCCTACATACGTTCAAATTAAGAACTAGTTTTATTCTTTTTAGGGTTCCGTACCCAAAGGGTAAAAACGGAACCCTATTACTAAGACTTCGCTGTCTGTCCGTCTGTCTGTCACCAGGCTGTATCTCATGAACCGTGACAGCTAGACAGATGAAATTTTCACAGATGATGTATTTCTGTTGCCGCTATAACAACAAATACTAAAAACAGAATAAAATTAATATTTAAGGGGGGCTCACATACAACAAACGTGATTTTTTGCCCTTTTTAGGGTTCCGTACCCAAAGGGTAAAAACGGAACCCTATTACTAAGACTTCGCTGTCTGTCCGTCTGTCCGTCTGTCCGTCTGTCTGTCACCAGGCTGTATCTCATGAACCGTGACAGCTAGACAGTTGAAATTTTCACAGATGATGTATTTCTGTTGCCGCTATAACAACAAATACTAAAAACAGAATAAATTTAATATTTAAGGGGGGCTCCCATACAACAAACGTGTTTTTTTTGCCCTTTTTTGATAATAATGGTACGGAACCCTTCGTGCGCGAGTCCGACTCGCACTTGGCCGGTTTTTTTTTGATAATAATGGTACGGAACCTTTCGTGCGCGAGTCCGACTCGCACTTGGCCGGTTTTTACTCAACTGTTTTCCACTCTTTCATAACGGATTTGGGATTTCATTATTACTAACAAAAGGAAACTACACAAATTGTTTTTTTCATAACACACGCTATACCTATTTACCCAATTAAGAAAATTAAGGTCACTTTGTCTACGTTACACAGAACGAAATTAATAAATAGGTACCCACAATATTGGTGGACAAAATTTAATAATGTTTGTGGAACCAACTAACCTCTGGCTCGGGAATGGGTAATGTTAAACATTGCTGGTAATTTGTTGATTGTTCAACGCAGAGGTACGAAATTACCTGTAATAATCAAGGGCCATGGATTAATTGACTCTACGTGGGTAATCTTAAATGAATGAATGATATATTTATTGGCAAGAATACATAATAGGTAGCTAACATAAGTTTATGGGTTTCACTATATTCGACATTTCAGCTGAACAAATATTTAGATTTTAGGTATGGGTTATATTTACGCATGCAGTACATAATTATTTAGTAATTAGCAATAACATAAAAATGCTAATAATAATTTCGTTATTTAAATTACAATGCAATTAATAAAATTAAATACAATTCTATTAATTAAAAATAATAATTTATATAAAAAATAGCGCTCAGTAATAATGATGTCATGTCAATAAAAAATACTTTGTGGATTGACTGCACTATTGTTGGTGAGAATGCTCAACCTCCACCCCAGAGTCGTAAGCCTGTTTGAATTCCCGGAACATAATGTTGGTGTGTGGTCATAAATCGTGGCAGTGGTAATTACTCTGTCTCCATAAAGCTTGGCCATTGCCGGAGCCAGATTCGATTGTCCAGTTGAGTGAATACGGGCTTTTTAGGGTTTCCTAACTGCTAGGAATCCCTATCAATATGGTGAGTGGGCACTTTTTGTCACACGCCAACTTTCAGGCGATTGCGGAAACTATACTGTGCGATTTACGCTGTTTTATTACCCCCGTATATTTGAATGTAATTCTTTATTTAAATAACCAAGTTTATAGAGGTTTTATGGTGGCAGGTTGTTTGAAATTAGAACAGTTTGGAGTTGAAATAAAGCCTCTTTGGCGACATAATTAGGGAATGGAGGTTTAATATTCAAGCCGGGCAGGTAGGCTGGCGAGCACTGAATATTCTAGCAAGTTCTAGTTTGTGTAGTTCATCTCGACTTGTCAAAGTTAAGTACTATGTACAACTAGTTACTACATCGCTTTTGACTTGTTGTTTAAGAGTTTCACTGATAAATTATTCCGAAGTTCATAGACGGGCAGGGTGTTAAAATTGCCAAATTCCGAAATCCATCAATTAATTTTAATATTTTTCAGTGTACAGCGATGCGCTAGGTATAGTTACAATTCAGTAAACAAAAGTGAAGTAAACAGATAAGTATTGTTTTAAATAACAGGAATCCAGTTAGTTGACCGATTAATAAAACTTTTATTTGATTCAATATTGACTTACAGAAAAATCTAATGACTTTTACACGTTCAATTCAATTGATTTCTGTTATACTATTCACCTACAGATTTATGACGAGAGGTAACTTAGTTGTTTCGTAAATGCGTGTTGTGTGTCCGATAGGCTGAGGCCCGTAGCAACCCTCTTGTGGCCGTCGAACACAGAAATCAAATTAGCCGAATCCCTTTGACGTACTTACTTGAAGTTTGTTCAGCAACTGTGAAATTATTAACTACCTAACTAGGTGAGGTTGAAACTAGACGGAGACATATTTGCTTAGGTACAAACCGTTATGTTTCTAGGATTATGAATGGATTAAAATATAAGGACGGTATTTAGATTGAGCGAGATGTTATGTGGAACAATATTTGTTGAGCCGGTGTTATCAGTTCTGTAAACAATCATGTTGTTATTTTTACGCTAAGCCTCCATTTGTTTTTTGTTTTGTTAGGTGTTATTGCTTGGTACACGTTGGGATGTTGCCGTAATTGTGTTTTCTCTAACTCTTAATTGCTTCAAACAAAAAGGTTTATATTTATTAGTTACTGCAATAATAAATACAGCTCTCTCATCCCTAAACTGTTGTCTTTGAATTTACAGTCTGCGTTAATCGCTACGGAAGTTTCAACAATTATTTTTTGTTCGAGCTAACGCCTGCTCGTTTGGAGAGAGCAACAATCAACGTTGCGCACTCATTAGTTTGTAGTTAGATGTAAGGATTTTCTGTACTTTCTTGTCATTTTGTCTTCCATTTTTGTTCTCCAACGAAGCAATACATAGTTTGACTAATTATCAGCATTTTTGAAGTTTATTTGGAAAATCACCTAAAATTCCCCCACATTTTGGTCCTTCGAGCCGGATTGGTAATACAATGAAGATTTGCTAAAAATCAGTGGATTTGTGTAAATATTACCCGGGAGATGTGCCGATGAGGTTATAAGCCGGCAACGTGATTGTGAACTTCAAGCTGCGAGCGGTGTTAAGAATATTATAGTTAAAAATATCATCACCCATCACTCGGTCAGGTAATAAATAACCATAATTAGCGATGTTAAAAGGTTAGTATTTTATATTCCTGAATATTGTTTAAAATAACTTATTTACCTTAGTACATTGTGAATAGTTTCTAGTACTTATCATTATTTTGTTTGATGATACTGCTTTTGCAAATACAATTATACGTTCTTTCTAATTAATATAGTGGAAAGTTCAGTAGATATTTTGCTACATTTATAATTGTATTGTATAGCAGTATACCAGTTCTATTCATAGTAAATAGTTATTAGTGTGTAGTTTGGTGTTAGATGATGTTACAAGTCATAATTAGTTTTATTCAGTTATTTAAACCGTATTAGTCAATTTAGTTACTTATTAATTTGTTATTGTATTGCATAAAGTTAAACGTTAGGTAATTAAGTGTTCAAGTTTTGAGGAATTTCAGTACCTAGCTTAAATCAAAATCTAAATTAAAAATCCCATTTTGTATTCACTTAATGTTTACAATAGGTAGAAGTCAATATTTACAGTGTTAACATCCTTTGTTAAATTGTTTTAATTACAATAGTAGATAGACGTAGGGTTCCTAACATAAGTTATTTCGGTATTGCATAAAAATATACCTTGTTATTGTATAAATTCCAGGTTGACTACATTCGATTCCCAGTATGTCCGAAGAAAGAGAATTAATTAAAAAACGAGGAAGCATAAAGGGACGCTTAACTGTATTTATCAATTATCTTGATGCATCCAGCGACAAGGAGTTGACTAGTTGTGAGGTCAAGGAGTTGCAATTACGGATTGGAAGAATCGAGTCCTTGTATGAGCATTACGATGAGGTGCAGTTGCGATTGGAATGTCTGGTAGATGATGATAAAGCTCAAGTCTCTGAGCGTACTGAATTCGATACACAGTATTACAAAGCACTGGCTAGGGCACAGGAGCTGTTATGTAAATATAACAGCGACAATGAGTCCATGATTAGTACAAAATGTACCCGTATTAGTCAACGTAAGCCTGTTAAGTTACCCACGATACAGCTACCTAAATTTAATGGGAGTTTTAGCATTTGGTTGGAGTTCCGCGACACTTTTACTAGCCTCATTCACTCTAACGATGAAATTGATCAAATTAATAAATTCCATTATTTGCGAGCGTCTCTGGAAGGATCTGCTGCTGTTGTAATCCATGGGATTGAGTTTTCCGCAAGTAATTACGATACAGCTTGGAAGTTAATTTGTGATCGCTTCGATAACAAAAGAATGTTAATTCAAAATCATGTGTCGTCCTTATATTATTTGAATGCTATTACAAAGGAGTCCTCTGTGGCGTTGAAAGGATTGATTGATCAACTTAATAAAAATCTCCGTGCGTTGGAAGCGTTAGGTGAGCCCATCAAGCATTGGGATACTTTATTAATATTTATGGTGACTCAGAAGCTCGATCGGTCAACTTATCGTGAGTGGGAGGAGTACAAAGGTCGTATAGACAAGGATAGCACAATAACATTTGCTGCACTTATTCAATTTATTCGCTTTCGCGCTGACTTGTTAGAAACACTAGAAACAGCACGAAATAGCACTAATCCCACTCCCGGTAAGCCTAGTTCCCATTCTAGTAAGATGAAATCTATGGTTGTATCACAAGATTCTAATAATTCCAGGTCCGAATTAAGTAAGTTATGCCCGCACTGTAAGGCTGATCACGTGTTAAGTAGTTGTTCACAATTCCTTTCACTTAGCACCGACGCCCGACTTAAATTAATACCTAACTATAAAGTATGTTATAACTGTTTTCATGGAGGTCATTTTGCTAACCGATGCAAAAAGCCGGGATGCAAGTTATGTAAACGCCGACATAATACTTTGATTCATTCGTCGGAGAATAAAGGTACGGCGAATTCTTGCACATATCATAACAAATCAAACGGTAACTCGTCCCATTCCGTATTAACGTCATCACCCACTGACGCCGTAGCTAGCACTGATGTAAGTGCAAATAATTTAACTTTGTCTGCGGATCTCAGCTCGCTAAGTGGTGAGCGTAAAAAACACGCCGTGTTATTGTCCACCGCTCTTATCAAGTTATGTGATCAGAATGATCGTGAGCACGTAGTGCGGGCCCTGCTTGATAGCGGAAGTACATCGTGTTTTATTACGGAACGGTTATGTACACGGCTTAACTTAAATACTAGTCAGATAAATGGATCGGTCTATGGCATTAATAACGTAAGTTCTCGCGTAGGCAAAACATGTCATGTAAAAATGACGTCATTAGATAATAGTTATGTTGCTAAGTTTTATTGTTTTGTTTTGCCATCGTTAACGACTGTTGTGCCTTGTCGTGAAGTCGACATTTCAGACCTAAATATTCCAAATAATATCTGTTTGGCTGACCCTAACTTTTACATGCCTTCAGAAGTAGATGTCTTAATAGGAGCGGATCTCTTCTGGGACTTGGTTGGTTCACAGAGAATTAGACTAGGAATAGGTAAGCCCGTGTTGTGTGAAACGCTGTTAGGCTGGATTGTTTCTGGCCCTGTTACTTATAATAATGGTAAGTTATTGTCGAATAATATTTCGTGCAATTTAACTCATACTGATTCCCCCAGTAACGGTGATTTAAATAAAATTCGCACCGATTTAGAGAAATTCTGGAATCTAGAAGAGATTAGTTCACAATCCTCGCATTATTTACCCGAGGAAAAGTTGTGTGAAGAGCATTTTGTCAAGAATACGACACGTTTAGACAGCGGACATTTTTGTGTTCGTATTCCTGTTAAGCAAAATCCTTCTATTTTAGGAGAATCCTTCAAAAGGGCTTCTAAGTGTCTATATTCCCTAGAACGCAGACTAAAGTCCAAGCCAGAGTTTGGTAAATTATATCGCGACTTTATGTCTGAATATGAGACTTTAGGACATATGACCGAAAATAAAAATAATGACAGTCCCAGTGGATATTTCATACCACACCACGGGGTACTGCGTGAATGTAGCACAACTACCAAACTTCGTGTTGTTTTTAATGCAAGTTGTGTTACTTCTTCAGGGGTATCCTTCAACGATGTGCAGATGGTGGGTCCTACAGTGCAGGACGATCTTATGTCTATACTTCTTCGGTTTCGACAACACAAATTCGTTTTATCGGCTGATGTTGCGAAAATGTATAGATGTATATACGTCCACCCATCTGATAGGTACCTCCAACAGGTTCTGTGGCGTGATAATGCATGTGATCCTGTCAAGGTTTTCAAATTGAATACCGTCACATATGGTACGGCTAGTGCACCATTTCTTGCTACACGTTGCCTCAAGCAAATAGGGATGGATTATCAGTCCAATGACAGTAAGATCTCTTCGCGTTCAATAGGTAAGTCATCCTCAGGTAGCAGAAATAAGATTGCTGACGTCATCATGCATGATTTTTACGTTGATGACCTCTTGACAGAAAGTGATGATTTGAATGAGGTTATGTTTATCCGCACAGAGGTCACCCACGCACTAGCATCTGCTTGCATGCCGCTTAGAAAGTGGAGATCCAACGTCCCTAGCGTAGTCTCCGGAGCTTCTCAGTCGTCATTAGATTTAGAAATGGGATCTAATGAACCTAATAAGTTATTAGGGCTTAACTGGTATTCTAGTTCCGACGAATTTGGGTTTTCAAGTTTAACGTTGCCATCTAAGGATTCTGTAACAAAGCGTGATGTACTTTCTGCCATAGCACGTATTTTTGACCCCTTAGGAATTTTATCTCCTTGCGTAGTCACAATGAAAATGTTTCTACAACAAATGTGGTTAGACAAGCTCTCGTGGGATGAGCCATTATTCCCGCCACTTAATGCTAGTTGGAATGCTATTGTCAAAGCATTGCCGCTTATCAATAACTTTCGTGTTCCACGGCACGTTATATGTGATTCACATAATATACTGGAACTACATGTATTCACAGAAGCATCAGAGCGTGCGTATGGTGCGTGCGTCTATGTACGTAGTGCCAATGATGAGGGTGAGTACATGATTCGTCTCTTAGCTGCTAAAAGTCGAGTGGCGCCGATTAAGCCGACCACCATTCCAAGATTGGAATTGTGTGGCGCAGTAGTCGGAGCTCGTTTATGCGAGAAGGTTGTGAGCTCAATGAGACTAAAGTTTAGTCATGTTTATTGCTGGACTGACTCCACCGTCGTGTTGGGATGGTTGCAGATGCTACCTTCTAAGCTTCAGCCATTTGTGCGCAATCGCGTTGCTGAAGTTTTAGACAAGACAGGGCACTGTACTTGGCGACACATCCCAACTGCCAAGAACCCTGCAGACCTAATATCACGAGGCGTGGATATTAGAATTCTGCAATCTTTGGACTTGTGGTGGAGTGGTCCCAGTTTTTTGAAGCAAGTCCAGTCTCATTGGCCGTCGCAACATAAATCATTAGAGTCAGACAAGCTGCCTGAAACTCGACCTCACGCTTTATTGAGCGCCAGTGTTAGTTGTAAAAATCAATGTGATACAATCATCGATTTTAATCGTTTTTCTAGTTATTTAAGGTTAATCCGTAGTGTAGCAACAGTTTTAAGATTCATAAAGTTGTGTAGAAAGCTTCCTTGTCCCAGTTTCCTATCACAAGACGAGTTGCAGGATGCATTCAATATTATAATAATTAGGAGTCAGATTGAATCATTTCCCGAGTACAAATTACTTATTAGTAATCAGAAGTTGCCTTATAAAAGCGCCCTAATAAAATTTAATGTATTTTTAGATGATAATAAAATCATGCGTGTCGGAGGACGCTTAGCAAATTCAACTTTTTCTTTTGATAAAAAGCACCCTATTCTTTTACAGTCCACTCATAAATTTACGAAATTACTATTCGAATTTGAACATAGAAAGCTTATGCATGCAGGTCCTCAGTTATTGCTGGCTTCAATCAGGGATTCATACTGGCCTATAGGTGGACGAAGCCTAGCAAAGAGTTGTTATCGTAATTGCGTGCGTTGTTGTCGCATGTCGGGTAGAACAGTTACTCCATTAATGGGTAATTTACCGCAGCAGCGTCTCCTTCCAGGTGGTTACCCTTTTGAGAGTACTGGTGTGGATTATGCTGGTCCCATTATGGCTGCTAGTAGGCAGGGTCGGGGATGTAGGCTGGTAAAAGTGTACATAGCCATTTTTGTGTGCTTCACCACGAAGGCTATCCACTTAGAGCTGGTGAGTGACTTAACCAGCAACAAGTATTTACTAGCTTTATTTAGATTTATCTCGCGACGGGGAAAACCCAGTGACATCTACTCCGACAACGGTACCTCATTCGTTGGTGCCTGCAACGAACTTTCGAATTTTCTTAAATCTAATTGCAATTCCTTGGGCGAGCAATTGGCTAATGACGGAATTAAATTTCATTTTATACCCGCGTATACACCTCATTTTGGCGGACTCTGGGAAGCGGGTGTAAAATCAACTAAATATCATCTCAGGCGAGTGTTGGGAAATTGTCACTTAACCTTCGAAGAACTTAACACCACATTAGTCCAGATTGAAGCGATATTAAATTCACGTCCACTGACGCCGCTGTCATCCGATCCAGCGGATTGCACACCACTGACTCCGGGTCATTTTCTTGTTGGCCGACCGCTGACGTCACTCCCGCAGCAAGATTTAGAGAACCACTCCACTGCTTCATTGTCCCGTTTCCAACGAATCGAGCAGCTACGTCAGCATTTTTGGACTCGTTGGAGTAAGGAATATGTGTCCGAGCTGCAGCACAGGACCAAGTGGCATACCAGCAAAGATATGCTCAAGTTGGGTTCCTTGGTCATCATAAAGGAGGACCATCTTCCTCCTCTTAAACGGAGATTGGGGAGAGTCGTCGCCGTTCACCCGGGATCAGATGGAATTGTTCGTGTGGCAGACGTCAAAACATCCACTGGAGTCGTCAGAAGAGCCTTCAATAGGATTTGCCCACTGCCCGTTGATTCTGCGCTTGGTTGAAAGCGCGTCTGCTGCTTCCAACGTCCGGGGGCATGTTCGAGCTAACGCCTGCTCGTTTGGAGAGAGCAACAATCAACGTTGCGCACTCATTAGTTTGTAGTTAGATGTAAGGATTTTCTGTACTTTCTTGTCATTTTGTCTTCCATTTTTGTTCTCCAACGAAGCAATACATAGTTTGACTAATTATCAGCATTTTTGAAGTTTATTTGGAAAATCACCTAAAATTCCCCCACATTTTTTGTTGTTGTTGAACCTACGAATTCCCAAGTTAGGAACGAATGCAGCGTCTTACAAACAAAGAGCGTCTGAAAAATTAATGGCGGCGACCTCGTCACACTCCACGGGTTTGGTAGCCGTCCAGCAAACTTTTAAATTATACGTTTTGTAAATTAATTAAACTGTCTGCTGCAACTTGTACACTAATGAATTAATTCTTGTAGCTTAGTCCCCCTTATTTTGTTTGTCACATCGTTTAATTATTGTGTTATTTGCAATATTTATAGTGATAGTGTGAATTAAATAATTAGATTATGTTTTGGACTAAGTCATGTGTTTAATATTGCTCCATTTTTGTCAAGTAATCCAGTTGGACTCAGCTCTTCACAAGATGTATAGCATAAAGGAATGATAAACGAAAGAAAAAGATGCATATGATGATGTTAACTAAAGTCACAGCCTCCGTCGTTCCCGCGTCTCCTCCCATGTGTATTTTATAAATAAAAGGCGTATAAACGATTCATTGAGTTATTATAGGAGAGAAATTATAAATACGCATCAGGCCTAAGCTGTCAAAATTTTACTTATTCTAATTTCAACATTATCAATTTTTTTTACAACGTGCCTGATTTAATGAGGAATTTTCCACTGACGTTTGTCATAACGCTTCAGTATATATCAATAGATGGCGCTGCTCAGCTTTGGGAATATTTTTTTGAACGGCGTTCTAGTAAAATCCAATGAAAAAAGAATTTACTACGTATTATATTATAGGTTAATGGCAAATTTTTTTAGCAGGGCAAAAAATAAACTCTCCTAGGCACATGTCAAACTCATTGTATAGTAAAATTTCTTTATTATTAATTGTTGTTTATAAAGTGAGAACTGTAAAGAACATTTTTTCTGTCAAACATTTTTAACCTAAAAAGTCTACTGTTCTTTTGCATCACTGAACTAAACTACAAGTTTTTGCATTGTTTTTGCTATTGTTCTTCTGAGTGTTTTTGCTTTACGTCTAAACTTCTGGTGCGTCAAGTCGAGCTTAGGTTCCTCTGTACTTCAGTTAGGGCTTTGTGGACTTAAAAACGAGCCATTTTATTGTTCCCAAGATTGATCAGCGCCATCTAGTTCGTTCATAAAAAGCACTGGAAAATTCCCCATTCTTAAATTACCACAATGGCTCTGTCTGTCTGTACCCTTAGAAGATTATTGTGTGTAAATGAATCTTAGCATTTCCCAACTATGTTGCGGTCGGGTTCCCGGCCAGCCAGATGAAATGAAACGACTGCCTATCTGACCTCCACAACCCAGTTGGTACTGGGTAATAATTATTGATACCCTTGCTAAGACTGGTTGTCAGCCACTGACTACTTGTAACGACTGTAAAAGATCTACAAATTACAGCCGAGACCCGGAAACTTATGGTATGCAATGGTCCCATCCACGGATGTATGGGCCGACCCTGGCCAGCTCTGTTTAACCTTGAACATCCTTGTCCTACTGTTATTATTAAACCATGACTTCCTGACCTGAATGAAAAATTGAATTTTCAAATGAAACCTCCATTCAATTAATTTCCTTGAAGGTAAAACGGTTTGCTGCGGTATTGCAGTAGGTGTGCCGAGCCGTCGACAGCGTTTGAAGGCACGGACTAACCGCAGAAGTGAGCTGGGCTTACCGTCCGCACTGTGACGACAGCGACAGACAGAGTAAATTACTGCCTCAGACTGTTAGCTGCAGTTTCGATTGAACAAAAGGGAATGATTGTTTATTAGAAACTGAAGGAGTTTAAGAGCGAATTTTGCCAATAAAACTGAATACAATTATTACATTTAAACCGCTTTCAAGAGGTGGCAATGACAGCAGAATTTTCAGACCAGATATATTTCTAGAAAAAATACCTGGCGATATTTACGTTCATTATTGATAGATCGTGGTTTTTGGCATTATGAACTTTAGAATTTCCAATTTTGAAAAGGCTACCTGGATGTTCTAGCGTTGGTTTTGGTTTTTCCTTTGGTATTGTAATTGGTACTTCCTACTCTTGGTATATTTGCTACAATGTTTTCCCCTCATCCACGTGAAATGTATTGTTAACATTGGACCTATACGTACGTATAAAGTGAACATTTCATTTCATTGCCAAAGATACTACGACGAACAAAGCTAAAGACTCATACGTCTAATTAACTGATTGACTCAAGATAATTGGTTTCAGTTGTCACAACGAAGTACCATCCAAAGTATTAACTTAATAAACCAAACTCAGTTAATTTAGGGCACACATTACACAGTCGAGCGGTAGCATAGTTAATATTTTACTCAGACAACGTCTCGCACTAATATTCTAACCAAGTTAGTGTTTGACCTGACAGTGTCAATAAAAGTGGATTTAACAGAACATAAATAGTTTATAGTTGGTTTCATGATTTCGGTGGTCTGATTACTTCATTTGGAAACTCATTGACCTAGACATGTAACAGGTACGATGAATAGAATATGTAGTGGAGATTTTGGTAATTTTCTGCGTCATTCTAAAAACAATTCTTCAACTAGAGTATATTCTTCAGCAGCAGTACCTACCTTGCAACCAATTTCAGTAGCTGTAATAGTCCTCCTGATCGTTATCGGTCACGGCGGCCAATCTTAACGCAGATCAGCCATCGGCGCGGGAGATTATAGTGCACAAGTGTGTGCGCAGGCACAGATGCACTCTCTGTTCCTTTACTCACATAGTCCGATGGAACGGTAATCCGACACGACCGGAGAGAGAGCAGGCGCAGGACCAACGGCCTAACGTGCTTTCCGAGGCACAGGGGTATCTAACTGCCAACTTCCAAACTCCGGGCTACTACAACAGCCTATAACGTCCACCGCAGGACATAAGCCTCTCCCATGATGGGAGAAATTTTCCGTAATCTCTACGCTTGGCAATCGGATTGGAGATCGTAGTGATGAAAGACTAACAGAAAACGCTGCTGCCCATTCTCTGGTCTACGGAGGCGCAAGGTGTTCTGCTTCAGACATTAGTCGCCTTATACGACACCCGTGAGTGTAATGGGTTGGTTCTATTCTACTCTGCCGGATACCACACGGCTTAATTCCGGGCTACTACTGAGAAATTTGTAATGAAAAAACCCAATAGTACTTTTTGCCCGACCCGGTAATCGAATCCAGGACCCCACGCTCAGCAGTCGCGCTTTCGACCATGAGACCAACGGGGCAGTTAAAGGGGGCGGTAGCGGGGTAGTTTAGTAGCAGTACTTTGCAGCGTAGCAGGTTGTTTATCGGTAAGTGTAATCTCTAAGGACCTTAGCAGACATACTCGTATAATATTCCGGCGATCGGTGATTTTCCAACTACGCCACAATCACCAATGTTGCTTCGCCTTTTGGCGACTCTTTGAATATCGTCGTTTTTGTTCGCTTTTTTGTATTTTGATTAATTGTTGAAATGTTGCTTCTTCTGTATAAATATTTCAGCACTAGCTGACCCACGCAACTTCGTCTGCGTCACATAAAAGAGAAACAGCTCACAAAAGGAATACATTTTTCCCCGTTTTTGCAATATTTTTCATTTATGCTCCGCTCCTTTTGATCGCAGCGTGATGTTATATAGCCTATAGCCTCCTCGATAAATGGACTACCCAACACTGAAAGAATCATTCAAATCGGACCAGTAGTTCTAGAGATTAGCGCGTTCAAAAAAACAAACAAACAAACAAACTCTTCAGCTTTATAATATTAAGTATAGATTTACTCCAAGAAACCATAACTTAGATGTAATTTAGCTATGCATTGGTGTTCCAAAGTTCAAATGGGCCTAATCTATTTAAGTCGCCAGTTAATAGGCTTCTTTTGGGCTAGTTCGTTCCATCGTCAAACTCATCTCTGTCGTCAGGATTATATTGAGGTCAAGAGTAGGCCCATTTAATATTTAAAAAAAATCTTAGTCTGCATCAAAGGTTCCACGGTTAGATTATAACTCAACCAGTATCAATACACGTAATACACAAGCAGTTACATCCTCATCTCCCAATCTCGCTGAACGTCCGATAAAGCGATATCTCCATAAAACAAGATATACAGTAAGTAGTACGAGCTAATTCCCAACGCAGTGACCCGAACAAGAGTGGCCGGCCTTTACGTAAACCGTTATAAAACGACCTCTATATTAATAAAATTGTTTGTGAACTAAACTTGAACTAATAATGGCTAATAAAGGGAACTGTTTTCATGAGAATTTGCATTAATTAATTTGGTTTTCGTTGTACACTGCGAGTCAAAATTAATAAAGTACATTTAAATGACAGCGGATATATTAATTTTATAACTTTATAATCAGCAAGCAACTTTTACTTAGGATTGTTTTTTTATGTTTTTTTATATACAGGATGTAAAAGACCTCATCACGAAGCCGTCAACCAAGCATTCTGTACATCAAACTAAGTAACTTTATGCAAAAAAAATCATGTTTTGTGGTAGAACTCAATGTAAAACACTCAAAACATTGTGCTGATGGATGGATTGAATAGTACGGGGGTCGTGGAGGTGCTTAAAGTAAAAATCATACATCATAAAACTTGTATTTAAAAAAAAAAAAACTTGTCAAAAAGTTGGAACTTTGACCCCCAATATCTCCGTAACTAGAAGGTTACAATTACAAGGTATGGTCTAGAAAAAAAAAATGATCGCAATGACGGAGAGAACAAGTGCCTTTCGGCTTCGTTAAGAGGTGTTTTACACCCTTTATAAGCTCAATAATCGTTATATTATTTTTACTTTTTTTTTTCAACAAAGGCAAATAATAACACTAGTTCGCGCAGTCTTCTACTTTGTCGCGCTAATACACAATGTTCACACAATAGAGCCATTCTCTATTCCTTTTCCAGCGAAGACTTTAACACAATGAAACAAATGTTTCAATACAAAGCTAATAAACCTGAAGTGTATGCCATCAAGTTGTTGTTGAGTTACCTGTAAACGGAGCGATTGGAGCCTCGACCAACTTACTACGTTGTTACTGCGAGCGAACTACTCGAGGCGAACTGTAAATTAAGATTAGAACTAACCGGCTGCAATGGCAAACTTGTACGAAAATATTTGTCGTCTAGAGCTCGTGTGCTCCAACAAATGTACATATTACTACGCTGCGAATTTTGCAGTGTGGCAACTTGTAACATTTGTTGAAAACTTCCCTGTCATGTTTCAAGTTTCTGGTTATTAATTGTTAGGATTGTGTGTGTACTGGAGTTATGGTCAAGATTTATAGTAGCTGCTTAACGAATCTGTTTCTGAACAAATTGTGCTTTTTCATGCTGCAGTTAAAGTTTAGCCTAAATCAAAGAAACGCGTTTATAAATGGGGAGGCTAACTGTGGAACAAATGGCGCTAGCATAGTTGGTACCCAAACATCGTCATTGGTTGAAAATGTAATGTCATGTTATATTTCAAAATAGTTTATCCTCATTGGTCAGATTGAGACCAACGATGGTGGCGCCATCTGAGGTTTACTTTGTCTTAGCCACCCCATTGAAATATTTTTTTGTTTTTTTTTTTTTCTAGAATTGCCATACAGTGGGCGTCTGAAGACTGTCGCTGTCACCGAGGCAGGCCCAAAAAAAGCTGGCGTGACGATTTGGATTCCTTTTTGAGTGATTGGCCAGAAAAGGCAAAACACTGGAAAATTTTGAAAGGAATGAGGGAGGCCTTTGCCCAACAGTGGGACAGTCAAACTTTATTTTTTATGACAAAGGGTCATAAAAAAAAGTTTTTGATCAAAAAGTATCCATCTATTTATGTTTGGTGTGCATACTCTGTTCTTTTTCTAATGCATAAATCAATGTTATTGGTTCGCTCCGGAACCAACTCCATTAATTCAAGTGGTGTATCAATGTTAACTACTTCATCAGAGAGAATCGGTAAGCTCAAACCGTCGTCACATTCCAAATATTTTTATTCAATGAAAGGCAAAGTTGCAGTTTGCATAAGGCCATACATATGCATGAAGTGACAGGCATGGCGCGCAGGCGAATGTAAATTCAATAGGCGATGTGCCTCACGAAAATAACACAGCGGAAAACAGAGCTCTGACAAATCCGTTTTATATTAAACAAGCGAATGATTTCATAGTAGGCACGACAATCAATCAAGCTATACATAACCAGTTTATGTGGATCTCTTATCGTACTGGAAATCAACAGGGTGAAAACGAACCCTCCACGATGTCGTCAACCAAGCATTCTGTACATCAAACTAAGTAACTCTACGCAAAAACTATTGCTGGGATTTTTTTTTGGGGTGAAAAATCATGTTTTACGGTAAAACTCAAGTTAGCGCACTCAAAACATTGTGCTGCATTTAATAGTAATCAGGTTATCATATCAGCCGAAAGACATCCACTGCTGGACATAGGCCTCCTCCAAGGGGGGGTTTTGCCATAATCGCCACGCTTGGCAGGCGGGTTGGCGATCGCAGTATACGGTTGTTACAAAAGCACAGAGAACGCTGCTGCCCATTCTCTGGTAAGTGCCATAGTCGCCTCTTACGACACCCACGGGAAGATATGGGATGGTGCTATTCTTTACGTCCGACACCATACAGATTTCCGACACCATACAGATTACAGGTTATGGAGGTATTTAAAATAAAGTTATGACCTTAAAAACTAGTATTCATGGAAAAGTTGAAACTTTGACCTCTAATATCTCCGTAACTAGAAGGTTCCCAAGTATGGTCCAGAACAAAAAAGTGATCGCAATGACGGAGAACAAGTGCCTTTCGGCATCGTTCGTTCGTCGGGTCTATTTACACCCTTTATACAAGCGAGGTCATGTTATACTGGGATCGTATAGCTTGATGTGCTACCGAGTGTACCATCCCCACTGGAACTACGTCACTAGTAATAAATCGTTTTAAAATTTCCATTGTGAAACAGCGAAGAGTCGAAGGTAGAATTGGACCCGTTTAATTTGCGAGTCAACAAATATGAATCATGAACGATTTTGTTGAAATAAATTATTGAAAATATTTGCTAACTGGTCAATTAGTAATCGGATATTAGCCTATTTGTAACACGAATGAAATTGATACCTTTTTGTAGTGAGTAATGAATTTTGTACTGATGAATATGCATGACAACCTGCGCCATGAAAGCCTGATCGATGTGTTCAGAACTTAAGCTTATAAACTATTTCAAACTTTACGAGTACTTTAGTTGATAAGTTGTCGTCCTATTATTCAAAGTAATATTGTCCATCAGTCAAGATAAGGCAGTAGTAGTAATCACTGACAAAGTGATAATGAAAGTTAATGGAATGTTTACACAGATACATGCCGAATCGCTGACACAAATGATTTACTCACGAACCGTTAACTCTACTTTGTCGTTCCCAGTAAAAATCCCGCTTCTGCGGCCGACGGCGACGTTCACATATTAAATTCATCATTATCACCCCATGCGACTTTTGATGCTTCACAGCCTGCAAAAAGTCCTTTTTTGAACAAATCCCGACACATCAAACCGTCCATCCAAAAAGATTATGCGGGCTCACTTCAAACGCCTATCTTGAAACGCCAACCGTTCGGAATTGACTTTGATACACCAATATTCGGTTCCGCATATTTTTAAAGTCTATAATCCCTCAGCATTCCGATTTCATTTTGAAAAATCAGATTAAAATACACGCCAGTTACTGAAATAGATTCGCGTGTCGCAGTCGAATGGGGATGAATGAGGTAAAACAAACCCATCAATCACGAGTTTTACATTTTGTTGATTTTTAACCCGGTTCGATTTCGTATTGCGTTTTGGGGTAATTGCGAACGATTGAATACGTAAAAGAACATTCTTGATTGATGCTTGAGAATTGTGATGTGCTTTCCGGTCACTAAGTTTGGATTTTGTTTCGTCACGTGTCTAACTTTTGTGTTATTTTAATGATACGGATGATGTATTCCCGCTGACCCCACTGGTTCGTCCCACTGGTAGGATGAACGGAAAAATCATGAGTGAAGTGGGTGTGTTTATCTAAAAAACTCATTCGGACGTATATGCAAATAACGGTTTTATATACTTAAAACCTTTACCTTTGTTAGTTGCTTTTGAGTTCGGATTCGCCAGTGTCGATAACGGGAATTAACTAAAAAGATATTTTATATATTTCATCAGCCTAAAACAGTCCACTGCTGGACATATACCTCTTCAATCCCACTTAACTTAATTCTCGGTAACTGTCATGCAGTTGCTACCAGCTACCCTGCGAGCTGTCGGATCACCTCGTTCCGGATGCGATCCCTTAGAGAGACTCCAATCATAGCCCGCTCCATAGCTAGCTGAGCGACCTTGAATTTATGGACCAACCGTATCTATATCCTTACCTGATATTAATAGCTGTGTGCCACATAGAAATCCGTTAAGAAATGGAAAGATGACAGACTGACAGATAAAGTGACTTTTGGATTTATAATGAAATAGATTGGCTTTAAACTTCTTGGTATCGTGTTCCTCAATACTTAGTCTCTTCCTGTACTACCGTAGAAACTTTAAAGTTATTCCATTTAAAAACTCCCTAAGTCAGACGCGCATGCACTGCATTTACCACAACTTCGCGAACTAACCAGACAATGAAATTAATAGCAGTATTATACGAACAGCGCCACAGCGTCACCCATTACCAAGTTAGTTACAAAATGTGATACCAACGTACCAACGTTACGAAGCTAACTTCGTAGATAGGGGCATGCAAATGGCCGTCTGTCTGCTAACCTGTTATATCACGTCGTTGACAAATGAGTGCGGCGCTGCCACTGACAACCCTGTGGACGGCGCACTGCCATTATATTATTTATCGAACTTGCATAGAAAGCACGTAGGGATGGCCGAAAAATAGAATCGGATGATTTTCCATTTTCCTTTTGGTAGATTGGAGTTTTCGTGAGCTGGCATAAAACAATCTCAAAATAAACAACATATAGTAGTGTTGATATGAAAAGATTGAATTTCCTACAGGAAAACTGATTGCTTAGCAAAAAATCTTATATTATCATCATCTGCCTAGACTTTTCCCAGCTAAGTTGGGGTCGGTTTCCAGTGTAACCGAATGCAGCTGATTACCAGTATTTTATAAGGAGCGAATGCCTATCTGACCTCTACAGCCCAGTCAGTACTGGGTAATACGATAGGAACTCCTAGGTAAGACTGGTTGTCAGACTCGGGGCACTGACAACTTAACGACCGTCAAAGATCTACAATTCACAGCAGTGACCAACGGCTTAACGTACTTTCCGAGGCACGGAGGTAACTTGGTAAGTAATGGGTGGTCCCCATCTACAGACCAACCTAGGCAAGCGCGGCTTAACCTAAGGATGGACCCGGACGGCTGTTATTATTTAGCCACGACCTCTTTGTCCTGCTTAGCAAAATGATTGTGAACTTAAATTGTCTGTATAACAATGACTGCATCTAACATAGCGGAATGGGTCAATCTGCTAAAGAATACATCTCTCTGAATGAACATAGGCCTATGCCCTCGATTATTGATTTCATGTTAAACGTTACAAACAAACAGTACAAAAAGTGCTCCGTCATTGCAGCAACTCAATTACTCACTGACCCGCTGCTGACTTTAACAAATGTTTCATTTTGAAATTGAAACACATACTTGCATTGCCGTATTTGGTTTTACAGATTAGAAGTATTTAAAAAAAAACATTATTTATTTATTTATTGTCACACCGACTTATTCACTAAATCATTTACATTCATTAGATTCTATTTCAACAGCATTGCGGTGAATTCGTCACTTAAAGAAAAAAAAAATAGATAATAAAATAATAATAATAGATGAACAGATTATAGTATTATGTTATACTTACGCTTCATATTCACCATTCATAATACTATTCATCATCCTTTTTATTTGTTTATATTTCTACACTCAGCAAATCGATTTAAATACGATTCTTTAACTTGGAAATAGCTGAAATAAAATATTATTATAATTTTCATGTTGTGATATTTACGTCAAGCGTCAAATTGTCAAACTGTCAGTTAGTTTTTTAATTCTCTTTCTGCTCAGTCTATGGTCTAGCCAATGATATTCTAACAAACAGATATGTTATACACCTACAAAACCACCGAAAAAAGTGTGCCGCGGGGGAGAGCCAGCTCACATACACGCAGTGACGCAGAATAAAGGAAAAACAGGCCAATTGACACGTTTTCGAGTCTTCACGATTGCGCGCTCATAACATATCTGTTTAATTAAATATCATTGGGTCTAGCTCTATGATTTCTCTTTTTGGTTTGTATAATTTAAATTATTTTTATCAATATGTGTTTAGCCATTATATTTTGTAGATTATTACGATTGTTTACTAAATAACTTAATATTAAATTATATTATAAAATTATTTACGCACTCATGGATATGTCCTGGCCGACTACACTTGTCAGTTGAGATGATGGCGACACTAAGAAAACTCAGATTTGAAAAAGGAAGACTACTTTGGGAGAAACGAGCTGACGGACGGCTAAAAAGTCTACTCTGGAATCTGATTTGATGAGTATCAGAGAGCAGCTTGGTTTTCGCTGTGAGATTCTAAAACTGCCCAGGGGATCCAGCTAAAGATTCCCCTGGGACTTCTACTCCCGATGTTCGAAGGCTAACTACGTGTCTGTCTGTCTATTGGTCTCGCAGGGCTGTCCTACGTCTGGCCCTGAGTTCTGCACTGCCTTGCTGCTGAGCTGTCCTGGTGAACTCTCTGCCGCCGTTTCTACTGCTTCAGAGCTGAACTTCAAGGTTGCTCCGGTATCGACCTGCTACCCTGACGCCTGCTCCCGTGATTCCTAACTGTGAACTATAAAACTATAGAGTGCGTGGTAGGTAGTTTTTTTATACAACTTGCTGTATTTCTTTTCCCCTATTAAATTGTAATTGAACAAGTCTGCTTATCCATTTATTTTAATAGGATCAAGTAGATTTGTTACAAGATATAGAAAATAGTAAAAAAAAAATAATTACTGCCTCGGTGGTTTAAATAGTCGCAATCGTGACTGCTTATGCTCAGCAGTCACGATTGCGACCATTTAATCAACGGTCACCAAGGTAACCAAGGTCTTGGGTTTGAATCCCTGGTCGGGCAAATTGAAATTGGGTTTTTCCATTAGGAATTGCTCAGTAGCAGCCACGGAGTCTGGCTTTGTGCCCGGTTGATGGCAATAGGCTATAACCATCTGGTGAACGTACTATTAGGTATATCTCTGCCTAACCCTTTAGGGATTACAGGCATGATGTTATGTTGATTGAAGATAATAAAAATACATGCATTTTTTCATTAAAACGCAAAAAAAAAATAAGTAGTATCATGTCGTTTCTCATTTGTTAAAAGTCTTGTCACATACCCTCATAAAATAGTTCGTCATGTAAAAGTTTCAATACTGCATAAATCAAATCATTTCCTTTTAGCTTCGCAGTGGGCCATAGTTCGAAGAAGAATGTCAATTTTTCACGGAACTGAGCGCACGCCTCGCGCCTATTGCATTCTGATGGGATGAACTGACCGAGAAGAGTCAGAGATGTGTGCGATATGCAAACCTATTACAATGGCAGTTGAAATTGAAATGGAATGGATAAAAGTGTTTGGTAAAAGCTCAAGGAAACAATTCCTTGAGCTTTAGCGATCCCGTGGGATACAAATCCTACGGGACCGTTCTTCCAGGATTTAAATTATCCGATGTCCTTAGCCAGGTCATGGTCTACGCATTTGCCACATTTTGGCCTAATCCATTCAGTCGTTATGGCGTGAAAAGTACCAGATAGACGATATTTTCGCATTTTATAATATTAGTATGGAGGTGTGGATTGTCTTTGACACTGTACAAATAATTGAATAAATGGATGTAACACAGGAAAAGAGAAACGAAACGTCATATAAACATTAAATATGCCGTGCAGAATAGTGTTGGAAATCTGCGCCCACAAAGCGTGTAGCACGTTTGGGTCGCAAAAGTAGCCTACGACTTTTGCTACGAGTACTACGGCGTAGCCACCGTAGCCGTAGCACTTTTATCGTAGCACACAGTCGTAGCGGTAGTAAACTTTGCTTCTTCACCTACCGTATTGTGCTTGTGCTGAATATAAATGTTTATTTTTTAATTCATTCTAGTAATATTAAATTACGCTAATAATTAATTATTAGCGTCGCCTGTGTTTTGCCGTTGATAATTGTTTACAACTTTATGATGATAAATTAATAACGGTGTTATTTCTATGCTTCGGTACACACAAAACTCGATTTAGTTTCACAACTTGATAAAAAAAATATTAATAATAATATATACATTCAACTACATTTCATAAATCTCAATTATAATTAAAGTTAAGTAAAAAAAACAGTAGGTGGCGTCTAACCGCGCGCCAGGTGAACATGTTTTTCGACAACTTCATTATTACTAAGCCATTTGATAACAGCTGAGAAAATGTTTTAAAACGTACAAACATGAACGTTTAAAACACAAACATACCTACCTCATACTATAAAAGTTTTACCAACACGTTTTACTTTTACGTACTACTAATCCCGGATACTTAACCCATTACTCGGGTACACTACGAGCATTTACCGTAAGTTTATATCTGCAGCTTTACGTGCGTTACCGAGCATTTTAACTGCTTTATGAAAAAGCTGCGCAAAGGGTCAGGAACCCATTAGTGACCCCGCGAGGGTCGCAAATGTTTGCGACGAGCAACCGGCCACAGTTTCAGACAGACAGTTCATTATTACCTGAACAAATATATGAACGTTTTGATCAGGGTATGATATTAACTCGGTTCATTTGCAGCTACCGTATTAGGTGGACGATATTCGCGCCTGTTTGAGCTAACCGCGATAATTTGTTCGTTTGGCGATGGCTTAATTTGATATGCTGCGGGCCCGTTGCTGAGTATTGGTCCTGTTGACTGTTGAGCTATAACTCATCAGTATAAAGTTTAACAATATAAAATACCTACAAAACCCTAATCCTAGCTAAATTACAAATGCGAAAGTAAGTTTGTTGGTTTGTTTGTTACCTTTTCACGTGTAAACCACTGAACCGATCATTCTGAAATTTTCCATATTCATTGTAAGGTGTATAAAAACGGATATTGGATACTTTCATCCCGAAAAAGTACTGTTCTCGAGGACAACCACAATAACGTTCTTATGGTAATAGGTGGCACCACGTGTCTTTCGAATTATGGTTGAATTATATTATTACAAGAAGAGTACAACCCGAATTGATTATCAAATTGTAAATTAACGCGAACTAAGCCACGGGTAAAAATTAGTACTAGATATTCCACTAATGGCATTTTAAATTGCAGCTAATCAAACACTTTTGGCACTTGCCCAAGTAAGTATAAATTAAATTATTTGACAGCGAAAGGTACGATAATCATCCGGGCCGTTTCAACGCGAACGATAACAATAAAATCTTTTCTTTTACATAATTTTCACAATGGAGAAGCGATTTACGTATATTGGTAGGAGCGGCGCGTCGTTAACCCCGCATTAAAATAAAATCGTTCTCTCTCAACACCGAGATATATCACAATTGGATTGAGCTAAATTGTATTTCTTAGCTTCTTATCGTAAACGTTTAACATTAAGATCTGAAATAGAACGTGTATATTGTACATTATCTGTTCACTTTAGTCTCTCGACTGCTTTCTTCCACTCAGTACATAACATAATTGAAATGGAGTATCTTTGTGCTGCAGTATTTTTGTGTAAAAACCTCCAGTGGCGCATTCCAGCACGATTCACGCGGTTGAGTCTATCGTAAATAAGGCTGATACACAAGTGTTTTAAAGTAACGGATTATTCTGAGGGCGTATACACGTAGAATGCTGGCTACTGGCGCCAATCTGCCAGCGTTTAACGAAACCGGTCCACGCAGGTAGTCGGCGCAAGCAGTCTCTATACTTTGTACTGAACCAGCGCCAATAAGCGCCAAACGTTGCGACAAGTTCCGACCTGATTTTCGCCGTTGGTTCGGCACAAAGTATAGAGACTGCCGACGTCGACTACCTGCTCGGACCGGTTCCGATAAGCGCTGGCAGATCAGCGCCGGTAGCCAGCATTCTACGTGTATACGCCCTTAGACTTGTTACACACATGTGAGAGTAAGAAAGGATACGCGAAAGATTTATCTTCGTAGACAAAGTGTCTCTTTTCTTTCATACTAACAAAGTAATGACCTTATTATCTGTGCTCATTCTAGCGTCAAACCACTTAGCTGGTGGCCTTTACAAGATAAGCACTAAGATAATCATACTAATAATAGGTATATATGGTTTCTGCTTCAAATATTACGTTTGCGTCGTCGTAACAAAATCAGAACTGGGTGTAAGCTAATCATGGATGGATGGACTGTGTTAACACGTTCAGAGTGGCACCCCATGAGTAGGTACTTGGTATCCTACGGCGTAAATCCTCATATGACCACCGGTGGTACATCACCGCCCCATGAACCAAGTTTTGCCGGGCGGAGTGCGCCACTGGTGGAAACGGACAGCATTTTACAGGAATTATGCTTTCTCTCTCTTTCTAATAAACTAGTAATTCGACGTTTTGTTTCTGCATTTTACTCTGCGTGTGAAAAAACAATGTGTTTGGATTGATTCAATATGATTCATACAAAATAATTTTCATTTTATACCATCCATGATGGCATTTCATTTTATATTTTTTCAATTTTGATTTAATTTTCTTATTATCATTTTTTCAACGTAATTTATCATAAATAATTTGCATTTCGTACAATATATGTCGTGATTATGTAATTTTTTTTTGTAATAAATAAACTGTACAATTTTTCAACATAGATTTTTGCTTACTTTTCGAAATAATATCCACCTCCTGAGCTGCACTATGAAAATTTGTCAATTTTACTAGGCGGGGACGGTAAATACAAGACTTTCTCTCAAAGCGGCGCGAATTTCTTAGTATATTGAAAGTATAGTGTGACGTGGCCACCGGTACACCTCGCCGTGTCAGCAAATACTCCGTGCTCCACCGATGGTACACGCCGGTCTGAACGTGTTAAGAATTATATGGCAAGAAAGAGTGTCTGATGAGATGACGAAAAGAAGAAAAGTTTGGAAGAAAAAGACATGCTGTGCCGACCCAAAATGAATTGGGATAACGGCAAGAGACTGATGATGTGTAAGCTAATCATCTAGAAGAAAGAAAGAAAGAACGAAAGAAAGAGGGCCCCATCTCGTGTCATCTTGTGTAATCTATCAAGCCGTGTGGTATCCGGCAGAGTAGAATAGAACCAACCCATTACATTCACGGGTGTCGTATAAGGTGACTAATGTCTGAGGCAGAACACCTTGCGCCTCCGTAGACCTGAGAATGGGCATCAGCGTTTTCTGTTAGTCTTTCATCACTGCGATCTCCAATCCGCCTGCCAAGCGTGGAGATTACGGCAAATTCCTCCCATCATGGGAGAGGCTTATATCCAGCAGTGGACGTTATGGACTGTTGTTGTAAGCTAATCATATAAGGTTTCGTAATATTCCAACTGTAATAAGAGCACGAGCGCGCCGATTAACAAAACGTAAATACGTCGATTTTAAAATTACAAAAAAAACTCGTTTCGCATTATAATCCTACTAGTATGGATATAAGGATGTTTGTAACTATTTCACGCAAACACTGCTGAACGGATTTGCATGAAATTTTGCACACCGATAGTTTATAACCTGGATTAACACATAGGGTACAGATTTTTGTCCCGGTAGTTTGATCTCGTGGGACAATTACGAACAACACGCGGGTGAAGCCGCGGGCATATGCCAGTGTGGCTATATTATCCACACATTTATAACATGTTCAAGAAAAAGAAAACATTTTCTTTGTTATTTATCCCACTAGTAAGGTCCCATAGGATAATTATCTAACTTCACGCGGGCGGAGCCGCTGGCAGAAGCTAGTATTTTCATAATTTTAAGTATTAATTTATATTTTCGGATAATACTGATTGTGCTAGTTGCAAAATAATTAACTAAATTGCTATAGGATAATAGGGACGATGACTGACAAAAAAACCGGCCAAGTGCGAGTCGGACTCGCGCACGAAGGGTTCCGTACCATTATTTTAAAAAATTAGACAAAACTGCAAAAAAATCACGTTTGTTGTATGGGAGCCCCCTTTTTTTTTTTTTTTTTTTTCGGATGGGAAATCATCAAATAACTCCTCCCGCTCTGGGCGGAGCAGGAGGGAGTGTCAGACTTTTACTGACTAAAACCCATCCATGTTCCTTCATCGCCCTTTGTGTTCCGGGGCCACGGTATCTCTTTCGAACAGTCCCGCAACCCCGGCAATGGGAGCCCCCCTTAAATATTGATTTAATTCTGTTTTTAGTATTTGTTGTTATAGCGGCAACAGAAATACATCATCTGTGAAAATTTCAACTGTCTAGCTGTCACGGTTCATGAGATACAGCATGGTGACAGACAGACGGACAGACAGACGGACAGACAGCGAAGTCTTAGTAATACATCATATTATTTTTAGGGTTCCGTACCCAAAGGGTAAAAACGGAACCCTAAAAATAATATGATTGTGTTTAGTCCGTCAGTTAGATTATCGAAAAATATTGGATACGTGTTTTCTGTTTTATCAAATTTATAAAAACTGACGAAGATAAAACGTGTCAAAGATCATGAGTGGGGGGCTTGTGACGTCACATTTGAGAAAAAAATGTACTCAACTGTAACGTCACACGAGTTTTCGATGCACTGTATGGTCTTCATTTTTAGGGTTCCATACCCAAAGGGTATAAACGGAACCCTATTACTAAGACTTCGCTGTCTGTCTGTCCGTCTGTCCGTCTGTCTGTCACCAGACTGTATCTCATGAACCGTGACAGCTACACAGTTCAGTTGAAATTTTCACAGATGATGTATTTCTGTTGCCGCTATAACAACAAATACTAAAAACAGAATAAAATTAATATTTAAGGGGGGCTCCCATACAACAAACATGATTTTTTTGATAATAGTGGTACGGAACCCTTCGTGCGCGAGTCCGACTCGCACTTGGCCGGTTTTTTTGTTAACGTGAAAAAATGTGTCCAATATTTTTTGGAAATCTATCCGACGGACTAATTTTTTTTTGTCATCTACCCTATTGTATTAACGATTCACCGAATTCCGATTCAACGACCCACCGAACATCTCTCCGTGTACCTCGTCTGCGCAACCACGACTACTCTGACAAGAGTGTCTCGACTAAGAAGAATTAACGATTCAAAAATCGAAGTATTTACGTTACGTTCACACCTCAGAACAATAACTAAAGGTTCACACCGTGCGTTCGTGCTAGGGCCTAGGAGTACGCATCAATGGAATATCTACGCGTTTTACTGTGAAACTAATATGACGATATACAAATATCTATTTGAAAACACGTGTCGGTATGTACTTAAAACTCCCAGGCAGGTGCGAAGTAGGTCTTGCATAAACATGAGTAGACTTACACGTGTTTTCGTGATTCAAGGTAAACCTCCAGTCTGAATTGCTTTAATGTTTACCATTATTACCTATATGTGAAAATGATATTGTTTGTTGAGGCGGATTTCACAATATATGATTAAATATAAAATAATATTAGGATAATAAGCCCGCCATATTCTCACTGCTGCTGGGCCCGTCTCTTATATGTGAGAGGGAGTAAGCTGTAATCCACCATGCGGGCTCATGGTGGATATCATACGTCATAGAATTGTATGTTCTAGAAAAATCTTAGTTTTTATAAGTGTAAAAAACCGGCCAAGTACGAGTTGGACTCGCGCGCCGAGGGTTATAAACCTGTAAGTAGCTATTTGGTTATTAACACTTCAATACCCGCAATTACAGACACAATTAAAATAACAATGCACCGTGCCTCTGGAGGCACGGCCGGGAGCATACGGGTTAAAATACATATTTACGGTTTTCAGATTTTTTTCCGTTACATCTGCTGTAAGACATTGCTTTTTGCCAAATTTCATCGTTCTAGGTCAACGGGAAGTACCCTATGAATTTTGATTCCCTTGAGAGTTTCGAAATAGACGTTTTTTGTGACATAAACACACATATCTTTCACAGATTTAAGGGCAGGTAGACCCAATTTTCCCAATTTTACATAACTTTGATTCAATAGTAAACAAAGAAATAGTGATTTTTTAAAGCCAAAAAAAAATAGATATTATAGTTGACTATATTTACTAAGATAATTTGTGGTTCAAAACATGATATCAAAAACTTCACTCAATGAAAAAAAAATCCGAACAGGAGCCTAATTCGAATATTTTTTTATGTTTTTCTTATTTTACTTGAAGAATATGAAAGGTTTACTTCCAAAATAAATATCTAAGCAAAGTTAATAACATAAAGAACAATTATTTGTGGTTAAATTTTGCAAAACAATTGAATCCTTTTAATAATAAATTATTATATAAGAAAACGGCTTGCGCACGTGGATTCAGGACGATGTTAGCTCAGCTGAGGATCCTCCTCAATGAGCTGATGTCCGATGAAAGTCCCCACGTTAGGGCTAAATATGACGCGCTCTTAGAGCCTTTAAAAAACGAGTGGCAATACAAGCCCCAGTCAAGCAACGGCTCGGAGGACAGCGAAAGCACACCTCAGCCCGAGCTTGTAGATTTCAGCGATGCGCTGGAATCTACCCCCCCGGCTCCAGTTCCAATGGAAGCCACGCCCGTTCAATCCCCAGAGGATAATATTATTACCCCGTCACTTAATGACACTGAGATGGAAGTTTCCCACTCAGACGATGCCTCGGCCTCAGAGTCCGACTCCTCCCCCTCCTCATCCTCCGAAGACGATTATCAAATCGTCGGAAAGGGAAAGAGGAAAAAGGGTAAATCCCCCTCGGCTTCTTCCTCAAAGAAGCCAGCCATTATCAGCGCTCTTCCGCCCCAGTCTCAGTCGACTGCAGGCCCCTCTCAGAGCCGCCCCCTAAGCCCAATGGCCGTAGCCACCCCGGCTGACGCCACCCCCGATTCCGCCACTCAGGCACCTAAGAAACACCGTCCTCCGCCCCTATTCATCCATGATAAGGGTAAATGGACGGAAGTTTCGAAGACGTGTAACGAACGTCGTATAAACTACATTAATGCCCGTGCCGTAGAGCAGGGCATTAAAGTAATGACAGCAACCCCCAACGATTACCGGGAGCTCTCCAAGCTCCTCAAAAACAGGGGTATTAGGTATCACACCCACACCCCCCAGGACGAAACCCCTACCAGGGTAGTAGTCAAAAATATCCCGATTGAGATCTCCCCTCAGGAGATTAAGGACGACCTCACGGCTCAAAACATCCCAGTAGCCGAGGTCCACCGCATGCACCGTAGGGTCGGAGGTCGCTCAAATTCCTCGCCCTACAACATGGTGCTCGTTGTTTGTGACCGCGTGGAAGGGCACCATCCCATCCACAAAATCTCAAAGATTTGCGGTCTCTCAGGCCTCCGTATAGAGAAGCCTGTAAAGACCGGTGTCATGACTCAGTGTCATCGTTGCCAGCTGTACGGCCACGCGCAACGAAACTGTTTCGGTCAACCCAGATGCGTCAAGTGTCTGGGGGACCACGGCACTGCCGAGTGCCCTCGCCCTAAAGACCGCTCTTTGTGCACTGAGCCTCCGAGCTGTGTACTGTGCGGTGAGTCTGGCCATCCCGCCAATTACCGCGGATGCCCCAAGGCTCCCAAATCTTCCGCCCCCAAATTGGCCCAGCGCGCCAATAATAGGCAACTGAGGGAATGCCCCTCCCTTGTCAGTCAGCTCCCCAGCTATCTAGGACCCCAGCGCCCCAGCCCGTGGAATTCTTTAAACCACCAGGCGCACTTCCCGGCTCTGAGGCCCCATCAAGCACCTGCCCCTCAGGCAATCCCACCCCTGATGGCACTGCCTGCCACGCCGCCCCCCAATCCTAACCCCACTGCCCAGCAGGCCGCTCCTATAGCGCCTTCCCCTCCAGCGCCCTCAGCGCCTCGCCCTCCAGCGCCTTCAGCGCCCCTACCCCCGGCGCCCGTAGCGCCTCGCCCCATCGCGCCCACTGATCCTCGTCGCCCACCGCCTTCAGCGCCACGACACTTGACAAAGATGCCCCCGACGCACTTTGCCCCGTTCACTTTCGCGGCCCCTACTCCCCCTCCCGTGAACTACCATCATCATCTCGATCCCTATGACCCGGTCAGAGTCCTTGGTAGTACCTTCGCGGTATTCCACTCCCCGCGTGCCATTCAGATGACGCGCGATACCATTGCATGCAACGGTGACATGAGACTGCTAGTCCAAGTCTACAATGCGTACCCAGACGTTGCGCAGGCCCTCAGAAACCTCCCCCACAACCGAGCCTATAATGGATAAAGTCCCCCCCAGTAGGTTCAAACCGAAATCCCTTAAAATAGGGACTTTCAACGCCAATGGTCTTACGACCCAACGTGATGAGATCGCCACTTTCCTCCGCGACCATCAACTAGACATCCTATTAGTGCAAGAGACATTTTTAAAACCCCATCAGAGAGACCCGAATATTGCCAACTATCGGTTAGTTCGCAATGACAGGTCTCACTGTCACAGAGGGGGTACTCTTGTTTACTATAAATCTAGTCTGTACTGCATCCCCATAGCCCCTCCCCCCGTTTCCTGTTTTGAAGTCTCAGTCTGTCGGCTGGGCATGACAGGTCATCAATCCATCACTATTATCTCGGCTTACCTTCCACCTGCCAGTACCAACTTAACCGCCGCGACGATTAACGCTTCCGTTAAAGATGACCTCACTGTCCTCCTCAATCTGAGTGACTCCGTCCTTCTGGCGGGGGATCTCAACGCGAAACACCCCGCGTGGAATAGTCGCTTAGAAACCCACAGAGGCAAGATTTTATACGATCTTTGCTCCACCCTTAACTTCGATGTCATTGCCCCAATGCATCCCACTCATTTCCCTCACAACGTAAATCATAGCCCTGACGTGCTAGACGTCGCGCTTCTGAAGAATGTAAACTTGCGGTTACATTCTATAGAAGCGCTTGACGAACTCAACTCTGACCATAGACCAGTTATCATAGAACTCGCTCCTAGGACAGGTCCCTATGACCCCACTAGCCCTCCCTCCACTAAAACTATCACGGACTGGAGGAAAGTAAGCGATTTGCTGAAATCCACCGAGTCCCCTCACTTAGACCAGATCCCCGACAACATCGAAACTGTAGCCGACACGGAGGCCGCGATCAGCTTATTCACAGAACACGTACAATCAGTCCTGAACGATTGTTCAAGGGAAGTTCCGGCGGATGATTACCGCTGGAAACTCCCGGATGATGTGCGTGATCTTGTGACTGAGAAGAACGCGGCCGTCCGTGCCTACAGCTCTTTTCCCTGCGCCGCTAACAAAGCTTTTATGCGCCGCTTACAACGCAAAGTAAGCGGATGCATCAAAAAGCTGCGTGAGGAGCGCTGGGACAAGATGCTCGGTGAACTCGAACCGACCCATACGGCTTTCTGGGACTTGCAGAGGAAACTTCGTTCCACTGAAGTCGCCGCTATGCCCCCTCTCATTCGTTCCGACAACACCGTCGCTTTTGAGGACGACGACAAAGCCGAGTGCCTAGCCGACAGCCTAGAGGCCCAATGCTCCCCCAGTACCCTGCCAGTAGACATAGCTCACCTCACAAAGGTGGATGCTGAAGTTGAACGCAGAACCTCACTACCGCCCGTCGAAGACCCTGATGATCCCATTCCCCCAGTCACTCCAGACGAGGTAGAGGACATCATAAAAGGTCTCAAATCTAGAAAAGCCACTGGCTCTGATGGAATCACCAATAGGGTGTTCAAACTTTTCTCCCCCGCTCTTATAGTGTTATTGACCGCTATCTTCAATAGCGCCTTAACTAACAACATCTTCCCACAATCGTGGAAACAGGCTACCGTTATTGGTATTCCCAAACCGGGCAAGCCTAAGTCTTCTCCGAGTAGTTACCGCCCCATTAGTCTCCTCAATGTCATAGGCAAAATCTACGAGAGGCTTATTTATAAGCGTCTCAAAGACTACGCCGAGGCAAAGAGTTTAATTCCAAAGGAGCAGTTTGGATTTAGATCCCAACACTCTTGTGTCCAACAAGTGCATCGCATTGTCGAGCACATCAGTGCCCGCTTTCAGCGAGGCCTGATGACCGGTGCCTTGTTCTTCGATATCGCGAAAGCATTCGACAAGGTCTGGCACAACGGGCTGATATACAAGCTATACCAGCTCGGTGTGCCCGATCGTCTCGTGCTCATCCTTCGTGACTTTCTGTCAAACCGCACATTTCGATACCGTATCGAAGGTGCACTCTCAGCCCCTCATCCGATCCGCGCCGGTGTCCCTCAGGGATCGGTGATCTCCCCACTAGCATTCACGCTGTACACCAGCGACATCCCCAAGAGTGCAGCGTCCGAGCTAGCACTCTTCGCCGACGACACGGCCATTTTTTACTCCGGTAGAACTCCCGCTAGTATTACTCGCATTCTCCAGAAGTCCGCAAACGCCTTAGGCGATTGGTTCCGGAAATGGAGAATCGAGGTCAATCCCGACAAGAGCCAGGCGGTACTTTTCTCAAGCCCCCGACAACTCTTCCCCGATACCCCCAGTCCGATCACCATGCTTGGCAAGCCGATCCCTTGGGCGAAGCGAGCCAAGTACTTGGGTGTTATCCTAGACCGACGTCTTAACTTTAGTGAGCACATAAAGACGGTGCGTTCGCGTGCCGCCTTTGCTCTCGGTAGGCTTCACTACATTCTGAACGCACGTAGCAAATTGTCACTTAAGTGCAAATTGCGTATTTACACCGCGTGCATCAGGCCTATCATGACTTTCGCATGTCCCGTTTTTGCGCACACCAAACCCTACCATCTTCATAAGATGCAGACCCTCCAAAATAGGTTCTTGCGAAAGGCCACAGGTGCCCCACCTTACGTTAGGAATGAGCAACTCCATGTTGATCTCAAAATCCCCACCATGATGCAGTACATGAAACGTCTGACCAAGGGCTTTTTCGATTCAGCCGAAAAACACCCTAATCCGCTGATCTCCTCAGCAGCCAGTTATGCCCCCTCTAACATATCTAGGATTCGTAGACCCAGACTTACCCTTGTCACTCCCGATGACCCCATCACCCTTTATCAAGAGAGCTGTAGGGAAACGAGTACACTACGTAGGTACAAATACAAAAACCGATTTAAACCGCGAATCCGGTCCCGCCGGCGTGGACCCCCGCGACCCCCCATTAACGTCACTGCACGACCCCAGCCCGACATGCTCGATGAGCCAATTAATGATCCGACCCAGCCTGTTGTTGTCCCTTGCTGCCCTCTTGTCAATGACCCACTAAGCCGAGGCCCGAACCCCACAGGGGGTGCCCTTAGTGACGGTTCATTTAATGTGTAATTCCTGTTAGTTTGTAAGCCCTGGCTGGGGGCCTTAAAGTAATTTTTGGCCACCACAGGATTGTCCGGTTAAGCAGTCAAGCAATCGTCTAGAATTGCAACTGCGAGTGGTCCCTCCTAAAAAAAAAAAAAAAAAAAAAAAAAAAAAACACGTGGATTCAGTCGCCCGCCAGGCCTTGACGAGGTAGGACCTATGTCCCTTTTGCTGGCGCACGGCTGTCCCGCCAATTTATCGAACGATTTATTTAAAGAACTTAGTGTAATTATAACAGTACAGTCTTTTTTAACCGACTTAAAAAAAGGAGGAGGTTTCACAATTTGACCGTAGGATAACTTCGTCGTTTATGAACCGATTTAGATGATTCTTTTTTTGTTGGAAAGAAGATATTCCAAGAGTAGTACCATGACCATGAAACTAGGATCTGATGATGGCATCTCAGAGAAATCGAGGGGAACCTTTGAACATCGTAGTGCGACTAGTGCGTTTGTTTTTTTGTTCATTGAGTATTTTAGAGCACTACTATTTAAATACAGTCTGGACTCAATCTGATGATGGAACCCGAAGACAGTCGAGGGCACTCCTCAACGATTCACAATAATTACCTGGTGTTTGGGCTTGATTAATTTGTATTGATGAGAACTTTACACCTAAATGGGTTGTGGTCATCTTTAGGGGTCTGATGATAAAGACGAAGGACGGTCAAAGGAACTTCTCAACGTTTTACAGTAGCTACCTTGTGTTTGGATTTAATTCATTTCTATTGATGAGAACTTTGCACCCATATGGGTTTTTTTTATTTATTTATTTATTTATTTATAACAATCTTACCTACACTATCATTACAGATCAATGATCCAATGCGACAGAGTGGCCTTACTAACTAAATCCTAAATCTACACCTTATACCTAGTTAAAAAAATATCTTAATCTAAATAACATAATACATATAGTGTAACTTTTGCGAATTCACTCAAGTTGCACCACAATACATCAACCCTCCCGTGAACCTCATTCACCACACGTATGGCTCTAGTGAGAGGAGTTCTCGCTAGTAGGTTGGTCCTGGCTGCAGGCACAGCGAGCAGGGGCGGGCGGTGCCGCCTCCACACGTACCGGTTGGGCACGTACAACTGTAGGTGTCGCAGCACTCCCGGGTTATGCGCCACGCCACGTAGTAGTTTCACTACATACGCTACGAGCGAAAACTCCCGTCGTACTCTTAGAGTGTTATACCCTACCATACCCAGAACAAATAGTGTAGGGTACATCAATGGGTATAATGGATATACCCCATACAGTTTGTAATACAAGTGTCGCGTGAACTTATTTTGGATACGTTCCAACATAACACTATATTTCGCCTCATGAGGAGCCCAAATGAATGCGCTATGTTCGAGGTGACTTCGGACTAATGCGTCATATAGTACCCTTAGTGTCGTGATGTTGGTGAATCCTTGGGACTGCCTGAGTACGAAACCTAGGTTTCTGTATGCCTTCTTACATATCTTATTGATATGCTCACGGAAGGTTAGTTCCTGAGAGAAGACTACCCCTAAGTCTCGTACCTGAGACACTCGTTGCATCGGCACATCCTCAACCTTGTACTGATAACTCAAGGGAGTTCGCGCGCGAGTGAACGACATCACCGAACATTTAGCAACATTAAAATGTAGTTTGTTGTCATTGCTCCATTCGACCACTCTGTCAATGTCCTCCTGTAGGCGTTCACAATCCGAGTGATCCCGAACCTCGAGCAGCAATTTAACCGTTTCGATATCCGAATAGTTAACAGTTCTTTCCGATTATAGTTTCAGCTCAGTTTTTCCAGTATTGTCTGCTTGTAGTGTCTTACCATAGTCAAATAGTGTTTCATTTCTTCTCCATCTACAATAATAGTGCAGTATTTTCCAAACCCACCTCTCCGTTCCACGAAGCTAACGTTTACACCCGGAACTTTCGGTACAGGGCGGTTAGTGGCTCAGATTTAGTTCCGTTAGTTTTTGAATTTCGAAATACGAGTCCACCCGTCTGGTACACAAATAATTGAATAAATTACGACTTGCAGCAATTTGCATTTACAATATCTATTCAAATTAATTTATTACATTTAAATGTTAGGTTTTCGCAATTACTACCTATTATAATAAATTTCCAGAAGTTACAAACTTGAATGAATAGTTAATTTATTATTTCACTAAGATCGATCGAGGGAAATGTGGGAATATAAAGCATTGGTGCCGGTGGATTTTTTACCCGACTGCGGCGAAGCCCAAAAGGAGGGTTATAATAAATCAAGCTGACAATTAAATAAAATAAGTTGACCTACTGCCTACACGACACGCTTACCTATACTATGACACTTCGCTCAGCTTTGGGTTCAAGTCGGCGACGCGTGTGCACGACTCGTTTCGCGTAAAGGGTGGTAGCGTTAAATACCTACTTTGCTTGGCGTAGACGGCCTTAAGGGACTGTAGATTTGAGTAAATGGTCTAATTTCAACTTGATATCTCTACGCGGTCCCGAGATAAAGAGTATTGACAGACAGACAGACGGACGGACGGACAACAAAGTGATCCTATAAGGGTTCTGTTTTTTTCTTTTTGAGGTACGGAACCCTAAAAAAGAAATAAAAATCATGATAACAGGAACTTATTCGTTGTAAAACAAGCCACAAGTTTTCACGACTAAGATCACAATTTCAGCAAAGCAGAAAGGTAAACCTATGTTAAAACCAGGAAAAGAACATAAAGTTCTTCTCATCCCGGGAGAATCAAAACTTTCTCGACTCTGCCAGTTGCTCAGAAGTTTCTGAGAGCAATAACTCATAAGTTAAATCGAAATAAAGACTCCAATTAGTAATATCATCAATAAAAAAAAGTGTGAAGATAAAATAAAACAATGTTGAATAACGTTTAACAGAACGTGTTTAATTAATTACTACTATTATAAATGCGAAAGTTTGTGAGGATTGATGGATGTTTGTTTGTTACTCTTTCACGCAAAACCTACTAAACAGATTGGGATGAAATTTGGCACACAGGTAGTTTAAAACCTCTATTAACACCCCGGTAGTACGATCTCGTGAGACAATTACAGAACTCCACGAGAGCAAAGCTGCTGGCATCCTCTTCTCGCATTTTCTCTTCTCTTCTTTCTCCGCGGTTCTTCTCGCATTTTAGAAAACTTCTAATACATACACCTGATTAAAAAGTCTTATGCATAAGTTTAATCTAAAGGGTATAAAAAACCTCTTACCGGAGCCGAAAAGCACTTGTTTTCCTCATCATTGCGATCAGTTTTTTGTTCTACACCATACCTGGGAATCTTCTAGTTACGGAGATATTGGGGATCAAAGTTCCAACTTTTTGTCGTTTTTTTTTAAATACAAGTTTTTAATGTAAAATTTTTACTTTAAACACCTTCCCGACCCCCATACTATTCAATCCACTCATCAGCACAATGTTTTGAGTGCGTTACGCTGAGTTCTACCATAAAACATGATATTTCACCCCAAAAAAAATCGTTTCCCAGCAAAATTTTTGCGTAAAGTTACTTAGTTTGATGTACAGAATGTTTGGTTGACGGCTTCGTGATGAGGTTATTTACATCCTGTATAGTCTAGTTTCATCTAGATTCGTCCAGCCATTATAGCCTTATACACAAACATACGTTCTCAAACAAACATCCAAAAACATAAGTCGGATTCGAGTCAGCAGCCAGACCAGACGGCAATCGTCTTGATGGCTCGAAGGTCCTAAGCTGAACCGTTATGTTTAGTGGCAGTCGCGTTTTTTGTTATAATACACATTGTAGATATATAGAAACTGAAGCACCCATGCATTAGGAGTTTTTGTAGGAAATGATTACTAAGAGGGACTTTTATATGACTCTGAGAAATGTTGCCGTTTGAGCGATTATGATGGAATATGAGTAGGTTTTTTGGGATGAGTACTAATATTATAAAGCTTTTATTTTTAATTTGCCTTGTGGTTAGTGAGTATGTATATGACTGTGTTAGTTTTTTTTTTATGAATTTTTCATTAAATTTAATGTATTTTTTGTGTCCTTTCATTTTATGTATTGTGTATTTTCTTTTATGTTCTGTTTTGTTTTTCATTTTATGTTTTGTGTCTCTTAATTTTTTTGTTTTGTGTATGTTCTTTTTTGTGTGTGTTTTAATGTATGTGTGAACCTATATAAAATTGTAATGTTTTTGTGGACTTCTGACGTCTGAAATAAATTTTATTTGTTTATTTATGTACAGACAAAATACTTTACAGGACAATATATTTACATAGAAGAGCACAAAGGTACTGCTTATTTCTTAAGAAATTTCTTCCAGCAGACCTGCGAGAGGAAAGTTGGATAAGAAATGTAGACACAGTGTGTAGAAAAGTTAGACACAAAAATTTAAATTTAAACTTAAAACAAAACTATAACTGTAATAATAAACATACATACAAATACATACACATATAATAAAATAAAAATAATATTGTAAATATTTACCTATAATATACATACATATATATATGAAGACTATTACTGAGAAGAGAGGTAATGCTCTTTGACTTGCTTTTTAAAGAGAAATAAAGTTTTAGAATCTCGAATGTTAGGCGGAAGTGAGTTCCACAAACGTACTGCGTAAACAGAGAAGGAGAAGGAATACAGTTCGGTTTTATTATTTTGTTGGTAGGTATTGGTGAAATCTTTCAGCTGAATTTTAAACCAGTTCCCCCGAACCGATAGAGCTGAAATTTTGGACACACTTTTGGTTCTGGTGACAATACCTTTTATTATAGACATGAGTTCCTGAAGCCTGGATCGCCTCGTCACGAGAGAACTCGCCAATGATTAATAGCACGGATACAAAACTTTATATATGCATAGTTAAACTTAATTTTCATTTTTTTTTTTTTATATTTTTTTTTTTTAAACGGTTTACTTTTTTCTTATAATAAAATTAGTTGAGCGTCAAAACGATTGTGTGAGGTCCGTAGGACGTAGTGTTGTGTACTTTCTGATTTTCCGTCAGGTGTGAGTTTAGTGTGTTGTTGTAATCACAATCAGCTTATAATATAAAGTTACTTGTTGCTGTTCTCCGAGAGTAAGCTGTAACCTACCACAGAGTGCGGATTGGAGAATGTATTCGAACAATGGGTTCTAGGACATGTAGGTTTTCTCACGATGTTCTCCTTCACTGTTTTGAAAGCAGTGATAATTAAATAAATACCACTTAGTAAAGTTCGTGCCTGGATCCGAACCCACAACCTGCAAATTGTAAGTCACTGCCATTGCTATTGGGCTACTATTGCCGCGTTGTGATACCAATGCCTAAACTAAAGCTATTTCATAGGTTTTTCTGTTATTATCGTATTGGTATGTACTTTATGTATGTATGAGACATTGATATGTTATTGCTATTTCTTAGAACATTTCTCCTAAGAAATCTTAACCGTGAACTGCTTCTAAATTCGCGTTTAATTTAATTTTATTATAAGTCATACATATTCGTAGACTGAATAATTATTTGGGTACGTGGAAACGTTCTATTTCAAGAGGAGTTACTTTTAACATTTCTCATTCACAAGGAATTTGTAGAACAAATTGCTATTCCTTGAAGTCATTTACTTTAGATTCTAGTTAAAAATAGGTACCTACTACCAAGCTGAAATATTTAGTCTGTACTAGTATTGCTATTAAAACCTAAGTGGCAATGGGCAGGGCAAAATGCTCACAGAACGGATGGCCGATGGCACCTAGGAGAAGTTGCGTTGGAAGGCTTCCGACTAGCTGGACCGATGACGCGGTGAAGATTGCGGGGATCCGCTGTATGCGAGACGCTTGGGACCGGTCAATGTGGCGACACTTGGGGGAGGCCTATGTTCAGCAGTGGCCGTCTTTCGGCTGAAATGATGTCAAATTTGCAGAACGAATTGCAATTCCTTGAAATCACTTACTTTAGATTCTAGTTAAAAAAAAATTGTAAGTACCTACTACCGAGCTCAAATATCTAGTAGATATGTGTTTAAAACCTATTAGTCTGTACTAGTGTTACTATTAAAACCTAAGTGGCAGTGGGCAGGGCACATTTCTCGCAGAACGGATGGCCGATGGCGCCGAGGAGACGTTGCGTTGGAAGACCTCCCACTAGGTGGACCGATGACTTAGTGAAGGTTGCAGGTATCCGCTGGATGGGAGACTCACGGGACCGGTCAATGTAGCGACACTTGGAGGAGGCTTACGTCCAGTAGTGGACGTCTTTCGGCTGAAATGATGATGATAATGATAATGAGTATTGCTCTTTATTTTCGTCCAGACCCAGTTTAGGGAATTTGAAAAGTTTCAATGCAACCCTTTTGTATTCACGAAAGATAAACCGGACGTAAATCCTCGAAGCGGAACTGCAAAGTCTTGATAAATAATAATGACTTTCCCACTCAATATAATTTATTATAGGTAATTATGAAAAATTAATTACTTAAGAGACGTCCTGTGTCCGACGTTTCTAGAAGGGTTGGAGCATTTCATAATTTATATTATATAATTTAAACTTCTTGCGTTTATGGGTCACGAGGACGGCGATCGCAAACGAAAGATCAAATAAATCTTATTTTTATTGCAAGCGTTTGCTGAAGTTAATAGTGGTCATATTTTCTATTGAAAATGTTGCAGTAACACTAATTTATCGCACTTAAATAATTTTAATTTCTCAAATGTTTTCTGTTGTCTACATCTGGTAAATCTTGTGAACTATCTGCGAAAAATAAACTAGAAAGAATACGAACTACAATAAAACACTGCGTGTAAAATATTTCTGCTAGACAAAGGCGAGATAGGTTTACAGAACAAAACTTGTTGGTTTTGTTTAAAAATTATGCTTTCATTTTTTTGCGTTAACAATAAAAGTTTTTGTCGTTCAAAGGCTTGTGAAGTTTTTGCTCTGTTGTAAAGGTACGACCACACGGTTATTTTTCGCCGTTTACGTTGCTGAAAGTTCTGTAATTACACTCAAAAAGCAGGCAAGGAAAGTACGTGCTAATTTTCCCTTTCACTCTCTTACAATCTTCATGTGCAACCATTATATCATCTTGCCGATCAACAACGTGAGAACGTCATACATCGTCTGCCCCAGTATATCATACAAAGAATATCGTCGTGTCACGCCACGCAGTCATAATATGATAGGACCTTTAGTTCAGTGCGACGACACATAATTAAAATGTTAATTCATAAACACATTTCACTCGTTGTTTTCATAATGAATCCCACGAAGTTACACAGAGTGAACACGTCTCATAAAACACACACACACAAAACATATAAAAACAATATTCGTCCTCATTAATTTGCTTCTAATATGCTTAATTATGTTAATTAAATTTAATCATATTATCTCGCCAATATGGAGGGTTCTCGTTGTACGTTTAATTACTCGAGACATAAATGGAATCGCGGGACATTTCTGTGACGGCTTTTAAATTAATATAAATAGATGGTTTTTGAGGAGAAAATATTATGCTTATGATTATTCATTTACGGAAAGTTTGGGTCTCTTATTTTGAAAGATTTAATTGTGCCTAAGAAAATTCGTTTTATTTTTAAGATTTCATGAACATATTTTTGCTCTGTAGACATTCATTAAAAGTGGTATTCAAGAAAGATTTATTTGAAACTAATTTAAAAATGATTCATACCAATACAAATGGCATATAATTATACATTCTGGCGGGACGGTTTGGACGAACCAACTGAAGTTCCATCAGAACCGAAAAGAAGACGCGCGGGTTCGCGAGAAGTGGAAATAATGAAGGGGAGGCCTTCGCCCAGGAGTGGAGCAGACAAGGAAAAATAAAACAATACAAGTATTATCTTGTTTGAGGAGCTCGTGGCTAAGCAATAGCAGCCGCTCGGGTCGATCTGTAGGTTAAGCCGTGCTTGCCTAGGTTGATCTGTCGATGGGTGACCACCCAGTACACACCGAGTTTCCTCCGTGCCTCGGAAAGCACGTTAAGCAGTTGGGCCCGGCTGTCATTTGTAGATCTTTGACAGTCGTTAGGTAGTCAGAGGCCCGAAAAGTCTGACAACCAGTCTTACCAAGGGGTATCGTATTACTAAGTTACTGACTTGGTTGTGAAGGTCAGGCAGTGGCTCCATGTAAAATACTGATACTCAGCTGCATCCGGTAAAACTGGAAGCCGACCCCAACATCGTTGGGAAAAGGCTAGGCAGATGATGATGGCAAGTATTATCTTGTTTGAGGTTTGAAATGAAACTGCGTACATAAGTAAGGCGTAGTTGAAGTTTTTTACTTAAAGTTTTTTTTTTATCTTTTTTTTTTATCTGTGTGACTAGAAAGTGTCGGTTGCCCTTCTGGGAAACAAGCAAAATTTTAGTTGCCGCTAAGTAAAATTACTCGCAACAAAAAACACGGAAAATTATAAATTTATTTTCGAACCAAAATAATTTATGAAAATCAAATCAGAAACTTGAAGAAACAGCGTGGAAAACTGAAGTACAAAATAATGATGTCCTTGCGAATATTACAAGTGAAGATTATTTCTTCAGTGGGTAACTTGTTCACTAGTCAGAACCATTTTCAGAGAATAAATAATTCATGGCACGACACCCTTTGGACCTTCTTGTACTGTTTAATAACGAGTTGAGCATAATTAGTTTTAGTTCTAAGCCTAGCTACAATTAGTGAAATTATGTTAGCAATAATAATATGGCAATGTAATAACAGTTATGCTTTGGGCAATGTACGAAAGTAGCTTAAATTGAATTGGGAGGCTTATGTATACAGAGTAAACCGAAAAATTAAGACGGCTTGTAATTGTATCTCTTTCAAAAGGTCAGCGGGATAATTGCGTAACACACTCTCAATTCCATTGCTATTTTTTTTTTTAATTCAGCAATATATATATTGCGTTATTATTACTGTTGAGCAGACGAAGTTTTCAATCATATGAAGCAAGGGATTACAGATATTGTGCGAGGAGTGATAGAAAACTGTGTTACGCAATGGGGTGCTGTTTAGTTACTCGGAAGACGAAGCAAAAGGATTACGTAAGGATTGTAGCATGTGGCGCTTTGTAATTAATTTCTGCTTACCCTAATAGGAAAACGTCCAAATGATAGACCGTATATAAATTAAATAATAAATAATTAGCAAAATTCAAAAGCGATTTTCTTGTATTTTTAAGATTAAGCGATGTGTGTTTCACCAAAATTAATGTACCTAATGTTTTTGAAATAAAGAGTTTTAAATACCTACCTAACATTTTTTTTTCTTAAAATAACGGTTTCATTTTGAGACAAGACCTCTTTCGTTATATTATGGCTTCTAAAACACTGTATTCGTTATAATGTAAAACGCTAATCAATACAGTAGAAGAAAATCACTTTTAAAAGTTGCTTTATGAGCGTGACTGTACACAGTATACCTACTATTCTGAAACATTGTATTATCCAGCAGCCTATTTCAAAATTTGTGTTCATGTTGTTAACAATTTAGAGCAATCCATGCTCTGTAAATCTAATAAGGTTTTACATTGGCTTCAAACTAGGTAATAGCCTGTATCTTTGGCACTAATACAGATCGTTTTGAATGTAACTGATTGAATACTTAAAGGATAAACCTGTGTACTTTAGCTAGCTGGCATCTGGATACCACTTAGTTACATGAGACATGTAACTAAGTGATTCACAGCTCATGCAGTGTTATTATGCTCACACTAGTAACATCCTATGCGCTTATCACTGACTGTCATCCTGTCGTCACCTACGGCCTCGATAAGCTAAGTTTCTAAGGGACTATTCCCCTATGACCATTCAATGAAGCAATCATGATGTATCACGTTAAACAATTGACAGTCACGGGCTGATATGCTGATGGCGTCATCATTGTTAAGCGTTCTTGTTGCCATGGAAACTATGAGATGTTGGCCTTCTGTCTATTTTGGACCTAGTCTCAGTACAAATTGAATATAAAATTGAAAAAAGATAAAACGTTATAAAAGTCTTCATTATAATCAAGCTTCTAACGTGTGAAACCCTGTAATATTAAATGTAAGTGGTAAACACTTTGCCTTAGAAAATATAATTTATTTTATGATTAAATCTTTCTCTGTAAAGAGATGAAAGTTTTGTTAATTTTAATAATACAAAATTATTATGGGTGTCATGTAAAGAATTGAGTTTTGAAGAGAGTTTTACTCAATGTATAAGAATTTATGCATTTAGATAATTGGTTCAATAAATGATTACTGTTACTTGGTAGTTCTGTATCTTTGGAATAATATTCCTCTATTCGATTTTAAAATAGTGCAAGCATCTTTTTTGTTTTATTTTCTTCCTCATGAATTTGTTGCCACCGCCACGACAGCGCAGCTGTAATGAATTCTCCTTGATCTGTCGTGTTTAGGAGCTCATTAGTCTTTGCACAAAAAAGGTTTTTCACAACTTCCTTCCCAAAACAAGATTTCAAAGACATTCTTTCGTTTTGTTCGAGAAAAACACGGCAATAAGAGGAAATTTTCTTCACAGTACGCGAATGATATTGATAACAAGCTTCTAGTGTATCCATTGTGTGAGTTTGTATCAAAATTGCATTTTTGTTGAATTGTATCGCTCCCTATGTATTGCTCCCTTTTGTAGTATTGCAGTTTCTGAGGATGCATGTATTGTTACGGTTTGAAAATACACAGAAGCATCTCTCTCTCTGTTCGGCAGATGATAAAGCGATGAAAATATGACGGTTGAAGTATCTGGATACCTGGAACGATCTCATTTCAATCTGGAATGTAAGCAATAATGTAGTTTCCAATAGTATTTGTACCTTGTTGAAAGCTTCAGGTGCTTTAATGATCTAGGTACATATTGTCATGAAATGTATTATTGCTGGAGATATAGAACGATGCTAAATAAGAACAAATGTATGGGTCGACCTTCAAGGGTAAGCCGTGCTTGTCGAGGATGGTGGACGATCATTACATACCGAGTTTCCTCCGTGTCTCGGTAAGCACGTTAAGCCGTTGGTCCCGGAGATGGTGGACGATCATTACATACCGAGTTTCCTCCGTGTCTCGGTAAGCACGTTAAGCCGTTGGTCCCGGCTGTCATTTGTTGATCTTTGACATGGACGATCATTACATACCGAGTTTCCTCCGTGTCTCGGTAAGCACGTTAAGCCGTTGGTCCCGGCTGTCATTTGTTGATCTTTGACAATAGTTAGAGTAGTCAGAAGCCGAAAGACTTACATCGAGTCTTACCAAGAGGTATCGTAGGTCAGATAGGCAGTCGCTTCATGTAAAATATCGGTATTCAGCTGCATCCGGTTAGACTGGAAGCCGACCCCAACATAGGCTAGGCAGATGATGATATAGAATGATGCTGGCCAAACGAAGACGACTTTTCAAAGTAAAGAGTGAGTGGATACATAAACAGTTAGCTAAAATAAAGCCAAAAACACCTGTAAAATCCAATTACGTTAAGCAATATAACTTAAAAGCAAACCTGAAAGCCTCCGACTAAAATACATCAAAGTTTGAACCAGAGACGGCTATCTGAAATCCGAACCTCGAAACATCACTTGCAGGATTTTGAGGAATTATTAAATTTGCCGGAGCGTGTAAGTCGCAAGCCAACCGGAATAAAAAGCAAACGACCCGGCCCGGTGAAATATTGTGATCAAAGTCTGATCGAGCCGCAGGAAGAAACTGAAAGGACTCCGGCTGGCACCATTCTATAGGTACAACTGTGCACGGTCTTGCCTTGTGAAAATTGTAATCTCTTGAGAAAACATTATGATAAAAAAGAAATTGAAAGGACTCCGGCTGGCATCGTACTATAAGTACAACTGTGCACAGTCTTGCCTTGTGAAAATTGTAATCTCTTGAGAAAACATTATGATGAAAAAGAAACTGAAAGGACTCCGGCTGGCATCGTATTATAGGTACAACTGTGCACAGTCTTGCCTTGTGAAAATTGTAATCTCTTGAGAAAACATTAAGATGAGAAAGAAAGAGTGTGCTGGATGAACCTAAATTAAATAGAAGTCGCTAATAAACTTTGGTTGTGTTTGCTTGGTGTTTATCATTTAACAAAATAACTGAGGCCTTGGCACGGTCGCGCGGTGTGAGCGTATATTAAATACGACGATTTTAAAATAAAAAAATACTCGTTTCACATAATTATATAATATTTTCATAATTTCAAGAATTTATTCATACCCGTGGATGATAAAGATCATGCTTGTCGCCAACAATTTAACTAAAATAATAACTGTATTTTCGATTAAAAAATGTCATTATTTACGTTACGTTTAGGGCTTTTGATTCTGGTTGAAGTTGAATAAGGCAAAATATTGACGGTAATAAAAACAATCCAGTTAATCAAGAATAAGCGTATCCAGCCTTTAATGTTCCCACTGCTATTACACGGGCCTCATATGGGCCCAGTGTGGGTTGGTTATCAAGTCAAGTATTAACTTGAAAAATGTTGTTAGATATTAAATAGAGCAAGTAGGAAAAACCAGCCAGATAGAGTTTATTTATTATCCCTAGAAAATATCCCTCAGGTCGAAAAGAATATGATTGTTATTTTTTTCACCTTCATTTCTCAACATAACTTATTGTATTGCTATTCTCGCTATAATAATGCTCCAGACTATTTTCTCCGGTCAATTGATATTGGAGTATCAAGGAAATTAACCATTACGAAACATAATAGTTTTATGGCTACGAAGGATATTGGTTCGTAGACGGAGAAGAATAAATAACTAAGAAAATGTTTTCTTTTTCTCGAAAAAGTTATGAAAACGACGCTTTGTTCCATGTGTGAATAATATACATAACACTAGCTTATGGCCGCGGCTTCACCCGCGTGTAGTTCGATAATTGACCCACGGGATCGTACTACTCGAATAAAAAGTATTGTAATCCTATGTGTTAATGCAGGTTATAAACTATCTGTGTGCCAAATTTCATTCAAATAAAGTAACAAACATCCAGACAGCCAGTCATCCGTAAATACTCACAAAGTTTCGCATTTATAATACATATTAGTAGAATTCTTAAAAGCCAGCCTTACGTTGAACTTTCAAGAATCCAAACTGAAACTGTGCTTCGTGGGTGTAGCGCTATAATATTCAGGTCTTTAAAAGCTTTCCTAATTTTGCACAAAAACCACGAGAACGGATTAATTAATACAAACATAAACTAATTAAGATAATTAAATGATAATGCGATGTTTTAATACAAGCTATTAGTAAACAGGGCCCGTGCTCGGAGCCGGCAGCGTGAAAATATATCTTTATGCCGTAGTGCACTCAGTGGGAAGCATAAAGTGGTCTTAAGTCTGCCATCTTCTGTTCCCAGCGCTTCACCGGCTTACTGTATCGTGCTCTAGCTTAAAGGCGAGAGAAATACACTGTGTAAATACAAAAATGTAACGTAAAATATGATTTGGAAGTTTGTCGTCGCTCGGGATATAATGTTTTATGGTGGAACCGCCGCGCTGAGCTCGGCGTGGGAGGTAAGTGCCTGATTTGCGATCAAGACGCGGAGCATTATCGACTGGCGCTTGTTTGAATTTCATCTGTATTGTTCAAGTGCCATCGACGATAAGCCCCAATGGTGCGCCGATTATCCCACTTCGGATAACTCAACGGCTACAAATTCTTTCCGGCCAATCTTGTTAAGCCCTTATCAACTTAATCGGTACTTAAAGTTTCCTGAGTTTCGGAATTCGAAATTCCGCAATAAGTACTCGGAATTCGATGGAGCTTAATATTTTAGGTAAGAATATGACCAAGTAATCAATCTTAGGATTCGGCGGTATTTTTAGGTAGGATATTCGCCGAACTAATTCCAGCCAATTAGGTCAGCTGTTATGATAGTTAAACAAAAAAGTAAGTAAGAAACTACGCTAAGTGGAGAAAAAATAATAAGTTTCCTGTAAATATAATAGAAACGCTCAAGACGGTGTTTAATTGTGTTAATTTCCAACATCGTTATCTCGAGACTCATAATTCTTAGCTTCCCTTGAGTAATTAGTGGCCAACGATAGGTACGAACAATTGTAACAAAATTCAATTTAAAATAAAACGCTGGGTTCTGCACTGAGCCTTAATTAAAATAATGTTGCTCATAAAATATTTAAGTAAGGAGTTTTGGGATTTGGAACAAGTAGACTTCATTCATTACAGTAAATGTTTCTGAATTGCATTTGGAGATAAGATTAAACGTATTCTGTAGGAATATCTTTCGTTAAATCACGAAAAAAAGAGTTGCGTAAGAAACACACTCGTTGGTTCTATTGCCGTCGTATCTTCTATTGTAATATGTTTCGTCTGGGCGCGAATGTAACAAACGCTTAAGTCTCTGGGGAAAAATAGGGCAAAAACGCAAGCTGTGTAGATAAAACAAAGGCTAATCGAGCTCGCTGACAGCCATCTGAATATTATGAAATATTTCTTCGTCAATATTAACAGATAAGGCTAAGTATTTCTTGTCGACTCGCTTCCCTTTACGGGCCAGGCGTTATCAGTCTGTCCGATAAGCGGCAAACGAGACTTCTCCGGGAGAAAACCGCTATCATTTTTTATAACGCAATATGCCGGTCGTAAATAGTCTGAGCCCTTTGCTCTAGGTTATTTGCTTTTGTCTTGGGGGTGACTGAAGCAAGAAGCGGCAAATGTGTTTGATTGTGTGTTTAGGAACGGGGTTCGCTATGGGATATGTTAAGTGATGATGGGTTTATAAAGATTTGGAAAGGACGAGGAGAGCACGTTTTAGTATCTACTCTTCACACTTAACGTGATCTTTATGTTCGTATACAGGGTGTAAGCAGACTCTTCACGAAACCGTCAACCAAGCATTCTGTACATCAAACTGAATAACTCTGCGCAAAAATGTTTGCTGGGAAACTACTTTTTCTTTTTTGGGGTGAAAAATCACATTTTACGGTTTAACTCAATGTATTCATTGATGCATGGCTGCATTGAGTAATAAACGGGTCATGGAGGTCTTTAACGTAAAGTTATATAACATTAAAAACTTTATTAAAAAAAAAATACTTTTGGAAGTATGGTCTAGCTTAGAACAAACAAATGGTGTACATAATTTTTTTACAACATAAAGTATTTAACTTGCAAACTCAAACTCAAAGTATTTATTTCAATTAGAAAATTACGGCACTTTTGAATGCCAAAAATACAAAAAAAAACAAAGCTACAGCCCCAGTCAGAAGACATAATAACTTGAGAAAGTACTGTAGTTGCCTATTCCCTAGCGTAGATCTCTATGGAGAAGAACGGGCAAGAAACTCCACGGACACTCTTTTAAATCAAAATATTGTTACAAAATCTTGGTTATATCATTCATGTTGAGATTATATACGTACATATATGTGAGAACGATGTAGAAAGACGTGCACATTAAGAGCGTCCAGAGTAAAATATTAAATCAACAATTTAAAAATCAAATAGGTAATTAAAATGAACCGTGGCAGCTAAGAGATGACACAGCAAAACACTGTATCCACTTACCTATACCTATTCCCGATTGGTAAAAGCGAAGTAACCCAGAAAACGGAGAATCATCGGGTATCAATCATGTCTGTCATGCGATCCCGCCACGGGCGGTGCACGCCAGACGTGACAACAGCGCCACCTATCGGCGCAATTGTTCTCAGGGCATTACACACGTTGCATCTTAGCTTTTATTACGCGCGTGGGTTTCCTCACTACTTCCACCTATGTCGTTTGCTGGGGAAAGCGTGTATGACTGTACGTGTTTGAAAAAAAAATGTTATCAACATCCTGTATTTATTTCCGGGTTATAATAAAAACTCTTTGTTTATCTAGGTACGCTGTTTGAGATTTTGTAAGTTTCTTCTGATCATGAGATCCTAGGTTGGATTCCCAGGTTGGGCCCAAAAGTGTTATTGGATTTTTTGTCAGGATTTTTTTTTTTTTTTTTTTTTTTCGGATGGTAAATCATCAAATAACCCCTCCCGCTCTGGGCGGAGCAGGAGGGAGTGTCAGACTTTTACTGACTAAAACCCATCCATGTTCCTTCATCGCCCTTTGTGTTCCGGGGCAACGGTATCTCTTTCGAACAGTCCCGCAACCCCGGCAGGCATCGGTCCCTACGGACCCCTTCCCTTTTGCTGACTCTCTTTGAGGCGCGCGTGGAACACGAACGCGCCGTCGACACGGCCTGTCGTCATGAGACGGACGGACGGCGAGCTAGCCCATAGCCCACCGTCCACAGGCCTGCGTCTACGGTGGCCGGGGGCCACGTGGTGGTGGCCCCCGACGCCCGGGGCATCTACCCGCGGCGGCCGGGACGTTGAGAGGTTCTCTCCCTCTCACGTTCCGCCACCTCCTGCTCTAGCATTACTGCTTCGCAGAAGGAGGTGACGGCGTCCCATTCCGTCTCATATTCCATGGCTTGAACCAGGGCCGGACGCGAGAGGTCGCCGCCGCCAATCGCCGCTTCGAGGACACGGCGGTGCTCCGCCCATTGCCTCGACAGCCTTACGTCTTCATCCTTAGACACTCAATGACAGTCATACTTCAGCTACGTCGAAAGTTCTCATCAAAGCATCCCTGTGTTTAGATTTATGCCCATTGATGGCAATAGGCTCACCCCCTATTACATGGGTTTTAAACGCAATGGGCCAAATCTGAGTATTATAGGTACGTATTTCACTTAATTAAAATTAAATATCATGATGATCACATATGATTAAATATCATATGTGATGATCACAGTATTTATGTATATGCAACGTAAAACGTCACAGCAACCTGTTGTATGAGTAATGACAAAATTATTAATGACATCAGCTAATTACCTACTGTAAATTGAACCTTCTGAAGTTGTGTTTTAATTGAAATCTAATTTAATAAACGAAAGTGTCGAACTAGGAAAATGTTTAGAGGCAACAAATATAATTATGGAGAAAGAAAGGTGAGTTACAAAAAAGATTAATAATGAGATTTGAAGAAATCCTGTTAATGATAATTTTAGTAGACAAAAGAAACATGAATAAAGAGTACCTCTACTTAGTTTTTAGATTGCTAGACTTAAATTAAAGGTTTTACTCCTTTATGTACATTTTAATGAAACGTCTAGAGGTGGACAAAAAATAATTTCGGTTTGTAACATTTTCTTGGCGCAAACATTAAGTTTTACGTGTTTCTAATAAATTTTCTCATAACAACGCTTTTTATGAATATTGCTTAGGAATTAGTTCATGGAAAAATGAAATTAAAGCTTTTATAGAATTCTTTAAGTTACAATTTGTTTGCCTCTATTTTAAGGCTTAGTTGTTTGTAAAAGTAAAGTTACAAGAGTAAATTCTGCAATTTTAGTGCCTTATTTTGTATCATAGAAACACTCGTAAAAATCTTATTTTATACATTTTCAAACTTTCACGAAAGGTGTTGTTATAAAATTCTCTCACCACATTCATTTTTGTTTGCTAACTTTAAAATATGCGTCTTTAAAATATCTTTGCGCTTCTGCTCCAAGTTTTGTCTTAAAAGCATGAAAAACCGCACTCGGAAACTTAGTTGACCAAGTTTCTTTGCATTCGAGCCCCAAACTTGGCCTGCGAAAGGATATTTCCCGTATCCCGCTATATTTTAAAGCTTATATGGCGTCCTTGGCTTCATCTTGGATATCCTTTCGTTTCATCTCCATTTTACATTGGGCTTATCTGAGGCTCTAAGATTTTTTTCCTAGACAAATGAGATACCCTGCGGTCCGTAGGAAGTTAATTTTTTCTTTCTTGTTTATCGTCGTTTGTATCGTTTTGTCCCTCAAACCTTTTTCTAGAATTCAGGTCATGTATTGTGTACAGAGGATATGAATATGGCCCGTTACTGCGAGGCATAAGACTACACTTTTGTGGAATGAGAAATGAGATTGGATTTCATGAGCCACGTAACTTTGTATCGTAATAAAATTCGGGTATATGTAACGTAACATATGTTATTGCTTGTTCTGTGGAGCTGTCACAGGCTGACGGATCACGTGACTGTATCCGGCCTAGTTGGCGCACTCTCACGATCATTTTCAGATACACATACATGAGGATTCTGTCTGTGAGCGTTTGTAATAAAATTTTCTTCATCGTTATTAACTTTGTTGTTGTTCGTGTTGATACGAGAGTATGTCTTAATGTTTATTACAAATCCTGTCAAGATTTCGGATGGGATTCTTTCAAAGGTTTATTTTTGAGACGTGATAACGACGCTTTACATACGGTATGTGGAAGTATTACGCAATACATTTGACATAACATGATTGAAATTCTCAAAGGGATAAGGAAGACGTATTAATATTTTTCCTTTGATTCCGGGAAACCTTGTGTGTTACAGGATAATCCTTCTATTTATCTATTACTCACATCATATTCTAACAATAGATCTACGTATTAATAACACATTTACCGGAAACGTTATTGCAATTTCAGGGGCTCTCCCGTTCATTAGAGCTTCGAATGGAACGTACGAACTTCCCAATTAGTGGAGCCACTTTTGAAGATAGCTGTCGAAGACATCAGGGAATTAATAAAGTTTCTAATATTGTGCTCGAGGCGTCGCTGGCAACACAAGCATCACACTGAACGTTGGTCCTTCGAGACGGAACTTGGTCAAAGCTAATATTATAACTGGGTAAGTTGCAGCAAAATTTGAGTGAGGTAGGTCTTGTTTGATTGGTGATTGAAGAAAACAGAACCTACCTACTAGGTTACATTATATTTTATTTTATAATGTTAAGATGTACATTATATATAAACTACAAATAGACCTAAATAAAAATTAAGACGGTTCTCTATTGTATTACCTAACTTTTTTATTCATAATTTAAAGTGCCATAACTTTTTTTGTCCTAATCATCATTTGTCCGAATGATAACTTACCCGAACTTAATATCACATAATATCACATGATATAAAATTGAAATCCCTAAATACAATATGCCCTAAACCCGTTTGTCATAAATATTGCAATCAATAATATACAAAAGACTTAAAACCGTTTTGAATAATGGTTTTAAATCCTAAATTAAAAAAAAATAACGTTGTATTGATCTTAATAATATTTTTAAAACAAACCGGTATGTTCCCAGACGTTCCCAAAAGGGAACAGAACATTGTTATTTTAATTGTGTCTGTAATTACGGTAACTACAGGTTAAGTATTACTTGGCTTTTGCTATAACACATTTTTAAATAATATTGCTCTTATGAAATTTGTAAGAATTAAAAAGTAGAACCATCATAATATTGCAGAAAGTTCACAGTTAGAATCTTCTTTTGGCATACATTTCATATCGGTAGTCACTAAAACACAGAAAATCAATCAATCAAACAAACATACACCAAACAAACATAGGTACACCATGCATTCAGCAAGCATGCAGCAAGCATTCAGCAAGCATGCAGCAAGCATGCAGCAAGCATGCAACAAGCTTGCAGCATGCAAGCACACATACAGTATGCAAGCAAGCATGCAGCATGCAAGCAAGCATGCAGCATGCAAGCGAGCAAGCAACATGCAGCAGGCATGGTTTCTGTCACGGCTCCGGCGTTGCGGGGCTCCGGCGGTCGCACGCGAGCTTATCGTCGCAGATGTGTTTAACGCTCCCCACCGCAGCTTCGGCTTGCTGGCCGGCTTCGCCGGCCAGCCTCAGCAGCGGCGGCGAGTGTTACAACCACCTGCTCCTCAACTCGCGGGCCGCCTCGCCCCTCCACGCCTACGCGATTTTAAATTACACTCTCGGGGTAGGGCAGACAAGACTGCGTGGGGTCGGATTTACAGCGATTCGTTTCTGTCATTAAAACCTAATTTTTAGCAAATGTTTTAGGACCAAAAATTTCATTAGGGTAAAACCAGGAGAGATGGACCAGCGGGTGAGACGGACCATCCTAATTTCTACCAAACTATTAAATTGATTTAAGCAGACAACACTTACGAGCACTTGTCAACCTGTTTGCTACGAGTAGAAAACAAGACCGTTAGATTTTTGTTTGTAAAATTAAAAAAAATTGAAATAAAAGGTTTCGAAACCGTGATTTTTTTTGTATAAGTGTTTTAAAAACGAAGGTATGTAAAAGATATTGTGTTTGTAGAATAAGAATTGATGTTTCTGTGTTAGCATGTTCATGAAATGATAAAATAACCAAATTTTTTTTGTTTATTTATTGTGCTTTTAATATGAGAAAGTGGTCCATCTCTCAACTCAATTTAGGAGAGATGGACCATGTTATGGATGGGTGAGATGGACCAATATCAATAATTTTTTTTGAAAATTTTAAGTGGTTTTAGATTATTAATTGCTCTTATAGAGTTTTGAGTCTATACATTTTTAATGAGTTAGTCTCTTCTTTTGTAGGTAATATGCCTTCAACATATAAGAGGAAAAGTGGGGTCTTTTACCCTCTACATAGAGGGTAAAAGACAGAAAGTGCATTAACTGATGCTTTTCAAGCTGCTTCAATGGAATGACAACGAATGTGCAGGCTGTGGTGAAAACTATGAGGATACCCTGAATAAAGATGAATGGCTGCTGTGCATTATTTGTGAACGCCGGTCCCATGAAGGATGTACCAATTATCCCAATTTGTGCGACCTATGTGGAAATACGGTGACAAATTGAACATTTTCGTTTCTTTTAATTGTTTATCTTACTTGATAATTTCGTTTTGAATGTTTATTTTTTTGTTTAAGAAGTGTTAACGATTATTTTTGTTAGGACCATCTCTCCTTACTGGGTGGTCCGACTCACCCGTATAGTATGGGAGAGATGGACCGAGGGTACTTTTTTAAATATTTTAATTATTTCCATAAAGAAGCTGTTATCGTGCCATATTAACATAAAAAAATGTTAACTATTAATAGTAGGTTAGGATATCACTAAATTGTATATTAGATATTAAGCAATAAAAAAGATATTAAAGTTGGAAAAAAAGTGGTCCATCTCTCCTGGTTTTACCCTATACTTATATGAGCATTCGGAATAATACACATTATATAATAAAATACTTAGGACATTTGACTTTATGGCATGTATAATTAGAAGATTCAATTATTATAGTATCCGATATTATGACAAAACAGTTTTAGAAATAAAGATAATTATGTAAAACAAAATTTCGGGATTTTGAACATTATGGTTACTGAAGTTTATAGCAAACGTTTTATGGATAAAGATTTTCGGACAAAATTTTTTAGGAGAATTAAGGGAGTACCAATTAAGACTAACAGTACCTGCATATATACAACGATGACAATGGGACACATAAGCGACAAAGTACTACAGAAGATTGGCAACATTGCCACGTTGAATGGCAACTCTAATTCTTTGGCACACGAAAGAGCTAGCCCTCTGGTCACGCGAAGTGTCACAGACAGAAAATCGTGTAGTTTAAAGTGTCGTAGCTTGTGTATTTAAATGGAGGTGTTCACATATAGGATCACGCGATTACTGTCCTTGACTTTTCCCAACTAAAAACTAACGGTGAATAAATCGTCACGACATATTGGGAAAGGGGCCTTAGCGTTACGGTTTTTGGGTGTGGAGGTCAGATAGGCATTCGGGCCAGTTAAAATAGAGAGAGAGAGAGAGATAGATTGGAAGTCAATACTTGCGAAAAGATTAGGTAATTCATACTACTAGAATATCTCCCAAACCATCAATCATTACATAAACGAGGGAATCTCTTTTGAATTTTGCTAACTTCTGTGTGACAACCGAAGTACCTATGCTAAGGTAAGAACTAGATCAATATACAGGGTGTAAACAACCTCATCACGAAGCCGTCAACCAAGCATTATGTACATCGAACTAAGTAACTTTACGCAAGAAATATTGCTGGGAAACGACTTTTTTTTTGGGGTGAAAAATTATGTTTTGTCGTAGAACTCAATGTAACACACTCAAAACATTGTGCTGATGGATGGATTGAATAGTACGGGGGTCGTGGAGGTGTTCAAAGTAAGGATTTTACATTAAAAACATGTATAAAAAAAAAAATTACAAAAAGTTGGAACTTGGACCTCCAATATCTCCGTAACTAGAAAGTACCCAGGTAAGGTGTTTAACAAAAAAATGATCGCAATGACGGGGAAAACAAGTTCCTTTTGGCTTCGTTATGAGGTTTTTTACACCGTTTATACAGTGCCGGGTACTGTGACCCAAATAAGCAGGTTTTCGCTAACTACCGCCTTTTATTGACGTCCCATTGGCTACGAGGATGGGATCTGTGATTTTCTTTTGCTAACAAGATTGTGCGTGGACGTTAAGAAAACGCCGGTCGGAAAATTTAACCTTTTCGTTTAAATTCCAACCAGAGTGGCCAGCATATTGTTATATCCGTCGCGTTAACCAATACATTCATTTTATTTTCTAATATCTTTATTAACCATCAAATAACAATAACAAAATGCACTTACCCTAAGCTACATTAACACACTAAAATTAAAACATTTTATTAGGCTAGCAATTCGCCTTTCAAAGCCTTTAAAAGATAGGTAGTTTATACTGGTAATAACATAATATTAACACACAATCATTTGGGTATACAATAACAAAAGCGTAAATTATTTAGTTAGTTATAATTTACTGCTTGCATGTAGGTAAATCGACAATACATTAAGTTAATAATAATGACAATGACTTGAGAGTGTCGATATTACTCGATATTGATAACCGTGGTCGGCATGACGCCAGTGTCTTAATACATTTAGGTATGACCAAAGCCATGGTCGATTCAAAGCTTTAGTTCGACAAAATCGTAATTAGTTCCAAACCAGCACAAAAGGCCTAACAATATCCTAAGATTATTTTCATTCATGAACTAGCTTACTCCCTCCCAAAGGCAACTTCTTTAATATTTACAAGAAAAAAGGTCAAATATTCTCAGACCAAATATTATACTGACTAAAGAACTATATTTTCAACAATGACCACCATATTATTGTCTGTTGGTGAAGGCTATCGTAATCTATTTGGGAAGAACTTGAGTCCTTAGGGAGACAAGTTTTTACTTGTGTAGGTACTTTTATCAGTATTATGAGCTCCTGGGAAATCTACACTTACAGCTCTCACGACCTTTTGATGTAACATACGCTGTCGTTATGTATGTAGACTTATAGTGGGCTGTATTTCATAAGGTTCCTTGTTTGATTATTATTTCGGATTTTAATGGTAATTTGAAATTTTTTTTTTTTTATTCGTTAGGTTCTTCAAATTAGGTACTTGGAAGACTACAAACTAAGGTCCCTGAAGTCCACAGGTCTACATTTTTGCTGGTTATCTATACTAATAATAATAATCTATACTAATAAAGAGGTAAAATTTGCTTGTAAGTTTGTATGTTTGTAAGTTTGTATGTAGGGGGTAATCTCCGGAAGTAATGATCTGATTTCAAAAATTCTTTCACCATTCGAAAGCTACATTCACCTTGAGTGACATAGGCTATATTTTATCCCCGTACTCCTACGGGAACGGGAACTACGCGGGTGAAACCGCGGGACGTCCGCTAGTAATATTATAAAGAGAAAAGATTTGATTTTTTTGTAACCGAATCCAGGACCTGGTTATATTTACGTTCCATGTAATAAGGAGCGAGTCTTTATTGGCCGTTTGTGTAATTATAAGACACTATTATAAGCACATTAAACTATAATTATGTAATAACTAGCTGACGTCCCGCGGTTTCACCCGCGTAGTTCCCGTTCCCGTGGGAGTACGGGGATAAAATATAGCCTATGTTACTCGTGGATAATGTAGCTTTCGAATGGTGAAAGAATTTTTTAAATCGGTCCAGTAGTTTTTGAGCCTATTCATTACAAACAAACAAACAAACAAACAAGGATTCTATACCAAAATCAAGGCCATTCTTCATACTAGAGGCAAAAAAGATTTATTTTATTCCATAGGTATGGTTTTTTTAGCTGTGTTACCTCAACAGCATTATGTTTGCCTAAAAATACACGAAGATTTCACGGTAGACGAAATCAGCGCGTTTGCTAATTGATTGATGAGAGACAGGGACTCGTTCTTTATGAATGAAAGTTCAGTTTTTTTAACACTGCTAGCATTCACTTTGAAGATTTAGTTTCAAAGTAATTTCACATAACATCACACCTGTAATCCCCGAAGGGTTTGGCAGACTAGAGGTGCGGGCCTGTGGACGGTGGGCTATGGGCTAGCTCGCCGTCCGTCCGTCTCATGAAGACAGGCCGTGTCGACGGCGCGTTCGTGTTCCACGCGCGTCTCAAAGAGAGTCAGCATAAAGAAGGGGTCTGCAAGTACCGACGCCTGCCGGGGTTGTGGGACTGTTCGAAAGAGATACCCTGGTCCCGGAACACAAAGGGCGATGAAGGAGCATGGATGGGTTTTAGTCAGTAAAAGTCTGACACTCCCTCCTGCTCCGTCCACTGCTGGACGTAAGCCTCTCCCATGATGGGAGGAATTTGCCGTATTCTCCACGCTTGGCAGGCGGGTTGGCGATCGCAGTATACGGTTGTTACAAAAGCACAGAGAACGCTGCTGCCCATTCTCTGGTAAGTCCCATAGTCGCCTCTTACGACACCCACGGGAAGATATGGGATGGTGCTATTCTTTACGTCCACACCATACAGATTTCCGACACCATACAGATTACGGGTTATGGAGGTATTTAAAGTAAAGCTATGACCTTAAAAACTAGGATTAATGGAAAAGTTGGAACTTTGACCTCCAATATCTCCGTAACTAGAAGGTTCCCAAGTATGGTCCAGAACAAAAAAGTGATCGCAATGACGGAGAACAAGTGCCTTTCGGCTTCGTTCGTTCGTCGGGTCTATTTACACCCTTTATACAAGCGAGGTCATGTTATACTGGGAACGTATAGCTTGATGTATTGCCGTGTGTACCATCCCCACTGGAACTACGTCATTGGTAATAAATCGTTTTAAAAGGAGACAGTTTTTTTTAGGCCCTCTTCGATGTTGCGTATATTCATATTACTTACACCAAAAAAAGTAACTATTTTATTATAGTAATAAACGAAAGATTACATAGAAACGAAACCGGAATCTTAAAATCATACTAAATAAGTTGTATTATGATATTTTTTTGCGAGTCAAATCATTCCTGTTGTGGTCAATGCCATTTGACAGAAAATACTTACGTAAATAGGAGCGTTTTTTCCGTTTACAAAAAAAAAGTATGGTATCCATTGGTAATAATATCTACTTTAATTAAAATAGAATATACGTAATATAAAAAGAAATAATATTAAACTGTGAGCTTTCTATTGCTATTTTAGAGATTTCCGCTAAAATATTTTAGATGGTAGGTACCTACAGAAAATCATCATGGCACGGAACGTTGTAAATCCGTCTTTTTGGTGGTTGACAAACAACTTCATTTGACATTTACTCTTTCCGTTTATTTTGATTGTTGTGAAAGTGTTTCTGCGATTTTTTCGCATATATTAAAAACTATTTTATGAAAATGGCATCTGCTGGTCGTTGTGTCAATTGTGCAGTAAGATTTCAACGCAATGTGCGAATACAATTACTTTCAGAGACTGGTACAGACAATGATGTTATATATAATACTGAGGTAGATACGTTTTACCGCCGTCAGCGTGGCAATGCAAACACAAGCTGATCAGCTTGTGTGACTTCAGTCTGTCCTGCGCACGTCCTGCGTCTGGTCGCGACGCGAACTGACGTTTAACGGGAGTTTGCTTTAGGAAATTAAACAAATAAGGCAGTTGTGTGTTCAGAAAGTGCAATACTTATACTGGGCCGGCTGTAAAAATCAAGAAGGATGTGTCTTTTCATTTGTAAGTACTGTTTATTCTATTTAAAATGGAAAATCATAAATTTAATTTTACTCAAAAATGACTGCCGCGCTGTTGCCGCTTTGTCACCTACACGAAAGAGACAAGTAGCGTGTTGCATTTATGAGTGATAGAGAAAACGAGATAATGGCGCGCGGTGTTGTCAGTTCGAACGACGCTAAAGGATGTTGGGGTGATATGGCCATATGGGTCCTGGCCTAATATATTATTCAAATATCACATATTATTTTCCATCACTGGTGTCCAATATTATCCATAGTAGACAATGATATTCTAATAAACAGATATGTTATACACCTACAAAACCACCGAAAAAAGCGTTTCGCGCAGCAGTGGCACCACACCTTTTTATTCATTCTACATTTCACTACAAGTCAAAATGACACAAAAGGGATAGCTCGATAAAACCAATAAGAAAAAAAGAGACAGATAGTGTTGTTCTATGTCTGGACTCTAGAGTTCACGCGTCGTTGTCGTACTCACGACAAAAATGCATTTCCCATTTCTTTCTTTTTTTATCCTCCAAATATCAGAATATTAAGAAAATAAATGAAAAATATTAATAAATCGAAGTATATTGCGTAGTTACATGTGGTATGAGATCCCTTATGTTTTATTTACTTTGGTATCATAATTGGTACACTTTCTGAACACGCACGATGGCATTTTTACAATTTTTATCTAAATTCGTAACAGCGTATCGCTCGTCGCCATGCGTGTTGCAGACTAAAGGCTATACGGCCCAATTGGGCCCTTTTTCGAGTCTTCACGATTGTGCGCTCACAACGTAACTGTTTACTAGAATATAATTGTTATTAGATAAATATAACATTTGCCTTTCATCATTAACTTCTATTTTGTTTTAGATTTCATAAAGACGGATTAATTAAAGAAAAATGGGTACAGATAGTTAGAACCCAAAGACGAGAAGATGAATGGATGCCAAATGCCAACAACATACTCAACTATTTGTTCTCAACTTTAGTGATAGTGAAGTGATAGTGAAACAAAAAAACATACATAATATTATTATTTGTAAATAAACATTTTTATATTGAAAATTTACTGTTTATTTTCTTCATGCTGCCTGATAGGTACCCATTTTTCCCCATTTCACTCTATCTAGCTGCTGTCATAGACTGACATTGGCCGTCACCCAGCTAGCCGCTCATGTAAAATATCGCCATGTTTTTATTTCTTTATAATCAGTATGACGTCTCTATTGGTAAAATCTCATTGGGTACAGACGTGATACTATTATTGTTTATTGTTAGATTCACGTTTTCATTTTCGAATTTCTCATCATTCCGGTTAGACATGGCTTAGCTAATATTACTACTGTAATCTAGAGATTATAAGAAAGAAATATATATACGTTTCATTAATATCTGCTACAATTTATGTGGGTGGCCTATTCTCCAAACAAAAAAAAATTGTCTCCTTTCCATTGTGAAACAACGAAGAGTCGAAGGTAGAATTGGACCCGTTTAATTTGTGAGTCAACAAATATGAATCGTGAACGATTTTGTTGAAATAAATTATTGAAAATATTTGTTAACTGGTCAATTAGTAATCGGATATTAGCCTATTTGTAACACGAATGAAATTGATACCTTTTTGTAGTGAGTAATGAATTTTGTACTGATGAATATGCATGACAACCTGCGCCATGAAAGCCTGATCGATGTGTTCAGAACTTAAGCTTATAAACTATTTCAAACTTTACGAGTACTTTAGTTGATAAGTTGTCGTCCTATTATTCAAAGTAATATTGTCCATCAGTCAAGATAAGGCAGTAGCAGTAATCACTGACAAAGTGATAATGAAACTTAATGGAATGTTTACACAGATACATGCCGAATTGCCGACACAAATGATTTACGCCCTCACGAACCGTTAAATCCACTTTGTCGTTTCCAGTAAAAATCACGCTTCTGCGGCCGACAGCAACGTTCACATATTAAATTCATCATTATCGCCCCATGCGACTTTTGATGCGTCACAGCCTGCAAAAAGTCCTTTTTTGAACAAATCCCGACACATCAAACCGTCCATCCAAAAAGATTATGCGGGCTCACTTCAAACGCCTATCTTGAAACGCCAACCGTTCGGAATTGACTTTGATACACCAATATTCGGTTCCGCATATTTTTAAAGTCTATAATCCCTCAGCATTCCATTTTCATTTTGAAAAATCAGATTAAAATACACGCCAGTTACTGAAATAGATTCGCGTGTCGCAGTCGAATGGGGATGAATGAGGTAAAACAAACCCATCAATCACGAGTTTTACATTTTGTTGATTTTTAACCCGGTTCGATTTCGTATTGCGTTTTGGGGTAATTGCGGACGATTGAATACGTAAAAGAACATTCTTGATTGATCGTTTGAGAATTGTGATGTGCTTTCCGGTCACTAAGTTTGGATTTTGTTTCGTCACGTGTCTAACTTTTGTGTTTTTTAATGATACGGATGATGTATTCCCGCTGACCCCACTGGTTCGTCCCACTGGTGGGGTGAACGGGAAAAATCATGGGTGAAGTGGGTGTGTTTACCTAAAAAACTCATTCGGACGTATTTTGCAAATAACGGTTTTGTATACTTAAAACCTTACCTTACCTTTGTTGGTTGCTTTTGAGTTCGGATTCGCCAGTGGCGATAACGGGAATTAACTAAAAAGATAAAAGATATTCTATATATTTTTCATCAGCCTACAACAGTCCACTGCTGGACCTCTTCAATCGCACGCCACTTAACTCAATTCTCGGTAACTGTCATGGAGTTGCTACCAGCTACCCTGCGAGCTGTCGGATCACCTCGTTCCGGATGCGATCCCTTAGAGAGACTCCAATCATAGCCCGCTCCATAGCTAGCTGAGCGACCTTGAATTTATGGACCAACCGTATCTATATCCTTACCACATATTAATAGCTGTGTGCCACATAGAAATCCGTTAAGAAATGGAAAGATGGCAGACTGACAGATATAGTGACTTTTGCATTTATAATTAAATAAAAAACTTTAAACTTCTTGGTATCGTGTTCCTCAATACTTAGTCTCTTCCTGTACTACCGTAGAAACTTTAAAGTTATTCCATTTAAAAACTCCCTAAGTCAGACGCGCATGCACTGCATTTACCATAACTTCGCGAACTAACCAGACAATTAAATTAATAGCAGTATTATACGAACAGCGCTACAGCGTCACCCATTACCAAGTTAGTTACAAAATGTGATACCAACGTACCAACGTTACGAAGCTAACTTCGTAGATAGGGGCATGCAAATGGCCGTCTGTCTGCTAACCTGTTATATCACGTCGTTGACAAATGAGTGCGGCGCTGCCACTGACAGCCCTGTGGACGGCGCACTGCCATTAAATTATTTATCGAACTTGCATAGGAAGCACGTAGGGATGGCCAAAAATAGAATCGGATGATTTTCGATTTTCCTTTTGGTAGATTGGAGTCTTCGTGAGCTGGCATAAAGCAATCTCAAAATAAACAACATATAGTAGTGTTGATATGAAAAGATTGGATTTCCTACAGGAAAACTGATTGCTTACCAAAATAACTTATCATCATCTGCCTAGCCTTTTCTCAGCTATGTTGGTTTTCAGTCTTACCGGATGCAGCTGAATACCAGTATTTTATACGGAGCGATTGCGTATCTGTCCTCCACAACCCAGTTAGCACTGGGTAATACGATACCTCGTGGTCAGACTTTCGGGCCACTCACTGACAACTTAACGACCGTCAAAGATCTATAATTCACAGCAGTGACCAACGGCTTAACGTACTTTCCCAGGCACTGAAGAAACTCAGCATGTAATGGGTGGTCCCCATCTACAGACCAACATAGGCTGTTATTTTAAATAACAAAAAGAAAGAGCTAATATATAGATAGCTAATGTAGCTACGAGCTCTTTCTCCTGCTTTGCAAAATGATTGTGAACTTAAACTGTCTGTATAACAATGGCTGCATCGAAAATAGCGGAATGGGTCAGTCTGCTAAAGCAATATTTTTCAACCTTTTTCATGACACCAGCCAGTCATTTACCGATACGTTGGAGGTCAAACATCTGAAAAACAAATAATGAACTGATAATTTCACGTGAATTTCCAGACACTATTAGCGCGGTTAAACTATCTTTAAAATAGTTCTCCCCGGATGTTCCTATGTAGAAGTTAATTCTTCTCATAACGTAACAGGTTCCATATTAGTATACGGTAGTTATACACCCATCCCTATTTTTGAAAATAATATAGAAAAGGGCGTCTACTCAACTGAAAATGGTAAAGGCATATTATTAGTCGATAATATTTCTTCAAACGCAGTAACTTTTAACAAAGACCAGTTGGTAGCCGGAGGACAATATTTGCAAATAAAGATTACAAATTTTCCCTCTGTATATATAATAAAATTGATATTGTCGGTGCTTTAGAACCTTTTAGTTTAAATAACTTTTCTTTAGGTTATAGCTTAAATCACGTTCAGAAAGTGCAACTGTTGGATGTTCTAAATCGTTTCCGAACTTGTTTTGCTACTAAATTAACTAGTTATAATTCAAGTTAAAAAAAGAAAGAAAAAGAAACGGTGAGAAACGTCTTTGTGGAGATAACAGGGCTTAGGTTAAAACTCTCGAAATGCAACTTCTTCCATTCAAAAAATCAAATTTCTTGGCTTTGGTGTCTAGGGAAATAGTATAAAACCAGGGAAGTGCAAAATAGATGCGGTTGATAAGTTCCTTACACCTAAAGATGTCCATTACACCTAAAGATGTCCACAATGTTAGACAGGTCTTGGGCCTAGCCTAACTAGTTTTTTTTTGGCGCTCCTTCGCGATAATAGCTCTACCATTGACACAATTGCTAAGAAAGAATGTCAGTTGGACTTGGGGCAAAGAAGAGACTGCATTCACTCAGTTAAAAACAAAATTAGTATCCCGACCAATTCTAACATTGTTCAATCCAAACGCTGCAACCGGGTTGCATACGGATGCCAGTAAACAAGGTGTAGGTGGTATGTTTTTTACAGAAACAAGATGAACAAGCTATGAAACCAGTCTCTTACTTTAGTAGGCGCACTTCACCAGAAGAGCAACACTTCTCATCATATCAGTTGGAAACTTTCCATGTTACTTAATAGGCTTAAAATTTACTATCGTCACTGATTGTAACTCTTTGCGGGTCACTTTTACTAAAAGGGGTGATGCCACATGTTGCTCGCTGGTGAAGTATGATCCAAGAATTTGATTTTAACATTATTTGAAAACTAGAGACTTCTATGTCGCACGTATAGACGCATCAAGTAGGAATCCTATAAAATTCAAATTCAAATTCAAATATTTATTGCTCAACACAGAAAGAAGAAAATACTACTACTATATTCGTAGAACCCCTTGATTTAAAAGTTTTTCATATCACAGTTTATTGGTTGGCTATGGTTCAAATTAATGATGATGAGATGCAGAGGATTAAACGGATTTTAGATGACAAGGATTCAAAAACTATGATTTAAATTAAACAAATTTTACTTTAAAACGTGGTGTAGTTTATAAAATAACGGACGACGGACTTGAATGGATGTGCCATAAGGTGTCAGATGGTAAGTTTTACGTGCTTGTCATGATGACATTGGTCATTTTTCTTATAAAAAAACCTTGGACAAAATTAGAACAACTTATTGGTTTCCAAAATTAAACATAATTGTCAAAAAAAATTGTCAAAAAAAATAACAAATTTTCAAACGTGTATTCATTGCGCTCACGGAAAAATACCGGCTGGAAAGAGGTCCGGGTTCTTGCATCATACTAAAGGTATCCGAACGTTTCCATACCTTACATGCAGAGCTTCTCGGTCCTTTCAATAAGAGCAAAAGGAAGAATAACAGACGAAACAAATAATAACAGACGGAGGCACTACTTTTAGTAACTCAACATTTTAAGCGTTTTTTTTTGTCAGAAAAAAGTGTAATACATGTTTTAAATGCTGTCGCTACTCCTCGCGCAAACGGTCAGAAAGAGCATTATAATAGGACGGTATTAGACTCCTTAACAGCCATGGCCTTCGGAAAAGATGAGACTATGGGATTTAAATAATACCACTAATAAAGCGGTAGGTAAAACCCCTGCTCAATTATTATCTGGGGTTGCGATTAACTGGGTTGACTGAGAGTGGACTGGCTTTACCAGATCAGGACCATGATGATACTAATATCAGTAATATTCAAGATATAACAAACGAAGCATTTGACAAAATAGTAGTAGAGGATACGCCTATCAATAAAAAGAAAGGTAAACAAAAGTATGGAGGAATAGAGGAATCTTTTCGGTAGATAAAATTTACCCTTGGTTTGTGTATCAGTCGGTGGAAGAGAGTAATGATGACGTTAGTAATCATTCTGACATGGAAACGGCTAAATAAATTGTGAATGTATTGAAGTGACGTATTATATGTTGAATACTTTAGTTTAGAGATTCGCACAGAAGAATTCTTATTTGTTACTGGTAGTTCTGAAAAGTATAGATTATAGCTTAGATAGTATGGTAGTAAAAGGGAAACAGCTGTAACAGTCTAGAATCTGTAATATAAGGTTAGTAGGGTTAGTATGGTTAGTAAGGTGAGGCACCAATAGTTGGTGAGATACTATATGATTCAAGTGGAATCATATGGTTAGTATGGTTAGTAAGGTGAGGCACCAATAGTTGGTGAGATACTATATGATTCAAGTGGAATCATATGGTTAGTAAGCTGAGGCACCAATTGTTGGTGAGATACTATATGATTCAAGTGGAATCATATGGTTAGTAAGGTGAGGCACCAATTGTTGGTGAGATACTATATGATTCAAGTGGAATCATATGGTTAGTATGGTTAGTAAGGTGAGGCACCAATAGTGGTGATATACTATATGATTCAAGTGGAATCATATGGTTAGTATGGATAATAAAGTGTGGCACCGTGATTCAAGTGGAATCACACAAGTGAAAATTGGTTATTCGTATTGTGATATGGTTATACGATTCAAGGGGAATCGGAAAAGTGAAAATTGTGAATTTGTGTTGTGGTATGGTTATAATTATGATTCAAGGGGAATCGGAAAAGTGAAAATTGTGAATTTGTGTTGTGGAATCGTTATATGATTCAAGGCGAATCAGAAAAGTGAAAATTGTGGGTTTGTGTTGTGGTATGGTCATATGATTCAAGGCGAATCAGAAAAGTGAAAATTGTGAATTTGTATTATGGTATGGTTATATGATTCAAGGGCAATCGGACGAGTCTAAATTGTTAATTAGAATTGTCAAAAAGGATTCTTTTAAAATTATTTTTTAATGTACTTTGTAGACTGTTATTGATAGATTGTTGATTATGTTATGTTTATGAACCATAAATCTATGGAAAATGTATAAAATTTGAAGTAACTAGTTACTACTCACTTATTAAGAAAATTGTACTAAGAAATTGTATGGTATTGTTCTGATCCACGTTGTTATATTTATCTTTATTTTCGCCATGTTCAGCTTTATTTGTAATTTTTGTTTATTTTTTTATGTATTAATTTCGCGAGGGCGCGACTTGATAAATAAATAAATAATAAATAAATCATTTTATTAGGACCAAACATTTTCTACATTTTATGAACCCACCAAACTGCGTAACAGTTTGTCGGCGGGATGGTCAGGATGGACGAATGTAAGCAATTACAGTTTAAATAATAATATTTCAATATGAATTTAAGTAAGTTCCCGGCATTTGAAAGTGTTATAAGTGCGCAATTTGACTAGTAACTAATGTTATGTTGAATAAATTGTTTCAATATTATTTAATGATGAAATACTTCTAAATTAACGTAAATTCAATTGTATATATTTTATGATAAACATGTTTAGCATATGCGTATATCCGAGTAAGAATTAACTTCGTGTTCCTATTGGCTAAAAGTGGCGCGCTTTCCCGCTCTTTGTAAACGTAGACACAGCTGTCAAGTAAATCGAATACTGTTTTTGGAGTCAGTGTTGTTGCAACCGTCGAGCTGTACAGTAATAAAATTAAAGTGTTTATCCAAGTCTCAGTGTCTTTCCTTTCAATATGATGGAAGAGATCTCATAAGTTATTTTTATTTTTTGTTTATTTGATACAAATGATTAAATATGTCCTTTAGTTAACATTTTTCTTAATAAATCTTTTTAAACTTTATTATTTTTTTACTGCAGTAGCTACCCCAACCTTTTGCAACTCCCCTATAGAAGCTTCGCGGCCCCCCTAAAGAGGGGGCTGCGACCCACAGGTTGAAAAACGCTGTGCTAGAGAATACATCTCTCTGACTGTACATAGGCCTATGCCCTCGATTATTGATTTCATGTTAAACGTTACAAACAAACAGTACAAAAAGTGCTCCGTCATTGCAGCAACTCAATTACTCACTGACCCGGCGCTGACTTTAACAAACGTTTCATTTTGAAATTGAAACACATACTTGCATTGCCGTATTTGGTTTTACAGGATAGAAGTATTTAAAAAAAACATTATTTATTTATTTATTGACACACCAACGACTTATTCACTAAATCATTTACATTAATTAGATTCTATTTCAACAGTTTTGCGGTGAATTCGTCACTTATAGAAAAAAAAAGAAATAGATAATAAAAATATATAATAAAATAATAATAGATGAATAGATATAGAAAATAGTAAAAAAAAATATTTACTGCCTCGGTGGTTTAAATGGTCGCAGTCGTGACTTATGCTCAGCAGTCACGATTGCGACAATTTAAACCACGGTCACCAAGGTAACCAATGTCTTGGGTTCGAATCCCTGGTCGGGCAAATTGAAATTGGGTTTTTCCATTAGGAATTTCTCAGTAGCAGCCACGGAGTCTGGTTTTGTGCCCGGTTGATGGCATTAGGCTATAACCATAACTGGTGAACGTACTATTAGGTATATCTCTGCCTAACCCTTTAGGGATTACAGGCATGATGTTATGTTGATTGAAGATAATAAAAATACATGCATTTTTTCATTATAACGCAAAAATAATAAGTGGTATCATGTCGTTTCTCATTTGTTAAAAGTCTTGTCACATACCCTCATAAAATAGTTCGTCATGTAAAAGTTTCAATACTGCATAAATCAAATCATTTCCTTTTAGCTTCGCAGTGGGCCATAGTTCGAAGAAGAATGTCAATTTTTCACGGAACTGAGCGCACGCCTCGCGCCTATTGCATTCTGATGGGATGAACTGACCGAGAAGAGTCAGGGATGTGTGCGATATGCAAACCTATTACTATGACAGTTAAAATTGAAATGGAATGTGTAAAAGTGAAGTGGTAATAGCTCAAGGAAAGAATTCCTTGAGCTGTAGCGATCCCGTTGGATACAAATCCTACGGGATCTTTCTTCCAGGGTTTAAATTGTCCTTAGCCAGGTCATGGTCTACGCATTTGCCACATTTTGGCCTAATCCGTTCAGTCGTTATGGCGTGATAGACGATATTTTCGCATTTCATAATATTACTATGGAGGTGTGGATTTCATTGTCTTTGACACTGTACAGATAATTGCATAAATGGATGTTAAAAGAAAAACGGGAAACGTAACGTCAAATTAAATACGTACGCAGAATATTGTTCAAAATCTGACCCCGCAACGATTGTAGCACGTTTGGGTCGCAAAAGTAGCCTATGACTTTTGCTACGAGTACTACGGCGTAGCCACCGTAGCCGTAGCACTTTTATCGTAGCACACAGTCGTAGCGGTAGTAAACATTGTTTTTTCACCTACTGTATTGTGCTTGTGCTGAATAATAAATGTTTATTTTTAGGGTTCCGTACCCAAAGGGTAAAAACGGAACCCTATTACTAAGACTTCGCTGTCTGTCCGTCTGTCCATCTGTCCGTCTGTCCGTCTGTCTGTCACCAGGCTGTATCTCATGAACCGTGACAGCTAGACAGTTGAAATTTTCACAGATGATGTATTTCTGTTGCCGCTATAGCAAAAACAGAATAAAATTAATATTTAAGGGGGGCTCCCATACAACAAACGTGTTTTTTTTGCCGTTTTGTCTAATGTATAGATAATGCTACGGAACCCTTCGTGCGCGAGTCCGACTCGCACTTGGCCGGTTTTTATTTCATTCTAGTAATATTAAATTACGCCATTCTCGACAACTTCATTATTACTAAGCCATTTGATAACAGCTGAGAAAATGTTTTAAAACGTACAAACATGAACGTTTAAAACACAAACATACATCATACTATAAAAGTTTTACCAACACGTTTTACTATTACGTACTACTAATCCTGGATACTTAACCCATTACCCGGGCATACACTACGAGCATTTACCGTAAGTTTATATCTGCAGCTTTACGTGTGTTACCGAGCATTTTAACTGCTTTATGAAAAAGCTGCGCAAAGGGTCAGGAACCCATTAGTGACCCCGCGAGGGTCGCAAATGTTTGCGCCGAGCCACCAGCCACAGTTTCAGACAGACAGTTCATTATAACCTGAACAAATATATGAACGTTTTGATCAGGGTATGACATTAGCTCGGTTCATTTGCAGCTACCGTTTTAGGTGGACGACATTCGCGCTTGTTTGAGCTAACTGAGATAATTTGTTCATTTGGCGATGGCTTAATTTGATATCCTGCGGGCCCGTTGCTGAGTATTGGTCCTGTTGACTGTTGAGCTAGAACTCATGAGTATAAAGTTTAACAATATAAAATACCTACATAATCCTAATCCTAGCTAAATTACAAATGGGAAAGTAAGTTTGTTGGTTTGTTTGTTACCTTTTCACGTGTAAACCACTGAACCGATCATTCTGAAATTTTCCATATTCGTTAGTCGTTTTTCATATTCGTCGACCCAAGGAAATGATATGTCACAATATGTTGTCTTAATAAAGTTTATACCTTTTCCGCCTTGTGCGGGCCTATTCTTTTCTTGATTAACCTTATTATAGTGTGATCCCGTTAATTACAAATGAGTCGTATAGCTAATTATCATTCAGAAATACAGTGATAAGCTACGGAGCTCGGCGTCTGTTACACCGTTTCTATACGGGTCCACCCTTTATAGCAGAACTTTTTATGTCATAATATTACTTTGCATAACAGCGGATAGCATAAACTTAATTTCGCAGAAAATCGTTTGGCAGACACTCATTTATCATACATTCAAACTCATAATTTTGTAAGGCAGAATCATCTTTAGGCATAAATTTCATATGCATAAGAATTAAAAGTAGAACCATCTTAGCGCAGAAAGTTCACAGCCAGAATCATCTTTTGGCATAAATTTTATATCGATAGTCACTAAAAGCAGAACTATCATATCTCAGAAAGTTTACAGTTAGAATCATCTTTTAGCATACATTTCTTATGCACAACAATGAAAAGACTCATCTATCACATCCACATCACAGAAAATTCATTTTTCTGTGATGTGGATGTGATAGATGAGTCTCTAAAACAGTTGATTGTTAACATGTGGTTTTTATTTTCCTGTAAGCACTAGGCAAACAAGCATACATCTTGCATGCAGCAAGCATGCAGTATGCAAACAAGCATGCAAATATGCAAACAAGCATACAGTATGCAAACATGCAAACCAGCATACACCATGCATGCAGCCAGCATGCAGCATGCAAGCAAGCATGCAGAATGCAAGCAAGCATGCAACATGCAGCAGGCATGGTTTCTGTCACGGCTCCGGCGCTGCAGGGTTCCGGCGGTCCCACGCGAGCTTATCGTCGCAGATGTGTTTTACGCTCACCACCGCAGCTTCGGCTTGCTGGCCGGCTTCGCCGGCCAGCCTCAGCTACGGCGGCGAGCGTTAAAACCACCTGCTCCTCAGCTCGCGGGCCGCCTCGCCCCTCCGCGCCTACGCGATTTTAAATTACACTCTAGGGGTAGGGCAGACAAGACTACGTAAAGTCGGTTTTGGAGCGATTCGTTTCTGTCACTAACTTTTGTAGCCCATCATATTAGGTACTTTTTAAGACAATATTTAAATGTTTGGTTAAAAATGCTATTTTATAGAAATGGCAATAATGCCAAATACAATTATTCCAAATGAAATTCTGCCATCTTCGTAATATGCCAAGTGAAATTGTGCGAAATTTGAACATTGCTAAAGGTAATTATGCCAAATAAAATTCTGCCATCTTAAAAGTATGCCATTGTAAATTCGGAAATACAAACATTCGGCCAAACAATAACTATATTAAATAATTTTTATGCCTTAAAAATATTCGTTTAAAGAAGATTATGCCAAGTGTGTTATGCCAAATAAATTTCGGAGTATCAAGATTCTGCCAGATAGAAGGAACCCCATTTCCTTATATGGTAGCGAAAATGTTAGTTTCATGTCGTGTCAAAAACGTTACCATATATGGTCACTAAAGCAGCACATCGCGTGTTGTGGGCGGAGCCTCCGACAGGTCGAGACTTGACCGACCTGTGGAATATTGGGAAAGTCCATTTTAAGGGCAACGATTAGCCAGAGGGTCTTGAGCACAGCGAGGCCCTGCCACAACTTGCGATATGATGTTTTAGTATAAGAATAGGCGACCAAATCATTCAGTACAGTTATTTCTATTTTACCCTATTTTATTTACAATGGTCTAGTTTTAAGTGTGTTTATTGTGAGTCCCATGAGCCTTATGTATATTTGTGTTGTTATGTTCTAGTGATTATTGCGTAAATCAGTTTTGTGTAAAGTAAGGTGTCCGCTCTAATGTAAAAGATAATTAATCAGTGTTAAAACGTCGAAGAGTTTGATTCCAAGTAAATCCCTTAGCCACCTGAGCTATCAAAGAAGGGAATAAATAAATAAATACAGTCCACCCCTAACAAACGGATATTGGATACTTTTCATCCCGAAAAAAGTACTGTTCCCGAGGACAAGCACAATAACGTTCTTATGATAGTAGATGGCACCACGTGTCTTTCGAATCATGGTTGAATTATATTATTACAAGAAGAGTACAATTATAATTGATTGTCAAATTGTAAATTAACGCGAGCTACGCCGCGGGTAAAAATTAGTACTAGATATTCCACTAATGGCATTTTAAATTGCAGCTAATCAACAATTTTTGGCGCATAACCAAGTAAGTATAAATTAAATTATTTGACAGCGAACGGTACGATAATCATCCGGGCCGTTTCAACGCGAACGATAACAATAAAATCTTTTCTTTTAGGTACATAATTTTCACAATGGAGAAGCGATTTACGTATATTGGTAGGAGCGGCGCGTCGTTAACCCCGCATTAAAATAAAATCGTTCTCTCTCAACACCGAGATATATCACAATTGGATTGAGCTAAATTGTATTTCTTAGCTTCTTATCGTAAACGTTTAACATTAAGATCTGAAATAGAACGTGTATATTGTACATTATCTGTTCACTTTAGTCTCTCGACTGCTTTCTTCCACTCAGTACATAACATAATTGAAATGGAGTATCTTTGTGCTGCAGTATTTTTGTGTAAAAACCTCCAGTGGCGCATTCCAGCACGATTCACGCGGCTGAGTCTATCGTAAATAAGGCTGATACACAAGTGTTTTAAAGTAACGGATTATTCTTAGGGCGTATACACGTAGAATGCTGGCTACCGGCGTCGATCTGCCAGCGTTTAACGAAACCGGTCCGCGCAGGTAGTCGGCGCAAGCAGTCTCTATACTTTGTACCGAACCAGCGCCGATAAGTGCCGAACGTCGCCGACAAGTTCCGACCTGCTTATCGCTGCTGATTCGGCACAAAGTATAGAGACTGCCTGCGCCGACTACATGCGCGGAATGGTTCCGATAAGCGCTGGCAGATCGGCGCCGGTAGCCAGCATTCTACGTGTATACGCCCTTAGACTTGTTACACACATTTGAGAGTAAGAAAGGATACGCGAAAGATTTATCTTCGTAGACAAAGTGTTTTGTCTTTTCTTTTCAGTGTCTCTTTTCTTTCATACTAACAAAGTAATGACCTTATTATCTGTGCTCATTCTAGCGTCAAACCACTTAGCTGGTGGCCTTTACAAGATAAGCACTAAGATAATCATACTAATAATAGGTATTACGTTTGCGTCGTCGTAACAAAATCAGAACTGGGTGTAAGCTAATCATGGACGGATGGACTGTGTTAAGAATGATATGGCAAGAAAGAGTGTCTGATGAGATGACGAAAAGAAGAAAAGTTTGGAAGAAAAAGACACGCTGTGCCGACCCAAAATGAATTGGGATAAGGCAAGAGAATGATGATGTGTAAGCTAATCATCTAGAAGAAAGAAAGAAAGAAAGAATGAAAGAAAGAGGGCCCCATCTCGTGTCATCTTGTGTAATCTATCAAGCCGTGTGGTATCCGGCAAAGTAGAATAGAACCAACCCATTACATTCACGGGTGTCGTATAAGGCGACTAATGTCTGAGGCAGAACACCTTGCGCCTCCGTAGACCAGAGAATGGGCAGCAGCGTTTTCTGTTAGTCTTTTATCACTGCGATCTCCAATCCGCCTGCCAAGCGTGGAGATTACGGCAAATTCCTCCCATCATGGGAGAGGCTTATGTCCAGCAGTGAACGTTATGGACTGTTGTTGTAAGCTAATCATATAAGGTTTCGTAATATTCCAACTGTAATAAGAGCACGAGCGCGCCGTGTAAACAAAACGTAAATACGTTGATTTTAAAATTACAAAAAAATCTCGTTTCACATTATAATCCTACTAGTATGGATGTTTATTACTCTTTCACGCAAAAACACTGAACGGATTTGGATGAAATTTTGCACACAGATAGTTTATAACCTGGATTAACACATAGGTACGTTAATTTTTGCGGGTGAAGCCGCGATTAATATAGCCACACTGGCATATGCGCCCGGCATATGCCAGTGTGGCTATATTATTCACACATTTATAACATGTTTAAGAAAGAGAAAACATTTTCTTAGTCATTTATCCCAGTAGTAAGGTCCCATGGGACAATTATCAAACTTCACGCGGGCGAAGCTAGTATTTTCATAATTTTAAGAATTAATTTATATTTTCGGATGACACTGATTGTGCTTGTTGCAAAATAATTAAATAAATTGCTATAGGATAATAGGGATGATGACAGAGTAAAAAAAATATGATACTGTTTAGTCCGTCAGTTAGATTATCGAAAAATATTGGAAACGTGTTTTTTTTCAATCAAATTAATAAAAATTGACGAAGATAAAACGTGTCAAAGATCATGAGTGGGGGCTTGTGACGTCACATTTGAGTAAAAAATGTACTCAACTGTGACGTCACACGAGTTTTTGATGCACTGTATCGTCTTATTTTTTTGTTTATGTGAAAAAAGAATAATATGTGTCCTATATTTTTTGGAAATCTATCTGACGGACTAATTAGATTTTTTTTGTCATCTACCCTCGTATTAAGAGGGCTGTCAATTTTTTTTCGCAAATTTTTGATTTTTACTTCCTGGATCAAATTTTTTCGACCGGCCCACACGACTCGATAATAATATTGATCTCCAGACGATTGTCGATTGTTATTGACGAAAATTAGAGACGAGACTGACATGAGACTGAGGTGCGAGCTGAATTGACGCAGAATTATAGTTCTCTAATTTTATTTATTGTAATTTTGTCTTATTGTATTGACAAACGAAAACTGATAAAACGTATTCGTTGTAGATCGAAGTTTTATATCATATTAATTTATTTGATAAAATTGAGTTTATTTGGAATATAATGGACGCTGAAAATGCATACATTTTTAGATCAATATTGCTTTTGAATATCGTTTTTTTTTGCGTCGATTCAATTTTTATTTCAATATTCTAATCAATCTACAACCTTGAGGACTATATGACCAGTACATTTATATATTTTTTAGATTTGTTCGTGTTACCAGTTTGATACAGCAGGCAGGAGAAAACCTAACGTTTGCTTGAAATTGGCTGTCGGAAAATTGCTATTTCTCGTAATATTAACAATTATAACAAAATTCTAATCAATCTACGAACTAAAACAAAGCCAGATTTATGATTCTTCATTGAAATATTATGCCATTATCTTTATATAACAAATATCGAGGACTTGGAAAAGTACGTATTTTTGGCAAAACGCCCAAAATATGCGAGCACGCTCTTAACGATTCAAAAATCGAAGTATTTACGTTACGTTCACACCGTGCGTTCGTGCTAGGGCCTAGGAGTACGCATCAATGGAATATCTACGCGTTTTACTGTGAAACTAATATGACGATATACAAATATCTATTTGAAAACACGTGTCGGTATATACTTAAAACTCCCAGGCAGGTGCGAAGTAGGTCTTGCATAAACATGAGTAGACTTACACGTGTTTTCGTGATTCAAGGTAAACCTCCAGTCTGAATTGCTTTAATGTTTACCATTATTACCTATATGTGAAAATGATATTGTTTGTTGAGGCGGATTTCACAATATAAGTTTAAATATAAAATAATGTTAGGATAATAAGCCCGCCATATTCTCACTGCTGCTGGGCCCGTCTCTTATATGTGAGAGGGAGTAAGCTGTAATCCACCATGCGGGATATCATACGTCATAGAATTGTACGTTCTAGAAAAATCTTAGTTTTTATAAGTGTAAAAAACCGGCCAAGTACGAGTTGGACTCGCGCGCCGAGGGTTATAAACCTGTAAGTAGCTATTTGGTTATTAAAATACATATTTACGGCTTTCAGATTTTTTTCCTTTACATGTGCTGTAAGACAATGCTTTTTGCCAAATTTCATCGTTCTAGGTCAACGGGAAGTACCCTATGAATTTTGATTCCCTTGAGAGTTTCGAAATAGACGTTTTTTGTGACATAAACGCACATATCTTTTTTTAAGTTAACTTAGAAAGTTGATTTTTTCACAGATTTAAGGGACTGTAGATTTGAGTAAATGGTCTAATTTCAACTTGATATCTCTACGCGTTCCCGAGATAAAGAGTATTGACAGACAGACAGACGGACGGACGGACAACAAAGTGATCCTATAAGGGTTCTGTTTTTTTCTTTTTGAGGTACGGAACCCTAAAAAAGAAATAAAAATCATGATAACAGGAACTTATTCGTTGTAAAACAAGCCACAAGTTTTCACGACTAAGATCACAATTTCAGCAAAGCAGAAAGGTAAACCTATGTTAAAACCAGGAAAAGAACATAAAGTTCTTCTCATCCCGGGAGAATCAAAACTTTCTCGACTCTGCCAGTTGCTCAGAAGTTTCTGAGAGCAATAACTCATAAGTTAAATCGAAATAAAGACTCCAATTAGTAATATCATCAATAAAAAAAAGTGTGAAGATAAAATAAAACAATGTTGAATAACGTTTAACAGAACGTGTTTAATTAATTACTAGTATTATAAATGCAAAAGTTTGTGAGGATTGATGGATGTTTGTTTGTTACTCTTTCACGCAAAACCTACTAAACAGATTGGGATGAAATTTGGCACACAGGTAGTTTAAAACCTCTATTAACACCCCGGTAGTACGATCTCGTGAGACAATTACAGAACTCCACGAGAGCAAAGTCGCTGGCATCCTCTTCTCGCATTTTCTCTTCTCTTCTTTCTCCGCGGTTCTTCTCGCATTTTAGAAAACTTCTAATACATACACCTGATTAAAAAGTCCTATGCATAAGTTTAATCTAAAGGGTATAAAAAACCTCTTACCGGAGCCGAAAAGCACTTGTTCTCCTCATCATTGCGATCAGTTTTTTGTTCTACACCATACCTGGGAATCTTCTAGTTACGGAGATATTGGGGATGAAAGTTCCAACTTTTTGTCGTTTTTTTTTTAAATACAAGTTTTTAATGTAAAATTTTTACTTTAAACACCTTCCCGACCCCCATACTATTCAATCCACTCATCAGCACAATGTTTTGAGTGAGTTGAGTTCTACCACAAAACATCAATTTTCACCCCAATAAAAAAAAGCCGTTTCCCAGCAATAATTTTTACGTAAAGTTACTTATTTTGATGTACAGAATGTTTGGTTGACGGCTTCGTGATGAGGTTATTTACATCCTGTATAGTCTAGCTTCATCTAGATCCGTCCAGCCATTATAGCCTAATACACAAACATACGTTCTCAAACAAACATCCAAAAACATAAGTCGGATTCGAGTCAGCAGCCAGACCAGACGGCAATCGTCTTGATGGCTCGAAGGTCGTAAGCTGAACCGTTACGTTTAGTGGCAGTCGCGTTTTTTGTTATAATACACATGAAACTGAAGCACCCATGCATTAGGAGTTTTTGTAGGAAATGATTACTAAGAGGGACTTTTATATGACTCTGAGAAATGTTGCCGTTTGAGCGATTATGATGGAATATGAGTAGGTTTTTTGGGATGAGTAGTAATATTATAAAGCTTTTACTTTTAATTTGCCTTGTTAGTTAGAATATGTATATAATATGTTTTGTGTCTTTTCATTTTATGTATTGTGTATTTTCTTTTATGTTCTGTTTTGTTTTTCATGTGTCTCTTCATTGTTTGTTTTGTGTATGTTCTTTTTGTGTGTGTTTTATGTATGTGTGAACCTATATAAAATTGTAATGTTTTTATGGACTTCTGACGTCTGAAATAAATTTTATTTGTTTATTTATGTACAGACAAAATACTTTACAGGACAATATATTTACATAGAAGAGCACAAAGGTACTGCTTATTTCTTAAGAAATTTCTTCCAGCAGACTTGCGAGAGGAAAGTGGGATAAGAAATGTAGACACAGTGTGTAGAAAAGTTAGAAACAAAAAATTAAATTTAAACTTTAAACAAAACTATAACTGTAATAATAAACATACATACAAATACATACACATATAATAAAATAAAAATAATATTGTAAATATTTACCTATAATATACATACATATATATTATATATGAAGACTATTACTGAGAAGAGAGGTAATGCTCTTTGACTTGCTTTTTAAAGAGAAATAAAGTTTTAGAATCTCGAATGTTAGGCGGAAGTGAGTTCCACAAACGTACTGCGTGAACAGAGAAGGAGAAGGAATACAGTTCGGTTTTATTATTATGTTGGTAGGTATTGGTGAAATCTTTCAGCTGAATTTTAAACCAGTTCCCCCGAACCGATAGAGCTGAAATTTTGCACACACTTTTGGTGACAATACCTTTTATTATAGACATGAGTTTCTGAAGCCTGGATCGCCTCGTCACGAGAGAACTCGCCAATGATTAATAGCACGGATACAAAACTTTATATACGCCTTACATGATAGTTAAACTTAATTTTCATTTTAATAAAAGATTTTTTTTTTTAACGTTTTAATTTTTTCTTATAATAAAATTAGTTGAGCGTCAAAACGATTGTGTGAGGTCCGTAGGACGTAGTGTTGTGTACTTTCTGATTTTGTACTTGCGGATTGGAGAATGTATTCGAACAATGGGTTCTAGGACGTGTAGGTTTTCTCACGATGTTCTCCTTCACTGTTTTGAAAGCAGTGATAATTAAATAAATAACACTTAGTAAAGTTCGTGCCTGGATTCGAACCCACAACCTGCAAATTGTAAGTCACTGCCATTGCTATTGGGCTACTATTGCAGCGTTGTGATACCAATGCCTAAACTCAAGCTATTTCATAGGTTTTTCTGTTATTATCGTATTGGTATGTACTTTATGTATGTATGAGACATTGATATGTTATTGCTATTTCTTAGACCATTTCTCCTATGAAATCTTAAACATGAACTGCTTCTAAATTCGCGTTTAAATTTATTTTATTATAAGTCATACATATTCGTAGACTGAATAATTATTTGGGTACGTTTCCAACGTTCTATTTCAAGAGGAGTTACTTTTAACATTTCTCATTCACAAGGAATTTGTAGAACAAATTGCTATTCCTTGAAGTCATTTACTTTAGATTCTAGTTAAAAATAGGTACCTACTACCAAGCTGAAATATTTAGTCTGTACTAGTATTGCTATTAAAACCTAAGTGGCAGTGGGCAGGGCAAATTGCTCACAGAAAGGATGGCCGATGGCGCCGAGGAGAAGTTGCGTTGGAAGGCTTCCGACTAGGTGGACCGATGACCCAGTAAAGGTTGCGGGGATCCGCTGTATATGAGACGCTTGGGACCGGTCAATGTGGCGACACATATGTCCAGCAGTGGTTGTCTTTCGGTTGAAATGATGATGATAATGATGATGAGTAGTGCTATTTATTTTCGTCCAGACAAAGTTTAAGGAATTTGCTAATTTTCAATGCAACCCTTTTGTATTCACAAAAGATAAACCGGACGTAAATCCTCGAAGCGGAACTGCAAAGTCTTGATAAATAATAATTACTTCCCCACTCAATATAATTTATAATAGGTAATTATGAAAAATTAATTACTTAAGAGACATCCTGTGTCCGACGTTTCTAGAAGGGTTGGAGCATTTCATAATTTATATTATATAATTTAAACTTCTTGCGTTTATGGGTTACGAGGACGGCGATCGCAAACGAAAGATCAAATAAATCTTATTTTTATTGCAAGCGTTTGCTGAAGTTAATAGTGGTCATATTTTCTATTGAAAATGTTGCAGTAACACTAATTTATCGCACTTAAATAATTTTAATTTCTCAAATGTTTTCTGTTGTCTACATCTGGTAAATCTTGTGAACTATCTGCGAAAAATAAACTAGAAAGAATACGAACTACAATAAAACACTGCGTGTAAAATATTTCTGCTAGACAAAGGCGAGATAGGTTTACAGAACAAAACTTGTTGGTTTTGTTTAAAAATTATGCTTTCATTTTTTTGCGTTAACAATAAAAGTTTTTGTCGTTCAAAGGCTTGTGAAGTTTTTGCTCTGTTGTAAAAGTACGACCACACAGTTATTTTTCGCCGTTTACGTTGCTGAAAGTTTTGTAAATACACTCAAAAAGCAGGCAAGGAAAGTACGTGCTCATTTTCCCTTTCACTCTCTTACAATCTACATGTGCAACCATTATATCATCTTGCCCATCAACAACGTGAGAACGTCATACATCGTCTGCTCCAGTATATCATACAAAGAATATTCACACGCAGGGCAGCGCCCCGTCGTGTCACGCCACGCAGTGCTAATATGATAGGACCTTTAGTTCAGTGCGACGACACATAATTAAAATGTTAATTCATAAACACATTTCACTCGTTGTTTTCATAATGAATCCCACGAAGTTACACAGAGTGAACACGTCTCATAAAACACACACACACAAAACATATAAAAACAATATTCGTCCTCATTAATTTGCTTCTAATATGCTTAATTATGTTAATTAAATTTAATCATATTATCTCGCCAATATGGAGGGTTCTCGTTGTACGTTTAATTACTCGAGACATAAATGGAATCGCGGGACATTTCTGTGACGGCTTTTAAATTAATATAAATAGATGGTTTTGAGGAGAAAATATTATGCTTATGATTATTCATTTACGGAAAGTTTGGGTCTCTTATTTTGAAAGATTTAATTGTGCCTAAGAAAATTCGTTTTATTTTAAAGATTTCATGAACATTTTGCTCTGTAGACATTAATAAGTGGTATTCGAAAAAGATATAATTGAAACTAATTTAAAAATATCTCATACCAATACAAATGGCATATACATTTTGGCGGGACGATCTGGACCACCAACTGAAGTTCCGTCAGAACCGAAAAGAAGACGCGCGGGTTCGCGGGAAGTGGAAATAATGGAGAGGAGGCCTTCGCCCAGGAGTGGAGCAGACAAGGACAAATAAAACAATACAAGTATTATCTTGTTTGAGGAGCTCGTGGCTAAGCAATAGCAGCCGCTCGGGTCGATCTGTAGGTTAAGCCGTGCTTGCCTAGGTTGATCTGTGGATGGGTGACCACCCAGTACACACCGAGTTTCCCCCGCGCCTCGGAAAGCACGTTAAGCAGTTGGGCCCGGCTGTCATTTGTAGATCTTTGACAGTCGTTAGGTAGTCAGAGGCCCGAAAAGTCTGACAACCAGTCTTACCAAGGGGTATCGTACTACTAAGTTACTAACTAGGTTGTGAAGGTCAGATAGACAGTGGCTCCATGTAAAATACTGATACTCAGCTGCATCCGGTAAAACTGAAAGCCGACCGCAACATAGTTGGGAAAAGGCTAGGCAGATGATGATGACAAGGTATTATCTTGTTTGAGGTTTGAAATGAAACTGATAAGTTAGGCGTAGTTGCAGTTTTTTACTTCAAGTACGCCTTTATCTGAATGACTAGAAAGTGTCGGTTGCCCTTCTGGGAGACAAGCAAAATTTTAGTTGCCGCTAAGTAAAATTACTCGCAACAAAAAACACGGAAAATTATAAATTTATTTTCGAACCAAAATAATTTATGAAAATCAAATCAGAAACTTGAATAAACAGCGTTGAAAACTGAAGTACAAAATAATGATCTCCTTGCGAATATTACAAGTGAAGATTATTTCTTCAGTGGGTAACTTGTTCACTAGTCAGAACCATTTTCAGAGAATAAATAATTCATGGCACGACACCCTTTGGACCTTCTTGTACTGTTTAATAACGAGTTGAGCATAATTAGTTTTAGTTCTAAGCCTAGCTACAATTAGTGGAATTATGTTAGCAATAATAATATGGCAATGTAATAACAGTTATGCTTTGGGCAATGTACGAAAGTAGCTTAAATTGAATTGGGAGGTGTATGTATACAGAGTAAACCGAAAAATTAAGACGGCTTGTAATTGTATCTCTTTCAAAAGGTCAGCGGGATAATTGCGTAACACACTCTCAATTCCATTGCTATTTTTTTTTTTAATTCAGCAATATATATATTGCGTTATTATTACTGTTGAGCAGACGAAGTTTTCAATCATATGAAGCAAGGGATTACAGATATTGTGCGAGGAGTGATAGAAAACTGTGTTACGCAATGGGGTGCTGTTTAGTTACTCGGAAGACGAAGCAAAAGGATTACGTAAGGATTGTAGCATGTGGCGCTTTGTAATTAATTTCTGCTTACCCTAATAGGAAAACGTCCAAATGATAGACCGTATATAAATTAAATAATAAATAATTAGCAAAATTCAAAAGCGATTTTCTTGTATTTTTAAGATTAAGCGATGTGTGTTTCACCAAAATTAATGTACCTAATGTTTTTGAAATAAAGAGTTTTAAATACCTACCTAACATTTTTTTTTCTTAAAATAACGGTTTCATTTTGAGACAAGACCTCTTTCGTTATATTATGGCTTCTAAAACACTGTATTCGTTATAATGTAAAACGCTAATCAATACAGTAGAAGAAAATCACTTTTAAAAGTTGCTTTATGAGCGTGACTGTACACAGTATACCTACTATTCTGAAACATTGTAATATCCAGCAGCCTATTTCAAAATTTGTGTTCATGTTGTGAACAATTTAGTGCAATCAATGCTCTGTAAATCTAATAAGGTTTTACATTGGCTTCAAACTAGGTAATAGCCTGTATCTTTGGCACTAATACAGATCGTTTTGAATGTAACTGATTGAATACCTAAAGGATAAACCTGTGTACTTTAGCTAGCTGGCATTTGGTAACCACTTAGTTACATGAGACATGTAACTAAGTGATTCACAGCTCATGCAATGTTATTATGCTCACACTAGTAACATCCTATGCGCTTATCACTGACTGTCATCCTGTCGTCACCTATGGCCTCGATAAGCTAAGTTTCTAAGGGACTATTCCCCTATGACCATTCAATGAAGCAATCATGATGTATCACGTTAAACAATTGACAGTCACGGGCTGATATGCTGATGACGTCATCATTGTTAAGCGTTCTTGTTGCCATGGAAACTATGAGATGTTGGCCTTCTGTCTATTTTGGACCTAGTCTCAGTACAAATTGAATACAAAATTGAAAAAAGATAAAACGTAATAAAAGTCTTCATTATAATCAAGCTTCTAACGTGTGAAACCCTGTAATATTAAATGTAAGTGGTAAACACTTTGCCTTAGAAAATATAATTTATTTTATGATTAAATCTTTCTCTATAAAGAGATGAAAGTTTTGTTAATTTTAATAATACAAAATTATTATGTGTGTCATGTAAAGAATTGAGTTTTGAAGAGAGTTTTACTCAATGTATAAGAATTTATGCATTTAGATAATTGGTTCAATAAATGATTACTGTTACTTGGTAGTTCTGTATCTTTGGAATAATATTCCTCTATTCGATTTTAAAATAGTGCAAGCATCTTTTTTGTTTTATTTTCTTCCTCATGAATTTGTTGCCACCGCCACGACAGCGCAGCTGTAATGAATTCTCCTTGATCTGTCGTGTTTAGGAGCTCATTAGTCTTTGCACAAAAAAGGTTTTTCACAACTTCCTTCCCAAAACAAGATTTCAAAGACATTCTTTCGTTTTGTTCGCGAAAAACACGGCAATAAGAGGAAATTTTCTTCACAGTACGCGAATGATATTGATAACAAGCTTCTAGTGTATCCATTGTGTGAGTTTGTATCAAAATTGCATTTTTGTTGAATTGTATCGCTCCCTATGTATTGCTCCCTTTTGTAGTATTGCAGTTTCTGAGGATGCATGTATTGTTACGGTTTGAAAATACACAGAAGCATCTCTCTCTCTGTTCGGCAGATAATAAAGCGATGAAAATATGACGGTTGAAGTATCTGGATACCTGGAACAATCTCATTTCAATCTGGAATGTAAGCAATAACGTAGAGTTTCCAATAGTATTTGTACCTAGTTGAATAGGTGCTTTAATGATCTAGTACATATTGTCATGAAATGTATTATTGCTGGAGATAAAGAACGATGCTAAATAAGAACAGTTGTCGAGGATGGTGGATGATCATTACATACCGAGTTTCCTCCGTGTTTCGGTAAGCACGTTAAGCCGTTGGTCCCGGCTGTCATTTGTAGATATTTGACAGTTGTTAGAGTAGTCAGAAGCCGAAAGACTTACACCGAGTCTTACCAAGAGGTATCGTAGGTCAGATAGGCAGTCGCTTCATGTAAAATACTGGTATTCAGCTGCATCCGGTTAGACTGGAAGCCGACCCCAACATAGGCTAGGCAGATGATGATATAGAATGATGCTGGCCAAACGAAGACGACTTTTGAAAGTAAAGAGTGTGTGGATACATAACCAGTTAGCTAAAATATAGCCAAAAAACACCTGTAAAATCCAATTACGTTAAGCAATATAACTTAAAAGCAAACCTGAAAGCCTCCGACTAAAATACATCAAAGTTTGAACCAGAGACGGCTATCTGAAATCCGAACCTCGAAACATCACTTGCAGGATTTGCGAAACATCATTTGAGGAATTATTAAATTTGCCGGAGCGTGTAAGTCGCAAGCCAACCGGAATAAAAAGCAAACGACCCGGCCCGGTGAAATATTGTGATCAAAGTCTGATCGAGCCGCAGGAAGAAACTGAAAGGACTCCGGCTGGCACCATTCTATAGGTACAACTGTGCACGGTCTTGCCTTGTGAAAATTGTAATCTCTTGAGAAAACATTATGATAAAAAAGAAATTGAAAGGACTCCGGCTGGCATCGTACTATAGGTACAACTGTGCACAGTCTTGCCTTGTGAAAATTGTTATCTCTTGAGAAAACATTATGATGAAAAAGAAACTGAAAGGACTCCGGCTGGCATCGTATTATAGGTACAACTGTGCACAGTCTTGCCTTGTGAAAATTGTAGTCTCTTGAGAAAACATTAAAATGAGAAAGAAAGAGTGTGCTGGATGAACCTAAATTAAATAGAAGTCGCTAATAAACTTTGGTTTTGTTCCGGGTGTTTGCTTGGTGTTTATCATTTAACAAAGTAACAGGCCTTGGCACGGTCGCGCGGTGTGAGCGTATATTAAATACGACGATTTTAAAATAAAAAAATACTCGTTTCACATAATTATATAATATTTTCATAATTTCAAGAATTTATTCATATCCGTGGATGATAAAGATCGTGCTTGTCGCCAACAATTTAACTAAAATAATAACTGTATTTTCGATTAAAAAATGTCATTATTTACGTTACGTTTAGGGCTTTTGATTCTGGTTGAAGTTGAATAAGGCAAAATATTGACGGTAATAAAAACAATCCAGTTAATCAAGAATAAGCGTATCCAGCCTTTAATGTTCCCACTGCTATTACACGGGCCTCATATGGGCCCAGTGTGGGTTGGTTATCAAGTCAAGTATTAACTTGAAAAATGTTGTTAGATATTAAATAGAGCAAGTAGGAAAAACCAGCCAGATAGAGTTTATTTATTATCCCTAGAAAATATCCCTCAGGTCGAAAAGAATATGATTGTTATTTTTTTCACCTTCATTTCTCAACATAACTTATTGTATTGCTATTCTCGCTATAATAATGCTCCAGACTATTTTCTCCGGTCAATTGATATTGGAGTATCAAGGAAATTAACCATTACGAAACATAATAGTTTTATGGCTACGAAGGATATTGGTTCGTAGACGGAGAAGAATAAATAACTAAGAAAATGTTTTCTTTTTCTCGAAAAAGTTATGAAAACGACGCTTTGTTCCATGTGTGAATAATATACATAACACTAGCTTATGGCCGCGGCTACACCCGCGTGTAGTTCGATAATTGACCCACGGGATCGTACTACTCGAATAAAAAGTATTGTAATCCTATGTGTTAATGCAGGTTATAAACTATCTGTGTGCCAAATTTCATTCAAATAAAGTAACAAACATCCAGACAGCCAGTCATCCGTAAATACTCACAAAGTTTCGCATTTATAATACATATTAGTAGAATTCTTAAAAGCCAGCCTTACGTTGAACTTTCAAGAATCCAAACTGAAACTGTGCTTCGTGGGTGTAGCGCTAAAATATTCAGGTCTTTAAAAGCTTTCCTAATTTTGCACAAAAACCACGAGAACGGATTAATTAATACAAACATAAACTAATTAAGATAATTAAATGATAATGCGATGTTTTAATACAAGCTATTAGTAAACAGGGCCCGTGCTCGGAGCCGGCAGCGTGAAAATATATCTTTATGCCGTAGTGCACTCAGTGGGAAGCATAAAGTGGTCTTAAGTCTGCCATCTTCTGTTCCCAGCGCTTCACCGGCTTACTGTATCGTGCTCTAGCTTAAAGGCGAGAGAAATACACTGTGTAAATACAAAAATGTAACGTAAAATATGATTTGGAAGTTTGTCGTCGCTCGGGATATAATGTTTTATGGTGGAACCGCCGCGCTGAGCTCGGCGTGGGAGGTAAGTGCCTGATTTGCGATCAAGACGCGGAGCATTATCGACTGGCGCTTGTTTGAATTTCATCTGTATTGTTCAAGTGCCATCGACGATAAGCCCCAATGGTGCGCCGATTATCCCACTTCGGATAACTCAACGGCTACAAATTCTTTCCGGCCAATCTTGTTAAGCCCTTATCAACTTAATCGGTACTTAAAGTTTCCTGAGTTTCGGAATTCGAAATTCCGCAATAAGTACTCGGAATTCGATGGAGCTTAATATTTTAGGTAAGAATATGACCAAGTAATCAATCTTAGGATTCGGCGGTATTTTTAGGTAGGATATTCGCCGAACTAATTCCAGCCAATTAGGTCAGCTGTTATGATAGTTAAACAAAAAAGTAAGTAAGAAACTACGCTAAGTGGAGAAAAAATAATAAGTTTCCTGTAAATATAATAGAAACGCTCAAGACGGTGTTTAATTGTGTTAATTTCCAACATCGTTATCTCGAGACTCATAATTCTTAGCTTCCCTTGAGTAATTAGTGGCCAACGATAGGTACGAACAATTGTAACAAAATTCAATTTAAAATAAAACGCTGGGTTCTGCACTGAGCCTTAATTAAAATAATGTTGCTCATAAAATATTTAAGTAAGGAGTTTTGGGATTTGGAACAAGTAGACTTCATTCATTACAGTAAATGTTTCTGAATTGCATTTGGAGATAAGATTAAACGTATTCTGTAGGAATATCTTTCGTTAAATCACGAAAAAAAAAGAGTTGCGTAAGAAACACACTCGTTGGTTCTATTGCCGTCGTATCTTCTATTGTAATATGTTTCGTCTGGGCGCGAATGTAACAAACGCTTAAGTCTCTGGGGAAAAATAGGGTAAAAACGCAAGCTGTGTAGATAAAAGAAAGGCTAATCGAGCTCGCTGACAGCCATCTGAATATTATGAAATATTTCTTCGTCAATATTAACAGATAAGGCTAAGTATTTCTTGTCGACTCGCTTCCCTTTACGGGCCAGGCGTTATCAGTCTGCCTGATAAGCGGTAAACGAGACTTCTCCGGGAGAAAACCGCTATCATTTTTTATAACGCAATATGCCGGTCGTAAATAGTCTGAGCCCTTTGCTCTAGGTTATTTGCTTTTGTCTTGGGGGTGACTGAAGCAAGAAGCGGCAAATGTGTTTGATTGTGTGTTTAGGAACGGGGTTCGCTATGGGATATGTTAAGTGATGATGGGTTTATAAAGATTTGGAAAGGACGAGGAGAGCACGTTTTAGTATCTACTCTTCACACTTAACGTGATCTTTATGTTCGTATACAGGCTGTAAGCAGACTCTTCACGAAGCCGTCAAGCAAGCATTCTGTACATCAAACTGAATAACTCTGCGCAAAAATATTTGCTGGGAAACTACTTTTTCTTTTTTGGGGTGAAAAATCACATTTTACGGTTTAACTCAATGTATTCATTGATGCATGGCTGCATTGAGTAATAAACGGGTCATGGAGGTATTTAACGTAAAGTTATATAACATTAAAAACTTTATTTAAAAAAAAATACTTTTGGAAGTATGGTCTAGCTAGAACAAACAAATGGTGTACATAATTTCTTTACAACAAAAAATATTTAGCTTGCAAACTCAAACTCAAAGTATTTATTTCAATTAGAAAATTACGGCACTTTTGAATGCCAAAAATACAAAAAAAAACAAAGCTACAGCCCCAGTCAGAAGACATAATAACTTGAGAAAGTACTGTAGTTGCCTATTCCCTAGCGTAGATCTCTATGGAGAAGAACGGGCAAGAAACTCCACGGACACTCTTTTAAATCAAAATATTGTTACAAAATCTTGGTTATATCATTCATGTTGAGATTATATACGTACATATATGTGAGAACGATGTAGAAAGACGTGCACATTAAGAGCGTCCAGAGTAAAATATTAAATCAACAATTTAAAAATCAAATAGGTAATTAAAATGAACCGTGGCAGCTAAGAGATGACACAGCAAAACACTGTATCCACTTACCTATACCTATTCCCGATTGGTAAAAGCGAAGTAACCCAGAAAACGGAGAATCATCGGGTATCAATCATGTCTGTCATGCGATCCCGCCACGGGCGGTGCACGCCAGACGTGACAACAGCGCCACCTATCGGCGCAATTGTTCTCAGGGCATTACACACGTTGCATCTTAGCTTTTATTACGCGCGTGGGTTTCCTCACTACTTCCACCTATGTCGTTTGCTGGGGAAAGCGTGTATGACTGTACGTGTTTGAAAAAAAAATGTTATCAACATCCTGTATTTATTTCCGGGTTATAATAAAAACTCTTTGTTTATCTAGGTACGCTGTTTGAGATTTTGTAAGTTTCTTCTGATCATGAGATCCTAGGTTGGATTCCCAGGTTGGGCCCAAAAGTGTTATTGGATTTTTTGTCAGGATTTTTTTTTTTTTTTTTTCGGTTGGCAAATCATCAAATAACCCCTCCCGCTCTGGGCGGAGCAGGAGGGAGTGTCAGACTTTTACTGACTAAAACCCATCCATGTTCCTTCATCGCCCTTTGTGTTCCGGGGCAACGGTATCTCTTTCGAACAGTCCCGCAACCCCGGCAGGCATCGGTCCCTACGGACCCCTTCCCTTTTGCTGACTCTCTTTGAGGCGCGCGTGGAACACGAACGCGCCGTCGACACGGCCTGTCGTCATGAGACGGACGGACGGCGAGCTAGCCCATAGCCCACCGTCCACAGGCCTGCGTCTACGGTGGCCGGCGGCCATGTGGTGGTGGCCCCCGACGCCCGGGGCATCTACCCGCGGCGGCCGGGACGTTGAGAGGTTCTCTCCCTCTCACGTTCCGCCACCTCCTGCTCTAGCATTACTGCTTCGCAGAAGGAGGTGACGGCGTCCCATTCCGTCTCATATTCCATGGCTTGAACCAGGGCCGGACGCGAGAGGTCGCCGCCGCCAATCGCCGCTTCGAGGACACGGCGGTGCTCCGCCCATTGCCTCGACAGCCTTTTTTTTTTTTTTTTTTTTTTTTTTTTTTTTCGGATGGGAAATCATCAAATAACCCCTCCCGCTCTGGGCGGAGCAGGAGGGAGTGTCAGACTTTTACTGACTAAAACCCATCCATGTTCCTTCATCGCCCTTTGTGTTCCGGGGCCACGGTATCTCTTTCGAATAGTCCCGCAACCCCGGCAGGCTTCGGTCCTTACGGACCCCTTCCCTTTTGCTGACTCTCTTTGAGGCGCGCGTGGAACACGAACGCGCGCGCGCCGTCGACACGGCTGCCTCGACAGCCTTACGTCTTCATCCTTAGACACTCAATGACAGTCATACTTCAGCTACGTCGAAAGTTCTCATCAAAGCATCCCTGTGTTTAGATTTATGCCCATTGATGGCAATAGGCTCACCCCCTATTACATGGGTTTTAAACGCAATGGGCCAAATCTGAGTATTATAGGTACGTATTTCACTTAATTAAAATTAAATATCATGATGATCACATATGATTAAATATCATATGTGATGATCACAGTATTTATGTATATGCAACGTAAAACGTCACAGCAACCTGTTGTATGAGTAATGACAAAATTATTAATGACATCAGCTAATTACCTACTGTAAATTGAACCTTCTGAAGTTGTGTTTTAATTGAAATCTAATTTAATAAACGAAAGTGTCGAACTAGGAAAATGTTTAGAGGCAACAAATATAATTATGGAGAAAGAAAGGTGAGTTACAAAAAAGATTAATAATGAGATTTGAAGAAATCCTGTTAATGATAATTTTAGTAGACAAAAGAAACATGAATAAAGAGTACCTCTACTTAGTTTTTAGATTGCTAGACTTAAATTAAAGGTTTTACTCCTTTATGTACATTTTAATGAAACGTCTAGAGGTGGACAAAAAATAATTTCGGTTTGTAACATTTTCTTGGCGCAAACATTAAGTTTTACGTGTTTCTAATAAATTTTCTCATAACAACGCTTTTTATGAATATTGCTTAGGAATTAGTTCATGGAAAAATGAAATTAAAGCTTTTATAGAATTCTTTAAGTTACAATTTGTTTGCCTCTATTTTAAGGCTTAGTTGTTTGTAAAAGTAAAGTTACAAGAGTAAATTCTGCAATTTTAGTGCCTTATTTTGTATCATAGAAACACTCGTAAAAATCTTATTTTATACATTTTCAAACTTTCACGAAAGGTGTTGTTATAAAATTCTCTCACCACATTCATTTTTGTTTGCTAACTTTAAAATATGCGTCTTTAAAATATCTTTGCGCTTCTGCTCCAAGTTTTGTCTTAAAAGCATGAAAAACCGCACTCGGAAACTTAGTTGACCAAGTTTCTTTGCATTCGAGCCCCAAACTTGGCCTGCGAAAGGATATTTCCCGTATCCCGCTATATTTTAAAGCTTATATGGCGTCCTTGGCTTCATCTTGGATATCCTTTCGTTTCATCTCCATTTTACATTGGGCTTATCTGAGGCTCTAAGATTTTTTTCCTAGACAAATGAGATACCCTGCGGTCCGTAGGAAGTTAATTTTTTCTTTCTTGTTTATCGTCGTTTGTATCGTTTTGTCCCTCAAACCTTTTTCTAGAATTCAGGTCATGTATTGTGTACAGAGGATATGAATATGGCCCGTTACTGCGAGGCATAAGACTACACTTTTGTGGAATGAGAAATGAGATTGGATTTCATGAGCCACGTAACTTTGTATCGTAATAAAATTCGGGTATATGTAACGTAACATATGTTATTGCTTGTTCTGTGGAGCTGTCACAGGCTGACGGATCACGTGACTGTATCCGGCCTAGTTGGCGCACTCTCACGATCATTTTCAGATACACATACATGAGGATTCTGTCTGTGAGCGTTTGTAATAAAATTTTCTTCATCGTTATTAACTTTGTTGTTGTTCGTGTTGATACGAGAGTATGTCTTAATGTTTATTACAAATCCTGTCAAGATTTCGGATGGGATTCTTTCAAAGGTTTATTTTTGAGACGTGATAACGACGCTTTACATACGGTATGTGGAAGTATTACGCAATACATTTGACATAACATGATTGAAATTCTCAAAGGGATAAGGAAGACGTATTAATATTTTTCCTTTGATTCCGGGAAACCTTGTGTGTTACAGGATAATCCTTCTATTTATCTATTACTCACATCATATTCTAACAATAGATCTACGTATTAATAACACATTTACCGGAAACGTTATTGCAATTTCAGGGGCTCTCCCGTTCATTAGAGCTTCGAATGGAACGTACGAACTTCCCAATTAGTGGAGCCACTTTTGAAGATAGCTGTCGAAGACATCAGGGAATTAATAAAGTTTCTAATATTGTGCTCGAGGCGTCGCTGGCAACACAAGCATCACACTGAACGTTGGTCCTTCGAGACGGAACTTGGTCAAAGCTAATATTATAACTGGGTAAGTTGCAGCAAAATTTGAGTGAGGTAGGTCTTGTTTGATTGGTGATTGAAGAAAACAGAACCTACCTACTAGGTTACATTATATTTTATTTTATAATGTTAAGATGTACATTATATATAAACTACAAATAGACCTAAATAAAAATTAAGACGGTTCTCTATTGTATTACCTAACTTTTTTATTCATAATTTAAAGTGCCATAACTTTTTTTGTCCTAATCATCATTTGTCCGAATGATAACTTACCCGAACTTAATATCACATAATATCACATGATATAAAATTGAAATCCCTAAATACAATATGCCCTAAACCCGTTTGTTATAAATATTGCAATCAATAATATACAAAAGACAACCGTTTTGAATAATGGTTTTAAATCCTAAATTAAAAAAAAATATCGTTGTATTGATCTTAATAATATTTTTAAAACAAACCGGTATGTTCCCAGACGTTCCCAAAAGGGAACAGAACATTGTTATTTTAATTGTGTCTGTAATTACGGTAACTACAGGTTAAGTATTACTTGGCTTTTGCTATAACACATTTTTAAATAATATTGCTCTTATGAAATTTGTAAGAATTAAAAAGTAGAACCATCATAATATTGCAGAAAGTTCACAGTTAGAATCTTCTTTTGGCATACATTTCATATCGGTAGTCACTAAAACACAGAAAATCAATCAATCAAACAAACATACACCAAACAAACATAGGTACACCATGCATTCAGCAAGCATGCAGCAAGCATTCAGCAAGCATGCAGCAAGCATGCAGCAAGCATGCAACAAGCTTGCAGCATGCAAGCACACATACAGTATGCAAGCAAGCATGCAGTATGCAAGCAAGCATGCAGCATGCAAGCAAGCATGCAGCATGCAAGCGAGCAAGCAACATGCAGCAGGCATGGTTTCTGTCACGGCTCCGGCGTTGCGGGGCTCCGGCGGTCCCACGCGAGCTTATCGTCGCAGATGTGTTTAACGCTCCCCACCGCAGCTTCGGCTTGCTGGCCGGCTTCGCCGGCCAGCCTCAGCAGCGGCGGCGAGTGTTACAACCACCTGCTCCTCAACTCGCGGGCCGCCTCGCCCCTCCGCGCCTACGCGATTTTAAATTACACTCTCGGGGTAGGGCAGACAAGACTGCGTGGGGTCGGATTTACAGCGATTCGTTTCTGTCATTAAAACCTAATTTTTAGCAAATGTTTTAGGACCAAAAATTTCATTAGGGTAAAACCAGGAGAGATGGACCAGCGGGTGAGACGGACCATCCTAATTTCTACCAAACTATTAAATTGATTTAAGCAGACAACACTTACGAGCACTTGTCAACCTGTTTGCTACGAGTAGAAAACAAGACCGTTAGATTTTTGTTTGTAAAATTAAAAAAAATTGAAATAAAAGGTTTCGAAACCGTGATTTTTTTTTGTATAAGTGTTTTAAAAACGAAGGTATGTAAAAGATATTGTGTTTGTAGAATAAGAATTGATGTTTCTGTGTTAGCATGTTCATGAAATGATAAAATAACCAAATTTTTTTTGTTTATTTATTGTGCTTTTAATATGAGAAAGTGGTCCATCTCTCAACTCAATTTAGGAGAGATGGACCATGTTATGGATGGGTGAGATGGACCAATATCAATCATTTTTTTTGAAAATTTTAAGTGGTTTTAGATTATTAATTGCTCTTATAGAGTTTTGAGTCTATACATTTTTAATGAGTTAGTCTCTTCTTTTGTAGGTAATATGCCTTCAACATATAAGAGGAAAAGTGGGGTCTTTTACCCTCTACATAGAGGGTAAAAGACAGAAAGTGCATTAACTGATGCTTTTCAAGCTGCTTCAATGGAATGACAACGAATGTGCAGGCTGTGGTGAAAACTATGAGGATACCCTGAATAAAGATGAATGGCTGCTGTGCATTATTTGTGAACGCCGGTCCCATGAAGGATGTACCAATTATCCCAATTTGTGCGACCTATGTGGAAATACGGTGACAAATTGAACATTTTCGTTTCTTTTAATTGTTTATCTTACTTGATAATTTCGTTTTGAATGTTTATTTTTTTGTTTAAGAAGTGTTAACGATTATTTTTGTTAGGACCATCTCTCCTTACTGGGTGGTCCGACTCACCCGTATAGTATGGGAGAGATGGACCGAGGGTACTTTTTTAAATATTTTAATTATTTCCATAAAGAAGCTGTTATCGTGCCATATTAACATAAAAAAATGTTAACTATTAATAGTAGGTTAGGATATCACTAAATTGTATATTAGATATTAAGCAATAAAAAAGATATTAAAGTTGGAAAAAAAGTGGTCCATCTCTCCTGGTTTTACCCTATACTTATATGAGCATTCAGAATAATACACATTATATAATAAAATACTTAGGACATTTGACTTTATGGCATGTAAAATTAGAAGATTCAATTATTATAGTATCCGATATTATGACAAAACAGTTTTAGAAATAAAGATAATTATGTAAAACAAAATTTCGGGATTTTGAACATTATGGTTACTGAAGTTTAAAACAAACGTCAAAAAAGCAAAAGTTTTAAGCAAACGTTTTATGGATAAAGATTTTCGGACAACATTTTTTAGGAGAATTAAGGGAGTACCAATTAAGACTAACAGTACCTACATATATACAACGATGACAATGGGACACATAAGCGACAAAGTACTACAGAAGATTGGCAACATTGCCACGTTGAATGGCAACTCTAATTCTTTGGCACACGAAAGAGCTAGCCCTCTGGTCACGCGAAGTGTCACAGACAGAAAATCGTGTAGTTTAAAGTGTCGTAGCTTGTGTATTTAAATGGAGGTGTTCACATATAGGATCACGCGATTACTGTCCTTGACTTTTCCCAACTAAAAACTAACGGTGAATAAATCGTCACGACATATTGGGAAAGGGGCCTTAGCGTTACGGTTTTTGGGTGTGGAGGTCAGATAGGCATTCGGGCCAGTTAAAATAGAGAGAGAGAGAGAGATAGATTGGAAGTCAATACTTGCGAAAAGATTAGGTAATTCATACTACTAGAATATCTCCCAAACCATCAATCATTACATAAACGAGGGAATCTCTTTTGAATTTTGCTAACTTCTGTGTGACAACCGAAGTACCTATGCTAAGGTAAGAACTAGATCAATATACAGGGTGTAAACAACCTCATCACGAAGCCGTCAACCAAGCATTATGTACATCGAACTAAGTAACTTTACGCAAGAAATATTGCTGGGAAACGACTTTTTTTTTGGGGTGAAAAATTATGTTTTGTCGTAGAACTCAATGTAACACACTCAAAACATTGTGCTGATGGATGGATTGAATAGTACGGGGGTCGTGGAGGTGTTCAAAGTAAGGATTTTACATTAAAAACATGTATAAAAAAAAAAATTACAAAAAGTTGGAACTTGGACCTCCAATATCTCCGTAACTAGAAAGTACCCAGGTAAGGTGTTTAACAAAAAAATGATCGCAATGACGGGGAAAACAAGTTCCTTTTGGCTTCGTTAAGAGGTTTTTTACACCGTTTATACAGTGCCGGGTACTGTGACCCAAATAAGCAGGTTTTCGCTAACTACCGCCTTTTATTGACGTCCCATTGGCTACGAGGATGGGATCTGTGATTTTCTTTTGCTAACAAGATTGTGCGTGGACGTTAAGAAAACGCCGGTCGGAAAATTTAACCTTTTCGTTTAAATTCTAACCAGAGTGGCCAGTATATTGTTATATCCGTCGCCCTAACCAATACATTCATTTCATTTTCTAATATCTTTTATACCATCAAATAACAATAACAAAATGCACTTACCCTAAGCTACATTAACACACTAAAATTAAAACATTTTATTAGGCTAGCAATTCGCCTTTCAAAGCCTTTAAAAGATAGGTAGTTTATACTGGTAATAACATAATATTAACACATTAACACACAATCATTTGGGTATACAATAACAAAAGCGTAAATTATTTAGTTAGTTATAATTTACTGCTTGCATGTAGGTAAATCGACAATACATTAAGTTAATAATAATGACAATGACTTGAGAGTGTCGATATTGATAACCGTGGTCGGCATGACGCCAGTGCAGTGTCTTAATACATTTAGGTATGACCAAAGCCATGGTCGATTCAAAGCTTTAGTTCGACAAAATCGTAATTAGTTCCAAACCAGCACAAAAGGCCTAACAATATCCTAAGATTATTTTCATTCATGAACTAGCTTACTCCCTCCCAAAGGCAACTTCTTTAATATTTACAAGAAAAAAGGTCAAATATTCTCAGACCAAATATTAAACTGACTAAAGAACTATATTTTCAACAACGACCACCATATTATTGTCTGTTGGTGAAGGCTATCGTAATCTATTTGGGAAGAACTTGAGTCCTTAGGGAGACAAGTTTTTACTTGTGTAGGTACTTTTATCAGTATTATGAGCTCCTGGGAAATCTACACTTACAGCTCTCACGACCTTTTGATGTAACATACGCTGTCGTTATGTATGTAGACTTATAGTGGGCTGTATTTTATAAGGTTCCTTGTTTGATTATTATTTCGGATTTTAATGGTAATTTGAAAAAAAAATTATTTGATTCGTTAGGTTCTTCAAATTAGGTACTTGGAAGACTACAAACTAAGGTCCCTGAAGTCCACAGGTCTACATTTTTGCTGGTTATCTATACTAATAATAATAATCTATACTAATAAAGAGGTAAAATTTGCTTGTAAGTTTGTATGTTTGTAAGTTTGTATGTAGGGGGTAATCTCCGGAAGTAATGAACTGATTTCAAAAATTCTTTCACCATTCGAAAGCTACATTCACCTTGAGTGACATAGGCTATATTTTATCCCCGTACTCCCACGGGAACGGGAACTACGCGGGTGAAACCGCGGGACGTCCGCTAGTAATATTATAAAGAGAAAAGATTTGATTTTTTTGTAACCGAATCCAGGACCTGGTTATGTTTACGTTCCATGTAATAAGGAGCGAGTCTATATTGGCCGTTTGTGTAATTATAAGACACTATTATAAGCACATTAAACTATAATTATGTAATAATGAAGAAGGATTCTATACCAAAATCAAGGCCATTCTTCATACTACAGGCAAAAAAGATTTATTTTATTCCATAGGTATATTTTTTATAGCTGTGTTACCTAAACAGCATTATGTTTGCCTAAAAATATACGAAGATTGAACGGTAGACGAAATCAGCGAGTTTGCTAATTGATTGATGGGAGACAGGGACACGTTCTTTATGAATGAAAGGTCAGTTTTTTTAACACTGCTAGCATTCACTTTGAAGATTTAGTTTCAAAGTAATTTAACATAACATCACGCCTGTAATCCCCGAAGGGTTTGGCAGAGGTGCGGGCCTGTGGACGGTGGGCTATGGGCTAGCTCGCCGGCGTCCGTCCGTCTTATGACGACAGGCCGTGTCGACGGCGCGTTCGTGTTCCACGCGCGTCTCAAAGAGAGTCAGCTTAAGGAAGGGGTCTGCAAGTACCGATGCCTGCCGGGGTTGCGGGACTGTTCGAAAGAGATACCGTGGCCCCGGAACACAAAGGGCGATGAAGGAACATGGATGGGTTTTAGTCAGTAAAAATCTGACACTCCCTCCTGCTCCGCCCAGAGCGGGAGGAGTCATTTGATGATTTCCCAGCAACAACAACAACAACAACAACAGCCCATAACGTCCACTGCTGGACGTAAGCCTCTCCCATGATGGGAGGAATTTGCCGTATTCTCCACGCTTGGCAGGCGGATTGGAGATCGCAGTGATGAAAGACTAACAGAAAACGCTGCTGCCCATTCTCTGGTCTACGGAGGCGCAAGGTGTTCTGCCTCAGACATTAGTCGATGATTTCCCATCCGAGAAAAAAAAAGGGTTTGGCAGAGGTGTGCCTAATAATAGTACACCCACATTTTACTATGGTACTTTTTTTTCCCATTCCCATGTAATAGGGCGAGCCTACTGACTGTCATCAACCGGGCCCAAATTCAGACTCTATGGCTGCTACAGAGAAATTCCTGATGAAAAAAAAACAAATAACACTTTGCTTGACCTGGCAATCGAACGTCATGACGTCATGGTCAGAAGTTGCGCTTGCGATCAATAGACCAACGAAGCAATCTGCTTCAAAGTAATCTGTGGAAAATAGCAGCAATGTTTAGGAAAATCGAGACAAAACTTATAACATAATATTACGAACATAAATAAATGGTTCCTATATCACGTTGTATTTCGTATTATTGTAGCAAGAACGGTCGTTTAATAAAGCCAATTTACGTGCAATTTACGATTATAGCACTTTCCACTACAATTTGCGTGTGTCACACCGAACACTCAGTAACTGTTAAACAAGTCTACGAGTATTATGACGACCTTCGATAATCTGCTTTATTGCACAAGAGATAGAGTTGGTTTTGTAAGGTCAAGGTGAAGTTGACAGGAGTTGAAATAACTTTGGGCGCTATGGGTGGCCTTATATTGCACTGCACGCGTTGTGTTTATGGAGATTCTGACAAACGTGATGACAGCAATATTTTTGTTGTATCTTCTCAAACAATAACAAATACCGAGAAAAAAGTCTCGAATATAAAGTCGGGAAACGTAATGCAGTACTTTGTAGATAACTAACGCTAACTACTTTGAAAATTAAGTGCTGCGACAAACGCGGTACCGCGGTGCACGGTAAAGTGGCGTTCAGTAAGTACGTAAATAAGTTTAAAACGAATTACCATAACCTTACAGCGTATAAACTGGAGCGTAATTATAGGACGGTAGTTGCTGCAGGTGTATTTAATTTGTAACCATTTATTAGGTTTATTTGGGTATGTTGTGGCTAAAAGAGCGGCTAAATAAACAATGGATAGACTGTGTGAAGGATGAGATGGTTGGAAAGGAGATGACTGCTGCGATTACGAAAATGAGAGAAGAGAGAGCAGGACAGATGATAATGATTTCGCTTTGTTGTAAAAACATTTCGGGGAGTTAGTGAAGGTCACAATACATCTTGTTGTCCATCGAAACTCCTTCGAATTATCTCTCTATCTGCCGTGATAAAACAAGGATCGACAAAGCTGTTGATCTCCTATATACAATGCTAATTGCCATAATATATTTTTATATAAAGATTCGAAAGTTATCAGCACAGATCTTAATTATTCACGCACGGCATTTTCTTTCGTTCGTAATCGTTAGTACCAAATTAATTTTAGTCCTAACTTATACAGAATTTGCTAATTTAATTTCAACCTAACTTTATTAGGTAGTTGTAATTTCAACGACAGAGGTACGAAGATTTTGTTAACATGTAGGTACCTGCTGTACAACATATGTACATAGGTACTATGTGTTGTACTTAGTTTATGAATTGTCGTGAAATGTTCCATTAGGTACAGCTGAGTTAATCTTATTACTTCTTACTACGTATTCATAAACGCGAAAGTTTGTGAGGATGTTTGTTAGTCTTTGTTTTTGGAACAAATAGGTATTAAATGATGTAACCAAGTTTTTTTTACAATATTCTGATTTAAAAGAGTGTCCATGGAGTTTCTTGCCCGTTCTTCTCCATAGAAATCTACGCTAGGGAATCGGCAACTACAGTACTTTCACAGTTTTTATGTCTTGTAACTGGGACTGTAGCTACATTTAATTTTCATCTTTGTTTCGATAATTCAAAAGTGCCTGAAACTGGCTTTCTTGAAATAAATGCTTTTATTTTGATTTTATGGCACACAGATAGTTTATAATCGGGTCTTTAGTTTTAAAAGAAGTCTTTAGTTTTTTAAATTTATAAATAATGTTAATGACTAATCTATTCTTATTAAGATAACTATAATGAATGTTGTGTTGTAAAATTTTGTATGTCATCTAAATCTGACTATGTGTTAGGAACTTCAACTGACTTTAAGACCATAATGTACTATACTTATTGCAAATAAATGATTATGATTATGAAAGACTTTTTTGGTTTTTTTGTAGCAAGTAACTGTTTGATGTCCCTAATAAATAAAATAAGCTAGCTTAATATAAAAGTAATTTGATAATTTTCCATGTTTCAAGTAGTTTCAGTACAAGGGATGAGGCGTGGGTGTTATACACAGAGTAAGACGTATTTTTAGATATCAAATAGAATTTACCTAATTACATTTTTTTTCGGATTTTGTAAAGATTCTATTGAGGGAGTTAAGGTCGAACCTTTTACCTGAAGGTTAATCTGTGTAGGTGTTTTTATTACGCATAGCCACTTATTTGAAGTGAAATTTATTGACATATCACATGACATTTCTAGTTTACCTTCCTACCTAGTTCTGACAGGCGAATGATGGCTCTTAGACCTTCAGAAAAAGGAGGAGATTATTTACATAAGCCTTTGATCCTCAATGAAACAATCATCTTCATTTTAAGAGGACTTCTCCGCACTAACCATTAATCACCTATCTCTCTGCCAGGCTTCTAAACCAATTAGCGGGATTAGCATCGCTAGTGAATCAGAAGGGGTCAGGTGGCAAACGTTGGTCACACACATCACTGCCCCGTCCATCACGACATCAACGAAATCATTTAGCGGTTCATTGAACTTTTTTTACGTCATTATAAACTTGGTGCCGGCAGCACATATTATTATATAACTTCACGCATGTAATCTCAACGGTCAGAAAGAGGTGTTTGTAATGGGTGTAAAAAGAACCTTAACAAAACCGGAAGGTTCTCCCCGTATTTAAAAGTATAATAGGGCAGTATTTATTTTCTATAATATTTACATTATTTACATACTAACTCTATAATAGAAATAAAAATATTTACAAGTATCAAAAAGGGTTACAGGGCGTCGAAAAATTCGTCCACATCGCTGTCAACAGGAAAAGTGCCCAGAAGGCTGGCAGCATTGCCACGTTGGATGGCAATGCTGATTCTTTGGCCAAAAAATAGGCCCGCCCTCTGGTCACGTGAAGCGACCAACCGTTTGGCGATTTCTCGAAAAACTAGGTGGGCACTGCAGCAGCCGCCCCAGCGCAGCACACTGTGCTAGGAAGATGGGATGGCGCAAGGGTGTCGACGCAAGTTGCGTCGCACACCAAAGGCCTACCCAACTTCCATGGCATTATGGTCATACCATCTGGTCTCTTGCCATCGCGTGCAAAGCCAGTGGGTTCTAAAACAGCTGGCACCCCGGCGGTGGCAAGAGCACGACGGATGAGATCATTAATGCTAGCGTGCCGCGCTATCCGACCTGCACTCTTACTGCAGGAAAGGCCATGGTGTCCGAGGCAGTCGACTGCTTCACCACATTGACAGCGATGTGAAGCCCCACAAGGAGCGCCCAAACGCAAACATGTAGCGAGCTGGAAGGTTGTGTCACCTAACATAGTGCCTATATAAGGTGACGGCAGTGCCTGAAGCCAGAGGCCCGACTCCCATTCACCCACAGCCAGCAGGCGGGCACGCTCAGCAGTATTGGTAGACGTATTAATAAGTTTATTCCGTACCAACCTGCAGAGCGGCTCATCCCACTGTCTCTGGGAAAACGGGTTCTCGGGCCGATCCGTGTCCGGGCAAGCCACTTTCCAGGCGTCCTCTGCGTTGGTCAAGCACGGCACTTCCGAGCTAACCAGGGATAGCGTTAAAATTTTCCTGGTTAGCTTTTCAGTGCTGTGGACAGAAGACAGGAACGCCGGTAAGCTAACACTAGAAATTTTGCGGACGCTAAGGCTACCAATGGGAATGGGACGCCGTCACCTCCTTCTGCGAAGCAGTAATGCTAGAGAAGGAGGTGGTGGAACGTGAGAGGAAAAGAACCTCTCAACGTCCCGGCCGCCGTGGGAGTCGCCCCGGGCGTCCCCCGGCCCCGGCCACCGTAGGCGCGAGCCTGTGTACGGTGGACTATGGGCTAGCTCGCCGTCCGTCCGTCTCATGACGACAGGCTGTGTCGACGGCGCGTTCGTGTTGCACGCGCGCCTCAAAGAGAGTCAGCAATAGGAAGGGGTTCGTAAGGACCGATGACTGCCAGGGTTGCGGGACTGTTCGAAAGAGATACCGTGGCCCCGGAACACAAAGGGCGATGAAGGAACGTGGATGGGTTTTAGTCAGTAAAAGTCTGACACTCCCTCCTGCTCCGCCCAGAGCGGGAGGAGTCATTTGATGATTACCCATATGAAAAAAAAAAAAAGGGTGTCTTGCAGCCACGCTCGGTCGTCAAGGCCCGCATTAAGAATAGATGTTAATGTGTTGCGAATATTTTGGTCAATTTTGTCCAAAAGTTGTGGTTTCTTCCAAAGAGGAGAACAACGGAGAAAATACATAAAATTTGGACCAAAACAGCAATATCTGATAATAGTGAATGCCGAATGCAAATTAATTTTGGAGAGTCTATCCGAAATATCATTAAAATGTTTAATTTTGTCGTCGATGAAAGATGAAAAACTTTCTTCTTAAATAGGGGAACCTAGGAGGTGCAGGGAACTTTTGTCTAAAATTTTGATTTTTGGGGCGAAGGTCAAACTATTAACCGTTTTTTTTTACCTATGCTAGTTTTTCCAGGACCCCTGTAATATTATATACTACACAACGAAAGACATTTCCCAGCAATAATTATTACCGGTTTTTCTTAGTTGTCAAATAAATAATACAGGGTGTAAAAGACCTCATCACGAAGCCGTCAACCAAGCATTCTATACATCAAACTAAGTAACTTTACACACAAATTATTGCTGGGAAACGACTTTTTTTTTGGGTAAAAAATCATGTTTTGTGGTAGAACTCAATGTAACGGACTCAAAACATTGTGCTGATGGATGGATTGAATAATTCGGGGGTTGTGGAGGTGTTTAAAGTAAAAATGTTACATTAAAAACTTGTATTTCAACAAAAACTTGTCAAAATGTTGGAACTTTGACCCCCAATATCTCCGTAACTAGAAGGTTCCCAGGTATGGTGTAGAACAAAAAATAATCGCAATAACCGAGGAGAACAAGTGCCTTTCGGCTTCGTTAAGAGGTTTCTTACACCCTTTATAGATTTTTTATTTTGATTTTGTTCTGTATGGTCGGACGTAAATAATAGCACCAACCCATTTCTTCCCGTGGGTGTCGCAAGAAGCGACTAGGGACTTACCAGACAATGGGCAGCAGCGTTGTCTGTGCTATTGTAACAACCGTTCTGCGATCGCTAACCCGCCTGCCAAGCGTGGCGATTATGGCAAAAAAAACCCCCTCTGGGGGAGGCCCATGTCCAGCAGTGGACGTCTTTCGGCTGAAATGATGATGATGATTATAGATTTTAAACTTTATCGCGACTTTAAAGCATTATATGTAAACGATCGGCTGGCCGGCACGCAGATAAGCCCTGATAGGTTTTCGATGTGTGGCTAAAACCAAACTGTAATAGATATTAAAATAAATAAAATAAGGTTCAAGGTTGTTTGTAGTGTGTGGTTCAGATAGCTTGATGTCCTGGCGTCTGTACGCTTGGCTAACGGCTTTGTGATGAGTCCTTTTACCTCTATGTAATTGATAACATCATCTCATCATCTTCCTGACCTTATCCCATGTTACTTGGGGTCGGCGCAACACGTTTTCTTCTTCCATTCTCCTCTGTCAACCGTCACGCAATCATTTACACCTTTTTCCCTCATATCATTCCTCACACAATCCATCCATCTTTTGCTTGGCCTTCCTCTCGCTCTCCATCCATCCACATTTATATTCATCATACCATTATGCACCTTGTGTTCCCGAATGGTGACGGGTAAATCACCAACGACAGCATTCCCAAAGAGAGTTAGTGTCAGGCAGGCGGCCGACTGCAAAACTAAAGCCACATCCCTCTATGTAATTGATAACTAGAATTAAATTAAAGAGACCATTTACACCTTCTAGAGCATGCAGATACACTTACATTTGACCAGTTATGTTTAAGTCCCATATCATAGGGAGCAAGCTTATTGCCATTAACAGGACACTCATTCAGGCTGCCTTAAATTAATAATGAATTGTTTACCGAAATAAATCGTATTTTTTGTAGGATTTCCCTACTTTTAGGTGATGTATTGTGATTATTTCTGTAACAAAAGAGAATTAGACAATATGGAGATAATAATTCCGTTACATACAATTTTATTTTATTACTTCTTTAATAATATTATAAGAAAAAAAAACCCGGCCAAATGCGTGTCGGGCCACGCGCAGTGTAGGGTTCCGTTGTATTTTAGATTTTGTTTTTCAATGCAAGTCTTCACCCATTATAAACAAGCAACTATTCCATCTTAGTCACTTTAAAGGATTTATTCTAAGGATTTTGTATTTGGTACAAAATTATCCAAACCCAAGTTCAACGACTGTAACTGCTAAACTAATAGAGTTATCTTAACCGCTATAGTTTTCCTTTAAAGTTCATAAAATGCACTATCATTATGAATTTTTCTTCGTTTTTCAATCCAGCAGTTTATCTTTTAGAATGGGGGGGACGCCCTACTGGAACAAAAAATTGCACTTTAAAGTTTAATATTTCGTAAATGGAGCAGTAAATCGAAAAATAATACTATTTTTCGATTTAATGAAAAAAAGCAAGCCCACTATTTAACGATACCTCACACAATGGGCAGATGACAAAAAAAATCATCTCCACTTCACATGTACCCCTACATGTGAAGTGGGGATTATTTTTTTGTCCCTAAAGCTAACCTAAAAAATTATAATTTTCAAAATTTTATTTTACCACTTTGTCGGTGTAATTGATATACACACCCCTACAAAATTACAGCTTTCTAGTACTAACGGTCTCTTAGCAAAACCTCGGACAGACAGACAGATAGATAGACGGACATGACGAAACTATAAGGGTTCCTTGTCAGGACTACGGAACCCTAAAAAAGAATGCCTGCTTGTGACTTACTGACTGTGTTAAATCACAATGAAACAGTTACGACAAACAGTATCGGTATACGGCAGTCTTTCAGTAAATAAAGTTACGGCACGATGATACACCATGATGCTGAGTCAGAATGGCGAGCGTTACAAACTGCAAACAAAATTCAGTAAATCAACCAACGAAAAAAAAATACATTCTCTTTACGACTTTCTTCATAACCATCGTTCAAGCGAACTTACACTTGCACACAAGACACACGGCATTAAAAACTTATTGGAGCATAGTAAAGTATAAACGAATTAAAATAGGCGCTTGTTTCTTCGCGGGATGAGACACGTGCAACTTGGCTTGAAGGCTCCACACAAGTTACTCGACTGGCACGCCGAGGCGACGCTCGCTGCATAACTAAACGCTCCACCAAACTTATGCTACTGAAACTTAGCTTCTTGCTTCCTATGTCGCGCTTTCATTTGTACCATTAAGAGCTGACTGCGCTATGTCGTGGTTGCCACGAAATGCCGTAAATTTTAGCTGCGAATGGTCCATTTTGCCTTTGTGTTTCTACTGTTTTATCCCTAGGTTTGTGGTTTTTTGGTGCTTTATATAGGAATGGTCTGCTGTTTAATCAGAGGCTAGAAATCGACAGTATTATGAATTTATGATGAACTTAATAGTTACATAACGCATCAATAAATTGAGAAACCACAATTTAAAGGAAGCTCGTTTTAATTAACATACCACATATTACGTCAGTAATTCCTGACTGGTTAGGCATGGGTGTATCTGTAGACCCAGATTTCATCAGTTATTATTGGGCCCTTAAATAAATTGAAATTATGGAATAATGTTTGCCAAGCATTTGCTTTATACTTACATAATGTGTAGATAAACCTACATGTTTCTACACGTGTCTATTAAACGTGCCTAGAACTAGCACATTCGAAAATCAAACACAGTAATTAAGAATCCCTTACACACTCGAGGAGCTCGCGGCTAAATAATAACAGCCGCTAGGATCAATCTTCTGGTTAAGCCGTGCTTGCCTAGGTTCTGAATGGCCTTTATTACCTACCGAGTTTCATGCCGTGTCTCGGAAAGCACGTTCAGCCATTGGTCCCGGCTGTCCATTGTAAGTATTTGCAGTCGTAACAGGTAGTCAGGTACCCGAAAGTAAGACAACCAGTCTTACCATGTGGAATCGTATTACCCAGTACTAATTGGGTTGAGGAGGTCAGATAGGCAGTCACTTTATGTAAAATACTGGTATGCACCTGCATCTGGTTAGATTGGAAGCCAACCCCAACATAGTTAGGCAAAAGGCTAGGCAGATGATGATTAACTTATTAACTTTAACATAAAATGTATTTGCGTCCACGTCATTAAGTGTCATTAAAAGTTTTGAAAATCAAATGAAGTAACGAAGTCTTCGTAAAAAGATGAGTAAATAATTGGGAGGCACCTGAATTTCAACCGAGAGGCATTTTATCGTTTCAAGTGTTGACATCCGAGGCGAAATTGCTCTCAAGAAAGTCTGTGTACACATCCTGTGGAAATCAGATAGAAATGAAATACGGTGTATGGGACGGGGCGACTGTCAATGAGATGTTTGACTTTGCAATTACGGGGATATTATTTGAGAAATTGTGTTTTGATTGGACCTTCTACTCAGGTTTTGTGTAAATTCTTAAGAAGATTTATAAATACTGAGTTGCTTCTTCTTCTTAGCGCGTATCGATCACAATTAAAATTGAGCTAGACCAAAACTTGGCGGCGTGTTTAGCACTTTTATCAGCTCCTTTTTTTCTACTTTCCTTATTATATTACACTAGCTGACGTCCGGCGGTTTCACCCGCGTAGTTCTCGTTTCCGTGGGAGAACGGGAATAAAATATAGCCTATAGCACTCACGAATAATGTAGCTTTCTACCACTGAAACAATTTTTAAAATTGGTTCATTACTTCCGGAGATTACCCCCTACATACAAACTTACAAACAAATGTTACCTCTTTATAATATTATAGTATAGATTAGTATTAGTATATTAGAATTAGTATCTATAGATATACGTATAATAAGGAAAGACATTTACATTCATTTATTATAGTGTAGATTAAACAACACAGCATCACTCTATAAAACAGTAAAGGAAACATTGTGCGTTCACTAACAGGTCCTAGGTAAAAAAAATGAAGTCATCTGACTTCCAGCACGCACATTGGGCCCACATGGTGGATTATAGCCCATTCCCTAGGTATGCTAGGCTCCTTTGCTAGTCGACTAACGTGTATCGAAGTAAAGCGCAGAGCGGTTGAATACAAAAACAATATAACTGACGTTTCACTTCGCTACTCTCTAGGTGTCTCGCAAGGAGGTTTAAAGAGTCAGAATCATTTCAACACATCAACCAAACATTGCTACGTTTAAACAAAAATTGTCTTTCTACACTCGTTTCTCGTTTATCTTTCACAATATTATTTATTTGTTTCGCTGAAAAGAGACGAAATACGTGCTCCTGAAAAAACTTCCTGGCTTTTTACCGATTTAATTTATTGGTTCAACTTTTCTGTTTTCTTTCTCCTTATTTATATCTCCCTTTGAGAAAATATTGAGTGCCGACAATTAAGTGGTCAACAGTTATATCGTTGAAATTTTCAAATGGTACTCGCGAAGAATAAATTTTTATTTTACTGCCCCTTCCAATTACGAGCTACAAAGTTTATGTTTTACCTGGGGTATAATAAAAACTCTTATCATCACAGATTCCCGGATTTTCAATTAAACTTTAGGTAATCACCATTTGTTTAGCACGCCGGCCGAACAACTTTACCGAGTAATATTGCCAAGTTTCATCAACCTAATCAAAGCCTTTTTAATAGCCGTTATAATTTCATGCACGAACTTTGTTTTTAGTATGAAATATCATTTATTAGTCTCAGATGAATAAATTAAATTTGTTGAGGTGAACAGTTTCGTTTACTGTTCGGGTTGAGTTAAGAAAGCGCCTGCGGGCTCGATCTTTGCAAGTTTATTCAGCCTTCTAAAGCCTTAGTTACCACCTGAAATAACTGAAAAGCATTGAAACGGGAAGTACCAAGATAATCCTCAATATCTTTTTATTCCTTAGTTAAATCGGATTTTGTTAACTATTTCATGGGTTTTTTTACACGAAAACCTAATCTTTTTCAAAAATAAAAGTATCTAAAGGTACTCCTTAAAACATCAGCTATCTGCCAGTAAAAGTTTAGTCGAGTCAAGTTCAGCCTTTCGGAGATTAGCTGGAACAGACAACACGGACAAAAAAAAAATATTGTCATAAATGCCGTAAATAACAACTTTTTTCGTATTCAGTAAAAAGCTGTTACTTTAAAAGTAAAAACAGACTTCAATTTCTTTTATTTATATAGATTGTGTGAAATAAAAAAATAAAAAACTCAAGACACAACAAGTTCATATCCGCTGTTCGGTTCAGCGAAATTGCTAATATCGGACGTCGAACGTCCCTTTACCGATCGTTTTGACCTAACGCTGCGAAACAAACCTTCGGCCAAGCTCAATTTATTGCTCCAGCGTAATAAATTGAGTGATGTTATAAATATCGTTTTATTGGAGACCTATCAATTTGGAACTAATCATGTTACGAGAGATTTTCGGTTGAATTCACATCGAACTACTGGTTTGCTGATATTAGTTCGCTCTGTGTTATTAAATTTTAATTGTAATTGCTAGCCAGTGAAAGTTCGTTACGGTTGTTCTGGATATGGGAGATAATCAGTACTACTTTTGAGTACGTAATTTTATTTCCAGCCGGGTATCCAGAAATTCACATTTTTTTTTTTTTTTTTTTTTTTTTTTTTCATGCAATATTTATTTATTTGAAGTTTTTCGATGCACTTTTATAGTTTGTTGTTAGTTTATTATTTTAGTTTATTTAATACTTCGTTTTTAATTAATAATGTACAGTCACGGACTATAAATGATGAGCCACTTGCCACCATTCGTATTTTAGCCGTGTAATGCAAATCGGGTTTAGTCAGTTATATTCGTACTTAGTACTGAGTGACTACCTAAAGTCGACGAATTGCAGGTGTAGCAACCGTAACCTAGCGACAATATTGTTTTAGCGTAGCCATAGTAACGTTGGCGTACGGAGAAATTTTATCTTTTCTAACATCGACATTTCAACTGTCACTCTGGCTTCGGATAGGTTTTCAGAAATAAAGAGTATTTAATAAGGACTATTTCTTCAAAGGAGGTCAGTATCAAATAGATTGGCATACACGTCAGCACCATTGTATGGTTTTATCATTGACAACTTATAAATCATTTTTCAACCTCTATGGATAAGACTATTTCCGATTATTAGTAATGTGTCATTTTGTTTCCGAGCATTCGGTCCGAGTTCGTGTTTAATCGTGTAATCTCGTGAATGTATACAACTGCAAAATTGGAAATCTTGAAAGTGGCTTATCAATTATAGTCCGTGACTGTACCTACTTAAAGAAGATTTTATCAAATAAATATTAAACATAATATCACGCCTGTAATCCCCGAAGGATTTACAGGTGAATTCCGCCAGTTATGTTTAAGTCCCATGAAATACGTGGCGAACCTATTGCCATCAACCAGGCGCAAATCCAGACTGCGTGGCTGCTACTGAGAAATTCCTGATGGAAAAACCCAATAACACTTTGCTCGAACCGGGAATCGAACCCAGGACCTCATGCTTATCAGTCGCGCTTGCGACTACTAAACCAACGAGGCATTAAGAAAAAATGTGATAAATGTTATCTACATTTAAGGTTGATCTGCGCAACATATTTTCCATACTAATTTCGGGGGGCTATTACTCCACTGTTTGTCATGGTACAACTAAAGTTAAACATGGTATCGTTTTGTCTCATTATTAATTGTGTCTGTACGGAAACAGAATAGTAAAATAAAAAGCCATTCAAAAGTTACGAGCTACCAAATATTCATTTTTATTGCCAATTTTAACGTAACTTTGGGCGTAAATTAGTAATAAAAGAAGTGTCAAATTTCCAAAACAAAATCGGTACCGACACAGCACAATTATCGAAGAATTCAAAAAAAAATATTTGATAATGATTTATGCAGTGGTTTTTTCATAAAATTCGATTTCCCAAAAGCCTTTTCATATTTTTTTACGCGCGCCTTTTACTATGAATTTTCGTGCATCTCACTGAATAATGTTTCCTCCGGTGCGGTGCGGGAGGGGGACACGCGATATTGACATGTCCTTCGTTTGATAGAAGAACAAGACCTATATTTCTGTCCTTTTCATTTCATGCATGACGTCAGTGACGTGTCATTTGTTTTTCGCTGAAGTTGAAGGGTCTGTGCATTTTTATTGCACTCCTATAATGTGTGCGTTTCGATGGCGCGACCACGGCATTTTTTTTTTTTAAACTATGGCAAGATTTTGTAAAAAAAATAATTTAAAATTAAATTCATTAATTAATTAAATTAATTCATTTCAATTTTAAATTTCACATTCAGAACATTTTGAAGATGATAAGCGATACCGTACGTATGCTCCTGAAATATAAACCTAGGAATTTTATATTTTTTTTACAAATTCAGTCTGTTATTTACCTAAATTTCAGGTCTCTGCAACGCTTAGTTTTTAAGATTTCCGTGGTCACGTGGTTCTCCGCGTTTCGATGGCGTGGCCACGTTCAAACCCTTATAACTTTTTAACAATAACTTTGACTAATTTAAGGTTTTGGGAAATTTGAACTACGTACATATATATTTTTACAAAATCATGGCATAGTTATTTAAAAAAAAACGCCGTGGTCGCGCCATTGAAACGCACACCCTATAATATGGTGTAGCGACCTACTTATTTAGAAACTTTATATACATAAAACCTTCACGATATAATTTTTACTTTTCTTCTGATCTGTCACTTCTCTGTCTTGTGTTGACTAAATTTATATAGAATTATGAATATTTTTAATTTAAATTAGTTAGTGTACAACAACAACAACAACAACAGCCCATAACGTCCACTGCTGGACATAAGCCTCTCCCATGATGGGAGGAATTTGCCGTAATCTCCACGCTTGGCAGGCGGATTGGAGATCGCAGTGATGAAAGACTAACAGAAAACGCTGCTGCCCGTTCTCTGGTCTACGGAGGCGCAAGGTGTTCTGCCTCAGACATTAGTCGCCTTATACGACACCCGTGAGTATAATGGGTTGGTTCTATTCTACTCTGCCGGATACCACACGGTTAGTGTACAACAACCACTAAATTGGTAAATCCAACGTGATACGCCCTGAAACGTAAATCCTAAACTTTATCAGGCCAAGGAAATCCACAGTACCACGATGACAATATAAAGCAGTCGTCTGCCGACCAACGTCCAGACTCTGCTGGCTTTACAGCCATTTATTTCTCTCGAGGGATTAGCAGACCTGGCGGAAAGCGTCCAGGACATCGTGACCCCAGGCCAACAATAACAAACAATATAGTTATACAATATTATTGTTGCCACTAATCTCGCGAATTGTGTAGTGACGATGACGTTATAAGTTGATGGTAGAAAAAGTTTATTTTATTCTTTTTAGTGCATTTAAATAAAAGGTCAGACGAAAGTATTACATAACTTCGTTTTTGTTCGGAACGGTTCGGAACGCTGAGTGTGTCCGTACGAACTAGACGCGCGCGAAGACTAGCGTCTAACTGCTCATCACTGATACTATCTCTGTCGGGCACGATGCCAGGTGAGACAGCGTGCTTTTTAGCCACGCCCACCAATGAGTTCGAGCCCGTGTGATGTGTCACCTTAACACACATTTTTTTTTATCCCTATCGCCCATCCCTATAAATATTTGGCTACAGTGAAATGAGGTTTTCTTACTCTGAGACAAAACCACGACGTAAAAATTTTCCTCCAACATACTTAAAACTCCTTTCTATACTTATGTTTCGCAACTCAACTTCGTAACATTGGTATCTAACTTTTTGAGGATCAACAGATCTTTTGAGCAAACTTCAGAAAATTCGCACCCTCTTTAAACTTATTGTAACTTTTTTGTCAACACTGTTTATGAGAGTTTCAGGAAGATCAGACTACAGATACATGCTCTATAAAATACAATGAAGTAACGATAAGCAGTTTTTTTATGTCGATAGAAAATACTACGAGAATGTGATATAAAAAATGTTTACTGTTCAATCGCTTCATTGCTATTAAGAGTCCTATTACATTTTTTACACAAATTCATGATTTTTGACGCAGTAATTTTCAGCAGTAATAAGATATTTTAATTATTTGCATAGGAATAACGATAGTGTCATTCTCTTTCTTGTAAGTTGGAGTTACACATTTTCATTTTTGTTTTCGTGTAATTGACTATAAATATTTTACGAACTCAGTTTGCAAGAAAAACCGTCGGTGATGGAACTTTGACGCTCAAATTCACATAGTTAGATTAAATTCTTATAAAAGCTAAAATTACTAAAAAATAACTTGAATGGTTTACTTGTTTATTGGAGTTCTAGAATTTCCTTAAATTCCTTTTAGTTTTCAAGAAAAAAATCGTAAAGAAAGCGTAATTTAAGCCATAAATGTCTTGATTCAGCGTTCATTATTTTCAAAATAAACTCAATTTTATCAAATAAAATAATATGATATAAACTCCGATCTACAATGAATACGTTTCATTAGTTTTCGTTTGTCAATTTTATAAGACGAAATTACAATAAATCAAATTAAAGTACTATAATTCTGCGTCAATTCAGCTCGCTCCTCAGTCTCATGTCAGGGGCCCTACTCTCTAACGTCCGTCCGTCCATCGGTCTCTATCCGTCGCTCTCACTCGCACTCATCTTCAGACGTGCGCGAGAGAGACGAATAGAGACGGACGGACGGACGGACGTTAGAGAGTAGGGCCTCAGTATCGTCTCTAATTTTCGTCACTAACAATTGACAATTGTCCGAAGATCTCTATTACTATCAACTCGTATACGCCGATCGAAATAATTTGATCCAGGAAGTAAAAATCAAAAATTTGCGAATTAATGTAATAGGACTCTTAAGTCGAGCGAAGCTTCCCGTTACTGACATATTTTCTACTACAATGATAGCACTATATTATACAATAACTTAGACATAAGTTCTCATGTGGTAACGCACAAGTGACCGTAAACGGGTTATTGATGTTTTGTGGCTGTATTCAAGTACTTCATATTATAAGAGAAATGGGTTCACTACCCCCGCCGGGCGTCGAAATGAAAATCTGGATCCTAAACAAAATATGAGTGAGTATAATGTAAGAATCTTGACCATAAGGAGAAAATAACACGAAGTTTTGGCACGATTGCATGATATAACGTTCATATAAATCCAAATGTATGTAAGGCGCGGCTATGTGGTGGAAAACCCAAGGATATTTTCGTTAGGGTCGTCCCGGATATCTCATTTGTCAGGAAAACCTCAAGAGCAAGATAAAATGGACGGATTTCGAGCTGGTGAATGTACGAGTTGGGTGTATTATATTTCATGCCCAGTTTTACAATAATACGGGCTTCGGTGAGCGTTAGGGAACGATTTGTCTTTGGGGAAGAATATCGGATTTACTGATCAATCAAAACGTGCTAGTAGCGTTATTGATAGATTGGTGGGAGAGACAGGATTCTAATTTTTACTACCCAACAACGGCAAAGCAAAAAGCAAAAAATACTATACAGGTTGTTAAAGTAGTCACGTGCCATAGCTTAGGGGTATGTTCAGTATCGTTAAAGAAACCCAAGAAAAATAAAAATAAAATCCAAAAAAATAAAAGTTCAAAATTTTAAAAATTAAACATAAAAAAAAATATTGCATGGTCAACCTAATTTAGTACGGTCTACTAACTTAAAATAGCAATCGTTTAGGATTAAAATTATTTTATTTGTTTAAATGCTTTAATTACTTACCTACTATCGAACGTGTTCATTTGTTTAAGTACACTTAATTTACGCGCGAGAAACAAACGGCTCGGCGCACGGCGCGCGCTCCGACGTGCGCTCGCTCTAACGACAGCTGACTGCGGCGCGGTCGATGACCCCGAGTGCCTGCCCGTTCGGCGGTCAGCTGTTTCCGAGCGCATTAGGGTGAAATGAGCTGAGGAAAATAGTGGATTTTCTTCAAAGAAAAAAGGTTGCTTTTTTCAATGGTTTTAGGTTCTACTAATGAAATCAAACCACTGGTTTCAAGGATAACGGTGTTCACACTAACACCCTAATTTTAGGTTTAAAAAAAATTAAAGGTATTTTATTTTTATTTTTTACAGGTTCCAGAATCGATACTGAACTCACCCCTAAGCTATGGCACGCGACTGCTTTTAACACCCTGTATATTTTCGTGTTTTTATTTTGAGAGCGTGATTTTTCAGTAGCTGGGTTTTAGTTTATGAACTTATTAAACAATTGTGCTTAGATTCGTATTGCGTTCTTATATTGTATATTTTAAAAGTCATCATCATCATCAGCCTATTAATGTTCCCACTGCTGGGACACAGGCCTCCTCTTTATGAGAGGCAATGGGCTATAATCCACCACGCAGGCCCAGTGCGGATTGGTAGATGTCACATGTCTTCGAATTTTGTGGTTCTATGACATGCCGGTTTCCTCACGATGTTTTCCTTCACCGTTTTTTAAAAGTATCACGCATTTATTGGTTTACACATCTCAAAAAAATACCGTGTTGAACCTCTTTTAACGTCCACGAGCCCACAATAAAGATCGCAATCATCAGACCTGGCGTGTGTTGGCTGCTGCCCAAACCATCTCATTAAATCTTTAACTGTACCTACGGGAAAAGCCAGCCCACACGCAGCCCGATCAGTTTCAACGAAAATGCCGATACAATCGAAAGTTCAGGCCGTTGCGCCGATGTAATTACATGCAAAAAGGTTTAAAAACACACGGAAACCGTTAAAAAAAAGTATCGGGAAGCTCTCCCGTTATTACTACACTGAATCAGGAGTGCTCATACTTTCACTTTTTAATTGTACTCGCACCGTGCACCCGTTTTATATGAGACTGTGAAAGTTGTAAAATAAAAGTTGTTCCTCCCCAAATATAATAACTTTGTTTTTTTAATGTTTTGCGCAATCAAAATTTAACGCCACTGTGGATACGTGCGGCAATACGGCTTTGGACTCTCGTGAAAACGGTCCACCTAATTTCAACTTTATTTTTATAGGGCCAGAGTGAGTTTTCCATGTTGTAAAAAGTTGCTCAAGGTTATGTTACGGCCAGAAGTTTGAACATTTAAATCTTATGGTTTAAGGTCTAAATGATCACACAAAGCCGTTGAGTTCTTTTAAGTATTTTTAATAAAAAAAACGAGGGTAAATTTAGCATAAGATAAACAATTTACGGATAGTTTTACTGAAAATTCTAGTAGAATAAATAATTTAATGGTCTCATAAAATGTACGTCTGTGTTTTAAGTATACATGAAGTACTCTTAAACATTTAAGTTTTAAATCAACTTCTGGTTTAACAGCTTTAAATACTTTATGTACAGTTTGCTGTGCTAACAGAATGAATAGTACTTTGATGACCAGGGTAACGAATTCTTAGGTAATTCCAGCTAGTATGTAAAACGATTCCTTTCTCCTCATTTCGTTTGGTCTTTGCATTCCGTTAAATGAAATCTCCATTCAGAATATTCAGAAGACAGGGAACAAGGAATCCAATTTATATTTGCGTTTTCAGCAAAGATCTTACAAGGAAATCATTCAGAAGGTTTAGCGTGCCAGTTTGCTCTTGTCAAAACTATTTAATAACAATTGAATTCGACCGGGAGTTATTTGATTTGACTAAGCGATCGGAATAGAACCTATTTATTGTCTTTGTAAGGATCATACCCATTTATTAGTTAATTTAAACATTCAAATCAAAGATATACGTAGGTATGTACTCATAGATAATTCTGAAATTGGTAATAATAAAGGGTGTAAGACTCATAGCGAAGCTGAAAGACACTAGTTCTCCCCGCCATTGCGATAATTTTTTTGTTCCACACCATACCTCGGAACCTTCTAGTTACGGAGATATTGGGGGTCAAATTTTGACAAGTTTTTTTTTTAAATACTGGTTTTTTATGTAAGATTTTTACTCTTAGCAACTCCTCGACCCCTGTACTATCCAATCCATCTATCAGCACAATGTTTTGAGTGTGTTACATTGAGTTCTACCATAAAACATGATGTTTCACCCCAAAAAAATTGTCGTTTCCCAGCAATAATATTTTTCCGTAAAGTTACTTAGTTTGGTTGACGGCTTCGTGATGAAGTTATTTACACCCTGTATAGATACTAGCTTATGCCCGCGGCTTCACGATCATACAACCGGGATAAAAATTATTCTACGTGTTAATCCAGTTTATAAACTATCTGTGTGCAAAATTTCATCTAAATCCGTTCAGTAGTTTATTCGTGAAAGAGTAACCAACATCCTTCCATCCATCTTCAAAAACTTTCGCATTTATAATGTTAGTAGGATAGTAGAATTTTGTACTTTACGCACTAGTAGTTTCACTGAAATACACACCAAAAATGAAAAATATATAAATGAATAAATATAAATAAATATTGCTGGACATTACACACAGCGCCATCTAGTGCCACACTAAGCAACGAGGCTTGTGTCGTGGACACCAGATAGTTGATATACTACATAGATACTTTTTGTTTGTAAATACATTCTTATTATACATAACAACATCCATGCCTCGGAAACAAACGTCCATGCTCATCACACAAACATTTGCTCCGACCGGGATTCGAACCCGGGACCCTAAGAACGTAAGGCAGCCTCACTAACGATGCGCCATTCGGGTCGTCAAATATAATATCTACCAAGATTATTTGAATGATTACAAAAAGTACATAATTCTTAATACATTAGAAGACTATGAACCGCTGATAAATGACAGTCTCATTTTCCCGTTTGTGTGAATTTGTGTGAAATGGTGTGATATAGCGAACCTTGGGTAATGAAGTGTTCTCAGCTGGACAATTCAAAAGAAATAAATTATAAATTTAACGGAATATGGGCCTTTTCTTCGTCATAAATTATATCTTTATCCTAGATATTAATTCAACAAGCCGTTATATAAAGCCAATTGCGTACATTCAGCATTTGCACCACGGTTCCTACATAAAAAGGGGGCTTTTGTTAATGAGGGTATAAAAAGTTCTCTTTCTGAATTATTTGTCTGAATTTGCATTTTAATTGGAAAGAAAGCGTTACTGTTTTTGTGCACAACAATAATTGTGTTCATTATGTGTGTCGTTACATTTACAAACTGTTTTTTGTTTGTTTTTATCCAAATTTATTTGTAGTTGATTTAAATTAAATACTTTTACAATGATGCCCATACACCACAATTCCACAGTGCAGTAGTGGCGTCAGTAGTTGCGGCTCCGACTTACGATACGGAAGTCGTGGGTTTGAACCCAGGTAGACATTGAGTAACTTATTTCATCACCGTCGACTGCGAACTGTGAAAAAAAAACTTATTTCACTGTTCCATATAGTGAGGAAACCGGCGCGTCCTAGAACCAGAAACTTGAAGAAATGCGACAGCCGAAAACCCGCACTTAGCCCTCGTGGTGGATTACGGCCCACTCTCTCTCGCAGAGAACAGGTTTGTTAGTAGAAACGGTAAAAGTTAGCCTTTACCGTTTAGAAAACCGTTTTCATACCGTTTTAAAGTGATTGATTGATTGATATCAGTGTCAATCAATCAATCACTTTTATCGTCAGGCTCATCATCATCATTTTCCTGCCCTTGTAGCATGTTACTTGGGATCGGCGCAACATGTTTTTTTCTTCTATTGACCTCTGAGAATTATTCATTTTCATTATAACAGGCTCGATGCCTGAAAATAAAAGTGAAAAACTCCATTGACACAATACACAATTTAATCGTACCTACAAGTACAACAAAAGAAATGAGTGCTGGGATACAAAGTAGAAGTGAAACTTCAACGGACAGGTGGAAAGACGATTTTATATTTATAAAAAATAAAAATAAAATATTTTTCAAAAAAAGTCCCCCTTACTTCGTTTGATGTACAGAATGCGTGGTTGTCGGCTTCGTGATGAGGTTGTTTACACCCTTTATAGAAGTTTCACTTCAATAATATGTACATATTAAAAACATGTACAAAAATGAATAACTACGTTTGGACGGCGACGTATTGCGCTGAGTCGAAGTGTTAGATGGCCTTCCGCGATAACGCCAATACCCGACACCTTGCGGTCAAAATTCCTTCTTTATAAAAATTGCGAGATTGTGTGTTGGGACCCGCAACAGAAAATAACCCCCACCACAACATGCGTTCTGAAAAAGAATGCATACTTAGGTAGCGCTTTGCAGAATGCAAGAATGGATAATGAGTGTCTAGACACTGCGCTACGCTATAAACAGAATGTTTTGATTTTCATGGTATCATTCACCATAACTTCAAGATACCTAAAGGTGGCTTAGCGATTTGGGGAGCAACTAATCATAACAAACTCAATTAAATCAACAATAATAAAGATAAGCAAATATATTTACAATAAGGAAATATCTTCGCAGCTTACGTATATATTTCGAGTTCGCGTCAAATCGCTTTGGGAATAGGTAATCGTCACAAACATTCTTGGTACCATCAAAGCGTTTTATTGCACGTCTGGGGAGACATTCCGCCGTCCGTTTTAATAATGATTAAAATTTTGTTTGTACGCCAAATCCCTACAGGGCTTTGAAATAAGCGGGTGTGACCAGATGCGGAAATTATGGGGTAAACAGGTTGTTGTTACTGAAATATAGGCTTTAATGTGGGTCGTAATAAAAGCGGAATTTATTGTCGGAGTTAATCTTTGTTCAAATTTTTCTATTAACATTCTACCATCGTATCATAAGATCGAAATATAACAAAATAACACAAGCATCAAAATCACACCTGTAATCCCTGAAGAGCAAGGCAGAGATGTAACGATTGTACGTAATGGTACACCCCACAAATCGCCAGTTATGTTTAAGTACCTAGTAATTGGAGGTGAGCCCAATTAAAGGCTCCGTACCTGCTACTGAGAATTTATTGATGGAAAAAACCCAACCCGACCTGGGAATCGAACCTAGAACCTCAAACTCAGCAGTAGCGCTACCAATAGATCTACTACTACAACAGCCCATAACGTCCACTGCTGGACATAAGCCTCTCCCATGATGGGAGGAATTTGCCGTAATCTCCACGCTTGGCAGGCGGATTGGAGATCGCAGTGATGACAGACTAACCGAAAACGCTGCTGCCCATTCTCAGGTCTACGGAGGCGCAAGGTGTTCTGCCTCAGACATTAGTCGCCTTATACGACACCCGTGAGTGTAATGGGTTGGTTCTATTCTACTCTGCCGGATACCACACGGCTACCAATAGATCACCGAGGCGTAAAAGGACGAAAAGCTTGTAAAATCCAACTCCGTGCTAATTCGAACGTTCCGCTCCACTATCTCTCCAGTTCTGTGTAACGTTCCCTTTTATACATAGTGATTTAATAGCGCGAACAGATCTATTACAGTTTCATCGAACGACTGGATGAGACACGACGATAAATCGACGACAATATCTAATCCAGCGTAAACAGAGACTGATATATCCATGTAGTGTTATTGTATATCTGTGTCTTATTGTGTTGGTGATGTCTGTGTTATTGGTTTTACACAATGTTAACTTTGTTGAACGAATGTGTCGTCAATATGGGCATGACTTTACTTTGGACTATCTCCTTTCTTTATCGTGGTTAGAACCTAACTTGGTGTCATAGTTTTCATGCTGCCCAAGGTTCTCTGACTTGGCTTTACATGCCGTCGAGAAATATCTCTCAGGCATGCTGGTTTTCTCCCTATGTTTTCCTTCACCGAAGCAACTGATAATTATACAATACTCGTTAGAACTCGATTTGGCAGTACGATGGTCTCACCACTCGACTACCACGATTCAAATTGCAGTTTAAAACATCTAGCCTATAAATACGAAGTAATAAGAATTTTATATCGATACAACAACAACAACAACAGCCTATAACGTCCACTGCTGGACATAAGCCTCTCCCATGATGGGAGGTATTTGCCGTAATCTCCACGCTTGGCAGGCGGATTGGAGATCGCAGTGATGACAGACTAACCGAAAACACTGCTGCCCATTCTCAGGTCTACGGAGGCGCAAGGTGTTCTGCCTCAGACATTAGTCGCCTTATACGACACCCGTGAGTGTAATGGATTGGTTCTATTCTACTCTGCCGGATACCACACGGCTTCTATCGATAACGAGTTTAGAAACAATTCATTCAATTTCATCAGTGAGAAAAAAGATTAGGGGTTCGAGCAAAAAAAAGATAACCCTTGAAATTGTTAACAAAATCCAATTCAAATAGGGAAATAATATTTTTATCAATGACAAAGGACAAGGGCCATAGCTAGTCTTACACAACCTAACACCCAACAATCTAGAGCTATGTGTTCCTCTAGGTCAACTTAGACTTAAGACTGTGTCCGACTACCTGTGACTAAGACAGCCGAATATATTTGCATGATAGAAGGTGTCAGAGGCTTTAAAGTGCTATCTCAGACTCCGCTGTCTATACCTTGCTTTTGTCGTGAGTAAATTGAGCGCAGCATCTTTGGTCTACCTCTGTGGTCGATTGGAGTACGTGGTATATGTGTATCTATAGTATGTATGGTAGGATCAGAAGGGTGACCATCTAACTGAACAACTTAAATTGTCCGTGTGACCAACATCGTAATAGTGACAAAAATCCTTCGTTCCAGCGTTTCAGTCTATTGAAATAATGTGTGGGACAACTAAATAAATATTTTTGGGGTTCCGTACCTCAGTCGCGAAAATGGAACCCTTATAGGATCAATTTTTTGTCCGTCTGTCAAGACCCTTTTTCACAGGAACTCTTGGAGGTATAAAGCTGAAATTAATACCAAGTACTCAAGTTTGCTACCCCTTGGAGCAAACAACAACTTGCAACTTATAAACAAAGATATGACCGTTTATGTTGCATATTTTGCGATTTCATAATGGAATCAAAACTTATAGGGTACCTGTTAACCTAGAATCATAAAATTTGGCAAGAAGCAATGCACATGTAAAGGAAAAACTGAAAACCGTAAACATGTAGTTTATTTTTTTTGTTATTAAACTACATGTTTACGGTTTTCGTACAAGTTTATAAGGAAACGTCGGCGCGCGACTCCAATTCGCACTCGGCCGGTTTTTTTTCGTGACTACGATGATTGTGTATTGAAAAAGTTATTCAGATTGATGTTCTATACCACATCCTAAAATATGAGCACAGTTTTCTGATACATACTGCAAACACTTGGTACACCGCACACACAAGTATGTCTATCTAATCTATAGTCATCAAGGAAATACTAGTTATGTATGTAGTTAGTAGCGGCTGTGGCTTGTGGTGTGTAGGACACAACGATGTCCTTAATTACAGTGCAATGACGTGTCTATTTCCAAATATATATTCCATCTGTATCAACCGCAATAGCTGCGTTCGTGGCCACACATATTTAATTACGCAGTCATTGTAAAGGTTCAGATTATCTCTCCTATTAGTTTGTTTTGAATCTAGATCGCGAAATATAATAGTCGAATAACTGTCATAATTGCTTAGGCCCGCGAAATGGGTGGTTTGGTCTGAATAGTGTTTTACTTTGGGTTTAGGACGTTAAATATACAGACAGTTTTGTTTTTATACTAACCCTTTGCTGTTTGAGCTCCGTCACTTTAAATATATCAGCATTTTGTGGTTCCCATACATTGTCGACAATGTTTACTTACACATTGTTCGGTAAAGTTTATGCCAACATTAATTGTGTTGTCTTTGTTCTCTCTAAAATATTTATCACACCACCCTACTTTAATCTGAACGTTTATATAATATTCTTCATGTTTCCCAACGTAAGTGATTGGTTATTATATCCTGTGTAAATGTTTATTTTCGCCGTTGTTGGCTGGAAAATGCATAATCAGCAGCCTTCATGATTTGTGCGGTTTTCCGTACATTCATTCCATTATCATCTGTGGGTACCCCATTGTGGTTGTTATGTTTGGTCCATTCAAACATAACAGGATTGCAGACAGCATTTTGTTTCCCGTCATTAATCGTAAGCCACGCGTCTCGTTTTGGTTGGCTTATCTTAATGGGATGGGAGCACGCAACAGCACAACCGTTTTCACCAACCAATCTGTATTGAGTGAGCGGATCTTGTAGCTATTGTTGCCATTGTTGAAAAAACGCGATGTTTTTTTTTTCGTTTGCGTTTGGAAATGTTGCGTAACGTAATTTTGGGAAAGCTTTTTCTAGTTCGTGTATCGTGATTTAGATGTAGTAGTGTTAAGATTAGAGTTTATTGGTAACTAAAGTATTACCACAGCTATTACATTTACCAAATGGATTTCTGCAATCTTGAAAAAAAGCTAGGGTTGGATATAAATTGTGCGATATTTTCTGAAGAATTAAATTGAGTTCTCTCGTAACAAACCTTGGTGTGCCAGAGAAAGGCACAAAAAATAGCAACATCAACAATGAGTTTAGTTGTAACTTTGGGGTTGTAAGTTTACCTATTGTATGAAAATTTAAATAGTTACGAAAGGGCACTTTTTTCACTTGTTTTGCACGTCATTTGTTAAGTTGGCGAATCGGGAAACGGGATGTACTAGTGTAAATATTATACTGCTACATGAAAATTGTGGCGAGTTTACAATACTTTTTTTTGTGGCGAATTAACTTTGTGATGAATGTACAATAACCCGTTGAAACTACCCCCAAAATCAAGAAAACCCTTTTAAAAATTGTATGTGTATCATACTTAATTTGCTAAATTAATTAAAGACAAAGTGAGCCGTGTTTTCTTTTATTCCCTCATTAAAATGATAACTAAGAAGTTGAATACTTGTAAGATACATAATCCAAAAGAAATGAGGATTCGAGCTTTTTCGTGTCACCGATAGGTATTCCTTTAAGAATTTCGGTCAACATTAAGAGAGTGAAAAAGCGAGGAGATTTTTCCCAGCGTTAAAAACGAATGGAACTTTGCAAATACTTCAAGAAATTTAATGAAAAAAGTTGGGAAAAATCTTCATAAAAAATTGCACCCTTTGGGCTAGCGGGTTTGATAAATTTTATTCAGGAATAATTAATCAGGAAACATTAATTTGGGTGTACGAGTATTTAGAAGATTGGTGGTGATTGATAATGTGCATTTATTGAAGGGTCACGTTCTATCACCGTGCCTAAATTAGAATTCCATGTATAAAAAATATTAAGATAGAAAATTTACAATCTAATGAAAGCTTGTTGACTGCGTCACTGGTCGAGTGGTCGCAAGCGCGACTGCTGAGATGAGATCCTGGGTTTGATACCCAGGTCGGGCAAAATGTTATTGGGATTTTCCATCAGTAACTTCTCAGTATGGTTCTGTATGGTGTCGGACGTAAAGAATAGCACTATCCCATATCTTCCCGTGGGTGTCGTAAGAGGCGACTAAGGGACTTATTACCAGAGAATGGGCAGCAGCGTTTCCTGTGCTTTTGTAACAACCGTACTGCGATCGCCAACCCGCCTGCCAAGCGTGGCGATTATGGCAAAAACCTCCCTTTGGGGAAGGCCCATGTCCAGCAGTGGACGTTTTTGGCTGAAATTGTAATGGTAACTTCTCAGTAGCAGCTATGGAGTCTAGGTTTGTGCCAATTTGAGCAATAGGCTCCTCCTCTATTACATGGGACTTAAACATAACTGGCGAAGTGTGGGTGTACTATTAGGTACTATCGGGGTCTTCCGCCTGACCATTTTAATTTTTTTTCGCCTAAATCATGCAGAGGCGCCGGAGCCACGCCCCCTTAAAGTTTGGGCCTATTAGGAAAGCGTCAACTTTGGCGCGCAAAATAACCATAACTCTCGTTTGGCGTGCGTCGTCAATGCGCTCGGCCGATTCGGTATCTTTTTATTCATTTTTTCTACACAAAGTCAACGGGGCGGGGCTAGAGAGCGTTTTTATGTTGCGAGTGCAAGCAAAAATGAGCTTAGTGGTGGTCAGGCGGGAGTGTCCTCGATAGTACACCTCTGCCTATCCCTTCGGGGATATGTTATGAAAGCTTGTTAAGATAATATTACGATTCAATTATTCTAACGTCAAGCTATAAATTATTTACAAAGCCCTCAAATTCCACATTGTACACTAAACTAACACAATTGTCTTAAAATATACTACAACCGAACTATTTGGTACTGCATTGAACCTTAGGGATTTCGACTGCTATTGGTGTGAACTAGTTTCTGTTAGAGAATGGTTCTCGGCTTACGCACATACGCAATTTGTCGAAACGGTACCAATTTCCCGACCCCGGTTGATTGTTAATTCATAGACATTGTTGGCTGGTAGTTACAAGTTGGTAGGATAAACGGTGTTTGTCTTGTCCACAATTTAAATGAAATTATTGCCAATGAAGGATGTCTCGTCGTTAAATTTTAATCGAGTTGTAAAATCGGTAATTGTTAATTTCGTCTTAAGCTTTGACAATTAGTGTCGATTTATGGCGTTTTTAATGTTTTGGATGTGCTCTGAAAGTCTATTCTTCTTCTTAGCGTGTCGATGGCAATCTAAATTGTGTCGGCCCAGAACTAAGCTACAAGATTGGCGCTTTCGGTAGCGTCCGTCAGCTCCTGTAGTGAACTTGACAAACATCATGACACGCAGGACGACACGATATTAAATGCCCCATCGTTTGTGGAACAGCACCACATTAACACTCCAGTAGAGTCATTAAAGTCTATATTTAGGCATAACTACACACAGTTTTATTCTAAAATCAGTTGTGCATAGAACTTTGAAACTAACACGTTCGTACTCGTAATATTATTTTGTGAAACGGCCTGTTTAAAACGAGTTAATATTATTAGTTGAATATATCTGAAATTTAATTAATATGATGCCTTTTGTCGACGAACAAATTCGGCAGTTGAATGCATTTTGTCCATCATCTACACTAATATTATAAAGAGGAAAGATTTGTATTTTTGTGTGTTTATGTTTGTAATGAATAAAGTCAAAAATTACTGCACCGATTTCAAAAATTCTTTCACCATTAGAAAGCCACGTCATAACTGAGTAACATAGGCTATATTTTATCCCCGTACTCCCACGGGAACGGGAACTACGCGGGTGAAACCACGTGACGTCCTCTAGTAGTTATTAAAGATGCAAGCTCGATGTGAATTAGTAGTTCTAGCAGCTGGCTTCACTACTAGATTATATTTCAACGAAGTAGGCACGTGTTGAACTAATTGCGAGCAGTTTCAAATTCTAGGAAATTAACAAGGTTAAAACCACGTTATCACACGAAAATTCCCTCGTTAAAACATTATGAAAACATCCACATATTCCTTATATAGTCACAAGTATGTTCACTTCGTTTTAGTTTCATACTTTTTCTAACATCCGAATAGCTTTGATAACATGTGAATTCACTGAATTCAGTATCCATGAATGTAGACATATACAACGCACGTCGAAATCGAATAAAGTGCCGATTCGATTCCAACGAACGACGATTCCGAATAGTAACAAAATTCGAATCGGTTAATATGTTACAAAAATACGTCACGGAAACACAGCGACGTGGTAAATGGTACGTGGAGGCCATATCAAAATGTTCCCGCCCGCCCGCGGAAGTGTGACGATGGGCGGTTTTTTTTGGTGAGTACGAATATAGGTCTGGACGCGCCGTTACTCATCTTTTGTGTTGTAAAATTTTAACATTGTTTCTGTTTTAGCACGCAACTTTAAATTCTTGGGAATTAAACTTGCATTTAGCTCACAAATGAAACTATTTTCACATAACATGCATAAACACAAGCCTTTTATTACAAGCTTTTATTTAACTTGCAATTTTTGTATGTTGGTTTTTGGAGGGGGAGAGGAAGACCAAAGATACGATGGATGGATTGTGTGAGGAATGATATGAAAGATAAAGGAGTAAATGATAGCGTGACGGTTGACAGAGGAGAATGGAAGAAAAAAAACGTGTTGCGCCGACCACAAGTAACTTGGGATAAGGGCAGGAAGATGTTTGTATGTTAGTTTAGGTTGGTAGGCAATGCATGGTTCGGTAAGTGACGTCAATCTAAATCCAATATGGCGGAGTCCCTATGATCTAAGACTAGTTATTGTATATGAACCCAAATGATATGGGTATAAATTAAAAGGGTCTGCTGAGAAGACTACGAGTGACGTCACATCTGAATTTAAAAGCTTATTTTTATACTATAAGCTTTTCCCATAGAAGTAGGCAGGCACAAAATCCTTACAATTATTCTTTTCGCCTTGACACGATCATACAAACGTCATACACGAACGCCGCGAGTACTACGCACCTGACCTTAAGTAGATCGTTAAAAAAAGAAGAACCTAAAATTGAGGAGTATCTTTAATGCGCGGTAGAAATCTTATCCCCATTTTTCGCTTGACAGCTCAAGGCTCCTTAATAATAATGACACGAGGAAATAGGAAACGCGAGGAATCCGGTATTCGTTTGTTTTGCGGTAATCCGTCGGTAAACAGAACATGCAGTGTATCAAGTTATCTCCCCGACTCGTAAGGGAACAGTGTCAGGGAGGGAAATTGATGACTGCGGTGGGTTCCGCGACGTCTGGCATTTCAATCTTGGTGTTTTATTGATGTACTACCTCCTAACAACGACATCTTTGAGTATCAGTTCTGAGGTACTCGTATATCAAGGCAGGTTGTCATTCGTCGAACAGTGCCCATTTAGTCATGCGGTCGTAGCTGACGACTGGGTCTCGGGTTTGTTTTTCTGGCGTAGCAAGTCAATTTACCTGTTAGCGAGTTCTCGGTATAGTGTTCTAGCTACAACAGTTTGCATTTGTGCCTTACAATATGTCTTCAAGAAGCTTGCAAAACGTAGGTGAAAGGAGTGAAATTGCTTGCTCTGCGAGCATGTAGGAATACGGGTAATTTATAACACCTATTGTAAAAACCCTGTCCTTGCTTCCATACAGTGGGGTATAAGGGATCGCTTCAGAATTATTACAGGTAAGCCTAGGTGTATTGTAAGACAATAATCTTACGTCTAGACGAAAACTGGTCGTCAAACTTTTATGGTCTATAAACATCTGATATAAGTCTGTCTTATAAATAAAAGTCTCACTTTCTGTCACTTGCGACCAAATATTGTCAGTGATAAGCTTAGAAGGTACGATCCACTCCTTAGGGGACTCCTTTTGGGATTACAAGCCTGAGCACTTTCACCTTTAGATTTTCTTGTACCATTTTATTCTCACTTCATAAGTCCGTATGTTATGAAACTATGAAAACGACGTTCAACTAAATCTGCAGGCTAACTTCGTTAAACTTCGACTCGTATTTGAGTTTCATCTTCGACAAACATATTGCTAGATTAAAAACTTCATTACATATACACGTTACAGTCGAAGTTAGGGACTTGTGTATAGACATGGAGTTCGACCAAACAGCGAAGTTTCTTTCTCAACTTCAAACAGAGTAGGTTTGAGAGAGTAAGAAACTTTGAGTTCAACCACGTTGCTTGATTATAATTTATTAACAAACGAACTTGTAAATAAACTCGAACTAATAACCAAAGTTCAAAATGTCTTTATGTTCAAGTTTGATGACAAAATAACATTATAGATAGGTAGCTATGTTGATGAACTTAAAATTGAATTACGTTTTGGGACGCAAAATAATGTTTTAGATTGGAATTTTAGTTGGCAAGCAGAATTAGTTCTGTTTGCTTATTTATTAGAAGTGTTCCAAATATTTGTAGTTTCTGTTTACAGTTTTTACAAAATAATTAGTTTGAAAATATACTTTAATTTCTCAAGTCTCAGAGAGAGTTTTCCATCACGTTCCATTTGTTTATTTTATAAATAGTTTGCTTTTGTTTGAAACAGTTAATGTAAGTAGATTCATTATTGAAATAGCCTTATAATACACTACATTTTCTTTGGTTGTTTTGTTAAGTTAACAAAATAAGTTTTGTTTTCTGCGGTAAACACGAGAACCGTAACATAAAGGGTGTAAAACACCTCTTAACGAAGCCGAAAGGTACTTGTTTTCCTCGTCATTGCGATAATTTTTTTGTTCTACACTATATCTCGGAACCTTCTAGTTACGGAGATATTGGGGGCAAAGCTACAACTTTGTGACAAGTTTTTTTTTTTAAGTACAAGCTTTTAATGTAAGATTTTTACTTTAAACACCTCCATGACCCCATGCTATTCAATCCATCCATCAGCACAATGTTTTGAGTGCGTTACATTGAGTTCTACCACAAAACATGATTTTTCACCCCAAAAAAAAGTAGTTTCCCAATAATTTTTGCGTAAAGTTACTTAGTTTGATGTACAGTATGCTTGGTTGACAGCTTCGTGATCAGGTCTTTTACACCCTGTATAAAATTTAAGAACTCACAAACCAAACTTAGTACTTATAAAAAGGTGAAAACTGAAACGGCCGGATCATTTTCATTTATTATCGTTTAATTAAAAGAAGCTCACTCTATCTTTTCCCTGGAGAAATTCCTGAAGAAATTAATACCTTCTAAACTAATGTGGTAAGAGTTATTCCTTCCACGAAGTAAAATTAATAACTGAGGTTTAAGAGCCTATACTACCTCAAATGGCTTAGCATGATCCTCCGTTACGTCTAAAATACTGCAGCATTAATTTTGAAATAAATATATGGTAAAGTTGAGGATTAATGTTAGGTCCTATGTTTAGCGAAAACACGATTCCATAAAACTTTCTCGATAGAAAAAAAATCCAAAGTTACCTCCAAATCGAACATTAAACCGCTGGTATTCAAAAAGTATTTCCAATTAGTTCATGAAACTTTGCAAACTAACTGAACTAACTACAAAGCAGGTTTGATGTTTTTTATTTTTTCCAAAAGACGAAAATTTGATTTTATAAAGAATAAAAACCACTCATTTCGCACTATTCGGCCGCAGTGACTGACGTAACAACCGCTTTGTAGTGCAAGCTGATTAGAACTTTATTCTAACAGTATTTCAAACGAAGTTTGAACCACCACAAATAGAGTTGGTAATTTGAGGTAGTATAGGCTCTTGGCGAGATGTGGGTGTACTTTTAGGTACACCTCTACCTAACCCTTTGCAGATTACAGGCGTGATGTTATCTTATGTTAAATGTAATTTATTGACCTCTGTTGGTATAAATTAATTTCACGTTTTATGTTGTGGCAAAGGATGAATATACAGGTTTTATCGAATTTAATATTTATTGGGTAGTTCAATATCAGTATTCCTTGATATGGACCGAGTAACCTAGTCTATGGTAATAGATTCGGACCATATCCAGGAATACAGATAATAACAGACCCAATTTCCAGGTAAGGTCTACAATAATAACGTCGGATGCGTACCGGGGAAGTCGAAAATACCGATATTTTCCTATGTATCGTATAATGCCTTGTTTACATATATAGGCTTCAGAACAGAGCTTAAGCTTCTAATATTGAAGGACATCGATACGACAAGAAGAAGAAGAAGAACAGAGCTATGATAGCTTATCCATTGTAATGTTACACACCAATTGTTTGCATTTGTGATTAAAAATGCAATACGGAGTTCTACTAGACAACGACCTTAGTAGAATACTATCAGTCTAGGCAAACATGACATAACGAGCTTTAAGTAAAGTCTGGAATACATCAATAAATCACTTAGATAAAGATCTAGCAAGAAAACAGCAATGATACTCACCTATAACATAAACTTGCGTACCTTACCGTTTATCTCGTTCGCTCAAGTCCCCTGCAATTTATACTTCAACATATGTATAATTCAGTTTCTCATAAGAATTTACCGTCTGTAAGAATAGCTGTAATAAAATGACTGATATGTTATTTGAACGAAGAAGTGTTTATATCTCGCTTTAACGGATTATGATCACTGAAAGTATAGTAATAAATCTTCATTAACATACATACCTACGCCGTGGGTACCTACTCCGCATGTATCTCTACAAAAGAGAGAATTGTTTCGGTCCAAACACAAGATAAGGCGTGTTTCTCACTCTACACGCAATAAATCTTCAGGGCACCTCTCGTCCTGATTTATTCAGTCGATAATCTCGAGTTGTCCGGAACTTATCTCTTCGAAAGTTCGATTCAAGACGAAATGTATGTGAATGAATTACTACGACAATATATTCAGGACTGACAAAATATCGTGACGCCGACTTACAATGAACGGTATTATGGAAATCAAACGGGATCATATTTGAAACCTGGCTTGGATCAATGTTTCAACAGTTCCTATCAATCCATAAGACCACAGACTTATGGATTGATAGGAACAGTTATCTTAATGTGACGGTATTCTGTGACAGCCATGTCGAGGTGAAACAAAAGACAATCTATCAAAACCAAGAAAAATCACAAGTATAAATCGACGTAGCTGGAATAGTTCCTTTTATCATGTACAAGTCAAGGTAGTATGTTTACATTCACCATCAACTGCTAAAACCTTTCCCAACTATGCTGGGGTCGCTTTCCGGTCTCACCAGATGCAGCTGAATACCAGTATTTAGAATGGAGCGACTGCCCATCAGACATACATAACCCAGTCAGTACTGGGTAATACGACATCCGTTGACGAAACTCGATATGTAATGGGTGGTCACCCATCCACCGACCAACCTAGGCAATTGCAGCTTAGCCTGAAAATCAACCCGAGCACCTCTTGTTATTTAGCCACAAGCTTCTCTAGCATGTTTACATTCATGAGACAAAAATAATGTTGGAATTTTTGGGCACCCCTATCTCAGTGTTGACGAAAAAAGAACAAACAAAATATCCTTTTAAAACTGTTTACGCGGCTCCATGTTAATCTTTATAAAATAAACAGCACTATAACCGCTGCCGCAAAAAGCACCGACGTTCGCGGCCGCTAATAATTTCACAGTTTAACCGAGTTGCCAGCAAACACGAACTTCGTCAAAGGGATTTGGTTAATTCAATTTCTGTGTTCAGCCACCGCCTTTCTATGCTTAGGTGGAAGAAAATTTGCGTAATATTTAATTTCAATACCATCTTAGGCTCGGAAAGCTTAGCGAAATCTTTCCAAACTTTGAGATTTGCTCCTCAAAGTTGATTAGAATCTGAAAACTCCACCGTGGTTATGCAAGTCTTTCGTCAGGGAACTATTTGTGGAAGCTGCGGTAGCGTAATAAATTGCTTTTAAATCGGAGCAAATTGATAGCGTCACTAAAACAAAAAGAATGAAAAATAATTCTTTGTAAAGCCGGGAATGAAGTCCCAGGAGACATTAAGCGCGCTTGTCCCGACGTAATGTATTGTTATCATATTATCCGGGGCTGGCCCTCAGATCTTGCTAATGTAACTAATGAAACGTGGACTTATACCCACATCCTCGCGATAATCCGCCCTCGCTTTATGGATACCTCGTCTTATCTTTATATACAGAAACGTGGACAAATTGCGTCGCTTCCACGCGCTTGTTACGCCACGTCAATGTACCGTTTTTATTTGTAACACCGTAAATTGCTCATTAAAATTTTATTCGATAGCTAATAATGTGTGCAATATATCGTACATTTAAAATGTATTACCTGATTAGCAAGTATAAACAGGGTTCTCGTTAGTGGAATTATGCGGGGATGGAATCAATAAATAATTTGGGATGTTGATTCGCGAGCGTACTAAATTAAGTATTAATAGCACTTAACTGATAAACTGCCCTGAGTAAAAATAAAGCTTTAGATGAGTGTAACTGGAGCGCAACTTGGTATTAGTTCATTTAATTTCAAATGTAAGTGTGCACTTCTGTGCTAAAATTTTGGTTCGTTCTCAATTACATATGTTAACACTCGAAACGGAATTCGCAATTTAAATGCGCTAAATGTCGAGAGCGTATGTATGAAAGATGTTTAAGTAGATGGGTAGATTTTTATTGCAGATTCCTTTCCTCTTTATGATACCATAATGGACTTAGGTATTGCCGGGGCCTGCTGTGTTCAAAATCCCTCTTGGGGTTATTGTACATTCGTCACAAAGTTAATTCGTCACATTTTTGTAAACTCCATACATTGAAAGTATATTCGTCACATGCATAAAAACTATGTGTAAATTCGTCACAAGTCTTCATAGGTACATAACTTACTGGTAGCAAACAAAGATATTGGTTTTTAGCGCTCGTAATAGTCGTAATGAAAATGATTTCTAAAATCTCTCTTTTTCCTGCGTTCCTGCATATGCTATCACACGCTCGCTCGCTCGCTGTATCTATCTTTTTCTAGCCGTACTGCAGCAGCGGAGTAAGGCGGAAAGGCAGCCACTGCCATACTTTTCACCTCAGCCCTTCGCAGAGGAAATACAGCCCGTACGATCGAGAGCTGTTGGCAATATACGAGGCAATCAGGTCCTTCCGTTTCATTCCGCAAAATTCGAAAAATCAGTTTTTTCGGCCGTTTATCATAGATAAACCTTAGTAGTGGCACAGAATAATAACTAGTAACTAGCGTTACAGAAGCTTTACTTCGCAATGGTTTTCAAAGAAATATGTACTTAATCTGATAAACAATATGATTTAATTTAGCTCGCGTTCCAGTCGAGCACGTGTTCATTTACATACCTACCAAATTTTTTTTGAGGGAATATGGGCCTTCATTCACTAGACTACGGTTCATAATAAGTTATACGTGGTTATACGTATTGAAAGAGCCGCAGGCTAGGGTTGCTTACTTCGAGAAAATACGCCATCTAGTGTGGATTCGCAAACTTCCTTTATGTTGAAAAGAATTCCATAGGTATCACCTATAGTATCACCGTAAATATTTTGCGTTGGGCTATTCTAAGTTCGTAAATGAATACGACAAATGAAATGCAACTCGAATGAAACGACTAAAATGTCTTTTTATTGTACTTTTAAATACTTTTAGGGAACCTATTGGAATAGTAGGTACTTTGTTCAACAAGGGGAGAAATGGTTTGTAGTTTGAATTAACTTCATTTCAAATAGGAACATAATGTAATCCAATCAAAGTAGATTTTACCTGTCAGCGTCTTTAGGCAACCAAAAAAAAGTTAAATTTCGATCACGATCCGTATTTAAACAATTAAATACTGCACAGTATCTTTTTGCTTTTTTTTTTCGTTTTGTGTCCATCTTGCAATTATCGAGAAAGTTGAACGTGGTCGAACAAATAGCGCGCGCGCGTGTCTTCTTTCGCTTGCGGCAGCCTTCTAGATTGGCCCTTGCGCAATGGCCGCCGCCTGTAGGTATGTTTTTTTTAATACCTACATGCGGATTGACACAGGCCTGGTAGTGGATTGTATTCCTTGGAAGTAAAACAGAAAAAAAAAGTTTTGGAGTATACTGTTTGAAAACGATTTTTATGACGTAAATACTGTTTCAAGGCCTGTACTATTACTACTAGCGATAGACTGGGGGAGGTTCGGAGAGGTTAGTAGTGGAAGATTTTTTATAGTATTTAAAAGAAAATATTCGAAGCTCTTAAGTTGAGTCAAACTTATTTCAGAGCGATATTTACTGGATAAAGTCTGTTTGAGGATGGATACGATTACTACAAACTTTAGAATATTGACTGATGCGGGTTCGTAGAGGTTAATAGTGGAAAAAATTTCGGTAGTTAAGTAGTAAAGATACAACTGATACAAGTCGATTAGAAGCTGAAGGCAAATCAACATATTGCAATAAATATATATTTAATTGTAAGTAAAACTGTGATTTTTTTTGTATACGTAAATTAACATTTAAAAAAAACGTGATTATTACTGTGATTTAATTATCTCTCTATTCTTTTTTTTTTACCCGCAGTTTATTTTTTATTTTACAAATTACTTAGACATTTATTTGAATTCAGCTGAGGCAAGAGACTGGCTTGGGGACATTACCAGTTGACAGTGTTGAGGAGTTTTTAGACGCCATTTTTTAAGTTTTTAGTTTAAGTTAGTTAGTTTAGTATATTTTATTAGATTTGTAAATTGTAAATAATGTACATACTTACTGAATACAAACAAATGTTTAGGTAATTTGTAAAAATTTTTTTTTCTTATAATTGTAATGTTATAGGCAAATCAGCCACTTGCAATACATGTTTACGTATTTAGGATTAGGCGTGTCACGCAGGTCACGCTGTCCTTGACAACGCGGCCTTAAAATAGAACAAAACCAGACAATATTAGCGTATATTTTAGCTGTAAGTAAAACTGATTTATATGTGAATTTCTGTGATTATTAAGATAAGATAAGATAAGATATTTATTTTGCAAATATGGGTACATACACGGTGACATAAAAATATAATAGCAACAGCCATATTTAACCAAAAGGCATGCAAAAGTACAGAAGACACTAGTGATGCTAAGTACATAGTAAAATTAGACAATGTCAATACATATTAAAGATTGATAAACTACAATTACAATTACACAATAATTATTCTACAGTCAACTTATTGCATTGGAATTGAATAAAATATAAAATAAAATAAAAAATTAAATGTCATATTTTTCAAATGTCCAGTCGTTTTAAAGTACCAAGTAATCAAGAAATTCCTTTCTCCATTAAAAATAAATAAATAACGTTATAATCTACTTATTGTTTGATTTTTCTGCTATCTGTACGGAAATAAACAATATGGCGGATTTTCCTTCATGAAAATAGAGTTGTGGCGAGTTTACACATACTTTTTTTCGTGGCGAATTAACTTTATGACGAATGTACAATAACCCCCCCCTTGTGCCATTACCAAAAGGTGCCAATCAAAAATCACAGTTATTTGCTCTCTAATAAAGACACGTTTACAAGCTCATTTGTTTTGGGATCACTTGCACCAGCCAGGCTCATAAGTAGAACATTAAATCCCTACAGTACTATATTATCTTTATAGTGCACAACCTTGAACTAGTTCTACAACGCGAGACTCAGGAGACGAGTTTGAGCCACGAAATTTAATTAGCTGAAAAATGAATACCTGCTTTTGACACCGGCCCAAAATTGAGGTAGAAGAGAGGCATTCATTTTATAAAGCTGTGTCTTAAATATCTTGGCGTAGTCTTGTGGGTGTCATTAATTTTTTTTGTGTCTTCTTTACTGGGTGGTTTATGAAATCTAGGTTATTGTGGACTGTGAAATAAACGGAGGTATTTTAACGACAAGGCTTTGTTTTATAATATTTTATTATTTAGAGTTTAACATCATACTTAGGTACTGGATTTATTTGAAGGCCTAAGCATTGATTTTGATATTTACTGTTGACCCCACCAGTGGGGTCACAGGCGGTGGGGTCAACGGGTATACACCCAGGTACTTGGTAGGACTTTATTCATCAAGCCTGTATTTTTGTTATACAAGCTGGATGATCAATTGGCAAATATATATAAACGTAAACTTCCACGAACTTTTATCCCTTAATTTATTAACTCCTCAACGGGATGAATTTCCAACAATGTTTTCTTGTTTTTGGTACGTTAAAATTTCTTGAGATTTTACTTTTTTTAAAAGTAAATACTTCCCTACCTCTCCTCTCTTAAACCAAAAATGTCATGCTTTCTAGATTCGATGAATTTAAGGTTTTAATTAATGTAGTCTGGACTAGACAAGTAGTGCGTTTAATTACGATACCAACAAAACTTCCATACACCAGTTCATAATAATTTATCGAGTGCGATGAATGTGGTACAAATCCAAGTAATTATTTCTGTGATAATTACTTCATATTCAAGTCAAAGCTTCGCACAGTGGCAACTTTATGAGCAGTTACCAGTACCAACCACACAGCAATTATATTTAGTAGCATAAACTACTTGTAGTTAAATCTCTCCTAAGGGATTTAATGGAGTAAATAAGCTGGATTTTGGTAACATACATGAGCCGAGAATGTATGAAAATTACTTGTGTCGGTTCATATCTACGAAATTATAACTTACTAGCGGACGTCGCGCGATTTCACCCGCGGTGTTCCTGTTTCCGTGGGAGTACGGGGATAAAATATAGCCTATCTTACTCAGGGTGAATGTAGCTTTCTAATGGTGAAAGAATTTTAGAAATCGGCGCAGTAGTTTTTGTGTTTTTTCATTACAAACATACACACACATAAAAATACAAATCTTTCCTCTTTATAATATTAGTGTAAATTCCCACATGCCTGTAACGCCCCAAGGGTTAACATCACGCCTGTAATCCCCAAGGGTTAGGAAGAGGTGTCCCTATTAAACCCACATTTTGCCAGTTATGTTTAAGTCCCATATGATATCGCCATCATCATCATCTGCCCAGCCTTTTCCCAACTATGTTGGGGTCGGCTTCCAGTCTAACCGGGTGCAGCTGAATACCAGTATTTTATATAGAGCGACTGCCTGTCCAACCTCCATAACCCAGTTAGTACTGGGTAATATGATACCCCTTGGTAAAACTGGTTGTCAGACTTTTTGGCCCACTGACTACTAGTAACGACTGTTAAAGATCTACAAATGACAGCCGGGACGAACAGCTTAACGGCTTTCTGAAGTACGGAGGACACTCTGTATGTAAGGGTGGTCACCCATCCACAGACCAACCTAGGCAAGTACGGCTTGACCTTAAGATCGGCCCGAGTGGCTGTTATTATTTTGCCACGAGCTCTTCCTCTCCTCGTAATATTGTCATCAACCGGGAGCAAATCCAGACTCCGTGCCTGCTACTGAGAAATTCCTGATGGAAAAACCCAATAACACTTTGCTCGACCTGGGAATCGAACCTAGGACCTCATGCTCAACAGTCGCGCTTGCTACCATTAGACCAACGAGGCAGTCACTTTCTCCCTAGTATTACCTAAACAAGTCTACACTCTTCAGTAATCTTTTATAGAAACATGTATACGTATAGATTAAATAGTCATCATTGTGGGCCCACCGTATAAATTACATAATTAATAGTATTGGGTATTCTTGGAAAATTCGTATCCTTTTGTAATCGAATTACAGAGGTCAGATGATGATTTGGTCTGTGGGTAAAATACGTTCTGATTGGGGACCGATCCCTAAATATCTCGTTCGAAAAGATACGGTAGAAAGAGAATCAAGGCTCATTATTCCGCATCATGCAATCTCGGCGGAATAATCGGGCTTATATAGGTGTATGTAGGCGTATTAGTCTTGCATTAGTAACATTATTCTGCAATCATCAATCAATCCAAACAACTTAAAGCTTAGGCAGTGTGGCTAAACAGCGTTCTGTGTTACCAGAGTAGTAGAGTCCTATAATTATGAGACGAGATACTCCATAGTGAGTGGGACATAGATGCCTGATGTATTTGCTGTGTAGTTATAAATTACATCCTCAAAAGAAGAATTGCCATCCAACATGGCAATGCAGCCAGCCTTCTGAATATTTTTCCTATTGACGGCAATGTGAACGAGTTTTTTGAGGCCCTGTAATTCTTTTCCCATCTTGATATTTGTACATATTTTTAGTATTATTTTAGATCTGTTTGTAGTTCGCAAATAATATAAATACAATTCAAATAAAACTATCTTCAAAATAAGTTATTTGTAAAAATTTAGGCGATTAGAACAATACATGACATAAATGAAGGAGACGCTTGTGGAAGTAGCAAAAAGGTTTCAGGACCGACACATGCAAATGTGAATAGTCTTGAAGACTTTAGAGGAATGTCAGTGTTCAAAGTTATGTCTAAATACTATTTATTTATTTCTAAGGAAAAACCGCAACGTTTTAATCCACATAGTTGCTTGTCTTTAAAAGTCACCACACGTTAAAGCACTAAAAACCCACTGGCCATTCTGGTCTCACTTACACTACTCGTTACATAGAATGTGAAAATATTACAGACAAAATGTTCATTTAAACGTTCACTTTATTCGTTTTAATAATCAGAATGGCATACTTTGTAAAATTAATGTATTCAAGAGTTTGTAAGGATGCTTAAACTTTATGAACATAACTGTGATAAAATGTGGCTTTTTTATTTATTTTTTATTCTATTTTAGACTAAGATTACTCTCTGTGTAAGTATAAGAAAACACTTAGATTTTTTTTCTACAGCAAATGCGTTTGTTTTCAATCTCTATAATCACTCTAAAGAAGAATACATTTTTGTAAATTTTAACTCATTCTGTGCTACTATACTCAGAAAGTCTTGAGCGATCTAAAACAGATTGGGTCCGTATTTTCCTTTATTCTTGAAAAACAGATATAGCAAAGACTTAACAACGTTAGGTCGAGGATTTAGGAAATTGGAGCTTGTTTTTTGAAGCCGTTTACGATAAACAGAATACGGTGGAACCTATCAGCTTACCCGGGTGCATTATGAGCTCCGGCCGTTCAATCTACCCTGGGGATCGCTACACAAAGAGCCTTCGCTCAATATGGACATACTCCCGAATACGAGTCACTAATTGATACTTACGTTTGGGAACATAGATCTAGACAAGAGGTAGGAGGTTTTTGGGATAGACCGTTATTATATTTTGTTGAATGATGGGCTTGAATGCACAAGAGGAAATGAGTAATCAAAAAATGGTGTAATATTTCGCAGTGACAGAATACTGTAAAACAGAGGCAGCTTCCATAAGTGCTAATGCTAGTGCTAATGTAATCTGATCAGGCATGACAAAGATTTCATCGACGAACAACTCTGAAAAAATACACAGACACTAATAGTTATGAGCCAGGCAAACCAATATGGGCTGTGAATGTCAGGGAGGCAGTTGTTCCTTTTAAATATTGATTTTCAGCTTTATTCTGCTAGACTGGAAGCCAACTCCAACATGGTTGGGAAAATCATAATGAAGATCAATTGGATTAAAAGCCACTTCACATTTTGGCGATCTCCCTAATCTACGTAACCAGCTTCGAAACACAGTAAGCAAGTATTTCGTCAAACACAAAATGTAGTTTTACAAAGTGCATCATTACATCTTTCGCTAGCTGTAATAAAGCATAATTTGCATTTTGATCATTACAAGGACATTTGCAAAGGGACATGGGACGTGAAAGCGCTTTTAGACATCCGTTGTGCTCTAATTGCGACAGTCCATGACGTGACGGGTAAATTATGCATTGTCGCAATTTAAATCCAACACCAATGTGTACTTGTGTGAGGACAGAAATGGCTATGCATTTTCTGACACATTTGAAATTGTGTCAGTCAGAGATAAGTGTTGGGTTCTGCAGCTGATTATCTGTAATATTTTATGTTGGAAGCAGTTTTTTGATAATTATGGTCTTTTTTGTTGAATTTGCTAGAGGGCGAGAGATGATTGAAGATAGATCACAGCAGCACTTCCGTAGCTAAAAACAATGGCAAGTTTTAGGAGTTGTAACATTTAGTGCTGATTCATTTAGTGATGATTTCCGTAAAGTAACGCCTGATTATATATTATCCAAAAATATAGTCCAATCAGTGATCGATTCTTGGTCAATAGCATAATGTTTCCACTACTGGGGACCTAATATTTGTCAGAGGGAGCGGGAGCGGGTCTGGGCGGCTTAGTGGTTATCACATGCCTTCGAATTAATGATCTCGCAATGTTTTTTTTCCATTTCGAAAACAGAGGTGAAGATACAAATTACTCAAATTAAATTTCATAGGTTCGAATGTACGACCTTAAAATTGCAAGACCAAGCCGTTACCACAGGGCCATTATTGTACGCAAATCATCAATTCTTTACAAAATAAGTAATCGCTAAAGTACGTTGAATAAGATTAACAATGCCTTATATTATATTAATGGTTACAGTCGTAGTAGGTCATTAATCATCTACACCTTGCTTATGACGTCATAGCAAGTAAAGCCTACCTTTTGCTTACCTACATAATTCTCAGGCATTGGTTGAACACATTACCAAGTTTTGTACTGTACGAACAATAACTTTGATGTCGCCGCCAAATTTCGATTTTCACTTCGGTCTTATATTTTGGCCTAGCAACCTAATGTGTAACACACAATATCATACTTGTAATCGTTGAAAGGTTAGGCAGATGTATAATTAAAGTCGCCAAAGTCGCCAGTCGCTAGCCGTGTGGTATCCGGCAGAGTAAAATAGAACCAACCCCATTACATTCACGGGTGTCGTATAAGGCGACTAATGTCTGAGGCAGAACACCATGTGCCTCCGTAGACCAGAGAATGGGCAGCAGCGTTTTCTGTTAGTCTTTCATCACTGCGATCTCCAATCCGCCTGCCAAGCGTAGAGATTACGGCAAATTCCTCCCATCATGGGAGAGGCTTATGTCCAGCAGTGGACGTTATGGGCTGTTGATTTTATTGTATATCTAAAGTACGCTCACTTTTTTGCCAGATAGCTTTAAGTCTGATGTTACTACATGAGCCTATTGCCATCAACCGGGCACAAATCCAGATGCTTCTGTCACTGAGTAATTCCTGATGAAAAAACCCAATTACCCTTTGACCGACCTGGGATCGAACCCAAGACTTAGTCTATGTAAAATAACTAAATAAATAAATATCGCCGATATGGCATAGTACACCCCTGGACATTAACACACAGCGCCATCTAGTGCCACACTAAGCAACGAGGCTTGTGTCGTGGATACCAGATAGTTGACATACTACATAGATACTTTTTGTTTGTAAATACATACTTATTATACATATAAACATCCATGACTCAGAAACAGATGTCCATGCTCATCACACAAACATTTGCTCCAATCGGGATACGAACCCAGGACCCTAAGAACGTGAGGCAGCCTCACTACTGCTTCGCCATTCGGCTCGTCATATATATGTGACCACTAGACCGACGAAGCAGTCAAACTACATGTTCTTATGACAAATGGACCTTTAGTTTAATGGCTCGAACGTTAGATTACTATTTTGGACATCCCCATCTCTCACGAAACATTTGTTCTAACTATAGGTTAGTTATAACTGTGGTAACTATAGTTACAGCTGTGTAACATGAAAGCCTATCAATTTGCCCAAGGGAGTGACTAACAAAGTTTCAACAGAGAATTCTAGGCCGAATTATTAGCATACCTATTATAACATCGTTGTAATATTAAGAGCGCGTATCCAAAAAGTTTGCAACGTCGTCGCAAGTATCTGTCAAATATTTACCTATTTAAATTAATTTGGCAATATTACTGTAATGGAATAAGAAATATGGCTAACTACTAACTATCTACAATATTTATAGTGAATTGCAATTAAAACACTGAATTTGATGTTGTAACCGTTTTAGGTGTAGAAAAGACATTTGGAAAGTTTCCAAATAGCTTTTTCTCATCTAAAACTGATTATTCGGTGTTACGATATTATTTATTGCATTTCATAATCAATAGTCTAGTGGATAGTTAGCCATATTTCTTATTTCCATACAGTAATATTGCGAAATTAATTAAAACAGGAAAATATCTGTTAACTTTCTGAACGCTCCCTCTTAACATTTCAGGATCACAATCTCATCGTTTTCATACATTGAGAGAACTCTTTTTGTAACTCTTTTTTTTTGTATGTTGATTGCCTCGTTGGTATTGTGGTCGCAAGCGCGACCACTGAGTATAAGGTCCTGGGTTTGATTCACAGGTCGGGCAAAGTGTTATTGGGTTGTAACATCAGGAATTTCTTAGTAGCAGACACGGAGTCTGGATTTGTGCCCGTTTGATGGTAATAGGCTCGCCCCTTATTACATGGAACTTAAACTTAACTGGCGAACTGTGGTGGGTATCCCATTAGGTACACTTCTGCCTAACTATTCGGGATTTCAGGCGTTATGTTATGTTATGTTATAATATTATCATTTCAGGATAACAAGCTCTTAACTTTCCATAAATTATTATTTTCCTAGAGAACTCTTTTTTCCACGAGTCAGAAGTTAATTTAATTTTTTTCGGAGTGTCAAAGTTTGTGTCGCAGTGAATTTATGAAGGGCGCTGTTTCTCTAGCATCTTGAGTTAAATTGAAAATTCTAGATTACAGGATTTAAAATAACTTCTAATATTAGGTGACGTTTTTTAGATGGAAACTTGTAGTTTCTTAAGTAAAATGTATTATCAAAATTAGGTTTAAATAGTTGAAGGCTAGACAGTTGTTTTAATCTTCTGACGGGATAATTGTATGACTGAAAATATTTTTTTTTAAAGTTAAACCAATTATGATGGTAAAAAAATTTATAGTCTTGTCAACGATACTACTCTTTACTAGTCAAAGGCTCTTGTACCCCATCATCAGGATGTTTGTAATCATGTGATTTTTAAGATGACACGCTTTGAGCTTTATTGCCTTAAACATAAAATGTTTATTGGCCTGAAAAACGACAGGTGTGTAGTTTTCAGTACTTACATCAAATGCGGAGTGCAGGTACTATAATGCAGTACACTCGGTTTATTGGAGTAGGTACCTACTCGTCAAAATATTTTTTTTTTTAAATCGGTATTTCCAGATAAAATTTAGTTAGATTAATTACTTTAATTCCAATCCTGCAGTATTCGTTTAATGTACAAAAATAGACTCACCATTTTACAATGCTTATTTCTCATTAAGTAACATAAAACACACACATGCATATTATCACGCCTATTTTCCCCCGAAGGGTAAGTAAAGATCGAGGTGTTGGTTCTTATAGTAGACATAGTTTTCACCAGTCCCATCTAACGTTTCTCTTCACTGTAAATAAAACGAATATTCTTGAAAGTAAATGCAGCAATGTACATAAACCGTCTGTTATAGGAATATAATGCTTTTCTAAAGTCCTTGAGTGCTGAGCCTGTGAAGTAGCTGGTGCTCAAGTAAAGTACACCGCAAGGCAAAAGGCAAGTGTCTTTGCCGTCTCCTAAGACTAAGGTAGGATCCAAGGATGCGAGAAAGAAAAGGGACAAGTAATTTATTTATGAACTAACTGACCCGCGCAACTTCGTCTGCGTCACATGAGAGAGAGAGAGAGGGTCAGAGAGAATGTGAGACCTTAAAAGATAGACATTTTCATGCTATTGCGGATTTTATGTTGAACTTTTTAAGAGGAACAATTCCCTAATACATGATTGTTGCGTAACTTTAACCGTTTATGCAGCGCTCGCAACGGAAGTTCTCAAAAGAAATACATTTTCCCCGTTTATGCAACATTTATCAGTGATGCTTCGGTCCTATTAGTTACTAAATTTACATTATCACGCTACTGCGTGAGTTGTCGCTAAAGCTCGGTAGTAAAACTACCTCGTATATAATGGGTCATTTTAGGCCCCGACTTACGAACAGTAAGTCGTGGGTTCGAACCCAGGCAGGCTACATGGAGACATGGAGAGAGCGACTGTCGCAACCCCGTGCAGGGCACGCCACAATAGTGGTGATAAGTCCCCTCTTTGAGGAGTGGCTTGAGAGACGTCACGGCGTCCTCACCTTCCGCCTGACGCAGGACGCCGTCACCTCCTTCGCGAAGCAGGTGGAGGAGGTGGCGGAACGGGAGAGAGAGAGAAGGGCCTGTGAACGGTGGGCTATGGGCTAGCTCGCCGTCCGTCCGTCTCATGACGACAGGCCGTGTCGACGGCAAATTCGTGTTCCACGCGCGCCTCAAAGAGAGTCAGACTCAGCAATAGGAAGGGGTCCGCAAGGGCCGATGCCTGCCGGGGTTGCGGGACTGTTCGAAAGAGATACCGTGGCCCCGGAACACAAAGGGCGATGAAGGAACATGGATGGGTTTTAGTCAGTAAAAGTCTGACACTCCCTCCTGCTCCGCCCAGAGCGGGAAGAGTCATTTGATGATATCCCATCCGAAAAAAAAAACTGTGTGTAATTTATTTCATCACCGCTGCTCTCAAAACGGTGAAGGAAAACATCAATCCGCACTGGGCCCGCGTGATGGATTATAGCCCATTCCCTCTCACAGAGAGGAGGCCTGTGTCCCAGCAGTGGGAACATTAATAGGCTGATGATGATGATGATGACTATAAAGCTGGTCAGTCAATTTAAAAGTTATCTGGTGAGCACATTTTTAGTCATTAGTACCATTCTAGCACAATAGATGTCGCTGAATCTTACATTTGATGATTATTTCTTCTTGAACACTTTAAATTCGTATATCTTCTGATAGAATTAACCGATTACGATGAAACAAAAACTAAATAATACCTCAAGATACGCACAATTTGTATGTATAAAAGTTATCTGTATTGGTTTCGTATATTTTACGTGATGCTTGATCATCGAAACAGACAAACAGATAAACAGACAAAAATTCCAAAAATGCTGGAAATGAATTCTGTTGGTTATCCTTTCATACCCTGGCAATTTTTTTTTTAGTATTTTCGATGTACAAAAACTATTTTTCTACAGATTTATTATGTGTATAGACTACTAGCTGACCCGCGCAACTTCGTCTGCGTCACATAAGAGAAAGAGAGAGAGAGTGGGTTAGGTTAGAGATTAGAGTCTGAGACCACCTTAAAAGATAGACATAATTATGTTATCGCGGACTTTTTTTTAGGACTTTTTAAGGAAACCAATTCCGTCATCCCTAGTAGCATTTACCGTTGGCTTCCATACGCCAACAGTTGGGAATGTATTGGCAGACGGTTAGTTATTCCGCCAACCTAAACTTTAAATAGGCCCGTTGTCATAAACACGCACTATTTGCCCAACGGATAGCCAACGACGGGTCTGCTGTTACTATTCTTACTGTTGGGAGATTTTTGTAGGCATTTAAGTAATGATAGCAACATCGGTCCAACCAACTTAAAAACCCTTCAATGGGACTGTTACTGTTACTCCTCCCGTAGGAGTCCTACGGGGTGGTAGCGGGTAGCGGGCACTTGTCGCCCGGCCCGCCCGCTATTGTTTTATTCATTTGTGAGGCGTGCGCCTGAGGCTGCGGAGTATTTGTTTTGTTCGCATCAACCAAGATATTAGCCTGATGATAGGCAGGCTGTCTGTCTTTACCAAGGACACCACCCAAGGACAAGCCCCTCTTTGTGGCACCGTGTCATAACTTTATGCTATACAAAATTTATATCTCATTTTATAATGTACATGTTTTTTTATTAACATTTATTTCACCATATCATTGAAAAACGTATTAGATGTTTATCTGAATCTCAGTAGGTACATTTGCTAGCGAAACCTAGTTTAAATGTTGCCAAATGTCAAACAATATTTCAATTAAAATCGGAATCGATTGATTGAAATCGATACTTAATTTCAATGTCTAGTTTACATCAAACACTGACATAACTGTATTTTTGGTAATGTTTTACTATTGCTAGGCCCACTTACATGACATAAAATCAAAAGAAATTACAAATATAACTTTACAAGCTATCTTTTTTGTACAAAATAACAAGAATGTTTTATACATCATTTAAGCATCTGTCATGCATGACATTAAAACAACTGAATGACTTAAAAAGCTTGAACAAAGAAGTTATTTTGAAAAAATACGTTGATAATCGATATTGAAAATCGATTGAACAATAATTATACCTGGCAACATGGTTTATGACATGACAGAGATCTATCTGTCAAATCAAACATTATAATTATTTTTATATAAATTATTTTTCCTTTAATTGAATTATATTCCTCCGTATTTACGTCTGTAACGTTACGATTTACTGCTAGCGAGTTGAGCGTTTGCTTTCCTCAATTGGTTTTGTTGTAAAACATCGAACTTTTGTTTTATTTGAGCGAATTGACTCTAGTTAGAAAATTTCTACACCGGGACGATCGGACAAACCGTCCACTCTCTCGACGGCGTGTAAAGAAGATCTAGACGAACAAATGCTCATCCTTCTACGATCCTGGGTAACGCCGACACCGGTAAGTTTTTATTATCTTTATCAAATTTCCATGCACACGTGTTCACTATTTTAGCGTATCAGTCTTTGAGGAGGCCTAAGTTCAACTGTAAATGTACTGTAAATGTATGTACTGTAACTGTAATCTACCTACAAGCTGGTATTATAATAAATGTGCATTAATATTATATAAGCGGATGCAAACAAAACATTAGGTAATTGGTGTAATTATCATTGTATGTCTGTATAATAAAACTTGTACAAAATAACTGGGTTGTATGAAGGGTGTACTTGTGCAGGTAAACATGTGTGAGTTTCTACAAAGAACCGGCACAGCCAATTTATGTGAAAATGTATCATAATAGTGGACATAATATCTTACAAAGGTACATGTACATTTGTTTTTTTTTTACTTTTCAGGTATCATTTGATGATATCCTGTGCATGGAATGTTTCCTGTTGTTGCAAGAGCGGATATTATCAAACACACCTCCATCTCAAATTGAAGTTTCCCCGCCTCTTGGACATCTAAGCATATGTTTTGGATATTGTATCTCCATTGCAAGTCGCAGAACTCACAGAGTTTCCCAAGACTGTCCTCAAAGGACCTTTATTTTAAGATGGACTCCAGCTCATCACGTAAGTGTTATTGACTGGCAGCATTGCTGCATTTAATTGTTGGTATTATTAAACAAAAGTTTTTGTCAATAAAAATAATAATTTGTTCTTTTTTAGGTCATACATTTGGAAAGAGTCTGTTGTGCATGTTGGGCGGCTGCAAGTAGAGATATTCAAAATTCAAGACAAGCACTTCCTGTCATTAACAACCTGCACTGGAGTTGGTGTATTCTGAAAATATTGATTGAACTGTATTTAGGCATGATTTTTACAAAAAGTGTAAAGATCGTCTTGATTTGTCAATAACCTAATTTACGAATATAATTACCTATTCAACTTACATTATTTGTATTTCATTTAATTTCAGCTAATTAATTGACAGAAACTAGGTCAACGCAGACGACACAACGTCCTCTCATGTACTCATCACGTCAAAGTGCAGGAGAGACAATATTGTATGGTAGGTGACTTTTGTATGTTATCGTCAGGGTTGGCCTTATAGGGCTGTTTTCAGAGCGACGCGTCTCGCCAGCGCCGGCCGTACGCGCGTCGCTGTACACGAACCTTATCGTATTCAAAATAAGGTTGGTTTTTCAAAACACATCGCTGAAACCAACCTTATTTTGAAGCCGATAAGGTTCATGTACAGCGACGCGCTTACGGCCGGCGCTGGCGAGACGCGTCGCACTGAAACCAGCCATAGAACCAACCAACATACAACCGCTTGCCTAAATGTATTATGTGTCGTTGGCCCCATCGCAAGTTGGGCCTTCGTAGGCAAATCCACGTAGGCCATCAGTTTTGGGCCCAACCCGCAAACTGCCCGCCAATTGTATGCATTTGCCAACTAACCAGAGGTATGTGGCCCAACTAAATGCCAACAAAAAATGCTACTAGGGATATGATTGTTGCGTAACTTTAACCGTTTACGCAGCGCACGCAACGGAAGCTCCCAAAAGGAATCTCCAGTTTTTTTTTTTTTGCAATATTTTTCTTTGATGCTCGGCTCCTATTGGTTGTAGCGTGATGTTATATAACATATAGCCTTCCTCGATAAATGGGCTATCCAACACTAATAGATATTTTTAACTCGAACCAGTTGTTCCTGAAATTAGCGCGTTCAACCATCCAAACACAGTCTTCAGCATTATAATATCTATTAGAAGGTAACAATTATTTTTTTTGGAATTATTTGCATTAATCGCTAAAATATTCTACTTATGTTTTTTCCAAATAAGCGCTTCCCTCGACAGTCTTACGTTTTCATCCTTAGACACTCGATGACAGTCATACTCCAGCCAGGTCGAAAGTTTTCATCAAGATCCATGAAATAAGCCGAGACACGATAAAGCTCCTTTAAACTGTTACAGATTTTTCGCAACTGCCTTCCCTTTCCAACGTCAGACCTTCTTTGATAGTCATACTCCACCCGGGTGTAAAGTTCTCATGCTGCCTTCCGTCTCCATCGTTAGAACATCGATGACAGTCATACTCCAGCTAGGTTTAAAGTTCTCATCAAGGTGCATGAAATAACCCTTTTTTTTAAAAAAAACAAACAGTTATTTTCGCATTTATAATATTAGTATGGATGTAAGACTTACAGCTAAACAAAACAGAATAAAAAATATTGAGTGAAACTGACAGCCAATTACAAGTCTTCACTTATAAAAAACAGACCAGTAAAGATGGTGTGCTGTGAACAACACAGCACTGCACCCACAAAAAAAAAAAGAAAAACAGGAAAACATCAAATGCCTTATATAACTGTTTTTTATGTACCACTTTTAAACACAAGGAAATAAATGCGGGTCAGTCATGTGCACACAGAAAAGTGATGGTTCATCCACAGCCCGACTTCTACCACTACTTTGGTTGTGCCAAGCTCTACGTTGATGTGCCAGTCTGATCCAGGATATTCTCGCGATGGCTACAATGTTGTCTGTACCGTCTCGACGCCGGTCAACCATCTCAACCATCAGTGATGGTTAGGTTCCTTTTTAATTAGGTACTTTATGGTCCCATCTAAAATGTCACATAGGAACTACACACCATGCTGCCTTGAACGCGCAAGCAAAGTTATCGGCGACATTAGGATATATTTTAAGCCCGACAACCTCAGACAGTAGCACACCTATACGACACCCGTCTGGTTGAAGGATTATCCCTTTTCAATTGGGGATGAGGAACTCTTCGCCTTGTACACACGGCGACACATGAAGCTATACATTTCCAGTATAACATGGCTTTGTATAGGTTTCCCGTACAATAAGAGATCCGCATAAACTGGTTTTGAATAGCTTGATTGGTTGTCGTGCGACATCATCATGCTTCTATACGTTTTTTGATTTTTCACAAGTGGAAAAAGTACTGGCTTCAGTTAAACGTTTTATTGATATCGCTGCGCCACCATTTATTATTCACATCACCATCATTCTCTTGACCTTACCCCAATTCATTTGGGCTTTATCTTATAAAAAAGGAAGGAAGAAAACTGTTTATTTGACGTCAGTTCATTAAGCATAACACAGAATAATAAAAAAAAATTAAGAGAAAATACATAATAATTATGTGCTGTGTGCCTCACAGCTACGCCAAAAAGGTCCATTTCAGCATTCATGTTGGACAGGTGATGCTGTTTGACGCTGGTCTTTCAATTAACCTTGACCCCTAAGTGACGGAAAAATAGTTTCAAACATAATATATAAATTAATGGTTAAAAATTAATAGATATCGAGTAAATTAATTAAATGTGTATTTACGAGTTCGGATAATTAAAAATATAAGTATTTGAATGTGTAAGAAACTAACACTGGCACTGACACCTCCTTCCTTACCATATCATCCTTCACACAGTCCATCCATCGTTTCTTTGGTCTTCCTCTACTCTGATACCCATCACATTCCCATGTTTTGATAAAATAAAAAAAATACTCGTATAATCATAATATAACCGTTTTATTTTGCATTAAATCATAACAGAATGTACTTGACTGTTCTGCTATATTCCATGATCTAAGGTTTAGAATCTACTTACGGTAACTTCATCAAAGTATTCGAAATACTCCGTTTGCTTCTCGCTGGACTTTGCATTGCGGCAAACATGGACGGTGTTGACCAAGTTTAACGGCAAATATTCTATACTCCGGTGCCGAAGTACTAGTTTATATGAAAATATTCAGTATTGAGTATGCTATAACTGAGCGTTGCGCCGTGACTTCGGTTAGGTATAGGTTTATCTGCAAGTGTAAATAGTGAATTCAGTCACTGTTTTAAGCTTTCACGGTTTAAAACTAAACTTATTTTATCACTTACGGGATTTCTTCCGTGATTAGTATTATTTTGTTTTGAGCTCCCGATATTACGAAAACGGAAGATATCCCGTAAGTGACAATATAAGTTTAGTGAATTCAGTGTTTGAGATAATAATTATCTACTACTGTGAATTTATGCACGCCTGGTAACCGTCATGAATGTGTGTAATACAATTACCACAATTGGACAAAAATCTTTCTGAGGATAATAAAGCGAACCTTATATTTTACCAAAGAATTTATTAATATTGAATAAACTATTCACAAATTTGACGTTTATTTGATGTAAAAGTATTTCTTTCAGTCAAATAAAAAAATATTCTCCTTAAATAAAATATCTAAAAGAAATGAGCCAGAATTTTTGCTATCTTTCAAAATATTTACTAACATTTCGTGTTTAGTTTGACTTTCCTTAAGTTCAATAAACGAGTAATGTTTATTCAACGAAACCCGTTTTTTTTGTTTCACTGATAATATAACTTCGAAAACATTTCCACGACTAAAACGAATTAGAAATGACTGAATTGCTTTGCTGCTTCCGTTTGAAGTTAATTTTGGGCTACGCGAGGATAGATCTACTCCTTCCTTGCTTTTGTGAAGTTGTATGATAAAGTAGTCATTTTGTTCTGAAAAGCTGCAGTTTTATCGTGGAACAGATAAACTTCGAGTAAAGTAACAAAACATAGATCCCCGTTTTGTTAGATTTAAAGCATCGGATGTAACAGGTACATGCGCCTGACTACCAACCGACCAAAAAGGAAAGTCGAACCTTAATCCCATGCGAGTTCCACCGAAGCAAAACAGCGCCTATCCATATAAAAGGAAAAAATAAAAAAGCGCAGGAAACACCAAAATCCTTCCTTCCTCCGCAAAGTGGGTAGAAGAAAAAACAGGTGTGTTTTCTTTGTGGACAAAATAAAAAAGTATTAGTACCCAATTCTCGTGTGGGGGGGGACGATTTCACGCGTGTAGACTGGTTTTCCGTGGTGTGGCCGCTTCGCAAACCAGTGAGAACAATAAATTGTGGAGTGCTCAACTCAGCGAGAGAGATTTAAGGTAGTCGATAAGCGTGTGTTGTTGAAGGTGCTCCCAGAATGTTGAAGGCGACACCGGATTTATGCGTCACGGGAATTGGTAACCGTTCAATATTTTGCCGGAAAAATAGTGCTTGTTGAAACTGAAAAGTACTTGAAGTTAATGCAGTTGATTACGGCGGAAAGTTTATTCTTTCGATTGCCGTTGTTGGAGGAAGACTTAAAAATGTGGTCAATTTTCAGAAAAAAAATCGTAGCCCAGTTAGATAAGCTTACCGTTTTAGCAAATCCGTCTCTTTTAACAGAGCATTAAAACTCAAAGTGTGTAATGGAATTACCAGTAGGTGCTTAATGTGTAATAACATTGATCGTATAATCGAGAAGTTAGGTATCTCTTATTGTCATCAGTTTGGTTATTATAAGCAACAGGTGGAAAGCGGTGATACCGAAATAAGAACACTTCTAAAGATCATATCCTCTATTTATGACTCAATCACTACACTGCTCCGACTCGTTTCACCGCTTGCTTTGTCGCATTTACTTCTTTGTCTAGTCTTCAGTCACACACTTCTGCTTTTACAACTCTATTCTTCTGCAGTAAAAAGTTAAGTTCTACAGTAAAAGTTCTATAAATTAATTTATTATTCGCTTTTCGCAGGTAACTTTCGTGCATGTAGTAAAACGGTTTACGGTGGTAGCACTTACCTCACAAATGCACTCGCCATCACCTGACTTAAATTAATCAGGTCTTCTTAGCGTGTCGATGGCAATCTTAATTGTGTCTGCTCAGAACTTAGCCACTAGTTTGGCGCTTTCGGCAGCATCCATCAGTAATTCCTGTAGTGAACAAACAACAGGACACGCAAGACACGATATTAAGTGCCATATCGTTTGAAGTTTACAGAGAGAATTGACAATATATTGAAATTTTGCAGGACTAAAATTTTATCGTATTTCTTAAAATAAAAGTAAAATGTCACGAAAGTATATTTTCGTTGTTAATAGCAGATAACTCAGTTTCAAAGAATAACGAACGGGATAAAGCACTTGCATGTATGTAGGCGTATTGAAGTACAAAGGGTGCATCTATGCGTTAAATGCATACTAAATCGCTCGGAAGCAAGCGCAGGTAAGGAGATCTATTTTAGTTTATGACACTTTTAGATCCATGCCGTATAATAATGTTAACATTTTAACATTGTAACATTTTCTGGGACAAAGCTGAAGTTTTGTCCCAGAAAATGTTACAGTAAAGATGATGTGATGATGAATAATCTGCCTAGCCTTTTCCCAACTATGTTGGGATTGCCTTCCAGTCTAACCGAGTGCAACTGAGTACCAGTATTTTACATGGAGTGACTACCTATTTGACTGCCACAACCCAGTTAGTACTGGGTAATATGAAACCCCTTGGTAAGACTGGTTGTCACACTTTTTGGGCCACTGAGTACCTTAAACGACTGTCAAAGACAACCAGGACCAATTGCTTAACGTGCTTTCCGAGGCACGGAGAAAACTTGGTATGTAATGGGTAACCCCAAGATCGACCCGAGCGGCTGGTATTATTTAACCACTTTTCTGGGACAAAGCTTACCTACTTTAAAAGTTTGATGACCTGGATATGAAACAGCGACTGTTCGCATTTGCGAGCAACAACTTTATACAATGTGATAGTAGTGACATAATAAAAGAAAGATGTTATTCACTGTTTTGTGAGTGAAATGCGTAATAAAAACGGAATGTATTTTCATTTTTCAGCACGTTTTCATTTTGCACAATTTTCAGTGGTGCCTGCACGATACGGGTTTCGATATGGCTATTTTAATGAAAAAGTTTTACTTTAAAGCCACCTACTACTTGGATGAAAGTACGAAATATAAGTACTATTTTTAGCTATGCGGGTCTATAATTCTAATGGATTTGTTTGATAAAAACTAGCAGCATAATCAGGCTTTTCCCTACTATGTTGAGGTCAGCTTCCAGTCCAACCAGGTGCAGCTGAATAACAGTAGTTTACATGGCCTATCTGACCTCCATAATTCAATTAAGCAACTGACTACTTGTAATGATGACTGTCAAAAGATCTACAAATGACAGCCGGGACTAACGGCTTAATGATTCCGAGATACACAAGAAACTCCGTACCTAATTAATGGATGGTCATCCATCCACAAACCGACCGTGGCAAGCGCTACTTAACGGTAAAGATCGTCCCTTCAGCTTATCCAGATAGTTCATTAATTTTCAAAACCTTACCAAAAACTAGAATTGGAAAACAAAACGACTGTTGCAAACGTATCTGCTACATCTTTGTTATTTTACGAGTTGACTAAAACTTTGCCGGACATACGCCAGATGCCTTGGTAGCGCTCCAAGTTATAAACAGTACAGTGAAATGGCTTATTAAGAAAGATTATAAAATTGCTCTAGTAAAGCAAAAAATAAATAATAATAATTAGTAATTGCTCTAAGTTATTGTTGTTATTAGAAGGCTTAAACTCATTACCCAGTACTAACTGGGTTGAGGAGGTCCGACTGGCCGGATCGACTGGCTGGTGGGTGACTGGCACTACATGTAAACCTGGTATTCAGCTGCATCCGGTTAGTTTGGAAGCCAACCCAAACATAGTAAGGGAAAAGGCTAGGCAGATGATGAGGTCTTAACTCATTAATATTAATATCGAGGTAAGGAATCGTAGAAACATCTCTTAAGAAAAAAAAAATCGCATAAATGAAATGCTGTCGTAGACTTTCACGAAATTAAAAGTCTCAGAATTCATGAAGATACGCCAGTGAATATAATATGAGGAAGAAAGACATACAAATGAAATTATTGTTATTACTAAGAAACAAACCGAAGCTCTGTATTTCTTCACTAGCGTTTTAACATAATGTAGAAATCTGCACAACAGGAACTCTCCAGCAGTGTAAGATAATTAGTTAAAATAATCCAACTATTAGTTTAATTAAGTACTGCTTGCAAACTAAAAGTATATTGCCAGTTCATATTACACATTGTACGAAACATTCCAGGAACGCAACCAGGTTTTCCAACTACTTGTAATTTAAATATAGCAACATAAAATTTGGCTCGAACAAGATTTCTTGTTATTCTATTTTGTTTCGTTATATATTATTGTTTGAGTTGATTAAACGACTTTGTCGTTTGAGAACAACGTTGACCCAGTGAGAGCAACGGTGGCCCACTGCTTTTAAAACGATGAAGGAAAACATCGTGAGGAAACCTGCGCGGCATGTCCTAGAACCAAAAATTCGAAGACATGTGACATCTACCAACCCGCACTGGGCCTGCGTGGAGGACTATAGCCCTTTCCCTCTCATAGAGAGGAGGCCGTGTGTCCCAGCAGTGGGAACATTATAGTCTGAGGGCGTTGTCGCTTAGCGACCACATAGCCCAGGGCAGGAAAACAAAATACTTACGATCTATTTCACACTAACTTGTATGTACTTATACTAGTTTGTACAATTCTTTACTACTACTTGATGTACCTACTTATACTAGTTTATACAATTCTTTTGCTTTTTCGGACACAGGAAAAGCACGGATTACAAATGCTAATATTAAATGTTTTATATCGTCCAAAAACATTAATTCTACTATTTCCATTGCTACTAGTAGGTAATTTCATTATCAACATAAAATGTGGCTCGAACAAGATTTCTTGTTTTTCCATTTTGTTCTGTTATAAAATTATTCCTTTACACATGAAAGCATTTGTTCAGAAAACGTTCCTACATTTTATTCGTTTACTACGTTTTTGAAAGGGAAATACTTATTTCCCGTTGTAAAGCTTATTCACATAAGTTTATTAGCGTCGGAACTCCTCGTGAATGTAACCGCAGATTTTAATTTCGCCGCTTGTGCTCTTAATTTAGTGTGCGCTACTTCCGAACTCCCTTCGTGCCAGTCTCGCGCTCTCTCACGTTCCTAATATAAAAATGTTCTGGAACATGCTCGAATACCTTTTTAAATAGAGTAATGTTCTCACAGACATTTTGTACGAAGAGAATGAAGCAAGCGGGTATCCCCGGTCTGATGGCTATTTATTTACGAGGTTAACCGCGTAAAAGGAAATAAATGATGTAACTAAGCGATCGGTTGTTTTAAAGTGACTTCTGCTCTCTGTTTCCTGGTAGTGAGTAAACCACTGCATTGCAATTTTGAATTCGATTATAAAACGTTAATTAAGTGGAATCGCGGTTGAATTCAGGTTGATTCAATAATGATGGGACGCAATATTAAAGTACTATTTTAAATTGAACCTAATGCAAGTTAATTAATTGAACAAAGCTAAATGAAAAATTGATCAAACACACTAACCGTTCGATCACAAAGCGTTCAAATGGTTCAATTAATTATATCAGTTAGTTTTCCAATAATTGCTTCGCTACTTGCCAACGCTCGGCTGAAGTAGGTACGTTCACGTTCTTCTCTCGCTTTGACTTTTTTCATTGACTTGGTTTGTAAAGCTTTGTTGATTTCCCTTAATGGAAAATTTTCAATTTCTTTGAGAAGCCGGTCTCAACCAAATACGAGATTCTAATTTGGTTCTGTACCTCACGAGTTTAGGTATACCTTTGTCGTAATTGTAATATCTGTGTAGGTGGATATGTAGTACTTACTCTTCCAACCTTTGTACTTATTCAATTTCATTCCGATTTACGCTATTGTTTTGTCGACGTGGTAAGAACGGTAGAATTAAACGGGAAGACGCTTCGTTCTTTGTTTTTAACTATGTCCTATTTAAGACCTTTGAAATTACTTCTTAAAGCCTTCTTGATTGGTAAGATTTGATGAGAATTTTAAGGAAGTTAAACGGGACTTTAGTAAAAATTAAAAAAAAATGTTTTCGGTTCCATTTTAACTTTTGCTAAAAATGGTATAGGAATGCGTTGAATGCTGCATTGATTACTTAGTAATAATGTGAACTGCAAATCAAAACACTCCTTCCTCAGGCTCTTTTGTATATTTAAGATTGTGTATTTTATCATATTAACCAGGGCCTGTAATATGATATTTAGATGGATAAAGATTTATGTAATGATATGTGGAGCAATGAATCTGGGTCTATTTCTATTTACAAATTAACAGGATTGAATATTTTTACGCTTATTGTGTTTCAAATACAAAGTTTTAAAATATGTAAGGAAAGATAGCTACAATACTTCCCGTATTGCAATAAAAAACTTTAACAATAAAGAACTGCCAACCTTTTCAAAAATGTTCAAAACATACAATCGTCGGGAGAGAGAAAGCTATTGTAAACTATTTATTATTTACGACACTTCCGGAGAACCAATTGTAAGTTTTGCAAGATGCTTGAAATGGTCTTCGGTTCGACTGGTTTAGGATGAACTCACAGTGGTAAGACAGGTTAATGTATTACGTATGTTTTATTACGATAATTAAACCGTTGATCTCGGCTGTCATTTGTAGATCTTTGATAGTCGTTACAGGTAGAAATTATACCGGCGTACAAAATATGGCTGGTAAAGCGAAAAGCATGTACTTTCAGCAAGTGGCCCGAAATTATGAAAACCAGTCTAACAAAGGGGCCGGCTCCACGAGCGAGAGAATCGCGGCGATATTATCGTCCTTGCCACGTTTTTCTATACACTCTCTTTTGGGCCGTCTCCACGAGCGAGAGAATCGCGGCGATATTTTCGTATATATTCTCTCGCTCGTGGAGGCCCCAAAGAGTTATTTCCCCGTACTAATTGGTTTGTAGAGGTCAGATAGGCAGTCGCTCCATGTAAAATATTGGTATTCAGCTGCGTCTGGATAGACTGGAAGCCGACCGCAACATATTTCTGAAAAAGCTTTTTGAAGTATGACCAAACATTCCTGATACACGTTGTATCCACACATAGAACCATGATTTTCACCATATTGTAGACAGAAACCACAGAACGGTAGTTACGAAACTTTTATATTACTTTTGGGGATTGAATATGGGTTTAATTATATCTGATGCCTTGGAATACGTTATATTCATGTAAAATCGCTTTAGCCACATATATGATATTTTCTATGAATAAAACACCCTATAATGTCCCTAGGGTAGTAAGAGGGGACTGTAGGTTACGCTTCAGTCAGTAGATACATGACTGGTTCACCTTTGCATGGTAACTAAAATTATTAGACATTTTTATGCCTGTGTAGCTACTATGGTTCAATACCACTTTCATCGTGTGACGTGTTCTTGAGTGCAGATCGCGAATCGGCTAGCATAAGGTGTGACGCCCTTTTTTTTTGGATGGGAAATCATCAAATGACTCCTCCCGCTCTGGGCGGAGCAGGAGGGAGTGTCAGACTTTTACTGACTAAAACCCATCCATGTTCCTTCATCGCCCTTTGTGTTCCGGGGCCACGGTATCTCTTTCGAACAGTCCCGCAACTCCGGCAGGCATCGTGCCTCAGGCTCGGTTGAGCGATCATTTCCGCAGAGTGTTAGCAACTGGATGAGAGTTGCTGAGAATCGAGTTGAGTGGCGTGCGATTGAGGAGGCATATGTCCAGCAGTGGACTACTGTAGGCTGATGATGATCACTTTTATCACATGAAAAATAATCACCGTTCATTAGGACAAATACGATTTTCTATCAATTATTCCAAGTCCAACAGAACGGTTCTTACGCAACTGTAAGTAAGGCGAGGTTTACTCCCGGTTTAGCAATGTAAATATTCTCCATTTAAACCGAAGTTCTTTTTCAGCAATGTGTACGGATCTTTTGAATTTGTTTACGTAGGTGTGACTGGAGAGCGCTTCAAAGCAGCTTCTATTTCAATATGCAAGTGGGCGGCCAGATCGTGTCATGTTACCTAGTAAATTTGAAACCACTTCAATATACATCTGAGGTCTTGAAAAAGAACCTGAGTTTTCAAGATTTTTCCAGTGGTTTTTATTTTAATACAATGTAGTTTTTTTAGGGTTCCGTACCCAAAGGGTAAAAACGGAACCCTATTACTATGACTTCGCTGTCTGTCCGTCTGTCTGTCACCAGGCTGTATCTCATGAACCGTGACAGCTAGACAGTTGAAATTTTCACAGATGATGTAATTCTGTTGCCGCTATAACAACAAATACTAAATATAGTCAATGGTACGGAACCCTTTGTGCGCGAGTCCGACTCGCACTTGGCCGGTTTTTTATAATCGCGCCTGTAATCCCCGAAGGGTAGGCAGAAGCGAACCTAATAGTACACCTGAATTTCACCAGGTATGTTTAAGTGCCAAGTATTAGGTGGCAAGTCTATTTCCATGAACCGGGTACAAATCCAGACTTCGTGGCTGCTATTGAGAAATACTTAGTGGGAAACTCTAATAACACTTTGCCTGACCTGGGAATCGAACCTAGGACCTCATGCTCAGCAGCCACGCTTGGGACCACTAGACCAAAGAGGCAATTTTTATTTTTAGTCTGTTTAAATTTTCCTTAAACAGAGATGAGGCCTGTGCCCCAGCATCAGTAGCAACATTGTAGGCAGATTACCCAATCCTTAAAAATGTACCAATAGGCATGACGACAGTATCAAAATATTGCAAATCTATATAATCTGTCAGTTAGAGTATTGGAAAATAATGGACACATATTTTTTGTTTTTGTAAATCAATGAATATTGACACATCAAAACTCGGGAGTGGGGGCTCGTGACGGCAGAACAAGCTAAAAATTATAACAAGGCGTGACGTATTGAGAATTTTAAAAGCGTCATATCCTCGTCAATTTTGGTTTACCTAACAAAAGAAAAAATATGTGTCCAATGTTTATTGGAAATCTATCTGACGGACTTATTAGATTTTTTTTTGTAATCTCGCCTATTTGTAAATACACATAACATAGAAGAATCCATTGTTATAAGCTTGATATTTACAGTTTTGGAGCTACAATTTTTTTTCACGTAAAATTCGTTTCCTTAGTAAGCGCCATAACTGTAAACAGTAGAACACATGCTGCCGATTAGAAATGCCAATAGAAAATGATGACTAGGAGTTTGCAGCAGTGCACAAGTCGTTAGTGTAACTCCTGTGTGCGCTATTAGGCAACCCGCTTTTCCATAATTGACTCCTGCAACTTGTGCATGGCAATAAGTAGTTCGTATTAACTGTTTGTGTTTACGTCAAAGACAATTTTCGTAAGGTTTATCTAAGGTAACATTAGTATCTTCAAGCTTAAGCTGAATAAGAAATGATTTGTTACATTTAGTACAGCTTAAGCCATTTTAATACTAAATTAAATTAAGTAATGCTTTTACTCTGTCATCTCACAGAACCACAAACATCCTTACATTATCAGTTTCCATTCATTAAATTAGTCCAATCCAGGGTTCATCTCCACGAGCGCGTTGAGCTAACATCATATTCTACTGATAGACTAGAAGATGTCACTACTAACTTGACAACATTTTCACTAAAAACCACGTCGTCATCTGTCTAGACTTTTCCCAACTATGTTGGGGTCGGCTTCCAGTCAGCTCAATTTTACATGGAGCGACTGCCTATCAGACCTCCACAACCCAGTTAGTACCGGGTAATACGATACCCCTTGGTAAGACTGGTTGTCAGACTTTTTGGGCCTCTGACTACCTGACGACTGTCAAAGATTTACAAATGACAGCTGGGACCAACGGCTTAACGTGCTTTCCGAGGCACGGACGGTGGTCCACCCATCCACAGACCAACCTAGGCAAGCACGGCTTAACCTTACGATCGACCCGAGCGGCTGTTATTATTTAGTCACGAGCTCCTCAAAAAACCACGTCTAAAAACAAAATCCCTTAAACTTGTGTAAAAAAAACTAACTTTCACTATTCAATCTATAGAACTGAATTCCGGTCACGCGTTTCGAAGCCATTCGTTTTTTCATACGTGACAAACACACTCTTTCTAATTTCCACGAAACTCTGGTAAAAAATACGGTGACAGGTAAAAATTTAAAGCGATATTCGATGCGACCGACCGACTTGTATGCGGTGAAATGCCTTTTTCAATTCTCCAACGGTATCGGATGCGTGGAATAAAATTCACGTCTTAGGTACGTGATCTTTGTGGCACAGGCAACCGTGACTCGCTTCTTGAGTTCCCTTTGCAGGATGCAGATATTCGCAACTAAATATTGGTATTTTAATACCTACGTCACTGGTTTTGCCTTGTGCCTATATGTTGAATTTTCGTAGAGTGTTCGGTCTTAAGCTTCCCGGCCGTTAGTCGCAGCGATCGCAGTATCGGATAAAAGCTGATTGGGGTTTCTTGGTGGAATTCAAAACTGCTCAATATTGGACACAGAATTTTAGTGCAAATTTCCGTAATGGAAAATATGTTTCGGTGAATTTCTTCTCTGTTTTATTCTGAAAATGTTTTCTTCTACCAATTTATTTAGTTATCAATTGTGTTTTACTACAAGGAAACTTACTTTAACGGTAATTTTTAGTTATCCAAATGACTTGATTTTGCAACATTTGGCCATTAACTAAATTATTTTTACTGTGCACCACAAGAATAATTCTAGTTCGCAATAATAGTAAAACTAAATGTATTAATCAAACACTTAGAACAAATAATCCGAAAAATACAATTCATCTCAGTTTCGTGAAAGCTTTAAGTTCGTTTGATAAATGTTTGTTTGCGCAACTAACAAGTTCTGAGTAATCTCTTAATCTCGCCGGAGCTAAGAACCTGCACCTTGAGTCCCGACACTTGCATCTCGTATTGTCACAACTTGGATAAAGCCGTCCAAACTTCGTCTGTTATTGTTCTGAGATCAAAGGTTTCAAATTTGGATATTAAGTGACCTATAAACGTTGAGAAACTAGTGTCTGTGTGAGTTTCATGCCAATTATTCAATTTATATGAAAAGCTCACTTTTGTTTTTAGTCTAATATAATTGAAATCGTCAATGAAGCTCCATTGCACAGTTACCTAATCTATCTGCAAAGTCTTAGAAAATAACTTGTTTTTGAACGAACAGCGAACAAGAATCCGACAAAGCCTTATTTCTCCACCTGCAGGTAATAAACTGACCAAGTTTCCGATAACTTCTTCAGGACTGCAGCTGGTAGAGCAATATTGAAGTTAGTATCGCGTAAACTAGAAGTAACCAGTTGTTTGCTGAGGTTTTGTTTGTGAGACACCATTGTCCCAGGTTACTTGGGGTCGACGCAACGCGTTCTTTTTTTCCATTCTCCCTTGTCAGCCATTACGGTACTGCTTTTACCTAAGACTTTGTAAGTTAAACATCACTGCAAATGGTGCAATGCACTTAGTGGTGTGACTGCCAAGACTCAAGGTCTCGAGTGCAAACCCAAGACACGCATCTCAGGTTATTCTGGTTTTGCGTATTGTTTAATTATCACTTGCTTTGGTGAAGAAAAACATCGTGAGAAAATCAAACCAGCATCCCTCGACGGTATGTAAAGCCAAGTCAGAGGCCCATGGGTGACATAAAAACTCTGACACTAGGTTAGGCAGTAACCACACAATAAAGAACAAGACAAATAAAACTAAGCATAAACCTGCACCGATCAAATTCGCTTAGACAGCTTAAACTCATAAATAATTCACTCAAAAATATGGCGGTCTCGTACGAAGCAGACGACATCTCTTGAGGGACGACGTTAAGTAAATGCAGTAGTAATGCGAGCTCAAACCGCCGCGGGCGTAAAGTTGCGGACACACTGGGGACCCGCAACATAGTTCTGTGACACGGATTGTGCATAACGAGAGCGTCTTCGTAAAAGTTGTGCCGCGATTATATGGAGATGTGTATGTTTGAACATATTTAAAAAAAAGTTTGGTGTATCTGTTTTATTTTGAGTTTAGATATTTGCGAGGGCGTGACACGATTCTAAAGCAAGTTTAATAAGGCTTTAAATACTACAGGAAATCCCATGACGTAAATTTAAGTTCTTGTTTTCACTCTAACAAAAAAGTATTTTAAGAAATATTCAAATTTTACTTTGTAACCGTAAAATCTGCACACCTAATTAGTTAATTACGGTGAAATTTTGGTTAAAATTAATAAGGCACAAGCTAAATGGATTATTCCCAGGACGACGATGGAGTGGTAAAAAACTGGTTTCAAACTTTCTTAAAAGAAAACTCGTAATCTTTCTTAAAATATTATTAAAGAAAGCAACTTTTCAAACATGGTTATGATATCAATTGAGTTTAAGATATCTAAGTTGTTGATGAGGCTTTTAGTTAACTTATAAGTAAAAGTAACGAAATTTTCAGGCTAAAAAAAAACATTTTATGTTGGAGAGAAAAGTTTTTAATAATATTGTGGCATCCTTTTATAAAAATAAATGGAAATGATGATATATTTTTCACAAAATGTACATAGTAGAATATAAATAAAATGTTGTTAACATTCAACTGTATCACAGTCAATTGAATATGGTAATAAGATATCTACCACATAACATTTTGAGAGACAATAATAAAGTCTCTTAAAATTTCAGGACATTTTTTTTTTTCTAAATTGCATAACACAGTTCAACGCAATGATATTCTATTAAACAGATATGTTGTGAGCGCGCAATCGTGAAGACTCAAAAACGGGCCAATTGGGTCGTTTTGCCTTTATTCTGCGTCACTGCGTGCATGTGAGCTGGCTCTGCCTCGCGGAAAACTTTTTTCGGTGGTTTTGTAGGTGTAGGTATAACATATCTGTTTATTAGAATACATTGGTTCTACAATATACATTAAACATACATACATACAAAAACTCACGCCATTTTCCCATTGTGGTTGGCAGAAACTATAGAACGCAACGTGCTAAGATATTTCTTTAGTCTCGTCCACGTTCATCTTTTTCTTTAACCTTTGGCATCAATGCTGAGTGTAGGTCTTTTTTAAATCTCTCAACTTTTGCTAGTTTTGTTTTGTGGCTATCCAGTTTCTCCCGGCCACTTTAATCAGATCATCTGTCCACCCAGTCGATTGTCTTCTTCAGCACTTTTTCTCCCATCTTCCATCCAGTCTACGGCATATATGGCCCGCCCACTTGACTTTCTTCCACGTTCATACATCATACAAACTAAATATTTTTTCTACAATTTGATAGTAGGCTCAGTGTGTACGTTGCTTTGCGTCTGCAAGCGCATATTATGATAAATATGAAGCCGGTGCTCGCGACGCGATGGCTCTGACATACAGAATTCTGAGTAAGACTTGACCTTGCTCAACAATTTATTCAACGTTATGTTTTTTCTTTATTAAACGGACGGTCATTTTTCTAATCCACTAAGGAGAAGGCCGACGTGCGTAATGAATTATTAATTGGATAGAATACTTCTCTTTATTATGAAGTTTCTAAACATATAGGTATACATTTTATTGTAATAGGTGACACCAACATATTCCTGCCCATTTCCCATGTTTTTTTCTTCCGTTCTCCCTTGTCAATCATCACCTAATCATTTAATCTTTTTTTTCTTCATAATTATCTTTTTTCCTCACACAATTTCCAGTCTAATCGGATGCAGCTGAATACCAGTATTTTACATGGAGCGACTGCCAATCTGACTTCTACAGTCCAATTAGTACTGGATAACCTTGGTAAGACAGTTTGTCAGACTTTCGTGTCACTGACCACAGTAACAACTGTCAAAAACCTATAAATGACCGCCAGGACGAAAGGCTTAACGTGCTTTCCGAGGCACGGAGGTAACTCAATGTGTGGTGGCCACCCATGGACCAACTTAGGCAAGCGCGGTTTAACCTAAAGACCCGAGCGACTATTATTATTTATCTACGAGCTCTACCTGTGTTGAAACAGAATTAGAAGAAAAAAATGTAGGTAGAACTTTACAATACTGAAATAAGCAACGTGCACAGTATAATAAATTAAATAAATCACGCTACAATTGAATAGCAGGGACCCACTGTGCACATCGCGTTGGCAAGCGCATTTGATAAAATTGAAGTCAGTGCTAGACGTCGAGGTACAGTGACACACGGCAACCTGCGACAGCCGTGACTTAACTCGCAGATTCCTCGCGATCGTAGCTTTCTCATTTCGAATATTATTTATGGAAGCGAACGTTCTTTACTACTACGCTATAAAAAGGCATGCATCAGTATTTCAAAAGACGTTTTCTGAACGCATTCGATAGTTTTGTCGTTTTACTTTTCTTCTGCTTAAAAATTTGTGAACAGCCTTTTTACTTTGGAGGGTCTCTAAAAAAACGCTATAAAAGTTTAATCGATCGAGTTAACTTTATAAACCAAGATATCTCAAAGGCTATGGAATTCAAATTTCAGAGATTCAGGAAAACAGCTGTCAGTAGCTTCTTGCATCAAAGTAAACGGATACAGTAAAATTTTAAGCAAAGAATAACGTGTGACACAGGAGATTCGTTTTCAAACTGGGTGTTATGCCGTAAATTTATAAAAAACTGGAATACGTAATCAAAAAAATTTTTAGACATGTAAAAGCCTGTTTCAGGCGCCTTTGAGATTTATCGCGAATCTCATACAAAATTCATACGTGTTTCGACAAAATGATAACTTTAACACATATTTTTAATTAAAATTAACATTCTTGTTGACTTGACCTTTGCTACTAACCGTAGAGCGAAGATACACGAACATGTGAGGTTGATTCGGCTTTTCGCCCGCCTAGTACCTATTGTTTACCTTTGAAATTGGATATAACAGCGGCATTATCAAAAGCATAGTGGGGGTGAAAATTTAATTACGCTCCGTTGTTCTACCGTTTTGAAACTACAGAACAATCGGTCGGTAAAGAATTTTAGTGAAGCCTTTGAAACTTGATTAGACGATTTTGGTGAAAACTCCCGTTTTTTCCGGACATGTTTTACAGACGCTTCTATCAATTCTATTGCTTTATAAAGCTAAATCAACGACAGTACTGACATAAGTTATTTTGCACTGTGCCTGAGACGGTAGCTTATTCTTTTTGTTTTTGACAAATAAGTGTCTGTAATGATCTACGTAATTGAAATAAATACTTTGAGTTTGAGTTTTAAAATCAAGGTCGGATTGTCGATTGCAGCGCGAAACAAACATCCATAATGGGGAAGGCTGGTCAAAGCTGATTGTAGATGGCGTGTCCATAGCTTAGTCCTAATCTGACCAATGAGGACAAACTATTTTGAAATTTAAAATGACATTGACAAATCTTCATCCAATGACGATGCTTGGTACAAGCTATGCTGGCGCCATTAGTTCCACAGTTGCCATCCCCATTGGTCTTTGATAGGATTCTACATTTAAAACCTACGTAAAAATAGGAGCCTATTTTTATACCCGCCAACTGAACTTAATACCCACTCGTGTAGAAAAAAGTACACGTACTTTAGTATTTACGAAAATAAATATTTTATTGTTAAGAATATTCAATATAATTCAAAGTCTACCTACCTACTTTTATAAGTACTTTTTATAAGTAGATTACCTATCTACGGTGAAGCAGACAGGGTAACCTACCACTTTTTTGTTATAGGTATTTGGGTAGGCACGACTTATGGGTAGTAAAAACTATGATAATGGTAAAACAAATAATAATAACACACTAACTTAACCTAACCCAAAAAATGCAAAACCCTACCAAACTTTGAAACCCCAAAAACTATTCAAAGTTGTGACAACACCAACTGGAGTATTTCAAAGCGTTCTCGTGTACTAAAATGTGTGAAGAGAATCTGAAAAATCAACTCATGTATAATATATCATTCTGATACATAAAGCCTTCGCTGAAGAAGGCAGTGGAAAGCGAACTTGCGACGTGAAGTATTTTAGATGAGTGATTTTATCACTGTCTGTGTTTTCAAACGATATTTGAAAATGGAACAGTGTGCATTGGTTTTTGATGAAGATGCAAAATATACAATTTAATTGGCTAGTTAAACAATTTGGGATTTTATAGAATACTAGCCATATAATACCAGTGGCTTCAGTCGCGTGGATTCCGACCGTTGTCCCGCGGGATCGTAGATCGTAGATCGGGATCTACTAGAATAAAACGTATCCTATATTTTAATCCAGGTTATAAAGTAATTGTTTGCTAAATTTTATCCAAATCAGTTCACTTGTTTTTGCGTGAAAGTCACAAACATCAATCCATCCGCTCATCCTCACAAAATTTCTCATTGATAGTAATAGTAAAAAGATGCTTACTACACCAAACGACCGTAAAAAATATTATAAATAGTCTAAAGTGGTATTACACCACAGTCCATACTTACCTAAAAATAAAATAAAGTGTTGGTCTATTTCGACGTAAGTAAACAGCGAATTAGCAGCGAATGATCGGTGTGCAAACGGACCATTAACGCTATTAAAAATTAAGTTACTCCACAAAAGCACCACAAATTCACCAGCATACCGCACAAACAATTTCAGATAGCAGACTTTATTGCTATAAATTTTCAAAAGACATTATGGAATAGTACAATCATGCACATCGGCTTCCTGAGGATGCATAGTGGTTTATGACGTCACTACAAAGTTATGGCGGGTGTAGACGACGTAGAGTGTCGGTCATAAACACACACTATAAAGCGGGCGGGGCCGGGTAACGACACTACATTACAATGGGTATTTGAGCTTTTATGAAGTTGAAAATTTTAAACAAGTATTATAAAGCTGTTTTCGCTTGTGTGCTTGAATGTAATTTTATGGTATTTCGAATAAGGTTTAGTTGCGTTATTTTGATATGGTTAACTGAATTCTGTTTTAGTTTTAGATGGTGCGTCTTTTGTGTGGTAGAGGAAATAATATCTTTTTTCTGCGTATAGATGTAATGTCTTATGGAATGACTAAATCCCAGTAGGTGACCATCTTAAAAAACGCTAGCACTTAACTTCGCGGTTTCAGTATTGGCATTTTTGAGTTCTCTCTAATGTAGTTCAGGAGCAAATGTAAGACGCAATCGAAATCTTTAATAGACTGGCTAAAATGCAAGAGTTATCACAACATTGAAACTCTTTTATAAAGCATCATGTAATAATTAGATGAAAAGCGACACACACACACGCACATACATACACATACTCCTAGATTTAAGTTTAATTTCTTTCCTTTGTATGTAAGTACACTCCTACATTATTATTGTTACTAGTTTTAGAAGAGCGGGGTCCCCTAGCACAGGTATTTATCACACTTAAAAGGAGGCTCTATGCAAGATCATATATTGTAGAAGTTTGTAAAGTTATCTGAAATAAATTTATTATTATTTATCGCAAACATAGTAGAAAATTATAAAAATACCAAAATATGTTTTATGGTTTTCAAACCATAAAACATAACTTAAGTGACTCTTTTGAAGTGCGCTACGAAAACAACTTCAGTTCCCACGGGAAGTGTCGAAGTCGTAGCAACGGTGCTGTTCCACCGGTGATCCCTGAGCTCACAGATTGACATGACCGTTCACGGTATGCAAAGGGGATAAACAAGTGGCAATCGTATCGTATTTCTACAATGAAATTTCAACAGGATATACTGGACTGGGACTGACATAAGCTACCGAAAACTTTAAGATCGATATATTAAACTTTCTTTTTCGCTTCCTCGGCTGCAATGACGAAGCCTGATATACCTCGACCAGTTTTACTGATGGGAGATGAAGCATGATAAACCTCGACCAGTATCCCTGAAGGAAGACTGAAGCCTGACGTCCCTCGGCCACTACTACAGCCCAGAGCCCGCCTTTCTCCAGTTCATCACACGTTTATTTTCATTTTTATCCACCCGCTTCTCTGACCTAGTTTAGTTATCTTCTCGCTCCAAATAGGTAGGTTATTTCTCAATAATAAATTCTTATAACTCGTCCCCTTGACTATTTCTTTTAATAGTGCTCTCCTCCAGATTGAAAGTTAGGTAGGTGAGTGCTCAGTGTGACCTTACAGTTTTCTGGCTGGCTCCTACCAGGAAAATGTAACGTTACAGACTGGCGAAAAGAAAAAAAAAAGTAATAGAAAAGTATCGAAAAGTTTAATTATGTCGATATTAAACTTATCGGTAGCTTACGTCAGTCCCATATATATTTTCAATACACTTTCTCGAAAACTGGTCCATAACGCACTACGATTAGGTACAACATGCAATGTATTTCACACGCGTGCGATTTTTTCCACTTTCCTGCACGTGTGCGGGAATGAAAATTGCCACAGATAACTATACCTATACTTAGTCCAAATTGGTTCAATGTCTATAGTCTGAGGTGAATGTTTTATTTTTATTTTGTCAAAGCACTACGCGTCTTTACGGCATAAATATTTTTTGAATTTTAAAATTGTGTTTTTAAATAGAATATCATAGATCATCATCATCTGCCTAACCTTTTTCCCAACTATGTTGGGGTCGGCTTCCAGAAATAGAAAAAGAAATAGAAATAGAATATCATAGATAAACATGATTATTTAAAACTAATAGTTACTTTTATACACAAATTAACATTTATTTGTGTTCTGAATTCAAAAATATAAAATAAATCTTTTTTTTTATATTAGGCTGTTTAACGACTTCATACCATTGCCTCTCTTTCAACCTGGCGAGACCAAAGTGCGAAAAAAAAAAAGAAAATTTAAATCATAGTTTCATAGTTCGTGACAAAAATATTATTCGTTATTTTATTTTAAGTGTATTGAAAAACGTCGTTTGATACACGTGGACATTTGTTATTGCAATTCTCGGCTCAAAAACACCCTCGCCTACGGCTCGTGTGTTATAATTCCGCCTCGATTGCAATAACAAACTTTCTCCACTTGTATCAAAATGTACTATTGTTGGTCTTCATTGTTTTTGATAGAATGCTACTTGAACTGTAAAAGTTGACGGTGAAAGAAGTAAGGTGTCTTTACGTTTGCATGGCATCCAACAAATACGCAAATAGTTCTCCTTGATGCAATTTAAGTGAAAAACAATAGTTTTTGTACAAAATACGGGTAAGTTCAAACTTATTTACGAAGAAAAACATTTAAGAGCTTTAAACGTATTCTTTTACTCATTTCCCTCATTGCAAAACACGGCCATAAAGAATCGGATTTACAGTTTTCAATAACGCGCGAGCTGTAAAACTTTGCTTGGCTATAAAAGTATTTTTGTAGAATGTATTGAACCCGTGAACTTACCGTATTGTTGCTGTTTCTACCATCTACTTAATATGCAAAACTTTCTTAATGGAACAAGTTTTTCATAGGCTGTTAACCATCACCGCTAAACATGGTCTGTAATGATCACTACATGGAACGCTCAAAAGAGAAATGGCTATAGTTTGTAGTTTATAGCAGGTTCAAAGACAGTACTAACCATGAGATATTCCATAGTCAAAACTTCAAAAGTGACTAAAGCATATAAGGTTGTCTTTTAGCATTCCTAGTCGAGGAATAACTGGAAACTCCTTGCCGTAAGAAATAAAAACTTACATTGAAACTTAGAGTGCCATTAGAAGCGACTTATATAAAGAAATTTCTCCATAACCTATCTGGCGTCAATCAATTGTTGCTTTGATACAACACAATGTTTTGTGGCTTGTCTTGTCGGGGATTATAAAGCTGTGTCGATTTTAATGTCTCCAAGTGGGCTTTACCAAAGTATAAACAAACTAGCGGACGTCACGCGGTCACCCGCGTAGTTCCCGTTCCCGTGGGATTACGGGGATAAAATAGCCTATGTTACTCAGGGTGAATGTAGCTTTATAATGGTGAAAGAATTTTTGAAATCGGCGCAGTAGTTTTTGAGTTTATTCATTACAAACATACACACACACAAAAATACAAAAATATAAATCTTTCCTCTTTATAATATCAGTGTAGATACGTAGCACAAATACTTTGCAGTACCGTAGTTCACTGTCGAAACAGGCATCTCTAAAGAAAATAATGGCCGCAATCATTATGCGAGTACTCGTATGTCCTGTTGTTCGTCACTGGCCTGGTATACTTGGTCCGGCAACTGGCAAGTTCAATATTTATCCCGCTATCGGTAGCTGGAGCCCCGTTTGGTTAGGCTAGTCGGTTGCAACGCATGCAAATGAGATCGTGTGACATGAACGTATAATTACGTTCTCAAAACTTAACTTTAACTTTTTTAGCGATTCTGCTCCATAATATGGTTAACAAGGACAAGAAAAAAAATACACAATGTTAGATCAGTAGGTATCTAAACACAACCACCAAATAAAATGAATTTTCATTCTACTATGCTGAATAGATTTTCTTATTACGCGAGAACTAGTTTGCGTCGAGTGTGGCACAAACCACAATATTGCATGAAACTAATGCAATGTACTTACTGAAACGCGGTAACGAGTCACTGTAAGCGGAATAAATTACACTGAGTTACGCTCAGTAACTAAATTGTTCATGGATTTTAGCAAGCTAACTGTGACTTGCGTATATTCCGTCCATAGAAACCTAAATCACCCATTCCGAAATTCAATTAATATCAATTGGATAGCTCTAATCTTAGGTGTGATTCGAGAAAATAGGAAGATAGCGAGCATCCGATATTTGGCACAAACACTCCTCCTAACCCGGACACAAATAGTCTGTCAGAACCAAACAATAGCAAAGACAAATTGGTAAACAGTATCGTATCGAAGAGTCTTTGTTCAACGTAATTTTTGCGAAGAACACTATGAACAAAAGGCCTTTTGTACTCTTCGCAACGGATACCTGAAAAAAAGCTAATTGGCGACCGCCTACTTTTGTCATGAAAGACTCGTAAATAATGCCAAGGAAACAACCTAAAAACTATGACTGGCGATCGGGAAGTTACGTCGGCTTTTGATGACAAGCAATCTTGATACCTTTGCCTTTTGTTAAAAGGTTTTCACTATAGTTGGCGAATAAAATTTTAAGCATTTCGTTAAAAAACCTAAGAAAACCTTATTTGAAAAAGTTTGTGAAATAGGACAGGTTGAAAGATGTTTTTTTATTTTTTTATACACATAGATATAACATCTTTACAGTGAAATACAGTTTCTATTCGAAACTTCAACCAAGTGTTTATCCCAAGCTCAAAGGCCAATTATTATCAATGTCGTCAAACGGTCAAAATTGAAATTTAATCTGGCTAATCCCCCGTCAATAGGACTAACTAATACAGTAAGTGCGGTTATACTAAGGGCCAAAGGGATAGACCATTTCCTTTGTGAACTTTAACTAAGTTAATCTGGTAAGTTACGTCGTTAGCGGTAGGTAAAGGACAAATTCATCACGTTTCACAGGCGAGCTGAGCGTGTTACAAAATTTCACACCTTATAAAATTTAATTCAGCACCCTTTCCGGGCGTTTTTCATTTTTATGCATTCGATTTTTGAACGCGGCTCTCGATATAAATGTTAGTGTAACAACGTTGACGATTTATAATCTGAATGTGATTCCATATTTTTTGGTAAAAACTTTCGTGCTGACGAAAATGGTTTGCATTTCAAATGTTAGCAAAAAAGTTTGTGCGATTTGTGTTTTTGAACTAAGGCAATTAAGTTAAATTGGAGTTTTTACTACTAGACGTCTGATGTTCTTGGTAAAATATGCATGTGGATAAATATTTAATCAGAGAAATGTAGGGACATTCAACTTACTTCAAGTATCTGCAAAGGGCACATTTTGGTACAAAACTTGATTAGTTTTTGTGTAACGATAAATAATGATTTAGAGCCAATAAAACTAAAAATTTGCATAGATTACTAATTACTTTATTGAAATAAATTCCCGCTTGCACCACAAATCACTAAATGCATTTCACGCTAAACGTGTTAAATAAATCATTCTGTTCCTGTCAAGCGTTTGCCGATGACAGAGACAGGACTATGTTAAAAACACATTTAATGATATGGCAATATTCACACGACACCGCCCGTCAGCGCGATCGGATAACTATGATACCGCGATGCAGGATTTTAGTTCTTCATTTACTTCATAGATGGCGCTTGCATCATCATCATCATCATCATCATCATTTCAGCCGAAAGACGTCCACTGCTGGACATAGGCCTCCCCCAAGTGTCGCCACATTGAACGATCACGTGCGACTCGCATCCAGCGGATTCCCGCAGCCTTCACCAGGTCATCGGTCCACCTAGTGGGAGGCCTTCCAACGCAACGTCTTCCGGTTCGCGGTCGCCACTCCAGAACTTTTCGGCCCCTTCGGCCATCCGTTCTGCGAGCAATGTGCCCTGCCCACTGCCACTTAAGTTTGGCAATTCTTCGGGCTACGTCGGTAACCTTGGTTCTCTTGCGGATGTCTTCATTTCTGATTCGATCGCGCAAGGAAACTCCGAGCATAGCCCTCTCCATTGCCCTTTGGGTGACTTTAAGCCTTCTGATGAGGCCCATTGTAAGCGACCACGTTTCGGTCCCGTATGTAATCACTGGCAACACACACTGGTCATAGACTTTCGTCTTGAGACACTGCGGTAGGTTGGACGAGAAGATACCGCGCAACTTCCCGAACGCTGCCCAGCCGAGTCGGATTCGACGATTGACCTCTTTCTCGAAGTTAGACCTACCTAACTGGACCGTTTGTCCCAGGTACACATAATCGTCTACAACTTCGAGAGTAGAGTCTCCGATCTTGATAGGAGTGGGTGTGACATGGGCATTCAACATGACCTTGGTTTTGTCCATGTTCATTTTAAGACCCACTCTTCCGGAAGCTCTACTGAGGTCATCGAGCATTGTACTGAGGTCCTCCATGGTCTCAGCCATGACCACTATGTCGTCGGCAAACCGAAGGTGAGTGATGTACTCGCCATTGACGTTGATGCCTAGCCCTCTCCAGTCCAGAACCTTGAAGACATCCTCCAGTGCAGCAGTAAACAGTTTCGGAGATATGATGTCTCCCTGTCTCACACCTCGCTGCAGGAGGATAGGTTCTGAGACTTGGTCTTAAAGTCGGACTGACATGGTGGCGTTTTTGTACAAACACTTCAACACCTCGATGTACCGATAGTCGATTTGGCACCGTTGGAGAGACTGCAGTACAGCCCAGGTCTCGATCGAATCGAAGGCTTTCTCGTAGTCCACAAACGCTAAACAGAGAGGCAGGTTATACTCTTCGGTCTTCTGTATAACTTGCCGCAGCGTATGTATGTGGTCTACGGTGCTATAGCCTTTTCGGAAACCGGATTGTTCGGGTGGCTGGAAACCGTCAAACCTGCGCGCGAGACGATTCGTGATGACTCTAGAAAACAACTTGTAGACATGGCTTAGAAGTGAGATGGGCCTATAATTCTTCAACCGGGAATTGTCACCCTTTTTGAAGAAGAGCACCACCACACCCCTGCACCATACCTGTGGCGTTTTTCCCTCAACTATGACGGAATTAAACAGCTTCTGAAGGGCCTTAAGTAGGTACCGGTTTTCCACCCGCCTTCAGGAGTTCGGCCGTAATTCCGTCATCACCCGGTGCCTTGTTGTTTTTGAGCTGCTTCAGAGCCATCCTAATCTCGTACAGGCTGACGTCCGGGATGTCTTCAGTATAGTGTCGGGTCAGTTTAGCTCTTGGGTCGTTTGCTAGATCTACGACGGGTTTACTAGTTGACGTGTACAACTGTCCATAGAAGCTCTCGATCTCCCTCAGAAGCTCCGGTTTGGCGGATAAGATCCTACCATCGTCGGTCTTCAGTTTCGTGAGCTGGCTCTGCCCAATAGCCAGATCTCTTGCAAATACCTTGGAGCCTTTATTCCGCTCAATCGCGTCTTTATTACGCTCGGTATTAAAGCGGCGGAGGTCGCTCTTCAAGGATTTAGAGATCCGTCTATTGAGCTGCCGATATTTACACGTCTGAATACTGCAGGATCATCTCACGCCGCTCCTTCATGAGCTTGAGAGTGTGATCGGAGAGCCTCTTGTTCTGATCTGTACGACGCGCCTTGAAGAACTTAGACCCGGTCGTATGGATAGTTTCCACGAACCCATCGTTGTACTCGTCCACTGAGCTTCCTAGGCACTCAAGCTTGATATTGATGTTCAATGTGCCTCTTACCATGCGGTGATCGCTCCCGGTTTTCACCGAATTGATCACAGAGACATCATTGAACATTTGCTTCTTGGTTGACATAATGAAGTCGATCTCATTTCTAGTTGCATCATCGGGGCTCTGCCAGGTCCACTTCCTGTGCTCACGCTTTCGCTTTCGGCGCTTGCATACTTTTTGACAACTTATTTATGTCTGCTACATTTTTATCCTGATTATACATTCCTGTGAGATGACAGTTCCCGAACTTCTTGCGGACAGTAGTTGTGTAGGTACGAGATAGGTACTGTAGCGCAGACCACAGTACCCCAATGTCTCACCGATCACTTTCTTCAGTTATCTATGGCGCGACGTTGATGGATGACGCCCTAAACAAGCGCCAAACTCCACGAAATACGTCTCCGTACATATTTGCTGAATTAACATCTTTTTGAAAGACTTTTGACAAGTAAAATTAATCATGTTCGTGTTTTTAAAACGAATGAATTGGATTTTGACAGCGATGAATTATTAATTACTTTTGACTAGACTTAATGTATCAGATTTTGATGATCTTTTAATTACAGCTATCTGTTAGTGAAAAAGTTTTAAAACTTTGGCCTAAATAACACATAATAAAAATAACTTACACAGTATTCAATATTTTCACAATTACCTACCTTTAATACAAGGCACTCGTGGCTAAATAATAATAGCCCCACGGGCCGATCTTAAAGGTTAAGCATAGCATGCCAAGGTTGGTTCGAGGATGGGTGATCTTATATTACATACCGAGTTTTCTCCATGCCTTGGAAAGCACGATAAGCCGTTGGTTCCGGCTGTCATTTGTAAATCATTGCCACAAGTCGTTTCAGGTAGTCAGTGGCCTGAAAGTCTGACAACCAGTCTTACCAAAGGGTATCATATTACCCAGTACTATCTAGGTTGAGGAGATCAGAGTCGCTCCATGTAAAATATTGGTATTCAGTTGCATCCGGTCAGATTGGAGCCTGGCACAAGGCTACGCAGATGATAAAAACATTTATGACAAGGTACTTAGGTAGGTATGTTAATTTCAGGTAGCGAAACATAACCCCTATTAATTGAATACAAATTTTTAAATACGTTGTTTATGTTTCGTGGTAGTCTATGAAAACTGGGTAATATTTTGCTCTTTTCAAGTTTAAACAAATCATTTTCGTAGAACTCGCGTTTTAATATTAATAGGATATTAATTGAATTATGTTTTTGAACGTAATGTATTTCAATTTAAAACAGTTTCCAGGAAGGTACAATTAAATTGTCATTAGCAACAAACACTACTAAAACCGCGTTTGATAGGTAAAACATAATAGCTGTAAATTTTACATAAACATTGTCTTTTTGAAATTAACCTCATAGACGATGTAAATATTTACATAAGTAAGCCCAGGCACATCTAATTAAAAACATTAATTACTTGTACCCTTAACAAACATGACATTATTCGTGCACAATTCTCTTTAATTTTACAAAATTCGGTTAGTACAAAGGCAATAAAAAAGAGGCTGTGAAAAGAGTACCTTTAATTATTATTAAGCCACCCCTTTGCAAGCGGTAATAAAATTAATAATTATTATGTGCTAGAACAGACGTTTATTGCTCATAATATAAATATCACTGAGATGTATCTTTTAGAGACTATTTGCGAATTAATTTAAGCCAGGTGCTTAGTACTCGTAACTTGCGTGCGTGTTAAAGAGGGTGTACTATGCCATATGGAATGGCAATATTCGATATGGCATAGTACACCCTATTAAAGGTGCCTCTCCGAGACGGGCTGCAGACCGTAAACTGCAACCGCAAACTGCAAGCGACACCACTTGTTTCTATGAATCTCTATGAAATTGATTTCGAGCGCAGCGACAATGCGGCCTGCGGCCACGGCGTGCAACGACCGCAGACTGCAGTGCCTAGCGGTGTCGCGAACCGCCGAGAGTACACACGTAAAAAATTTCGACATTTTCGCAAGATGATGACTGAGGCATGGTTCTATGCATTGTGCAGCCGCAGCATGCCACCGTGCTTGGAATAGAAGCAGCCGCGACCGCAGGCCATACTGCGGTCTAACCGCAGCCGCTAGCCACAGTGTCGCCTGCGGTTGCAGTCTGCAGCCCGTCTCGGAAAGGCACTTTATTGTGAAAGACGCAAAAGGAGTATGCAACGTTGGCGCATAATGATGGCTGCTGATTGGGTGGTTTATGCATTTAATTCGCGTTGTAATTTTTTATTGCACGGTGTAAATTTTGGTGTATGAGAAAAAAAGAGTACTATAAACGTCTAGAATTAAGTTCTTCTGTTGTAACGTTGTTGTTTTAAACAAATTAGCTTTCTGTGACAGTAGCCACGTTTAGAATAAAAAGCCGGACACGCAAAGTAGGTGCTTTTGCATTATCTAGGTATATGTTTTAAGCTTTCACGGTTTAAAACTAAACTTATATTGTCACTCACGGAAACAATCACGGAAGATATCCCGTAAGTGACAATATAAGTTTTTATCTAGGTATATCTTTAACTATGATTGGTGCAGATTCTGTCTGTCTCTTAGATTATAAACTACTGTCTCTCTGTAACCTTTTCACGCCTTAACATGCTTAGATGAAATTTGGAACATAGTAAGAACATGACCTTAAAACATAGGCTAGTTTTTATCCCTGTGGTTCATTCCCGTGGGATAGTTTCCGACCTTCAGGCGAACAGAAGTTGAATATAAGAATTTAAAACTTTTTCCGCAAAGGTTTTCTAGTCAAATAAACTCAATTGTCTGTTTAATGTTCTAGCTACAGTGTTGATTAGGAATGGCACCTCTGCTATAGTTTTTTTTTTCATTTATTTTTCTCTCGCTAGTACGCTAATGCACGACCGCGGTGCAGCAGTCTCGAGAAAATCGTCCATTTAAATTCATTTATTCGTATGAAGTCGGTGCACTTACGCACGTTCAGAGCTCACTGCTACCCGGAAATATCTTGGTATGCAAATATTGTAAGAGGTGTGGGTTTAACTTTTATAAATAAACTATAAACATAATATCACGCCTGTAACTCCAAAGAATAAGGCAGAGGTGTACTATCGGGGTCTTTTCCGCCTGACCAGTTTAATTTTTTTTCGCTTAAATCATGCGGAGGCGCCGAGCCACGCCCCCTTAAAGTTTGGGTCTATTAGGAAAGCGTCAACTTTGGCGCGCAAAATAACAATAACTCTCGATTGGCGTGCGTCGTCAGTGCGCTCGGCCGATTCGGTATCTTTTCATTCATTTTTTTTTTCATTTCTATACAAAGTCAACGGGGCGGGGCTAGAGAGCGTTTCTATGTTGCGAGTGCAAGCAAAAATTAGCTTAGTGGTGGTCAGGCGGGAGTGTCCTCGATAGTACCTTATAGTACATTCATATTTCACCAGTTATGTTGAGGGCCATGTTATATTATAGGGACGAGCCTATTGTTATTAACCAGGCCCAAATCCAGACTCCGTGGCTGCTACTGAGAAATACCCAATAGGGAATAAAAACATTTTTTTTTTATTTCTATACGGAATGTTAAAGTACTATAAAAATAATGACAAAAAGCGAAAACAAGACATAAATCGGACAAACAACACAAAAGTTATAACCATTTAAACTTTTGTTTCTATCTCTTTCTAGATAAGCGGAATTTATTATGGATTTTGTACATCGATGCAGCGAATGACGTCATTCGCTATAGCGGATATCTCTGTCTAATCAGCAGTTTCGAATGCATCTAACTTAGTATTTTTTAAAGATAAAAAAAAAAAAAACACTTTGCTATTTCTGATGTTTATTTAATACGCTTCGTTTAGAGGGATAAAAAAATCATGCATATTATTATACACTATTTCACTTTGCCTGACCTCGGAATCAAACCCAGGTCCACATGCTCAGCAATCATGTTTGCGAGAGGCAGTCACGAGATTCAAAATTATGTTGATGAAGGCTGAGTAAGCAGATAACAGTATTTATTTATCAATTGGAATTTCTGCGTGCTCACATGTCAGAAACGTTTTTACGATGAAAAACGTGTAGTTCACATTTCGCCGGCTTAATATTTCGCAGAAAATGCAAAAATTTTTAAAGCTCTCTTTATTGAAAAAGTTTCATACATTTTAATAGATAAAATTATTACACCTACCATTAATTAAAATTTTCAAAATGACGCTCATTTTATGTCAAGATTAAGTTAGATAGTAAAAAATAATTTATTTGGATCAAATTAATGAGACGCTTAGGTAAGATGCAAATATGCAATAACATGTTAACCCACAAAAGTGACAAAATTAAGTTTTTTTACAAACCCATTTTCAAATTAATCTAAGAACGATTTGCAATAACATTTTAAATCAAATAACCCATATTTCATATAAAAAGTCATACTTTGAAAAAAAAATTAAACCAATAACATACATGCATCATTTCACAAAAAGAATTCAAGAACCTTGATTTACATTCGCAAACGCATAGCGCCATCTCTTATGTCGCTATTAAAGTTTATGGAACTTGACACGTTTTTGCGAAAATCAAGTCAGTTGAAGTTGTCGTTTGAAATTTGATTGTGACGGTTGTTTAATTTTAACATTTTATTTAATTTTTTATAGTTATTTGAGTATCTGTTGCATCCAGTGACTTTTTAAACAACCTCGTGCTATAAAACAGTGATTTTTAATGCAAGGTGAGTGTTTTTTTTAAATAATTTAAGTGATTTTCGGTTTACGTTAAAGTTTCTACAACAGTTTGGTGCCTATTAAACAGATATAAACTGTTGATTTGCAACGAATGTTATGTATTTTGATAGAATTGGTTGTTTTTTATTGATTTTTAATATTGATTTCACATTTTGTTTATTATTTTTAGTAGTTTTTGGCCAAAAGTTACTTAACTTTTTATTGCAAAATGTTGAAACGGTTATCAAGACGTGCGATGTATGGTGTTAAACTAAATAACACATTTTTGAAAATTTATGTTCAATGGATATAAGTGCGTATTAAGAGGATTTAAAGAACATAACACACCATTAAAAATGTGTATTAGTTAAATTTAATTTTAAGACTAAAAACTTTTACTCGATTATGGATTTGTATTTTTACATTATTTTTCTTTATATTCACAAAATAATTAATCATCTTTTATTTCAGATGTCTGCCGCTCAACGTAAGCGTGCGAAGCAGTTAATTACCAGTGTCAAGAAGAAACAGTCGTCTGAAGCTAGGAATAAAGAATGTATTCCCTTGTTTACCATACCTGCGATATCAGAACAAGAACTAGATTTAGCTGTTCAGTCAATTTCTAATCAGGACACTGAAGACCAAAGTTTCAATTTACCAGACACGTTTATAGTAGATTGTGATATTGACTACACATTACGGGAATTGGAGCCAGTTGATCAAGTTGAGGCTAATAACAACAGCCCATCTCTTTTAGATGAAGTCGCATTGAAAGATATTACGTTGCAGACTGTAAGCATCCCATCAAGTATTTCTAATTTACAAGTAGATCCACAAGCAGATACTGATACTGACAACGAAAGTACATCCCATAATGTAACTGAAGTTGTGACAGCTTTAATACATCATTCACCAACTAGGTCTCCTAAAACAATAGTCGTGCAATCTTGGGACAATAATGTAGATAATTCTGGTACAATTTTAACACCAACAGAGTGTGATCAAAGTGCCAATAACAATACAGGCTATGAAATAGAAGGCGTTGTAGAGTTAATCATTGATGGAGATGAACAACAGCGATCAAATGAGGTAGATGTAATAAATACAAGCCAAAACTTAGAAGATCCTGATTATATCCCAGTAGGAGACAATGATGATGAGGAAACCACAGCTACAACCAGCAAAAGGCCAAGCAGGGGACGTAAAAGGAAAAATGCAGATCAAAACAGAGATATCAGAAAAAGGCGAGCTAACACGAACCAAAATTACGTGAGTGCTAAAGGAAAATTAGTTAATAGTAGACCATTTTCGGAAGATTATTCATGTGGATGTCCTAAAAAGTGTACCGAAGTTTTAACTGTAGCGGAAAGAAAAGCTGAATTTGATAAATTTTGGAGCGCAGGGTGTTACGAAGCTCGCTGTGCACTGATTCAAGGGTACGTCAGGGAAATAGATAAGAAAAGGTCTTATTCAGTGACTTCAAGACGAATGTATACCAGAAAATATATTGTACTAAACAAAGAAATATGCAAACAAGCTTTCTTAAATACTTTTACCATAAGCCAAGCGAGGATAGATAATGCGTTAATGAAGAAACGTAATAACCAAGTTATAAATGACATAAGAGGAACCAAATCAGGAGGTAAAAATTCTATAAGTGTTGATAAATTAAATTCATTGCGAAACTTTTTTGAAACATTACCTAAATATGTCTCCCACTATTGTAGAGCTGATAATGTTGCTGCTAATTATCTAGCTCCACATTTAAATTTACCTATTTTATATGACATCTATAAAGAGAAATTTAATGACGCTGTTAGTTTTTCAAGATTTCGAAAATGTTTTTTAGAAGACTTCAATCTGAAATTCAAAAAGCCTCAAAAGGACACTTGCCTTCGCTGTGATTGCTTTAAGGTTAATATAGCAGCAGCAAATTCCGAACAAAGAATCCTTATTGAAAAACAGCACTCAGAACACCTAGAGCATGCACAGAGTTTGCGACGTCAAATGAAAGCAGATTTGGCTAAAGCAAAAGAGGATATATCCACAGAAACACTAACTTTTGACTTGGAGAAAACTCATAGCTTGCCAAAGCTGCCTACAAGTGTTGTATACTACAAAAGGCAGCTTAATTTGTATAATTTAGGAATTCATTCGGGGAGTACTGGTCAAGGTTTTTTTTACGTATGGCTAGAGCATGAAGCGGGACGTGGAACTCAGGAAGTAGGGTCATGTTTGCGAAAGTATATTAAAGAAAAACTGAAGCCTAATGTAACTCATTTAATACTCTGGTCAGATTCGTGTGGCGGCCAAAATCGGAGTATCAAGATGATTCTAATACTTTTACATATTCTTCAAAATCATCCCACTTTGGATAAAGTAACTCTTCGTTTTTTGCAACCTGGACATACCTATCTGCCTAATGACTCCGAATTTGGAGATGTGGAGTGTGCTCTAAAAACTAATTGCCGTCTTTACACTGACGAAGACTTTATTTCTGTAATGAAGAATTGCCGGAGAAAAAATAAATTTGAAGTTACTAAGCTAACAAAAGATGATTTCTTTTCCATTGAACCGATCCAAAAAATGATAACTAACAGAAAATGCGATATAAATAAAATAAAAATTTCGTGGATGAACACATTTGAAATAGAATTAAAGAAAAATGACCCAACAATGTTATACATGAAATCCAAACTTTCTGATGATCCTAAAACTGTGGACATCAGCAAAGGAGCAAAAAAGCAAAAGAAGGAAATTAATCTTAACGTGGAACTACCTCTTTTACACCCTGATGGTCGTGAATTATCCGCAGCAAAGATAAAAGACATCAAAGATATGGTGAAATTAGTACCGTCCGATGCTAAACCATTTTATAATTTTCTTAGAACGGTAAGATCCGGTAATTTTACTGATGATACAGAAGGGTTTGGTTCTATCATTGATTTTGAAATAGAAGGAATTGAGGATTGATTAATAAGTATAAGCTTAATTAATTAATTTAAAGAGCAGAATAATAACAAAAAGGTGTTATTTTTTATTAATAGGTTTTTTGAAATTACTCATACTGATCTCGTTTTTTTTTTGGAATATTGTTACATTACATATTTTGAATATTACTTATTAAGTTTGACTAATATTTGTCAGTTTAATACTAGAGACTTTGTAATTCTATTTTAATGAGACTGGTTAGAATATAATATTGTGACATAATTTGCTAGATTTATTTGTCAAGAATAATTTAAGAAAAACTATATTTTTGAGTCGTGCGTAACAGATGTTCCTAATATTTTTAATTTGTTTCAGTGAATGTTTATCTTAAATTGTTTACTTTATTAAATGCCTAAGTAAGTGTAATTGTGAATTTCTATTTGTGTAATGTCTTAAACAGACATAAAAATCTCTGAATTCCTATCTATTTTTGTGATTTCTATTTTTTATATTTTATTTGTAAAGAGTATTATGAAAATAATCTCCCAAGACTGAATTCTTGTTCTATGATTGACTTTCTCTTAGAAGGTATGTTAGGTTTTTCAATACTATATTAAGCTACTTACTACCAAATTCTTAAAGAATGCCAAAGTATTCAGTTATTTTCAATAATGTGTTAAAACACTTGAATTGTTTTACTATAACAAACAAAAAACTCTATTGGTATTTGCAATAAAGATTTATGTGTCTTAAAATGTTTTATTATTTAAAATTAGCCATAGATAATTTCGCAAAACAAAAAATTGATTTTTTTATAAATATTACACGTTTTTACAGCATTTTACATACAAAAATATTCAATTAAACGTTAATATATCTAAAATATCAACATTTTACAATAAAACTCGTTTAATTTCTATCAAAATCAATATATTGAGGTAAAAAAACTTCAAACCCAATTTTCTCAAAATGGCAGTCGTGTGGCTTGACTCAGTATTGCATATTTGCATCCAGTTAATAATAAGTTAGACGATCATTTAATACTAAGTGAGACGTTTTCATTACACCGTTAAATGCAAGCTTATTTAGGTTATAATTACTACAGAAATTATCGGGTATTACAAGAAAATAAAAAATAATATGCATTGTAGTCTTTGGTAACACGCAAATGGAATGACTATTTTCATTTGAAATGTCAAGCACCATCTTACTATAACAAGAAGTATGGGCAAACAGAAGCCTGTCACGGCGCCTCGGCTAATGCAGAAACAAACCACAGAGTAGATTAATGTGATGAATAACGTTAAAATATTCATACTTGTCATTTTTCATTAAGAACAATGAGTAGGATGTTATTAATAACGTTAAGAGCTCACGACGACCGCATATTTCACTTTTAAGTATACATTAAAATGTAAACAAGAAAATCGCGGCCATCTTGTTTGCAGTTATTTTAATAAACGACGCGTCGAACGCTACTGAGCTTTTTATGTGGATTTTTTCACGAGTTAAGTAGCTGCCTTTTAGCCCGAAGCGGTTATCTGTCGATGTCAGGACTTCATCGAATTGACATTGTTAATATCGGTATTAGTAGTAAGATGACCACAAAAGGTCCCCTTGGGGTACGCTGGGAATGTCTGAAATTTGAGCTTTCCAGCATCAAGGTTTTTGTATTACTTACAGAAAGATATTATACGGATAGGTTTTAGAAACCCACAAAATGAATCCGTGATTAAAAGCATCTCCTAAAAAACTGTACTGTTTCATTAGAGAAAAAAAAGAGCTTCCGAAACTTTTTACCATCCTTTGATGAACCCAAATAGATTTATCATTGTTAAAAGCACTTCCGGGTTGGTCTACCCAATTCCCTTTCAGAATGAAAGAGCATTTTTATGACATTCATTTCCGCTTCTAAAATAAATCGTAAAAAACTTGCCACGTCAATGGAGACTTAGACGTTGAATTCATTTGCGGGGCTCAAAGAAACAAAGCTGACGTTGGTGACGTCATCACATGGCTTTGAGTCTACCAAGCCACCGACACTGTTTATATCCGTCTCTGAATTGCATAGCACGACGTTACCCAAGTTTTTTTCTCACAAAGCAATCGTGAAATGTTTATTTCAAAAGGTTTTTTTTTCTGTTCTGCTGTGTAACCAAACATTTCGTTGCTAACATACTGGATGGTAGGAGAACGACGCTTTTCTTTGTTCCCGTATTTTCCGTCATTCTGTAACTTTTGTTGATTGAGTTGATGTGACATGAAACATGATATGTGTAGAATAGTACATTTTGATACAAGTGGACAAAGTTTGTTATTGCATTCGAGACGGAATTATAACGCTGATTTGAAATTTTTTTTGAGCCGAGAACTGCAATAAAAAATCTCCACGTGTATCAAACGACGTTTTTCAATACACTTTTGAGGAAATAAAATAAAGTGTAACGAAAAATATTTTTGTCACGAACTATGAAACTATGATTTTAATTTTCTTTTTTTTAGCGCTCTGCTTTCGCCAGGTTGAAGGAAAGGCAAAGGTATGAAGCTGTCAAACAGCCTAATATTAAAAATAGATTTATTTTATATTTTTGAATTCAGAACACAAATAAATGTTAATTTGTGTATAAAAATAACTATTAGTTTTTAATAATCATGTTTATCTATGATATTCTATTTATAAACACAATTTTAATATTCAAAAAATATTTATGCCGTAAAGACGCGTAGTGCTTTGCCGAAATAAAAAAAAAACATTCACCTCAGACTATAGGCATTAAACCAATTTGGACTAAGTATAGCTATAGTTATCTGCGGCAATTTTCATTCCCACACACGTGCGGAAAAATGGAAAAAAGCGCACGCGTGCGAAATACATTGCATGTCGTACATAATCGTAGTACGTTATGGACCATTTTCGAGGAAGTGTTTTGAAAAAGTCATTTTGCCTAACCCTTCAAGGATTACAGGCGTGATGTTGTATTGTAAGTCATTTAATATTGAAGTGTTATAAAAATTGCCTTTTTAGGGTTCCGTACCCAAAGGGTAAAAACGGAACCCTATTACTAAGATTTCGCTGTCTGTCCGTCTGTCTGTCCGTCTGTCCGTCTGTTCGTCTGTCCGTCTGTCCGTCTGTCTGTCACCAGGCTGTATCTCATGAACCGTGACAGCTAGACAGTTGAAATTTTCACAGATGATGTATTTCTGTTGCCGCTATAACAACAAATACTAAAAACAGAATAAAATTAATATTTAAGGGGGGCTCCCATACAACAAACGTGATTTTTTTGCCGTTTTGTCTAATGTATAGATAATGGTACGGAACCCTTCGTGCGCGAGTCCGACTCGCACTTGGCCGGTTTTTTATAATACTTGTTTATGTAACTGTTAAGCCGTTGGTACCGGTTGCCATCTATAGTTTGACAGTAGTTACAGGGAGTCAGTGACCCGAAAGACTGACAACCAGTCTAGTAACAAAAGAACAAAACAAAACAAAAGTTTTGACGACCCGATTGGCGCAGCGGTAGTGAGGCTGCCTTACGTTCTTAGGGTCCCGGGTTCGAATCCCGGTCGGTGCAAATGTTTGTGTGATGAGCATGGACATTTGTTTCCGAGTCATGGTTGTTTATATGTATATTAAGTATGTATTTACAAACAAAAAAAGTATCTATGTAGTATATCAACTATCTGGTGTCCACGACACAAGCCTCGTTGCTTAGTGTGGCACTAGATGGTGCTGTGTGTAATGTCCAGCAATATTTATTTATTTATTAAAAGGGGCAAGAAATAATAAATAAATGAATAAATATCGCTGGATATTACACACAGCGCCATCTAGTGCCACACTAAGTAACGAGGCTTGTGTCGTGGACACCAAATAGTTGATATACTACATATATACATTTTATTTTTAAATACATACTTATTATGCATATAAATATCCATGACTCGGAAACAAATGTCCATGCTCATCACACAAACATTTGCTCTTACCGGGATTCGAACCCGAGACCCCAAGAACGTAACGCAGCGTCACTACCACTGCGCTATTCGGGTCGTCGGTAGGAAGGGGGGGAAAGGGGGTGGCGGTGGTGGTTGTGGTGGTGGTAACTGGGTTTTGGAGGTCAGATAGGCAGTGGCTAGATGTAAAATACTGGTGATCAGTTGAATCCAGTAAGACTGAAAGTCGACCAGATCAGAATATCAGCACTGACGTTTTTTCAAATGATACAACACCATACTGAGATAGCCTTTTGGCTTCGTACAGGACCAATTTTGTTTATTTTTTTTACTTTTCTCTCTTGTTTATTTTTTATTAGTTGTATTGATAATTTTACCATTTCATTTTTGTTTGTTTTGTCTAATAAATGATTTTTCTTTGTTTTATACATTTTTTATATAGTTTATGCACACACATATAAACAAACAAGAAGAAGGAAACAAAAAAGTACGTACGCTTATTTCTAAAGAAATCTCTTCCAGCATACCTTTATTTTAAAACCCATTGCAATTTCGCACTAACTCCACTTCCATAACAGTTTCCACTGTTCTAATATCCCTCGTCCAACTCGTAGGGTTTACTTATAAGTATGTGCGTGTACATGAATAGCAACAAAAAGAGGCTTTGCCCTGTTCCTTGGGGCATTAACTTGGTAATCTTTATTAACGAAGGGGACGCGCAGTGCCATGGGCCTTTAATACATGCTCGTTTACCGCAAAACTCTTTATCTAGCTACTGCTGTGCTAAAACGGGTCTTGCACAATATGCTTTTTGTCGAAAATAGTTGTTTTTAACATTGGAAATGTTTTTTCGATCGCTTCAGTATAGGCCTCCATTTTCGCTCAGAGTGTGACATCGTATTGGTGTCGTGAGTTTTAGGGCTATATTAATGTTTCGAGATTTATTTTTGAGGTCTCAAAAGACGCCTATTAATGAGGGCTATAATATGATGAAAAAAATTTTTTTTATACTTTTTTTGAAAATCGAAAAAGTGTGAAAAATTTGATCAATTTTATAGGGTCTTTTGGCATAAAATCAACTGTATCTCAAAAACTAAATGTGATATCGAAAAAATGAAAAAAACCCTCAGGGTATTGAGTTGGGCTACATTAAAAAAAAACCGGATCTCTGTATCACTAATCATCTAGGCAAGAAGGTGCCCTTTATGTGGCGTAATTTCGGGGAGCGCGCTCCTTATGTGTTTCGCGTCGCTGATTTCTTTTGGGACTGGTAGTGTTTAAGATTTGATCTTGAGATTTATTTGTGTTTATTTGTAAATACGTATTTTTCGACGATTTTTTAGGGTTTTTTTTTTCTTAAAAAATATTTTTGTGGGAGAAGGAATGGCAACAAAAGGCAATAGACGCGAGTGCTGGAAAAAGGGTAGGGAGGCCTTTGCCCTGCAGTGGGACAATTCAGGCTCCTAATTAATAAACATAGGTAAATTACCTCCAGAAATGGATAGATATCGATACGGTACTAGTTATTTATGCAACTGTTGGTTGGCCAATTGTCACACTCGGCAATTATGGAGTTAAATAAGTAAAGTGTATAAACAAGTAGATAATTTAAATACGTAACCGTGAAGATAAAGTAGGTGCCTATAAAAACTCCTCCTTTTTTAGAAGTCTGTGAAAGAACATGATGTCTACTGCTTGAGTAAAATTGGGCATTGTTATAATAACTCATTTTCATTTAAGCATAAGTAATGAAAAAAAATACCCAAAAAACACCGTAAAAAATAACTTTAAATAAAAACTGAAAAGAAAAGAACACTGAAGAAAACTGAAAAAAAAAAACAAAGAAGACTGCAACAGTCGGAACCCATATTGGATGTAATGAATTTAGTGTAGATTATTTAATGGATCACTCCTTTTTTTGGACAGTCGTGTAATAACCAAAAACACATCGAGAAAATAAAACAGGACCACAAAAACAGAAAATGCACATTATCACCAATCTTTTACAAAGTTAACCTACAGGTAAACATGACTGAAACGTTATCCAGGTCAAAAGCAGGTGTCTTCAACCCCGACCACAGATACTACCGCCTTGCGTTCTCTCTAGCACATTATCCAGGCACACATTACGTGCCTTACACAATGTAGGAATACAGGAATATCCTGTAAGGAATACGTATACAAAGTAAACGTTACAAAATACTATTATAAACGTTAGAAGCTCGTAAAATGTTGACAACATCTGAGGTCAGATCTCATTAGCCCCATAAACTTGAAATTTAATAATTTCAAAGTTTAATAGCCTTTATGGGTCTTCCTAAATGTTTCGCGTTACATTTATTTCAAAACGAACCATTTCTCCGTATAAAATAGGTAACTGGTAGTTATTTTCAAAGCAAATTGCGAATCAAATTACTTAACCTTCATTACTGAGAAGAATATCTTTAACTGCTCAATATTTCTTTACTAAGACTCATGCTAGCACCAGCAACGATAATTTTCTACCGAACTTTCTTGATTTCTAATTACGTCGACGATCTGCCTTCAAACAACTTACAAAGAAAACAAGATTCTATTACAACAGCTTCTTATACTCTGATTAAATAAGAACATGATCTTGATCAAATGAATGAGATTGGTCTATAAAAAATCGAGTCAGTAGTGTAATTTATTAGCGAAATGCTACAATCCGCTCATTTTGGCTTCGATACCAGACAATGTTTTGGATGTGATCCAACTAATGTTTGTTCCGTTGTTTCCACTCCGATACGCCGAGTTATTGTGGACAACATCATTATAAAACTGTTATTATTTAGTGGTAGTCGTAAGGTTTTATTTGTATTTGATTAGGGAAATGATAATAAAACATTTGAATAATTCGTTGCATACTTCCGAGTCACAATTACGTAAGGCTGGGGTATCTGCTAAATTAGCAACTCTATTTGTGGTGGTTCAAACTTCGTTTAAAACTTAGTTAGAATAAAGTTATAATCAGCTTGCACTACAAAGTGGTGTAGAAGTGGAATAGTTCGAAATGAGTGGTTTTTATTTAATTGTAGCCTAATCAATCATTAGATCAAAATGCCAATTGTACACTTTGTGAAGAAAAAAGTAACATATTTGTGTGAAAAATAAATACTAAAATTTATTGCCGTTTAGTAGTTACGAAATTTCAAAGAAAAAATGCTTCACCTTGAATATTTTTTTCATATGGTAATAATAAAATAAGAATTATTAAAATTGTACCAATTAAAGTTTAGAGTCTAATAAGCAACATATATATTTTTGGCACATTTATATTCACTCAACAAAGAGGAGTTACATGGAGAAAACCTCTCGTTAGCAGATACCACCCCTTAAGTCTATGCTGAGGTAAAAATGCTTTTTACATTTCAAAATAGTTAGAACTAACGTTACATTTTACTTTGGACGTTTGTGCTGGACTCACCTGACTTCCTTACCAAATACTTTTAAGACGCATTACGACCCTATTACAAAAAACTTTGATTGGGCTTTCCTCACCTGAAAGCACCAACAAACAACCAACTCCAACTAATTATCAAATTGTAAACTCAAGTGTATCTTAGTCCTAACGTTACACCTAAACTAAGCTTATAGCAGATCCGATGCACTTTGTCTTAATACATCGCAAGGGGAAGCCCTGGCTACAGATGAGGTCACAGGTGGCTGAGAGCGGGGAGTCTTGAGCATAGGATAACTGTGAATTAAGGGAGACTGAATAAACAGTCTTGGTCCGTGCTTGTAGATACCAAGTAAAGTGGGGTGTTTGGAAATCCCAGGAATACACTTCACCACCATCCTGCTTACACTTACTGCATGCTACGCTTATGAGTAAAATGGATGTATTAAAGTAATTATTTGGTTGTTTTTTAATGTTTCATGCTTATTTTATTAAATTTTTCTTTCATCTCTTACAATTTAGAGTATTATGATTTAATGTATCTTGATTTTATTTTTTAATTTGCATGACTGTTTAGTTTAAAATTACCACACTATGTAATTGTATTGTAAGCGCACATCGCGTTGTTTTTTAATATGTTGAAAATGTAATGAAATGTTGTTTGTTGGTTATACATTTACTCAAACATTAGCTTTAATTCTGTGTAAAACTGTAATGTACAACCGTTTGTTTTCCGAAAAAATAAACAATGCATAAGCATTTAAGACACAGCCACTGTGGGTGTGTGCATGTAGGTAAACATCACAAACATGTCTTCGCAATTTTGGTTCAAGGAAATGCCGGATATTCCCCACGATGTTTTTCTTCACCGTTCAAGATTATGCATGATGTTATTCTATAATTCTAATTATATATATCTAGCATAAGGAGGAATAACAAGCCAAAAGCCCCCGACCCAAAATTACAGGGCTAATCGAACAATATTATCAGATTTAAAACACGTTTACATGGCACTCTCTCAACCGTAACACGTTTAGAATACAGGAAATTATCGACCTCGGAAGTCAATGTACGTAAGTGGAAGACATAAAATCTTCGCCATGAGCAGTAAAGGGGCAATTTCTTGTCTACGAGAGAGCATCGACGCTGTATGGCTCTATAGTCAGACGTGTTCAGAATCACTTGCAGGAGTGTGTCCTGGTATCGAAGAAAACGTCTTTATCGAACAAGAATTTGGTGCCACACCAAAATCTGCGATAATAATATTATGAAATGGGCTCTTAAGGTTCAATAGCTCGCGTGTTTCAGAACTAAGGAAACTTTATTAGACTACGAAGTTGATTGATATATTAAAATTTATATTTTTTTTTTGTTATTGTATTGAATTACTTTGTATGTTTGGTTACTGGTGTAATAACAAGAAAAGAGGTTAAGTTTTTGGAGAAGACTGTCGGCGAACTTTACTGTTTATCAGAACAAACCTAGTTGAGTATCTACCTTCTTGTAAACCCACACGATAATTAAACTCAACGGGATTAACATTTAGACTTAGAGTCATGTTAACTCGCTCTAATTAATATATTAAAGTCTGATATAACATCAACATAATTTTACAGTCATACATAAACAAATCAATGTGTGAGAATTGTCATTCATGCTCCGATTTACTTATGATCTATCAAAGATATCATATGGCCCAATACGTTTCATATTGTTATAAATAAATAAATGTATCATGCTTCTTTAACTTTAGTTCAAAACAAATTCCAAGAAAATTCGAGCAAAATAGATATCTTACAAGAATCTATTTTGTGAATAAATGTTATGTGAACGAATGCATTCTACTTCAAACATACGTGAGTCGAATGTCTGACTAAACTTGGTCCTCATTGGTCAACGTTCGTATGACAAAGCTAGCTCGGAAAATATTTTCTATAAAAATATCAAGGAACGGTTTAAATTATATTAGATCTTCAGATCAAGGACATAAAGTTCCGGAAAATATGCGCATGAAAACTGAGAACGGGAAAAATGTTTAGAGCTATTAAAGTGTCTGTGTGCGGATTACTTGGGTGTGTAAACAAAGTTATTAGTAAGTTTAATCATTTGTAGGTATTTTGAATAGTTTTCATAATCTTACGTAATTATACAAAGGCTGATTGGGAAAATTTTATCATGTCACAACTTTCCCGACCAAATCGTAAACGAAAACCTCAGTCTACAGATTGCCTTGTCCCACAAATCCGCCTGAACGTTCCCACAAAATATATTAGTTAAACAACCGGCATATCAAGTCGTAAATCATCTGAAAGGCCTTTCACGGGGATCCAAATTTTTTATACGCGTATAATAAAATGCATGCGTCACCGTACGAATTGCTAGTCTCGCCATCCGAAACCAGAGCTACGCGAACCGATCCGTGGTACGTGCCCGATACGGCGTCACGTAACTCACATTACTGCTCTCAATGACTCTGGAGTTACGAGTCTTTTCAGCCGACGTTAAAAACGGTGGCACCCTCAGCTATTCTTTCGCCATTATTCACAGGGCCACAATCCGTTGAGTGTTAAGCACCCTTTTAATGCGACCGTTATGTGCGTAACTACTTGTGTCATTGTACTGAGGATTATCGTGGCTTCGATTGTGGGTTTGGTGTTGAGCTGCTGTAGATTGTTCTTATAGTGTTGATATGAATGTTTTATTTTTAGGATGATTTATGCGCGGTTGATGACAATAGGCTCGGCCCTATTATATGGGACCCTATTAGGTACACCTCTGCCCAACCCTTCTGTTATGTCTATGTTATGTTATTTTTAGGGTCCGTTTATGAAATGGTTAAAAGTATTGAAGAAAAAGCAAACCCACTTTCAATAAGACGGTCATCAATCTTTACGTTTATAAATATTCAGACAAGAATAGTTCTATAATTGAATTAAACGAGGACAATAAAATATGATTCTAAGTAAAACTTGTTCACGTCCAATATAAATCCAAACAAAATAATAAGCAATGTTAACAGCACTTCAGTTGACAATTGAATTCGCCCATTTTCTCAACAAGCAATTGAGCTCAATTCAAACGTCAAGATTCGGAGAATTAAAAAATGTATTTCGATTTTCACTAACGACGCTCTCAAAAGATAGACCTACAATAATTATTTTCGCCAGCCATAATAGCTGGCCTCTAAAATATTCGTGAAAATTATTCGGTTTTCAGTGGGCGAGTCATTAGCAAACATTTGTCATTTGCAAACTCAGCTTGACGTTTATCTCTCTACAATTGATGAACGGATGTTAGGGCATGTAATCAATTGTCCCCGGAGGATGACGGTGACAAAATTTTTACGAAAATATCAGTGAGTATTAATTTGTTTGATGATGACAAAATATATAAAAACAGGAAATGACGAGACGTGTTAGTTAATGTATGGTTTGTTATGGTTTGCATTATTTGCGTATTAATTAGCTGATTTTAAAATAAGGTAATCAAACATTCAAATTAGATTCTGGCATAATTGAAGCATTTTAAGCACTTCGAAGTTTAAATATTCTTTAATATTTATGCTGCCTCAGAGATGAGCAAAGCCTTCATAAAAACTTGAGTGTTCTTAATTTAATCTTAGTAAAACTTCAAAATAAACGTTATAGCCGCCTTCATAAATAAACAATTCTGCCTATTAAAAAGTTTAGCAAACAAAAATTTACGATCACAATATTGTTGTTATTTGGGCTTTTAGCTCAAGGTTTTTTAACATTTGAGACTAATTATTTCTGACTAGTTTCTTTAAGTTAAAGTGCTTAGAAACTAAAAAACAGGGTTGTTTTTTTTACAGGTTAGCAGCGAGCCTATTTTGTTTACAAGTTTTGAAAATTAAATTAATTGTACAACTAATTTTTTTATACCTATTGTATCTAGTTTTAGTTTAGGTCTATATTCGTCTTTCACAGCTGAATAAATCTTACACGTGGCTGAATTTAATCAAAATGAAGTCGAAATTGCCCAACAGGCAATTACAGTAGTAGGTTATAAATACTGACCAAATTTTTTGTTTTTGGAATAATAGATCGCCCACGGCTTCGCCCACATCAGGGTTGAAAATTATCTCTTGGGAACGTGGTATTGGTATACAAAACGAGATCACCCAGCCTTCATAAGTTTTTGGGCTATTTTCAAAAGGCCAACAAAAATCGTTGTGCACTTTTGAAAATAGCCCAATCTGGGTGATCTCCTTTGTAGGTAAGTTCTAACCGAGGTCATTGCCTATTCTTGTGCCAAACTTACAATCGGCGTCAAAATATAACATGACATAACAGACTGATATACAGAAAGAGTTCCTGGCGGATATGTTTTAATACTAGCCTATACCAGCGGCTTCGCCCACATGGAGTTCAGTAATTGTCCCACAGGGTATTGGGTATTGTTCTACCGGTATAAAAAATATCCTATGGGTTAATCCAGTTTACTAACTATAAGTGTGTCCAAATATCCAAATAGTTCAATAGTTTTTGCGCAAAGGGTAACAAACATCCATCCACCCTCACAAACGTTCGCATTTATAATAGACTAGCTGATGCCCGCGGCTTCGCCCGCCCGCAAATTATATACCAAAACCTTCCTCTTAAATCACTCTGTCTATTAAAAAAAACCCGCATCAAAATCCGTCGCGTAGTTTAAAAGATATGAGCATACATAGGGACACAGACAGACGCGGTGGGGGACTTTGTTTTATAATATGTGGTGATAGTGAAGTAAGATAAGGTGGATTATTCATCATACCGATTTAGACGTTGGTAGGTGAAACTTTAATTAGAATTATAACAATAAAACACGTGTATCTTCTTATTAATTTGGTTCGCATATAATAGTGTTTCAGCCAAAACCATTCGCATTTTATCGGCACACGAGGACTATTACTTAGGTAGCTACGTGTACACAGTTTCAATTATGACGAAGCCTTTATTGTTTGGCTAGCCACATTCTATCCTTGTGTACAACTGAATAGAGTGGTAGCATTAAGCAGCTTGTTAAGTTGAGCTTCACTTTAATGATTAAATGGAACATGAGGTCCTTTTTTTTTTCGGATGGGAAATCATCAAATGACTCCTCCCGCTCTGGGCGGAGCAGGAGGGAGTGTCAGACTTTTACTGACTAAAACCCATCCATGTTCCTTCATCGTCCTTTGTGTTTCGGGGCCACGGTATCTCTTTCGAACAGTCTCGCAACCCCGGCAGGCATCGGTCCTTGCGGACCCCTTCCTTTTTGCTGACTCTCTTTGAGGCGCGCGTGGAACACGAACGCGCCGTCGACACGGCCTGTCGTCATGAGACGGACGGACGGCGAGCTAGCCCATAGCCCACTGTCCACAGGCATGAGGTCCTGGGTTCGATTTTTAGGTCAAAGTGTTTTTGGATTTTTCCAACAGGAATTTCTCAGTAACACCGGATGAAATAAAGACATCCGCAAGAGAACCAAGGTTACCGACGTAGACCGAAGAATTGACAAACTTAAGTGGCAGTGGGTAGGGCACGATGCTTCCAGAACGGATGGCCGATGGGGCCGAAAAGTTTTTGAGTGGCGACCGTGAACCGAAAGACGTTGCGTTGGAAGGCCTCCCACTAGGTGAACCGATGACCTGGTGAAGGTTGCGGGAATCCGCTGGACGCGAGTCGCACGGTACCGGTCAATGTGGCGACACTTGGGGGAGGCCTATGTCCAGCAGTGGACGTCTTTCGGCTGAAATGATGATGATGATGACCGGATGCTGATGTCTGGCTTGTGATGGGTTGATGGCAATAGGCTCGCGGCCTGTTACATGGGACTTAAACATAACTGGCGAAATTTGGGTGTATTTTTAGATATCTACAACTTTGCCTGACCCTTCGGGGGTGATAGGCGTGATATGTTATGTAATATCGAACTAAATATCGCATAACCTACCAATAATTCCCTTTTCCTTGCGCCTCCGTAGACCAGAGAATGGGCAGCAGCGTTTTCTGTTAGTCTTTCATAAATGCGATCTCCAATCCGCTAGCCAAGCGTGGAGATTACGGAAAATTCCTCCCATCATGGGAGAGGCTTATGTCCAGCAGTGGACGTTATGGGCTGTTGTAGTAGTTGTAGTGGTACCAATAATTCTGACCTGTCTGTCTGATTATTTTCATGCTTTCTAGCCTCTCCGAAGCGCAACGCGCGGATTGCAAAGTTTCTTTTTTTTTTTTTTCGGCAAGTTGTCTATGGAATAGTGTTGCGATGTTCGATTTTATTATTGAGGAATTAAGTAACGAATTGAACACAGAGGAATAAACTGTGGAGTAGACAGTTTTAGACGGTTTTTAATGCAGTTTTTTGGAGGGGAGTGCGCGTGCAACAAGTGTGACAGATAGCGCTTGGGGCGAAGTGCAGGATGTCATGAGTGTGACAAATCGCGTCGGAGAGGATAAGCTGAACGGATTTGAATAAAGATCCGTTCAGCTTATAAAGGATACGGATTCGTAATAGATCATGACCAGACCACCTAGCTTATGACCATGACTAGGTAACCCTGGTTATGGACAAAGTATCTTCTTATCCCCGTAGTATATTAATGTGGGATAATTTCTGTGTCATATGAGGACAAAATCGCGGGAAAAAAGCTAGTTTCGTATCATAACCATATTTGCATAGTATCGCTTTAATAGCTGACACGAAATGTGATTCGATCATCATTAAAAGTCAATCAACATCCAACCGATATGAGTTCAATAAAAATCTAAATCGATCCAATTGTGCGATTCAACAATGGAATGAATAAATTAGTCTCTTTGTGAGCTGACCACACTATAACGGCTGATTGGTTCCGAATAAAATTAAAAACTTTGTATTGTTATTCAACCGTTGATTGTGTTAACGGAATAAATAAATAATGAATGGTTTAATCCAGTTTCAATTATCCTTGCTAATACCAAAGTGAGTTAGCTCGTAATGTGAAAAATTGGATTGTTAAAGCGTGTTTTCGTCAGGCAATTTCTTCGAACCTATTCCCAATTTTTGCGTGGAGGTAAATTTTTGTAGGCTGATTTTATTACGAGTAAGATCTTTTTGAACGTTGCTAACATGGTTTGACTTTAAGAAGCCATTAATTAAGTTCATTTTTGTCTGCTTGAAATCGTTTATGAAAAGGTAATTTCAATACAGTTAGCAGTTTGCCGTCGGATAAATACAGTTTCAGGATGATTTGGGTTCTCCATAAATGGTTTACTTTATGTACAGCCTTTGTGCCAGCACATAAAGCTACTATAATCTGACAAATTGTTTTAATAGATTTTCAATTTTATCGCTAAAGCGGTACTCCCTTATATCTCCTAAAAATTTTTGTCCGAAAATCATTATCCATAAAACGTTTGCTATAAACTTCAGTTACCATAATGTTCAAAATCCCGAAATTTTGTTTTACCTATTTATCTTTATTTCTAAAACTGTTTTGTCATAATATCGAATACCATAATAATTGGATCTTCTAATTGTATATGCCATAAAGTCAATTATCCTAAGTATTATATTATATAATGTGTATTATTCCTAATGTCCATATAAGTGTAATAAAATTTTTGGTCCTAAAACATTTGCTAAAAATTCGGTTTTAGTGACAGAAACGAATCGCTGTAAATCCGACCCCACGCAGTCTTGTCTGCCCTACTCCTAGAGTGTAATTTAAAATCGCGTAGGCGCGGAGGGGCGAGGCGGCCTGCGAGTTGAGGAGCAGGTGGTTGTAACACTCGCCGCCGCTGCTGAGGCTGGCTGGCGAAGCCGGCCAGCAAGCCGTAACTGCGGTGGTGAGCGTTAAACACATCTGCGACGATAAGCTCACGTGGGACCGCCGGAGCTCCGCAGCGCCGGAGCCGTGACAGAAACCATGCCTGTTGCATGTTGCTTGCTCGCTTGCATGCTGCATGCTTGCTTGCATACTGTATGCGTGCTTGCATGGTTGCTGCAAGCTTGTTGCATGCTTGCTGCATGCTGCTTGCTCGCTTGCATGGTTGCTTGCATACTGTATGCTTGCTTGCATGGTTGCTGCAAGCTTGTTGCATGCTTGCTGCATGCTTGCTGCATGCTTGCTGCATGCTTGCTGAATGCTTGCTGCATGCTTGCTGCATGCTTGCTGCCTGCTTGCTGCATGCTTGCTGCCTGCTTGCTGCATGTTTGTTTGCATGTTTGCATACTTATTACAGGGAAAAATAAAATCCACATAATTATGTTCACACTCAAATGTTTTATAATGATTGACGGTTTGATTGATTGATTTTCTGCCTTTTAGTGACTACTTATATGAAATGTATGCCAACACAAAAGAAGATTCTAACTATGAACTTTCTGTGATATGATGGTTCTCCTTTTTAATTTTTACAAATTTCATAAGAGCAATATTGTATAAAAATGTGTTGTGTTGAGAGTTCATAGCATAGCAAAAGCTAAGTAATACTTACTTTACTGTAGGTACCCGTAATTACAGACACAATTAAAATAACAATGTTCTGTTCCCTTTTGGGAAAGTCTGGGAACATACCGGTTTCTTTTAAAAATATTATTAAGATCTAAATATTTTTTTTTATTTAGGATTTATAACTATTATTGAAAACGATTTTAAGTGTTTTGTATATTATTGATTGTAATATTTATGACAAACGGGTTTAGAGCATATTGTGTTTAGGGATTTCAATTTTATGGCATGTGATATTATGTGATATTAAGTTCGGGTAAGTTATCATTCGGACAAATGATGATTAGGACAAAAAAAATTATGGCACTTTAAATTATGAAAAAAAAAGTTAGGTAATATAATAGAGAACCCGCTGAAGCATTACGTTCAAAGTTGATTGTGAAAATTTGTCAGTTTCGTGTAGCTTGAAGTACTGGCGTCGTACCCATTATGATTATTCGATGACGTAGGCTACGAACGGCATAGACATTTATAGATAACGTGGGTATCTAATTGAATTTCCAATTACTGATTAAAGCTATGTAAGTTTAACTTTAAAATTACATTCTGTACAATGATTGTGCCTATAATAAATGATTCATGACCTAAGCCAAATTGTACCAACAGTAAAAACACTAGGCAGGTTCCTATTCTTCGAAATCCCTCATAGTCATAACACAAGATTGATCCCGCAATTCCTTCCACACGTACAATATTTTTCGTCCACATTTTCCATTACCGGCTCCACAACAATACAATCCCATGTACCGTCTCACGGAGCTTGTTACCATACCGTAGACGTCAGATCCGCATTTGGGTCGAACTAGGAAATTGAATCGGGCAAGCAAGGCAAATAATGCCCGATAAGCCGCGTCGACAAATGACCAATGCAAACAGCTTACAACCGACCCGGGTCGCACACAACTTGAATCTATAAGCAATCTGTGTGTCTGTGTGATTTATAAATAAACAAGCGGAGGGATAGAGTCATACATTAGATTGTAATTGGGGGTTTTAGTGTATGAGAACTTAAATGTAGAAGAAGCAATGTTGTATGTAGAATGTTTTATGTAGAAGAAGCAAGAGGAGCTCGTGCTTTGAGAAGAGGAGCTCGTGGCTAAATAATATCAGCCACTCGGGTCGATCGTTAGGTTCAGCCGTGCATGCTTAGGTTGGTCTCTCGATGGGTGCCACCCATTATATACCGAGTTTACTCTGTGCCTCGGAAAGCACGTTAAGCAGTTGGTCCCGGCTGTCATTTGTGATTTTTGACAGCCGTTACAGGTAGTCAGTGGCCCAAAAATTCTGACAACCAGTCTTACCAAAGGGTATCGTATTACCCAGTACTAACTGGGTTGTGGAGGTCAGATAGGCAGTCGCTTTTCGTGGCGTTTCAGTCTCTCCAATGTAAAATGCTGGCATCAGTTGCATCTGGTTAGACTAGAAATCGACCCCAACATGGCTGGGAAAATACTAGACGAATTATGACTGAGTCAGAAGTTTCGCTGGCATTTTATTGTTTCAGATATCAGATTCTCGTGCAGTGCCATGGTAAAAAGCCAGTCTGCAAGTTGGTTGTCTATGATTGTAAAGTTTAAGAATTCATTGCAAGAATATGGTTATGATTTTGCTCACTATACAAGGTTTAAATAGATCCATCACGAAGCCAGCAACTAAGCATTATGTACATCAAACTAAATATCTCTACGCAAAAATTATTCGTTTATTCCCATCCACCACCCCCAATTCTACCACCCGGGGTGGTGGATGACCTTTTTTTTGGGGTGAAAAATCACATTCTTCTGTAGTACTCAATATAACGCACTCAAAATACTGTGGTGATGGATACATTGAATAATACGAGGGTCGTCGAGGTATTTAAAGTAATGTTATAACATTAAAATTGGTATTGAAATAAATAAAAACATGGAACTTTGACCTTCCAATATCTTCGTAACTATCTTTAAGGTTCCCAAATATGGCTAGAACAAAAAAAAAATCGCAATGACGGAGAGAACAAGTGCTTTTCGTCTTTGTTAAGGGTATTTTTACACGCATTATAAATATTGTAGAACCTTAATTAACACAAACTGTTGATTAATTAATCACTATCAAACTATTTCCTACTTTAGCACACAAAATTCTACAATAAATTCACCATCCGCTTTGTCGCAAACAAATTCCAATCAACTTCTCACATCATACGGTTGACCTTGCCCTTACCTAAAAAGCGGTGACCTGTATCAATATTATTTAAGAAGGAAATATCTTCAAGTAGGTGATCGTAAAACCCACTCAAAAGATTACGCATTAATCTTTTATATCGAGTCAGACGATGAGTGGAGCCTGCAAATACAAAGGGAACTAAGTACCAACCTATATAAGTAGCTAATGTATTTTTAAACAGGTTGGTATTGTGTTTCTTTTGTTTTGTATTTAATGTAAAAACAGCCTTTTACACGTTGTTTTTGGGTGTTTTTTTTAAATACAAGGTTGAGTTCTTTAAGAAGGATGATTTCTTTATTTGATACTAGCGGACGTCACGCGGTTTCACCCGCGTAGTTCCCGTTCCCGTGAGAGTACGAGGATAAAATATAGCCTATGTTACTCAGGGTGAATGTAGATTTCTAATGGTGAAAGAATTTTTGAAATCGGCGCAGTAGTTTTTGAGTTTATTTATTACAAACATACACACACACTCCCAAAAAAATAAAACCTTTTCTCTTTATAATATTAAGTCTAGATTTTGATTTACGGCCACTTGTATGTACCTACTAATTAGCTTTTGTTATAACTAATGATTAACTTTTTGTCTGCCATTGTCACATATACGTGACAAGCAAGCGCTGTACGCCAAACGACACGAATATGTGGCAAAATGGTAGGTAAAATTGTGGTGTCACGAATAAGTGGCGTGGAGGGCACGCGCGTGCGTTTGTGCTCTGGCGGTTAAAAGGTTAATTATGTTAAAGCACTGCAATAGCGGTGACAAGCCATTTTGTCTCCACTATTGCAGTGAATTTGGACATGCAAATGGCCGTCCATCAAACAAAACACCCTTACGACTATAGGCAGTCAGTAGCTGCTCAGATATATAGGTATCTCAAAGTCGCCAATCATACATTTTTTAAATTACTGCTGTACTTATTAGCGCTTACTTGATTCATAATTTGTTTGAAATTCCACGTTCTTTCAAGGTGAAAAAAAAACGCGGCATGAGCAATGGCAACGTAAGAATAAATATGAAATTTTGATTAATTAATATGAATTTATCAAAACAAACATTTCAACATCATACGATGTTCCTAAAATTTAAACTAACCAAAGTAAACAGCCAAGATAAATATGTATTTTACACGCTTGCGAACAAAAGTTAGAAACCACAAACTGACTCCCCGATTAACTTCGCACACGGCCTACGATTTCATGTACATTAGCCAAATAAACATCAGTTTTAGTGAAATCGTTTGTTTCAATGAATAATTAATGTATTTAAAATATGAGCATCTGAGGAAAGCTAAATGAAAGTTTACTAAATCATCATCATCTGCTCAGCCTTTCCCTAACTATGAAATTGGGGTTGGCTTCCAGTCTAACCGGATGCAACTGAATACCAGTATTTTATATGACGGACTGCGTATGCGACTGCGACTGCGACTGCGACTGCCTATCTATCTGACCTACACAACCCATATAAAACTGGGTAATACGATAATCATACAATAAAAAAAAAGTTTTTTAAGTATCCACCTCAAATGATGGTTTCCTAAGGTACAGAAAAATCCAAGAACCGCATGATTACGATTAAATGGAAATCTATCTTTATTTTAAACCATTCCAATTTTACAACAGCTAATAGGCAAACAAAGGTAATTTCATTCATGAATACCAAGTTAAAGAACAACTCTCGGAATATTATTTGACTAAAACATTCATTATTGTGTTCAACAAGATTTTCCTTGAGAACTTCTGAAGCGTTCGGTAAATATTTGCTCAGCGTAGCTCTGAAAAGAAAGTGTACGGATCGCATTTTTTAAACGCTGATTGCTTGTACGTGCTCAGAGACTTAAGATGTTTCTCATCAAAAAGAATAACAAACAATAGTGTCGATTCTGTTGTGCACAAACTAAACTTAATTTAGGCTATTGCTATCTTTTTCTCTCTTATAAAATGAGAAAGAGACGGTCGTAATTTAGAGCTGTCAAATTTAATTGGAACTAATATTTCCATACCAATGAAGGGTGCACGTAAAATCATGTCGACTAAAAACACGGTGAAGCGCAAGGCATAAACTAGTTTGACATGTCTAACTTAGTTCATAGCTATAGCCGTCCTTTTCTCGCACTGCCTTTTAGAAAAAGATAGCAATAGCCTAAATTAAATTTAGTTTGTGCACAACAGAATCGATACCAATGGCTGCGTAAGTACCGCGTAAAGATAATAACGTTTATGTTTTTTTTAGGAGTGGTTAAAGGATCAGTCAATCCAGTACCCACGGACAAATTTATTGAGATTAGACAACCAGTTAGTACTGCGTAATACGATACCCCTTTTTTTTTTTTTTTTTTTTTTTTTTTCGGATGGGAAATCATCAAATAACCCCTCCCGCTCTGGGCGGAGCAGGAGGGAGTGTCAGACTTTTACTGACTAAAACCCATCCATGTTCCTTCATCGCCCTTTGTGTTCCGGGGCCACGGTATCTCTTTCGAATAGTCCCGCAACCCCGGCAGGCATCGGTCCTTACGGACCCCTTCCTTTTTGCTGACTCTCTTTGAGGCGCGCGTGGAACACGAACGCGCCGTCGACACGGCCTGTCGTCATGAGACGGACGGACGGCGAGCTAGCCCATAGCTCAACGTCCACAGGCCCGCGCCTACGGTGGCCGGGGGCCACGTGGTGGTGGCCCCCGACGCCCGGGGCGTCTCCCGCGGCGGCCGGGACGTTGAGAGGTTCTCTCCCTCTCCCGTTAATATACGATACCCCTTGGTTAGACTGGATGTCAGACTTTCGGGCGAATGATTCACAATTGTAAAAGATCTACAAATGACAGCCGGGACCAACGGCTTAACATGGTTTCCGAGGTACGGAGAAAACTCGGTATGGCATGGGTGGTCACCCATCCACGGACCCACCTAGACAAGTGCAGCTTAACCTATAACATCCCTACACAAATATTTATTGAACTTCTGTCAGCGTCCATGTCCGGAGCCATTTGCACCGTTTGACCGATCCGTATCTGTAAATGATATTAGTTGTCTCACAACGACGTTGTTGTGTCACAACAACGTCGTTGTGTTGTTGTGTGTGTGTCACATACACATCTTGAAGTTTTTAATGATATATTGTCGGAAAATAGGCTAGGTAGATGAACAGAGTTTCTAAATTCAAAATTGAGCTGGGGTTCTCACGCTCTACGTATGGCCGCGTCGCCGCATCGTGCGCTAGCAATGGGGTTGTAAATAAACTAATCTTAACTGAAGTGTCGCCCAACGTGCTCTGTCTGTGTTAGGAAGTAAAAATCCTATTACCGTTCAGACCACAATGTTCGTAGATAATGTGTTAAATAACGTTCTTAGCTTAGCCATAACCATTCTACCAACGAGGAAAAGCTAAGCTTAGTTTTTCTTAAAAAGGAAAAAAATACTTATCTGTCATAATTTTGTGTTAACAATCACAAGATTGAACAAATGAAAAGAATATGGAACAAAAAGTTAAAAGTCAAAGACCGATAGAAACTCAAAAGCAACAGAAGAATTCAAAACCGAATCGACACGTGCTGAACAGATATCATGAATACTTCATATTGGTTCAAACCCAACATTAAATTAACTTTAAAATATGTGTGTGAATATAGAATGTAAATACTGAAGTGAACGCGCAGAGGCGAGAGGCGATACTTGCCAGTGCCAACACGATCGTGTTTGCTTCTCAATTCCAATGCTAATATTTATTCTGAAACTCAGGATTATCAGTCTCTCTCCCCATCGTTTTCTACCTATTTGCATCTCTCTGTATTCAATGTTAATACGAAAAAAAACAAACGAGCACCACAATTCTACATATTTCGCTTTCAAACGGCATTCTTAAACATTTATACATATCAAGAAAAATGTTTGCGTAAATGCGAATAGCCTTTTATGAATGCATCGCAAACTTTTGATACTGAATGAATTCATAAACATAATAACAGTAGCACGGACCTCCATATTTTCATTTGGTTTATTGAACTGCGCCAGTACTTAAAATGGATTCCTTCGAGCGTCACCAAAATAAATTTAATAAGACGAGTTTTACGTTTTGAGTGATTGTAAAACCTTTCGAGTTGTAAGAAAATTTAATTTGAAAATTGAGTTTTTATATTGGATGAATTCACATGATGGACATAGCAGTTTTTTATGGCCTGAAATACTTTTAATTCCAGAGCTTTTCTTTAATTTCATTTCAGTTGTTCACTGTCAAGTCAGCAATTCTGAAAATTAACTAAGAGCTAGTTTAAACATAAATTGCATTACATTGCATTTATTAGTTAAAAGTTGTAAAACCCACTTTAATACTTATCAGAACCAAACCCATTAATGGTCATTAGTTTGTTAAAATTGACACTTGAATATTTGAGTGTCAACCGCTGTGCATTGGTGCTCGTTAGTATCATTACGACATCCAATCCTACGGGGGAGGTGTCAGTTTACTGACGTGTTTGATAAACATTACAAAGGCGCTCCCACATCGCGAGCATTCGCCTGTAATAATAATATAACAGTTCAGCAGGGGTATTCTAAACTATTTGATAAGTTTCCGTGTCGGTAAGGAACCGTATTCGACAATCTCATTTCCGAGCCGAAGAACTGTCAAAACGCTATTCACAGATCCGAATGGATGCGTTTTTTTCTATCCGATAGACCGTTGTGTTTATGGGGAACGCTACAAAATGGTAGTAAATAGATGATCGTGGTAGAAAATTTAAAATAGTAAATAAAATAGGTTTATTTGAATATTTAGTTCCGTTTAAATAAGGAATATACAGCTAGTAACTTAATAGACAGCAAACGATACAAAATGATTTTATTAGTAACTAAAATAAACTTTATTTCATTTCGAATAAACCTGCTTTGTAAACAGCCTCTGTCAAACGGGCAAAGCGGAAAAACTTTTTTTTTTAAGTAAAACTAGTTTTCTTTTTCATAGATAACTTTAATTAAATAACTTTGTTTAAAAAAGGAAAAAAATACTGCAAGTATTTGATATCAGTATTATACAATTCTTGCTATTTGCTCATTGTCAAACAATGATTCAATTTCTATGGGAATTACGGCAGATGATTGCGTGTGAGGGAAATAGGGCCTTATTTCTTCAATGAGGCCAAGGGCCATGTCGAGTGTTAGTCTATAAACCAACTGAAACCGCGGCTCGGCAAAAGGATTCGTCCTCTGTTGTCCTGCACGCCGACGGTCTCTGGCTCGCACAATCACTTAATCCATCTACCAAAGATCAAATAATGTTAACTAAAATCTAGAACGAATATCTAATAACGAATATATTAATAATAATATAATAATTTATTTATTTCGAGCAACAAGACTCATAGTGTTAGTAACAATATACTTACAAACTATGCGAATACTATATAACTTAATGCGGATACATCAATGAAATATGGTCAATACAATAATAAAACTTCATTTACTTACTTTAGGCAGTGTTTAAAAAGTTTACAGTCTTTTTATTTCACTGAAATAAGCTGGAAATATGGTTTATTTCTTCGTTTTAATTTTGATCGATATGACTCCCGATAGCAAACAGCTGTCGGAAAGATTCGAGTCTTCAAATCGAATTTGAACTGTCAAAATTATTCGGTTTCGGATTTGTGAATTGCGTTTGGAGGACATCTTCGATATCTTTGACGTTCGATTCGGTACGGAATCGAGTCGAATGGTTCTGAATAAGGCTGGATTCGAGCATTACATCATGAGTGAGGAGAAACGAGAATTAAAGTCTGCAACCTGTAACGATACAATCCAGGATAGGCCAACTAAAGAGAACGAAGCAAGTTATTAGAAGAGAAGTATCCACCACTTCACGACTTCGTGAAGCCCCAAGAACACCTGCCTCCCGGTCGTGAACTAGAGTGGTCTATCTGGAGAGGGCTGATCAATTGCGCACCTAGGTACAAATACAAATAATTTATTTTCACTTCTGATGCTCTAAAGTTCGCCTTTATGTGGTGCGTAGGCGATATAAAGTAGCTTTTTATGCTCTAGAGCAGTGTTTTTTCAAACTTTTTCATGACATGACCCCCATAGTATGAAAAAATATTTGGCGACCCCCGACCTTTCGCTTTTTCTTTTTCATTTATTTTATTATATTACAAATATTAAATCCGTACAAATTATTTATGCCTTTGGAATCCGATTTAATTCTCAATGTAGCAAAAACGGATCCACGATGGGAGAAATTAGATAATGACAAACAAGCGAAACCTCAGTAAGATGGACGAGTACTAATAGGTTTTTATTTTGTTAACTTGTATGAACATACAAATGTTTATATCCTTTAGTTAACATTTTCTTATTAAATCTATCTTTTTATGCTTATCCACTAGCAATTTTACTACTAAAACCGAAAACTAGAAACAATAGTGCGTTAATAAGTAAGTGCCCTAACACGTCACGTACTTACACTTGACTAGCACTACGTATTAATTAACCGCTTCCCCTCGCTCACTCTCACCTCCCTTCATTACGGCTCTAATAAGTCAACTAGCCCTTCCCTCGTTGCTACGTTATTTCATATGCTTTTATGAAAAATAAGATGATAAACTGGTTTAATCATTGATCATGATCAGAAGTTTCAGTTAATCGTGTAGAATTTATTATAGAATATAGCTCTGTTGTTTGTCACTTTTAAAAGTCATTAAAAGCCTTTCACATAGACACAAACTCCGCATTGAAAACTTAATTCTCACATTTAATATTATTTCCAACTTTATTAGCCCTAGACCCGCCTTTGTCGTCGAGCTACAAATACGCTCTCATAAAACAACATAAAATCCAATATACCACTAAACAGCTTAATGAAGATACTTCACGGAGTTGAAATGAAATAGTTAATAAAGGCATGTATGCAACAACATTGTATTGTGGGGCACATATTGGGATTGTGTGCATTGTTTGTCACACACACTTTGTTCACAATAATGGTGACGTGAAAGTTGGGCTGAAGAACAAAGTAGGCCACGTTGTAGCTTGACGCGGATGAGTGTGTAACGTTTGCGTTAAGATTCAGTTTTTAGAGTAAGCTGTGCTGCGAAGAAAATAGTAAGTTCGAAGAAGTAGAGCTGCTACTTCGCTTGCAAGACGGATAATGAAAATGATGATTGAATCTTTGTGAAACCGTGTTTCTCTACTAGAATTAACTCACTATAGTTACTCACACAACTTATAGGAGTTAACTACTACAATCCGTGCAAATATGGTCCTCCGAGCCGGATTTGGACCAGCAAACTATGTATGTTGATTTAAGGTTGACTCTGGGATAGACAAAAAAGCTCTTTTCACAAGTTGTTTAAAGTATATCGTTACAGGAAAAAGCAGCCCCAATCTTGTGATAATAATATCAAGGTCACAGAAATGGATAAACGCGTACCAATTCGAACAAAATTTGTTACTTGAGGAAAATCCAGAGTCTTAACCTTATTTGACTATGAGTGTAATAGACGTAAGCATGAGGAAAAAGATGGCTATCTGTTAAATCTTCACCAATGATAGTATAATAGCTTTTTTTTCTAAAAGTAGCACAGGAATACTTGCGTACCAGTACCTCGCATTTTCTCCAGTCAAATGACTAACAATATTCCTTTAATCAAATATAACCCATGTACTTAGGTACCACGAATATTATGTTCGGTCATGTTGCAAAATAGGCCCCTGAGAGCAACGGCAACGGAACTCAGTCACGCGTGTCGATAATAAATCTAACAGGGGCACTGCCGATTTGGTCCCAAGATATTCAATGTTCTGTACAATGCGGCTTGTGTGCCATAGCGTAACTAGTGGGTCCACCCTTTATAGCAGAACTTTATATGTCATAATATTACTTTGCATAACAGCGGGTAGCATAAACTTCATTTCGCAGAAAATCGTTTGGCAGACACTCATTTATCATACATTCAAAACTCATAATTTTGTAAGTCGGAATCATCTTTAGGCATAAATTTCATATGCATAAGAATTAAAAGTAGAACCATCTTAGCGCAGAAAGTTCACAGCCAGAATCATCTTTTGGCATACATTTCTTATGCTTAACAATGGAAAGGCTCATCTATCACATCCACATCACAGAAAATTCATTAAAACGGTTGATTGTGAACATGTGGTTTTTATTTTCCTGTAAGCAGGAGGCAAACATGCAAACAAGCATACATCTTGCATGCAGCAATCATGCAGTGTGCAAACAAGCATGCAGTATGCAAACATGCAAACCAGCATACAATATGCACATACAGCATACACCATTCATGCAGCAAGCATACACCATTCATGCAAGCAAGCATGCAGCATGCAAGCAAGCATGCAGCATGCAAGCAAGCATGCAGCATGCAAGCAAGCATGCAGCATGCAAGCAAGCATGCAGCATGCAAGCAAGCATGCAACATGCAGCAGGCATGGTTTATGTCACGGCTCCGGCGCTGCGGGGCTCCGGCGGTCCCACGCGAGCTTATCGTCGCAGATGTGTTTAACACTCACCACCGCAGCTTCGGCTTGCTGGCCGGCTTCGCCGGCCAGCCTCAGCAGCGGCGGCGAGTGTTACAACAACCTGCTCCTCAACTCGCGGGCCGCCTCGCCCCTCCGCGCCTACGCAATTTTAAATTACACCCTAGGGGTAGGGCAGACAAGACTACGTAAAGTCGGTTTTAGAGCGATTCGTTTCTGTCACTAACTTTTCTAGCCTATCATATTGACTTTTTGAGACAACATTTAAATGTTTGGTTAAAAATGCTATATTATAGAAATGACAATAATGCCAAATAAAATTATTCCATATTCTGACATCTTCGTAATATGCCAAGTGAAATTGTGCGAAATTTGAACATTGCCAAAGGTAATTATGCCAAATAAAATTCTGCCATCTTAAAAGTATGCCATTGTACATTCGGAAATACAAACATTCGGCCAAACAATAACTATATTAAATATTTTTTATGCCTTCGAAATATTCGTTTAAAGAAGACTATGCCAAGTGTGTTATGCCAAATAAATTTCGGAGCATCAAGATTCTGCCAGATAGAAGGAACCCGTAACTAGTTATATCTCACTCTGTATAGACGTGGTAACGTGGTTATGAAGAGTATGGAAAAGTAAAGAAATGCTGACAGGACATTTCATTGTCAATGTTGTCAAATGCTCTAGATATCGGTGGCATACTTCACCATGAAACGATGTTGAACACCTTGTGAAAACCGTTAAATCCAAGAACAAAAAATTCAAAGACATGACATCAACCAATACGCAGTGGCTCCGCGTGGGGGATTATGGTCCCTACCACAGAGATTAGGCCTGCGTTCCAGCAGTGGGAACATTTTTTTTTTTCAAAATGTGGTACATGAATACTTGCATGCCAGTACCCCGCATTTTCTCCATGTTTATCTGGTAGAAAACACTTACTAAGACACGAGGCAATAAAGCCTTACTCATTTTATTGTGCCCGTTTTATAATGCATGATGAGTCTGTAATGTTGTTGATAGTCTGTTAATATCAGTAATAAACTGTTGTATCGCGCAGACCAACATTCTGTGGTTTGACCACTAACTGTTGTTCTAATACCAGTAATGTATTACAAACATCTGCTCTCTGTCAAAATGTTTATGTTTCCAACATAAATAACAGAGTGATTGTTTAGATCTATGTTTATGTTTTTTCCGGCTGATATGATGGAAATATCGACGTGTTTTTTCCGTGCGATAATGACAAATTGTACCGAATGTTGTTGAAAGGAATATTTTTATCTGGAAGAGAAAAAATATGTCACACCAAGATTGAATCTAGAGCGATTTATTCATACTAAGTAAATTTTATACATTGATAAACGTACAATTTTAATAATCAGCTAAACAAATTAGAAATATAAATAGAAGTTTACACCACATTTGAATAATTTCCTAAATACGTGTATTATTTTGAAATTCGAATTACCCACCGGTTTCCGAAAGCCTAATCAATTCAAATCCGCTGTCAAATCTAACCAGAGTTGTGGTAAATGATTGACCAAAATACCATTAACCAATCATTTAACCAGACATTAGACGGCCGAATTGATTGATTAGGTTGACATAAAATAGTGGGTGGAAAGTTAGTAAACATGTCAACTTGTGTTACTTACGAGTTTATCGCGTAAAATAATTATACGGGAATGTAAGGAATAGTACACACTTGTTTTGTTCGATGTGGTATATTTGGCTCGTTCGGCATTTGTCATTGCTGAATCACATTCAGGTCGGCTCTGCACAATTCGAGCTGTTAAGGATTTCTATATTATCTAGAGTGATAAAATAAAGCTATCTCAGGTACTACTGGTTCGAATTGAATATTTTTTTTAGTGTTAGATAGCCCTCTTATCGAGGAAGGCTATATAACATCATGCTACTACCAATAGAAGCAGAGCATCAATGAAAAATGTTGCAAAAACGGGGAAAATTGTATTTATATACATAATAATTTCACGCGGAATATTTCAGGGTCGCGGCAAACAGCTAGTATATTCAATTTTGCCGCCCTGTACCAAATGAAGCCTAAACGAAAATGTGTAGCACTCTTAAGAGAGTCCTGATATTATTTACCGATCTGAAATGAGAAACCAAAATGTTTCTTATATGTACTCCATTAAGATATGATCTGGCAGCTACTTCCAGGAAATTCGACACCATCCATTTGATTGAATTATGCTTACATATCGAGTATCTTGACATGCAATTTTATTGATAGCAGTTTTAACACGCTCAGCGCCAAGCCGTATATGCCAATACCACCCAAATTTGACCTTTCTGAAGAATATTTTTTTTATTACCTAAAACCATCTAGATGTTATAGTGGATAATTTTTTTCTACTCCCACCCTTCCCCACCCCCTCTCTCTAGTGTGTATCTTTTCGATACACGGGCCTGTGACAATAGTTAACACCCATTATGAAGCACTATCTTGTGAAGAATACAGTTGGAGAAAAGACAGTTCACGGGCATTGTTCAGAATGCTACAAAAAGTATGGAAGGAAAGGAATTGAAGTAAATGGCATAGTAGTTCGAGCGTTACAAGTTAACACAAAATGTTCTATTTGTGATGTAATTATTTGCAAAACTTGTTTCAATAATACTTGCTAACTATAAGATTACTTTCTCTTCATCAAACCTTTGTTACATTTTGATTTTTTAACAAAAGTTCTACATTCAAAATAATTTATTTCTTTCCATACATTTTTCTTCATAATTTCCAAAAAAAAATACCAATCCCAACCCCAATACACCAGAAAAATCCCCTAGGCCAAAGCAATATTTTCGTAGTATAAAATGTATAAAAACGTGCGCGATAACGATAAACGAGGCTAAAGACTGGAATGGTGTTCGTGTATCGAAAAAGATACACAAGTGTTTGTACAGTGTGTATCAAAAATGATACACATGGCGCTTAGCGTGTTAAACGGGGCTCAATCAACGAAATATTGCGTTTTATTTATTATTATGTGAATCCAAGAAAACACTTGTTTAATCAATGTAGCAAAGTGGTTTGTCGTCAATTTTATCATAATCAATAAATTAAATCATGTTTTGTAAACATTTCAATTCAAATTAAATGTAAACGAAATACCTATTGTAGCGGTTACGAAATATCAACCTGTTGGTTAATTGAAATTGTAAATAAGCCAATTTCTACAAAAAGAGGAATTAAGCGCTCACAGTCTAATAAGTGGTTTTATTATAAAGCTGATGAAAAACATCGAATCCTGTTAAAATCATAATAAAATTTATGAAACACTGTCTCCACTAAACGACAGTAAACTTCAAACCATGTTGCTATCAGAATTTTTCTCCCTTCTAAGTGCAGAATCAATTTAACGACAAAAACAACTTTTATCAGCCAATATTTACCGGGAAAATTGCATCTAGCACTTTATTTTTATCGAAAATTTTCCAATATACCTGACCTAAAGGTTGTTAAGTTCAAAGCTTTTATTACGGCATGTTCCTATCGGTCGCCGACGGTATCGCCTCTATAATCTGTAACAGAGCGAACACCGGAGAATTCATTGCTTCTGCTGACTACACGCTCAGGGAATTATAAAATATCTTTTGTGTGCTTTAGGATTTTGTAAGTTGAATCGGGGTATGGGATATGAATTTGTGTGTCCGGAAATAAATGAGGATGGATTTTGTGATAAAATATACTAGTGGATTATTTAGGCTCTAATATTTTTTATCCATGATTAGTTATTTCCCGCGGCTTTGCTCGCGTTAATTTAGAATTTTACAATCAATTCGGGTTGTACTCTGCTTGTGTAATAATATAATTCAATCGTGATTTGAAAGACATGTGGCGCCATGATTTATGATAAATAAATATCGCTGGACATACCACACCGCCATCTAGTGCCACACTAAGCAACGAGGCTTGTGTCGTAGACACCATACTACATAGATAGTTTTTTTTTTGTTGTAAATACATACTTGTCTACACTAATATTATGAAGAGGAAATATTTGTATTTTTGTGTGTATGTTTGTAATGAATCAATTCAAAAACTACTGCGCCGATTTTAGAATTATTTCACCATTAGAAAGCTACATTCAGCTTGGGTAACAGGTTATATTTTATCCCCGTACTCTCACGGGAACGGGAACTACGCAGGTGAAACCGCGTGACGTCCGCTAGTTATAAATATAAACATACATGACTCGGAAAGAACGTTATTGTTGTTTTCCTCGGAAACAGTACTTTTTTTCAGGATGAAAGGTACCCTATGTCCGTTTCTATATACCTCACAACGTATATGCAAAATTTCAGGATCATCGGTTCAGTGGTTTAGACGTGAAAAAGTTGCAAAACAACATACTTTCGCATTTATAATATTATTTAAGAAGTTAGGATTAGGATTGGCTTGTCTTTTCCGACTGGTTGACTCATAGACAAATCTTAACTGCCTGTAAATGGTTCATTCGAAATAAATGCTTTGAGTTCGAGTCAAGTCAATAACTTACCTCCCTACCCACATCAATGAAGGATCACATCGGAGACGTGGCATCCACTGTCGGAGATGGGTTTGTCTGGATTTCTCCGTCGTCGTGTCAATACGATGTTTGCGTCAGCGATGTGGCTATTTTTGGCATATGTACCCAAAGTCTTGGAGAACTGTAAATTCACTTTGTACAAAAATTTTCTACTAGAAATATCTCAGTAAAACGATAAATAATAAATTGGAGCGTCACGCTCCGAATTGCTGTAGCGATACCGCGCTACGGTGCTACGCCATACGTAGCAGTGCTACGAAGCTCGTAGCGTCGTAGCAATTGTCGTCTCAAGTTTACTGTTCATAACAATTCATTTTGCTCGGATAATTTTCAAGACTTGTTATGCAATATTAAAATTGCAGCGAATACGTAAATTCTATTCATAAACAAACATAAATAAAAATAACCCTGATGCAAGTCACGTTTCTTCACTTTAATATAAAATGAAGCAATTTATTTTAAAATATACTTAATTGGAATATTAGTTATACAGAATTTTTGTTTCAGTGTACTTGATTTTCTAAAGTAAAATGAATTTAAATTGTATTCAGACATTGTTTAGTTGATTAATTGCTTGTAAATAACACTGTCAATTAGTGACGTAATATTTTGAACATTATTCATTGTGGTGTCAGTCCAGTATTCATTCGATGATGCGAGTTGGTTTTAATTAGTACACGCTACAGAAAATCTGCATAAAACATGACGGAAAACTAAAAGGTTAACACTATATAAATAAAACCTAATAATTTCAATTTTTTAAGGGAAAATAACTTATAACGTCTGACAAAAAAATGGTGATAATGAATAAGTGGATCTCGAGTTACAAGCTCTTTAACAGGCAGAAAGACAAAATATTTTATTAAAGACTGTTAGTATTATGTTAAATCCACTTTATATTAATTGATGTTCCAATCCTCAGCATAGTTAACCGACTTCTGAGATACCTTTAACTTAGAATTAGTTGGTAAGTCCTTCATATTTACAACAGGCAATATAATACCCTCTATTGGTCGGAGCTACGTATAGTTGTCTTCCGAACAATTTATTAAGGTAGGGTATATATTTACTTTCCGTGCTCAAACGAACATGAACGGACAGCTCAATTATGTGGTGTGCTAAGCATAGATTTTTAAAAGTTATTGTTGTGTTAAACATGTTTAAAGGGATGAGACTAATTGGCCACGTATGTGACTTACATAGCACATTAACACACGTTTATATCACATGGAATAGGGTCTCACTAAAGGAATAAATTTGTGGCCAATTAAGCGCAGGCCACACCGCCAGCTAGCGAGAGAGTGAGCGAGCTGGACGAGCATCGTTTCATCTCTTTTCTTACTTCGGTTCACAAGACCTCGCGGTGTGGCCTGCACTTTAAGCAGTAAACCCGAAGTGTCATGGTAAAACTTATTGGTTGAAATCAATGTGACTCATATCTTACATCCACACTCTACTTGTATGTTGAGAGTTCCTGGTTTGGCACACTTGGACATATTTTTGGTTTTCTGTGTCAATGATCGAGTATTACAAGGAAGAGAGAGAGAGATGGATTGAGTATTAGAAGGAGGGTCATGATTAGACCCATCAAAATATCCGTGGATCAGAATTGATTTGTATATAAAGTTTTGTCCCTATGAATAAAGCTACTAATATTCAAGGATACTCAATAAGTTACGTAACTTTCAGACCATTTGACTGGTAATATCGTAATTAATAATATTTCTTGAATCAACAACGCTGTCTTCAAGTCGTCAAGAAAAGTAACAAAAAAAAATAGTAAGAGAGTCCCGAAAAAATACTGAAAGAATTCACAGTTCATAAACTTCAGGCTTTCTTGAAAATAACTTGTATAAAATTCGCTTTTCCATTGTTATTGGTAATAAAGTATGGATGCGGTCACCCAACCGATGTTAATGTACTTATTATACAACCTCCTTTGTCTCCAAGAAGTACTAATAATCCTTGTTTATGCCCGTGTCGTTCGCGTTTATACAAGCAATAATTGTTTTTATTAGACGAATTTCACTGCAACCGAGTCCTAATATCCCATGAATACGATTCTCTGAATCGTTTATTTAAACTTAGTCGCTTTATTTAGTCCGTAGCTTTGTCTGCGTTGAGTTTGGAATTTATTATTCGGTAACGTACTCTCGGAATAAAACAGAATGTACTGTATCTGCTAGTCTACTTGTGTGCCTAATTCTATTGAAATTCATTCAACTGTTAAGACGTGAGAAGTAAATAGACAGACAGACAGACAGAGTTACTTTCGCATTCGTAATATTAGTATCATTTTTTTTGTACGGCGCGAAACATATCAACGCTCCATTTTCAAAATATTTCATTAGACTTTGTCGGTATTCACTTCCCGAGCTACCTAATATGGCATCCGGATGCAGCTGAATACCAGTATTTTACATGGAGCGACTGCCTATCTGACCTTCACAACCCAGTTAGTACTGGTTAATACGATACCCCTTGGTAAGACTGGTTGTCAGACTTTATGGGCTTCTGACTACCTAACGACTGCCAAAGATCTACAAATGACAGCCAGGACTAACTGCTTAACGTGCTTGCCGAGGCACGGAGGAAACGAGTTTTGCATAGCACCGTCCTGATTAACAAATGGCTGCCACACATCAGTTTGACGTCACAAAGGTTACGTCACAACATTGCCTACGACCTCTGGTCTATCGTATTTCGGATATTACGTGCACGTGTTGACAGTTTGGCGGAATCGGGAGACACTTGCGGACTTGTGTCGCACAAAATCTCACACAAATACGACCGCGGCTGTACAAGGCACATAAACTATACCAGTAGACATAGAAAATAAGAAACTGTGTATTAATAGGTTTTGTTACTTGAAACCTTGCCAAAACTAAATACAGGAAATGTGTGCGAGTCATCCCCTAAATGAAGAAAATAGTTCTCATGAGAGTTAAGTCTAGATTTACAAAATTAAAACCTAATTTCTTTTGGCATTTGGAGTCTTTAGGAAAGTCAAAGGAAATGAATTTTAAAATCTTGTTACCAGCATTTAACTGCAGATTTTCAAACATTTTTATAGGCACAAGGACGACAAAAATAAATCAAGATTAACAAGCTTCTGCACTCCTTAATCTCCGACGAACCAATATAATAGGCCATCATTTTCTTATCGCTTTCACAGCAATATTTTATCCGCACCTTAAAAATTACTCCCTAGGAATATACAGGCCGTGATGTTTTCCTTGGCGAAAAGCGTACGATAAATGTTTGTGCATAAATTTCAAAAGCTCATCGAGGCTCGCTTTCCTGTTTACGAGCTATCCCACGTGAATACTCGGCTTTAAACTTGTATATTTAATTCGTCATAGAGCATTCAGTTAAAGCGTTTTATTCTGACACTTTTATGACGAAAAATGGCTGCAGTAGATTAAGTTCTAACTTGTTTTTTTCCACGGCTTCATTAGAAGTACTAAAAATTGTCCCACGTGAACCTATAGGTACTTCCGGATTGGGAACATCAAAGGGTCTATCTGAATTCTACATTTTGCAAAACTCTTTGCAATTGCTAAGACATAAATGTGTTACAAAGAAACAAACAAACTTACTTTCTCATTTATAGAACAACTTAGGATTTAGGACATCTGTAGAAAGTGGAAAATCTATCTTCATTAATCTAACTAGATCGATCGTTTCAATTAACTGCCTAAACTAGAACTTGAAGAAGATTTCACGGACTAACTTAGACCTTATTTAAAAGGGCGATACTTAAATCAAATTAATGATCTAGTAGAAGGTGAGATATTTCCGTTATCACAGCTATTAACACCGGCTTAATAACTATACGCGCTATATAGACGAGTATACTGCTCATCATTTTGATATAATCTCTTAATCGCCTCTAACGACTTACACTGTACGTGATGGGGTCATAAGCCTACTACACAACACTTTTATATTGCTTCCTTTATTTTATGCCCACTAAAAGTGGTAGTCTATGCACAATAAATAGAAGATGAAGTTACGGAGAGCCTTAAAACAGTTTAAAAGGTCCAGCAGAATGGCGAATCGACCACTTTCGAGTGTAACAGTCAAGTACGAGCACTTTCTCTAAAACACTGCCCTTGAGTAAAAGTTAATCAAACGTGAATTTCACTTACTGGCCAGAGGTCGTTCGTTTTGAAGCACCATTACATTGGCGATGGAGAGACCCATCAATTTAGCTTCACGCCGACCGCACGCGGTCACCGCCACTGCGGCCGACATGTGAAACGTTTTATTACGGTCCAGGAAAAACCGTTACAATAACGCAACTCGAGAATACTTTACTGGAAGTAAGGAACAGCTGGAACAACGTAATATGCGTCACTTTTTTGATGGATGCCGAAATTATTCAATTTAAGTGGTGCGACTAGACGGATATTAAATTTTTATTTGGATAGATTACTAGTTGTTCTCTTGTTTAGACGGTTGTTACCACAAAAATGTTTGTGCAACAAATTTTTGTAGAAGAGATTTTACTTGTAGGTGAAGCTTTCGCCTTATTGCCACCACCTGACCAGGTGGTGCGGCGTGGGTGTATCAATTAAGAAACCAATAGAACAATAGATTTCTCAAAGTTCAACGTCGACCGTTATATTTTAGATTTTCTGTATTGTTATTGTGATAAAAATACCATTTGACACAAAAGAAAAACCTTTTCTACATCTTACAAGACACTTTGATGGATGTTAATATCACCTCATAAAAATATATCGAGCGGAACACTTTAATTTCCGTCGAACCGGTTCACAAACAGCTCGGTAAGTGAGTGCCAATTTAAGGTGCGTATGTCTAAGTTGACGCAAGTCTTTCAATTTGACGGGAATCAAAGGAACAATGGGTAAGCTATTTAATAAATGCCCCCGATTCAAATTTCTAACGGCAACAGATGGCGAACACGATCGCCGACGCCTCGAGCGTGAATAATTTCCGTCACAACATTACGCCCCGTCTTTCTTACCCCCCAAATAATTCCATTCTTTATGTTCCACAAGAGTGCTGTCACAAATAAATTGAAAAGTCGACGAGGGAATCTCTATTCAGCTACACGATTTAAATATTTGAACACGTAAACACACTTTATTATTTCAAAGAAAACATTAGAACTGTCCCACTTCTGTCTGATGTACAAATGATATTTTAATTTTAATAGAAGTTTTCAAATTGACGAATATTTATGTCAGCGTTTCATTCTTACTTTATCGTTGGGCCAAGATTGAAAAATATCGAATAAATTATAATAAAAAAAACGTGCTTAGGTAAAACGCCTGACAAGAAATATTAATGCCAACTGTGAACAAAAGATATTTGATTTTTGACTCAGCAAGTGGGTGCTACTCATTATAATGAGTATCTGTAATGAAATGGATTACTTTTTTGTTTAATTCATTATAATAAATAATAATAATAACACGTTGTATTGGGATCGACCTATCACCACTGACAGGACTGTTGTTGCCAATAGGCCTGACATTCTGGTGATAGATCGATTGGAGCGTCGCACAATGATTGTTGATATAACGATCCCGCATGACGAGAACCTCGTGAAATCAGAGAAAGATAAACAATTTAAATATCTGGCTCGCGAGGTTGTCGACATGTGGGACGTGGGTACAGCAATCATTGTGCCGATAGTCGTGTCGGCCAATGGCTTAATAGCCAAGAGCCTCGACCAACATCTTAGGAAGCTCTCGCTTGGCAGCTGGATCAAGGGCTTGATCCAGAAAGTAGTACTTATGAACACGGCACGTATTGTTAGGAGGTTCCTCTCTCAAGAGCCCTGACCACCGGCAGCTCGGACCCTGTTTCCAGCGCTGGTGGGCTACTGTTTTTAGGGTTCCGTACCCAAAGAGTAAAAACGGAACCCTATTACTAAGACTTCGCTGTCTGTCCGTCTGTCTGTCCGTCTGTCCGTCTGTCCGTCTGTCCGTCCGTCCGTCTGTCCGTCTGTCTGTCACCAGGCTGTATCTCATGAACCGTGACAGCTAGACAGTTGAAATTTTCACAGACGATGTATTTCTGTTGCCGCTATAACAACAAATACTAAAAACAGTTTAAAAATAATATTTAAGGGGGGCTCCCATACAACAAATTCATCTTTGTAATATGCATTAGTGTAGATATGACGCACTAAACACCAATAAATTCAACATGGCTGCCGCTGAATCACTTCACATAAAAAGATGATGCGGCCTAATCGTGAGCTAAATGCAAAATGTTATTATAACCTGCCCATAGACACGTAGGTATACTCTACCTTGAGGGTTGGGGGTGCACCCTTGTTACGGCCACGGCAAATACCCCATGACAGGGGTCGAAGGTACTAGACGAAGCTAATAAACACATGCTATTATTAGTCCAACATTCGGGATATTATAGGAAATGTGAACTATTGAGCCTTTATTGTTTCTATAGATTTGTTCCGCCCAATTAACTAGGTTTAGTAAGAAAAGGCAGAGGGAAATAGATTTATTAACTTACTTTTCAGGGTTCCGTATCCGACCAACGGGACCCTATTACTAAGCCACCACTGTCCGTCCGTCTGTCTGTTTGTCAGCGGGCTGTATCTCATGATCCGTAATAGGTAGACAAGTGAAATTTTCACAGAATGTCTATTTATATTGCCGCTATAACAACAAATAATAATAATAAAAATACCTACTACAATGGTACAGAACCCTTCATGTGCGAGTCCGACTCGCACTTGGCCGGTTTTTTTGGTGTAAAGTTTGTCTTGGGGTGTCATTTTAAATAATATTGTTTCAATCTACCAATACCTATCGTATATTTCTTGTCAGAAGTAAAACCACTCTTTCTCTTACGATATAAGCATCTAAGATGGCTTTTATTTGGTCAAGACGATTGGTTAAATGATAAACTGGATTCCCGAAAATCGCAACACAATGTTTTGTTATGTTATTATTAATTAATGATTCCTTTGTTTTTTATTTTATTTTATTGTATTACTTATTTCTTTATTTTTAACAATGTTATAATGATTTTGTTTTTATTCATAGTTCTGATCTCATTTTTATCTGTTTTAACACTAATAATCATAATATATCGTATGTTATTTTTTAATTTTAATCGTAATTAAAATTAGTAAAATTACATCATACGTTTTTCTTTTTCTTTGTATTATGTTTCGTAAGCTAAATAATCTCTGAAATGTAAGGTCTACTATTGTAGACCTTACATTTCAGAGATTATTTAAAAAAAATTAAAGTGAGTAGCTATCGACATGAAATACAATAGTATTTTATGTCGATAGCCACTCATTTTTTTTTTTTTTCTCTCTTATGCTAACACTTATTTTTGTGAATGCTGGTTAACCTGTAATTGGCCACTGTGTAAGTTCAAGACTGTAAAACCTATGTATACCTAAATGCTGTACACAGAAGCTGTTGGTGAACCTACTACACTACCACTACTACTACAGCAGCCCATAACGTCCACTGCTGGACATAAGCCTCTCCCATGATGGGAGGATGGTGAACCTATATTGTTATAAATAACGATCAAATGTACGTACAAGTAGAGATGATTACATTAAGGCATTAGTGGGCTAAACACTAAAAGATATCCATTATTATCAAAACACAATACCAAAACGTTTCGTCCATTAGCCTGGAAAGGATCTAAGTAGGTATTCCTAAATATTTCCGCCTACATAGCTGAAAAAGATGAGACCATTGAACCTACATTTTTGTGATGAATACTAGGTTATAGAATCTTGTCAAAATGATAGCCTCTTAGGATATTACTAAGACTTCGCTGTCTGTCCGTCTGTCTGTCCGTCTGTCCATCTGTCTGTCACCAGGCTGTATCTCATGAACCGTGACAGCTAGACAGTTGAAATTTTCACAGATGACGTATTTCTGTTGCCGCTATAACAACAAATACTAAATATAGTCAATGGTACGGAACCCTTCGTGTGCGAGTCTGACTCGCACTTGGCCGGTTTTTTTTTTTTTTAGTATAACGAATTATTAATATAATTTCAGTTTGCCTAATTTTATATGGTTTCATGAACATTTTCTATAAATCACATTTGAACTAATATCCAATAAGTATAATATTTATATTATATAAAATCAGTTACTATAATATTAAAAATCTTTACCACAAAACTAAATCTAACGTTTAATAAAATTTTAAAACAGTTCTCCAGATCCCCTCTATTGTTGGTGAATCATCTTGGTTGGGTTAGGTTAGAACAGTATGAAGTTTGCTGATACTTACTTATTCATTACAGAATTTTGGCTGAAAATGAGTAAATATGAAAATAAGGTCAAATAAAAATTAGGTCAACTGAACGTTATATAAAAAGAGCATTATACAAGTTGAAAATTATATAAAATGAACGTTATACTAAATGTTATTAGAGCAAAAGAAGGTTATATGAAATGTAACATTTTAAGTGATATTATAGTATCTGTTATTATGATATTTATAACAAAACCCCGCGGGCAACGACTAGTAATTAATAAGGCTTATTTTCCAGTCATTCACAGACAACGTCAAAGTTTCTGAAAAATTAGTTCACCATATTCAGTTCAGACGAGTTCATTGACCCGTCTGTAGCCGAAGTTCATGTAATTACACGAATAGCAATGAGTACGTTATTAATATGTTCGTGTTATTAGATTTTTATGGATAGCTAATAAAGTTAGGGGATGATTGAATAAGTGTGAGTGATATTTTTCTGTTTATGTAGAAGAAAAAAACTACTACTAAACTTGTAGTTTTAGAAAAGGAGGCTTGTTTGGAAACTGACTTAAGTGAAGGGAAACAAATAACCACACTTCTTCTTAGTGTGTCGATGGCAAATTTTCATTAAACATATTTGACCCAAAATTCAGTCATGCGAACTCCGCTCGCTGATGCAGCCATAAGATCGTCAAGTGCGCAGGTGTCAGGGCATACAGCACGAGACACATACTTGAGTCGCCCATAAATCTCTATCAACAACCCAATAACTACACTGAAAGTTGTTAATCCCCGAAACAGAGAAAGAAAGAGAGAGTTAGTTTGTTTTCATAAAATCAGAGGACATATACACTAACCCAAGTTACACCGTTTGTTAGTTTGTATCACGTACACCGTATGCAGTAATCGCATAACAACGCCAGAGCCAGCCGATTACCCTCACTTTCACAGAGACCTAATCCACTTTCACTATTACAGTTTCATCGGAATATCACCGGCCCGTTTCCGATGCACGTGCGCCCAAAAAGCCAGAAAATTTTAAAAATTCAAATGTTATTTTTCAGTGCTCACGTCAATTCGGACCGGCCTTGTTTCACAGTGAATTCACTCCATACATCACTTTGTTAGTTATCTGTTTAGCTGGTTGACAGTGATGAATGTTCAAGTGAACAAGCGGGGTTCCGTTGTGCTCGCGGTGTCCTGGCTTAGGGTTCCGTCGTTTGCACTAATACGGGAGCCGCCGGGAGCCTCGCTTGTACGGAAACAATGAGCGAACAATATCTCGCAACGTGAGAGATTAATGAGGTATTTACCTTGAGGGATTTTTGTCTTATATTTTAAGCAATGTTTTCTTTTATAAATTGTTCTACTTACTCATACTATAATGCAAAAGCCTTAGGTGTTGGTTTGGTAGGTTGATCTCGCTTAAGCGGATTTGAATATTCATTTTCTATGGAGCTTTTTATGGAGCAGGTTTCGAACCCGTAGTAAGACTTGAAAAAACACGCAAACGGAGCAAGAGGCACTGTTTGCGCGACTTAATAATGTTTTGTGCAAACATTCTGCATACAAATCTGCACATTGAAGCCCTGATTCAAAATATAAAGCTGAAGAACAAACGGGTGTCTAACTAGGCCACGTTTGCTTCATAACGTAGTTAGGTACACGTTTGCTCTGAAGGAAATTTCATTACAATCAACTCGGGAGATTAACTCAAACAGAAGTCCAAATCAAATGTTCCGTAATATTTCGTTTGCTGGGGACTCGGCGTACTCGGTTATAATGTGTATTATAGTAGCGTTATCATTTCAGCTTTTGGGTTTTAATAATATTCAAACATCACTTTGGATGGCTTAGAAATCCACACACGAGACGATGGTAAACGTCAACGTTACACATCATATCAAACATACCTTTTTTATCGAAATCGCGGTTCTAAGCAAAAAACATTATGTAAATCACAATTCGTGAAGAGGGAGCACGTTTTATTTGCTTTTCGAATGCCCTCGTTTTTGTGACGAGAGCCTTGGAAGAGGCCATTTGAATCAAGGGTATTTTGATAATAAAAGAATCATCCACTCGGCTCTAAAGAGTATGCGTACAATGCCGCCGGCTCGAGGAAGTCAAATTGTAAGGAATACTCGAGATATGCCAGGCAGATATTGAGTAAATTGGGCCCTCATCTTACTGCGATTGAATTAGATTTGATGGGATAAACGCGGTAATGCTCATTATTATGGCTGATCCAATTTTGATAAACATATTTCAATATAGCATTATCTACTTTTTACTCTTTGCTGGAATATTTTCTAATAAAGGTTCTTTCATATTTAACTCAGTGCATCCTTCAGTTTCTCTTGGTATTTTCTTGCATTTTGTGAGAAGTTTGTTCGGTGTTCAAGCTCAAAAGTTTCAACGCAGAAGGGATTCAACAAGATTGATTTATGTTAGATATAAGCGTGCAGAATTTGTACAAAATTGAATTATTCCTAAAACTCAGAGAACTGTAAGTTATTGTTAGCCTTTTCTTCAGACTTGTATTAATCTTTGTCCAAACTTATTAAACATCAAAGACTTTGTATCTAGCGTTCTACTGTTCCTATATTAGAAATACAGATTAAATACTAACTTTGGTATTAGGATAACATACTTTGAAAGACTTTGAACTAAGTTTTGATTATTTCAGTGGTTCGGCTATCAATGAACTGAAGGGGTTAATTAATTAGGTAGACCCTCTTAGAAGTGTTCAAGGACTGAATGGGAGAATTACTTGGAACTTTGATGGTACTTATCATTACAGTGAATAGAAATTATTACGTAAAGTTGTAATGAATTGAGAATTTCCGAATTGTCTTTAATGAATCACCTTGATTGTAGCCTACCCAAGTACACCTACCCAAGTAGAGGGCTTTAATTGATAATTATTTAACTAAATTAGAATAACATAACATCACGCCTGTAATCGACAAAGGGGTAGGCAGAGGTGTACCTAATATTACACCTATATATCGCCAGTTATGTTTGAGTTCCATGTAATAGGGGCCGAGCCTATTGCCATCAACCAGGCACAAATTCAGACTTTGTGGCTGCTACTGAGAAATTCTTGAAAGTAAATCAAAATAGCAACTGGCCGACCCGAGAATCGAACCCAAGACCTCATTCCAGGCACGACGAGGCAGTAAATTAGTATAACAAGACATTTATGTACAAATAAATAGGTATTATTAACGCAAAGTAAATGGGATCAGTTAACATTGTGATAACTTAGAGGAAGTACAAATAGAGGTCGTCGAAAGGAGCATTACTATGCAAATCGAATATTTTAACTATCTACATCAAAGATCTCCATGCAAATGTCTGCGACACTATAAAACGTGCTATTAATTCGGAACAGACAGTCTTTTGCATAGAAATACCTTTCTTTTGTCTTCCCCTCCGTTGTAATAGAAATAATCAATAAATATTTATCTCCTCCGTCCGGTTCAGTTTGTTTCCTGACGTCTCATTCGCATCAATAAGATTTCTATTACCACCCGAATTTCATTACCGTATTTCGTGAGCAGGAAATGATCAAATTTTCTTAAGAAAACGATTGGAAAAATCTTGGCTATAAATCTGCCTGTAAAATAGGAAAAGACTTTAATGAAATAATTTATGAAGATACGATTTAAATCAATATTAAACGTTCAGAATACTTTATTGGTCGTAATGTGACTGTCCATTTCGTTCTCTTCTTAAAAATATTGTTTAAACTTTCAAGCATAATCACTTAAGGCTCATTTACGGAGACGCGGCGCGGGGCGCTTAAAATTCAAACATATGGCAATGTATGAGAGCGTTTACGGAGAAGCGTTTTTACGCGCGTTTGCTTGAGATGCAGTGTCGAACGCCGCGTCGGACGCAGCGGTGCACGTAGCGTCCAACGCGGCTTCCACCGCGGCGGACAACGCGGCGGGCGATCGCGGGGAGCCACGCGGCGGACAAAGTGGCCGGCAATCGCGGGGACCGCGGTGTAATGTCATGGAGCCTTCTGCCAGGTCTGGATTACCGCACAACGCAGACGTGAGCAATGGAGTGTGACATGATTGACTTTTTTTAGCAGAAAATTCTACACTAAATAATGAATTATTTAGTACTAGCTGGCGTCCCGCGGTTTCACCCGTGTAGTTCTCGTTCCCGTGGGAGTACGGGAATAAAATATAGCCTATAGCACTCACGAATAATGTAGCTTTCTACCAGTGAAACAATTTTTAAAATTGGTTTAAGATTACCCCCTACATACAAACTTACAAACAAATGTTACCTCTTTATAATATTAGTATAAATAAGACGTGGCACAGTGTTTACAGTTTGGGGGTATGAAGAACAGGGTGTAAAGCTCTTCATCCCCCATAGAAAAGGGAGGATCCTCCGACCAGACCGGTGTTATGTCTGGTGGGCCACTGCCCGACAGTTGTTGTCGGGTTCTCGTATATATTCTTAAGTCGCGGACAAAGTTGCTTGCGCGATGTAGGATTCTGACGTGTTTCGCGGTTAGTTCATCATCTCTGTCATAGATGGCGCTGTAGTACTTTTTGTTCCATGTAGCGTTGTCTTTTTTGGTAGTGCCGCTACATCACTCCTCCTCGGAGACCAGAGTCGATTGTAGACAGATGTGCCATAGAGAGGTGCCGTAGAGGTGCGCCGTAGAGTAGCGCCGTAGAGTGGCGCCGTAGAGTGGCGCCGTAGAGTGGCGCCGTAGAGTGGCGCCGTAGAGTAGCGCCGTAGAGTAGCGCCGTAGAGTGACGCCGTAGAGTAGCGCCGTAGAGTGGCGCCGTAGAGTGGCGCCGTAGAGTAGCGCCGCAACCAAACATGAAAATTTCGGGGAATATGCAACTCTTTGTAAGTCAAAAAGAGCAAAAGGTTATGACGTATTTCATGGATATACACAAAATAAAAAATCGTATCACTACTCGTAATAGCAATATTTGCCCCGAAGAAAAGTTACTATTGACGCTAAGGTAAGAAAAAGTGTTTCTTTTTTTATATCTTTAATTAAACATTATTAATACATTTTTTAAATCAAATTATCGTATTATTAATCAACTGCTTGTTTTGTTAAAGATCACTGTGAGAAGTTTCACTTTCATCTGTCGGTATAGGAGCCCTGTGTTTAGATTTTGAAGAGACATTAACCACTGGTTGTTGGCTTGAGCTAGTTAATATGATGGACGAACCACTAGTGCGCGAGTACGACGTTGTATAGTATATGGGCTGAGCAACACAATCTTCTGTAACAGACGTGTTATTCTCAAACATATTCGTACTCGTTTTAGGTTGTCATTTCCAGTATCATTTCACTAACTTTAGGACGCAATTTAAGTTTTTGAAGGTTCGTTAACCTTTTCAAAGCTGGCAATATACTCATAAAGAACATGTAGTCTTCATCTTTTTTCAGTTCATCTTCCTTGTTGCTTTCTATACGTGTTTTAATTAAATTAAGATTTTCATTCTCTATCCTCAATATTTCACTTCGTTGATCAGCAAGTGAACGTCTTTTAGTTGCACTTTCAAACGGTAGATTGATTTCGGAGGATGGACGTGTTTCCACTGTCTTTTCACCATCATAATCACCAATAAGTGGTGTCATTGATCTACTCTCAGGAAATACATTGAATGGCATAGACAAATTACCAGAACTTGGCTCTGGCAAAACCTCATCTTGAAGAAATCTCATCAAATTGAAATATTTCCATTGCGGTACCCATTCGGTGTCGTCTCTTGCTGCACCAGATTGTGTTATACGTTTTTTTAATTCTTTTCGAAATTGGTCGCGAAGCTGCTTCCATCTCTTTTTTACTTCAGTAACTTTAAATATCAACAAGAAAATATTAAATTATTATATGCTCGGCGCTAACTATATCGCGTGCTTTAATTTTGACGCCATTGTTAGCGGCCACCAACATGGCAGTGTGGGTGGTGTTTTCTCTACTTACCTCTGGAATATGAGATATTTGGATATCATTTGCGACCAAGTCCTGGTCACGGTTATTTATGTCGCTCAACTGGTTTATAAGGTCCACATTCGAAAACTGCGACACTTGGGTTTGAGCCAGTTTGGTCTCCATAATAACTATCCTTTCCTCCAAGTTACTCATTCTGTCGTTGGTTTACTTTATAGATGACCTTAGCTCCGACAGGTCATCGTGTAGCTGCTGGAACTTCAGAACTTCAGACAAACAACATAGGTTGAGCACAGCAACGGAGTATAGGACCGCACACACCGACGTTAAGTCACAAGTTGGTTTTCCGTTCCCCAAATAATTACTTCTATAAACTGTGGCTTTCGGGTACTTGTGTATTAATGGGGTTCACTAAAAAGTTATTTACTGTTTTTTTATATTTAAACAGCACATAAACACTAGATAACAATGTTATTTGTAAGTTGCACTGACAGAAGTATTTATTCAATAAACTTATGAGAACTAGACTGTTATTTTTATTTATTCGCGAGAAGAGCAAAGAGCTTATGGCTGTTTGACATCCGTGACGTGACATGATGACGCCGTGGGCAACGCACCGCTGCACGCGCCGCGTCTCCGTAAACAATACCGTACATTGCCATATGTTTGTGTTTGGGCGTGTGATAACGTGGGCCGCTGTACGCGCCACCTCTCCGTAAACGAAAAAACGCACAACGAGTCGCGCGATGAGCCGCGCAACGCGCCGCCCGATGCGCCGCGTCTCCAGAAATGAGCACTTAGCTATCTTGTAAGTGGCCAGTAATGCCTCATATTTTAGCTAAACATTTAATTAAATATAGGTACCTTAAGCCTTAAGTAAAAGCAAAAGAAGGCATTTCAAAAATTAAGATAAAACTTTGTTGCTGGCCAGCGAAAAATTTCGGCGAACCACAGAAAGTTTTTAATAAGATAAGATGTTATAAAAAATTGCTTAGGTACTTAGAATCAGAATTTTGTCTGATCTTGAGTATTTAATGGATTCCATAAACTGCTTACCTAACTTGATTATGGCTAGTTAGAACTTTTTTATGATTACCCGGAATACTTAAAGTTGGTTAAATGAAGAGCTATGCCTGAGATTATATTGGTATTCTTTTGTGAGATAATCAGATTTCCTTTTATTAGTCTGCGTATTTTACGCGATTATAGCCTCTGGTACCAACTTTTATTAATACCTGCTTTAGCCTTATTGTTTTACTTTTCCGATTTCATTTTCTCCCGGGTGTTGTATGCGTAATTGATATATACGTATACGTTAAGTGGGGTGTGGAAAGATTTGTTCAATACACTTCCTCGAAAACTGGTCCATAACGCACTGCGATTACGTACAACATGCAATGTATTTCCCACGCGTGCGTTTTTTTTCCGCACGTGTGCGGGAATGAAAATTGCCACAGATAACTATACCTAAGCTTAGTCCAAATTGGTTCAGTGCCTATAGTCTGAGGTGAATGCTTTTTTTTATTTCGGCAAAGCACTACGCGTCTTTACGGCATAAATATTTTTTGAATATTAAAATTGTGTTTTTAAATAGAATATCATAGATAAACATGATAATTAAAAACTAATAGTTACTTTTATACACAAATTAACATTTATTTGTGTTCTGAATTCAAATATATAAAATAAATCTATTTGTTATATTAGGCTGTTTAACGGCTTCATACCTCTGCCTCTCTGTCAACCTGGCGAAAGCAGAATGCGAAAAAAAATAATTTTAAATCATAGTTTCTTAGTTCGTGACAAAAATATTTTTCGTTATACTTTATTTTATATCTTCAAAAGTGTATTGAAAAACGTCGTTTGATACACGTGGACATTGGTTATTGCAGTTCTCGGCTCAAAGTTGTTAGTTAGCGGCGCTAAGTCCTTCACTCTTTTTGACATTTTTATCCGTTTTCACTTAGACGAAGACGCATCTAAGTAAATGCCTGAAGTATTATTGGACTGAAAATCTTATTTTTATTTTTTCTAAAGCTTTTTCTGTCCCACTGCTGGTCAAAGACCTCCCTCAACCTACCTTTTCTTGGGCCTGCCTTGGTGACGACGGACGTCTTAAGGCACCCATTGTGTTACAATTCTGGCCCATCTGTCCTGACCCATCCTGGAATCTAATTAGATGCATCATTAGTGAAAACGGGCATTGCTTCAAAAGCTTTTCATCAATATTCTATAATTCATGAAAATCGATAATCCACTGTTATTCAACCCTGCAGGTAACCTTATCTATTACTTAGAGACGAATGTGTCGGTTTTCTCACGACCCCTCTCATTTTTGAAGTCAGTGATAAATGGTGTTCATTTGTCTGAAAAACATATTGTTGCACGCCTGAGAGTCGGTCACGCGATCGCTCAATGTACTATCGAGGACACTCCCGCCTGACCACCACTAAGCTTATTTTTGCTTGCACTCGCAACATAGAAACGCTCTCTAGCCCCGCCCCGTTGACTTTGTATAAAAATAATGAATGAAAAGATACCGAATCGGCCGAGCGCACTGACGACTCACGCCAAACGAGAGTTATTGTTATTTTGCGCGCCAAAATTGACGCTTTCCTAATATGCTCAAATTTTAAGGGGGGCGTGGCTCGGCACCTCCGCATGATTTAAGCGAAAAAAATTTAAACTGGTCAGGCGGAAAAGACCTCGATAGTACCTACTAACCTACAAATTACGAGAAGCGGTTATCACAGCATTATCACTTAAATGTTTTTCATCACAGTGATTCAGGAAAAACAGTTTTATAACCTGCATATTTCTTAGTGATTAAAAAAAAATCTCTTTAAATTTTAAACGAATTTTTCTTCGAAAGTAGCTCATTCTATGAACTTTTAGTTCTTTTTAATTTTTGTGAGTTTTATTCGAAACGGTTCTCGATACTTTGAACAAATATTTAGCAGCGTTAATGAATATGATGGCCCGTCGGAAAATATCCAGGACCTTTTCAATTCCGGTAAAATGGCAAACATTTTAAGATTTATTACTTTAACAAAAACATCTGACGTTTGGTCTTAATTTCGTCGCCACAATATTTAATTACGACTGGCAACATAAAAAAATGTTCGTACCACATTTCCTGAAATAACTTCAACGTACGTTTGTTTTTGTTGTATATTTTTCTGTTTTAAAAAGATCTGTTTTTCCATTAAAAACATTTTAGGCTTTGTTATTGTTACCTTTTAGAATTGTTGGGCTTAGAACTGTGATACGTATTATTACTGGGTACAATTAAATAACGTAACTGCCGGTTTTATTTGTTTGTTTTTTTGTGCTACACTTTGGCATTATAGATGTTATAACATGTTACGAGACCACGGGTTGTAGAATTATCCTTAAATATTCATTGACCGTGTTTTGTTTGGTAATTAAACCGTGTTTTTTTTTTTTTTTTTTTTGAAATGTGCCTACTCTTGATCTCAATCTAGTCTTGAGGACAGAGATGAGGCCGCGGGAGACGCCCCGGGCGTCGGGGGCCACAACCACGTGACCCCCGACCACCGTAGGCGCGGGCCTGTGGACGGTGGGCTATGGGCTAGCTCGCCGTCCGTCCGTCTCATGACGACAGGCCGTGTCGACGGCGCGTTCGTGTTCCACGCGCGCCTCAAAGAGAGTCAGCAAAAAGGAAGGGGTCCTTAGGGACCGATGCCTGCCGGGGTTGCGGGACTGTTCGGAAGAGATACCGTGGCCCCGGAACACAAAGGGCGATGAAGGAACATGGATGGGTTTTAGTCAGTAAAAGTCTGACACTCCCTCCTGCTCCGCCCAGAGCGGGAGGAGTTATTTGATGATTTCCCATCCGAAAAAAAAAAAAAAAAAAAGACAGAGATGAGGTCGACGATGGAACGAGAAAAATAAGTATGGTAATTTAGAGTTATCACCCAGTTCAAAAGCATATGAACAAATTCTACTGTAATTTCGCTATAGTTATACAGCTGCTTTAATGTAAGCTATAGTGCGATATAGAATTTCATTTGCATCAAAACTACTGTGTACAAAATATTATGTAGATTTTCATCTCAGTTATATTTTAGAGGGTTTCCATTTCGCGAAATACATTACACGGCAAATGAAGTGGGCAGTCCATCAAAATATTCGAGGGGTAAACCCGAGGGTTACTTTGTTTGCCATAATTATTTGGGAGCGACGCATTTCCTCGATCCGAGGAATTTTGCCAGTTTTACTATGCGCATAAGATTCTATTAGTTCTGTGGAATGTTTGGCGCGATTTTGTGGTAACGGCAGATTTCTTGACGGCCCTTTGTGAAGTGAACTTTGTCAATAACCTTGGGGACAAAAGGTCGCGGGGTGTTCACAATCCGAGTGCTGAAAGCCTACCTATACGATATAATTCAAAGCAAAATGCAGCAGTAACAGGTTGCCAGTCCATCACAGGCTCTTAGCAACCCTTCTCCTTCACTGACTCTTACAAGAGGGTGAAATGGCTGTAACATTTTATACTATCTTGTATTCAGAGTTGTGAAGTCAAAGAAAAAACTCATTCAATTTTGTTACAATGTTTTTTTTTTATGAATAAAGTTTATAACTATCTTTCACTTGCTCTTTCGTCCTGTAATTCAATTTTATATGACAAACTCATAGCTCTTTGAATGTATCACTAATTGTATTAACATTTGTTGGAAAGTTGGAACTACCATTGAGTAAAAGTTATAACGAGCAGTCTTAGATTGATCTGCTTTAGGAATTAATAAAAAGTTTTATTTTATTAGTAAACATGGATGAATAACGGTTGACTTGCAAATATTTGATAGAATCATGTTCAAAGGCACTCGAGCCGTAAAGGTACGATGGCTTCCCAGAGGGACACTATAGTCTTTGATAAACACTTGTAATACTCACAAGTTTGAAATCAGATCTGGGTTGAGTTATCTGAGAATTTCTTGACCTGGTACTGTGTGATTGAAATTCTCGTTTGCAACGTGGTTAGATTTCAATCATTCAGTTTCTTGGAAACTCTACAAATGCGCATTTTTTTGTAAACCCACGCTTTCGAAGTCAATGTCGATATTTTGTCGAGTACTGAGAAACTGTCAAATTTCCCCAATCAACCTGAAACCTTACGCTTTAGTGCTAAAATTGAAAACCTGTTTAAGAAATTTTACAGGTTCTAGTAGCTTAGCTTGTGGTGGCGTCTGTAATTGAGTGGCATTGCAAAAAAATATATTTATGTAGTATATCAACTATCTGTTGTCCACGACACAAGCCTCGTTGCTTAATGTGGCACTAGATGGAGGTGTGTGTAATGTCCGGTGATATTTATATTTATTTATATTGACCTACCTGGAAACAAAACAATGTAAAGAAAAATACAGAAATAAAACAAATTCCTGAACCGTCGCTTTCAGGGGCCCAATAAAAACCCATTAAGCGTCGCCACACAAAACAAAAGATCGTGTACGCAACGTAATGTCGGCGACATTTTAAACGTCAAAAATATTTATTGCGTCAACTGAGTTACGCATACTTACGTTCAACAGCGCAATTCGCACGACATTCCGCGGTAACAAATGAAAGCGCGCTTGCTTTCATAATCGTTTAACGTGTTTGTGAATACCGGAGTTTTTAACAATTGTACCTACCACGGGTATATTTTCTTTGGAAGAAATGAGAGAGAAAAAAGATTTGTTAAAACAAAATCTTAATTAGCATTTTAATTAGATTACCACACTCTTGGCACGTACTAAGGTAGAAATGATTTTTTAATTCATTATGTTATGTTTTTGAGTTGAACGAAATTCTGCTATCAATGGTAGGGCTAATCCTACCATTGATAGCAGAATTCCGTTCTCCGGAAACTCAAAAACACAGAGATACATCTAAATGTATCTCTTCAAATCAGAGCTACGTTTAACAATATGTGTACCTTGTGATACATGTGCGGCATGTAGGTGACTAATAATAAAAGTATATGAAAATATAAAAGAACTAGCGACCTGCCCCGGCTGGTGCACTGTAGCATATACATATAAACCATCCTCTTGAAGTACTCTACCTATTTCTGAAAACTGCATTAAAATCCGTTGCGTAGTTTAAAAGATCTAAGCGTATAACTCAAAAACTCAAACTCAAAGTATTTATTTCAATTAGACCATTACGGCACTTTTGAATGTCAAAAATAATTAAGTTATAATTTAATTAATATTATTAATTAAGTATACGTAGACAGCGGGAGCGACTTTCATACTATGTAAAAAAAAGATATAGAAAGTTTTGTATCGGGTGTTGTTTACCTTTTTAGTTTAGGCTGGGTTACAACAAAATATTATACTACAAATGACACTTACGAGATATCTTCCGTGAAATATCGGGAGCTCAAAAATAAACAATAATCACGGAAGATATCCCGTAAGTGACATTTTGTAGTATAGTTATGAACCGTGAAAGCTTAAAACAACATAATATTATACCAACCTTTATACAAAGACTTTGACTTATTCAAACTTTAATATTCAAAACCAATTGTACAAACAATGGTGTTAATAACTTGGACAGGAACATTTTAGAATACCAATCCTCCCTCGAACATAACCAGACTCACCTTTTCTCTCCTACAAATCAGCATAAAGCAATTCATAAACACATTTCGTTGGCTGCACGCGTCCTTTCTTACCGGAAGACCTTTCCATTCACTATTACTTCGAAGGGAAGCTGGATATGACCGGGGTAACATTGGACGTGATGCAATCAGAGAGGAGAATGGACACGAAACTACTCAGGAAAATGTAAGGCAGGAATTTTTATTTTCGAATATTGTATGTATTTTGAAATGGCATCTTATTTTTGTCTTTTTATTTAGATTTGTGTTTATATTTGAGCTTTTGAAAATGGAACTTCGCTTATTGTTTAAGGTAGAATCTGGGAATACCAGGTTTCATTTGTTGAACTGAGTTCAGAGGTTATTCTGTTGGAACGCGCTGCGGAAGCTAAACTTTTATAAGACTATATTATACTAAGACAAGAATCTTCTAGTGATTGAAAGACATTGACAGGTGGGCGTTATTGGTGATAATAAATCACCATAGTTTTTTGTTGGTATATTTTGTATAACTATTTTGAAAAGGCAAAATAGTGGCATGAGTGCCGATCGCCGAAAATCTGGCAACCAGTGTTACCTAGGGGTATCGTAATACTCAATAGGTACTAATTGGGTTATGGAAGTCAGATAGGCAGTCGCTCCATATAAAATACGGGTATCCGGTTAGACTGGAAGCCGACCACAATATTGTTAGAAAAAGGCTAGGCTAGGTATTCTTATTTTTTTTACAAGGTATCCCAAAAATAATAATAAAAATCGGAGATTTAATGAAAGTGAATGACGTGACATGTTAGAATAAAAAAATATTCATAAAAAAATGAGTAGATTCAATAAAGTAGTAGTGAAAAAGGCCGTAAATGTAAGTAGATTACCTACGTCCGCAAAAAGATTACTTACCTTTTCATTCGTTCATTTTCATCACTGATTGATGTTATTACAAGCTTTTTATTAACCGTGTATGTTTTTAATAATGTGATGGTAAGAGTTTTACAAGACATTTACTCGTTTTGATTCATAAACGGCGAGAAAAGCAGAGGACATTATTGCCGTCGCGGGTATATTCTGGATGAGGCTGACACAGAAACGTGGAGCTGGATGGGTCGCGAAAATCATGCGTAGCAGTTCACCAAGGCGATAGTAGGCCCACGGACGTGTTTTTTAGTGGCTGCAAGCCCCACATAACCAAACCATCCCCCCGGACCGTACGCGTTGGCCTTTTTACCGGCTTCATTAAAAAAAAAAGGAACGTGAAGCTTGGTAGAGGCAAAGATAAACCTATGTACAGCAGTGTGTGAAGTCGGAATGTGAATGGTCATGGTTCATAAACGTCTTTAACTATAAGTTTGTTAGAAATTATTGTCCAGGGCGCACTGAACTAAGGATCCCTACGAGAGGCCTGTGTAATGCTTTCAATTAAAATACTAAATAACGTTTTATAAACCCCAAACACAATAAATGTAACTCCACAAAATGAACTATCCACTTTCATCATAACGTCACTTTTATGTAACTTTTTTATAAACATTTTTTTCATCTAAAAAGTTTGAAGAGCCCTTCCATTGCCACTTACAAAGAAATTAAGGTTTTAAGGGGCCGAAAACTTTTCATTTAGATGATATCCACTCCAGTAATGAGTTATTTCGGAGTCTACTTTATTTTTAAAGCCAAAAAGCTAAAAAGATTTACATTTATTACCTTTTACTTTAAGATTTAAATAGAAAGTTAGTTATACAGAAATGGAAAGGAGAATACAACTGAAATTAGATTTTGTTTCGCAAACAATACTAGCACTAATTACAGTTGTTTCTTAAAAAAAACTCAATAAAAAAAAGATAAATAAACTTGCTTGTATACGATAGAATGAAATACTGGTATTAAGTCATTCAATGGTCGTAATTATATCAATACTAAGTCAATCAAAACTACTTTACGTAACCGCCAAAAGTGGAGAGATTTGGAAGAGACCCTTTTTTTTCGTATGGGAAATCATCAAATGACTCCTCCCGCTCTGATCGGAGCAGGAGGGAGTGTCAGACTTTTACTGACTAGAACCCAACCATGTTCCTTCATCGCCCTTTGTGTTCCAGGGCCACGGTATCTCTTTCGAACAGTCCCGCAACCCCGGCAGGCATCGGCCCTTGCGGACCCCTTCCTATTGCTGACTTCCTTTGAGGTGCGCGTGGAACACGAACGCGCCGTCGACACGGCCTGTCGTCATGAGACGGACGGACGGCGAGCTAGCCCATAGCCCACCGTCCACAGGCCTGCGTCTCTTAAGGGCCCCTCACGTACTTACACAAGATATTTGATGTTCTATTTTTAAATCTCATCATCTGCCTAGCCTTTTTCCCAACTATGTTGGGGTCGGCTTCTAGTCTAACCGGATGCAGCTGAATATCTGTACTTTACATTGAGCAACTGCGTATCTGACCTCCACAACCCAGTTAGTACTGGGTAATACGGACAGACAGTCAGACAACCAGTCTGACCAAGGGGTACCTTGGTCAGACTGGTTGTCAGACTGTCTGGTCACTGACTACCTGTAACGACTGTCAAAGATATACAAATGATACCAGTACCTATTTAGAATGGAGCGACTGCCCATCAGACCTACACAACCCAGTCAGTGCTGGGTAAAACGATATCCCTCGGTAAGACTGGTTGTCAGACTTTCGGGCCACTAACTAGCTGTAACGACTGGCCGGACCAACGGCTTAACTTGCTTTCCGAGGCACCGAGGAAACTCGGTATGTAATCAAAACCCATCCACAGACCAACCTTGGCAATCACGGTTTAACTTAAAGATTGACCCGAGCGGCTGTTATTATTTAGCCACGAGCTCCTCCTTATGTTCTATTTTAAATCTGATACTGAAAAATAGAAATAGTTATTCTCTCTCTATCACGAAGTTAGGTTTTTCTAAATAGGTCAAACGTACTACGCCTGTATTTTATAGGTTTAGCAGGCTCATATTTTGTAAGCTTTCACCAGCCGATATTTCTTGTTTTATAGCGAGCCTATCATACTGTAGTAAAACGAAAGTAAAATATATGTAGAGGCAATAATACCGTACTTGGACCCATATCTATCGCTACTTAAATATTATGTAATAAACTATATCTATACTTAATTTCATAAATGTAATATGGGCTAAGTAGTGAAGTAACTGGACGCAAGTCTCCTAAACTTTGCGGACAAGAAATACCTAACTAAAGTGTAGTAAGTATAATTCGACGTGGACGAGGCAAAAGGAGTATGTAAGAGGCTCGTAACAGGTGGCGTCCTGCCTACCTTCATGGGAAAAAGTCGTGACTTTATGTATGTAATATGTTTCATTTCGTGCATCTTTGAGTGTTAACAAACATGCTCTAAGGGCGTGATTATGCACATAGAGAAGGAGGTGGAGGAACGTGAGAGGGAGAGAACCTCTCAACGTCCCGGCCGCCGCGGGAGACGCCCCGGGCATCGGGAGCCACCGTAGGCGGGCCTGTGGACGGTGGGCTATGGGCTAGCTCGCCGTCGTCCGTCCGTCTCATGACGACAGGCCGTGTCGACGGCGCGTTCGTGTTCCACGCGCGCCTCAAAGATAGTCAGAAAAAATGAAGGGGTCCGTAAGGACCGATGCCTGCCGGGATGCGGGACTGTTCGAAAGAGATACCGTGGCCCCGGAACACAAAGGGCGATGAAGGAACAGGGATGGGTTTTAGTCAGTAAAAGTCTGACACTCCCTCCTGCTCCGCCCAGAGCGGGAGGAGTCATTTGATAATTTCCCATCCGAAAAAAAAGGGCGTGATTATGCACATGAAGTATTGGTGATTAGCGATTTAAGGTGGACGCAGAGTTAGCCGCACCGCAGTTGCCGCATTCGATTTTTTCTATACAATCTCGCACACAGAAATAGACACAGATTGCACACAGACACAGATTGCATAGAACTTTATACGAAGAATTCGAATGCGGCGACTGCGGTGCGGCTAAGTCTGCGTTCACCTTTATTCGCATTATGAAAACTCGACAACGCGAATGAACCTTACACTATACTATCAATGAAGCTGCTTACTAAAACGCGACGCAGAGCAGCACCGAAACAATCGCAATGTCGCTATCGTGACTGAACGCAAAAAAAGACATCAAAGTGCAATGCAACTTTAAAAAAAGCAGACGTTAATCTGTGACAGCCGATTCTAGTAGAAACAACTCGCAGTGACCATACTAAAGCGCGGGCTACATTGCCAGCTAGCTAGCGAGCGAGCAGTCTTCTTTTTTCAAAATTTGGTTCACACCACGAACAACGAAAGAGCCAAAACGAAGTATGAAAAGAGGCTCGCCTGCCTCGCTCGCTCGCTCGCTAGCTGGCGGTGTGGCCTGCGTTTTACAACCGAATAGTTGTTGTGTGAGTGTGTGGGCCGTTCAGACAAGTTTGGTCACTCTCTTAATAGCGTGGCATGTTCTCGGAAGTAGGGAAATAAGGCAGGACCCCGCGACGCCGTAACATCCTGTTGCGGCTTGCCTAGTGATTAGAGCGTTATTCCCCTAGGGTCGTTTTCAGGAACAGTTTGTTAGGTTACAGGCGGAGAAATCCTATTATGTCTGCTAGGCTTACGTAGTGCTTATGAATATGTGTTCTTATTTAGATTATTAGGTTTGTGTAAAGGGAAAATTTGGAAAAAAAATACATACCATCCTACAGGGTGAATTTTCCGAAATTATTTTATGAGGAATATCGAAAAATACTCAAAGGACTCTCGAGCCGAATTTAAGCTGAAAACTAAAACTCCATCATTAGATTTTTGGTCAATCAATATTCCGAGTCACGAAACGAACGCGTTGATTTTGAAAAAAAAGGCATCTCATTCGCTAAAAGAGATCGAATTCTGGGAAGTAATTATTATTATTCATTTATTTCAGATCATTAAAATCCATAAAACACATTAAATTAAATTAAATTCAATTAGCACATTTATAACACAAACACATTACAAAAAATTAAATTAAAATAATAATATAATGATATGCGGGAAATTTAAGGAAAAGGTTTTTTAATATTTTTTAATATTTTGAATAAAGACATTCTCTTTTTTATTCAAACTTACTTTTTGCTCAATTCTGAAACCGTGCCGACAGACTCCCAAACCCTTTAATTAGATAAAGAAAAAAAAGCCTGAAAATACATTGGTAGGCACATGTTTCTCTACAACTGTCTAACAAGGGTAAACAGTATTACGAATTTTAGGCATTTAGGTGAAATTACATCGAACCTAGATTCCGACGTTATTTGTCTTAGTTAGCTGTCTGTGAAAATTTCATTACAACTTGGCACAAAGAGACTGGAGGCAATCCGGTTTCAAAAATAGGTTATTTAATTTTAATTATGAATTCTTGGAAATGTTTGTAGGAATGCAAACATTACGGAAAAGGCATATTTTGTTTGAGATAGTTAAAAACGTTATTTTCACAGTCACAGTCCTAGCAATATTGAAATTGGAAACAAAACAATCAAGTAAATTAATTAGAAAATAATTAATTACAAAAGATAACCGTTTTACATCCCTACCTATAATTAATTAAAAATAAATATAAAATAAAAACTGGCTTTACTGTCCTGTTTATATTTCCCACTTCTGAAGAAAGGCCTTCCTCGACTCCACCTTTCCATCACGATTCTGTACTTTCTAGCTCAAGCTATTCTTTATTTAGTAATCTGTCAAACAGAAGCCTAATTCTAGAATAAAAAAACATTTTCATAAAAAGACTTTCGTTCCTATTAACTGCGAAGTCATTCTCAAACGTGACGCAACACTACACCCCTTTCAGGCCAAATCAATGGCCCGGCCCCAACGTAGCCCATTGTCTAATGTGTGGGATGTTGTAGGAGCACGGTTAAGCTCTTTACCCTTGTGAACAGGGTCCTGGGGTATGTAAAGGCGTTGAACGATATGCTGATACAGCTAAAACATTTTATTTATGAAAACTCTAATTTCAGGTCGGAGCCTGAGTGATCCAACCTCTGATGAAAAATTAAGGAATATTCTAAAATCAGACTATGAAGAAAATGTTAATACTTATAAGATACGCCATGATGACTCACATCCGCCATATTAAATTTTGTGTGACGTCATAAGATCGAGGACATCGTCGAAATCAAGAGTTATTCAACGACATTTTTAAATCAGTTCTGTAGGGTATGGATCTGTAGTACAGTGATACTGGGTGATAAAAAATGATACTAAATACGAGTGAGTAGTATTAGCTTGTGTATAACACACAGGTAAAATACGCAAAAAATTGGTTCATGTATTGACAAAACAGAACGCCATTCCAATCATCGCCAATGTAGAGAAGAAGTTGTTACAAAATGCGGTGTGGTTTTAGAAACGTTTTCCGCGAAAGAAAATAATTCTAAGTTAGAATAGAAGTACTAATATTTCAAATGTGGTGTAAATTTTGGGAACTGACTCAACTCCTATTGAATCTGACACCAAATTAGTTCACACCAAATAAAATGAACAGACTGGTGGGCGGTCTGAACTAGTATTTTGTGTATATTGTTAAATTTCCCAGAAACATTCTTAAAATGTCTCGTCAAAATAAAAATATTGTTTTTTTTTTTTTAGTTGTACATTAATATACTTAACGACTGCGTTTCCGTAACGCTTTTTCTTTTTGAATAGTTTTCTTAAAAACTTATTTTCTTTGAAACAACACGCAAAAATATCAGCGTCTATTTGTGTAACTTATCCATGTTTCCCGTAAATCTTTGAGGTAAAATACAAGAACAAAACAACACAAATATCCGAGCAATCTTACCTCATGTACATCCATACTCCATAGACACATTTGTATTCGACTGAGATCCCTATTTACCCACCATAAACCCAACCGTATCGTACTACCAACAGTTCCACAAGCCATAAGGAAAAATTGTCACCTATCTCGATGAGATGGAACAAGGAAAGTTAACAGCATGTTTAGGTTGATATTAATACATCACAACGGTCGGACATCAATTTATCAAGCAGACAAGGGACTAAGAAGGACCGGAGTGATACTGTCTCCAGCTGAAATTACTTGTAACCTTACGAGGTTAGCCTTCATTCATCTTGGGGCCATTCATCAATCGTTCGTTAGAAACAACGGACGATCTAGCTATTGTAACTATCTTTTGTTTAGAACACAGTATTCGTATTTTAAAATAATGACAACAGAAAATAGTGAAAAGGCTCTATAGGTGCTTAAAGACGAACAAAACACGAAATGAGCATTTAAAATGAACTAATGCCAAAACAAAAGTGTTTTCGAATTCAATCAAATAGGATTTCAAAAACTAATTAGAACCGGGGATTATTCTGAAACTGTTTTCTTTTATTTACGAAATAATCCTGAAGAAACAGCGAAATTCACGGGAGTAAGTTTGAAGTTTAATTAGTGGGGTGAAAAGTTTGCTTTCGATACCGAACAGGTACGCATTAAATCGATAAGTGAAGTTTGAAAAGTTTCGCGTTTCGATTGTGTGAAAGAACCGCATCGGTAAACAATAATTTATTTTCAAATGGGCAAAGTGGGACTAATGATTTTACTTTTCGGGAGTGTGAGTGTGAAAATGACTTTTGAAATGGTTAATAAGTTATAAGAATAAACTTACGTACTTTAGGTACTTTTAATGGCACTTGCGTACTGTTTAAACCCGAATTTTGGCAGAAAACGACGCATGGGCAGGCCCAGATGAGATTGATATGCCATGGTGAGATGATCTAGACCTATTTTTAAGAGATTTGCTTACAAAAGTATTAGGAGGAAAGCGAGGCCCTTGCACTCTAGAGGGGCAAAATGGGCTTAAACAAATAAATGCGAATTTTCCACTAAATTTTAATTTTATACCTAACTCGGACTCCTCGTCTAGACTAGTGTTGGGCAATGATAATAATCCGGCTAATAATCACTTGGCTAATAATCGATTAAAAGCAGTTAATAACCATTAATAGCAATTATGGATGATAACCCCGCTATTAATGTTATGTTAGTGATTGAAAATTTCCGTTCATAGTTTTCAGGCTTAGGACTGTCAGAGTAGACTTCATTTCCATCATCTTTCTTTGTAGTAAATAAATGTGCAATTTAAAACTTTTCAATCAGCTATTTACATTAATTTTTGAAAATTTGATTTTTTTATGTACTTAGTTTTTTTTTAAATTCTTCATCATCATCATCATTTCAGCCGAAAGACGTCCATTGCTGGACATAGGCCTCCCCCAAGTGTCGCCACATTGATGATGATTCCCGCAACCTTCACCAGGTCATCGGTCCACCTAGTGGGAGGCCTTCCAACGCAACGTCTTCCGGTTCGCGGTCGCCACTCCAGAACTTTTCGGCCCCATCGGCCATCCGTTCTGGGAGCAATGTGCCCTGCCCACTGCCACTTAAGTTTGGCAATTTTTCGGGCTACGTCGGTTACCTTGGTTCTCTTGCGGATGTCTTTCATTTCTGATTCGATCAAGCAAGGAAACTCTGAGCATAGTCCTCTCCTTCTTTCATTTCTGATTCGATCAAGCAAGGAAACTCTGAGCATAGTCCTCTCCATTGCCCTTTGCGTGACTTTAAGCCTTCTGATGAGGCCCATTGTGAGCGACCACGTTTCGGTCCCGTATGTAATCACTAGCAACACACACTGGTCATAGACTTTCGTCTTGAGACACTGCGGTAAGTTGGACGAGAAGATACCGCGCAACTTCCCGAAGGCTGCCCAGCCGAGTCGGATTCGACGATTGACCTCTCTCTCGAAGTTAGACCTACCTAGCGGGACCGTTTGTCCCAGGTACACATAATCGTCTACAACTTCGAGTGTAGAGTCTCCGATCTTGATAGGAGTGGGTGTGACATGGGCATTCAACATGACCTGGGTTTTGTCCATGTTCATTTTAAGACCCACTCTTCCGGAGGCTCTACTGAGGTCATCGAGCATTATACTGAGGTCCTCCATGGTCTCAGCCATGACCACTATATCCTCGGCAAACCGAAGGTGAGTGATGTACTCGCCATTGACGTTGATGCCTAGCCCTCTCCAGTCCAGAACCTTGAATACATCCTCCAGTGCAGCGGTAAACAGTTTCGGAGATATGACGTCTCCCTGTCTCACACCTAGCTGCAGGAGGATAGGTTCCGAGGCTTGGTCCTGAAGTCGGACTCGATGTACCGATAGTCGATTTGGCACTGTGTTGGAGAGACTGCAGTACAACCCAGGTCTCGATCGAATCGAAGGCTTTCTCGTAGTCCACAAACGCTAAACAGAGGGGCAGGTTATACTCTTCGGTTGTCTGTATAACTTGCCGCAGTGTATGTATGTGGTCCACGGCGTTAAAGCCTTTTCGGAAACCGGCTTGTTCGGGAGGCTGGAAATCGTCAAACCTGCGTGCGAGACGATTCGTTATGACTCTAGAAAACAACTTGTAGACATGGCCTAGAAGTGAGATGGGCCTATAATTCTTCAACCCCCATTGTCACCTTTCTTGAAGAAGAGCACCACCACACCCCTGCACCATGCCTATGGCGTTTTTCCTTCAAGTATGACGGAATTAAACAGCTTCTGAAGGGCCTTAATTCTTAATCAGTCATTTATTTGGGATATTTTTTTGATTTTTTTCAAGTTTTTTGTAATTTCGTTTTTAGTTGTTTTTTTTTGTATGTTGCTCAAAAATATTTTTCAGCCTAATTACTGCTAGAAACACTGGATTCTTCAAAATCTCCTAAGTTTGGTACATCGATTGGATCGGACGCTAATGGATCTATTTCTGGTGTATTAAGAAGTACTTACAGGTTGTTTGATTGTTCTTTGGTCTAACCATTATATGATTATACACACAAACCAGGAACACACGGAAAAGGCCTTCTTCACCGAATCATAGCAGACGACGTACTGATTCCAGATTCGGTTGGCGTCGCTGTAGTGCAGTTCATGCATCTCTTTCTGGCACGAATAAATATTAGCGCCAGAAAGATATAGCACGAGAAACGGGGGTGCGGGGATGCATGTTACCTACTAACCGCTCGGGTATTTTCCAGTGTTTATAATTTACCTACGTCGTATTCACAGAAAAGAGCTAATAAGTAACTTACAATTTTATTATGTAAGTTACTTATTAGATCTTTTCTGTTGTACCTTACATTTTTACGTATCGGTTAACATTTATTTGTAGGTATACATACACCTACATATTTAGCTAGCTTTGATAAGTCAAGTAATTAATTAGGTAGATGGTTAAATTACAAAGCGATGTGTCAATAGTTATTTATGGTTTTTATAGTCTTGGATCTCTAAATTAACAAAACTGAATTTCCCGAAAGATGTGTATTTATATTATTATCAACACTTTTTCACATACAAAAAGTGAAAATAAATAAAAAGAATAACAATACATTGAATCACACTGCGTACACGCACCCAATATATGTTAACACCCACAGATTTTACAATAAAACAAAAAAAAGCATTTATTTTTTTAACAATACATTAATAGCAGGGTTATCATCCATTGCAAGGCTATTAATGGCTATTAATGGATTATAATCGATAATAACTCAAAGCATCCGGCTATTAACCCAACACTAGTCTAGACGAGCGTATAACACGCTAAACATGTTCCGACACAACACTACGTTTCAAATATCATTCCGAAGCATGTTCCGCCCCTTGAGTCGCCGTCAAATACTGAAAAATGTTTCGCCTCAAAGGACTGAATGTTGGGAGCAAATGCCTCGGAAATGGTATGCCACGGAAAAGGTGGCTCACATCTGTGTCGACGAACGTCGAAACGTCACCAGTTGACGGTGTAATGCGATGAAGCTGCGAAGCGGTTTTGTAGTCGAGTGCCTTTTGTTTGCTATCATAGTTGATAGTGTGTCGGTATTTGTGGAGTGGGTTATGCAAATATTTGCTGCATATTGTGGTTCTCATTGGTATATTGAAACATAGTATAATATTTTGTTTCATTATTATTTTTGTTACAGATAACTAAAAAAAACAGTTTAAAATAATGTTAACGAGATGTATAAAAAAAAATCAAGTAAAGAAGGAAATAAAATACATTTATATATGCTTTAAACATGATGGTTAACAAAACAAAATATAAGAAAAAAAGAAAAGTGGGTAAGGGGCAATATGCGCCACATCCGCGCAAAACAGCCATCGCTCAGCATAATGCCGTGACACCATGCGAGACAGTAGCACAGCGCTCATATTGTGAAAAATAAGCCACCAAGATTGAAGCTGACTACAGACAGGCTGCGTGGGACGTACCTAGAGCAAGTAAATAACTGTTTCATCGAATAAAGCTTAAATAAATGTTCCCAATCTAAACTTAAACCAACTGGTAGAAGCTTCGTTATTAGTATATTCAGCCACTAGTTCAATTACTGCTAGTTTATACATAAATTCGCCACGAAGCAATATCTGTGTGAAATTCTGGTGTTAAGTTCCCCGTGGGCAAAATAGTACAGAACTTCCCTGTTTCTGTTCTTCTGTAATTATTATTATTGCACTGATTGGTCGAATACAATGTTGTATTATCTCTACGATCGCGACGTCTTTTGTTTTTGGTGTATTTAAATAGCAGTGTTGTTGTAAATGCTGAATGTATTTTGCTCTTTGCAGACGCTGTAGTGGTGCAGCCGTAATCTGAGTAGAAGATAAAGTAGAAACTGCATCTAACTAAAACAAACTTTTGTTTGAGCTTAACGTTTGGCTGCTTTATTCAAAGCAACGTCTTATTTAAATGAGACAGCTGTAAGTCTTCATGTTTTGCCATACTTACGTAGTACGAACGTACCGAAATCCACGCAGGAATTGGTTAAAGAAGCCTTAACAAGACCACATATTCCAAGAAACTTTCATAAAAGAAATCAAATCATTTGGCCTATGACATAAAATTAACAACATAAAGGTTTCTCGTTTCTGAAAGGAATTTTTCCATTTTGAGCTTCTTTACTAAAAGAGTACGGACTATTTTTGTCCTCGCCACCAATATCCGGACCCATGTCACAGCCTCATTTCCTTTAATTCTGAACTTCGAACTAAACGACCTTTATTAGAAGTCAATTGGTTTTCATATCAGCTTTCGTGAAAAAACTCTTCTGTGTGGGGTTAATGTTGTCCCAAACTTTTGTACTAGCAGGAAACAACTTTTAATTTGATTAGTTCTCTCTATCTTAACTTGTTACAAAGCGAGTTTTTTTCCAGCTGCAACTAGTTAACAAGTTGAACATTATTAATTGCTGTGGTGTGTCGGTAACACTAGCATGAATAATATATGCGAGAGAGCAATGTGTTCGGTTACTCGGCTAGCATATAGCAGTTTTAAAATTGTTAACAACGAAATTTCAATATGCCCGGGCCTCGTCCGATAAAAAATTAAAAAAGTAAAATTCCAATTTCGAACTACTGAAAAGAAAATATGTAATTAAGTGGATGCACGGTGAGCATTTTTTTTTGTAAATCTCACGATACATTCTTGTTTATTGTAACTGTACACATTAAACAAACATGTCTCTTTAGAATCACCGACGACTTAGTTAGTCTGTTTAAGTGATGAACTTGAATTATGTTTAATTTAGCCCGTTGTTTACATAAGCTATTGACCATCAAACTAATCTCTAAAAGCTTTAGAAAATTGATTGATTGAGACAAGGGTTTTTGGGTTCCAGTGTTTAATTTAAGTTAATTGGGTCATTATTAAACTTAAAGTGTTTGGAGCAAGACAATTTATTACGCGAACTACTATAAATTGAGCTCGTTTATAAGGTAAGTTTTCTTTCCAAAAGCGAATTTGATTTTAGATAACAAACTTTATGCTTTTGTAGATTGTTATCTAAAACAATCGCGGAAAGACTAAGATGCTGTTTTCGTAAGAAGACAATGTTAAATTAATGGCGGATAAAATGGAGGTTCTAAAAGTTAAATTAAGATAAATTATAGCTGTTTGGAATAGGACATTGGGAAGGAAGAGTTGTGCGTAGGAGTGGCCTCTATCTACTAATTAATGATTCGCATTTAGGGCTGATTGTTGTTGCCAAAGTTTATTAGTTTGCTGAATAGAGCAGTAGAGTAGTTTATTCTTTTAACAATTATTAATCAAACCTTTTCTCAACAAGTTCCTGACAAGATAAACCATTGCGTGTAAATACAAATACTTTTACGATAATGTAAACCCGATTCATCAAATCTTTATTTAAATAATTTCCCCATCTTGCCTTCCAACGGGTATCACATGCATTATTTATGAGAGCCGAGAAACAAAACAAATAAAACATTGAAGACGTTTCAAAACACAATATTTGAAGTTTATTGGGAACAAGTTGAAAGCATTTTATTTACCTGTTCCTGTTTACCGGAGAGTTTTCGGATTGAACTTTATTGCTTCATCTTTATGAAATGTTCCTACATTTCAATCTAAACTACAAAGTTCTCCGTGTTCGTAATGAAAACTGTGCAAGTTCGAAACTTCACCTGACGTCACAGCCTAATAAAATTCTGTTTGGTATCAAAACTGGCCAAGGACAACTCGAGACTAGCCGACTACCGTCGAACAACAAAACTAACGCCGGACACACATTAAACTTTTAGCATAGCATGAATAGCGTTTTCTACTCTCTCTCTCTACTCTCAGCGTTTCGGTCGAAGTATCACCGCGTTTTAGCGACTGCATCGATGCTGCTTTGAATGAAACATGTTTCCAAATCCCTCCAGCGTTCGGGAAAAAACTTTTGGCTGTAGTCTTTTTCAAACGAGTTCAGCTTGCGACCTCACCACGTGAATAGCTTATGAATAAGGATTCCGTTTGAGCCTAAAACTATAGTGGGACAATCCCCGAACATGTTGTAGGTAAATCCGTAAACAATACAATGATAAGACAATTATTAAAGGATGTATGAAGGACGGCGACAAAAGGAGTACCCCTTTTGTCGCCGTCCCCAAAAACTCCCCAAAAAAGCTCCCAAAAACCCAAATAGCTGTACAGTAAAACGGGGCTATTTGGGTTTTTGAGGGCTTTTTGGTACCATATATACGTAAATGTTATTTGGTTTTTCCATCAGGAATTTCTCAGTAGCAGCCAGCCAATCAAAGTGTTGCCAGAGTTTGTTAAATAACTTCTCCATACACCAACCGGCAGTTTTCGACATTTTTTTCGAAATTCTGGGTCGTCCCGAATCGCCCCGTTTTACGCTAGTTCCCTACTTCTTTCTGTAAAAAGCTGCGTTTCTGGGTAGGTACGGTCTTCTAGTAATAAATACCTTTTTGGATTCATGCCAGCTTAGTACACTGTTCGTAAGGTTACTGCCCGTAACTAGCACAACTGTATTAACACTACTCGATCCCATACAATGTTAAAAATACGGTGGGGGCAACGGATTTTTAATTTTATTCCTCTTAACATTTTTTTACACGCTGGTACTCAAATTTGAAATTAGATGGCAATTTTTTTATTTTTAAGTGCGAGTCCAATTTAATAGAGAACATTACATAAAAATAATGATTTATCTATATCTATACTAATATTATAAAGAGGTAACATTTTTTTGTAAGTTATACAAACTACAAAAAAGCTACATTTTTTTGTAAGTTATACAAACTTACAAAAAAATGTTACCTCTGTCAGCTAGTATATTAAACTGATCCCGCGGGTCCAAAATGAGCGGGATCAATTGACTAGAAAGAAAGAAAGAAAAGTATTTATTGACTCACACAGGATAAACAGAAACAAAAAGATACAATAGAAATTACAAAATTATATAAAAAAGTAAACAAGAGAAAAAATAAAAAAAACAATCAAAATGGTCCTGTGCAAGGCCAAAAGGCTCCTATCTCAGCAAAGTGCTGTGACATTTAAAAAAATAAAAATGTCACAGCGCTGGTATTCTGATAGGGCCCAGAGTGATGCCACGGTCATATACGAATATAAATTTATAATACAAAATAATAATAATAAATAAATATACATATTTAATATGTAATAAGTATAGGTTAAAGAACAGAATAAAAATATAATTTTATGTACACCCCACGTCACCACGGTTTGTCTATGCATGGTTGCATGGCAACACTGACAGAGACGCGGACGCAGACATTTGTTCATAGAGTATAGTAATATATCATCTGTGTCAGCAAAGAAAAACCAAAACAATAAATCAATCAATATTGACAATATTACTCTAAGTAATATAAACAGATAGTGTGCAGTGATCGTATAAAATAATTTATCTTGAGGTTAGAAACAAAATTTAAGTTTATGTGGACAAAAAATAATTACCAAGTAGTGCGTAAGTTACCGAAAGGAAAAGGTGACAACGACTGACCCAATCACAATTAACAGCATTTTAGGTGCAACCAGGTATCGAGGATTCACTGCCAGACACTAGAATGTAAAGTATTATCCACAGTGCAAGATAAATAATAACAATAGTAATAAATATACCAGATGCTCCGTACATACATACATAAACTCACGACTTTTTCCAAAGGAGGTAGGCAGAAACAATGATATATAAACTATAGATACGTTGTCCGCACTCTAAAATGACAACATGAAATGAAGCCAATTGGCCACATCGCGCTTAGTTACGCACCAACCTGTCGCGCGACGCTACGTTTGTTTATAATTTAATAAATCCTGTGACGTGACTGAAGATGTATATTTATCTCCCTCTCGCAACAGGCATCCCGCCGTTCGGTGTCATATTTTCTTTCTATTTCTTCACGCTTATAAGTAGTTCTAGTATTTTCGCCGTTTTTAAGCGCCGCGATGTTGGTTCATGACGTGTCTATATATAATACGTCATTGGGCAGAAACCACAGAACGCCACCTGCTACGATCCTTACGTACCTACTCCTTTTGCCTCATACACGTTCAACGTTTATACACTAGGTCAAGTCGCACGCCGGTTACGACGACTACGCACCTGACCTTTCTAAAAAACTTCACCAATAAAGTCATTATAGTATATCTAGGGCATCGCCTCCCGGCATTGCCTCTTACATCTGACTTGACTGTGACTGCTCATCTCCTATCTAAGCATCATCATATTGCCTAGCCTTTTAATAATAATATAATATAATATATCATTTAATTCAGGTAACAAAAGACCCATATCATATATACCGTACAGACTAACATACATATTATTTATAAAAACCGCAAAAACCTAATTAAACTAATTTACACGAAGACACGGCGTCATGTTACGCTGCGTGGTGTCGCGTAGCCTTCCGCGGAATCGCCGATACATGACACCCTTCGGCCAGAACTCTTCCTTTTCCCAACCATGTTGGGGTCTGCTTCCAGTCTACCGGATGCAGCTGAATACCAGTATTTTACATGGAGCGACTGCCTATCTGACTTCCACAACCCATTTAGTACTGGGTAATATACGATACCCCTTTGGTAAGACTGGTTGTCAGACTTTTCGGGTCACTGACTACCTGTAACGACTGTCAAAGATCTGCAAATGACAGCCTGGACCAACGGCTTAACGTGCTTTCTGAGGCACGGAGGAAACCCGGTATGTGTAATGGGTAACCCATCCACAGATCAACCAAGGCAAGCACGGCTTAACCTAAAGATCGACCCGAGCGGCTATTATTATTTAGCCACGAACTCCTCTAAGCATACGATTTTCAATTATTTTTGTCATGATACAGTTAATTCACTGTATTCTACTGCGTAGAACGACAATTCGAAAAGCGTTAATCTTATCTGCAAACGCTTTGAATTGCGGCAATAACACCCACAGCACAGTAATAGCATCGAATTATATTCTTGTTTGCTTACCAAACGCGCACTTTATAGTCCAAATACACGGAACAACCACGTAATTTATTGACGTCATCCTACCAATAAATGGCCATCAATGGAATTAGGGTTATTAATTCGTTTTAGTCAACGCGATGGTAATTTTAGTTGGAATTTGTTTTCGGCTGATTAGTGAGTAAATAACGGGTGTTCGTCAACTCCTTAATGAGTGCCTATTTAGGGGAATAGGTAAGTTTATGTTAAATAACTGTTTGGAATCGGTCTTGTTTTGCTCGAACATTCTTCGACCTTTGGAAATATTTTGGCGATACTTATACATTTTACAGCGATTTCAATCGGTTTATGCTTTTTATAGTCATGAAAAATGATAATACATTGTGAGAAATGATTTTACACTTCTATATTCTTTATCGTGTGGTTATTTCCTAACCTGGTTTCAGAGCTTTTATGCCACCGATAGGCCTCTGACTTGTTTTTTACATTTACACTGTAAAGTTTAATCATGTTTTTGGTAATCCTACAAAAAAAAACTTTTTTGGAAAGGTACCTAGGTATCTTTTCACGCGATTGTGACTATGATGATTCCAAAAAGTAACGCGGGATGAGATCTAACATCAATTCATAATCATCACTCTTCTGCCCCTCATATCTCAATCTGTTTGTTATTAATCTAACCTAAATTCCACAAAACTGAAAAAACACACACGCACAAGTAACAACTTCTTACAAAAATCCAAAAATTCCATGTAACGTAATCGACTACACAAAAGTTTCGTATGTAATTTTCAGTCCAGCTCGAAACGGAATGGAGGTAAAAGTTTTGATTCACTAATAGCACATTAAATGCTAGCAAAAGAACTGCTTCATAACGAGGCATAAAGCTCGTAGCACCGTTATTACTCACGGTTCATTTTGAAGCAATCTGTAATACTGCATTCTTTCGTAGTGATGGGAGCGGGCCGGTAGGATTGCCTTTGAATACGAATATGGAGTGCAATGAGAATCGATTTGAAAGCTGAATGCAAGGTTTAGTTGAACGAGTGTCAATGAATGTTTGTGCTCGCGACCTTCAACTACGCGAAATCATTATAAAAATATTGCTTCCCTATTTAATTTGTTAACAATTTTCATTTTTTTTTAGCTACCTATACCAACTATTTTTTTTTTAAATTTCTATTTTAGAAAAAAAAAAATGGTTGATATGGCAAAAAAAAATGTAAAAGTAAAAGTGCCTGTAAAAGTGCCGTGAAAAAAAAATGATTTTAAAAAGCTGTTATGTTGAAATGGCATACAGAAACTTCAATTTAATTTATTCTATTGTATGCCCCAACCAGATTTCGGATTGCTACTGAGAAATTCGTCATGGAAAAAGTCGGTAAAAATTTGCTCGACTTGAGAATCGAACGCTGAACCTCATCCGCGCTAGTAGCGCTTGCGTTCAATAGACCAACAAGGCAGTAAAATCAGGTCAGTTTATCTGAACGAAAATTTTCTTTGAAGATCGTAATGAAGACATAATCCGTGTGATGACAGAGAATAAGCAAGCTTGTCTTGAGAGGTTGGAGTAAAGGGATTTGTGTGAAGATCAGGTAAACAAACGAATCAAAGACTCCACATGTACTGGAGTGACATGTAATTTTTTTGTTCCGTATTTAAAATTTAAATTTAATTAGTAAATAAGTTATTTTATGGTGTAATTGTTTGTGTAAACGTATCATAAATGCGTAAATACTCAGGATAATTGTTATCCTGATAATTAATGAAGTTTTTTCGGCACTACAACGGTACCGGTAACCTAAAACAAAAACAGCTGACGTTCTAACTACGGACATAAACGGATAATTCAGGGGAAGTATTGTTTAGTTTTTATTTAATAACAGCGCACAAACCTCTCTTTATCTCTATAACAAATCCATGCCCATTTCTAGTGTATTTTTTCGCGTATTTAGTTCCCTGTACGGTTTCTAAATCTCTTTGTTGACAACCGGTCATAAAACATCAAAACTGTAATTCCTTATCTCATCTCTTCACTTATCAATCTTTTCAATGGAAATGATTGGATATATCGTTTAAGATAATTTATTGTGCATTATTGTCTTGTATTAATGTAATAGTATTTTTGTTTTATTTTTTTAGCAACATACCCACATAAGAAAAAGTAAATCATTAGGACAATAGAACCAATGAAACTGAATATTTATTCAATTATTTACATTGAATTGGATAATATTTTAAAGCTATAGTAGCCTACCTCATTCCATTTCATTACTTTAACTTTTTTTCTTTCCCCTTCATCGCTAACTTCCCTTTATTTGTCTATTCTATTAGTTCACACCGTTTCTTTACTTCTAATTTTCAGTAACCAATCCTGAAACCATGCCTGTGATGACCCGTAAGGCTACTGCTCAAGATATGGAGCTAAAATTGAGAACGGCCCTCCAAGAACTCAAAGAATCCAACCTCCAAGTTCAACTACTGTTACAGGAAAGAGAAGAGAGTGAGGTGGAAGTCAATAAAGTTAATAGCAAAAACTCCAGCTTAAAACGGGAGCTAGTAGACCTACATCAGCAATACTTGGACGTTGTTGATGAACGGGATCAACTGAAGGTGGTGACGGATGGTTTTCATAATTGTAGTAACTTGTATCAGGAGGCTTTGTTTAAAATTAGGGATCTAGAAGATGAGTTAATTCATGCCAATAATTGTATAGTTAAGTTACAGAAAGAAAAAGAATGTACTCAGGTTATAGAAACAAATCTCTTATATAATGAATTATTAAAAACTAATTGTAACCCCCCTTCCTTAATAACAATTGATCTAACTGAAGATTCCTTACTAAAACAGAACTTTATAGTTAGCAATAGGAAGATTAAAAAATATGCAAAATTAAACAGAATAATTAAAAAATGTAATCAATTTAGGAAACAACATAAACGCTTTTCCAAATTTATTCCACTGAGGAAAGAGCGTGTTGATTTACTTAATAAGTTAAATAATTACCAAATAAAATTAGAGGACAGTATAAAAATTTATGAAATTGATACTCAGCATTTGCAGTCTGAAATACAGGTACTTCAGGAATCACTAAGTTCCCTTTCTAGTAGGTATAAGATTTCTCAGAACCAAATTAGGGAACATATTTATGCAGCAAATGAGTTGGTAATGGGTCAATGTATTTGCCAGAGAGTTACCAACCATGATGCTATCCAGCCTGATACTATCCAGCCTGAGGTAATGGAGGACCCATACCAGGTTGAGAATTTGTCTCAGGACAGCATATCAAACCAACAAACAACTAATATTACATTAGATTATTCACACGTAGTACAGCCTGAGTTGCATGATAGTCTGCCTGTGATTGGTAATTTTGTTTCTCCTATTAGTCGTGACTGTAATCATTCAGTTATGTTCTCTGACAGTATAGGTAGGGGGCTAGGTAAATTAATTAGTAATAACCTGAGTTATTGTACTCAAAACAATTGTATGCCAGGGTCAACCTACAAACAGATTATGGCATCTGTAACTAAGACTGTTTGTGATCCTAGTACCACCATTACTATATGTGTTGGTAATAGTTCAAAGATTAAAAAGGAAGACATCACTGATTATGTCTCAGAGTTGTTGAAATTAAATTGTAATAAAATAATATTGTGCAGTTTTCCATTTTTTGAAAATTTATGTAACAGAAAAAACAATTATATTCACTTGTTAAATAGACATTTACATTTTTTAGCAGGTCACTACAGTGACAAACTTATATTTCTTGATATCAACACTTTTGTTGATAAACTTAGTTCGACTCGGGTAAAGTGTATCTACCTATTAGTTGTAGACACAAAATAGCTCGGCTATTAGCTTATAATATTCACACAGACATAAGTAGTATGTCTAAGTTTAGTTATAATGTAAATACTGCGACTATTAGTAATAATACTAATGAACAGGTGGTGACCTTAAATAAATATAGCATTAGTGCTATTGATGTTTACAAACATTATACTGAGGAGGATCCATATGTCACCGTGGAAAATTCTCAATTAGGGTATATTAGTGATAGGATCTTGTTGTCTGGCGATGGCACGGGAGTCTCGGGGCTCTCTCCAGATATTAATATTAATTTAAACTAGAAAGTCAGACAACAGAAGGTGCCATTAACAATATTGTTAAACCTACCAACAGCAAGGTATCTTCTTGCACTCAATTAGCTAGTAAAAAAGGGCCTTAGCAGAACACTTTAAAATTATTCCACCAAAATATCCAAGGCATTTCTTCAAAATTATTAGAAATAGAATTGTTTTTAGAAAATAGTAAGTTTGACATTATTTGTTTTACTGAACATTGGCTTAAGGATTACCAAATGCTTATTAATTATGAGAACTATATGGTGGGTAGCTGCTATAACCGTAAAACTATGCTTCGTGGAGGTTCCTTAATTTTTGTAAAAAATTGTTTAAGATATAAGCAACGTAACGACATAATAGGTCTCTCGGCTGAACATTGCGTCGAACTGTCCTGTGTTGAGCTAGATAAGCATGTTATTGTGTGTGTGTACAGACCCCCAAACTATCAAAACTTTTCCTTATTTGAGTCAATAATGGAAGATGTCCTGGCAAAAGTTGCAGCCAGTAATAAATCTATAATTATTTGTGGTGATTTTAACATCAATATTTTAGAAGAAAATTCAAATAGCAGTCGGTTATTAAATCTTTTCAAGTCATTTGACTTGACCAACACTTTTATAGAACCTACTAGAGTCACTCCATCTTCTGCTACTTGTATAGATAATGTTTTCTGCGATTGTGATTACTTAGATAAAGCCATAGTTAATTGTCTGCCGTCTGACCATAGCGGCCAAACTGTAACTTTTAGGTGTAATACACCATTGCAAAAAATTCAGATTAAATTTAGACCCATAACTTCTAACAAATTAAATAGGTATAATATTTCCCTACAGAACAAGTTAAGTGTTATGAGCCATGACGATATTAATATAAATCAATTTTATGATCATTTCTTTTCAATAGTTCACACTGAATTTAACAAAACTTTTGAAAAGAAGACAAAAAGTATTTGCCCTAAATTTATATTTAGTGATTGGGCAACTAGAGGTATCAGAAAAAGTAGAGAAACACTATATGAGCTTTATGGCCTTAAGCCTTATATGAACACTGAAACTTTTAACAGATATGTTGCTAAGTATTCAAAAATTTTTAGAGATACATGCAAGGTTGCCAAAGCCTTGCACATTAGCAACAAGATCAAAACAGCAGAAAATAAAATAAAGACAGTTTGGAAAGTCATAAATAGCGAGACTAACAGGAAGAAAACACGTAATACTAGCTACACATTAGATACAGCATGTGGTCCTAAAAGCTCTAATCAGGAAGTAGCTCAAGAATTTGTAAATTTCTTTACCGACATACCATTAAAAACTACGGAGGCTCTAAGTTCCTCTCCTGAAGTCTCAATTGGTTTACTAAAGGCGAATGTGTCTGGATGCCAGGCTGAATTTAAATTTAAACACATAAACCCGATGATAGTTATTAAAGCTTTCCGGCAAATAAAAATCAAACTGACCGAAGATCTATGGGGAATGTCTATCAAAGTTTGTACATCCATACTTGAGACTATAGCTCCATACTTAGCTTTAATTTTTAATTTGTGCGTAGACCAAGGAGTTTTCCCTGATTTAATTAAATACAGTAAAGTCATACCTCTATTCAAATCCGGTGATAGTAAAGATACAAATAATTATAGGCCTGTATCCGTGTTGCCAGTTTTTAGCAAGGTGTTCGAAAAGATAATGCTTAATCAAATGCTCAATCATTTTAACACCAACAGAATCTTACACGATCAACAGTATGGTTTCACCAAGGGACGTTGTACAACTGACGCCGGTGTAACCTTAATAAAGCACATATTTGCGGCGTGGGAAGAGTCCCAAGACGCTGTAGGAATATTTTGTGATCTCTCCAAAGCATTTGATTGTGTAAATCACGACACATTGCTTTTGAAACTTGAGCATTACGGACTAGGTAAACTTGCACTTAGTTTGTTAAAATCTTATTTGAGTGATAGACAACAATATGTTCAAATAAATGGTGTTAATTCACAGGGTTTAAAAGTAAAAATAAGGGTTCCGCAAGGCTCAATATTGGGTCCTTTCCTCTTTTTAGTATATGTAAATGATCTACCCTATTTACTGAAAAACCAACCTCAAAATATGGTGTTATTTGCCGATGACACTTCCCTAATTTTTAAGATCAATAGACGGGCCCAAAATTTAGATGACGTGAATAATGCCCTACTTCAAGTCCATAATTGGTTCACAGCAAATGATTTAGTACTAAATGAAAAAAAAACGAAATGCATAAGATTTGCTTTACCGAATGTTAAAAGTAGCGATTGTGATATAGTACTGAATAAAGAGAAACTTGAATTCGTAGAAACGGTTTTCCTGGGGATTACGCTTGATTCAAGGCTACAATGGGGTTCTCATTTAACATCTCTGGCGGGGCGGCTAAGTTCGGCAGCATATGCTATTAGAAAAATCCGTCAATTTACTGATGTAGATACTGCTAGATTGGTCTATTTTAGTTACTTTCATAGTATAATGTCTTATGGCATTCTGTTATGGGGACGGGCTGCTGACATTGAGTCTATATTTATTCTGCAAAAAAGAGCCATCAGAGCCATATACAATCTTCGTAGGCGCGATTCTCTGAGGGAACTGTTTAAGGAAATAAACATCATGACTGTACATTGTCAATACATCTACGAAAACATAATGTACGTAAGAAAAAATCTACATCTTTTTGGTAAAAGAGGTGACAGACACAATTACAGTACTAGAAATAGGGACCAATTAGTTCAGCCAGGCTTCAGACTGGCTAAAGTAGACTCATCTTTCATGGGGTACTGTTTGAGATGCTATAATAAAATTCCACAAAGCATTCTTGAACTGAATGAAACAAAATTTAAAACATGTATTAAACGCACACTTTGTAAGCGAGCATATTACAAATTGGACGATTATATCGCTGATAAAAATGCTTGGCTCAATGCCGGTCCTGCTCCACAAGGACAGGGGCGCATTAATGGATAGCACTAATTGTATTGTTGGAGCTGCTGAAGATTGTACAACTATCTTTGTATTGTATAAATTCAATATCTTTATTATTATATAGCCGCATATCGCATATTGTGTGAGTGCTATGTACTAGAATGCTATCAGTCGCTGGAAACCTACGTTTTTCCTTGACTTGAATGTGCCGTGGCGGTTAGGAGATATGTCATGCTCACTCAAATGTCTCGCTGATGGTGGCGCGTGTGTCGGATCATTTAGTTCCCTTCAAAATGGTTGAGTTGAATGGTGCTGATACATGCGTCATGTTCGTGAACGAGCGCTGTCAGTTGGGACTGGTCGGCTCTTGGCTGCCACGGCTTATTTGAATTTAATAATTTTATTTTTGAATTGTTTTTGTTTTGTTTTTACTATGGACACTTTTAACGTGCACATCTTGCTACATTGTTCTCACATAATGTACCACCTCAACATGAATGATGTAACCAAGATTTTGTAAAAATATTCTGATTTAAAAGAGTGTCCATGGAGTTTCTTGCCCATTCTTCTCCATAGAGATCTACGCTAGGGAATGGGCAACTACAGTAGATACTTTCACAGTTTTTATGTCTTGTGACTGGGACTGTAGCTACATTTAATTTTCATATTTGTTTCGACAATTCAAAAGTGCCTGTAACTGGCCTACTTGAAATAAATGCTTTGATTTTGATTTTGATTTTGATTTTGATCCCCTTGCATGGGATGGGGAATTATGAACCATGACGTTAGTGGTGAGTGAAAAACCCAGACACAAGATCAGATAATGTTAAACTGTTACTGTGTATCAATCTATTGCTGGGCTGTCTGGCACCTTTAATGCATTTTTTTCTCAGAGTATTTGGATAGGAAACACATCGACCCCTTATTTTTTTTTTACGATTTTTTTTCCTTAGCCTATATTGTCCCAATGCTGGGCAAAGGTCTCCCCCATAGACTTCCTCTCTTACTTCCGTGTGGTTTTCTCCCTTCAATCTCTAACAACCATTTTTCAAAATAAATATCATTCGGTGATCATGACAAGAACAATATATGCAAGAGTCGATTACTTGATTGATGGTAGGGAAAAATACTTCTTAAATTTGGTTTTCCGAAGCACTGAAGCGATTGCCTTGATGTCTGAAAACTGGCCATCCATCCACAAACTGACCGCCACAAGTACCTTTTACGAACCACGAACTGGTGAAAATTCTAATTTGAATCCAGAAAGGATTATGAATCCATTTCCTTAGATGAATATCTTCAAATTATTCGTTGAACAACATCTGAACCGGTTAACCACCTAAATATTACAATTTTGCAAATGATGTTTCGTAAACCAACTAAAACATCCAAAACTTCAACGCTTCAGGTGACAAACTTTATTCCAAGTTGTAAATTGATTATCTACCTGTTCCCAAAGTTATTTGATATAATAATTAGTTGTTATTATTTTCGTATTGAATATAATTTGTTTGAGTTTGTTTGGATGAGTTGAGGTGCGGTGTTGTTAGCGGATTTGCATACCCTTTTAAATTATGTTAACATTGTTGGGTATTTCCTTTTTGATAGATACGTGGGATGGGGACAAGTGAAACCACTGCTTGCTGTTAGCGTACTGACGTGTATTCACAAAATAACATGGCGGGTGTGTGCCACACGCACACATATACAACACTCCTCCCCTTAGTTATATACACGTCAATTGAAAACACAATAACCTAACCCTTAACCTAAAAGTATTGCTTATAATTAACATTAGGGCGATTGCGTTTAGATCGAGGAGTGGTTGCCAGGGTACTACTGCTGGACCCTTGTGTGGGCTCTGCTGACTGTACGCTTGGTTCTAGGTCAGGCAATGCCTCCTGGAATTCGTCATCATCCAACCGGTCCGGGCCTTGTATTAACGATGACTCATGCGAATCTCCTCCTGGCTGTGCCTGGTTGTGGCTGTTAATAACAGGGTCATCTCTCCTTTCTTCCTCCGTGATAGGTTGCGTGTCCTCCGTCGGCGTTCGACCGACATCAGGTGATGAGTCATCGCACTGGATCTCCATGTCTATATCCGTATAGTCGTAACGCGCGCTATCGTAACCCTTGTACGCCAGTATTTGATTTTTATGCTTTTTAAAAGTCATTGATGTGATATTGTCTCTTACTATATATACGATTTTGCCAACTTTCTTTACAATTGTACCCCGACACCATGTAAATTTGCCGTTTGTTGTATATTTCTTAAACATTACGTGGTCTCCCTGTGAGAAACATTGTTTGTTATGGCCTCCTGATGACTTATTCTGTGAACACTGTTTTTTTTGTACAACGTTAGCAAGCGACGGAGATGAGGGCGTTGGCGCATGAGGGTTAATCAGGTCTAAGCGTGACCTGAGTTTGCGGCCGTATACTAGTTCGGCAGGCGAAACTCCAGTTGTCGTATGTACAGAATTCCTATAATCAAACAAGTATTTCAAAAGATTTTTATACGAATTCTGTACTCTTTTGTCGCTAAGCAAACTAGCTTTAATGCCCTTCTTAATTATTTTAACATAGGATTCCGCCTGTCCGTTGCTAGCTGGATTATACGGCGGTGACGTCACATGCGAAATACCGTTCAGTTCACAAAAAGTCTTAAACTCTCGCGAAGTAAATGCCGTGCCATTGTCACTAACCAAAGTATAAGGAATTCCGAACCTAGACATAAAATCGCACAATTTTCCGATTGTTGCCGCAGACGTCGACGCGTTTTTCATATTATACACTTCTGCCCACTTGGTATATGCGTCTACAATAACTAAAAATGTGTTACCGTTAATAGGGCCGAGGAAATCGCAATGTACTCGATAGAACGGGTACGGCGGGTACGGCCAATGCGCGAGAGGCGCGCGCGCTGGCGTCGGACGCAGCTGTAGGCACACATCACACGAATTTATCATGCTTTCCAGTGCCGCGTCAACCCCGGGAAACCAGAACCTAGACCGGACCTCCGCCTTTGTTTTTACTATACCTAGATGTGACCGGTGAAGTTCGGTTAACACCATATTTTGAAGGTTTTCAGGGATAACTACCTTGTGGCCCCTCATAACACAACCGTCTTCATAAGAAAGTTGTAATCTGCATAAATGAAACGGTTTTAAGGTAACATCTACCATTTTCGTAGGCCAACCGTTTAAGATGAAATGAACCACTTTTTGCAAAGTTGCATCTTTACGAGTTTGTTCGCGCAGCTGGCATAGGGTTACCGGTAAATTACCTTCTACGACGAAATTGATGTACGAGGCGCGATCTGGTATGTCTTGTGCGGCGTCAGCGTCGTCGAGCGCGCCCCCCTCCACCACGCGCGTCCCCGCCCGCTCGGGCAGGCTGGCTCGCGATAAAAAATCCGCACTATTGTCAGCGCTCCGAACGTATTCAATGTTAAAATTGTAACCGCTTAAAAACATCGCATATCGTTGCAGCCTGTTCGCGGACACTTCCGGTATGCCACGAAACGGGCCAAAAATCGATAAAAGGGGTTTGTGATCCGTCCGGAGGGTGAACGGAACGGCACGGCCATACAAATACTGGTGGTACCTGCGTACCCCAAAAATGATCGCGGTCGCTTCCTTCTGGATTTGCGAATATCGTTTCTCGGCCGCGTTTAAAGTTCGCGACGCGAAAGATATCGGACGTTCACCGTCGGCGTCGATCTGTGATAATATCGCCCCTAATCCAGATGGCCCAGCATCTACAGTGAGCACCAATTGCGAGGCCGGGTTAAAATGGGCTAACACCTGTTCCGAAGCCAGACATTCCTTAATGGCGACAAACGCTTTATTATGTTCTTTCGACCAAACCCATTTAACTCCCTTTTTCAGTAAATCATATAGCGGATTTAATATGCTGGACGCGTTGGGGACAAAATTCCTATAATAATTTACCAACCCCAAGAAAGATTGCAGCTGATTTACGTTCGTAGGTACCGGCGCTTCTACCATCGCCTTGACTTTAAGCGGAGATTTGTTTAGGCCGTCTTTATTAATTACGTAACCCAGATAATCGACCTCATCTTTAAAAAACTCACACTTCTCCCTCTGCAGTGTGAGGCCTGCGTCTTGTAATCTTTTCAGCACCTCATTGAGCCTAAGCAAGTGCTGTTCAGTGTTTTCGCCAGTGACAAGCACGTCGTCTAGCAAACACAACGTGCCCGGCACGCCCGCTAACACGCTCTCCATGGCCCGCTGAAATAAACTCGGTGCTGAAGAAAGACCAAAAACCATTCTTGTATATCTGTAAATTCCACGGTGCGTGTTGATACAAGTCAACTCCTGCGATTTCTCATCTAATTCGAACTGATTGTACGCATTTGATAGGTCTAATTTAGTAAATTGTTTACCGCCGTGCAATTTCGCAAACAACTCGGTTATAGTTGGTAAGGGATACTGATCGACAATCAGCTGTTTGTTTACACCTGTTGAATAGTCGGCGCAAATCCTAATCGACCCCGATTTCTTTAAAACTGGTACGATCGGTGAAGCATACTGCGCATGACTCACCGGCACTAACACGTTTAATGACAACAATCGATCTATTTCCTTATCTACTTTTTCTCGCAAAGCGAATGCTATCGGCCGCGCGCGAATGAAAACCGGTTTCGAGTTGTCCTTTAATTGCAGACTAACTTTGTATTTATTAAATCGTCCTAATTTATCGGAAAAGACCGATGGGTATTGATTTTCTAGCCTAGACACTATTCCGTTACTTCCGTTGGTTTGTTTACAATAACGAACTGGTAACAGTTCCAACTTGAAACGCGAAATAAAATCGCGGCCTAATATCTCCGCAGCGGCATTCCGTACGACATAAACACTAAGCGATTGTGTTTGCTGCGCGTAAGTAACTGGTAAGAGTACTACCCCCAAGCACGGAATCTTATCACCGGTGTAAGATAATAACCGTTTTTTTGTTAGTGACAATGGCACATTCGTAAAATATTTTTTGTACGTGCTCTCGGAGATCGCTGTAACGGCTGAACCGCTGTCTACTTCAAATTTAAGTTGAACTCCCGAAATTGAAATCGTTTCGACCATGGGTTCACCTTTCACTGAACGAATATTGTAACACTCACCGTCATCGCCCTCATCCACGTCACTCGCTTCCAAGAAATTTACATTTTTACACATTCTGCGTAAATGTCCGACCGATTTGCACTTTTTACATTTAGATTTCGCAAAACGACACTGAGATGTTTTGTGGTTGTAATAACCACACACTTGACACTGCACTTTATCACCTGCGGAGCTGCGTTCGGCGGTGTTCACTCGCTGCCGTGCTTGTGTAATTTTGAACAGCTGTTCGTGATGTACCTGTGCTGGCTGCGCGGCCGCCGCTCCCGCGCGCGCGCAATGTAAACTCTCCGCCAACTCCACGGCCTTGGCCAGAGTCAGGTCCTTAAGGTCCTGTGCGAAGAGCTTATCCCTCTCCGGCCCAGAACTCATTCCCATGACGAATCTGTCTCTGAGAGCTTCGCCCACGTTAGTGAAACCACAGTGCGCCGACAATCCGCGCAGGCGCGCTGCCCACTGAGTAAACGTTTCCCCCGTCTGCTGCGTAGCCGCGTAAAACTTGAACCGCTCGCTGAAGCCACAGCGCTTCGGAGTGAAATGTTCGTCCAGCAATCCGACGATATCTTCGTATGGCACGTCCTGCAGCTGCTTTGGCAGAGCGAGGTCAGCTGCCAGTTTGTACGTGCCATCGCTGAGCGCGCTAAGTAGAATCGCTCGTCGCTTCGTTCCCGCCGTATCTTTAGTCGGATTTATGTCATTCGCGATGAACCACTGTGAAATCCGAGCCTTGTACGTTTCCCAAGACTGGGTATTATGGTCAAACGATGTCAAAATCCCGAATATTGCACCAGACATTTTCCGTAACTTTTTTTTTTATAACGTAGGTAAGTAGGTACTCGTCGCCACTGATAGATACGTGGGATGGGGACAAGTGAAACCACTGCTTGCTGTTAGCGTACTGACGTGTATTCACAAAATAACATGGCGGGTGTGTGCCACACGCACACATATACAACACTTTTAGTTCTGATATTTTATTTGGAAAGGTTGCTCACCTTCGCCGTTGTGCAAAGCAACAACTAAAGGATTATGTTAAAAGTGCGGTTCACTACATAATCCGTTTTGAAGCTTCATGAATAAAGTATGCTACCTTCAACCATCACTCACATTCAATTCACTACAGGCTGGTGTGAGATGGGAGTTTTTAGAAAAATCTTTGCCTTCTTTTTTGGGCTCCATACTGGCTTCGTTTATAATTGAATATTTATTTTCACTACGTGCCTGAGATTTACTTTTTTTCAGGGATATAGCGCTAAGTCCTTGGTAGGGCTTTGTCTCACGTTTCACAGACATACGATTTTATATTACGAAATCTCACTGTTACAAAAAACTGTGCATTTCTTATCTGTCTTCAATCCTCTATTGCTAACCCGTTCTTTACATTACAAGAATGTATGTTTTCAATTCTCCGATAACAGTTATACTGTCAACATTGAAATAAAAACCTAAATAGCTATAACACAGATTTAACCGACACTAAAAAACAAATGAAAGGAACACTATTCGAATACACCAAATGTTTCAAAATAAATAAAAGCTAAACGGTTCAAGAAGCATGAAAAACGCTGCCACGTCAAAAAATTGGCCTATTTCTGTTTGTCGCATTTATTGAACAAAAAATGTTCACTCAAACTAAAATGTGGGAGAAAAATCAATGGAAAAAAAATTGCAGGATTTATAATACAAAGAAATAATGAATATCAACTTGTATTACGGTTGCCAACAAAATTACGCAAAGTAACATTTCATATCCTAATTGCCCAGGGTTTGTATTACCTCCATTTTTCATCAATCACAATGTTTTCAATGTTTTATTGTACGTGTAAACGACCTCATCACGAAGCCGTCAACCAAGAATTCTGTACATCATTCTAAGTAACTTTACGCAAAAACTTATTGCTGGGAACCGACTTTTTATTTGGGGTGAAAAATCACGTTTTACGGTAAAACTCAATGTACCGCACTCAAAACATTGTGCTGTTGGATGTATTTAATAGTACGGGCGTCGTGAAGGTGCTTAAAGTAAAAATCTTACATTAAAAATTTACATATATAAAAAAAAACTGAAAAATTTTGAACTTTGACACCCAATATCTCCGTAACTAGAAAGTTCCCAGGTATGGTCTATAGCAAAAAAATGATCACAATGACGGGGAGAACACCCTTACATACAGAGGTTTTTACACCTTTTAAATCAATAAAGTAAACCATACCGACTCAGACAGCTACAATATACCACCAGAGAATTCCAAGCCCATGATTATTTTATAATGTAGGTAACACTGAAGATATTTCTATTACGAAATAAACGAAACATTAAGAAGTAGAAAATAGATATTACTTTTCTGTGAACAACTCATCAGTAAAAAAAGACTACGTTTATCTGATTCCTTTGCCTGAAATAAATGGGAGCTCAAACCTAACAAATATATAACATTTTCAACAAAGTTCAGATTTACTGAATACGAGTTTTATCAGGCTCTCAAGTAGACATTGGCCCTATGTGTACGTCCTGTGAAAATTGTGCCTAATGAATTGACTTGTCAAAACGTTGGCACAACTTCTATCTGAGAATTGACGTACATTTAGAGAAATACGCTATTCTGAGACACAAAACACGGCGAAATAACGAGGTACGTAGGGTCTCCAGGGCTCTTTATTTCAGCCATTCTGAGAAAACTATTGAATAGAAGGCGCTATATACAGACAAAAATTTGTGAGCTAAAATTGTATTTACATGAGTTGAAATTCACAGAACTAGATAATAAAATGACGTAAGCGACGTAGCTTGTAGCTAAACGAAATTAGCTACAAGATATCCATACTGTGCTCTAAATAAACCGTGGTCATCTGATTTTTTATTGCTTTAATAGTAGTCACCAAAATACTGACATAGATTGAGTAAGCAAAAAATGCTTCCAAAATACTACTAGCTTACGGGCATCCACAGACGACAATGCAAGTGGTCGTATCCACAAATTTTACAATTACTTGCAAACGCCATTTTGGCTACCAGAGTACAGAAAACACGACCCGGGTACGGAAGAAAGCGACATAGAAGCAGAAAGTCCAAATTACCGCGGTTCCAAATGTAGCTATATTCGAGGCAACAGGGAAATCTAGAAATGTCTAAAGTAATAACATTTATATAGTAAAACCAACAGCTGTAACCTCTGTAGACATTCTAACTAAGCTACATTCAGGTATGCAAGCTGAACTTTAACATAGCAAACGAACTTTCCTATACTCAAATTACACCATAAACTTGTTGCTATACCAACTGCAGGGTAGAAAGAGACAACACGATTCCAAAAGCTTTCGATTTGAACCTTTCGTAAAAGGCCATTAGTCAGGCCGAGCTTTTAAACTGTGTAAATGACATGATTTATATCGTGGACGCTGATTTTTACTCTTTTTACTTTCAACGTCTATTTTGAAATGTTGCGCACATTCCATTTGGCCGTGAAAGCAAGTAAAATGAAAAAGCCACTCAAGTATAAATGCCTTTACTTGCGACGTTGGTTCCGTAAGAAATAAATGGTAAAGCTTAGGGTGTGCAGCTTAATGTAGTTAAATTCTTGACTTACTTTGTGTGGGGTGTGAAAAGTATTGTAACTTTCTTCTTGTATAAATGAAGTAACAGTTTCTATGTAGTTTCATAAATTAATCTTGAATCTTGGAAGTTTTTGAAATATTTTTTTTTCATTGCCGATGTTGTGTCCGACTGCTGGGAAAGGCCTCCCGTTTCTCCCTCCAAACCTCTCTGTTTTGTGCAACTTCTGCTCACGCTTACCCCGATCAGATCGTCACCGCCTCCGCCGAAACATAATAAGTATAATTTAGTAAAAACCTTCACGATATTAAAGTATCTTTAAAACAGCGTATCCTTGGCAAAAAGGTCGAATGTCAACTTCAATGAAATATACATTTTAGTATAAAAAATCAAAATACTTTTGTTCAAACAGCATAACATATTATTTTGTAAAAAATATTTATTGTTTCACAATAGTTTTCGGCTTTGACAGCTGTCACGGTCGAAGTGACATCGACAAAGTGATATAAAAATTCGGAACACTAAAAAACTAAAATGTTTGTCAGAGTACAAAAATAATACTTTAAAAGCGGATTATTTCCGTACGAACCACCGCCGGTCACAATCCAATTTCCTAAGTTTTGGAACGCGACATCTGTCTGCCACTAAAATGTGTATGAAAATGCTGAATCTTTTCTACGATTATGTAACCTCGTCACCGTTATATTGATCGAAACGTGAACGTCCAATTTTGTCGGTGAATATTGAAACAATCATCAGGCATGGGAAAGGAATTTGTGACCAATGGATATGTTGGATATTTGAAATGAAAGATGATTCCGCCATTTGAATTATGTTGTATTACAGAGAGCAGCGGTGGCCCAGTGGTGGCGGCCCCGACTTACGAATAGAAAGTCGTGGGTTCAAACCCAGACAGGCGAATTACTTTGTGTAATTCATTTCATCACCACTGCTCTCAAAACGGTGAAGGAAAACATCGTGAGGACACCGACATGTCCTAGAACTAAAAAATTCGAAAACATGTGGCATCTACCAATCCGCACTGGGCCCGCGTAGTGGATTATAGCTCATTCCGTCTCATAGAGAGGAGGCCTGTGTCCCAGCAGTGGGAACGTTAATAGGCTGATGATGATGATGACGATGATGATGATAATCATCATCTTCCTACCCTTATTCCATGTTACTTGTGGTCGGTGCAACACGTTTTCTTCTTCCATTCTCCTCTGTCAACCGTCACGCAATTATTTACACCTTTTTCCCTCATATCATTCCTCATATCATGATGATGATGATGATGATGACAGAAAATCGGTTATAATATTGTTAATATAGGATCGCACGGTACGTCCGTTGCTGTCCGAATCTGTAGGGGAGAGTGCGTGGCGCGGCTGCCGACTCGATCAGCTGCGACCTCTCCTCCCGCGTCCCGCACCGGTGCTCGTTCACGCCTATGATGCGTGAACAGATATGCGAAGAAAGATAAATATTATAACGTTACGGGATATCTTCCGCGTTTATATATATCTCTATATAAATAACAGTCACGGAAGATATCCCGTAAGTGACAGTATAAGTTTAGTTATAAACCGTGAAAGCTTAAAACAGTATTACACCTGTAATCCCAAAAGCGTTAAGCAGAGGTGCATCTATTACACTAACATTTCGCCAGTTATGTTTAAGGCCCATTTAATAGGGGCGAGCCTATTGCCATCAAATCTCTGTGGCTGTAACTGAGAAATTCCTGATGAAAAAACGCAATAACACTTTGCCCGACGTGGGAATCGAACCCTCATGCTCAGTATAATTGCGCTTCCGACCACTAGACCAACGAGGCAGTCAACTATTTCCAACTATGTTTAATTACAACAGTTTTCTCCACGATTTCGGTCAGTAGCCTAGCTTATAGTAAGCATCATTTTCGTGTAAGTGAAAATCTTTAGTTGGTGCTGTTGATAGGTCGCCTATACACATACTAATTAACAATGATGTAACTGCATTATTGACTGCCTCGTTTATCTATAGTTGGTGCCAGTAAAGATGAGAATAGCGGTCATTGCCCTTTCCCTAATGTCTTTTCGTACGAACTAAAACAAATAAACCATGTATCGTTTTTCATTACAAAAAATGTTGAAGATCGCGATAGATGATGATTCCAGACTTGAACAGGCTTATTTTTGGTTTTAAAAGTTAAGAAGTTTAATAAATGTAAGTGGGTCAATGATCGCTATTCTCATCTTAACTGGCACCAACTATAGAGGTCGCAAGCGCGACTGCTCAGAATGTGGTCCTGGGTTCGATTCCCAGATCGGGCAGAGTGTTATTGGGTTTTTTCATCAGGAGTTTCTCAGTAGCACCCACGGAGTCTGGAATTGCGCCCGGTTGATGGCAATAGGCTCGCCCCGTATTACATGGGACTTAAATGTATAACTGGCGAAGTGTGGGTGTACTATTAGGTACACCTTTGCCAAACCCTTCAGAGCTTACAGGCGTGACGTATGTTATGTACTTACCGCAATTATCTCCACGATTTCTGTCGGTAGCCTAGCTTATAGCCTAGCTTATATGTATAAATAAATATTCATAATTATACACCCGATTTAATACATCTCATCATCAGCCTATTAATGTTCCCACTGCTGGGACACAGGCCTCCTCTCTGTGGGCTATAATCTACCACGCGGGCCCAGTGCGGATTGGTAGATGTCACATGTCTTCGAATTTTTTGGTTCTAGGACATGCCGGTTTCCTCATGATGTTTTCCTTCACCGTTTTGAGAGCAGCGGTGATGAAATAAATTACACAAAGTAATGTGCCTGTCTGGGTTCGAACCCACGACTTACAGCTCGTAAGTCGGGGCCCTCACCACTGGGCCACCGCTGCCCTCATTTAATACATCTAATAATTTATAATAAAATTACATATTGAATTGCTACTAAGCCCTCTTCCTCTGTCTTCCTCTCTCCTAATGTTGCTGTGCCCGACAGGGTCCATAATTACCTTTTATTTTATTTTATAACACCATCCTTGTAATACCTTATGGAACGCAATAAACAATTTAGTATTGAGGATTGAGTATAGTAAGCAGTATTTTCATACCATCTAGTAAATGCTGTTGATAGGAAACCTTTACCGATAGTAATTAGCAATGATGTAACTCTATTATTGTATGGTCTCCCTTTGATAGAATTGTATCTAATATCGATACGGAGTGATGTATCGCCTGATCGCGTTCGCTGCGATGCGTCTTAGTTCAATGCAATAGAAATGTCACCCATCGTACTAGCAGAGATCTATGATCGTAGAATTGTCTGATAGATGGCACAATACATTGATGAAGTGCAATAAGCTCCGCAGACGAAACGTAATTTTCTACCCATTCAGAGCTATCTGCTAATACTATTCAATTTTGAGTTTAAAATATTATAAAATAACGTTAAAAATCCGTTTCCCTTTTCCCATGAGGAAGCAGAAACTCCAGAACGCTACTACTACCACCCCTACATAGTCCTTTCGTCTTGTCCACGTTCATAAATCTGGTTATACATCCACAGCGAAAATTAATCACAATCAAGTAAATAATCATTAATATGTTCTAATGAGAGAATCTACATCTAAATTAAAAACATATTTCAAAATAATTACTCTAATAAATTCTACTATCAAAATAATCATACCATAAATAAAATCTTAATCGAAATCGGCAAAGTTTAATTAGAAGGGCGCAATAATTCATTATAAGCACCTCAACTGATATTAATTGATCGGTATCATAAACACCTGACACTAGGAATAATAACGTTTAGCTAACTGCCCTAGTTTGTGTCTACAAATTAATCGAAATCATATTTTTCGCAGCCCTAGATTTGGGGTGTTGAAAACTATCGTAAGGAAACCTTGAACCAAAATTTGAAGACATCATAATTATGTCGACAAAGCTCACTTTCTAGTAATTTAGTTAGACCTACTCCCCAGAAGTGATATTACAGGTTTACTGATGGATTGTTATCAGATTCATGTATGATATACCTTCAGGAAATACATATTTTGAAACACGTGTGCTAATCGGTGCGGAGGAATGAGAAAAATGTGAGGAAAGTTTTGAGTATGAATGTGGATGGATATAAGAGTAGAAAAAACCGGCCAAGTGCGAGTCGGACTCGCACACGAAGGGTTCCGTACCATTGACTATATTTAGTATTTGTTGTTATAGCGGCAACAGAAATACATCATCTGTGAAAATTTCAACTGTCTAGCTGTCACGGTTCATGAGATACAGCCTGGTGACAGACAGACGGACAGACGGACGGACAGACGGACAGACAGCGAAGTCTTAGTAATAGGGTTCCGTTTTTACCCTTTGGGTATGGATCCCAAAAAAGAAACGATAGATGGACTGTGTCAAGGATGATATTACAATAAAGGAGGTGTCTGATGAGATGACAGGTACTAAAGAAATATGAATGAAGAAGACATGCTGCGCCGACCCCAAATAAAACAATAACAAAACAAAATCTAATTGTAACAAAAACAGACGGACAGACGGACGGACAGACATCGAAGTCTTAGTAATAGAGTTCCGTTTTTACCCTTTGGGTACGGAACCCTAAAAAGAAACGATAGATGGACTGTGTCAAGGATGATATTACAATAAAGGAGGTGTCTGATGAGATGACAGGTACTAAAGAAATATGAATGAAGAAGACATGCTGCGCCGACCCCAAATAAAACAATAACAAAACAAAATCTAATTGTAACAAAAACAGACGGACAGACGGACGGACAGACATCGAAGTCTTAGTAATAGAGTTCCGTTTTTACCCTTTGGGTACGGAACCCTAAAAAGAAACGATAGATGGACTGTGTCAAGGATGATATTACAATAAAGGAGGTGTCTGATGAGATGACAGGTACTAAAGAAATATGAATGAAGAAGACATGCTGCGCCGACCCCAAATAAAACAATAACAAAACAAAATCTAATTGTAACAAAAATTTCCATGCCAATATTTTATGATTGAATAATATGTTAGGATACTATACCATTAAATGAACTTCTGTAACCATATTTATCGGCAAATAAATATTTGACTTAGACTTTGACTTTGAGATTTGGGGCAAGGCAAGAGAATGATGATTTGTCTGTATGGTGTCGGACGTAAAGAATAGCACCATCCCATATCTACCCGTGGGTGTCGTAAGAGGCGACTAAGGAACTTACCAGAAAATGGGCAGCAGCGTTCTCTGTGCTTTTGTAACAACGTCACTGCGATCGGCAACCCGCCTGCCAAGCGTGGCGATTATGGCAAAAACCCCCCTTAGGCCCATGTCCAGCAGTGGACGTCTTTCGGCTGAAATGATGACGATGATGATGAAGAGAATGATGACGTATTTTGAAACACGTAACTTTATATCTGTGTAAATAAAGCAGAAACAGTCACGATCCGTTAGTAAAATACCATGTAACATTCCATTTCCCTAAAACTGTCTGTCAGTGACAATAAAATAATGATTTTTTTATCGCGCAACACACTCCTGATAAAAATGTTTATTGTTTGCGCGACGTAAAGCGAATGCGGGCGGTACTCGGTGCTTTATTTTTTTTAATCTCCAATATTTTACGTACAAAGAGCATGAAAAATATTGATAGTGTGTCAAAATCGAAATGTATGGTCTGAGGGGGTACGCAAATGTGTACAATAACCCAGATTTCGACATTTCGTTCGTGTTCCGTGCACGCCTCAAAGAGATGTCAGCAAAAGGGACTGTTCTAAAGAGATACTGTGGCCCCGGAACACAAAGGGCTAAGAAAGAACATGGATGGGTTTTAGTCAGTAAAAATCTGACACTCCCTTCCGCTCCGCCCAGAGCGATAATTTGATGATTTCCCATCCGAAAAAAAAGGTATGTTAAATTCCATATATTGGGGATACGCCTATTACCATGACATGTATTGTTAACAATGCCAAATAAATTCATGGCAAATATTTGGGAACAACTAAAAATGGAAAAATAAAAAACTTTTTTGCAAAAAATAAAACCGACTTCAAAGAACACAAAAAAGTGAAAAATAACTTTAGCTTCAGAAGTCGGTGACAAAAAAACGAAATCAATCAAACAAGAGTCACCGACTTGTGAAGCTAAAGTTATTTTTCACTTTTTTGTGTTCTTTGAAGTCAGTTTTTTAATCGTTTCGTCATCACTACTCGTACAAGGATACAAGTATATTTTGGCACTCCAATGACATCGAATAGGGGCACTTGTATTTGTGTCTTCATACTACAGGTAGTACTCGTCTTCAAAGGCTTTTACGGCGTCACTAATGAGATGTATTGGAGTATCAATACTCCATTTAAGCTTCAACTAGATATTTACTGTAATTATCTGGGTTAGAAGTAGCAAAGTTAATTAAAAGCTTTTAGTGTAACATTCAAATCACACATTTATTATCGTTTATAATGATTTGACATAACCGTCTCACTTATATCATAGTTATACTTTAGAATATAATGCATTGTACATTAGTTATACCATAGAATTCAACACATTCGATGAAAATAACGGTCACAGTTTATGAAATATTATGGTATTTTAAAAAATAGGTACTTATTAAATCAGACTGAATTACAGTAGGTCCTTCCACAAGTGAATTGTATAGTATAGTATCAAGATACTATACAACTTGTTCTCTTGGTGGTCCAGGCTCGAATGATCCCCAGCCGAATGTCCTCAACCTCTTTCGTGAGCGTTGAATCCACAGACAAAAATTACAAACGATCGTTGTCACGTGACAGGCAAAGGAAATGTATTCAATCAGCCAAAACCACAGACAAAAATTTGAAATGTAGTAAAGTAAATATACTTCATGTGGAAATGTGTTTTAATACAACCTTAATTCCTTAACAGATTTTTCCAGGTCAGTCTATTTTCGGCTTGTCTCAGAGTAACAATGTGTAATGTCAGCGTCATGATCTGGTCTGAGTAGGTGAACGTCTGCTTGGTCATTTTCTATCTATTTTCCTCACTACAACCAATTTTTCTATGTTATCTGGTTGTCTCTGGGTGATATGACCTAAGCAACTGAAACAAAAAAAAACAAGTCTCTTTTATTTATTGATAGATCGATTTTAGCCACCCACCCAAAGATGAAGACGTCAGCACATGAAGCCAATGATATATAAACTATAGATACGTTGTCCGCACTCTAAAATTACAACATGAAATGAAGCCAATTGGCCACATCGCGCTTAGTTACGCACCAACCTGTCGCGCGACGCTACGTTTGTTTATAATTTAATAAATCCAGTGACGTGATTGAAGATGTATATTTATCTCCCTCTCGCAACAGGCATCCCGCCGTTCGGTGTCATATTTTCTTTCTCTTTCTTCACGCTTATAAGTAGTTCTAGTATTTTCGCCGTTTTTAAGCGCCGCGATGTTGGTTCATGACGTGTCTATATATAATACGTCATTGCATGAAGCTATAAAATCTGTCAAATTTCTTTAATAGATTTTGAACTTTATCGCTAAAGAATCAGGTTCAAAATTTGTCAGTTTCGAGTAGCTCGGTGTGAGCTACCGTTTGTACGCCTAAAAAGCTTAGTGTTTTTGCAGTGATGTAAGCTTTTTAGCCGAGTTTAGATGATGAATTGAATATTCCTCAAAGATTTTGCGTCGTCATGTAAATATCGACCCTAATATCTGATAATAGAACCGTGTTAGATACGCATTTGGTACACGTGCCAAATAATATTCTTGTGGATAGAGTATCAAAATAGTTTGGAGGACGAAAACGAAAATATTTTCATAGAAAGTTTTAATATAGCGAACATAATAAAAAACTTCGCAGGTAAAAAATACAATCACTTGTACCTACATTCCTTACACACTAATACTTTATTATTATAAGCTTTTATTTAACTTGCCTTAGTAGTTAGTAAGTATGTATTGGTCAAATCTTGCAACTTAATTTCAGTCCAGTTTCTCCCATTCGATTGAGTTTAAAGTTCTGGTGAGAATACATTTTTATGACGGACATGACTTAATTTTCAGTCTAAATCACCTCCTCGTAAGAAACTCTACTCCTCAACGGTTAATAGGACGGTCACTAAACTTTGTATAAACATAATTATGTTTTTTTTTTTCTTTAAAAAAAAACCTGATTCTTTTAATTTTAATTTATTTTACCTCTGACAGCTGCAACGCAACAACAACCTTATTGCAACAAAACTAAAGGTCACTGTCGTCTGCACAGCACTATGGACAGACTTCTTAGTATGAGTAAGCTCTCAGAGCTCCTCAGTTAGAGCTTCTCAGTGTAAGATAACAGTGATCTTAATTTCCTTCGACTGGAAAGCAACCCAACACAAACCTAATAGTAATGAAAATAAAGATCATTCTGATTTTGACAGTGATGTCAAGTCGGAAATGAAAGCACGGTAGTTATTTTATGAATCGGCTGTGTGATGTAGTGATTTGTTTGTTGAGTGTAAAAAACCGGCCAAGTGCGAGTCGGACTCGCGCACGAAGGGTTCCGTACCAATTATTATAAAAAAAATCACGTTTGTTGTATGGGAGCCCCCCTTAAATATTAATTTTATTCGGTTTTTAGTATTTGTTGTTATAGCGGCACCAGAAATACATCATCTGTGAAAATTTCAACTGTCTAGCTATCACGGTTCATGAGATACAGCCTGGTGACAGACAGACGGACAGACGGACAGACGGACAGACGGACAGATGGACAGACGGACAGACGGACAGACAGCGAAGTCTTAGTAATAGGGTTCCGTTTTTACCCTTTGGGTACGGAACCCTAAAAATGAAAGGCGTTTAGACGTTGAATTCAGATAAATTATTGGAAGGAAATTATAAATTAATTGAAACACTTTAACGGACGCCTAAGCTGTTCAAACTGTTCTTGTTCTAATTTCGACTTTATTGTTTATTTCATTTTTATTTACTACGTGTCAGGGTTAACACTTAAATGACCACAAAGTTTAAAGCCTCTACATTACCTTTACACCTACATTTTGTCATTCAATGTTTAGCGCAGCTGCCGCCCGAATCCTCTCAAACAGAAAACAATCTATAACCAATCACGTAAATTAAAAAGTTTTAATTAAAAGCAACAAAAGACTAAACAAAGTTTAATTTCCTTCGTTTGTTTTCGTTTAATTTAGTTACTAATTCATTATGATAACCTCGCCGTCGACAGCTTTGAAGGTTTAGAAAACAATTGTTTCCATCTTCTAGTTTCAATCAATCTTAGCTTATAAAGCCACTAATCTGATTAACAAGAAATTTTACCCGTGAAATACATCAAGAAGAAAGGCCCAACAATATTATAATTTATAATAATTAAGATGTAGCTCCACCACTAAGTTTTCATCTGACTGAATATCTGTATAAGCCTTTATATAACCATTCAAAGTTTATTGTATACCTAATTAGCTGACCCGCGCAACTTCGTCTGCGTCACAAAACATAGCTTATAACATGTCATTTTATGCATTCAATTACGAACAAAAACCTTTTAAAATCAATATTGCTTACCTCCCATAACAAACGGCGTGATAATATGTAGCCTAAAGCCTTCCTTGGTTTACAAAGAACATTTTTGCTGAATTTCAATTCAATCTATGAAGTAGTTTTGGCGTGAAGCCGTACCATACACACAGACAAACATGCAAAAATTCTAAAAAGTCACTTTTTGTCATCAGTTACGTTTTTCTAAGAAAAGCCACTTATTTTTCTTGAAAATTCACAGTTTTTCTTTCGTTACTGTTTTATCTATAGTAATATTATAAAGAAAGAGGTAACATTTGTATGTAGGGGGTAATTTCCGGAAGTAATGAACCGATTTCAGAAATTCTTTCACCATTCGAAAGCTACATTCACCCTGAGTGACACAGGCTATATTTTATCTCCGTACTCCCACGGGAACGGGAACTACCCGGGTGAAACCGCGTGACGTCCGCTAGTTATAAGTAAAGAAGATCATGGTGAATACTTTTCATGATCTTCCTGCCCTTGTGCCATTATGTTTATGGTCGGCGCAATGTTTTTTCTTCCATTCTTCCCTGTCAGACGTCACGGCATCATTTACTCCTCTCTCTTTCATATTATCCCCCTCACACAATCCTTCTATATTCTTTTTAGTCTTCCTCTCCCACTCCACCCTCAACATTTTATATTCATCAATCATTAAGTCACATGCGATTCGTCCCTCCTCATTACATATCCATACAAAGACAGTCAATTCTCTTTCAACTGTTATGTAACTGGTGCAACTTTTAAACTTCCTCTAATATACCCGTTCCTTACCTTATCCATACTTGTCACTCAACACACCCACTTCAATATTCTCATCTCTGCTATATGCAATCTTTTTTCATCCATTTTCTGGTATGTTGTATACTTAATCACGGTGAATACTCTATCTATCTATCTATCATGGGGTTTTGGTTTCCGCACTTAGTCCCTAAAGTGGACCATTGTGCGTGAGCCGTGGTGGCCGTTCACTCCAACCAGCCCACCTCCCTCCAGAAGCAGATTAAACTTCCCGGTCTTCTCAGGGCGTCCGCAAGGGATCTTGGTGTTCCCAGGGTCTCTTCGCGAATCTTGGTAACGCCAGTGCACTCGAGGAGCACATGCGCCACCGTTTCCTCCGCCTCCATGCATGCTCTGCACAGGGGACTGTCAGTGATTCCTAGGGTGTGGAAGTGTTTATTTAGTAAACAGTGTCCAGTGATGGTCCCCGCCACCAGTCGTAGGCTATCTCTGTCCAGGCGCAGAAGGCGCCTGGTCAGCTTTGTGTCCAGGGATGGCATAGCTTCCTTGGATTGCCTACACCCTGGTGCCGAGGTCCACCATTTCTCCGCTTGTATTCGAGTGTGTTCCCTTAACCAGCTTCTTAGTTGCTTGAAGGGAATAGGCACAATGGGCTCGGGTCCGTAGGGTTGTGTGCTGGATCCTCTTCTGGCAAGTTCATCAGCCGCATCGTTCCCAGGTGAATACTCTCTTTCGCATCTCGCTGTTATTGGCCAGTTTTCAAGGAATGCATTTATTACGACAAATCGAATAATTGATATATTTCTAACGTAGGTAAAGATTACCTTATTTTGTACTTCTACGCTACATAACTCACTTATACAGCTAATGTATGCGTCTCTCAGAATCTACATACTAAATTCTTGAAGGTTATTATTAATTAGGTATTCCAGTCAAAAGTTGCGACGAAGTTCAGTAATAAACTCGAACGCCAGAAGGCTTATGTCGCATAATGTTCGCGGGAGAAAATTAAATTTAACAGCATTCGCGAATACCTATGTAATCTTTAATCAGAGGCACCCGTTAAGTCTCAGACGCACCTCGCGATGTTCATCGCTTATTCAGGAGAACCATTCTTATAATGAAATTTCCCCTTTAATAGTCCACGGAATTGAGACAGGATGAAACTGCGAAATCTTCGCTAATGGTGCGGAACCACGTAACTTAATGTTGCGCGGGTGTGCGCTCGGCCGGAACTTGAACTCGGGCACCTATACGTTAAATTCCGCGTTAAGGCCCGAGAATTATTCTCAAATATCTTTACTCCCGGAAAAACCTTAAACTTCTTTGAAAATAAAATTGAACGGATACCGTTTAGTGGTAATCTTGAGGCTTCAAAGAAATCAGCGGCGTTTTTCTGCCTTTTTTCCAGCGAATAAGCTGCGCTTGGTAATGTTCATTGGTGTTTTAGGCAAGGTAATATTTTACAGTCATTTATTCTAGAGGTAAATAAGACCTCTCGTCTAACTTGACGTGTAAAATGTTGAAGGAATTTTAAAGCAGCCGGCGCCCTTACAAAATTTTATTTTGCATGCAGCAAAGTGACTTTGATATTACAAAACTTAATTTATTCTTGTGCGACATTTATTATGTCGGAATACTGTTTAGAAGTAGAAGATGTTGTTGCAATATTAAAAGCTTCTTGTTACTTTTTTAAGCTACAGTTTTTCTGAAGTTTATAGTCTATGTTAAAAATAAGGAATTTCTTTTCTTGATAACATATTATGATGAAGGATTTTTTTAATATTTTGCTCTGGACGCTCTTAATGTGCACGTCTTTCTACATCGTTCTCACATATATGTATAATCTCAACATGAATGATGTAACCAAGATTTTTTAACAATATTTTGATTTAAAAGAGTGTCCATGGAGTTTCTTGCCCGTTCTTCTCCATCGAGATCTACGCTAGGGAATGGGCAACTACAGTACTTTCTTAAGTTATTATGTCTTGTGACTGGGACTGTAGCGTTGTTTTTTTTTGTATTTTTGACATTCAAAAGTGCCGTAATGGTCTAATTGAAATAAATGCTTTGAGTTTGAGTTTGAGTTTGAATATTACTTACATTAGATTTTACAAACGAAACTGTACGTAGTAAGCACGCTAATGTATTGAACGAGTTCAGTTTGGTAAGTGAAACTCTAAATATTTATTAGTATCTATCTGTGTCTCGCGAACTTCGGCCTAGTGAAATTATTATAAAAATACTACTTACCTCTTTGAATTGGATTTAGTTAACCATTTCAAGGATTTACATTTTTTTGCACGGAACCTTAATCCGATCCTTCTGAAATAAAAGTATCCTAAGTTACTCCTTATAGCATCAGCTATCTGCCAATGAAAGTCCTGTCAAAATCGGTCAACCGTTTCGGAGGTCAGCCGGAACAAACAGACAGACAAACAAAAAAAAACTTTTGTTTTAAGTACACTTTCATATTATGCATTCAGTAAAAAGTTGTTATTTTGAAATTACAAACAGATATCTAAATTTATTTTATTTAAATAGATGTTTGGTGTGTCTAATGGTCACTGAAATTGATACGAATACATATTACCTAGGGTACTTTCATAATGAACTTGATCGATCCGTATCTAAAACTGTACCAGGTACTAATTGACATCTGACTCTTACATAGCATCATGATTACTTGTTCCGTGTAGGATAAGTGACAACCATGATTGATGATCACGAAGGTACAAGTTGCCTTGTACCTTGTATGATAGTGTCGACTTAGTGACAAGTCGTTTGTCTTGTACAATGATGTTTTTAATTAAGGGCCTATACTACCTCAAATGGCTTAGCATGATCCACTGTTACGCCTAAAATACTGCAGCATTAGTTTTAAAATGAATATATGGTAAAGTTGAGGATTAATGGTAGGTCTTGTGTTTGGCGAAAATACGATTCCATAAAATTATCTCGATAGAAAAAAATCCAAAGTTACCTCCAAATCGAACAATAACAGCTGGTATTCAAAAAGTACTTTAAATTAGATCATGAAACTTTGCATACTAACTGAACTAACTATAAAGCAGGTCTTATGTTTTTTTATTTTTTCCCAAAAGACGAAAATTTGATTTTATAAAGAATAAACACCACTCATTTCGTATTATTCGGCCTGCAGTGACTGACGTAACAACCACTTTGTAGTGCAAGCTGATTAGAACATTATTCTAACAGAATTACAAACGAAGTTTGACCCACAACAAATAGAGTTGCTAATTTGAGGCTCTTAATGAATTAGTGCGAAGCTCTGGATGATGCTGTAATTACTAAAAGTTGAAATAAAAAAAAAAAACGACTTCAAAAAACACAAAAAAGTAAAAAAGTTTTTTAAAGTCGGTTTTATTTTCTGCAAAATAGTTTTTTTATTTTTCCATTTTTAGTTGTTTCCAAACAAATATTTGCCATGACTTTTGTAACAGACGCCGAGCTCCATTGTATCACTAGGAGATAACTAGCTAAGATAAGGATTAATAAAGTAAAAGACAGGCCCGCACAAGGCGGGAAAAAGGTGTAGACTTTATTAAAACCACATATCATGACATACGATTGCCTTATATGGTAGCGAAACTGACGGTTTCATAACAAACCAAAAACGTTACCATATAAGGTAACAAATCATCATTTCGCGTGTTGTGGGCGGAGCCTCCGACAAGTCGAAACTTGACCGACCCGCAGAAAGATGGGAAAGTCCATTATAGAGGGAACGATTAGCCAAAAGGGTTGAGTACAACGAGGCCCCGCCACTACTTGCGACATGATGTTTTGATATAAAGATAGGCGACTAAAGTCAGTCGATACAGTTTTATATTTTTACAGTGTTCTATTTACAAGTGTCTAGTTTTAAGTGTTTATTGTGAGTCCCACGTGCCCTAAGTATATTATGTTCTTGTGATTATTATGTTCTGACTATGTTCTTTGTGATTATTGTGTACTTGTGTAAATCAGTTTATGTTGGAATAATGTGCCCGCTCTAAAATGTAGACGAAGTAATTAAACAGTGTTAAACCATCGAAGAGTTTTGATTGAAAGTAAATCCCATAGCCACCTGAGCTATCGAAGAAGGGAACAATAAATAAAATACAGTCCACCCATAACAACTTTATTTGCCATTGTTAACAATATATGTCATGGTAATAGGCGTATTCCCAATATATGGAACGTAACTTACATTTTTTTTCGGATGGTAAATCATCAAATTACCCCATCCCGCTCTGGGCGGAGCGGAATATCAGACTTTAACTGACTAAAACCCTTCCATGTTCCTTCTTAGCCCCTTTGTGTTCCAGGGCCGCAGTATCTCTTTCGAACAGTCCCGCAGCCCCGGCAAGCATTGGACCTTGCGGACCCCTTCCTTTTGCTGACATCTCTATAAGGCGCGCGCGGAACACGAACGCGCCAACTTAACATACCTACCTAACTGTCGAAATCTGGGTGTATTGTACACATCTGCGTACCCCCTCAGAGCATACAGGCGTGACGTTATGTCACGATGTTGTGCTTATAAACAATTAACATCCAAGCGATTGCAGCAATCACATTCCACATTCCATTGTATATCTCCAAAGATCAGCATTAGATGTTCACTGAATTTAAATGGAACCACACTGGAAGCATCAGCTTTCAAATAAAGAATCATCAAAATCGGTTAACCCAGTCGAAAGTTCTAAAGTAAGGAACACAAAAAAAAAATACAGTCGAATTGAGAATCTCCTCTTTTTGGAAGTCGCTTGAAAAGAGAATAAGTTTGCAATGAAAAAAGCATTTATTATTTATTAGTCATCACCTTGTTGGGGTCGGTTTCCGGTCTAACCGGATGCAAAAATAATAGAGCCGAATTGAGAATCTCCTCTTTTTGGATGTCGCTTGAAAAGAGAATAAGTTTGCAATGAAAAAAGTATTTAGTAAATATTAGTCATCACCTTGTTGGGGTCGGTTTCCGGTCTAACCGGATGCAGCAGTAATTATAAGGAGTCCCTTGGTAACGAATGTCAAAAATGACAGCCGAGGCTAATAATGGCTTAAAGTGCTTTCCAAGCCACGGATGGAACTGGCTATTTAATAGTTGTCACCTATCCCTGGACCAACCTTGGCAAGTACTGCTACTAATCTTGAAGATCCGTGGATCCGTGTGGCTCTAATCATTTATCCACAAGGGTGCTTGTGGATAATTCGATTGAGCATTTATTTTATTAGTATTAGGCAGAAATAAATTCCTGCTCTTTTTTTTGTACGTACTTACGGATTTACATTTAAATTTATTTTTCCTGCGTTTTCACCGTTGACGTTGCGGGTCCCGCATGCGGGCACCGACCGAGAAACTACTATCCCTTGAGGCTAGTCCCTTACACAACAATCACTGAAGCGCAATATCAATTATCCAGACAGTCATGTAATTGACTATCGCTAATTAGTACGTAATTGAAACAATCACTCGTCAAATAAATCAACCGGATTAATTAACATGTTAGTAACATCCAAGGATTAATGTTTCAATTTATGCCTTTGTGTTATTTTAGACTTAGTACAAACTAAGAAAACGCGTAATTTAATTGGTATTATCCTCAGAATAAGATTGTTATTACACTATTTGAATATAATTAAGGCCAGTAGATTCTACACTGGCCTTAATTATATTCAAATAGTGGTCTGCTTTTGACAGGCTTGAGAAGTTTCATCAACAATAACTTTAATCTAATTAATAAGCATTAAACTCATAGAAAGCAACTCATGTTCGAATAATACGAGGAAATAATGATTGATGAATAATAAAAGAAGAAGAAAATAGTTCGTTGGTGTTTAAAATGAAAAGGTTATGCACCTTAAGGTCAACTTTTACTTGCACAAAATTTTCATTGAAAATAATAGATTGCAAAAATGACCTTTGCCCGAGATGTGGGAAGAGAATGCTGAGATTTTAAAATATTACTGAACTATTTCATTCCTGGAACTGTCTGTGACTGTCAACGAATGCAAATACAGTCGGCCACGTAACGTAACTTATGGAGGTTTTTGCACCTAAAGCCGGCTGAACCTCGGGGACTGCCATTGACAGGTAATGAAGCAAATATCAGATGGAAAGCCTCGGACACATTTCATCTTGCGCTGCGATACCTGCGCATTTAACGATCCTATGACTGCATCGGCGAGTGGAGTTTTCATAGCTGAATTTTGGGCCAAATATACAGGGTGTAAAAAACCTCATCACGAAGTCGTCAACCAAGCATTCTGTACATCAAACTAAGTAACTTTACGCAAAAAATATTGCTGGGAAACGACTGTTTTTTTGGGGGTGAAAAATCATGTTTTGTGGTAGAACTCAATGTAACGCACTCAAAACATTATGCTGATGGATATATTGAATAGTACGCAGGTCGTGGAGGTGTTTAAAGTAAAATCTTACAATATAAAACTTGTATTAAAAAAAAACTTGTCAAAAAGTTGGAACTTTGACCCCCAATACTATCTCCGTAACTAGAAGGTTCCCAGGTATGGTGTAGAACAAAAAAATGATCGCAATGATGGGGAGAACAAGTGCCTTTCGGCTTCGTTAAGAGGTTTTTTACACCCTTTAGGTATTTCATGAAGAAAATCAATTTTTTTGATGACCAAATCTTGAATTCTTTTAATAAACAAATTCAAATGAGTCTTTACTCGTAGTTATTATGGTAGCAAATTGCGTGCCATCGAAACGCTAAGAAGAAGCCCCGGACACAGTCAGATGTCGTAAACTAACTCTGAGTCTGGCCAACGAAAGCTGTCCAAAAAAAAAAGCAGGACGTTTAAAAAATCAAGAACTGTTAACCCTGACTGTACACTGCTTAAACGGAGTTGATACTATTTATTATTCAGCAAGTAAAATCTTTTTTATTTATGTTTTATGAGCTGTAATTTTCGGGGGTAATGAAGAGTATTAAATAAAAGAGTACTTTTAATTCTGGCTTTTTATTATTTTCAAATAGTTCATAATTTTATGTACACGTTTCCACGCCACCTGTGAGGTAGTGTCTTTGATAAAATTCGTTTATTTTGTTTCTTATAGCTGAAATATCAAAATTATTAAAATTGGAAACTGTTGCTGAATGTGGACATTTTTCCCCGGAGTATTCCACTGTCCTTGATTGTTAGACACTTCAATTTAAATTCTTCTTAGGGTCTTCACACTTACATCTGAAGAGAACAAATACAATAAATTGTGTAAAAACCATAATAAAATACAAAGATAGTAGAGTATATTATTTAATTTAGCCATCCATTCATTATTATAAATGTTTAAACCATTCGAAGTAACTGTTAAAATATATAATTTCTAAAGTAATACCTGTCATTGAAGATATATTTTCAAAATAATGAGATTCACAAGTCGACATTTGATTTTTTTCGAGTTTTCAATTTCTTTACTGCTTCCACAATTTTAAGTTTTGTCTCCTCGTTGTTAATACTTCCTGAAAATTAGATACACCGTGAAAAATATTGCCATTTGTTATAAATAGTCGAAAAGTATCAAGTTATTTCATTAGAAATTCAATAAACTAACCTAAAAATGAAATGATTGAATCCAGTTGTAGTATTTTCTCTGCAATTTTTGATTCATATCACTTTTTATATTTTTAAATTTGTCAATCATAGTAAATAGAAGCTTCCTCGTCGAACTTTTGATTGTTTTCGGCATTATTTTAAACAAAACCAATAAAATTTTTAAACACGTAAACACAAGATGACTCAAGTACCTACGAAACGACAATGTGTCAATTTTGACAGTCTTAAATTATTGCCTTAATATTGCTTTACTTCTGAAAATATGTCGTGGACAGCTTTCGTTGGCCAGACTCTATGACGTGATTTCCTATCGAACGACTATGTAGATACTATAGATATAAATTGACTATGTAGATACTCTGAGTCAAATGTTGATAAAAAAATACTCTCAATTAACACGAACAACGTCCGCTCTACTAAGTCGAACAAAAGCAAACCAGATTCCCCTCAAAACCACAAAACGCATAAAATTAATTTCACACGACATTTTTTGGAACGAAACTCGTACCGGGACCATTAGCATAGAAATTAATGTTTGTAATAGAGAGAGCAGTAAACTTAATCAATGAAAAATATCGATATGAGGTGGAACGGAAGCCAATTTTCTAGTGGCAGGGAAATTGGTGTCGTTGTGGTTGGCTAGGCAAATCAGTAGCGACTGCAGGCGGTACCTTTTGTTCAGCGAATGCCAATTTACATGACCACAAGAGGGTAGTTTGGTAATTCTACAATATTCACGATTGCTGCGAAAGTAGGTTGCAGTTTCTTGGTATTGGTTCATTGTTTTAAGCAAACAGAAGCACTGAATGTGACGCTCAACAAATAAGCTTCAAACATACATACAAAATGATGAAACTGATGATGATGGTGAGAAGATAATTATCATTGATTTGATCACAAAAAGCTAAATTGGCTAACAACTACTAATTGAGTTTTTAGTAAGCTTTCCGGGTGTGTAAGGGCTCATTTACGGAGACGCGTTGCGTTGTGCGGCGCGGCCCGCTTAAAATTCAAACATATGGCAATGTATGAGAGCGTTTACGGAGAGGCATATTGACGCGCGTTTGCTGAAATGCAGCGTTGCCCGCCACGTACACCGCCGCGTGCACCGCCGCGGTCAACGCGGCAGTGCGCGCGCACATACAAACATATGAAAGATGACACCACCGCTGCACACGCCGCCTCTCCGTAAACGGAAAAACGCGCAACGCGCCGCACAACACGCCGCCCGACGCACCACTCAACGCGCCGCCTGACGCTCCGGTGCGCGGAGCTCTCCTTTGACATCCTCCACTATACTAAAATAATGCGAATTGCGAATACTAAAGACTTGTATGTCAATGTAGAAGCTTTTACAAAGTTGACAAAGACGGTGGTAGTTTAAGATAATATTCATGTTATCCTTAATGGAAAAACCATGTAACGTCTTACTGACCAAGATTCATGTGTCATGTCAATGTAGTGATCTTCCGCCACGTACAAAGTAGCAATTATGTGGTATGAAATATCGCTACATACTTAACAGATATTTTGTATCTCCTTAACACAGGCTAAATTTTAGCCTATCTAGGAGAACAGTATTTCACCCGTTTTTATTGTATACTACTACTACAACAGCCCATAACGTCCACTGCTGGACATAAGCCTCTCCCATGATGGGAGGAATTTGCCGTAGTCTCCACGCTTGGCAGTCGGATTGGATGATCGCAGTGATGAAAGACTAACAGAAAACGCTGCTGCCCATTCTCTTGTCTACGGAGAGGCGCAAGGTGTTCTGCCTCATACATTAGCCGCCTTATACGACACCCGTGAGTGTAATGGGTTGGCTCTATTCTACTCTGCCGGATACCACACGGCCACCTGCTGGATACCACACGGCCAATTGGCCGCATGCATTGCATTTGGCCAGTCGGTTTTATTGTATAGTTGAACCAAAATAGTTGAAAAATTGTATAAATTCAACATTTGTAAACTTTGCAATCCCATTTTGAAATACACACATCAAAAGTGTCTAGGGATCAAGCATTTTTATGCGGATTTCTTGAGATTGAGATGTGGCTTTGTAATGAATTTATGATTTTATAAATTTATATGGATCCTTTTTGGTGCATTTCATAATTTGAATCAGGAACTCTCAATCAAATTCGAGTAAAAGATGAAAATAAGCTGTCAATATTTTCCCTATAAAAACATACAACGCATTGAAGACATTATTAGTGCTACTGTTTCCCTACTACTGATTAAAACCAACGTTATTATGGAGCGGCGACGTCATTTAAGCAGGGAAGAAATGCTCAGAGCCGTGGGAATGATAGAAGCTGGTTCCCGGCAACGTACTGTAGCTTTAGCTCTGAATACAAGTCAGAGTGTTATCAGTCGACTTTGGACACGTTACCGAAGCACTGGTACCGTGGCTGAGCGCCATGGAGGACGGTATCGCTGCACCACACGGAGACAAGACCGATACATTCAAATCTTAACTCGAAGAGCTCCAACAATAACCGCCATGATGTTAGCCGTGAGGCTTCATCACTCTTCAGGGAACTTAATTAGCGACCAAACAGTCAGAAACCGCTTGCATGAAGTGAACCTTCATTCCCGAAGACCGCTACGGGTACCACCTATAGCAATGCACAATCGTAGGATTCGATATCAATGGGCTCTTGAACACAGAAATTGGGCAGAAGAACAATGGCGTTTCGTGTGCTTTTCTGATGAGTCTCGTTTTGGTATGAGACCGGATACAAGACGTATACGACACTGGAGAACCCCTGGACGCCAACAGCGATTAAAATCCTGCCAGGAAGTCCATCCTTATAGTGGTGGAACCATCATGGTATGGGCGGGTATTTGGATCGGCGGAAGAACTGAGTTGATTTGGATCAGAGGCAACCTCAACGCTCAAATTTATGCTGAGACGATTGTATCAGACGTCATCGTTCCTCTACAAGTGCAAATCGGTCCCTTATTTCAGTTAATGCATGATAATGCACGACTGCACACCGCAAGAGTTGTAAGACAGACTCTCGCCGCAGCTAACATCAATGTCCTGCCCTGGCCTGCTCAGTCGCCAGACTTGAACCCGATTGAGCATGCATGGGATATGCTACAGAGAAGAGCTCTGCCGAATATGGAGGGTATCCAGTCGCAAGAAGACCTTTTTTTGTTGTTGCAACGAACATGGGCGGCCATTCCACAGCGTGATTTGGATGAATTCATTTTGAATATGCCAAACCGATGTTCTTGTGTTGTTAGTGTTCGCGGTAGAAACACGGATTATTAATTGTTTAAGTTACCCAATAAAATTTTAAAGAAAACTGTGTTTTCAGTCATTTTTTCGAACTTTAATGTTAGTGGTTCAAATGTCAAAAATCCCTTTATTAGGAAAATGGCAAATTTCTTTATTAATGCAAAGGTGACTTGGTTTATCGTTACTGTGACAAACGAAAACACTTTATTTGATGAATCCTTAAAGAAATTTTTAATTAATATCAATCAGGAGAAAAGTTATTGCAAAAATATATGTTGATCCCTAGATACTTTTGATGTGTGTATTATTATTTTATAATAATTGTAAGATTCTCATTTCAGTATACATGAAAAATAATATTATGATATCACACCAGAATTACCGAGGGACAGTCAAAGGTACAAAGATACATGGTTGAACATTATTCTTTCATATTTTCATATTGTCTCCTACCTGTTTACTTGCCTGCATATATATTTATTAGCATGTGTCATAAAAAAATATAAAAAACCCTTTAATTCTACCATAAATACACAGAACACATAAACTTGATTAATCGTAATTGTAACAAATCATATTAGCATTACATTCTTAACATTACATGAACTAGCAACCTTACAATATCAACGTTACATTATATTACATTATTATCATTACATTATAAGTATTACATTATTAACATTTCATTCATTCCATAACTTTCATTCATATCATTACATTCGTTTCATTACATTCATTTCATTACATCAATTTACATAATCATCCATTTAAAAAATACACGTGTCATAAGAAATATGTAATAAATACTTCTGTTGCTCACGTCTGTGATGTTGGCAGTTGGCACGGTGCACCCACAGATGTTGGTTACGCTTGAAACATTTTAATGTTGTGGTAAAATCAGCTTGCACTCCATAAAACGTATAAATCCCTAAAATCCTTAAATAGCTTTTTTGCCTACTAACAGTGTGTCGCTTTTAATTGCGTGACTATATACATTAGCACTTAAAAACTATAAAATAACCTATAGAAAAGAAATAAATATCTTAAAGAAAGTGACAATAGATGATCTACTTCTTGACTTAGTTAGTAGAGCTTTAAAAGAAAACTACAAGGTGTGAACGGACCCTTGACGAAGCCGGCAACCAAGCAATTTTGTACTTTAAAGTTAGTAAGTCTATGCAGAAATTCGTTTTTGGGGTGATAAATCCCGTAGAACTAAATTTTATGCACTCCAAACATTGTTCTGATAGATGCATTGAATGTACGGGGGTCGTGGAGGTATTCAAAGTAAAGGTATAGCAACATTAATGTTGCTATACAAAAACTTTTATTTAAAATAAAATATTTAAAAAATTTTGAACTTTGACCCAGGTATGGTCTATACCGATTCGTTTTTTTCCGAATTTTTATTGCAATGACCGGAGGACAAATACTTTTCGTTTTTATTAAGGGTTTTTTTAGTTTACGCCCATTAAGTACACCTCAGCCCAACCCACCCACATGAGGACTACAGGCGAGATATTCATCAGATAATTCAGGAGAATTCTGTGTCACATCAATTAATAGGATCGACGTAGCGACGTGACCACTGACTACTATCTTTGCATACAAATTGGGTTGGTAACAATATGTGATTAGAAATAACCACCAATTCACTAACGTGGTCACTAAATCCACTGTAATTAGGAATTAGCCTTCAATTCACGACAGTATAGTTTACCATGCTGTTAGTATTGATTAGTATTATTCTAACGGAAATACACATAGGTACATACACACACATACACTGCTACTTAGTACAGGTAATGGATATGGTGTCAATCGAAAAGTTTCGAATACCAAGAGAATTTGTTACATTTGAACTTGAAAAAAAAATTCTGGAATGACTACTTTTTCTTTGATGGATAAAACGAACTGACGACCGCTGCCGCGCTGGGACAGGCGAGTTTTTGGGTGGAAACCACGTATCGGTAAAGGTAAGGTAGGGCGCCCGCAGACTAGGTGGAGCGAGGATATTCGCAGAGTGGTTGGTATAAGCTGGACGAGCATTGTATAGCTAAGGGTCTGACTCCACCGAAACGGAGAGGAGATGTGATGTACCAATAAAATTTAGATATTTACACTTCGTCTCCGCCTAGCTTTAGCGAAAACTGTTGACCAGAGAGGAGAGGAGCAATTGTTTATATCAGCCTTCGCACTAGGCGGCCAAGCGCACAGCGGAGACGAGAAAAGGCGTGAGCAGCAAGCTGTGAGCACGTGCGGTTTGGTGTGAGCGGCGTGCGGTGCCTCTCATGCATGTCTTTTCCACTTTGCACATCTCCACACCTTTGGTTGATACACCCTTGCTTTTACACATTTTCGCTCTCCGCTTCGCACTTTTCCGCTCGTCTCCGCTTTGGTGGAGTCCGGGCCTTATGATTGGACACGTTTATGTCTAGCAATAACTGATGTATCTTGGTGGTGATGAATAAAGTACAGTTTTACCAAGGCTTAATTATTAGAAATCTCAATACTACAACTCTACCTACCTATGTAGATCCACGTAAATAATATTCGAGGTAAAGGCACGGATCATTACGTAACACCGGTTACGTTCAAACCGGTGTGGCGAACACTTTTGGGAATACTGCCATAATCATTTGGCAGTTGAATTGGTGATCACTGTCTTAGTTATTCGAACTTTATGGGACTTTATAGATACCGCAATTTATTTGGTTTCTGAGCTAAATAGTGTAACGATTGTGCGATGTATGGTTTTTGATATGCGTATATTATGTGATATTATACCAAAATGTGTTTTTGATGTCTGTACTTTTTTGAATGCATACCCATTTTTGCTAAAATAACATTTAGAATTATAGAGTGATGCGTTCCAATAAAGTTGAAAGTTATGTTCTATACTCAAGAAATAAAATGGAAAATTTAGCATTCCTCTTTTAAAAACCACAGACATAAAACAATTTACTCACCGACATTTAATTTTTTTTATTTTATTAAAAAACTTTCAAAACATTTTATGTTTTTTAAAAAGAAGATATTAAATCACTCTAGTCAACAAAAACAACTAGAACATTGAATCCCACTTTTCACTTGAAATTTGTTATCTCTAAGTTTAGAAAAACAGTGGGTATATACGTAGCCGGGGCTTTGGTTTACAGGCAAATATTTTTAGAGGATTTAAGGTAAAGTCTCATGTTCCAAGAACGGAAATAGACCAGATTCCAGACCTCAGTCGGGATAGATAGATAATACTTGATGTGTTGATATTGATACAATTCCGGTGTTTTGAAGGAGATACGTCTAAAATGTCTAAATGTGCCTGACGATTTTGTATTGCGGCGCCGGAAGCCACGGTTACTAGCTGTGCCTCAAGCACGAACCAACTTGCTCAGCAAAGCGCCACTGACGCGCGCCTTACACGCACTGAATGACACTGCTGAACGGATCGGTCTATTCACCTGCTCTCTGAATGAATTCACAAAAATAATGTTCTATGTGTTATGTTATTTAAAATAGTTATTTAAAAGATAGTTCAATTAAGGACCACGCTAACGCATTAGGATAACCTTGTAATGTTAGTAGTGTTTGTGATACATAAATTAAATATATTATTGTCGATTTTTTAAAAGAAGTAGCTCCTCCTCCTCAAGTCGTGCTCCTCATTACTGAGGGTCGTGATCCTCCCTTGAAATAATTTTACCCTTGACAATGTTTCGCCATCTCCGTCTATCCTTGGCCAAGTGAAACGCATAATGTAATTTCGTTTCGAGAGAAGAGCTTATCTGGTCGGACCATCGCAAAGGGCTCCGACCTCTTGGTCGTTTACCATCCACCTTGCCGGTAACCATCAGTTGTTCGAGGTTATTGCAATCTTTCCTCGCAATATGGCCGAGAAATTCCAAAACTCTGCGGAGGCAGGTCGTAGAGAGTCTGGTTTTTATCTTGAGCTCGCGTAGGATGGACTTGTTGGTGCGAAATGCCGTCCAAAGTATCTGAAGCATCTTCCTCCAACACCACATCTCGAAGGCGTCTATACGAGTCTGGTCGGCCTTTCTCAAGGTCCAAGTTTCTGCTCCGCATCCAAAAATTGAAAAGACCAGCGTGTTCACCAATTTCACTTTGGTATTTCGCGAAATGTTGCGATCTCTCCATATTTTTTGAAGCTGAGACATAGCATTCTTGGCCATACCTATGCGTCTACGGATTTCTTTTTCTCATGACCCTATGTTGGATATGTTAGAGCCTAGGTAAATGAAGTCATCGACCGTTTCGAGATTAAGAGCGCCAGTAAGTTTCAAATGATGTGCTCGGTCCACCACCATTAGTTTGGTTTTTGCGTGGTTGATGTGTGTTGAAAAGAAGTAGCTACGTATGTGTATTTTACTGTGGACTAGCTTTTGCTCGCAGCTTCGCTCCTGTTATAAACAGAAATTGACCCACGGGGACCCACACTCGGGGATAATGGAGCTTTCCATTAGTGAAGCAATTTTCAGGATCGGATGTAGTTCCGAAAATTACCCCCTACATACAAACATACAAAAAATTACCTCTATAAAATTATTATTAGTTGTAATCAAAAGATGTTGAGGTTTTCTCGACGTTGACGGATGGATACCCCTGTAGTTGTTGTAAGTAATTTACACCAGTTCAAGAGTTTATTCATGAAAACAGTTATATGTTATTTTTACCCAACTGCGTCAGAAGGAGGGTTAAGTTTTTCGAGAGTATGTATGTATAATTGTTTGGCACGCTCTGTGGCCTGAACGGCTCGATGGATTTTAGCTTGAGAGGTGTCGTTAGATTCGTATTTACTGTGAGAGTGACAATGGGTATATCAAAATAAAAAAATGGCGGATTTTTGGCGCCAAATTCAAATGTTTGGCACGCTCTGCAGTCTGAACCGCTCCATAATGGGCTCATCATGAGGATTTTAAAATGGTATATCTATATATATTCGATTATCCTGCACTTGACGGTCACGGAAGTTTAGTTACGACTAAATATGAGTAAATTATTGATTAGGCACGCATAAACGTCCTTTTTGTGTATGAACATTACTGGCTGGTACAGCGTGGTTGTGTTGAAATTTAATTTGATTACCATTTTAAATGTAATCTCCACTGCTTCATATTTTACTTAAAAGTGATGGATGTTACTGAAATTGCAGATTTTGTGACGGCTAAGTTGATCTATAAAGTTGCCGTCTTCGTTGCAATCAATCAACTTGACACATGGTGTGTAGATCTGTTTATTCGTCTATAAAAATATTTGTGTAAAATAAAATTGTAAAAAATATTCACCAGCCGATAGCATTATTAGTTAATACTAAAAGTAACGAAACACAAGAAATATTTATCGTAAACGCTGCCTCCTGGAAGCAATGGACACATAAAGATATGAACAGACCTTCCGTTGCCAATAGCTTCTATTTATAGCAGAAGTAATAACATAACTTGCTGGGATTGTTCCAGAGTATTACAATCGGTGTATAATTTAAGCAACGAATTCATGTACCAGTAACTTGCATAAAAGCATGCAAGTTAGCCGCATTGTTATACTTTTTTTGGTATAATAATAGCTATTTATCGACCGGGGAGTAAGGCACAGATTACTTGTACTATTGTAGCAATGAGTTTAAAAACCAGGTGATACACACAAGATCACAAAGGAACAATAACACGAGAAGATTCGTAGTGCCCACTTGTAATAATTATTATGGTAGAAGATGTAGAAAGTTTGTAGTCCCAACTATTTTTAATGACCTTCCAGCCGATATATTATATAACGCTTGTATCACTAAAACCTCCTTTAAAAACAAATTAAATAAGTACCTATATAATATCTTCTGTAAAAGCCTCGCTAGTAGAGAATAGTTAAACAATGTTAACACACCTGTATTTGTTATTCTATGGAATGCTAGAATAGTTTTATTTTTCTTTTTTACTTTGTTTACTGTGTTTGTGGAAAAGTGTCACTATTAAAATTTTAATAAGTTAATGTAAAGGAAAAGGAGCTACGTCTGCCAACAAACTGCTTTGCAGTTTGGCGGGGGTAATTATGTAACAGTTATAGTATATTTTTGTGAATAAACACTTTTTCATTTTTTTTTTTTCATTTTTCACTAATCGAGTGTGCATTTGAGGCCCGACGCGAAGCGGATGGCCGTCAACCACACAAGTTTAGTAATCTGTACTTACCCTCGAGTGATATATACTGCTCTATACTACACTTAAGCACAAAGAAGTAAAAGACGAAATAGCAAAAAAAGTATTTTATTAAAAAGTTATATTGACATTGTTACAATTGTTAAATGTTTTTAATTTTAGCGCGTCAAACAGTTTTCGCGCCAAGACGTTAGAGAAGGTAAAAACGCCCCGTTTCGCAAAGAGTGTTATAAATATCTCGCTCTACCGCATAGAGGTTGAAGTTTACCGGCCATATCGGAATGTATGCTACCTGCTTTAAAAGTGCTAGTGGCCAGTACTTTTTGTGGTAAAATTAAATCTTTTGATTGCCAACGTCATCAAGACTTAAAAAAAAAAAAAACCGCGTTATTAATGGATTACTACCCTGATTTTCAGGGCAGTAATAAAATTCCATACAATATAACTGCCTAGATTTCCGAGAAGGTTTAATGAACAGCTTTCAAGTCTTCTATTGGGGTAGTATTGGTACACTTACTAAGCAAGTGTAGTATAATAGTACATTGTTCACCGAGAGGAGAAAGTGACCGATCACCGTCGAGGGTGTTGTTTGAAGCCCGAGCCGTAGGCGAGGGCTTTAAAACACCCGAGATCGGGAATCGCACTTTCTCTCGAGTGATACATAGTGCTTTATACTACACCTACGAGGAATAGTACTTTTCAACATTGAGTATAAAGATCATAACGTACTTGGTTTGTATTTTTGCGCTTTTTCACTGAAACAAGCTAGCAAAACAGTTTCAGAAAAAGATGCCGCATTTTTTTCACTTTTCCATTGCAAAAAATCGTCATAAGTTTTATTATATTTTTTAATTGATTTCTGTGGTAAAAGGTTATCAATCAGTATTTTTGCTGTTTCCTTCAACTGCGGCGGAGTTAAAAAATCTTCATCATCACTATCACTACTTATCATTTTGATAGTTTTATTTTACTTTCTACGAAAACTGAATCCTCAAACAACACACAAATTGGAAATGGCGCCAATGGCGTCTGCAATTTTCACATGTTCTTTTTTCAAATTGTTTATCCTGCCGCCGCAGGGTCGCACTGCCAGCCCGACACCATCCAACACACAGCTAGTGGCCAGTGTCATTTTGTGAACTTGGAGATAAAAACTCACTGTAAAAACTTTTTGGTTTTTGATATTTAGGTTACCGGCGCATAGTCTTACCCAAAATTAAAAAAGAAAAACCACGTAAGAAATGGATTTTCATACACTTTTCTCTCCCGCTCAGATGCGTTTTCTCCCCGCATATTTGTTCGATATGCAATGACGTACTTTCTACCGTAAATTTGATAAAGTAGGTACTTTCTAAGCAGGTGTAGTATAAACACTTTTTTTATAAGCCTTAATTTTATTTTAAGTAACTTACATACCTATTATGCTTGAAAATAGCGGGACGAACTCGACTCTTTTCTAAAATATTGGCCAGTAACAGGAGTGGATTACGGGTAATTGGAAGGAGGAAAGGTAGTAGGCCTTTGCTCTGCAGTGGGGCAAAAGTAGGTAGCAATAAAGGGTAGTTGCATATGTACCATTGTACAATAACCTATGTCATCATGGATCAGGGGGGTAACTCCCTTAAGTTTGAAGGTTCTCAGTCTAATTTTAGTCTCAATATATCAAGTAAATTTCAAATTTCCCTACGGCTTTGACTGTCACCGAGAACAACTTGAAAGTGAAAGGTTTTTAAGGTTCCGTACCTCAAAAGGTAAAAAAAGGAACCCTTATAAAATCACTTTCTTGTCCATCTGTCATCACTGATTTTCTCAGGAACGGGTGGACCTAGCAAGTTGAAATTTATACCTAATACTAAGATCTATAGTCCTTATTATGTAAGTGTGTAAAATGAAGGTCCTGAGCCAACACAATAAAAAAATATGGGCAAATTTTGATTTTCGCGAAAACTTGTAAGTACCAAAATTTACCTTAATTTACAGCTTTTTTATTTTTCGGACTTTTCCCGTTACTTGTGCTGTAAGACCTTGCTTTTTAAACAAAATTAACAATTCTAGGTCAACCGGAAGTACCCTATAGGTTTTGGGTCTAAAATCTATATGGTAGTTCCCGTTGACCTAGAATCACGAAATTTGGCAAAAAGCAAGGTCTTACAGCACATGTAAAAGGAAAAGTCTGAAAATCGTAAATATGTAGTTTAATAACAAAAAAAAGCGATTTTACTATTACAAACTTATAATTTGCGGTTAGTGCAATAGCCGTTTCATGGGATCGAACAGCAAAGTTAAATTTGTCCTTTAAAAAGTTTGTACGGAACCCTCGGTGCGGTTTTTTGTACAAGATTTGGCCTTCTAAGTTGTTATGGCACAAATTCAAATCATGACAGCTACTCGCGTACTTTTGTGTAAGATACTGGCACGTGTATTCCCAGCTTTACAATATTATCTCCTTTACAACTAATTTTGGTTGCTAAACTTTTGTCTGCGATCTCGGACGCCCTTTGTGGAGATAACGAACGTAACTATTAACTGTTTAACTAAGGATTTAATAACTTACTGCCTTTCTTATTGTTGTCTTTGATAATCGGCTTTTGCATAACTTTCAGTTTGACGGTTGAAGGATTAAGAGAATTAACTTTTGGATGGTGGGGTCGGGGGCTTTTGGTTACCTGTCGCCCGCGACTTTGTCTGAAAAATTGTGATAGCTCGATTAATTAGCATGATATAAATATAATTCATAACTTATGTTACATGGGGATAATGTAGCATTCTAATGATGAAGTATTTATTTAAATCAGTAGTTTTTGAGTTTATTCTTTACAAACATAAAAATCTTTCCTCTTTAAAATATTATTGTAAATTTTTGATCTCGTAATCAGGCGTATTAAAAAAAACCTATTTGCAGAAAAACAATCTTTCCTGTCAGTTTTTCGAAGTGATAGGTAACTTAATGAAAGAATGCTCATTCACTGTAAGTCATTGATGATTAAGGATGAGTTCCTCATTAATTAAAAAAGAAAGCTGTAGGAAGAATCTGACCTACAGATAAAACCCAATTTCAAGTTGGAAGTTCGAGAGGGACAGCTGCATTAGGGCTCATTTAGTTGAGATTACATAGCAATGCAGTGTGAGTGTGCTCGGAATTTTAATTTGGGAGTGAGTTCGATTGCCTAATCTAGAATTAAATATCGAAGTTTCAGTGCTGAATTTAAAACGTTCATGTCATTTGGTTTTGGCCGAGTAAGTGGCCAGGTTGACCTAACAGATAGCGAGACATTTAAAGTGAAAGAAAAAACTATATTTTTGGTCAAACCACATGCATGCCAACCTTGCCAATAACGCCTACTTTTTTGAAAATTCTATGCCCCATAGCTCCTCTTTGTGCAAAGCGCCTCATACCACATCTACGTCAATCAATTGTTGTATTCGATTAGTTCGATCTTTAAAAATCGAATTTGCATAAAAAACTAACACAATCTCTCCGTCTTAAATACGAACAAAATCGACATCATTGCATAGGAAAATATACCATTTGCCTTGTATTTAACTTTTATTAGTACAACAGTGCATAGCATAATTAAATTAGTAGTTCTAGCTATTGTAAACTCCAACTTAGGGAAGTACAATAAAAGCCAAGCCGAAGCTTTAAACTTTGCTTGCACGCCCGTGTGACCCATTTTAACCTCACAAATGAACATTCTCCACACGAAATAGAGTCAAAGTTCCGTACAGTTGGATGACAGCGAGCCTGTCATTACAAGAACTTTGCGGGATTGACGGGGTCGATCGTGAAATTCATGTTTTGGGAGACTGTAATGGACTGTGTTGTGTCTGTGATGGTCTGTAGCAATTCTGTTCGCAATTTTCAGTTTATTATTAAATCGTCAGGTATTTTTAAAAGTAAATTAAGTTTTGGAAGTTTTATTAAATTTATTTATTTATTAAAACTTTATGCACATAATGTACAAAGGCCGACTTAATTCCTTGGGCATTTTCTACCAGTTTACCTTAAATAAAAGTTTGTGGTTTTTAATAAGAGTTTGTTGACTGCCTCGTTGATCTAAGTCATGCGACACAATGTACTAATTTTTAAATGGTAAATAAATGAAAAAAAAAAAAAGTGATCGCAAATGCGACAAGTGTTGTTGGGTTTTACCGTAAGGAATTTCTCACTAACAGCCATGGAGTCTGGGTTTGTGCCCGATTGATGGCAATAGGCTCTCCCCCTGTTATATGGGAGGTTTTTAACTAGCGACATGTGGGTGTACTATTAGATACACCTCTGCCTAACCTTTCGGGGATTACAGGCGTGATGTTATGAAAAGTTTGTTCTACTGTTATCAATGTCACTCATTCGGCGCCTTTACCACTTCGAAAGCAGTTAATCATAAGAACCAAGAATACATCCGCATTACTTTGATTTTTTCTCTCAAGCCCGGAAAAGGCACCTCAAGAATATGCAACTCATGACAAGCATTCTCTATTCAAAGGAAGGATCCTCATGATTGAAGGAAAACTTTTCCATAAGGGTTCACACACAATCGCATGAAAATTTTATATTATTCAGGTTCCACCCCCAATCGACAACTCTGACATAGATCGACAAGGGATCGGAACGGGCAATCTTTTCAAGTGCATACCCGCTTCGTTTAATATTTACAAATGCAAATTCGTTAACCGCCGAGGTGTGAAAACTGGACGAGAGTACCTTTTTATTCAACACATTATTATTTTCTTTTGCATTGCCAGTTATTCGTGCCATGTATTATTAATCAAGTTCTGAATAAAGGCTCCGCTGGAAATTTAAATGTGTGCATTAATTGTTTATTGAAGCCGATATTTTTAAATGAAAAACTGAGAAATATTTCCGTCAGTAGTACGTTCATAATTTTTATTTTTCAACTAGTTGTGCAAACCTTTTTTTCAGTTTTTTTTACCCTCGCCTATTTAGAACTCTCTGTAGGAGTCTCTAAGGTAAGAGCACACGAACAGACATTGTTTTTTATTATGTTTATAGAAATGTGATGATTTCTGGTGAGTATTTTTAAATTAACAGAACCACCTACAAAAACTTTGGTCAATGTTTAAAAAACTCTATAGAAAACCAGTGGACCAGCATTTCACCACCGCGGTACTACTAGTTAGGTACTCTCCGTTCACATCGCAGCATACATATTCAAAAGTATCGAACTCGTGTTAATTTGCATAAGGCCCACGGTGACTGCCATTGCAAGTACAGTCACTCACAAAGCTTTGAAGATTTTTAATAAAAATGACTTTAGAAAACACCTTCGTTTTCCATTTTAACCTTTGCACTAATTACTATCGTTTATACATAAGTAGAGTTATTACCTTAGTGTAAATTATACACAGTATTTCGTACAGTTATTTACAGTGATCATTTTGGCGTCGTTGTTAAAAATAGTTCAGAAAAATTAAACCTGATCATTTATCTTCAAAATGAAGTCATCATCATCAGCCTATTAATGTTCCCACTGCTGGGACACAGGTCCCCTCTCTATGAAAGGGAATGGGGTATAATCCACCACGCGGGCCCAGTGCGGATTGGTAGGTGTCACGTCGAATTTTTTGGTTCTAGGACATGCTAATTTCCTCACGATGTTTTCCTTCACCGTTTTGACAGCAGTGGTGATGAAATAAATTACACAAAGTAATGCGCCTATCTGGGTTCGAACCCACGACTTACTGTTCGTAAGTCGTTGCCGCTACCACTGGGCCACCGCTGCTCTCGAAAAATGAAATCTCTGCAAAATGAAGTACCTAAATGAAATTATCTTCATAATATATGTCCCGGAAAGTGTCTCTATTTTCATGTAACATTTTACCTTATTTGAAACAAACAGCTCGTTCCGACTATACGTTCGCCAACTGTGCCTACGTTTTAGGTAAGCAAACTTTTTTTCCATCCAGCAAACGCGTATCACTCACTTTGTCGGCATCAATAGCGGTGTAGCAACGTTTTTATTCCGTGATTGTTCAACATACTATTTGCATTGTGGGGAAAAAGGCGAGTCTGTTTTCGTCCTCTATTCTCTATTGGATTCACAATTATTTTCTCCTTAGATCACAAATTATTAGGGTTGAATTTAGTTTGCTGTATCGTGTGTTGAGCTTGTTTTTTCTTTTATTTTTTTGTTATAATAGGTTTCTTCGTCTAGGTGTAGCGTTTAGAATTTATGGTTGAACTATTTGGGTTTTATGTTTTGTTCTTTATTCTCGATGTTTTCAGAATAAAATTTAGTTTCTGTTAAAGGTCATTTGGGAGTGAATAATGAAGCAACTGACATGTTTCAGATATTCTTTCATTTTTCGAACACTTATTTTCATCTTTTGGGCAATGTTGAGTTTATTTCTGTCAATCTGTCGTCTTACAAATTGGGTGGGCGTCAGTATCAAGTATTCTATAGATATCTATATAAATAAAAACAAAAGGCCTGACTGACTGACTCATCAACGCCCAGCCCAACCCTTGGACCTAGAAAACTGAAATTTTGCACAGAGGTTCCCTTTATAATTTAAATAAGGAATAAGGAAGGATTTTTAGAAATTCAACCCCTAAGGGAGTTAAATAGGGGATGGAAGTTTGTATGAAAGTCCGTCAGTTTTAAAGTTAGGATCTTCAAATGTTGTGTTTAGGCTGATAATTAAAAATTAATTTATACGTATACGTTACGTACGTTTACGTTTATACGTTTTTCATATTTCCACCCCCGAAGGTTTAAAAATGGGGATGAAGTTGTGTATGGAAAATCGACAGTTTTAAAGTTAAGATCTTCAAATTTTGAGTTTAGGTGTACGATTAAAAATTAATTGATATGTGTCTCAGCGTTTTTCATAATTCTACCCCTGAAGGTTTAAAAAGGGGGATGAAGTTGTGTATATAAAATCGTCAGTTTTGAAGTTAAGATCTTCAAATTTTGAGTTTAGGCGGATGATTAAAAATTAATTGATACGTGTCTCAACGTTTTTCATAATACCACCACCGAAGGGTTAAAAAGGTGAATGAAGTTGTTTATGGAAAGTCCTTAATTTTCGAAGTAAAACTCACTAAATTTATTATCTAGGCTTATGGTTGGAAGCTAACGCAACGGTGTTTTAAAAAATTTCAACCCTTAAGGGGGTGAAAGATAAAAGGGGGCTTTATCTATACAAATAAATAAAATTTAAGTGTCTGTTTGTAATATTAAATTAATCGCTTTTTACTACATGCATATGAATGTATATAGGATACATAAACCAAAATATATTTTTTTTTGCTATTTTTGTCTGTCTGTCTGTTTGTTCTGGCTATTCTCTGGAACGGCTACATCAATTTTGACGGGACTTTCATAAGGAGTAACTTAAGCGACTTCTATTTTAGAAAAAATCTAAACAATAACCCTCCTTTTGGCGCAGTCGGGTAAAAATAAATAAAAGAAGAAGAAACTGACTGACTGAGTGACTGACATATCAACGCACAGCCCAAACCGCTGGGTCTACAAATTCCAAAATTGGCAAGTAGGTTCCTTATGTGGTCTAAGGGTGCAATAAGAAAGGATTTTTCAAAATTCACCCCTAAGGGAGTGAAACGGGGCTACAAAAATTGTATGGGGAAACAAGATAAGTTATACTGTTTTATTCGAAACTTAACAGGATTACTCCTATCGATAAATGAGTAAAGATTTGTGTTTAAGGTTTTTCATCATCATTATCATAAGGGTTGTCAACCCCTAATATGGAGAAATAGGGTGACAAAGTCTGAAAATAAACTCTGTATAACACGAAGAGTAATTAATATGACTTCTTGCACTAGCACAGGCGTTAAATTCGGGAAATTTTCTTTTTATAAATGAAACCACGTCGCTTGTAGCTAATACTTAAAACGGAAGTGTTTATTTTTTACCACATACAGATTATTAATAATAGTTTTGGATACATGGCTTTTGTTCGTATTGAACAGATTGGGGGGCCCACAATATAACTTCAAAACATTTGAAACAAAAAGAATATTACAGAATGTTATACAGAAGAAGTTACGTAAGTTAAGTTTTGATCTAATTTTATGATTGTTTGTAGGGCAGAATTTAATTCTTTTGGACACAAATTACCATGAAGTACAACATGAGAATTTTCTTTTTTAGAATTGTGTATAAACCTTTGAACATAGGACATTATTCTTATGATTTTTTCAAGATTGGAATATTTAGCAAATAAGCCATAAAATGAATTTTCAATTTTACACAAGTTACAAGTTTTTTGCTCTGGCCTTTGTTCTGGAATGTCAAAATCAGTATTTTTATTTTTAGAATCAGAGTGAATATAACTATTACAATGCAAATACTGTGGTCCATGGAACCACAACTGTCCCACCTTGTCCTCAAGTGCCTTGGGAGAAATTCCTCTTGAGATACAGTCCGCAGGGTTATCACTAGTTTGGACATAAAACCAATGAAATTCGGATGTCATTTTTTGAATCTGTTTTACCCGGTTAGCAACATAAACGCTTAATTTTTCGGGTTGTATCCCAAGCCAAGCGAGGACAATTTGAGAGTCCAAATATAAGAATGTTTTAACATTGTATTTAAGGCACAAAATGTCATGCACTTTTTTAGCTAACATAGACAGCAATAATGCACTGTTCAACTCAAGCCTAGGCGTTGTTAGTTGCTTGGCTTTTGGGTTAATGCGAGACTTGGAGCACAATAGATTGACTTTGACAGTCTTATGATTGTCCATAATTCTCAAATATAAGCAGCAACCATAAGCAACATTGGACGCATCGGCATAACCAACAAGTTCAATAGAATTAACCGCAAGCATGTTAATGTTTCTAGGCACAGAAATAGTCTTCATTTCTACTAAGCTCCTGGCAAATTCAATCCATTGTGTATGTAATGGCTCTGGTAAATAGTCATCCCAATTTAAATTCAAAAACCAAACTTTTTGCATCAATATTTTTGCTTGAACCAAGACTGGACCTAAAATGCCTAAAGGGTCGAAAATCTGGCTAATAAAGCTGAGTATTTGTCTCTTAGTGTATCGTTCTAAGAGTTCCTTTTCAGGACACTGAATTGTCAAACTATCCGATGACACATCAAGAGACAAACCCAAAGTTTTCACTTACACTACACTAAGAGACAAAACCAAAGTTTTCATGCAAGTATTATTCTTATCCAGTTCCCTATTGCCAAAGTATTGCAAATCAACAGGAATATCTTTTAAAATTTCAAAATTATTTGAATACCATTTGTGTAATGTAAAGCTTGCCTCACTCATAAGTTCAATCAACTCCTTCTTGATACAAAATAATTCAGAAATACTGTTACTGCCACACTGTATGTCGTCCACATAACTTGAGTGTTTTAAAACAAAAGCTGCCAATGGATACTTACTTTCAAAAATGTTTGCCAACTCTATTAGACAGCGTGTGGCTAGGAATGCTGAACTTTTTAACCCATATGTGACGGTTTTAAGTTGGACACATTGGACAGGATCACTACTAGAATTTCGCCATAGAATATTTTGTAGACAACGAAATTTGTCGTCAACTAAAATCTGTCTGTACATAGCCTTGATGTCGCATAGCAAGATATATTTGTAAGTCCGAAGCAATATCAAAATGTCGAACAGCTCACTTTGTACCACATCACCATTTAGCATGATATCATTTAAGCATAATCCATTTTTTGTACGCATACTAGCATCAAAGACAGCATGGACTGGAGTGGTCTTGCTGTTGGGATTTATCACGGGATGATGAGGAAGAAAATATATGTTTCCTGCACTTAAGTCATAATTATCAATATTGTAATAACTGGCATGACCCTGATTTAAATATTCCTGAATGAATTTTTTATATTGTAGACCTAAAGCCTCATCTTTTAAAAATCGTTTTTCCAAGTTATATAATCTTTGTAAAGCATAGGAAAGAGAATTACCTAATTGCACATTTTCTAAGTCAAGTTTAAGGGGCAATGCTACTGAAAATCTTTTATTTATTAATTTTACAGAACTCTGAAAGCATTCTTCGGCAAGTTGATGTTCAGTGGACCCTTCCTTAAATACAATAGGTACCTTTTCACATTCCCAAAAGTAAGAAATGGTATTATTCAATTCACATAGTTGTGGCTCTTGTTCAGGGGGACAATAACAGGGGACGCTTCTGTATTACTTACATTAGGTGTGTTTTCTCTTCCCAAACTATCAGAAATAGCATTAGTTGAATGACATAATTGTACATCCTGTTTTGAAGTTGATACATAAGGCACTTTTTCACTAATAAAACAATCAGAAAAAGAATTATTCAAATCACACAATTGTGCTTTTTGCCTTGGTGTATTGAGAAAATTACCGGGGTTACCTTGTATTCTGATACATAAATTAGAAGAAAAAACCTTGCCAGCTGACACTGGCAGGCTCCCAGCGGCAACATAACCAAAGCAAGTATTAATCAAATATGGTCCAGCCGGCGTGATGGGCAGTGACTCACGCTGCAACACCTGAAAAAATATATCACAACCTAGTAAAAGTGATATTTCGCCTGACTTGTTGAAATTGTTATCAGCTAGCTTAATATGCGCTGGAATGTTGTATTTAGAAATATCAAATGTTTGTTGTGGCAGGTTGCATGTAATATTTTTTACTACACAGCAAGAAACATTTGTTTTGTAATTATTTACTGATGAGAAAACAGTACAATTTGCCCTTTGTGTCACCTTATTGGCCCCCTCAACAACACCTGTAATAGTTTGATTTGTAGGTATAATTTTACAACAAGTTTTTTGAGCCAAATTCTCAGTTATGAATGATACTTGTGACCCACTGTCCAATAAGGCCCTAGCGGAGGAAAAAGTCCCATCTTTATTTTTCAGGCGGGCAATGGCAGTAGGTAGCAATACATCTAGGCTGGTACTAGTGCCTGACATGGACACAACACTATCACCTTGATTTGTGGCAGCAGCCACCGTAGCTGCATGCTGAGTTTCCTCACTGTTTTTTGACTGGTCATGCAGGAGACTATTATGTCTTTTGTGGCACACCGTACACTTTAAACGCAACATGCACCGGCCCTTATGTTCATTCAAACAGAGAGTGCACAGGTTTTTGTTTTTTATAAATTCAGACCGCTCCAGTACTGTACACATTTTAAATTTAGCACATTGAAACAACCTATGATTTTGTTGGCAATACTTACAGGATTGTTGAGGCTTTGCAGTTGCTACACCACTCACAGATTTACTTGGTTTTGAAGACCTGTTAGTCGGAGGAGTCTCCGATCGCCTTTCTTCAGCAGTATTTTCCATGGCGAGTGCCCTTTTTTCTAGAAAATCAATAAATTGGGATAGTGTTGGCAGTTCTTTTGTGTTTCTTTCAAGATAAAAACCACGATAAGTATAAACATCAACCTTTTTTGCTAAAATATTGATAAGAAGCATGTCCCAATGCTGAACAGCTTGTTTTAAGTTTTTTAAGGCTGCAAGATGGAGATTAAAATTACTTATGAGTGAGCGCAGGTTTTGAGCAGTGCATTTTGAAAATGAGGGCATGTCTAGCAAGCTATTCACATGGTAATTTACAATTTTTGGCACATTATCATACCTGTTTTCTAACAGGTTCAGAGCTGTCACATAATTCTCATCAGTTAATGTTAAATTCTTAATTCAATTAAGAGCTTCGCCACTTAAATAAGAGCGTAAGTAATACAGCTTTTCACAAGCACTTAAATTGTTGTCGATATGAATTACCGACTTAAACATGTTTATAAACGGATAATAGTCCGCTATTTTTTCACCATTAAATGATTGCATTTGTATTTTGGGTAAATTATTGAACTTACCATGTGCACCATTGTTGGGCACATTTTGTACAACCGCGGCTTTGTGTTTATCAAGAATGCCTATCGCTTCGTAATATTTGTCTTCGTACTCGTCGTACTTTTCGTCATCACTAAAGTTCAAACTAAGGATCGCCTTATTGAGCCGCTCATACTCCTTGAACGACTCACTCAGCCGATACCTCTTCTCGGCCAGGGCTTCGTTGGTTGACATCTTCACAGCTTCTTCGTTTAAGCAGAATATGTGCATTCTAGTGATGCCACTTTTGATATAGCCTCTTTCGGCCACTAACACCTTTATCTTGGCAGCTTCCGCCATGTTACATGAAGCCACGCAGTTTTGAAAATTCAGATACACACTTCAGGTTAAAATAACTCGCGGTTTTGCATGTAGCAACACTGCGTTGACCGCCGGAAGCGACACGATGACCTTATATCTCCGTCCTCTTCTTTCTTGAACTAATGAAGAGTGCGCACGGCACGATGAAACTGACGTTTGATGGCCGCACACGGATTTTGCAACCTTGCGACACAATGCGAACAATGGAGTCACAGATGGACTTTTCTTTTCCCTTTTTTCTTGATGATGGCCGATAAAAAACACCGTAGTTATATTATTGGTATGAACGAAGCTGTCCATGCACTCAGGACTAGTTTTCCACACCGAATGCGCTCGCCATGAACCACACTGACACGACGCCGCCGTTCTATGGTTACTGCTGCCACACCGACGAAAGGGGATTTTTGTTTTCTTTTTCACGGTAAATCCGGCTCGAAGGACCAAAACTTCTTCTGTATAACACGAAGAGTAATTAATATGACTTCTTGCACTAGCACAGGCGTTAAATTCGGGAAATTTTCTTTTTATAAATGAAACCACGTCGCTTGTAGCTAATACTTAAAACGGAAGTGTTTATTTTTTACCACATACAGATTATTAATAATAGTTTTGGATACATGGCTTTTGTTCGTATTGAACAAACTCACTGCCCAAACTACTGGGTCTAGAGATTCTAGATTTAGCACGCGTTGCCTGGAGAGGCAACGCGTGCTAAATCTAGAAGTGCGCTGGAGAGTGCACCAACCGCGCTAAAAAAAGTCAGACCGCGCCATACCGCGCATGCTTTCGAAAAATTTGCACGTAATTTGACACTTTATATAAAAACATTTGTCGATCGCAAACTGCAAGAGTTAGAGCTCTAGAAAAATTACAGTGAATAGCAGAATAGATAAGGAAACTGCTTAATTAAAAATCAAGACATACAATTATAATTTGATACTCCAAAAACAATGTAGAACTTGAAAAACAGTGATAAAAACGGATATGTTGCTAATAAAATATTAATTTGATCAAAAACTATTAACTTTTTTACTATTTTTTAATATTTAAAAATAAACTAGATTCCAACCCCCTTTCCAATAAGACCTTAATCTCATTAATATCTCATTAGCATCATATCAAAATAATTATATGAAACTAGATACTCACTGTTTGTTTACATCTGGAACTAATTATTGTCAGTCGCTGTTTGGACGAAAAAACACACAAAACTACTTGTTTTTTGCTGTAGATAGTTGAGCAATCTAATCACCTCACTAATTAAGCACTATTTTTCGCATTTCACACACGTTTTAATCACTAAATCACTTATTTCTTCACACTTCACAATCAAAATAGGTAATTATACCTACGTCATTTTCACAGGCGTAATACTGCAACTTTGCGATTCGAAACCTAATTTGCGTTATCACAATACGATAGTACAACTTCTCACGAACATTTAAAGGTACTACACTAAAAAACAATAACAAATACGTAGCTCGTAATCACTTGAAATGTGACACTAACGCTAACACGATGGCGCAAAAAATGGCGCGGTCTGTTGACGTAACTTTATTTATGTTATTTGACAACTTGTCAATGGAGTAGAGCTGTGATTTTTGGTACGGCGTTTGGAAATATTATAGAGATGTGAAATGAACTATTGAAAACATGAACAGTGCAAGTTTTAGTCGATTTTTTATTTAATATATCTTCATCAAGCCGCGTGCAACACATGTGACAAAACGCGGTTAAGCTGATAAGCAATTGCAACAAGTGTGACAAAACGCGGTTGAGAGGGTAGGTTTCTTATGAAGTCTAACGGTGCACTAAGAAAGGGTTTTTCAAAATTTACCCTCTAGGGGGGTGAAACGGGAGTAAAAAGTTTGTATGGGAAAACAAGATTAGTTGGACTGTTTTATTCGAAACTTCACAGGAGTACTCCTATCGATAAATGAGTAGAAACGGGTAACGGGCTGAAACCAATGGGGTGACAAAGTCTAAAAAACATCATGGTTATTGTTTGTATGGTGTATCGGGTCGGGTGTATTACAAAAACAACGATTTTAAGATTTAATGTGGTGGACCTGAAATACCATCATCGCCTGTTGGGGTGCGATGGGGTTGAAATTTCTAAAAATCAATATGGGTGTCAATTCTGAAATTATCAGGGGTGCTGATTACGAATAGGTATGGCATTTATTTTTAGATCCAAAAGATAGCGGATTCGACTTCTATACAGAGTTATTGTGATGATTGTGATAACAATGATGATGATTGTGATTACGATGATAATGATGGTGATTGTGATACTAATTGGGATAGCGATGGTGATGGTGATTGTGATAACGATGATGGTGATGGTGATGGTAATGGTGATTGTGATGGTGATTGTGATAGTGATTGTGACAGTGATAATGATGGTGACAGTGATGGTGATTGGGATTATATATTATAATTGTGGTGATTATGAAATTTTTCACATAGAATAAAAGCTGGATTAACATGTAGGATACTATTTTTCCCTGTAGTATGATCCCGTAGGACAGTTACCGAACTTCACGCGGGCGAAGCCGCGGGCAACAGCTAGTTATAAATAAATAACTAAATAAATATCGCTGGACAATACAAACAGCGTCTTCTAGTGCCACACTAAGCAACGAGGCTTGTGTCATGGACACCAGAATGTTGATATACTACATTATATACTTTTTGTTTGTTTGTAAATTAATTGCTTAATATAAATATAAACATCCATGACTCGGAAACAAATGTCCAAGCTCATCACACAAACATTTGCTCCTACCGAGATTCGAACCCGGGACCCTAAGAACGTAAGGCAGTCTCACTACCGCTGCGCCATTTAGGTCGTGAAATAATAATAATATATTAAATGGTCTAAAATGTTATATTTTTAATTGTTAATAAAGAAATCGATTTAATACATTCTATGAATTAGTTTTATGAAGTTTTCTTTGGAAAAAAAAGAAGTTGGGGCTTAATGCCTGCCTTATCAAAAAAAAGACGAAGAACTGAAAAAACTAATCACAAGAGTGCATTTCGAATGTTTGTAAAATCATTTACAAACTGTTGACAATCAAAACAACAGATTACGACGACAAAGTTCACTGACCCATCCCGTTGACTTCCGTCACAGAAGACGATGATTTAACACATCCGATTCTATCAGGTGACAGATAGCTAAATGTGTAATCGTGTGTATTAAAGGCGCCACTGGGTCCTCCCGCTAATCAAACCATCGTCCCGTGAACGTTTTATTATGATTGATAGTTATTTTATGGGTTCTGAGGGTATTGAACTCTGTTTGTGTCTTAATTAAAAGGAATGACATTAATATTTTGAATTTTAGTTGATCAGCAGCATAGTATATATTGTAGGGGACGTGACTAGGTGGTACTTGTTGGGAGTCGCTACGCTACTCAGTCAAACACTCAAATAACTTTAACGGGTTTATTGAGGTAACTAGACTAAGTTATTGCTAAAATGAGGGAAACGAATGCACCCGGTTGCTGTCCGTTATGCACTGAGCTCGCGGGGCACATAGTGCGGCCGCATCGTATTGCTAGGTCAGCAAAACGTGGTCGATTGCAATGATTGCATCGAACATGCTCCCGACGGGAAGAGATGAGATAATGAGATAAGCTTATACAAAAATAAAGAGTTACGTGAGTGTGAGCTTAAATGCTAAAGAGTTAAAACAATATATTAGATGAGAAATGATTGACAAGGTGATGGAGCAATCATATCATGATCTTATAGCTAGACATAGATGCTCAAACGGTTGAGTCATTTATCGAGAACACTGATTGCCTTTTAGATAAGGGAGACGTCGACATGTCTCGCCTCTTTGAACGCAAACTAGACCACCGTTTAGCGAAATTAGATACGCGCGCACTATCACTAGAGCCTTGCTCTTGCTCAGATTGGTTTATACACACACTCACACTCGCTGGTACGCTCTCGATTCGCCCTTGGGCGGGCGGACCACTGGCCCGCCGACACCTCCTCCTCAGGAACCACAGGACCGCTGCGATAGCTGCTGCTAATAGGCCATACAACAACGCATACTGATGTATGTCATGTGTCGTTAAAACTTCTGTCTGTTCGGCTGATTTTTTCATCGATTCAATTTGTTCACCGAGTTGCTTTAAAGAAACGTGAATCGGTGTGGTATCTTCGTCGACCTTATCGTCTTGGAAATTTTGGGTAGGTAGCGTAAGATTACTGATGATACGATTTATGGGAGTTAATTTTATCTCGAGTATATTTGGCTTAAGATTAAGCGTATTCTCTAATTGCTGATGAGAATAAAATGTTATGTCATGACCCTTCACAATGCATTGCTTAGATAGTTGAATAAGTCCAGCCTTGCTGACTTCGCTCGCTTGTAGGTCGTCGTCGCATATTACTCTCAAAGAGTATGAGTCACAACAGAAATACAAATAGGTAGAAAAGTCGTGTAATGGAACCCATTTGTTTTCACAGCTAGATTTGATGATCCTGCAGGTGGATAGCTTCCCCTTTTCACAGAATTGTTCATCGGGACCTAAACTCTGGATTGGCCCTCGAAGACGACAAAGATAATTTTCCGCTTGATGTTCACAACCTTGAAGATCGCTGACGCTGGCTGTTAAGTATGAATCTCTTCTTAAGTTAATCGCTACGTATTCTGACGCTGGCTTGATGCTGATCATACTTTTATTAATTTGAACCGGAACTGGTATCAAATTGTATAGCTGGAACGTATCTCTGCTAATTAACGGTAAGTTAATTTCAAATATGAAATATTCGTCCGTCATCCTTGCCTTAACTTGTAACAATTTGTAGATCTCATACAGGTTGAACTGAATGTCATCTATTGGTAATGCTAGCTCTTTCGATATTTGACTAGATACAATCTGTAACTCCGCACGGAGTTGTTGTGGAGTCAAGAGATGCAGATTGATCTGACCATGATAGATCTCAGTCATAGTATCAAGAAAAGTGTCCTGAATCCGCTTTAAATTCTGAATCATATTTATGGTCGCTAACGCAGCTAAAGAGAAATCTTGCTGAATAGACATTACGTCGATCTCCTGCTGCAATGTGTTGGTGACGCTGTCTAAATGATTCAAATGTTTATTAATTATCTTATGCTGCTTTTCAATAGTCTCTTCTGTTCGCTTTAAGATATTATACTCCGCTTCTATGACCGATGTCTGATTCCTGTACAACTGACTAAGGTGGTTTATATTCCCGTGTACAAGTTCAATGTCACACTTGTATTTTTCTGCGAATTCCTGATCCAGTACTCCGAACAATGAATTAGCTATGGAGCCGACAGCGTTGATAAGCCCGCGTCGAGTTCGCGAGCGTGCTCCAAAGTGCTGATTGAGCAACAGCTGATTATAGTATTGTAGTTCATCGTACTCGTGTTGTATTTGTAGGATGATAATTTTACAATGGCTCTGCTTTTGAATCTTCTCGCATGTTTGCTCGAGATATTGAGAAAATTGTGTGACCGCTTTGTCTCCTTGCCAGTAAGGAGACATATTATAATAAGTTACGATTTTCCACTGATCACGAATAAGATGCATTTGTCCTAATGGGTCAAAATACAATGTTTGATTGCTATCGAATGCTATTAATTTGTATGATGCTTGAGTGGTCATTATAAGGCTCATAAAAAATAACAATGATAACGCTATCCTATAGATTTTAGGACCATTACTGGACTGCTTTCTCGCTTTCTCTTCCGCTTTTGCTTCATTGCTTAGCTGCTTTTTTGCTTTCTCTTCCGCTTTTGCTTTATTGCTTGGTTGGTGCTGCTTTTTTGCTTCGTTTTCTGCTATAGGTAAGATAGAAAGCTTGATAATGGGCCGCTTTATGAAACCGTTTTTTGTTTTTAAGGTCACCACCCGGACAGCTCCATCTTTTCCTGGGTGGATCTCAACCACCCTACCAACAGGCCATATCCCCGGTGGTAGGTTATCATCATGAATGGTTACCAAATCTCCTATCTCTATATTCTTCTGTGCCTTTAGCCACTTGCTGCGTATCGACAATTGGCTAAGATACTCCGCTTTCCACCGCTTCCATATATCTTGGAACGTTTTATTCACTAAATACCATCTTGTCCTCGCATCTTGTGCCGTGTCTATGACAGTAAGACCGGCACGAGTAGTTAAGAAATGCGCTGGAGTGAGAAAATCGATGTCATCGATATCCTCGGATATTGGGCACAGTGGTTTTGAGTTTAGGCTCGCTTCAATTTGTGCCAAGATCGTGCTATATTCTTCGAATGTAAGAGCTTGTTCTCCTATTACTCTTTTCAGATGTTTTTTTAGACTCCGAATAGATCGCTCCCAGATCCCTCCAGCACTCGGCCAAGAAGGGCAGTTCCAATGCCATTCTATGCTCATCTCCACTATTTCTCTGTAAAATGTGTCGCTAAAAATTCGCTTAAACTGTTGCTGTTCCTCCTGAAGGATCTTGTTAGCACCTACAAAATTTGTTCCATTGTCCGAATAGACGTGCTTTGGAGTCCCTCGTCGTGCCGCCATGCGACGTAACGCTGCTAAGAATGACGAACTGCTTAGGTCGGAGACCAGCTCTATATGGACCGCTTTTGTGACCATGCAAATAAACAAGGCGATATACCCCTTGGTTGTTTTAATGCCTTTCCCTTTATTTGCTTTTACTCGAATAAACCCCGTATAATCTATTCCAGTATGATAAAATGGAGGCGCTGGATTAGATCGACATTCAGGCAGATCTCCCATTATTTGATGTAGCTTTCTAGGTTCTTGTTTTTTACAGGTCACACATTTACGAAGCTGTTTTTGGTAGCTCTATTTCCTTGAATTATCCAATATTGCTGTCTCAGTAAAGACAAGGTAAGTCGAGCTCCACCATGAAAGGTGTGTTCATGTGCTTGCTGGATAAGAAGTTCCGTTAATCTCCCGCTATATGGGATTATTATTGGATGTATCATATTAGAGCAAATGTTGGCATTTTTAAGACGTCCCCCGACTCTTAATATGGCGCTTTCATCTAAAAATGGCTGTAGATTTAATAATTTGCTATTTGAATTGAGTTTACTGTGCATTAAACTCTCGATATCCGATGTAAATTCTCTGCGCTGTATGCATTTAATTATAATTAATTTTGCTTTCCTTAGCTCTTGTAATGTGAGATACGGCGGCTTTTGTTTACTTGTCCGTGGAAGTGCACGTAATAACCATGCTACTATGCGATTTATTTTATCGAATGAGCTGTGACGATTCAATAAATCTTCAATTACGCTGTCTTCCGGGTTGCTATTTTGGACGGTTATAACTTTCTTCCGGACCTCCTCTTCCGTTGAATACTCTGCTTGCTCTCGCTTTGGCTTAAAGTCGGGTGTCGATAGCCAAGCTGGGCCTCGCCACCACAACGCATGCTCTATTAATTGTGTAACGGATTGTCCTCTGCTCGCTGATACAGTTCTGGCATATACGACACATGCGTACGCTTTAAGAGACGCATCACAAAATCCGTGCAACTGAATATGGTCGTCTCGTTTGCTTTGCAACCATCGTGGGATTTTTTCTGTAAGCTTTGATGTATTCGCTGTTAAAGTATATTGGAAAGTGAATTCATCTGTTTCTGGATCCCATCTTAAGCCCAGAGTTTTTGGTGTGTTTTCAGTTTTGAAAATGAATGATGGTGCTTGATTATTTTGCTGCAGCGATGAATTTATATCTTCCAATAGCCTTTTCTCATTTGCTGACCACTTTCTCAGCAAAAATTTACTGCTGCTTAGGCACGAATTAAGTTCTGCTATGCTGCTTTTCCCTTCATCGATAGTATGAGCCCCCGATACTAGATCATCCATGTAGAAATCTTCTAGCATTATTCTTGCTGCTGTAGGAAAGTTATGCTTCTCGTCCGCTGCTAATTTTCGAAGGGTCATCATCGCTAAAAAAGGAGCTGAATTCGTCCCATACGTAACCGTCGTTAACTGGTATGTTTTAATAGGTTGTCCAGTTTGAGCTCTCCAAAAGATTTTCTGGAGTTTTTGATCCGCTTCGTTTACTAATATCTGCCGATACATTTTTTCGATATCGGCAGTAAATACGTATCGATATTGTCTCCACTTAAGTAACAGTGCCTGCAGATCTTGCTGCAAGTTAGGTCCTCGATGCATGACATCATTGAGACTTAGTCCCGAAGAAGTTTTTGCGGACGCATTAAATACGACACGTAACTTTGTAGTGGAGGATTCCGCTCGCTGAACCCCATGATGAGGTAAAAAACACTCTATTTCATCGCTGCTAAAGGTCGCTAATTTCATATGCCCCAATTCTTCATATTCGCTTAGAAATTGCTTATATTGCTGAGCTAAAGCTTCTTGCTTGTCAAGCTTTTTCTCTAGATTCCTAAATTGCGCTAGTGCTATTTCCTTTGACGATCCCAGCTTTTCGTTCGCTTGCTGCTTCATCGGCAACCTAACTTCGTAACGACCGCTCTCAAGACGCTTTGTCGTTGATAGGTAATACTCGACGCATTGCTGATCTTCCGCTGATATTTCATTTTGCTCGTGAATATCCTCAATTTGCCAAAATTTATGAATATCCGCTGTATTATTCGCGATGACGTTACAATGGAATTGTGGCTTTACAGTTCCGCATATTACCCATCCTAGTTGGGTTTGCTGAGCTAAGGGCGAAGACGAATCAGGACCTCTTATCAAACCGTCTAGCATGATAAGAGCATAAGCGTCTGCCCCGAGTAACAAGTCAACCGGACGACTTGTATTAAACTCTGGATCCGCTAAATTAATATGTTCCAAATGCGACCACGAAGGCTTTTCAAACGATCGGTTTGGTAAGTTTTTGATAAGACTTTTCATAATCAAAACATCCGTGTGGAACTTAAAGCTGGTATACATAGACTGGCATGTAATGCTTAGCTTGCCCGTACAGTTAGATTCCTTTTCTCCTATGCCGCAAACTGCTCCATCAAATTGCTGTCGTTTTAAACCCAACTGCTGAGCTGCTTTCTCCGTAATCAACGATACCTGTGAGCCCTGATCGATGAGAGTTCTCAGGACCAGCTGCGTGCTATCTGCTGCTGTCACCCTTATTAACGCTGTAGCTAAGAGAATCTGAGTGACGTTTTGCTGAGATGCGTGAACACCATTGCCGCTGCTTTGCTTTGAATTCTCTCCTTGCTTGAGATCTTCGTCATTAGTATTATTTTGTTTGCCATCAGCAAAACAATCATGTAATAAAGTATGATGCCTGCCAGAACACGTGAGGCAGCGTTTCTTGGAATGGCATTTATTTCCATTATGATTAAAAACGCAATTAATACAACATTTCAGTTGTTTGACGGTTTTAAGTTTCATTTCCATCGGCATTTGCAGAAACCTTTCGCAATTGTGTAATTTATGCTCAGCAAAACAATGAGGACATTTGATTTCCTGCACGTGCATTGCTTTTGAGTTCTTCGAATTATAATCGTTCGATTTATAATATTTGTTAAATTTGCGGCTGTTTGGTAACGATTTTGATGAACTCGCTTGCTGTTGAGATTGTGCCGACTTTTGCATGGTGTCTTGTCGTCGACGAGATGTTTCTAGGCTAGTTAATTTATTTTCCAAAAAATCTAAAAAGTCTTGTAGGATTGGTAGTTCTCTAGGGTTCTTTAATGACTCTATGTACTCGGAATAAGATTCACTATCCAGCTTTTGCGATAAGATATGTACAATTAGAGGGTCCCACGTGCTAATATCTGCACCTAGGTTTTTGATGGCGTGAAGACTCTCTAACGTGACGTCATGCAATTTTTTAAAGGCTGAAAATGATTGCTGCTGTATATTAGGAACATTAAGGAACACATTGGCGTGCGCTGTAAATAAGATCCTCTTGTTATCAAATCGATGATTTAGAATCTCCCAACAAACGTTATAGTTATCGGCACTGATTGGGAGGTGCTGAATCAAACGCTCTGCTTCACCTTTTAACTTGCCTTTCAGGTACTGCATTTTTTGGGCGTTTGACAATGCGCTGTTCTTGTGAATTGCTTCGCTAAATAGATCTTTAAAAGGCATCCACTGCTGGTAATGGCCTGTAAATACAGGAATATCCATTTGAGGAGTGGATTTCTCGCGATATGATGTTGACCACATCTTGGAGTTAATAGCTTTTTTCAAGCTATTGAAAGTACGCTCGTGTTTGCTAAAGTAATACTCATAGTCTTCTGCTAGATCTTCCCCCGATTCACTAATAATCTCCCAATGAAGGTTATCAATAGTAGTCCACCGATTGTGCAGGGTTCGAAGGGCGTCTTCGAACTCCCACTTGTCAACGATAGTTTCGACATCAATATTGTTGACTGCTCTAAGAAACGCTTTAAAATTGACCGACTGCTTATGAAGCATATCGTCAAGCTTGCTGTTGGACCCTCTTGACTCGAAGGTCAGAGTTGCTGTTGCTGGCGGGTCCGGCTGACTCGAAGTTCCGGGCGCCTTTAGCTGTGCTGTTTGAGTAAGACCCGTTGCCTTCTGAGCTTGCTGCATCAACTGCTCTTTACATTGACTGATAAGCTCTTTTGCTGTTAAGTAAACCTGATTCGTGCTCTCAAATTCAGACTTGATAAAATATTTATGATTTGTCTGCTCAAAAGGAAGGGTCTTTTCATGATTCACTTGGAAGTCCTCCCAGTACTTCTCAAGTAACTCGAGTCTACGATTACAGTAATCTAAAGTTTTACGCTCTACGCTATCCTTTTTAAAATTGACGATGAGTTTTCTAATGCTCTCCGCAATCTCAGATTGAATAAAATAAAGGCTCTCCATTTCGCTGCTGGAGTAAGAAAATTTGAACGATCTTACTTGGAAAAATCCTTTGCCGCTGCTAACCTGATGGGGTTTGTCTCCCACACCAGTGATCCGCTGTTGCCGCTAATGTGAGCTATGACCTCACTGCTGCTGGAAGGGCACTTCCCGAGTACCGCTTTTGCTGCTACCGCTAAGAGAATATATTGGGCACTCCAACTCAATATACTCCCACTAAAGTCTCGCTAAGGTTACCACCACTGTCACTGCTAAGCTTTAAACCGCTGCAATCCAAAGTGTCACTAGTTCTGTTTAAGTTCACTTCACGATAGCCTTCAGTCCCGAAAAACTAAAGTCCGACCGCGAAGCCCTGTTCAAAGGCTCGAAGGACCAAAATGTAGGGGACGTGACTAGGTGGTACTTGTTGGGAGTCGCTACGCTACTCAGTCAAACACTCAAATAACTTTAACGGGTTTATTGAGGTAACTAGACTAAGTTATTGCTAAAATGAGGGAAACGAATGCACCCGGTTGCTGTCCGTTATGCACTGAGCTCGCGGGGCACATAGTGCGGCCGCATCGTATTGCTAGGTCAGCAAAACGTGGTCGATTGCAATGATTGCATCGAACATATATTAAAGAAGTCATTCATACTCGAGTATGTACGTATGTAGATATTAAAATGTTACAAGAAATTGCAGTCTGTAAAACATAGCCTCTTGCTGAAATATTATAGCACTCATACTAGACGTTTATTTTAAATTCTTTGTCAACAAAAGGAGCTTTTCTATCTATGCGGATATGGTAACCCCGTTGCGAGATGTCTGTTTTGGTTAGTGAAGAAATCATTTTTATCCTAAAGTCTAATCACACATATCATGATATGCTTGGCTTCCAGTCTTACTGGATATGGCTATCTGTCTTAACTCCAAAACCCAGTTACTGGAAGTATTAGAAAAGTTTTATTGTGTATATTAGTTGCGTAAAAAGGTATACCTAATTGCTTGGTTGAAATCATAATATTTTTAAATTTCAGCTTGCAGCGCAGTTGGAATCTAAGGAATTTCAATCCGGAATTTAAATCAAGTTCTCAATAGAATATACGTTTTTAGAACAGCTTTTAAAGTTATGATATTATAACGACTGAAGAAAAAGTGCAATGGATTGTAAAATTAAACGGTTTTCGTCGCTGACTTTACTTTTATGGTAGTTTCATAGTAGCCATTGTAGACTCTTGGTAATTTCCTTAAGTGGGAATTTTATCACTGCTGCTTTCCCTCGTTGTAGAACCATGACTATTTGAATCTGTTCTAGTAATTTTACTAGTTTTCAAGAAACATTCTAATGATTTTGTCTTTATCGTCATCATTTCAGATGAACGACGACTATTACAGGAAGCGTCATCACATCGAACTGTCCTATGCTTCCCACATCTAGTGGATCCTTACATCGTTCACCAAGTCATCGGATCACCTTGTGAAAAGCCTTACAAAACAGAGTTTTTTGCCTCGCGGTTGCACTCCAGATCCTGTCGGCACCATTGACCATCTTGAGAGCGATTTTATCTTTGGGATTTCTGAATATGAATACTTACTTAAGCATATAGATACTTACTAATCTTTTGTTGCACCACCAGAGGGCGTGGGTTTTGATAATATTAATAAACCATTTATTTCAGGTAACAAAGACCCATAATAGATACCTTAACCTAAAAATACATAATTATCTGATAACACTTTTTGTTAGTATAAGCAACTTAAAAAAACTATCTTAGTAGCACTTCACTTAAACTATGACACACGAAGTGGTGGCGTCGTGTTACGCTGCGCGGTGTCACGTAGCCTGCCGCGAAACCGTCGGTAGACTACACCCTTTGGCCAAAACTCTTCCTTGAGAAACTTGTCCAGATGTTGTGTATTGTGTTGTGTTGTTGTTTTTTGTGTTGTGTTGTTGTTTTTTGTGTTGTGTGTTTCCCGAAGGAGTGACGAATGATTACAACAACGGTAGGTTATATCAAGACCAGCAGGCCTAACCAAGTTACAAACGTTTCGTATCAATTCTCTTTCTACAATCATAAACGCCTCGGCGTAAGTGATTGTAGAAAGCGCTAAATTGGTAGCCAAGTTGACACGACTGAGTTGATCGGTCGTTCTCTAACGTCTGTAGAAAAAACCTACACTTTAGTCTATGGTGAACGTTCCTACCAAAGAGTATAGCGATCAACATTGTAGAAACGATAACATTCTATTCTATCATTTTGAACGATATAAACTTGTCTACGAATTTTCTATTCGTTTGTGTTGATCACGTGAGTTAACGTTGAGATGATGTCATTCCCATACATTTGATTAGTTTTTACTAAGCGTTAATGATTCTAGATTGTCAACTTGGCTAAGCCTGCTGGCCTTTAAATGACAACTGCGATAGTAAGAAAGTGATTTTACTAGCTTGATAGAAAATGCATCCAAGTGCAGACTGATAACATCTAACTGCAGAAGCCTGCATTCCCAAAGGAGAATGACAGGCGACAGTTCCTTAAGTAAAACATGGCTTAGTAAAGCTGACGGTGGTACTAAAGACTGCACTCTGAACTTTTTATATAAAGATCTTTGGTTTCCTAGATGTTGCTTTTCTTTGAATTTTATTTTGAACGCAAGCAATTTTAATTAAGGGGCTCCCCCATGGCACACTAGCGCCACTTTAGTAAAAAAATCAGAACTCGTTAAATACACAATTAATATGAAATCTGATTGACAAAATCAATATTTTGGTCTTCTAAATGATTTACGTGTCAATAATCTAGAACTCTAAAGCATTGATTTTGTATATCAGATTTTATATTAATTGTGTATTTAACGAGTTCTGATTTTTTTACTAAAGTGGCGCTAGTGTGCCATGGGGGAGCCCCTTAATGTGACTGCTTACCATAACATCGCGCCTGTAATCATCGAAGGGTGAGGCAGAAATGTAGGTACCTAATATTACACCCATATTTCGACGGTTACGTTAAAGTCCTATGTAATAAGGGGTGAGCTTATTGCCATCAACCGGGCATAAATCCAGACTACGTGGCTGCTACTGAAAAAAATCTGATGAAAAACCCAATAATCGGGAATAATCAGGAATCGAACCCAGGACCTCATGCTCAGCAGTGGGGATTGCGACTACTAGACCAACCAGGCAGTATGACTTCAAACATGCATTTTGGTTGATCTTTGAAAAAAGATGACACATATTAAAGACACTGTCAATAATAGGCTAGTTTCCACCATCAATTTTTGTTAACGTAACAAAAGAAAAAATACGTGTCAAAATAATATTGTTTGATAATCTAACTGACGGACTAATTAGATTTTTTCAGGACACAAGCCTATTATCTAAAGATGGAGTTATGCCCGACTCGTATGAAGTCTGCCCTATGATGTTAAGAAGGACTTAAAGATTATCATCCAAAAACGAACAATTTACCCACCTAATCTAAATAATCTTTGCTACCGAGCGATTTGTAAAAAGGTAATTCACTTATTAATCACGTGTAAAAATCATCAAATTACAGCCTTCTCCCGACGACACACCCTAGCAGTTATCACCGTAATTAATTGTAATACAATCAATTAATATTTCCCATCTATACGTTCAATGATACATTAATTGATGTATCGTTCAATCGAGATATCAATGCCATTACCGTTTCTTCTTTGATAATAATCTCATTTCAGATAATGAACGTCTGGTTTCATTATCGTATAGGGTTCCCAAATACCTTTTGCAAAGATATTTGGGAACCGAGTACCAATTAGTATTTTCAAGAGACAAATACGTATATACGTAATAAATCGGATATTTGCCATATAGATACTTATTATCCATTCTATGTAAGTAAAATAGCGATAGTCGTAGACACAATAGTCGGTTTTCTCTAACACAATGTGAAATCTTAATGGGGTACCAATTAGTATTGTCAAGAGACAAATACGTATATACGTAATATATCGGATATTTGCCATATAGATGCTTATTATCCATTCTATGTAAATTAAATAGCGATAGTCGTAGACACAATAGTCGGTTTTTTCTAACACAATGTGAAATCATAATGGATACCTAAATAAGCGCTTGCTTTTGATTTGTGTTTTTAAGCAATAGCTGAAGTCCAACCAAGTTCCTTTTTGGTAACCTTAGGGAACGAGTAAAACATAATGACATGTTTAAATAATCTATGGTATATCACAGACAGTCTTCGTCGTCGTGTCTGTCTCAATTTATGTTTACTTACCAAGGTAACACGTCACTATTAATTACTAACAGAAAATATTTTAATCGTCTCTTTAGGAGGAAATCGCTTTTGACATTAACATGTGTACGGTACGAGTACTAATATGTATACACTTAGCAACGTATGATATATACTGTTACTGTATTGATTTTCATAATGACATGTAAACGTAGTACTTACTTTTAAAAGTTCTTATCTCTAGGTTGCAATCATTATTCCAAGAGAAAATCGCTGTTGAATTTTGCTACGTGTATACAAATTTATTATAGGGACTGTACACAAGTATATCTTTTAGACGTGCCTGTCCCACGTAAATTTGGCAAGACATGGATGTCGGTGTTCGTATTTGTATTTCTTGAAAACTCTTAAAAACTTCCTATTTTTAAATACTGATACAAGCCCAGACGATAAGATATTAAGATTTATCTGTAAAAAAAGAAAGTCCTCATATCAGAAGCCGCGGACATTGCTGTATATCTGTCACCGTAGAATTGAAAATACCGTTAGATTATAATCTATCTCGTGAGATTATGAACTCTCGAAAGATTGTGAACCTGTCCCTGATTGGTCGGTCTTACAGGAGGCCGTTCTGTTTGTTTTTTTGGTTAATCACAGATTCATTTTATTTCCACTACAATTTCAGATTACTATTTCTAAAGCTATTATTTTCAACACGAAATCAATTTACAATCACCAAAACACTGTTTTACATTCGACAAAAAAATGATAATAAACAAATATGGCGGCGCGGGGCACATGACGTTCAACCAATCAGCGCGCGCGGTGCGTAACGTGTTCACAATTTTTCGACAGTTTACAATTTCGCGATATAGATTATAATCTAAAAATATTTACAATTTTATGGCGACATCCAAGCCGATTATAGTTTGGCCACAGTCTTGGTTCCCCGAATATCGTTAACATCACATTGCGGTTACCGAAATTGTACGGCAATTCACTGAATGAAAATTATCTGAAGCGGTGCTTTATAGGGATATGCTCCGTGTTGGTGAGCAAATGGACTGTAATGGACTGAATATTTGTGCTTGTGTGTAGGTGATGGAAACACTGTAAAATATTATTAATTGATATTTAATAACAAAAAGCGATAAAATTATGTACAAGGCAAAGGACTGACACTTGACAACTAAACATTCTTCTGACCAAAAGTCATTATATAAAAAAATATATTTCTTAAAGAAAAGGCATACCAGCCAGTCGCCAACATACCGGACCCCCAGTGGAACACTAACAACCGGTGGCTACTGGCTGGGAAACAGCTTCCATTAAAACGAGCTTACGGGCCGGTCGGCGCAGTATACCGCCCCTAGTGCGGACGTCTGCCACGCGGACCGCTCCGTCTGGCCCTGGGTAGATCGACACTATTCTTCCTAACGGCCATAAGCCACGAGGAAGGGTAGGGTCGGCGATCAGCACCACGTCTCCCTCACTGAAACTGAATGTGTTGGTGGAGGCTCCTCTTGCTCGGAGCGTGGGCAGGTATTCGCGCAGCCATCTTGCCCAAAACTGATCCGCCAGACGTAAGCTTCGACGCCAGTCACACCTTCTGTCCAAGTCTGCGTCTGTAAGCGTGTTGGTCCAAGGTACAACTGAAGAGGATCCCAAGATGAAATGGAAAGGAGTGATCGCTTCTGGTGAGTCGGTTGAAGATGGCACATACGTGAGAGGTCTCGAATTTATTATGGCCTCTGCCTCAAGGAGTAGTGTGGATAGTACGTCTTCTTTTAATATTTTTTCGGCGAGGCAGGCTCTCAGGGCTGTCTTAACGGTTCTTACCAATCTTTCCCATGCTCCGCCCATGAACGGTGATGCCGGTGGGATGAAACGCCATTCGATTTTGTGGTTTGTGGCGTATTCTTGCACTGCGTCGTCTTGTAACGAGCGTAGCTCTCGGGAGGCTCCGACAAAGTTGGTGCCATTATCTGAAAATATTGTTGAGGGCGATCCTCGGCGAGCAATAAAACGTCGTAGGCTCATAATGGCAGCATCGGATGAAAGTGAGGTGACAAGTTCTAAGTGAATGGCTCTCGTTACTAGGCATGTGTACAGCGCAACGTAGCGTTTTTCGTGGCGTCGGAATATTGTGACAGTGATAGCACCGAAATAATCTAGGCCTACGTGCGTGAACGGCCTCTTGTGATGGTCGAGTCGCTCTTCCGGTAGATTACCGATTTGAGGTCGAGCAGGTTGGCCCTTCCACCTTCTGCATTGAAGACAGGCTTTGGCTACGCTACGGATGCTGTCTCTTGCTTTGAGTATCCAAAACTTCTGCCTGAGCTCATTAAGGACAAGTTCGTTAAAACAATGTGCGGCGTGAATATGTTCGTGAAGGATGAGGAGTCGTGTGACGTGATGGCGACCATCTAGAATTGCAGGCGATATGGCTCTCTCACTCACTCCTGGCGCATACTTTGTCCGTGAGTCCAGTCGCAGCAAGCCATCCTGGCCAAGAGTTAGCGCGAGTTTTGCTATTCGGCTGTTTTTGGGCACCGGCTGTGAAGATCCAACTGCTTTCAGCTCATCGGGGAAGCTGTCTCTCTGAGCTCGTTGGAGTATCATCTTCTCAGCTGTTATGATGTCCGCCGCATGAAGTTGTGAAGGAGATGTGGTACTGTCGATGTATATATTAGAATTTTGATCTATTGGCCGAGACAGTTTAAGCCGGAACAATCGCGCACCCTGGAGAACACGGGCGGTAGCGCGCAAAAGGCGCAGCCAAGAGCTAAAACGCGTCGCGTCAGGTACTGGACTCGAGAACGGAACGTCGAGAAGCAACCCCACCAGCTCCGATTTGAACTCGAGGTCTGGTAGAGTCTCCTCGATGTCAGCAACTCGCTCGGTCGGCCAAGCGTATGGCGGCTGTAACAGAAACGGAGGACCTGTAAACCATCGATGAGACTGTGTGAGGTTTAATTTTTTAGGTTTTGTGGCATCGTCGGCGACGTTAAAAGCGGTAGGGATCCACCTCCAGTCGGACGGGTTGGTGGTTTCTAATATCTCTCCCAACCTGTGCGCCACGAATGGTTTAAACGCCCGAGCATCACTCCGAATCCATTTAAGGACGGTGGTTGAGTCTGTCCAAAAAATGATCTCGGAGGGCTTAATTCGATGAGCTTGCAAAATTGTTTGCGCGAAACGAGAGGCTATAAGCGCAGCTTGTAGTTCAATGCGTGGAATTGAGACCGGCCTTAAGGGCGACACGCGTGCTTTACTGCCGATTAGAGTTGTAGACACGGACTTGTCATCGTAACTAAAACGCCAATAGGCAGCACATGCATAAGCTTGTTCGCCACCATCGGCTACTACATGCAGTTGGGTATCCACTACCTCTGTCCTAGTCATATACCAACGAGGTATTTTTATGTTGGACGCGACCTGCAATTGTAAAAACCAGTCTTCACATTCATTTACGTACGTGTTGGGAAGCGGTGAGTCCCAGCCGACCCCTGCCCTCCATAGTTTCTGTATCAGAATGCGGCCCCAGATGATGACCGGCATTAATAAGCCGAGGGGGTCATAGACCTTCATGACGTTTGACAAGAGACTACGTTTGGTTAAGGTGTCGGCCGGTAACTGCGAAACTGTTCGGAAACCCAGCGAATCTTGACGTGGGGTCCACTTAACACCCAATACGCCAACCTCGCTACTAGGCGGTAAATAGACGTCGGAGGTTGCGTCGCTTCGAAGTTCTTTTGGGATAAGCGAAAGTGCCTCCGGATCGTTTGACGTCCACGCGCGCATCTCGAAACTACAGGCTTTGTGAACTGTGACTATGTCGGCGGCCAGCTGCGCCGCGTCGGCGACACTGGAGTGGCTACCTAAATAGTCATCCATATAGTGGTCGTCAATTATTGCCTTACAGGCGGCGGGGTAATCGGCTTGGAGTGTTTTTGCATTTTTGTTTTTAATGTAGAGTGCGATGAATGGACTCGAAACCGCGCCAAAAATCATAGAGGACATACGATACTCTTTCAATTCGCCTTCCTTGTTACGCCAAAGGAAGCGTTGGGCGTCTCTGTCTTTTGGAGCGATTTTTATTTGAGGAAACATTTCTTTTATGTCACCGTTTAGAGCCACGACGCCTTCTCTAAAGCGGAACAAGATATCCAGTAAAGAACAAAGCAAGTCCGGACCTTGTAGGAGCAGACTGTTTAAACTTACACCCTTCGTCACCGCGGCGGCGTCGTGGACCGCTCTAAGCTTCTTCTTTTGGGGGTGAAAAACGCCGAAAATAGGCAGGTACCAGCGAATACCAGCTTCTACGTCAACGCAGGAACCATTTGGTGGTTTTCGTTGGTGATAGGTGATCGGTTCGCACTCCTCAGCGTAGCCTTTTGCGATGACGTCGTCTATGAATTTGTTAAAGGCTGTGGCAAACGATTCATCTTTTGCCATCTGGCGTTCAAGGGCCGTGAAGCGCGATAATGCCTGCGGGTAACTATCAGGTATAGTCTTCGGCAGTTCTTTCTTCCAGGGTAGGCCAACTTCAAAATGTCCGTCATCAAGTTGGCGCGCCGATGATTCGATAATGTCCACGGCTCGCTTGTCGTCATCGTTTGGGCGAGGGGCGCTTTTCGTTATGCCTAAGGCATCGATGTCATATTGACTTTTGATGAGTATGTCTAAATGATCCAATACGTGGTTCACAAATTCGAGTGGCTTAGACGAAACGGAAAGCGCGCCGTGAATTACCCAACCTAACAAAGTTCTCGAGGCGACAGGGTCACTCTTCTTGCCGCATCGCACTTCGCGACTTAAAGACAGGTGCCAATCAGGCGCACCAATGAGGACAGTAGGGGTGACGTCAGTGTATGAAAGTTCGTTGGATAAGTCTACCAAGTGATCGTAGTCTGAGATGATAATTTTGCCTGGGTGTTGCGCACGCAAACCCAAAGGTTTGATCGCCCGCGCGTGTTTTACTAAATAACGATCAGGCAAATTTCGACCTCGGATGTAAAAGTTTACGTAACTTACGTCAACTTCTTTTGTCATAGCACTGACGCCTTCGATGCGCAGCCGCTCCTGACAGGTGGGTTTCGCACCGATCCGCGCAGCAACCTCGCCGTCTATGAGCGTCGCAGTACTGCCCTCATCGAGTAACGCCGTCGTGTGGAACTCGCCGTCAGGACCCTCGAGTACTATCGGGACTACCTTCAGCAGCCCGCGAGGGCGATCGGTTGACCGCGAAGTCCCTGTGACATTAATTAAAGTATCAGATGTATTTCCAATTTTAACAGATGGTTCAGATTCGTTGGTTAAATTGTCCACGTTGACAAGAGTAGGCGGTTCAGCTAACAAAGTTTGAGTATTGTTGCATTGGCTGCTGGATGCTACGCTAGGTTTGGAGTTCGCTGTCATTGTGCCATGAAGGAGCGCGTTGTGACGTCTCGGACATCCGTCTACTCCGCAACGTTTGGCGCGACAAAAATTCCAAGTGTGTGGGCTAGACTTCAAACACCGGTAGCATATTTTTGTCTCACGGACCCAACGCCATCTGTCGTCTATTGAGAGCGCTAAAAAGGCTTTACATGTTTTTATGTTGTGAGGTCCTTGTTTACAATAGGTACAACGCTCGGGCACTTTGTCGTTAGGTACGGTGGCATGAATTGTTTCCTTCTTCAATTGGAATCTAGTAGGATGCGTTGTGTTCTGTGCCTTAACCGTACTGTCGGCAACAAAGTTATATTTTAACTGTTTATCAGCCTCTACTAAAAGAAAGCGGGACAAAATATCCAATTTTGTGAAGTTTGGTTGGTCGGGTGCATAAACGGAAGCAAAGTCCGTGAAACGAGCGCGCGTGTGCTCGCTCAACTTCATCAATATGCACCGAAAGAGCTCTGGTGACCATAAGTACTCGCTCTGATTAAGTAGCTTAAGCGTTGTCACGAAGTTGCGTAATTTAATTGCTAAACGGTTTAAATCTTCGGGAGAGCTTAGCTTAGGACTGTTGCGCAGCTCGGCGACCTCGCGGGCGACGAGAAGTTCTGGGCGCGCGTACGTCTGCTCTAGGGCGGCCACGATGTCGTCCGGTTCCCCGGAAGTCCACAGGAGAGACGCCACGGACTGGTACGCCGGACCGCGCACAGCGTTGTTTAAACGATCTAAGTTATCTGACGGAGAAAAATTAGATTTAGTTCGTTCGTAACTACTCTTGAATGCCATCCACTGACTAACTTCGCCCGAGAACGTGACGAGTTCGGGTCTCTTTGGTCTGTTGGAAAGGGCGTTTATAGCTTGGGTAAGCTGAGTTACGGGGTCTGAGATAGGGCGTTCAGACGTATTTAATTGTTGTGTTGCATCGTTGTGGTAGTTGTTACCGGCAGCACGTGTAACTGACGACGGAGCTGCATGTTTGACATTCGGTACGTAGAACGATACCGTGTTGGTAGGAGCGGCCGGCTGTGAATGTTGTCCTTGGGGGTTGCCCAAGGTGACAGTCGGTGCCTCACCAGGCATGTTCGCGTTAGTTACCGTGGTCATGTTCTGCTCAAGAACCCACGTCGCGGTGCGTTTTGCGGAATGACAACTAGAAAAACGTGAACAATGGGATTTAGATGACTTATCTGATGCTTCCAAAGCAGCTAGTTTGGCTTGCAGTTCCGTCTCTTCCACCTCAGCCTCGAGGCGGGCAAGCTCGCGGTCACGTTCCGCCTGCTGTCGCGCAAGCTCGCGGTCACGTTCCGCCTGCTGTCGCGCAAGCTCGCGGTCACGTTCCGCCTGCTGTCGCGCAAGCTCGCGCTCACGCTCCACTTGTTGACGTTCGCGCTCCACTCGGCGCCGCATTGCGTCAGCTTCGATGGCCATTTTCTGAGCGCGGACGGTCGCCGAAGACCTCGATGAGTGAGTGCGTTCACTGCACGATTGTGTACTGTGAACGCTGTGTGCGCTGCGTGAAGGTACTTTTGCATTTGCGTCTAAAACCGAATTAGATCGAACGCTTGGGCAATTTGCGAGGCTAGGTTGTGCCTGGTCGCAAAGTTCAGTGCCCGCGGGCTGTGTGGTCGAGCTAATTGGCAATGCCAAAGCACCCTCCGTTGCTGTGGCCAAAGCCGGCCGGTCGCGGCCCCGTAAACGTTCGCGACGTTCGGGCTGCGTCCGATCGACTTCCGTGACCGTAGTGTCCGTGTTTGCCTTGCTTTGACTACGTGTTTCCACCATGGTTAATGAGTAAAAACGACGAAATGAATGTTTATTAAGCGAAATGAAAAACTTACGTCAAAATGAAAATTTTGAAAATGGTTTGTTTTTACGGCGAGAATGGACCAAAATGTTGGTGAGCAAATGGACTGTAATGGACTGAATATTTGTGCTTGTGTGTAGGTGATGGAAACACTGTAAAATATTATTAATTGATATTTAATAACAAAAAGCGATAAAATTATGTACAAGGCAAAGGACTGACACTTGACAACTAAACATTCTTCTGACCAAAAGTCATTATATAAAAAAATATATTTCTTAAAGAAAAGGCATACCAGCCAGTCGCCAACACTCCGTAATGAATATTTGCGGGCTGGTGTATTAACAACAATTAACAATTTAGACGTTGCTGTTAACCAAGTTCGTCATCTTACCTAGGTGTGTATATGATCGCTGTCTGATCATATACACACCTAGGTCCACAAAGAAAAATTAGAATCATCATCATCTTCCCGTCCTTGTCCTATTCTACTTGGGGACGGCGCATTATATTTTCTTCATCTATTTTCCCCTGTTAGACGTCTCATCACTTATTCTTTTCTCCTTCATATCATTCCTTGCACAATCCATCCATTTCTTCTTCTTCTATAGCCTTCTCACTTCCTTTTCTATAGCCTTCCTCTCCCTCTCCGTTCATTATTATTTATATCCATCACTCTTTTAGTCACATGCGCTCACCCCTCCTCATTACATGTTCATACCAAGACAAACACTTTTCTGTAACATGCACCACCTTAAACTTCTTCTTGTCACTCACTTTATACATTCTTGTCACTCCACAAATCCATCTCAACATTCTCATCTCCTCTACATGCAATCGTTTTTCATCATTCTCATAGTTCTTCTTCGCAGGTTAGCATTCTGATCCATAGTGTACGACTGGTCTAATCACGGACTTACGGACGTAATTAAAAAAAGAAAGAAAAATAAGAATGTTGAAGAAAATTCCTAGAACCTTCCTATAGGTGAAACCAATCAACTTGATAAATGACCACAGTACTCATTATCGACACCAGTAGGTACAATTTTCAGTGCCAGACTTGGTTAATAGTAAAATACACCAAAGAAGTAATTTCAATCCTTGAACTTGTCAGTAAAGCACCTACTTACTGACATACCAGGGCATAAATCAATACTACGTTTATTAAATATTGAAAGGTTAGAAACACTTTTTTGTGAACGGAAGCTCATTAAATACTAATTGTTATGTAGAAAGGGATTAATAGGGCATTTATAGGTAGTACAGACTGGTAATTTACTAAACTGCTAATGAGTCATTTTCCAATTAAAATAAGTAGTGGACAACCCAGTAATCTAATGGCGTGAGACAATTCCGATGACAATACGAAAGATTTTAAATAATCCATTGGTTCATAATGTTTGAAAAAGTTTACTCAGCAACAGAAAGAACGCAACAAATGTTGCTGAACATACAGTTGTCAAAATAAATAAAATTACCACGGTATCTAAACGTGACACGAAACAACCCCACAGAACTTCATACCCGAACATACGAATCAAACTTCCTCACAACCCTCAGTGTTGACGATAGGAATGGACTGTATGGGATTATGAGGTGTGGTGCAATAAAACCAAGTAATGGCAATATAAATCTAATAAGCAAGTAGGAATATTCTATACAATGTGTTGAAGGGAAGACCACTGACAAAATCACTTGAAACAAAATCAAAAATAGACAACTAAGATAACATACCAAGAAGGTTGTCAACATTCCACCCCCTTGTGCATGATAGTGCACAAAATAATGCAATGGGTCTCCTATGTGGAAATCTTGACAATCCTCTTGGTGGGCCGACGAAGTATGCCACCTGAGGTAGCTACGTCCACCACTCTAATTACTCCATCTTTGCCGGGAAAAGTTCCAGAAACACGGCCTCGTGCCCAAGTTCCTCTCGGCATGTTCTCATCCACGATGAATACAATGTCACCAATTTTCAAAGCTGGTTCTCTGCTGTCCCCGACCTGCCGTGGTTGCATAGTGGGCAGAATCTCTCTGACCCAGCGATGCCAAAAATGATCAGCCAATCTTAAAGCTTTTCGCCAGTCCGCTCTTCTTAATAAATCCCGGTCGTCTAGAGTCGAAGGTAGAACTTGATTAGATGACGTGCCGAGCAAAAAATGAAATGGAGTTAATGTTTCTTGGTCCTCGTGACAAACCGAAACGTGACTCAGAGGTCTAGAGTTGACAATCCCTTCGGCTTCTAACAAGAGAGTTATAAGGACCTCTTCCTTGGGGGCTTGTTCTTCCAAAGTGGCATTTAAAGCCACCTTCACGCTGCGCACCAACCTCTCCCAACATCCACCAAAGAATGGTGCGGCGGGAGGAATAAACTTCCATTTTATTCCTCTATTGGCAGCAAAGTTTTCGACTTCAGGTTGGTAAAAATCACGAAGAATTCGGTTTGCACCAACAAAACACGTGCCATTGTCCGAATATATTGTGTCAGGAGTTCCTCTTCTTGCAACAAAGCGACGCAAAGTCATAATTGCAGAATCAGCAGAGAGGGAATGCACCAGCTCCAAATGAATGGCTCTGGAAGTCATACAGGTAAAAAGGGCAACGTAACGTTTTTCTCTTCTTCGGCCAATTGCAGTAGAGATGGGGCCAAAATAATCCAAGCCCGTAAATGTAAAAGGACGGCGATGGTGAGCAAGCCTTTGTGCCGGGAGATCTCCTGTCTTTGGATTCATTGGCTTTGTTTTCCTTATCTTGCAGAACAAACATTGGCTGGCTACACTCCGGACGATGCTGCGAATTCGAAGAATCCAATATTTTTGTCTCAACTCATTAATTACCATCTCATTATTGGCATGACCAGCTCTGCGGTGGAAATATTGCACCAACAAACGGACGACATGGTGGCGACCATCTAACAGTATCGGGCGCTTCACATCGGAGTTGACATTTTCGACGGCTCTAATTCTTCCGACCAATCTTAACAAACCATCTTCTCCCATCATTGGTGAAAGCTTTGACAAGCGGCTATACTTGGGTATCGTTTCGTCTCGATCGATGCACTGAATTTCTTCGGCAAACGCTTCTGCCTGTAGGCGTTGCAGGATATGCCTTTCTGCGGCTTCCATTAACTCAGCTGACAAAGGCAATAATAGAGTGGTGGACGCAGGTAAACTTGCACAATGGCGGTCTCTCACATCGGTGTTAGGGACAGTGAGTCTAGTACGGTCCAAAAATGAACGGAGTTTGGCCGCAGCCTGCAAAACGCGAGCAGTAGCGCGGAGCAAACGAAGCCAGTCACTGAAACGACTGAAATCTACTGTCGCAACCAGATGAGCAACCAAAAGCACAGGAGAACGTTTATACTCCTCCCGAGCCATAGGCTGGCCAGCTGGTTCTACAGGCCAATCTTCTGGGGCCTCTAAAAGAAATGAAGGACCCGAAAACCATCGATGGTTGGGATTCAGGTGCAGAGGCTTTATACGAGTGGCATCGTCAGCAACATTCAAGTCGGTTGGGACCCATCGCCAATCTTGAACGCATGAATTTTCGGTTATTTCCCCGACTCTATGAGCCACAAACGGCTTGAATGTTCGTGCATCGCTCCTCAGCCAACCAAGAACGGTTCTCGAATCCGTCCACAGATATGTGCGCATGGGCTTCTTTTTGTGACAATCTTTGATTATGACAGCAAGGCGAGAAGCAATCAAAGCAGCTTGCAGCTCTAAGCGTGGAATTGATGTTGGTTTTAATGGCGAAACTCTCGCCAATATATATATAATAAGGGCGAGTTTGACGATGCCGTTAGCATACGTAAAACGCCAAAAAGCAACACAGGCATAGGCAAGCTCGCTCGCATCAGCAAACACATGCAATTCCCTGTATAAAGGTTCACCATTTTCATTAGCGTACCAGCGTGGAATACTAAAAAATGATACTTCAACGAGCTCTTCTAACCATTCACTCCACCTCATAACCTCTGAGGGTGGAAATGGTGTGTCCCAGTCAATATTTTTTCTCCAGGCCTCCTGGAGTAGGATTCGGCCCTTAACAACGATTGGCCCAAGTAATCCCAACGGGTCATAGATTTTCATAAGATGAGACAACGCTTTTCGCTTATTTAAAGAGCCTTGAAACCTACAACTTTCTAAACCGGTCCTAAAACCTATAGTATCTGATAAAGGATCCCATGAAACGCCTAAGACATTATTTATAATAGTGGAATTATTACCAAGTTTCACTTCAGTCGGTTGTGCGGCATGAAATTCTTTTGGAATAAGACGTAACGCTTCCTGATTATTAGAGATCCAGCCACGCATTTCGAAACAGGCGTTTCGATGGATAGTGACTATATCAGATGACAGCTGCGCAGCCTTGGTGACGTCGTCCACACTATCAAGATAATCGTCCATATAACAACTATAAACACTAGCGTTGGCTGCTTCTGGATACAAATCTTGATGAGACCTGGCGTTTTTGTTTTTAATGTACAGAGCAGTAAATGGACTGGACGACGCTCCAAAGATAACAGCAGTCATACGATACTCTTTTATAGGCTTTGTATTTTTGTATTGAACATCACGCCAAAGAAACCGTAATGCGTCCCTTTCCTGCTCTCGAATTCGTATTTGAGGAAACATTTCCTTAATGTCAGCAGACATTGCGACACGGCCCTCTCTGAATCTAAAAAGAATACCTAATAAGTTCTCTAATAGATCAGGCCCCTGGAGAAGCAAGGAATTCAAAGACACTCCTTGATTCGTAGCAGCCGCATCGTGAACAACCCGAAGCTTACGCTTTTGTGGGTGATACACGCCAAAATGTGGCAAGTACCACCTAATCCCATACTAGAATTAGAACTAGAAACTGCTCCAGGACGATTTGTTGTCGAAAAGGGCGCATTCTGTTTAGAACACCCTGAATTGAGACTGATTATATTATTAAGATTTTCTTGACCAGTAAAATTACGATAGTAAGTGGTAGGATCACACTCCTCCGCATATCCCTTAGTAAGCATATTATCAATAAACTGTTTATAAGGACCAGCAAACTCTGGTTCTCGGAGCATGCGTTTCTCTAGACTCAAGAAACGTGAGAGAGCTTGAGGATAGCTGTCGGGAATAGACTGAATGTCATCTCGCCATGGGAGTCCTACTTCGTACCTACCAGTTGGCAAACGTGTAGTAGTCGCGTCTAAAATCTCAATAGCACGCAAATCCTGCTTACTATGAAGAGTCTCACGCTTGGAAATGCCAAGTGAATCAAGTTTGTACTGCTCTTTTATGAGAAGTTCTAAACGTTCGTATTCCGATAGTTCGGCTTGGTCTAACTGACAGTGGTTAATAAATACGACTGGTTTAGTTTTACTAGAAGCTACTCCATACAATGTCCAACCCAACAAAGTGTGACAAGCGACAGGCTCATTGCGGCGTCCAGTGCGGACCTCGTGAGTTATCGATAGATGCCAGTGCTCAGCGCCGATAAGCACGGTCGGTACAGCGTCACTATAAATTAGAAAATGAGCTAAGTCTTTTAAATGGTTGTATGATTCAACCATTTGGTTGGACAGTGTTTGTGTGCTTAAATTTAGTGCTTGCATAGCCCTAGCACGACTAACTAAGTATTTGTTATTTTCATGTTTACCCTGTATGTAAAAATTAACATATGAAATGTTTGTACTTTTCTGTAAACCACCGACACCGTTGATAGTTATAAGTTCTTGCGGTCCTGATAACCCTATACGAGCAGCCACGTTTGAGTCAATCAATGTCGCTGTACTGCCGTCGTCAAGAAGAGCGTATGTTTCATAGTCGCCGGCTGGACCAGACACAACAACTGGTACTATTTTTAAAAACGCATTGGTTTGTGATGACATCTTGAAATGTTCATGGATACCTGTATTAGAAACCGTTACCTTTTCTTCCATTGGCTGGAGCGCGAGCGGGGCGGCTGATGAGGGTGACGTGCACGGAACGTCACTAAGAGACGCAGCTGCACACACAGTGTTGTTAAACGACTGCTTTTCGGATGCAGGCGATGACGTTAACGTATCCTGCCTACCATGTAAAAGAGGATGGTGGCGAAAAGAACAACCGTCGACCCCACAAGGATTTACTTTGCAAGATTTCCATTGATGGGAAACACGCCTAAGACATTTGTAACAAATCTTGTTCTCACGTAACCAACGCCATCTTTCGTCAACTGACAAAGACGCAGTTTTCGTCGCAGTTTTTAACGTTGTGGTTTTTTTTACAATAAACACATTCTGTTTTATCGTTACTTTTAATTTTATTGTGTGACACAGAATGAATGTTCTCGCGTTTTAATGGTTTATTGACAGACTGAATCACGTGCGATTGATGTGTAGCTTGCGAAAGACTTAAGTCAGGAGACAAAGCAAACTTAATATAACGCTCATGTTCACGAGTTAAAAATTCGGACAAAACTTCTAATTTTGATAACAGAGGGTTTGATACCTCTGACGCATAGTCAGACCATCTCATTTTCATCATAGGGTTTAATTTACCTAGTATAATGTGAAAAAGTTCTGGTGAGTGTAAATAGTCATGATGATTGAGTAATTTTATCGTAGAAAGACTATTTCTGACTCTATTCGCAATGGTACCTATTTCTTTGAGGTCATTACCGAGCCGTGGCAGTTGTTTCAACACCTGTACCTCACCGAAGACAATCATCTCAGGGCACGCAAAGCTTCGCTCGAGGGCGCGCATGATCTCCTCCGGGTCCTCTGCAGAGATGAGCAGCGACGCGACGGACTCGCGTGCGGCCCCACGGAGCGCGCTTTGTAAGCGCGCAACATTCTCTGCGGGGGTGTATGAGAGTTTAGTAGTGTCAAAAAGTTTTCTAAATTGAAGCCACTGAGACGCATTTCCAGTAAATGCGAAAAGCTCTATTTTTGTTTTTTGTGTTTTATTCTGTGCGACAGCCAAAGACTTCGCTGCAGCGGCAGTGTCTGCGACTGCTTGTAAAAGCAAGGGAGAAAACTCATTATTACATACAGGTATATTGTGGCGCTGTTCCTCCAAGCCCGTATAAGAGGGTGGCAACACCGTGGCGGCCAGCCCGGGTACTTGGGGAACGAAACCTGCCTGATTATCGAGGTATGCTGCTAATAATGGAGCAGCAGCCTGAGGGTTCATTGATAAATGAGCAGGCTGTGAGACCTCTTTTGGTATATTTCCTTCGTTTACTTGAATTGTAGAAATACTTCTTACCCATTCTTGCGTTCGTTTTTGACTCGTAGTACTTCGCCTACTTTTACCTTCAACCTCCGCTTCAATTTGTTCAATCTCCGCGCGGTACTCGGCCTCCTCCACTTCCGCGAGCTGCTGCTGTAGCACCTTCATGTTTTCGAACTGGCGGCGCTTGTACGCGGCTTCCGCGGCGGCCTTGCGTGCTTTCAGCGTGGTGGATGAAGCGCTAGAATTAGTCTGCGCAGAGCGCATGCTGTTCGCATCGTCACCGGCACTAACTCTAGACGCTACGGGCTCGTGAGTGGTTGTTGAAGGTTCTACAGGTGAATCACGGGCGATACTATGAGATGACATTGCCAAGGCTTTGGTTTTACTACGCGTGTTCATGTCGTAATGCTAAAAATGGTACTTACCGATGTGAAAATGACAAAATGTATATGAAATAAAACCGTCGAAGGACCAAAAATGTTGACGATAGGAATGGACTGTATGGGATTATGAGGTGTGGTGCAATAAAACCAAGTAATGGCAATATAAATCTAATAAGCAAGTAGGAATATTCTATACAATGTGTTGAAGGGAAGACCACTGACAAAATCACTTGAAACAAAATCAAAAATAGACAACTAAGATAACATACCAAGAAGGTTGTCAACACTCAGTCTTCCAGCAAGAAGTCCAATGAAATCTCTTAAATAAAAACAGTGTATCGTATAAACTTACCTGAAGAACTGGCAAGTGCAAGTAAACTAGTAGAAGTTAACGATCATTTGTCGCAACTTCTCCCTGCTTTGTCAACGGACGTTTATTTTTATGTAGTCTGCTGAAACCTGAGTAGTGTTTTGTTTTCTTGTAAAGCTTGTTTCTTTCTTTGCTTGTTTTTGTTTTTAAACAAATAAAAACATAACATTAGTAAAAATAATGTCACTGTAAAAATTCATATGACATTCATGATCATCTGCCTAGCCTTTTTCCAAGTATGTTGGGGTCGGCTTCCAGTCTAACCGGATGCAGCTGAATACCAGTATTTTACATGGAGCGAAAATTCATATGACATTATTCGTAAAAAAAAATACAATGATGGGATATTTTGGCACTTGAAGAAGCCTTGCGATGAAACCTGAAGCTATCGATTTCAAAGCATTTCTTATGTTTGCAATGACTTTCAACGGGATTAACTTAAGCTTATCGATGGCTTAAGTCAGTCTCATACATTCTTGAGTCTTCCATCATCATTCATGAATGACATTTTGTCTAGACCCTCAGGTCAAAGAGACTAAATATTACAAAAAAAAAGTTATAGCCGCAATATAACTAACAGTGTTTAGCAGAGAGCACCTAATGAATTCACTGACTTTCAAAGGTGCCAATGTCAAGGGTCATGAACCATTGTATTTTCTACCTTGTGGTTTGGTTTTCTGAAGTAGTTCTACTAAGTCCAGGTAATACAGGGTTAGTTTTCAATCACCGGCCAAATTTGCAGAGATGGTTTAGAATCGATAATATTTTCATTATAAAAAAATTAAAAAAACTTTTTTTTAAATAAAATTTAATTCCTGTCCACCACTAAAAAGCAAACGCGTGGATATTGCAACAGCACAATTCAGTTCAACAACCTGGATAGGTAGCGGTGCATGCACGCACACAAGTGCATTGATTCCCACTAGGTTTATGATTTAGGAAATTTTTAGGACGTTTTCAAATAAATGCTATTATATTATTTTTCGACAATAATATTTAAAATACACTTTTGGTTTGATATCTAGATCTTAATTTTAAATTTTGGCTGGTCATTGAAAACTAACCCTGTACATATTGTATATGTCTGCAAGTAATAATATTGTTCTCACATAAATATAAATTGGTAAAAAATACTTCATTAAATCTCGACTACAATAAATTCAACTGTGGTTATTGGTACTTCGTGCTAACGCCGTTAGTATTAGGCTTCGTCCACGAGTAGGCGTTCTGGGACATATTCAAATGATAGCCTAACGGATTTAGTTGAAAATAGCCGTCCAGGGACTTAAGGTCAGTTGAAATTAGCTTTCGTATATCGTGCGTAACTAATGAAAGAGTTCATTTGCCTGAGTCACGCACGATCGCTTTAATCTAATTTCGTCAATGCATATAATGTGCTTATTTTATTTGATATTGGATTAACTAGTCGAATTCAAACATAGTTCATTATAAAAACAATGTTTTACGTGACATGGTATCCTCTCTTTTAGGTTTCAAAATGGCCGATAAATTCGTAAACATTTTCTTTAGTTCCCGTTCCGAAACAAAATAAGGTAACCACGTAGACAGAAACGCTTTCCTATTTATATTTGTAAGAAACAAAAAGACGTCTTACGCAGCGATATAATCAAAGACGTTCATTACGCCTTGCTTCGAGGTTTGTCGTGTAAAGGCTGGTTACACGGTCACGTTTGGGCCTGGTTGGTACAGCTGGTTTGTTTATAGAATAAAATTGTGCGGTCGATCAATTACTGCCTCAGCTGTAAATTAAATACGAAACTCTGGATACGACATAGGGAGTTTAATTTTGGTGGACAGAGCATGCTCCCTTGAGGCACTCCGTTTTGTTTCTTCCATGAAATTTGATGTTTAAATGCAGTTATATGTAGTGATTAAGAAGCATTAATAAGATAATAAAATCATGCTATTTAAACCCAAAGTTTTAAAGTAATGTGTCCAGTTCGCTAAAATTAACATAGTATTTTGTTGGCTATTTCAAAAAACTTTATTCTGCAACACAGTGAAGTGGAATGCTCTATTAATTGCTTTTGCTGTCGCTTGAAAAATACAACTTAATCAATTGGCCGTTGAATCAAGTTGTACTAGTGCCTTAATTTAAGCATTCGTAATGTAATGGTCTTTGCATTGCAATTAATTATGCATGAAATACTCATGTGGCATGTTTCTGAAACAGCATTTTTAATTGAATTTGCTAGCGACGCTAGACATTGTGAAATAATGTAGCGTTCAATTGTTTAATTCTGTTATGTGCATATATTATACAGGGTGTAAAAGATCTCATCACGAAGCCGTCAACCCAACATTCTGTACATCAAACTAAATAACTTTACGCAAAATTATTGCTAGGAAACGACTTTACTTTGGGGTGAAAAATCATGTTTTGTGGTAGAACTCGATGTAACGCACACAAAAAATTATGCTGATGGATGGATTGAATAGTACGGGGTCGTGGAGGTGTTTAAAGTGAAAATCTTACAATAAAAACTTGTATTTAAAAAAAAAACTTTTCCAAAAGTTGGAACTTTGACCCCTAATATTTCCGTAACTAGAAGGTTCCCAGGTTTGGTGTAGAACAAAAAAATATCGCAATCTTGAGGAAAACAAGTGTCTTTTGGCTTCGTTAAGAGGTATTTTACACCCTTTATGATGCTAAGTAATAATGATTTAATTTTGTTTGGGTACATAGAATATCATTAGTGAATGAAAAAGTATGTTGTACTAATGGAGACAGACTGCGTTAATTATAGGGTCACTTGTGTTTGGTATAGTGCGTGAAGTCAAATTTGTTTATCAACAAAACGAACAAAGGTATTTGCGCTAAACTAATTTTTGTCTTACCCCACTTACAATAAATTTACGTAATACCCTCTTAGTTTTTATAATAGTTAAACACAGAAGTTCTGTTTGTAAATCATGGTTTAAAACAAAATTGATGCGTAAATCACCTCGGTAACAAATTAAATATAAAATTATAGACAAAGTTTTTTTCGTAATGGGAGTTGCAAATTGTTTTGCGCATTATTTCAATTTATTTTTTCCCTTTTAGTATGTGCCTACGGACTTAGTCAGCAAGCTCAATGAAAACAGCGATAAACACTATATATTTGCCTTATTATTAAATCCTTTTAGTAGTTATTGCTCACTAAATTAGGACTCTGTAAAATATTTTGTTCGAGAAACTTAATCACTTCTGCTAATAAAGCCAAAATAAAGACCTCTAATGGTAGTTTGAAACATAACTTATTACTATAAATTATTAGTACCTACTATGTAGGAGATGTACGTCCTAGTCACCGACAAGTCTAGAAAGCTGACTATCCGGCCTATTTTGTAGTAGGTAGAATAGTTGGCAGAGCAGCAGTGGCCCAGTGGTGGCGGCCCCGGCTTTCGAACAGTAAGTCGTGGGTTCGAACTCGAAAGGCGCATTACTTTGTGTAATTTATTTCATTCACCACTGCTCTCAAAACGGTGAAGGAAAAACAACGTGAGGTAACCGGCATGTCATAGAACCAAAAAATTCGAAGACATGTGACATCTACCAATCCGCATTGGGCCGGCGTGGCGGGTTATAGCCCATTCCCTCTCAAGAGGAGGCCTGTGTCCCAGCAGTGGGAACATTAATAGGCTGATGATGATGATGATGATGATGATTATGAATAGTCGGCAAAAAGTGCTATATTTTTTTTATTTATCGTGTGGTTACTGCCTAATCTGGCCCCTTATTCACAACGCTTCGATTCGATTTTTGATTCGGAAAGTCGTATGTCTATCTTTTGACATTGCGAAAACGAGCGAGATAGACATACGACTTTCCGAATCGAAAATCGAATCGAAGGGTTGTGAATAACTATGCTGGTATCAGAGTTTTTATGCCGCCAATGTGGCTGGCTCGACTGATTGAAATTGACATGATAATCTTTATTGCTAATATTTAATTTTATAATCGTAAAGTGTGCTATATAATTTAAGAATCGAAATTATTCCTTTAGTAGTCAAAAATTGGAAAAATGTGATTTATCTTTTAACAGAACAAAAAAATGATTTCCTATGACCACACGGGAAAGAGTGCGTCGTATGATGTACTCAATGCGAGCGACTCAGCGATATGAGCTGTACATGAAAAGCTGCGGCCATAGCAAATGCCCACAACTGCACTGAAAGAAATGATCGGCTTAGCTGGCGACTAGTCGGCCAAAGTCATAGTCGGCCCATCCTATCACTACTCAGACAAGATTTTTGTGCTAATTCTATTTCTACCGAGGGACACGCAAAATAAAAAAAAAACTCAATAAAAAAGGACCACCGCTGTGTTATATTTCATAATATTTTGTCAAATTATTTCGATTTCCGATTTGATAGAACTGGAAGAATGGTCTAAAATGAAAATTTTCCAGTAAACACATTGTAGCCATAACCAGAAATCTAAGTTCATCTTAATAGTTAACATTATGAATAAACTACTCAGTATTTAAGAAAATAATGTGAGTAGGTCACCTAATAGTTTGTAGCTAAAACTTGTCATTATTTATATAGTTTCTGGGCAATAAACCTTATCTTCAACGTATTCACGGATATATTTTAACTCCGAACAAAATGCGGTATGTCACTTTTATGGCTTTAAAAGAACCTTAAACTTTTTATTCGGTGGTCTGTAAAATTGAGATTGAACTTAAGTCGGTCGCACTTCGTCCAATAGGCAAGTAAATAAATGTTTAAATGTCTGCAAGCCGACGGGATAGATTTACATTTGAAATGCGAGGGTCAGGGGCTTTATTACCTTTTTTGGTGAAGGTAAGCCGAGAATATGACCCGACGCCAGATTTATCTGCGGTTATTTATCAATGAATTTACTTAAATTTTACTTTTTCTTAAGTTCTGGGGCGGGCTTTCTTAGCCTTTGTTTAAATAGGCTCATAAAAATGTGACAAAAAACGTTTGTTTAAAGTATACACTATATTTTATAACAAAAAATATAAAGGCTTTCTTGCTAGGACGGAGAAATGTGGACATATTTTTCTTGCTGTTTTTCTTTCCTTTTCACAAAATAACAAGAAGATTAAGCACATCAGAAGCTTTTGGTGATTGCCTCTCAAAGTCCATGGAAACCGCATTACTATCATGAAATATGTGTCACATCCTTGCTCTCCATGGTCAAGAAAGTTTTCGATAAAAGCACTTTCTTTCCTCATTCCTACACTGTTCCTTTTATCGGATAAAAGTTGGCATAATTCCGTTGAAATGTGAAAAAAGTCTTATGCAAGCGGGATTAATCTGTCCGCGCCCGTGCAACGGATCGTCGATTTAACACGCGATAAAGTCGGAAACTAATCTTTCTTCTTTTTCCCTACTGTTGATTTTTGTCGAGCGTAATTTGCTGTGAACCGTGAATGAGTAAAAGTACTAAGTGGTTGTGAAAATTTTCGGGTTTTTTGAATTGGTTTTCGAAAAGAAAGTTCCGTTTATTTTAAAAGTGGTTTTCAATATTTGGTCCTCGGATAGATAGGTACCATGATACAAAAAAAAAAGCTGACGTTAAATGTGAAACCATGGCATAAGAAAAGATTTTATCAAGGTAGCTAAGGTACTTGCTCAACAAAGTCTCTACGATACTAAGTATGTAAATCCCAAAATTGCCAACTACAAAATATTTTATGATAAAAAACTGAGTCAACTTAGTATTTCTACACACTCGGCTTTTTACATTTTAGCCGAGGAACTTAGGCACACAGGCATGGTATGCACATATTTATTTTTCACGCCTTCCTCTTTACGAGATAAATAAACTTTTTAACGTATGTGCTGGTATTATTTGCTGTCATAAATATTCATAACTTAGTAAAAATGTGAAAAGTTTGTGCTGGAAAATGTTTTATATATTTTTACGGTATTTTTATGGCTATATAGAAGCCAGAAGCCAAGGAATTTTAAGTACAATTTATTAATTTTCGACCAAAAAAAAAAGGAAGAGGTTTCTCAATTCGGCCTTATATTTTTTTTGTGTGTTCGCGGATAACTTCGTCGTTTATGAACCGAATTTGATGATTCTTTTTTTGTTTGGAAGAATATTACTATGCAGTGGTTCCGTTTAAATTTGGTGAAGATCTGATGCTGATCTTCGGATATATACAATGGAACTCTTCAATAGTAGACAGCAAATCTGCCGTGATTGCTGGAATCGCTTGGTTTTTTATTGCTTACACAACATCATAACGTAAGGGTGGGAGGTGTACATCTGAAAATAATTTTAATTTAACCTCCTTTTCACTACGGCAGTAACTTTAAAATTGAGAATTTCAAAAGGCGGATTACAACATAGACAGTGTTCAGTCACCACGCTAGCAAATGGTTGAATTTCATTTAAAACAAGAATCTAAATGCATTTAAAATTCAGTTACTCATACCAAAGCGTAATAAACCAGATCTTCAATTTCAGATAAAACATCTCGGATCAAACTGAGAATAGATAATCCTTTTATATCTTACGAAGATAGTTTTTGATTTACTTGGCGGGTTCCGATAGTGATGAAATTATCCCCGCCAGCCAACTTTATCAGGGTAAGCCCTTCCCCATTCGGACCCGAATCACTTCCAACACACTGAATTGTAGGTTTGACGCGTCTATTTTCAGATTTATCAGTGGTTTTGCTATTTTTATAATTTAGTGTTATTGAATCTGCACGGGAATGTGATTTTGTGTATGTTAACTTAATAGTACATTACTGCAGCGGCCAGCAACAGAGGCATTGATGGACGAATGTGTAAATGTGGGCGGAGGCGAAGCCGAGGTACACATACGTAAGTCCATCAATTGTTGTGGCCAAGGCTTGTATAGTACTTTTCTTAAATAATGAGAGGAAATTAATACAATTACTTTCAAAATCAATGATGCACACAAAAAAATTGGTTGCTTGTAAAGTCGGTATACGGGCGAAAGTTTTACGTGACAACGACTTTGAGTGGTAAAATAAACTTTTTATGTCTGTCTCTCTCGCTCTTAGGCGGGCTCTCACTCGCTCTCATTGTGAGCGCATAACGTGAGCGGGAGCGTAACGCAGTTTCTTGAAGTGTCACCCGGCAAACCAATTTATAAGACGTTGTCACGTCAAAACAATATTTTTTCTCGCGTTGAAGAGTTCATTTGTTTTTTTTTTTTAATAAATCGCTTTCTATTTGCAAGCCAATTCGAAATTTAAATAAAACCTTTGATAAGTTACCTCCTTGGTTGCCATGTTTGAGAGTAAAAGATAGTTCCATTTTTAAATAACACGACAGATATGAGTTTAATATGTAATTTATTTGGCCGCTAAACACGACAGATATGGATTTTCATACAACTTTTGTCGGGCGTTGGTCGCATGTATCTGGCCAGTACAGCAATTTCAATTTATCTCGAAGAAGGTTGTCAAAATAAAGCTCAAATTTCCAAGCATGTTTCAAAAAAAATAATTTCAGACTTCAGTCTTCATCCAAGCGTTTGTTTGTTGTTTTTCAGCTCCATTATAATTATTTTGAAGGTTTTCTTGCAGTGTGGAATTTAATTGAGTTTTCCACATAAGCCTATTTCGTGTAAACAAATAAGAATGACAAACTGTTCTAACAAAAATAGAGTTGCATATAAACACTTACGACTTTATGACCCACAATGAAGTCAATGCACGTACACTCGAGTAAAATTCAATCCTCGCAAGCTAAACTTCCAAAGTTCAGATGTGAGAAGTCGACAACCAGTTACAATGTTTACATTACTTCGAATTTCAGTTGCTCTTGGTGAAGCAACCAAGTAATGATCAATCTTGTTAAATCTAGAAATATTCTGTAATAATATTAGATTTGGAAGGGCCAAATCTAATATTAAAATTCAATCCAAATTACCTCGAACAATAAAATCATGTGTTCTGTAGACCTTCCTATATAAGAATAGCGGCCATTGACCCACTTACATTAAACCAGCTGACATCCCGCGGTTTCACCCGCGTAGTTCCCGTTCCCGTGGGAGGACGGGAATAAAATATAGCCTACAGCACTCACGAATAATGTAGCTTTCTACCAGTGAAACAATTTTTAAAATTGGTTCATTACTTCCGAAGATTACCCCCTACATACAAACTTACAAACATACAAACTTACAATCAAATGTTACCTCTTTATAATATTAGTATAGATAAACTTCTTAACTTTGTAAACTAAAAATAATCCTGTTCAAGTCTGGAATCGTCATCTATCGTGATCTTCAAAATTTTTTGTAATGAAAAACGATATATGGTTTAATTGTTTTGATTCGTACGAAAAGATATTAGGGAAAGGGCATAAAAGCTATTCTAATTTTACCTGGCACCGACTATAGTAGTTAAAACGCCCACTAGCCACAGTAATATGCACAAGATACAATCCAGTCCAATCACTAATACCATGTTTTGTAAACAAACAACAAAGTTACAAAACGGATAACGATGTCTAGATCATGTTCACATCCTCTACAATTAACTCGGCAATATTATCTCGTACAGTTGCATCAATTTACAGAAGCACCGAACAAGCCTCACAAAACGAAAACGATGAAAGGGAGCAGATAGTTGCATTTTTATCTTCGGAGAGCAGGCAAGCTATGCAAACGACTTCGCACTGAGAAGCTGGGATGGTTTTATTCAAGGCAGATGTTCTCCAGCCTCTATTTGGTTTACAATTTAGCATGCAAATTGTGGACTTCGCATTTGTAAGTACTTTAAAGCAAATTAAAAGCGGTGCCACATAAAATCTTTGGAGCCGCATATTGCATTAGAAATAAAAGTAAAGTGTCCCAAACACATCATATCGTGAATTAAATCACATAACATTATGCCTGTAATCCGCGAAGGATTAGGCAGAGGTGTACTATCGAGGATACTCCCGCCTGATCACCACTAAGCTAATTTTTGCTTGCACTTACAACATAGAAACGCTCTCTAGCCCCGCCCCGTCGACTTTGTATAGAAATAATGAATGAAAAGATACCGATCGGCCGAGCGCACTGACGACTCACGCAGTCACGCCAAACGAGAGTTATTGTTATTTTGCGCGCCAAAGTTGGTGCTTTCCTAATAGGCCTAAACTTTAAGGGGGTGTGGCTTGGCGCCTCCGCATTTTTTAAGCGAAAAAATGTTTATTGGTCAGGCGGAAAAGACTACGATTGTACCTAATAGTATACTCACAATTCGTCTATTATGTTAAGTCCCAATAGGGGGCGAACCTATTGCCAACAAGCGGGCACAAATCCAGAGTCCGTGGCTGTTGCTGAGAAATTCCTGATGTAAAACTCCAACAACACTTAGCTCGACCCAGTAATCGTATCCAGGACCTGAAGCTCAGCAGCCGCGCTTGCAACCACTAGAGCAACAAGGCAGCCGAGGCAGAGTGTTTTGAATATTCAAATGAAATTCTGATTAACGAATACACATGTTTGGTTTTGTAAATGACGTCACATGTAGTTCTAATTGGAGGTTAACTTTGTGTAGTTCTGATGAATATAATTTAATTTCAGTGAATATGAATTGTGGTGACCACGGAATGTTTTAATTTATGGTAATGAGGCGGTTGGGTTTGTCAAAGTTTATTAGATGAAATCATTTAATTTCCGTACGTACAATTAGTTTTAGCTTGATTTTATCGTGTGGTTGATTCCTAACCAGGTGTCAGAGTTTTTAATGCCGCCCATAGGCCTCCGACTTGGCCATGCCATCGAGAAATATCTCTCAGGCATGCTGGTTTCCTTACGATGTTTTCCTTCACTGAAGCAAGTGATAATTACCTATACAATACGCACATGAATCCGAAAATTCAGTGGTGCGTGTCTTATCTACGTCTATACTAATCTATAATCTATACATATAATAAATCTGTAGAAAAGTCATTTTTGTACATTGAAGAAATTGAAACAAAAAATAGCAAGCGTGTGAAAAGATAAGTAACAGAACCCATTTCCATCATTTTTGATATTTTTGTCTGTTTGTCTGTTTGTTTGTGCGCACATCACGTAAAATCTACGAATTCAATGCTGACAATGTTTATACATAAAAATTGTGTGTAACTTGGGGTATGATTTAGTGTTTGTTTCATTGAAATCGGTTAATTCTATCAAAATATATATGAACTTAAAGTTTTCAAGAAGAACTAATCATCAAATGTAAGATACATACATGCAGCGACATCTGTTGAACTAAAATGATACCAATGACTAAAAATGTGCTCACCACAGTCATAACTTTTAAATCGACTGACCAGCTTTAAAAAAAATTTATAGCATAGGTAATATACTTTAGCAGTTTAACATTTTGGTCGATAGACGGCGTTGTTTATTTCACTCCATTTTCTGAATTGAATGACCCTCGCCCGTGTCAGTTGCCTATTTTTTGTTTTTTTTTTTCGGATGGGAAATCATCAAATGACTCCTCCTGCTCTGGGCGGAGCAGGAGGGAGTGTCAGACTTTTACTGACTAAAACCCAGCCATGTTCCTTCATCGCCCTTTTGTTCCGGGGCCACGGTATCTCTTTCGAACAGTCCCGCAACCCCGGCAGACATCGGTCCTTGCGGATCGGCCCTTCCTTTTTGCTGACTCTCTTTTAGGCGCGCGTGGAACACGAACGCGACGTCGACACGGCCTGTCGTCATGAGACGGACGGACGGCGAGCTAGCCCATAGCCCACCGTCCACAGGCCCGCGCCTACGGTGGCCGGGGGCCACGTGGTTGCCCCGGAAGCCCGGGGCGTCTGCCACGGCGGCCGGGACGTTGAGAGGTTCTCTCCCTCTCACGTTCCGCCACCTCCTTATCTAGCATTACTGCTTCGCAAAAGGAGGTGACGGCGTCCCATTCCGTCTCGCTCCGGACCATGGCTTGCACCAGGGCCGGACGCGAGAGGTCGCCGCCGCAAACGTGTAAATTGCCTCAAGATTGGTTTTTTAACCGACGAAACAAAAAGAAGGCAGTTCTCAATTCGACGCGTATTTTTTTTATATATGACCACGGATAACTTTTACAGAGAAGTCCGTACATGGTCCTTTTGTTTGTAAAAAGCGTAGGTACATCTCAAAGTTGGTCCCATTTATAATTGAAAAATCGTGTTTGGGCTAATTTCTTGCACCTTTGATGAGAACTTTCGACCTAGCTGGAGTATGACTGTTATCGAGTGTCTAAGGATGAAGGAGGTGGCGGAACGTGAGAGGGAGAGAACCTCTAAACGTCCCGGCCGCCACGGGAGACGCCCCGGGCGTCCGGGGCCACCGTACGCGCGGGCCTGTGGACGGTGGGCTATGGGCTAGCTCGCCGTCCGTCTGTCTCATGACGACAGGCTGTGTCGACGGCACGTTCGTGTTCGACGCGCGCCTCAAAGAGAGTCAGCAATAGGAAGGGGTCCGCAAGGGCCGATGCCTGCCGGGGTTGCGGGACTGTTCTAAAGAGATACCGTGGCCCCGGAACACAAAGGGCGATGAAGGAACATGGATGGGTTTAGTCAGTAAAAGTATGACACTGCCTCCTGGTCCGCCCAGAGCGGGAGGAGTCATTTGATGATTTCCCATCCGAAAAAAAAAGGCTGTCGAGGTAAGCCCTTTTTTGGAAAAACATAAGTAGATTATTTTAGCGATTAATGCAAATATATCGAAGAAATTAAATTGTTACCCACTTGGATCTACGTAGGTATATATCTACTAATATTATAAAGCTAAAGAGATTTTGGTTGGTTGAACGCGCTAATTACAGGAAAACTTTTAGTGTTGAATAGTTATCGAGGATGGCTATAGGTTATCTAACATCACGCTATAATTAAAAGGAGCGGAGCATCAATGATAAATGTTGTAAAAACAAGGAAAATTTATTTCTTTCGAGAGCTTCCTTTGCGGGCGCTGCATAAATGGTTAAAGTTGCGCAACAATCATGTATTAGGGAATTATTCGTTTTAAAGCGTTCTAAAAAAAACCGCGATAGCATTATGTCTATCTTTCAAAGTTGACTCCACTCTCTCTAACCCTCTCTCTCTCATATGACGCAGACGAAGTTGCGCGGGTCAGCTAGTCTATAATAATAATAATATTAACATCTTAGGAGGCTTTCGCTTGGCAGCTGGATCAAGGGCTTGATTCAAAAAGCAGTACTTCTGGACACGGCACGTATCGTTAGGAGGTTTCTCTCTCAAGAGCCCTGACCACCGGCAGCTTGTACCCTGTTCCCAGCGCTGGTGTAGTGGTGTAGAGAGTATTTTGTATAGAAATATTTAAAAATGTAAAAGATATGTAATGTAATGAATAAAGGGAATAATATTATAAAGAGTAAAGATATGTATTTTTGTGTGTGTGTGTGTGTGTTTGTAATGAATAAACTCAAAAACAACTGCGCCGATTTCAAAAATTATTTCACCATTAGAAAGCTACATTCACCTTGAGTAACATAGGCTATATTTTATTTCCGTACTCCCACGGGAACGGGAACTACACGGGTGAAACCGCGTGACGTCCGCTAGTATAATATAAATCGAGACCATAAACGTTGAGTAAGTCAGGTAATATGAAAGCAACTGTTCTTTTTAATTTTAAATGCCTTTAGGTACTGAACTTTAAAAGCCTCGCTAAAATATTTTCACATAGCAATCAAATTAAGTTTTTCTACAACAAAAACTTGTTACGGAAAACTCCAAATTGGAATACAAAACATTGTATAAATGTTTCGTTTTTCAATTTCCTCTCCAGTACACAAAAAGGGAACCACTTTATTTTCCACATTAGAAGGTATTAAAACAATTCTCGAAATGGCTGAATCTTTCCAGAGAGTTTCTTTTCTTGAAGTTACGAACAGTTGTAGGTACTCAGCAGTTGCTCCTGAACAAACCAGTGATTAATTTGCCTCTTCTGTATTTAAAGCATTGTGTTGTTAATTATATTGAGGGAACAAGGAACTTTCTTTGGGTTAATTGTTTGAGGTATATAACAAACAACTATACGCTGTCTTATGGCTGTTTTCTGTAACTTACGTATAACTGTCAGTTAATTGTCTCGTAGCTTGATAGTTACGGAATCGGTGTTTCACTAAACAAAGTTAGCTTCATTGAGCTATTAAGTATTAATAGCTCAATGGTTAGCTTGAAATATCTTATCCGCGTCACCTACCTCTACCACTTGATTCATATAAAAATCAAAAAAAACTTTTTTGTGACGTTTTGTTTCTAACGGTCCGTAAGCTAAATGTCAAACAGACAGAGTTAGCAACCAACCGATACCTGTTGGTAAGTTATTGAAAATGGCCGTTAGTATGTTTATTAGGGTTCCGTACCCAAAGGGTAAAAACGGAACCCTATTACTAAGACTTCGCTGTCTGTCCGTCTGTCCGTCTGTCTGTCACCAGGCTGTATCTCATGAACCGTGACAGCTAGACAGTTGAAATTTTCACAGATGATGTATTTCTGTTGCCGCTATAACAACAAATACTAAAAACAGAATAAAATTAATATTTAAGGGGGGCTGCTACCATACAACAAACATGATTTTTTTGCCGTTTTGTCTAATCTTCTATCTATCTATATAAATAAAAACAAAAGGCCTGACTGACTGACTGACTGACTGACTCATCAACGCCCAGCCCAAACCCTTAGACCTAGAAAGCTGAAATTTTGCACAAAGGTTCCCTTTATAATGTAGACAAGGAATAAGGAAGGATTTTTAGAAATTCAGCCCCTAAGGGAGTTAAATAGGGGATGGAAGTTTGTATGAAAGTCCGTCAGTTTTAAAGTTAGGATCTTCAAATTTTGTTTTTAGGCTGACGATTAAAAATTAATTGATACGTGTCTCAGCGTTTTTCACAATTCTACCCCCAAAGGGTTAAAAAGGGGGATGAAGTTGTTTATGGAAAATCGTCAGGTTTAAAGGCAGGACCTTCAAATTTTGTGTTAAGGCTGATGATTAAAAATTAATTGATATGTGTTTCAGCGTTTTTCACAATTCCACCCCCGAAGGGTTAAAAAGGAGGATGTAGTTGTTTATGGAAAATCATCAGTTTTAAAGTTAGGATCTTCAAATTTTGTGATTAGGCTGATGTTTAAAAATTAATTGATACGTGTCTCAGCGTTTTTCATAATTCTACCCCCAAAGGGTTAAAAAGGGGATGAAGCTGTTGTGTATGAAAGTCCGTCAGTTTTAAAGTTAAGATCTTTAAATTTTGTGTTTCGGCTGATGTTAAAAAATTAATTGATACGTGTCTCAGCGTTTTTCATAATTCTACCCCCAAAGGGTTAAAAAGGGGGATGAAGTTGTATATGGAAAATCGTCAGTTTTAAAGTTAGGATCTTCAAATTTTGTGTTTAGGCTGATGTTTAAAAATTAATTGATACGTGTCTCAGCGTTTTTCATAATTCTACTCCCAAAGGGTTAAAAAGGAGGATGTAGTTGTTTATGGAAAATCATCAGTTTTAAAGTTAGGATCTTCAAATTTTGTGATTAGGCTGATGTTTAAAAATTAATTGATACGTGTCTCAGCGTTTTTCATAATTCTACCCCCAAAGGGTTAAAAAGGGGATGAAGCTGTTGTGTATGAAAGTCCGTCAGTTTTAAAGTTAAGATCTTTAAATTTTGTGTTTCGGCTGATGTTAAAAAATTAATTGATACGTGTCTCAGCGTTTTTCATAATTCTACCCCCAAAGGGTTAAAAAGGGGGATGAAGTTGTATATGGAAAATCGTCAGTTTTAAAGTTAGGATCTTCAAATTTTGTGTTTAGGCTGATGTTTAAAAATTAATTGATACGTGTCTCAGCGTTTTTCATAATTCTACTCCCAAAGGGTTAAAAAGGGGATGAAGCTGTTTTAGATGAAAGTCCGTCAGTTTTAAAATTAGGCTCTTCAAATTTTGTGTTTAGGCTGATGATTAAAAATTAATTGATACGTATCTCAGCGTTTTGATAATTTTACCCCCAAAGGGTTAAAAAGGGGGATGAAGTTGTATATGGAAAATCGTCAGTTTTAAAGTTAGTATCTTCAAATTTTGTGTTTAGGCTGATGTTTAAAAATTAATTGATACGTGTCTCAGCGTTTTTCATAATTCTACCCCCAAAGGGTTAAAAAGGGGATGAAGCTGTTGTAGATGAAAGTCCGTCAGTTTTAAAGTTAGACTCTTCAAATTTTGTGTTTAGGCTGATGATTAAAAATTAATTGATACGTATCTCAGCGTTTTTGATAATTTTACCCCAAAGGGTTAAAAAGGGGGATGAAGTTGCATATGGAAAATCGTCAGTTTTAAAGTTAGGATCTTCAAATTTTGTGTTTAGGCTGATGATTAAAAATTAATTGATACGTGTCTCAGCGTTTTTAATAATACCACCCCCAAAGGGTTAAAAAGGAGAATGTAGTTGTTTATGGCAAGTCCTTAATTTTCGAAGTAAAACTCACTAAATTTATTATCTAGGCTTATGGTTGGAAGCTAACGCAACAGTGTTTTTAAAAATTTCAACCTCTAAGGGGGTGAAAGATGAAAAGGAGGCTTTATCTGTACAAATAAATAAAATTGAAGTGTATGTTTGTAATATTAAAACAACCGCATTTTACTACATGCATATGAATGTATATTGGGTACATTTACCAAAATAACATTTTTCTTAATTTTTGTCTGTTGTCTGTTTGTTCCGGCTAATCTCTGGAACGGCGAGACCAATTTTGACGAGATTTTCACTGGCAGATAGCTGATGACATAAGGAGTAACTTAGGCTACTTATATTTTAGATAAAATCTATACAGTAACCCTCCTTCTGGCGCAGTCGAGTAAAAATATATAAAAGAAACTGACTGACTGACATATCAACGCACAGCCCAAACCACTGGGTCTACAGATTCCAAATTTGGCAAGTAGGTTCCTTATTTAGTCAAGGAGTGCACTGAGAAAGGATTTTTCAAAATTAACTCCCTAAGGGGGTGAAAAAGGGCTCCAAAGTTTGTATGAGGAAACAAGATTAGTTAAACTGTCGAAACTTAACAGGAGTACTTTCCTATTGATAATTGAGTAAACATTTGTGTTTCAGGTTTTTTCAGAATTAAACCCCCAAGAGAGGGAAATGGGGTGACAAAGTATATAAATCAATGCACAGCCCAAATCGCTGAGTCTAGAGATTCCAAATTTGTCACATAGGTTCCATATGAGGTTTAGGGGTGCACTATGAAAGGATTTTTCATAATTCACGCCCTAAGGGGCTGAAACGGGGGTCCAAAATTCACATGGGGAAATAGCATTAATGAGTTAACATTTGTGTTTCCGGTTTTTTCAGAATTCAACTCCTAATATGGATAAATGGGGTGACAAAGTCTGAAAATCAACTCACAGCTCAAACCATCAAACCACTGGGTCTAGAAATTTACAATTTAGCACGCGTAGGTTTCTTAGAAGGTCTAACGGTGCACTAAGAAAGGATTTTTCAAAATTTACTCTCCAATGGGGTGAAACGGGAGTCGAAAGTTTGTATGGGGAAACAAGATTAGTTAGACTATTTTATTCGAAACTTCACAGGAGTACTTCTATCGATAAATGGGTAGAAATGGGTTTCAGGTTTTTTCAGAATTCAACCCCTAAAGGGTGAAATGGGTTCGGTATTGTTTGTATGGTGTATCGGGTCGGGTGTATTACAAAAGCAGCGATTTTATGATTTAATGTGGTGGACCTGAAATACCATCATCCCCTCTTGGGGTGCGATGGGGTCGAAATATCTAAAAATCAATATGGGTGTCGATTCCGAGATTATCATTCGTGCTGATTACGAATATGGCACTTATTTTTAGATCCAAAAGTTGGCGGATTCGACTACTATACAGAAGTATTGTTGATTTATTGTGATGATTGTGATAACGATGATGGTGATTCTGATAATGATTGTGATAGTGATAGTGATTGGAATAGTGATGATGATGGTTGTCGTGATAACGATGATGGTGATGGTGATTGTGATTGTGACAGTGATAATGATGGTGATAGTGATGGTGATTGTGATAGCGATTGTGATGATTATAATTGTGATGATTATGAAATTTGGCACATAGATAGTTTATAACCTGAATTAACATGTAGGATACTATTTATCCCTTTAGTATGATCCCGTGGGACAGTTACCGAACATCACGCGGGCGAAGCCGCGGGCAACAGCTAGTGTATAGATAATGGTACGGAACCCTTCGTGCGCGAGTCCGACTCGCACTTGGCCGGTTTTTTGATTATTCGTTACCAAAAAGAAAATAGTGTACTGGTAAATTACAAAAAAAAACACGAAATATACTACGCATACATAGGTAACAAATATTTATAAATACAAGAGGATGCAACAAAAAAGGTACATAGTGCGAAGTCGTTACAGGTAGTCAGTGGCCCGAAAGCCTGACAGCCAATCTAACCAAGCGGTATTGCCTACCCAGTACTAACTGGTTTGTGGAAATAAGATAGGCAGAGGCTCCATGTAAAATACTGGTATTCAGATGCATCTGGTTAGACTGGAAGCTGCCCCATACCACCTTTAAAAGTCAAAATTAATAATCTTGGTAAATGATTATACAAATCAAAACGGTATTATTTAACACATTTTGATTATTTTCGTTAGCTTAATCTTCACAGCATTTTAATTTAAATGTGTTGTGTAACTAATCGAACTTTGTCAAATAAATTGCAGCATATCGAACTACAACAGTACGGTACAAAAAAATTAAAAACCCCCCGACACATCTTCAAACGGCTGATCAGGTCATGGTTACCGCTGATCAGGTTATGCTCACCATATACTTTCAATATTATTGAAGTAACACGGTACCAAATTTCGAGTCGATCGGACATTAGGAAGTTAGTCTGATCTCTCCTGATCTTTCCTCATCAACTAGAAAAGAGCTGATGATCTTCAAACGGCTGAACAGATTTTCATGAAACGTGGCTAAGAACACTCGGGATAAAATTATCTATGACACAAAAAAAATTAAACGAAAATTGGTTCATCCGTTTGGGAGCTACGATACCACAGACACATACACAGACAGACACGTTAAACTCATAACATCCCTCTGTTTTTGCGTCGGGGGTTAAAAACGAAAGCAACTGCAAGGTAATTGCCATAACTAAACTTAATAATTCCAGGCAATACACAGCAACTAGTCCGATTAGCACTTCTCTAGGTTGCATTAGCTTATGCCCGCGGCTTCGCCCGCGTGCAGTTCGGTAATTGTACCTGGGGATCTTACTACAGGAATGAAAAGTACCCTCTGGGTTAAACTAGGTTATAAACTATCTGTGAGCTAAATGTCATTCAAATACGTTCTGTAGTTTTTGCGTGAATGAGTAACAAACATTCGTCAATCCATACTTTTTTTTTGGGGTGAGTGTCAGACTTTTACTGACAAAAACCCATCCAGGAACACAAAGGGCCCTGTTCGGATGGTCCCGCAGCCCCGGCAGGCATCGGCCCTTGTGGACCCTTCCTTTTGCTGACTCTCTTGGAGGCGCGCGTGGAACACGAACGCGCCGTCGACACGGCCTGTCGTCATGAGACGGACCGTCTCGCTCCGGACCATGGATTGAACAAGGGCCGGACGAGAGAAGTCGCCGCCGCCGATCGCCCCTTCGAGGACACGCACAAACTTTCGCCTTTTTACTATGAGGTTTGACAGGCCGATTCCTGGGGGTCTTTTCTCTAAGTCCGTCAATGAAGATACGGAGCCCGTCTGAAAGTAATTTATCCTTTGAAATGAACCCTGCTTCTAATATTTTCAGATTCATAAGTTTTGAAAACACATCGGGAGTAAAGACAGATCCCATCCCAAGAATCGTGTTGTCATTCATTTTTAGTTCGGGCCCCCAACGAATCTTATGTCCGTAAGTGATACGGAGTAGGAAACGACCGTAAGTAACTTCGGCTGAAACTACGGATTTCGTGCTTAGAGAGAAGACCTCCAGGTACAATCCTTACATACGCCTTTCGCCTCGTTCACATCCAAACATCTGGTCATACAATCACGCCGGTTGCGAGTACGACCTGATTCCACCATCACCGTTTTACCACCAGACTAACAGACGTACTGCGGCGTACCATCCGCACTTCGTTGATCTTCTTCTTCTTTGCGTGTCGATAACTCAAATAATACCCGACCAGTATGTAGACACTTGCACAGCTCTGTCATTGGCTTCGTTTAAATCCTGGAAGGTGCAGGTGGCTGAGCAGGATGGGCAAGGAAGGAGACTCGCTATACTTCGTTGATATCCCGACGAGTCGTACTAAGCGTTTCTCCTCCACTTTTATTATGCGCACAGTCAAAGTGTGGAACCCTCTGCCAGCGTCTGTGGAACCCACATTTAACCCGCCTGCCTTCAAAGCAAGAGTGAACAGGCATCTTCTGGGCACGCTCGTCCTATCATAGATCTCATCCATCGCTTTCCATCAGGCGTGATCGATATCAAGAGCAGGCCCAAATTGTAATAAAAAAAAAAAAGTACTGCGCACCTGAGTTTTCTGAAGAACCTCACCAATCTTACTAATATTATAAATGCAAAAGTTTGTGAGTATAGACGTATGGATGTTTGTTACTCTTTCACGCAAAAACTACTGAACGGATTTGGATGAAATTTTGCACACAGATAGTTTATAACCTGGACTAAAACATAGAATACTTTTTATTTCGTTAATAAGATCCCATGGGACAATAATCAAACTTCACGCGGGCGATGCCGCTAGCAGAAGCTAAGTAAGGTATATAATATGTATAATTTGTGTATGTCGTTCCATTGCGCCCCCTCCCGGCGTTGCTAGTAACTTTATTTATGCATTTACTAAACCAGATCCCGTTTAAGTTATCCATTTCTCTTCAAAACACGTATAATATTGAGATCCACTATATACAAGTGGCTTTGTTGCTAACACTGGGATCACGACCGTTTGGACGCGTCGAGATATCGCAAACTTCGGGAATTTCTCATCCGTTGTAACGGGGGAATATTCTAGAAATGGACTGCATTCAATTGTTTTGGTAGTTCAAAGTGGTAGTTTATATTTAAATGGTTCTACAATAACAATGCGCCCACGTCTTGCAGTTGTGTAGATAATCTGTGGAACAAAGGCTGGGTTTTCGTAGCATTTGCCTTGCCTTTTTCCAACTATGTAGCTATCATAATTTTTATAGAAATAACATAACATCACGTATACCTAATAGTACACACCCACATTTCTTAGTTATGTTTTAGTCCCATGTAGTATAGGGGGCGAGTCTATTGCCAAACAGGCACAAAAGCAAGACTCAGTGACTGCTATTCATACCTGATAGAAAAACCCAATAAAAATTTGCCCGACCCGGCAATCGAACCCAGGACCTCATGCTCAAAAGTCGCGATTAGACACTAGACCAAACGAGACAGAACAATTTAAAATAAATTTAGGTGTAAAAGGTAATCGACAGACAGACACATGCACTTTTGTATTTATAATATTAGTATGGACAGTAACTACGAAATGTCAAACTTTTCACTGCAGACCCACCGGACCCCTGGCCGTACCCTGGTGGTATGGTGGGTTTTTTAAAGTTAAACGTTACCACCAGGTAATAGTGTTATAACACTAGTTAAACTACTTCTGACAACAACAATTTTATTTAATCAATTTATTAGAACCTGCTATGACTCCATGACGCGCGCTCGCTTCGCTCGCATATTAAATAATACTCTTTGTCGTCTGTCCCCGAAGTGCCGGGCCTCCACCGGCCTCCTTCGTCGGCCTACGGCCCGGTGCCCATGCCGCCCATAAAGGATTAAAAATGATTAAATTAAATTGTTGTTGTCAGAAGTGGTTTTAACTAGTGTTACAACACTATTACCTGGTGGTGTCGTTTTACTTTAAAAAACCCACCGTACCACCAAGGGTACGGCCAGGGGTACGGTGGGTCCGAACACGAACTTTTCGGTTTGTTTTTTTTTTACGAAATCAGAGTTTCAGTAAACATTTATTTTTGTAAGCAAACAGAAACGCTCGTGTAGCCCCTAATTTTCCTCATTTAAATCCTCCCTTTATTTCCTCGTTCTCAACACTGTCACACAAAGTTTCCTTTATCAAATTTCCAAACCGAGGGCCGTGTAAGTTTTAAATTAATGTTTTAGCTATTCATCCATCACTCTGCTGTGCGGTATCAGTTTGTCGTGACGGGAGTCGGCTCCACTGCGAAGACTGATCGCTGGCAATAATAAATCTGTTATATCACCTTGTGTGTTTGCTAATAACGTTAGAACTTGTACTTACCTACGCATATTAAAAGGTTGAAAATTCATTAATCATTTAATATTAAATCTGATAGAAGCATTCGATGTTGTCGTTCGTAATGGGGAGGGGGGATATCACGAAGGAAAACATTTTGTTGCAACTTCAAGGCATATTATAGTCTACGACGGTACTCAAGCAAGTGTAATTATTATTAGACATTCAACAACTCAAAATCACCAATAAGTACCTACTGGTATTTCATAAAACGCGAGTAACGACGGGCCAAACACGCAGTGTTTAAATATGGTGAATAGTACTCGTACTATCTCTGTAAGACCTGAACGATCGAGCTCTGCTCGGGTTAAACTAGAAAAACGACGACGACGACGAGATATGAGACCTAGCTAGGTCTCATATCTAAAAAAATCGTTTTTCGCTCCCGTAAATGCCATATTGCAACTTTCAACAAAATGCGTCGCCGAACGAGAGAACGAGAACGTGATTACAAATATGTTTATGTTACAGTCAAAACTCTTATTCATTCAAAACCACTTTTGACTGGTGTCAGTCAAAACCCTTATGAAGTTAAAATACGTTTTCTGCATTAATAATATGGCGTTTCAGAACACCTCAGTTGTAATTACCCAGTCCTAGAACTACATGATGTTTTTCAAAGGGTCACAAAAAAAAACCTAACAACCTTATAAGTTTCTAAGTAAATGTTAGTTATTGTTAAAATAGTTTTGACTTGTCAAAAGTAGTTTTGGCCGGTCAAAAGTAGTTTTGACTGATTAACAGTTTTGACAATGTTGTGCATTTAATAGAATAATGACAAGAAGAGTCCTTTTCCAATCACGTCCGGATAATTTTTTTTTTTGAATAAAAATTTTATTATTAAAAAAAAAAAAAAAAAAAAAAAAAAAAATATTACAGGCCAATAATTGCCTGTTTTTTATTCATTTTAAAGTCACATCATACTACGCTTCGTTCTTCGCAAAGGTATTGGCCGTCTTGCACTTACGATAAAGGAGAAAAGTGGTACTAGTACGAAATGAGCTGGTATCGGTAAAAGTCATGCATAGCAATGGTATTGCTTATAACATTCAATAGTAGATGGGAATTGCAGTGTTATCGTATCACTGATATTGTGAAATAGGAAACAATACCACGTGTTAAAATTTAATGTTGTAACATATCAATGGAGTCGATAATTAGGTTCTTTGTTTTTAAACAAGTTAATTTTGACAACGTAAGTGATTTTATGATGACACTTGGGGGAGTCTATGTCCAGCAGTAGTCGTCTTTCGGCTGAAATGATGATAATGATGAAGTGATTTTATGTATGCATTTTACGTAAATTGTTTAATTTATTTCACTATTTGCAAGCCTCATAATGTTCATAGATAGATAGATACACACACTATTCACATTTCAATTATAATTTTCAGCTCTACGCAAAAGAATGTCTATTTTGACAAGACCAGTGGGACAGTTCAGCAAGTATAGTTTTTTGTTCTTGGCAATCTAAATAATGCTATTTTTTATTACATAATAATTATCATCTCATCTTAAACGTGTAGAATACATATAGGGTGTAAAACACCTCTTAAAGAAGCTGAAAGGCGTTTGTTCTCACCGTCATTGCGATATTTTTTTTGTTCTATACCATACCTGGGAACCTTCTACTTACGGAAATATTGGTGGTCAAAGTTCCAACTATTTGACAAGTTTTTTTAAAATACATGTTTTTAATGTAAGATTTTTACTTTGAACACCTCCACGACCCCCGTATTATTCAATCCATCGATTAGCACAATGTAGTGCGTTACATTGAGTTCTACCACCCCAAAAAAAAGTCGTTTCCCAGCAATAATTTTTGCGGAAAGTTACTTAGTTTGATGTACGGAATGCTTGGTTGACGTCTTCATGATGAGGTCTTTTACACCCTGTAGGTACAAGTATAACCTCGCCTTGATCTCCAGGATTCAACCAAAAATAGCCCAGACGGTTTAATCTACCACTTGTGCAATATTACCCCAGTAATGAGACTTTCGGTAATCTGGAAGATTTCCACATTGTCTCAAGGCAGGGAAGACAATAACATTTACTATTATGGGCCGTTGACACACCGAGATGCAATTAAGTCTCTCCTTATAGCTTTTCAAAGTGTTGATATCAAGTACGTGGGGAAGGGGGTAGGTAGAATGAGTAAAATAATGTGTTACGGAAGATTAAAAACACTCTTAAAGGCCTATACTACCTCAAACGGCTTAGCATGATCCTCCGTTACGCCTTAAATACTGCAGCATTTAGTTTGAAATAAATACATGGTAAAGTTGAGGATTAATGCTAATTTTTATGGAATCGTGTTTTCGCCAAACGGACTATGTTTGGCGAAAACACGATTACATAAAAATTTTTCGATAGAAAAAAATTAACTGAACAATAAACCGCTGGCAATCATAAAATACTTCAAATTAAATCATGAAACTTTGTATACTAACTGAACTAACTATAAAGCAGGTCTTATGTTATTTATTTTTTTAGTCCAATCAATAGATTTTTTGTAAATTGCAAAAAACTACTCATTTCGCACTGTTCCGCAGTGACTGACGTAACAACCACTTTGTAGTGCAAGCTGATTAGAACTTTATTCTAACAGTATTTCAAACGAAGTTTGAACTACCACAAATAGAGTTGCTAATTTGAGGTAGTATAGTCTCTTAATAGGCTGGCGATGGATGCGAAGTTCTTAAAAACGTAATATCAAAACAATTTGTAAATCAAACATATTCCTAAGGTAGTGTGTATTTATTCCGATTGGAATACAGAATATCAAGGCTCCCAAATATATATTTTGAATGGAAACTGATTTAAACAAGAGTTATGTGTAAAATAAGTTTTCTATAGAAATTTTAAATTACTCGTATCGCGTCTTTATATATCATTGTCGTTTCAAAATATATATTTGGGAACATAGATTATATACTATACCTTAAGAATATGTTTGATTTACAAATTATTTTGGTATTATTACGTTTGTATGAACTTAACTTAACTTAAACTTAAATACTGCCTCGTTGGTCTTGCGGTCGTAAGCGCAATTGCTGAGCATAAAGTACTGGGTTCGAATCCCGGGTCGGGAAAAAAATTATTAGGTTTTTCTATCAAGGACTTCTCAGTAACAGCCACGGAGTCTGGATTTGTGACCGGTTGATGGTAATAGGCTTGCCCTCTATAACATGGGACTTAAAAATAAATGAAGAAATTTGGGTGTACTATTAGGTGCCCTTTTATGACACCTCTGTCTAACCCTTTGGGGATTATAGGCGTGATGTTATGTTATGTTATGTAGTGATCACTACAACCTATACTACCATCTTGACTGACCAAATTTGCAGTCACTCAGTGTGAAATATTGATTATATTCAGCTGCACTCGATTAGACATCATCTGCCTAGCCTTTTCCCAACTATGTTGGGGTCGGCTTCCAGTCTAACCGGATGCAGCTGAATACCTGTATTTTACATGGAGCGACTGCCTATCTGACCTCCACAACCCAGTTAGTACCGGGTAATACGATACCCCTTGGTAAGACTAGTTGTCAGACTTTTTGGGCCACTGGCTACTTCGCCGTGATCCGTGGCTAACATGATCTGATACTGTGATCGGTGGAGACAAACCCCCTTTCCGAGGCAGGGAGTAAACCCGGTATGTAATGGGTGGTCACCCATACACAGACCAACCTTGGCAGGCACGGCTTAACCCAAAGATGGACCCGAGCGGCTGTTATTATAACGGCCAGGGGCTCCTCCTGCAAGATCTCAACAAAGTTGGAAAAAGGCATCAAATATGAGGTATACTATAATTTATTATTATGTAATTAACTGGTTTCAATACTACAGCTGTGTAACAACAATAAAATTAATGAAGAACACACAATATTACTTAGACAGAGTCTCTGCGTCTTTTATAGTTTAATCCACTTAGCTGTTAATGATTCTTCACTCGGCATTACAAAGTAATAATTTAATTCATTTAACGGTGTGTTCAGCTGTTAAGTAACAAACAACAGCCATTCTGGGAGCTTTCTGTACGATAAACGTTGTGTTATGGAACTAGATGGTTTCAAGCAATGGGTTCAAGTCAACAGGTATCAAAAAGATTTTCGACAAAATCAACAAATAAATAACTTTTGATTCTTTTATTGAGAACTAGCGGAAGTAACGCGGTTTCACTCACGTAGTTCCCGTTCCCGTGAGGGTACGGGAATAAAATATAGCCTATAGCACTCAAGAATAATGTAGCTTTCTACCAGTGAAACAATTTTTAAAATTGGTTCATTACTTCCGGAGATTACCCCCTACATACAAACAAATGTTACCTCTTTATAATATTAACAACACAACACACGACAACTAAAAAAAAGACGTGCGGAACAAGTGAAAAAGTGTGCAAACTCGTACACATCCCAAATGGGCCGTAAGCATGTGGGACCAGTTGCTGAATTACACAACTATTTTAATCTTCATACATTGAATCCCATTTCGTCAACCATAAATTTCAACTGTTTTTTGTACACTACAGTCAGCTCCCAAAGTTACAAGGAAACCATTTGTTGATGTAGCCGTGAAAGATAAAAAAAAATAGTTACGAATTTGTTCCAAACCACAAAACAACAATTGGGTCTCAAAAAAAAACTACAAGTCATCCTGTATACCCTAGACCAATTATCGTTCCTACACAAAAGTACTTCGTCTACAAGTAAGCCTGTAATAATTCCGTATGCCTTCGTTAATTAACTTTCAGGGTCGACTGTACATCACCCAGTCACCCAGAGGAGTTATCAAGGATAGTCTTCACTTGATTCTCACCCAAATATAATTACAGTTACTATCTTTCCCTACATTATGGCAGTCGTTAGGGTAAATTAGTTTAAGGAATATCAACAACCACGAACGCTTGCGTGAATGTATGAATATATTAATTTCTACTGAAGTTATGCACTGGAAAGGCTTTGATCTGTTTTTGAGAGTAAATCCTCGTAAGCCTGCTGCGCATAAGGTTGTGGGTTCGTTTCCCGGGTCGGGCAGTGATAAATGATAAATGATGTTTATTTTGCAAGTAGGTTTTTACAAACACTTTTACACGTCATTTTTTTAAACTAGATGGGGTCGGTGTTTCGTACCTGACTACTCTGAGAAGAAACAGCCGAAACAAACTCAGAGGTCATAGTCTCTTTTAAAGTCCAGACAATTTTGCTCAATTCACATGAGGACTATGCAGATTAGTGTCTGAGATGGTCTTTTGAAGAAAGAACCACACGGATTTGAGTGGACCTGTCCAGACAGTGCAAGCATGTTATTGGGTTAAACATGTATCGTTACTTACGGGATATTATTATGTCTTTCTTTTATTTGTTTCGTGTGTGTTTTATTTTGTTTACAGCGTCGAAATATCGGGAGCTCGAAACATAAAAATCACGGAAGATATCCCGTAAGTGACGATATAAGTTTAGTTTTAAACCGTGAAAGCTTAAAACAGTGTTTGTTATTGGGTTCTTCCATCAGGAATTTCTCAGTAGTATCCACGGAGTCTGGATTTATGCCCGTTTGTTGGCAAAAGGCTCGCTCCCTATTACGTGGGACTTAGACATAACTGGCGCAATGCGAGGTAAACCTCTGCCTCACCCTTCGGTTGCGGGCGTAATGTTATGTCATGTTAAGTAAACGAGAAAACTAAAACTATCGTGAACTAACTCAGAATTAATATCTGTTCCATTAAAACCTTTGCATTATTTTCGAGTTACGTTTTTGTATTCAAACATGGTTCAATCTAATGACGTATTACAAACTAAACTACACCAAGCTTTAAATAAGTACGTACAATTTTAATGTAGGTACCTTCTACCGAGTTCACTGACGGTTGACCGCTTTTCAGCCTTATTACATAGGGCATAAGGGTAAAAAGTGTGTATAACATAATTAAACAATTACCCAAGAACGCGCGCGTAGCTCAGCAGCCACATCATCACCATAAACTCTACTGTCGAGAACCTAGAATCACAAAATTTCCCCTAAGATGGTCATTAGAATACGGCATCGTACAATCAAGGGAACTGCCTCGTTTTGTGCGTAAAAGTACCATTTTCTTACGTGGTAATGTCGTGTAAACATATAAAAGAGACAAGTGACATATAAAGGAGATAAGTGACTGTGGGGACTAATGTTGGCTGAGCTATGGAAGCGGGAACAGAGCATTCATTTACCGTAAAAATATTGTGTAAAGGTGCGTGCACATGGAGTCGCAGACTAGCTCGTGGCTAAATAATAACAGCTGCGCGGGTCGATCGTTAGATTAAGTCGTGCTTGCCCAGGTTGGTCTGTGGATGGGTGACCACCCACCGAGTTTCCTCCGTGCCTCGGAAAGTACGTTAAGCCGTTGGTCCCGGCTGTAATTTGTAGATCTTTGACAGTCGTTAGGTAGTCAGAGGCCCAAAAAGTCTGACAACCAGTCTTACCAAGGGGTATCGTATTACCCGGTACTAACTGGGTTGTGGAGGTCAGATAGGCAGTCACTCCATGTAAAATACTAGTATTCAGCTGCATCCGGTAAAACTGGAAGCCGACCCCAAGATGGTTGGAAAAAGGCTAGGCAGATTATGACATGGAGTCGCTTAATTTACTCAATCTTCAGCTATAAGTGGCTCAAAAGGCTGCCCAACACAAATAAGACTGGGCAGGTCATGTCTGCCGATAAACTGTGGGCCAAAATAACAGGAAACTGTTGCCCTGACACGGTGAGGGGTCGCGGCAGGCCACGAAGGAAATGGCGAGACGAACTACACAAGTTCGGGAGTGAGACAGAGCAGGCTAGAAAAAATGGCTAAAAGTCTGCCTATACTATATTGTCGACCCGTCTAGGTGGTGGGCTCCCATAAAAATTAGGGAGATATTACGTTGTGCCATAATCTGCGAAGTAGTTACTGCTACAGATACTGTCCATACTATTGAGTGATGTCATTGAACAAATACATTCATTAGCAATATAAATTATACAGAGAAATAGAACGTCATGGTGTCGATTCTATTGTGCACAAATTAAACTTAATTTAGGCTATTGATATCTTTTTCTCTCTAATAAAACGAGAAAGAGTCGACGGACGTAATTAAAAGCTGTCAAATTTAATTGGAACTAATATTTCCATACAAATTAAGGGTGCACGAAAAACATGTCGACTAAAAATACGGTGAAGCGCAAGGCATAAACTAGTTTGTTGTTTGTTGACATCTCTAACTTAGTTCATAGCTATAGCCGTCCTTTTCTCGCACTGCCTTTTAGTAAAAGATAGCAATAGCCTAAATTAAGTTTAGTTTGTGCAAATCAGAATCGACACCAATATTGGCGAAACAATCTCCACCAATTTACTATTTAATTCACCACTACTTCCGCAATAATCAGGCAATAAAGCGCAGTTTCCACCAAAGGAGCGAAAATGATTTGTAAATAAAGCAATCAGATATCGTTACTTCCTCTCTCTCTACTCTTCTCCACTTTGCTGGATACCAGGCCTAATTCCCGAAAGGTTGTTCGTGTAAGGGCAACTTAATGTACATTATACGTATACAAGCGTGAACAGAGCATTCATTTACTGTAAAAATATCGTGTAACGCTGCGTATATACGGGCTGTTGTCTCCTAGCGTTCGTTGCACGCACTTCCGTCGTCACATAAAACGTGTGTGCTACGGCTGTTGTTAATGGTATTACTTTGCCCTCTATACAAACTGTTTCTTGTGTTTTGAAGTTATCATTTTACTGCAAATTCACTTCGTTATACTTGAATTCGAATTTTTTCCTCCCTTTCTGTATTCCATTTTAAAATACTTGTCTATTATTGTGTGCATTTAGTTATAAGCATAGCATAATAAGCCTATAAAGTTTCCACTGCTAGGACAGGGTGTAATATAAAGAGCACTGGCTAGGTTATAGGTTATCCAACAGGTGCGCAAAGTAAGGGTTGGTAGATGTCTCGTCTTAAAATTTTTGTTACTAGGACATGCCGGTTTTTCACGATGAGTTCCTTTACTGTTTTGAGAGCAGAGGTGATGAATTAAATTACACGTAATGCGCTTGTGTTGATTCTAACCCACTACATACTCGTACATACATTCGTGAATCGAGACCCACACAAGACTTATTTTTCTCTCTTAAGTTTAGTCATATTTTTTGCTCACTTTCTGTACGTTTTCAATTTTAAAACACCAGAAGGTGTTTTCTTTCACTATCGTCTGTTCGATTTACTTTAGCCGTAACAATTTTTTTATAGAATTTTTGATCAGGAATAATAAAAGGATTCACAAAATTGAAGAATTCTACGCCATTGTAAGTTAGTTCGAGATAGATTGGTTTCTTGAGAATCCACGCAAACTGACAAAAGTTTTCACATACTTTTCTTAAAGATATTATTACATTCAATTTCTTACTACAGAGAATACGGACTGATTGTTCAAGCTTAAGAAACATATTTGTTTGGCAAAAAAGAGTTATTTAATTGCTTTTGTTTTTGTGGTTAGGATCAGGATCATTTAGGTATAGGTTTGTGGGCTTTATTTAGAACCTTTACACCCACATTGATGAAGTTTAGACTGCCACGCTAGTCTTGTATCGCAAGCGCGACTGGTTTGATGAGGTCCTGTGTTTGAATCCATGGTTGGACATTATTATTGTGTTTTTCCATCAGGGTTTCCCAGTGCGGCGTCTGTATTTGTGGCTGGTTGATGGCAATAGGCTCGCGCCATATTATATGGGGCTAATAAATCATAACTGGCGGGAGTACAGACGTGATATTTTATTTTGAATCGAGTTAATATTTTGAAACTATATTACTTAATCCCATCCAGTGTAAACACGGACAGTAATCTGATTTTATTCGTGCCAATATACCACAAGGAAATATCGCATTTATGTGAATTTTTTATCACGAGATCTACACCATAAGTACAGTAAGCGTTGATAAGTGCACAGGCACGCTAAGGATTGTATTGCTGTGAACGCACGGTCGAGCGTCCGTGCATCTGTATGTGTAAGTGGTCTCAATACAGTACGCACACCACAGCCACAGTGTTCACCCAATCGCATGTCGCGCGTCACACTCCACGAAACATAAGAATATATTTCCGTATCTTTTATTATACACGCAGCAAACCTTATTTGTGTAGCGACCTATTCTTACCATTGGATAGCTAAAATTCACATCTATTTACCATGGTGTTGATAGCTGTTGGGGTAATCAGTAGGATTCACGATCAAAGAGATCCGAGTTCGAATCCTGTTAACGAGGGGTTTTTGTTTCTTGGTAACATTAGTTATTGGTTCATTATTTATTTTTTATAAGAACAAATTAAATATTAGTAAAAAAAAACATAGTATTATTATTCAACTATTTATTTATTATTTTAGCTGTTCGGTGTTGGAAGGTGGAAGTCGTGGTGAATGATAACAGAAATGTTTATTCGTTTTATTTATTTATAAAATTAACAAACTTTCATGATAATTGTAACGTCACATTCCTACCTAGATGTAAAAAAGTTCTCTTGTAACCGATCATAAGATTTTTTATTGTATACGGTATACCCACTTACTTTCAATTCATAATAACATACTTAAGTAACAAGGAAAGGATATTCTAATCACACAAATATAACATATAGTTGATACCCACTTATAGGTATCGGTAATCAGCAGAATTTATTGAAAACTAATATAAATCATTTAGACTTTATGAATATATTTTTTTGTGCCGTCACAATAAATGTAACTCGTATTGAGGTTATAGTTTAAGTGTTCATTTTCCCGAAGAAAAGAAGATTGAAACTAAACCTCAATTTAAGATCATTAATATAATTACGGATAAGTTAATATTCACTAAATATTTTGTTACACATCTAATTAAAACTAAAGCATCTAGGGATTAATTTTGTAGCATGACATCTTCTAATACTTCTACATAATTAAGTAGAACTGTTGGCGCGTGGAGGAATAAAAGCCAGTTCTCCTGGCCCTGCTGCACTTATCCATCCCCACATGATCCCCAAATATTAACCATAATTCGACATGAGTCTGTATTAGGGATTATGTTTTTGTCAGACCAGCAGAGTGTTATTCTTGCGGCATAAATGAAGCCTACCCTTTTGACTTTATTTAAAAAGTCAGTTTTTTGAGTCTTCTCATGGTAGTATTCCAGTAAAAATCTAAATAATCCCGTGCGAAACGTAATCGTTCTTCTATAACTCTTTCTGTCAAGAAGGGCTTCTTAGCTGGTCTTCGTGATACAAGCCTTCAGCGTGGAGGGCACGGCGAACAGTTTGCGGTGAGGTGTCAAATAATTCCACAAAGTGTCTCGTAGGTGTGAAACCATTTGTTTCTTATTCGCCAACCATATATTATGTCGTCGCTGCGCATCGATAATAAGCGACGGCTTTCCACTTCATTGTTGACTAGCAAGGCCTTTTGATCTGACTCACAGTATTCCTCTAAAACAAAAAACAAAAAAATGATGTTAGGCAGCTATAATAAAATACTGAAGTTATCATTCACTCTGCATTTATAAATCCAATAATTAACACTAATTATTTATCTTTTATGCCTCATGATGGATTTAAAATCAATTTATTAATCCCTAAGTCACCAAATAAATAAACAATAACAAAGTAGGCTTTAATTTTTAATAAAACTTTGTTACAATAATTCATAAATATAATACTCACATTAGTCCGGTTTCTTCAGATATTTGTGTTCTATTAAGACCACTTTTATGCAGCACGATAATATTAGTCGCCCTCGCCTCAATATCAATATTTGCCTGCATTTTGAGAAATACCAACAACAATACCGCTATCTATTAAACCACACGTCACTAACCAAATTTAACACAACCAAACGACAACGTTCATTTCGATCAAGTAACATATTCATAAAACTCAGGTTTACCTCACAGAAATATAAATTCTTGACTTATTTTTCTATGATCTACCTTCTTCTAACTTTATGAAATGTGTGAACAAAGCGAGAATATTTTTCTGTCCCATTATTTCCAATCGAGTAAACACTTACAAAAAGTCTAAAAGTAACAACGTGAGATTTGAACTCACGGCTTACTGATTCACTCTTAGATGTGGACGCGCCTAACCACTAGGCCATCTTCGGATCATTTAGTTCCCTTCAAAATGGTTGAGTTGAATGGTGCTGATACATGCGTCATGTTCGTGAACGAGCGCTGTCAGTTGGGACTGGTCAGCTCTTGGTTGCCACGGCTTTTGAATTTAATAATTTTATTTTTTAATTGTTTTTGTTTTTTTTTTTACTATGGACACCTTTAACGTGCACATCTTGCTACATTGTTCTCACATAATGTACCATCTCAACATGAATGATGTAACCAAGATTTTGTAAAAATATTCTGATTTAAAAGAGTGTCCATGGAGTTTCTTGCCCATTCTTCTCCATAGAGATCTACGCTAGGGAATGGGCAACTACAGTACTTTCACAGTTTTTATGTCTTGTGTCTGGGACTGTAGCTACATTTAATTTTCATATTTGTTTCGACAATTCAAAAGTGCCTGTAACTGGCCTACTTGAAATAAATGCTTTGATTTTGATTTGATTTTGATTTTGATTTTGATCTTGACTTATATTATTCAATGTTGAAATTTTGGACTACATTTACTTGTAGATGACAATGTCTATTTTCTTGAAAGTAGAAGGTCGTAAGTCAAACTAAACGTCAAGCTATTGCTTTGTGAGATTGCCTATCGACTTTTGGTCGACACTGTACCTACGAGTAGGATGTAGATACGATGATTGCTTGACAACATTATTCTTATTACCGAAATATTCCAACTACAGACTTTCCAAAAAGTTTATCTATAAAAAGAACACAACATCCTTCCAATATTGCATTGTGTGACACTGTGTCACAAATACATCTAGCTTTAACTACAGTAGCGTCGAGGGCTATCCCAAGATGCAGTCGTTTGTTCTCGCTTCAACGTTCAATTTGCCAACGAGTAGAATATCAAGAATTGCTCAAGTACTGAAACAATTTTGATATTACGTTTCAATAGAAAAATGGATGGGAATATAAGAAAGTTTAGGTCAAAAAATTCAATTTGATGGATCGTTCTTCCAAGGCGTTAAATAGAATACATTGTGTGTTATTTGGTAGTTTCGTTTTCTTTGAAGTTATAGTTTTTCTATTTATATTACTAGAATATTGAATAGGTATTCCACCGTATTATATTTTATATTGCTTGTTCATTAATGTAAGTAAATAAATTAGGTTGAAGTTTTGGTTGATTATAATTTTCTTTTATATTAGACAGTGCATTTAAGTATTCAGTCTAAAATCGTAACATTTTAGTTTTACTACACGAAATATATTATTATGTGAGTGAATATTCTGCATAACATCAGCATATAAAATTGAAAGAACTTGCTCAAAGGCTAATGCTCACTCAGGTATTTGATTTTCTTCGAAGTCTTCTCTTACAAGGAGTCTATTAATCTTTAACAGTTTCTGAGTATGCTTTTTAAAATTCGAAACTGTTCAATACTGTGCAAATATCTTTGAATGTAATGTAACAAGATCATCGAAATACGAATATTAAAAATTAAAATATTGTTCTTGAAATATTTGATAAAGTTTATTACAGAAGGCAATCACCTTATTTACTGGCAAAATAAAGACAATGACTTGCGAATGAATGTATTAGAGTGGCTTATAAAATATGCTGCTGAGTTTTAATGAATTAGCTGAAATTAATGAACTTATTTAAAAAAAAACTTAGGTACATGGTTTCGATGACGGGTAGTTAAATTTTTGTCTTTATGATAAGTCTCGAACATACGCCTTTTTTTCGGATGGGAAATCGTCAAATGACCCCTCCTGCTCTGGGCGGAGCGGAAGGGAGTGTCAGACTTTTACTGACTAAAACCCATCCATGTTCCTTCTTAGCCCTTTGTGTTCCAGAGCCACGATATCTCTTTCGAATAGTCCCGCAGCCCCAGCAGGCATCGGCCCTAGCAGACCCCTTTCTTTTTGCTGACATCTCTTTGAGGCGCGTCGAACACGAACGCGCGACACGGCCAGTCGTCATAAGACGGACGGACGGCGACCTAGCCCATTGCTCACCGTCCACAGGCCCGCGCCTACGCTGGCCGGGGGCCACCACGTGACCCCCGACGCCTGGTGCGTCTCCCGCAGCGGCCGGGACGTAAGGTTCTCTCTCTCACGTTCCGCCACCTCCTTGGCTAGCATGACTGCTTCGCAGAAGGAGGTGACAGCTTCCCATTCCCTCTCGTCAAACATACCAACTTACAATCAGTACCAAACTTGATAACACTATTTTATTATTTAGGAGACGAGTCGAAAGAATAAGATTCATAATCGCTCAATATTTTAGATTACAAACTTTAGTAACAATATTCAAAAATTAATAATATACAATATAAAATAAAAAATATTCTGAACAATCTCTAACTATTTTATAAACAATATCAAAAGCTTTTCTCACCACGTTTCGATATCGTTTGTGGCATTTTTACAGCTTTCTTTTAATACTGTAAACCTCTCAACGTAAGCTGTTGATACTTTCGATTTGCTGCAATATGTTTAACTGAAGCGAACCCAGCTTTTAGAGCAAAAAATAAATTCCAATAGTTACTAGTTACATAACTCAACTTTATGGTAAGGTATACAGGGCCAAATTACATATCGAGTTTCCTCGTGCCTCGGAAAGCACGTTAAGCTGTTGGTCCTGCTTGTTATTTGTAGATCTTTGACAGTCGTTACAAGTCGTCAGTGTCCCGAAATTCTAACAACTAGTCATACCAAGGGGTATAGTATTACCCAGTATTAACTGGGTTGTGGAGGTCAGAGTGACCAGAGGCTGCACAAGATACAGAGGATTTGAATGGGAAAATCGAGGCTTTTGCTCAGTGGTGGTATACTTTATAGGCTAACAAAAAATGATGGGTGTAGTGTCTGTGAGTGAAAGAGAGGGAAGCATTGTGTCGTCTCTCGTCGCGTACAGACGGTCACTTAGTTTTGTGCTTCGGAAGTGAACGGACGTGCGCGCGTCTGAGAGCCGATAATATAGAGGGAAAAACCACATTTTGGCGACGAGGATTAACAGGACTACTGTGTGCAATTATTATTAAATTACAAAAAAACAAAAAGACGGTGTACGGTGTTTTAAGTTATGATTGCTCAAAATAATTAAAATCACAGTAAAAATAACGGTGAGGCCCCGTGAAGTACAATAATACAATTTCTTTATTTTCTCTATTCACAAAGGATCACATAGTTATAATAAACATAATTGTAAGAATAACTCTCACCTCGATTGAAATTTAGCTTACATACAATGCAATGGCTAATTCGAAAACTTGATAAATAATTTATTGCAAAAAAAAAAAAAAAAATGAAAAAGTGTAGTGTAATGAGGATGTGAAGTAAACTGTCCAGTGAAATGTGCAAGTGAGGTGAATAGTTAATGTGTGCAACTGAAGTGTGTGAGGAAAGGTAGGATGATGACCACCTTGTTACTGTAAGTCACTTATTTGATCTCTTTAATGTACTAAGAATGCTGTGTACACATATTGATACATACATTAGAACTGTAATATGTGTACTCTTATCGGTAAATGTAATAGTATTGTACCTACTGTTGGTGCACCTATTTAAAATTTATAAATATGAGACTACCCACTGACCAAAATAAATAATAAATAAAGTGATGGTGTGGGTGTGGATGTGTTGGGTGACACAGTCACAAACTATTAAATGTGTACGCGTTGTAGTAATTTACCCCGTATACCGATTTGTCGTGAAGGTTTATATGTTTAGAGAAACACATTCCACTAAGATGCACTAAGTAGTTAAGTTTGTTTAAAGTATGAGTAAGTTACAGTACTAGAGTAGAAGTGATTATTTCTCTCAATTGTTGATGGCTACCCACTTGTAAGTTCACCATATTTTAATTCGTTACGCATGTTGTTATAATATGCTAAATTATGACGCGCATCGTTGGCCTATAAAGGGTTACCGAGTAAACAGAAAAATGAATGGTGATGAGTCAGTACAAAATGATTATCAAGGGTATGAGAAGTAACTGCTCTAAAGTCTTGTTTTTGCAACTTTGAGACTTAAATCTTGCAATGATTATTTGGTAATGAAGAAATTGACAAACTTTTATTAATTTTAGTTGTACAAATAGTTGGCAAAGAAAACCTAAAATGCCGACGGGAGAAAGCGGTGTGGAAATGAGTAGTAGGACAAACTGCTTGTTTGCGTCGCTTTCCATCAATATTAGATTATTGTATCAAGTAATGATGGAGGAGCTCGTGGCTAAATAATAACAGCCGCACGGGTCGACCAAGGTTAAGCTATGCTTGCCGAGGTTGGTCCGTGGATGGGTGACCATCATTACATACCGAGTTTCCTCCGTGCCTCGGAAAGCACGTTAAGCCGTTGGTCCCGGCTGTCAATGAATGGTGATGAGTCCGTACAAAATGATTATCAAGGGTATGAGAAGTAACTGCTCTAAAGTCTTGTTTTTGCAACTTTGAGACTTAAATCTTGCAATGATTATTTGGTAATGAAGAAATTGACAAACTTTTATTAATTTTAGTTGTACAAATAGTTGGCAAAGAAAACCTAAAATGCCGACGGGAGAAAGCGGTGTGGAAATGAGTAGTAGGACAAACTGCTTGTTTGCGTCGCTTTCCATCAATATTAGATTATTGTATCAAGTAATGATGGAGGAGCTCGTGGCTAAATAATAACAGCCGCACGGGTCGACCAAGGTTAAGCTATGCTTGCCGAGGTTGGTCCGTGGATGGGTGACCATCATTACATACCGAGTTTCCTCCGTGCCTCGGAAAGCACGTTAAGCCGTTGGTCCCGGCTGTCATTGTGGATCTTTGACAGTCGTTATATGTAGTCAGAAGCCAAGGGGTTTGACATCCGGTCTTACCAATGGGTATAGTATTGCCCAGGTACTGGGTTGTGGAAGACAGATAGGCGGCCGCTTCATGTGAAGTGCTGGTGCTCGGCTGCATCCGGTTGGACTGGAAGCCGACCCAACATAGTTTGGGAAAAGACTAGGATTGTATCAAGTAATGATGTTCGTATAAAAGAGAACATGAGTCTCCTTCTGTATGGACTAAATAACAGATGATGCCTGTTAGTACATGATGTTACCAGATGATGCTGGTAGTCCGGAAACAGGTGACGCCTGTTAGGACTTCGTAATTTAATTTACTACAGGTGATGCCTGTATGCACATGATGATAACAGATAATACCTGTTAGTACATGATGTTACCAGATGACGCCTGGTAGTCCGAAAACAGATGACGCCTGTTAGGACTTCGTAATTAAATTTACAACAGGTGATGCCTGTATGCACATGAGATAACAAATAATACCTGTTAGTACATGATGTTACCAGATGATGCCTGGTAGTCCGAAAACAGATGACGCCTGTTAGGACTTCGTAATTTAATTTACAACTGGTGATGCCTGTATGCACATGAGATAACAGATAATACCTGTTAGTACATGATGTTACCAGATGATGCCTGGTAGTCCGAAAACAGATGACGCCTGTTAGGACTTCGTAATTTAATTTACTACAGGTGATGCCTGTATGCACATGAGATAACAGATAATACCTGTTAGTACATGATGTTACCAGATGATGCCTGGTAGTCCGAAAACAGGTGACGCCTGTTAGGACTTCGTAATTTAATTTACTACAGGTGATGCCTGTATGCACATGATGATAACAGATGATACCTGTTAGTACATGATGTTACCAGATGATGCCTGGTAGTCCGGGAACAGGTGACGCCTGTAAGGACTTACTAATGTAATTTAGTACAGGTGATGCCTGTAAATACATACTGACGTAGGTATGTAAGAGTGTAAGTGTAAGAAAACTGAAGTAAAGAAAAGTAAAGTGAAACAAAGTAAAGCGAAGTGAAGTAAAGTGAAGTGAAGTAAAGCGAAGTAAAGGAAAGTGAAGTAAAGCGAAGTAAAGGAAAGTGAAGTAAAGTGAAATAAAGTAAAGTGAAGTAAAGCGAAATGAAGCAAGGGAAGTGAAGTAAAGTAAAGTGAAGTGAAGAAAAGTAAAATAAAGTGAAGTAAGGTAAAGTAAAGTAAGGTAAAGTAAAGTGAAGTAAAGGAAAGTGAAGTAAAGTAAGTAAAGTGAAATAAAGTAAAGTGAAGTAAAACGAAGTAAAGTGAAGTGAAGTAAAATTTATTAGTATAGATTGCAGGTACATAAAATAAGATGTTGGAATAAGATGGGTGAGTCTTGTACAATATACCTTATGTTAGACATGCAAACATTAATGGAATTGTTGAGTAACGAATATTGAAAATAAAATAAAATTATGGTTTACAGTTAAAAACAAAGTCAGACAATAGTTGGCATAGTACATTCAAAATACAAACGACTGATGCCCGTAAAATGAAGTTTTGTGTACGTATAACGCCCGTTTATTGAATTATGAAGACAATTCATACAAGATTGTTAGTTTAATTTGAACAATGGTACGATTAAATACTGTATGAAATAAATAATGAATTTGTCAGATTGATAAAAGGATGATGCCCATTTGGTGACCAAAATTAGACATTCTTTATTTGTTTCAATGTCCATAAATTTAAATATGATGACAAGTTTTACTTTAGAAAAATTGAGTACGATGGTGGATCTATTGGAGCTAGATGGGAACGTTGGAAAAGAAGATATTGATATTGTTTACACTAACAAACAGCAATGCTATTCTTCCTGTGCCACAATAAGTTCTCAGCAATATAGAATTTGCATGATGTACACTGTACACATTGATATTTCATGAGAACGTAAACATTAATGACTTGTCAGTTTATAAAAAATAAAAACAGAATATTTAATTTTTATCTTCGGTTTTCCAAATACCCGCGTTATCACTTATATACTAGAATTTCGTTTAATAGATCCAAACGAGACGGTACAAAGACGGCCTTATCTTTGCCCGCCAGTAGAAAGAAAAGTAATGCGCGAACGAGTGAATAAATTATTAAGATGCCAAAATAACAAGACATAGCAATTCACATTATGCAAGTTATTTGTTGAAAAATCTGACTGTTGGGAACGTATGTGTATAAATTATCGTGAGTTAAACAAAACCGGAAAGATCCCCGTTACAGTTGATTTCCCATCAGATTTCGTGACTTAATTGAGCTAATTACACTAGTTACAGCGTTTTGTTCTCGAGATGAAGGCCATGTGTTTGTATAGAATATTTGATACCTACTTGATTTGATTCAGAGAGGGAATGAGACATCCAGTTTTCGGAATATTACATTTGAATTTTAAAGTTTCAACGTGTCCATGCATTAACGGTGTTACAGGTTGCAAAGGTTAGACTGGTTTTAGTTGTGATTTGTGTCGATGTGCTTTGGATGGACCAACGGTAGTCGGATGACATGTTTTGTCCCAGATGCTGATCAAGGCCCTTCGAATTTTGTTGAAGGCGAACATCGTGTCCATTGTTTTCAGGGAAAAGGTTCGGGTGTGATTGTGGAAAGTGATTTGTTTATGTTGGAGAATAACATGCTAGCGCGCATCCGTTCGCCATCCTTCAATTCGGGTCGAATCGAGGCATCACTCATATGAGCTGGAGATGTTGGGCGTAGTAAATGGTGTAAAACAATTTCGTTTATAATTACATGGAAGGAAGTTTGTTGTGGTAAGCAACTGCAACTCTTTAAAGTCTTCTAGTAACAAGATCGCGTTACATGTTTTCGTTTATATTTACATGGAAGGAAGTTTGCTGTGGTAAGCGACTGCAACTCTTTTAAGTTGTAGTATAGTTCTATACGATATCTATACTAACACTACACGGGAATTTAACCCGTATAGTAAGGTAGATAAGAGCTATTATAGCGTACGAAGCGAAGCAGGAAGAATGAAGGTGAGAAGCGTAGAAATGAATGATATTATTTAACAGAAAGATGAAATTAATATATTAAACGTTACAATAGTATAAACACTCAGACTGACAATAGCAATAATCATATGAATTTAGCGAAACAATGTTACTAGCGCGGCGCGACCGGTAAGAAAGCTAGTCGGAAGACCACTGGTGTCCGCAGCTCGACGCACGCGCACGTAGACTCCTGTTCACGCCCTGGCCCGGGCGCTCGAGGTCGTTGACGGCGGCCGCGGTACAATTATCACGCGCCCATCCAGTGCTTGCAGCGCGTGTAAGCCTCAGTGCGTTCGCACTCGACGACAAACAAGTCAATCACCTGATTTTAGACCGCGGTGTCATGTCATGAGCGGTAGCGGTTTTCAAGGTGGTGGTCTAAATGATGTTCCGCCACATATTCCCCCCGGCCAGACCGTAACTACGGTCGATAGAAATCGGGAAACTTTACTCGCCGCCCGCTTCTCGTCCTCCTCTCTTCAGCTGTAGTGTTGTTGGTGTCAGCGGTTGTGACAGGTGTTTCGTTCTGAACCTCTTCACGCATTATAAAGGCTGGTTTGAGTCGATCGATCGATACGTTGTTTGGCTTGCCTTGTATCTCGATCGTAAAATGTTTTGTGTTCCTCTGTAGAACCTTGTAGGGTCCTGCATACGGTGGCTCCAGTGAGCGCCGTACGTAGTCTCTCCGGAGGAAGACGTGGGAGGAAGAGTGCAGATCTCGTGGCACGTAGAAAGGCGATGTAGTGTTATGCCACGCAGTAGGTTTAGGAGTGAGGTTGGCCATGTGACGTTGAAGCCGATTTGCGTACTCGGTGACGTCTGCTGTAGTGTACTCTGCCTTTGGAGCTATGAACTGGCCAGGAAGCTGCAGTGCTTCCCCGTAGACAAGTTCGGCCGGCGTAGCTTGGATGTCTTCTTTCCACGAGTTACGCATGCCGAGAAGTACCAGTGGAAGAGCTTCAGTCCACTGTGAGGAGGTGTGGCACATGATGGCAGTCTTCAGCTGCCGGTGCAGTCGTTCCACGATGCCGTTCGCTGCGGGATGGTAGGCAGTGGTGCGGAAGTGGTCTGCCCCCAACAAGGCAGTGAGAGCTTTGAACAGGTGGCTCTCGAACTGGCGACCACGGTCGGTGGTAACCCGGGCTGGACAGCCGAACCTGGCCACCCAACCAGTCACCAGGGCGTTTGCGCAGGTCTCCGCTGTGATGTCCTTCAAGGGGTACACCTCAGGCCATCGAGTGTATCTATCGATGACGGTAAGGCAGTACCTGTAATCAGATGAAGGGGTTAATGGTCCTATGATGTCGAGGTGAATGTGGGAGAAACGAGAGGATGGGGTCTGGTATATGGAAAGTGGGGATTTAGTGTGACGTGAGATTTTACACGTCTGGCATTGTACACATTGCCTCGCCCACTCTCTACAGTCTCTGCGGATCCCTGACCACACAAAGTGTTGTGCGACCAGTCGCGCTGTAGCGGACTTCCCTGGATGATGCAGGTTATGCAGTGAGTTTAAAACCTCTCTTCGCAGTGTTGGCGTGATATAAGGACGAGGTTCCTGAGTGGAGGTATCGCAGTACACGGGTAAGTTTCCGCTGTAAGTAGATGCTACCTTTTTCAGTTTTAGTGATGAGCCATGTAGTAGGAAACTCGGTGTCGGTGAAAACCGGGAGCGATCACCGCATGGTAAGAGGCACATTGAACATCAATGTCAAGCTTGAAAGGTATCGACTGATGAAGTCTACGCTCCGTCCAGCACAGATCCAAATCCAAAACCCCGAGAGCTTTCAGCTTGAACTCCAGAACCGTTTCGAGTGCCTAGGAAGCTCAGTGGACGAATACAACGATGGGTTCGTGGAAACTGTCCATACGACCGGGTCTAAGTTCTTCAAGGCGCGTCGTACAGATCAGAACAAGAGGCTCTCCGATCACACTCTCAAGCTCATGAAGGAGCGGCGTGAGATGATCCTGCAGTCTTCAGACGAGGCGTGTAAATACCGGCAGCTCAATAGACGGATCTCTAAATCCTTGAAGAGCGACCTCCGCCGCTTTAATACCGAGCGTATTAAAGACGCGATTGAGCGGAATAAAGGCTCCAAGGTATTTGCAAGGGATCTGGCTATTGGGCAGAGCCAGCTCACGAAACTGAAGACCGACGATGGTAGGATCTTATCCGCCAAACCGGAGCTTCTGAGGGAGATCGAGAGCTTCTATGGACAGTTGTACACGTCAACCAGTAAACCCGTCGTAGATCTAGCAAACGACCCAAGAGCTAGACTGACCCGACACTATACCGAAGACATCCCGGACGTCAGCCTGTACGAGATTAGGATGGCTCTGAAGCAGCTCAAAAACAACAAGGCACCGGGTGATGACGGAATTACGGCCGAACTCCTGAAGGCGGGTGGAAAACCGGTACTTAAGGCCCTTCAGAAGCTGTTTAATTCCGTCATACTTGAGGGAAAAACGCCACAGGCATGGTGCAGGGGTGTGGTGGTGCTCTTCTTCAAAAAGGGTGACAATGCCCGGCTGAAGAATTATAGGCCCATCTCACTTCTAAGCCATGTCTACAAGTTGTTTTCTAGAGTCATCACGAATCGTCTCGCGCGCCGAGACCTGGGCTGTACTGCAGTCTCTCCAACGGTGCCAAATCGATTATCGGTACATCGAGGTGTTGAAGTGTTTGTACAAAAACGCCACCATGTCAGTCCGACTTCAGGACCAAGCCTCGAAACCTATCCTTCTGCAGCGAGGTGTGAGACAGGGAGACGTCATATCTCCGAAACTGTTCACCGCTGCACTGGAGGATGTCTTCAAGGTTCTGGACTGGAGAGGACTAGGCATCAACGTCAATGGCGAGTACATCACTCACCTTCGGTTTGCCGATGATATAGTGGTAATGGCTGAGACCATGGAGGACCTCAGTACAATGCTCGATGACTTCAGTAGAGCTTCCGGAAGAGTGGGTCTAAAAATGAACATGGACAAGACTAAGGTCATGTTGAATGCCCATGTCACCCCACTCCTATCAAGATCGGAGACTCTACTCTCGAAGTTGTAGACGATTATGTGTACCTGGGACAAACGGTCCAGTTAGGTAGGTCTAACTTCGAGAAAGAGGTCAATCGTCGAATCAGACTCGGTTGGGCAGCGTTCGGGAAATTGCGCGGTATCTTCTCGTCCAACCTACCGCAGTGTCTCAAGACGAAAGTCTATGACCAGTGTGTGTTGCCAGTGATTACATACGGGACCGAAACGTGGTCGCTCACAATGGGCCTCATCAGAAAGCTTAAGGTCACCCAAAGGGCAATGGAGAGGGCTATGCTCGGAGTTTCCTTGCGCGATCGAATCAGAAATGAAGACATCCGCAAGAGAACAAAGGTTACCGACGTAGCCCGAAGAATTGCCAAACTTAAGTGGCAGTGGGCAGGGCACATTGCTCGCAGAACGGATGGCCGATGGGGCCGAAAAGTTCTGGAGTGGCGACCGCGAACCGGAAGACGTTGCGTTGGAAGGCCTCCCACTAGGTGGACCGATGACTTGGTGAAGGTTGCAGGAATCCGCTGGATGCGAGTCGCACGGGACCGGTCAATGTGGCGACACTTGGGGGAGGCCTATGTCCAGCAGTGGACGTCTTTCGGCTGAAATGATGATGATGATGATGTAGTAGGAGGTTTTGTAGCTCTGGATCATTGTCCTGAAGTCTTGCAAGGTTCTCGAAGTTGATAGCACGCCTGCTATCAACTTCTTCCACGCGTGACAGGGCGTCAGCGACGATGTTCTCACTGCCTGGTAGATACCTTAAGTCTGTTGTGAATTGGCCAATGTAGTCCAAGTATCGGAACTGCCTTGGCAGAAGACTCTCCTTGTTTGCCTTGAAGGCAAAGATTAGTGGCTTATGGTCTGTGTAAATAGTGAATATTCTTGCTTCAATCATATGACGAAAATATCTGATGGCCTCGTACACTGCTAGTAGCACTCGGTCGTACGGGCTGTACTTCTTTTGCGCGTTGCTTAACTTGTGTGAGAAGAATGCTAGTGGCTGCCAGTTCTCACCTTTACGTTGCTGAAGAACTGCGCCTATAGCTGTATTCGATGCGTCTGTCACGATTGCTAAATCTGCTGTAGCGTCTGGATGTGCTAAGAGTGTTGCTTTTGACAGCGAGGACTTACTGCCGTCGAATGCCTTCAGCATCTCTGGAGTCATTTGCACGGGATGCGAACCTTTTACCTTTGGACCAGCAAGGACCGAGTTTAAAGGTGCTTGAATTTGAGCTGCGTTTGGGGCAAATCGGCGATAGAAATTGATCATACCCAAGAATCTTCGCAGCTCCTTCACCGTTTTGGGTATTGGGAATTCCTGGATCGCCTGCACCTTAGATTGAGGTGGTCGAATGCCTTCAGCTGTGACACTGTACCCTAGAAAAGTCACCTCTGGTTGTCCAATATTGCACGTGGCTGTGTTGATCACGACCCCGTACTTTTTCAAACGATCAAACAACTGGCGTAGATGTGCTTTGTGTTCATCAGCAGTTGCTGAAAATACTAAAATGTCATCAACGTAGCCGTAGCAGAAATCTAGGCTCAGTAGGACTTCGTCAATGAACCGTTGAAAGGTTTGGGCAGCGTTCCTCAAACCAAAAGTCATGAACGGGAATTCATACAGTCCAAATGGCGTAGTTATCGCGGTTTTAGGGATGTCCTCAGGGTTTATCGCCAGCTGGTTATAGGCCTTTACAAGATCTATGGTTGAGAACACGGTACAGCCTGCTAGTTGGTGTGAGAAATCTTGTATATGACGAATGGGGTACCTGTCAGGTATTGTTCTGGAATTAAGTGCCCTGTAGTCTCCACATGGCCTCCATTCGTCGTCTTTCTTCTTCACTAGATGCAGTGGCGCTGACCAAGGGCTCTCCGAGCGCCGTGCTACACTGCTTGCAAGCATTTTCTCGAACTCCCTTTTAGCAGCTTGCAGTCGAGAAGGGTCCAGGCGTCTCGGCTTGCATGCTACAGGTGGGCCTCATGTCGTCCTGATGTGGTGCAGTGTGTTATGTTTACCTGGTAGCTGTTTGCCTGGAGGTCGCGTTATGTCCAGATACTCACGTAGAATCTGATGATAGACTGAGTCTCCAACCACTGCCTTTACGGAAGCGATGTCCACAAAATTGCAGTGTGCAGCAGGAACTGATAAGGACGTTAGGTTGTCAATCAGGCGTTGATTCCTGCAATCTACCAACAGATTGTAAAAACTGAGAAAGTCTACTCCTATTATAGCCTTAGAAACATCAGCGATTGTGAAGTTCCAGCTGTAGTTCCTTCTGAGTCCCAAGTTTAAATGCAGTTGTATAGGACCATAAGTGTTAATTACTGTGTTGTTTGCGGCTACTAGGTCGTACTTAGACTGTCTGCATGGCATCTTGATGGCAGAGCGAAGAAAAACACATAAATCTGAGCCAGTGTCCACTAAAAACTGCATTTTAGACGTTCGGTCGGTGATAAATAAACGGCCTGATGAAGATCGGCAGTCGTTAGCCGCTACTTACGACAACCCCTCGTGTTTTCCGACTTGAATGAGCACGGTTGTTGACACTTGCGTGCTTTGTCTCCGTATGTATAATGGTAAAAGCAGTGTGGGTGATTCGGAGGTGGTTGTTGTGATCTGGATTTCGAACGAACATACCTTCGATGGTTGTCACGATGTCTTGAGCGTGAGCGTTGTCTCCCTCTGTTGTTCAAGAGTGACGCTACCTGCTTCTGAAGCTCGCTCACCTGCCTCGCCAGGTCCGATGAATCAGCGGTTGTGGAAGCGGAAGTGCTCGTTATCTGAGGTGGCATCGGGGCGATTTCATGTACCCTGTCCGCTATCTCCGCTAATTTTTCCACCTGTAAGTCTGCAATTTGAGAGGCGATTACTATCTGGATATTTTGGGGCAACCGGTTAGTCCATATGCTTTTAACAAACTCTGCAGCCCCTGATGGCCCTGCTAGATTTTGCAAGTGCCTCAGAAACTGCGACGGCTTGCGATCACCTAACTCCTCATGTAGTAAAAGCTGTTGTATTCGCTTTTCTTGCGACGCTGTCAACCGACCTATGAGTTCGGCTTTCAACTTTTCGTACTTGTTCGCTTCGGGTGGATTGGTGATAACGTCTTTGACCTGGATGGCGTATTTAGCATCGAGTTGAGTCGACGCAAAATAAAATTTTGTCGTATCGCTGCTTATTCGCGACAGAATAAATTGGCCTTCAAGCTGCGCGAACCACAATTCCGGTTCCTCCGGGTAATCAACATAAGAGTCTGACTCAGCCATGGCAAAATTAAATTAAAAAACCGGCCAAGTGCGAGTCGGACTCGCGCACGAAGGGTTCCGTACCATTATCTATACAACTTTAGACAAAACGGCAAAAAAATCACGTTTGTTGTATGGGCGCCCCCTTTTTTTTTTTTTTTTTTTTTTTTCGGATGGGAAATCATCAAATAACTCCTCCCGCTCTGGGCGGAGCAGGAGGGAGTGTCAGACTTTTACTGACTAAAACCCATCCATGTTCCTTCATCGCCCTTTGTGTTCCGGGGCCGCGGTATCTCTTTCAAACTGTCCCGCAACCCCGGCAGGCATCGGTCCTTACGGACCCCTTCCTTTTTGCTGACTCTCTTTGAGGCGCGCGTGGAACACGAACGCGCCGTCGACACGGCCTGTCGTCATGAGACGGACGGACGTCGAGCTAGCCCATAGCCCACCGTCCACAGGCCCGCGCCTGCGGTGGCCGGGGGCCACGTGGTGGTGGCCCCCGACGCCCGGGGCGTCTCCCGCGGCGGCCGGGACGTTGAGAGGTTCACTCCCTCTCACGTTCCGCCACCTCCTTCTCTAGCATTACTGCTTCGCAGAAGGAGGTGACGGCGTCCCATTCCGTCTCGCTCCGGACCATGGCTTGCACCAGGGCCGGACGCGAGCGGTCGTCGCCGCCGATCACCGCTTCGAGGACACGGCGGTGCTCCGCCCACGCGGGGCACACCTCCACCGTGTGCTGCACCGTGTCCTCCGGTCGATCCTCACAGTGGAAGCACCCGGACGTTTCCTCCCGCCCGATTCGATGCAGGAACCTCCCGAACACCCCGTGTCCGGTGAGGACCTGCGTCAGGCGGAAGGTGAGGACGCCGTGGCGTCGCTCAAGCCACTCCTCAAAGAGGGGACTTATCGCCACTATCGTGGCGTGCCCTGCACGGGGTTGCGACAGTCGCTCTCTCCATGTCGCCATGAGATCCCGCCGGAAGTCTGTCCGCTGAGCGACAATTTGCCGCGGCAGCGGAGTTTCCCCCCAGCGTAGCGCCTCCGCGCGCCATTCATGTAGGCGCGCGAGGACTATTGCCTCCAGATCCCATGGCGGCAAGCCGGCAAGGAGGCTCGCCGCCTCGCGGGAGATCGTGCGGTAGCCCCGGGCCAGCCTTACGGCTACCACTTTTTGGGGCGCGTTCAGGTAGTGGGCGGCTCGCCACCTCAATGAACGCACCCACATCGGGGCCCCGTAAAGGGCCATTGACCGCACGACTCCCGCGTAGAGCCTCCGGCAGGAGGCGTTTGGCCCCCCCAGATTGGGCAGGAGCCGCCTGAAGGCAACCCCAGTCCGCTCCAGTTTGGGGGCCAAACGTCGGAAATGTTCCACGAAGTTCCACCGGCTGTCAAGGACAAGTCCCAGGTACTTCAACGTCGACTCGACGCCGATGGATACCCCTCCTACCGTCAGTGAGGATCCCGGAGGTGGCGCATTCCGAGGCCCATGAAAGCACATGGCCTCGGACTTGTGCAGTGCCACCTCGAGACCCAGTTGCCGGATCCTTTCAACGACTATCGCAACCCCGCGTGTCATTGCTTCGGCCGCCGCCTCGTGCGACCCCCCCTGTGCCAGCACCAGCGTGTCGTCTGCGTAGCAAACCACGCTGACACCGCTCGGGAGGTCGGCGCGCAGCACCCAGTCGTAACCGATGTTCCACAAGGACGGCCCCAGAACCGATCCCTGCGGAACACCGCACGACATCTCTCGCCGGTTCCATTCTCCGCTGCGACCGGGGTATTTAGCATCGAGTTGAGTCGACGCAAAATAAAATTTTGTCGTATCGCTGCTTATTCGTGACAGAATAAATTGGCTTTCAAGCTGCGCGAACCACAATTCCGGTTCCTCCGGGTAATCAACATAAGAGTCTGACTCAGCCGTGGCAAAATTAAATTAAAAAACCGGCCAAGTGCGAGTCGGACTCGCGCACGAAGGGTTCCGTACCATTATCTATACAACTTTAGACAAAACGGCAAAAAAATCACGTTTGTTGTATGGGAGCCCCCCTTAAATATTAATTTTATTCTGTTTTTAGTATTTGTTGTTATAGCGGCAACAGAAATACATCATCTGTGAAAATTTCAACTGTCTAGCTGTCACGGTTCATGAGATACAGCCTGGTGACAGACAGACGGACAGACAGCGAAGTCTTAGTAATAGGGTTCCGTTTTTACCCTTTGGGTACGGAACCCTAAAAACGCTCACCGCTACTGTGTTGTACCAACCACGACCAGTTTTTTTCCGTTAGCACCCGATGTAAACAAACTGCACACTCGGTCTTCGATTCCAACGATGTCTTGCAGGCTTGATTAACGTTACCACGTTCACGTACACGTATCACGTCGGGTTCACCAATGTAGTATAGTTCTATACGATATCTATACTAACACTACACGGGAATTTAACCCGTATAGTAAGGTAGATAAGAGCTATTATAGCGTACGAAGCGAAGCAGGAAGAATGAAGGTGAGAAGCGTAGAAATGAATGATATTATTTAACAGAAAGATGAAATTAATATATTAAACGTTACAATAGTATAAACACTCAGACTGACAATAGCAATAATCATATGAATTTAGCGAAACAATGTTATTAGCGCGGCGCGACCGGTAAGAAAGCTAGTCGGAAGACCACTGGTGTCCGCAGCTCGACGCACGCACACGTAGACTCCTGCTCACGCCCTGGCCCGGGCGCTCGAGGTCGTTGACGGCGGCCGCGGTACAATTATCACGCGCCCATCCAGTGCTTGCAGCGCGTGTAAGCCTCAGTGCGTTCGCACTCGACGACAAACAAGACATCACCTGATTTTAGACCGCGGTGTAAGATCATGAGCGGTAGCGGTTTTCAAGGTGGTGGTCCAAATGATGTTTCGCCACAAAGTCTTCTAGTAACAATATCATGTTACATATTTTCGTTTATATTATACATGGAAGGAAGTTTGTTGTGGTAAGCGACGACAACTTTTTTAAGTCTTCTCGTAACAAGATTGCGTTACATGTAAAGAAACAAAGTGTCATTCATGCAAGGTACAGGCAGAGTTGCACCCTATTGCGTGTATTGTATTGTTGCGGTACCTTGGCACACGGCGACAAGTAAGCTCAGTGGAAAACGAGCTAACAAGAAGTATGTGTTCGTACTCATTGATACGTCTACAGTTTGTCCTTTTACATCATACGATGCATATTAAAATACAATATACATTACAATAAAGTAATAAAATAAAAGCTGTGACAAGGAGCGTATCATTGTTTGGAGCACCGGTACGGATTATTGCCGGTCAAGGTCGTTGTTTCACATGTCAAGAGTTTAGGGAGTTTAGGTTTAGGAATTTTGTGAGAGTAAAGCATTAGGCTTCATTTAATAGCCACGGGATCATCGCGAGTTAACGGTCAAGTTGAGCGCACAATGAGTACGGTAAAATCTCTGCTTATCGCAGTTGAAGTAAACGAAGATAGGTCGTGTCAGGATGCGTTAAGAGATGTGCAGAGGGCACTAAACTGTACGGTCAATAGGGTGGCAAAAGTAAGCCTGCTCGAATTACTAGTCGGTAGTCGCGCGCCTTCTTAGTCTTATAGCTTACGACGATGATACTGACGCAGACCTCGAACAAGTTAGGAAAAACTCAGATCGGTTAATCGGAAAGTTGGCGCTATATATTTTAAAAAAAAGGGTGGAGAGCACTAAGGCACGACTGTAAATACTAAATTGGACCCCAAATATAAAGGACCTTTCACAGTTGTAAAAGTGTTAGTGGGGATCGCTACACATCGAGAGCATTAACCTCTAAGCGTACTTACAAGTACGCGAATCATAGGTAAAGGAGAATGCGCGAGGGCCAAATACCGTATGAAGTACAGAAATTTAGAGTCGGAGATAGTGGGGAAACTTAGTTTAGTTGGTAGGGCCGTACCAGTAACCATTTCATAGCCGTAGTCCGGTAGAAGTCGGTGTCTGCTTGTAGCAGTCTAAGGAAGCGCGGTGCGTGGGTGGCTCTGGTGGAGGTCGGGTCTGGTAGAGACTATGGAGTCAGGTGGGACTCTGCGTTCTTAAGGAACGTAGTAAAACAAACAGGGGTTTATTGGATGGCCTAAATGTTGGCCGTAGGCCACGAATGAGATTCCGGCTTTGGGTGAGGATTAGATGGATGAAGTGAAAATTATCTCATCAAACAAAAATATTAAAATAAGGAAGGGATGTAGTGTCTGTGAGTGAAAGAGAGGGAAGCATTGTGTCGTCTCTCGTCGCGTACAGATGGTCACTTAGTTTTGTGCTTCGGAAGTGAACGGACGTGCGCGCGTCTGAGAGCCGATAATATAGAGGGAAATACCACAATGGGGATTGCTGATTTTGTTGCGATAATGATTTTCGTCCATGGAGAAAGTCGTACAGATTGATATTCTGCATCACATTCTTTATACTTATTATTATATCATTCTTGAAATACATAAAACAAAGATCTCTCTACTTGGCTACTAACAAAGGGTATTACATTATCTTGATAAAACTTTGTAATGAACCCTCTAATGTGTGCAAAGCCCTGGAAAGGCGATAAGGTCTTAAAGCCTACCTTGACAACAATCTGTGCCTATATACCCTCTATGTGGTGGTGTGTAAGTCCTTATAACCCACAGTATTTCTACGAGTACCTTCTTAATGTCTTGGTGAACAAACGGCTCTTCAGAATCTTTCTCTGAGACACATTGGCATAATTAGTATTATTCGGTGGGTCAACCTATTACCGGGTCCATGTGTAATTTTAATTATCCGTGGTTTCATGGCATTAGGAATTGTTTACTGGGCTTCTGAATAGCATAGTAAGAGCAAGTTAAATACATCAAGCTTATTTAATTGAATGTTTCCATCGTTGGGCCTAGACTCCACCAAAGTGGAGAACAGACGAGAAGAGATGTGTTATACTAACTATTTTTAGAAAAAACTAAGTTTGATATTATCTGTTTTACTGAACATTGGATGAAAGATTATGAAGTAATGCAAATAAATTATGAGAATTACAATGTGAGCAGTTGCTTTAACCGAAAATCTAAGATGCGTGGGGGTTCATTAATCCTAGTAAAAAATTGTATTAAATCTAAGTCTCGTAATGATATAGTCGATCTATCGGTTGAACATAGCATTGAATTGTCTTGTGTTGAGCTAGATAAGCATATAATAGTGTGCGTTTACAGACCCCCTAATTACCTGAACTATTCTATCTTTGAGTCAGTAATGGAAGATGCTTTGGCAAAACTTGTAACTGGTAATAAACCAATAATTATCTGTGGTGACTTTAATGTCAATATCATAGAGAATAATGTGAATAGCAGTAGATTCTTAAGTCTCTTTAAATCATTTAACTTGTCAAATGTGTTTTCAGAACCAACTCGAATTACGACAAATACTGCTACATGTATCGATAATGTTTTTTGTTGCTGCGATTACATAAATAAATCCATCGTAAATTACCTGCCTTCAGATCATAGTGGTCAGACGGTTACTTTCGCGTACAATAGACAATTACAAAGAATTCAGATACAAACTAGACAAATAACACCCAGCAATCTAGACAAATTTAATAATAATTTAATTAGCAAGTTAGGTATACCGGGTCATATTAGAAACAATGCAAATGTATTTTATGAAGAATTCTTTTCGGTAGTGCACACCGAATTTAATAATACTTTAAAAAAGAAATCTAAAACTATTGGCCCAAAGTTTATTTTCAGTGACTGGGCAACACAGGGTATTCGGAAAAGTAGGGAACGATTGTTTGAGCTGTACGGCCTTAAGCCTTACATCAACACTGAAGCTTTTAATAAATATGTTGCTATTTACTCGAAAATTTTTAAAAATACTTGCAAGGTAGCCAAATCCTTATTCATTAGCAACAAGATTAAATCAGCCGACAACAAAATAAAAACGGTTTGGAAAATCATCAACAGTGAAACAAATAGAAATAAAAAACAAGGCAATGACTTCACACTAGAGACATCGCGTGGCCTTGTGAGCTCCAACAATGAAGTTGCTCAAGAATTTGTAAATTTCTTTACCAGTATCCCACTTAAAACTACAGAAACCTTAAATTCCTCTCCCTTGCTCTCTATTGATTTATTGAAAGCGAACGTTTCAGCCTGTCCGAATGAATTTAAATTTCAGCATATAAACCCCATAACAGTCATAAAAGGTTTTAAGCAAATCAAGATCAAATTAACGGAAGATCTATGGGGTATGTCTATCAAAGCTTGTACCTCAATTATTGAGACTGTAGCGCCGTATTTAGCCTCAATATTTAATTTGTGCGTGGATCAAGGGGTCTTCCCGGATCTAATGAAATTCAGTAAAGTAATACCGCTTTTTAAATCCGGGGACAGTAAAGACACCAATAACTATAGGCCCGTATCCGTGTTGCCGGTTTTCAGCAAGGTGTTTGAAAAGATAATGCTCAATCAAATGCTTAACCATTTTAACACTAATAAAATATTACATGAGCAACAGTATGGTTTCACCAAAGGACGTTGTACAACTGACGCCGGTGTCACTTTATTAAAACACATATTTACTGCGTGGGAAGAGGCACAAGATGCCATAGGAATCTTTTGTGACCTTTCGAAGGCATTTGATTGCGTAAATCACGAAACCCTGATCTTGAAACTTCAGCATTACGGTTTAGGTAAACTTGCGCTCAGTTTAATAAAATCGTATTTGAATGATAGACAGCAGCAGGTACAAATAAATGGAGTAAACTCAATGGGTTTAAAAGTAAAAATGGGTGTACCACAAGGTTCGATATTGGGTCCCTTCCTCTTTTTAGTATATATTAATGACCTACCCCATCTATTTAACAACCATCCGCATATGGTGTTGTTTGCTGACGATACTTCTTTAATATTTAAAATAAACAGACGTGCCACTAATCTTGATGACGTAAATAACGCCCTACTGCATGTCCACGATTGGTTTACCGCTAATAATTTAGTACTAAATGGGAAAAAAACTAAATGCATTAGATTTGCTCTACCAAATGTCAAAAGTAGTGATTGTGACATAATATTGAATCAAGAGAAACTAGAATTTGTCGATAAAACGGTTTTCTTGGGAATCACGCTCGACTCAAGGTTACAATGGGGTCCTCATCTAACATCTCTTGCAGGACGGCTAAGCTCAGCAGCATATGCTGTTAGAAAAATCCGTCAATTTACTGATGTTGATACCGCGAGGCTGGTCTATTTTAGTTATTTTCATAGTATTATGTCATACGGTATTTTACTATGGGGACGGGCTGCAGACATCGAGTCTATATTTATTCTGCAGAAAAGAGCCATCAGAGCCATTTATGAATTACGTAGACGCGATTCTCTAAGAGAACTGTTTAAGGAAATTAATATCATGACAGTACCTTGTCAATACATCTATGAAAACATCATGTACGTTAGAAAAAATCGGCATTTATTCAGTAAGAGAGGGGACAGACACCACTATAACACTAGAAATAGGGACCAACTAGTTCAGCCAGGTTTCAGGCTTGCTAAAGTGGATTCATCTTTCATGGGGTACTGTTTGAAATGTTACAATAAAATACCTCCCCACATTCTTCAACTGAATGAGACGAAATTTAAATCTTGTATAAAACGCACACTATGTAGGCAAGCATATTATAAGTTGGGGGATTACATTGATGATAAAAATGCTTGGCTAAATGCTGGTCCTGCTCCACAACCATAGGTGGGGGGGAGGGGGGCAAACTAATTGTTTGTACTGGACGGGCATTATTTGAGTCCATCGACACGTAAAGAAGAAGATGAAGAATTGATTCCCATGTTAATGTATTGTGGAAGCGGCAGAAGATTGTAAAAATATACTTGCATTGTATAGATTCCAGTTCTTAGTATTATATAATTGCATAGCACATGTGTGAGTACTTTGTACTGTTCAGCCACCATTTACATTTATTTATCTTTCATTGACTTGAATATGCCTTGGTGACTGAGAGAATGTCATGCTCACTTAAATGTCTCGCTGATGGTGGCGGGTGTGTCGGGTCATTTAGTTCCCTTCAATATGGTTGAGTTGAATGGCGCCGGTACATGCGTCATGTCTGTGAACGGGCGCTGTCAGTTGGGACTGGTCATCTCTTAGCTGCCAAGGTTCATTTTAATTAATTTATTCATACATTTTTAATCTAATCTTTCACTCTGGATGCTCTTAGTGTGCACGTCTTTCTACATCGTTCTCACATTTATGTATAATCTCAAAATTAATGATGTAACCAAGATTTTGTAACAATATTTTGATTTTAAAAGAGTGTCCATGGAGTTTCTTGCCCATTCTTCTCCATAGAGATCTACGCTAGGGAATGGGCAACTACAGTACTTTCTCAAGTTATTATGCCTTGTGACTGGGACTGTAGCTTTGATTTTCTTTTTTGTATTTTTGACTTTCAAAAGTGCCGTAATGGTCTAATTGAAATAAATGCTTTGAGTTTGAGTTTGAGTTTGAGTTTATAACACCACAAACACAACCACAGCAGATTCTTTTTTTTTTTATTGATATTATCAAGAAACATAATTAACATTACAATTGACAAAATATACGTTCCAGAGAATCACGAGAATCACGAGAGAGTTTGTTAGGAACGTTGATTCAGCTATTAGGTAATAAAAATAGAAGACAATATTTTGTGTGTGATTGATCGGTATGCACATCGTGTTACTAACCTATTTATGCAGTTCATATCGGCGCGGCTCTGTCAACTGTCAGTAAGCAGTAAAATTAAAAATGTTTATTTTTTTTTTTTTTTTTTAATTTCCGATGAAAAGTTTCTATGAAGAGGGGCTTGAATTAAATTAATTGGACCACGGAACTCTCAAAAGGTGCTATGGACCAACTATTTTGAAAGTTGGACAACTGCCCCTAGTAAAGACCCATGGGCCAACTAGTTGGACAGAGCAGTTGGACCACTGCCCCGGACTGAAATTACAGCAACCAAGCTATTTGTTTTTTTTACATGTGGTCATTTTACAATGTATTTCGCATGATAAAATGTAAACCAAATAACTTGGTCAACCGTACTATTAGGTGTTTGTGCGTCGATGTCCCTTTAAACCTGTATAAATTTAATTTGAAACAATAGCCAGAATATTTTGTGTTTCTAGGTTTAATCAAACATTTTAATCCATGATATATTTATGTGCACCATCGATACCTACTTTAATCAATGTCCAGCTTTAAAAGTCTCCATAAACTTAAAATGAATTCAATTCAAACGTTTAAGAGCAAATTCCAATTTCTCCAATAGATATCTTACCTATGTCAATACAAAAATGCGATCATCGTTTACAGAACCACGAGCAAAATGGATTACTGCAATCTTTATACTCAGCATTTTTTGAAGTATAAACATATGTTTACTTCAAGAGATATAATCCTATCTAAGGATTAAACTTTGCAGTCCATTTTATCGTAAACGAAGGGTTCGATTATCGTAAAATATATATTGCCTAGGTTGAAATATTATATATTTTTACTATCATTACTGCAACATCTTTATAGTTATGCGAGGATCAGCACGATCAATAGATTGGTACGACTATAATTTAAGTTCTGGATAAGACTCTCATAGAGGAGCATGGAGGAGGCCTTTACTATAAAATAATAAAATAAAAAGGTCTCAATTTTTTTAATGGTCTGCCAGTAACAATCTGGTGCTAGCTAGTTTTCAACCGACTTCCAAAAAAAGGAGGTTCTCAGTTCGACTGTATTTTTTTTTTTTGTGTTTGTTACCTCAGAACTTTCGACTGAGTGAACCGATTTTGACAATTCTTTTTTTATTTGAAAGCTAGTGCTTCCCGTGTGGTCCCATTTAAATTATGTGAACATCTGATGCTGATCTTCGGAGGTATACAATGGAACTCTTCAAAAATAGACGGCAAATGTGCCGTGAATGTTGCAATCGCTTGGATGTTTATTGTTTATACAACATCATGACGTAACATCACGCCTGTATGGTCTGAGGGGGTACGCAGATGTATACAATACACCCAGATTTCGACAGTTCGTTCGTGTTCCGTGCACGCCTCAAAGAGATGTCAGCAAAAGGGACTGTTCTAAAGAGATACTGCGGCCCTGGAACACAAAGGGCTAAGAAAGAACATGGATGGGTTTTAGTCAGTAAAAGTCTGACACTCCCTTCCGCTCCGCCCAGAGCGATAATTTGATGATTTCCCTTCCGAAAAAAAAAAGGTATGTTAAGTTCCATATATTGGGGATACGCCTATTACCATGACATGTATTGTTAACAATGCCAAATAAATTCATGGCAAATTTTTGGGAACAACTAAAAATGGAAAAATACAAAAACTTTTTTGCAAAAAATATAAAACCGACTTCAAAGAACACAAAAAAGTGAAAAATAACTTTTGCTTCAGAAGTCGGTGACAAAAAAATGAAATCAATCAAACAAGAGTCACCGACTTCTGAAGCTAAAGTTATTTTTCACTTTTTTGTGTTCTTTGAAGTCGGTTTTATATTTTTTATTTACTGTCATCAACAGTGAGTTTTCTAAAACGTGAGGAGTATAGCAATTTTCACCATGTTAGTTTTTTTTAATGGTCCCGAAACACGAAATTCACGAATCAAATCAAACATCGATTCGAGTTCATCGTCACGCGTCACTGGCAATGTCAGATTGATTTCCCAGATTTCCCATCCCCGTTTCCGTGTCACGTGGCCGTTTAATTCGGTTCCCTTACAATTTTGATTAATACTCCGTAATGAAGACTAAAAGCTCACAAAATTAACATTTAAGGGGAGGATAGGAGGCGATTTACCTGATTTCCTAATGACTTCATTTAAGGTAATGTAGGTCAATTGCCATCCACTTACCTTTATACTCATGCCCGCGGTTACCAGAGTTATTAAGAGCTGCTAAATTCTGCGTTACGTTACTTCGCCTTAATATAACTGGTGTTGGTTTTCGACGCTGGTATAATATTTACAGAGTAGGCGAGAGTAGGAACAATATCAGTGAACAAACCCTTGAGACTGGTTCATTAGTGCTTAAATGCTTGGCAGACGTGTAAATGGCCCTTAGCAGGTAATAACCTATTGTGTTTCGTCTGTATCCCGCTAAAGTAAACAATGAAGATAGAAGTATTTTATAGGTACTAGAATAACATTAATGTCTGTAGTTCTAGTAACCTAGTTTCTTGAGATAATATTTAATTCTAGGCCAACATTAATCAAGATATCCTTCGCTTAACCTAAGTTCGAGTGAAGAAACAATTCCTTAAGGCGATATTAATTTCGGTACGAGCAAATATTGAGCTCGATTTTTATTAAGAAACCTTTTTACCTACTCGCTTCTTCAATCGGTCCCTCATTGCTGAGGATCGTGGTTACTAGAACTCTTTAAACGGACAATCTGCCTTCATCTACTCCGGTCCAAAGTTGCCATCACCACCTGCTGAAATTTGTTCGAGGACATAGCCTCTTTTAGTTGGTCGGACCATCGTGTTGGCGACCGGCCTCGCGCTCTTGCCTTCAGCATTACCAACAATGACCAGCTTTTCAAGGCTACTAACCCCTCTTCACATTATGTGGCCGAAATAGGTCAAAATACGCTGAAGGCAAACTGTAGACAATCGGGTCTTGATATCAAGTTGGGAAAGGATAGACACATTTGTGCGTTTGGCGGTCCATGGAATTTGGAGCATCCGCCTCCAGCACCACATTTCGAATGCGTCTATCCTATGTCTTTCTCTTGTATGGATTGTCCACGTCTCAACCCGATAGAGGAAAATCGGGAAAACTAGTGCTTTGACCAGACGGGCTTTCGTTTTAAAACTTATACCACGATTTTTCCAGATGTTTTGGGTTTTACCTACTACTCGACATCGAATAGAATATTCTGGAGACAAATAAAAGACAATGCATCAGGGTAGTCCTACAGGTGTGTTCTCTGTTCATACTATTCTTATCCCTACAAAAGTAGGCGAAAAAAAAACTTATGTTGCCAAGTATTTCCATCTCTTACACAAAACCCGGTCGTTAGTGTCCCCTTGAGCCCTTATCCCATAACTTTTGAGGCGACAAAATTATGTAAGACCGAAAACGCGAGGAAAAAGTCGGTGGAAAAATTTCGTGAACTTAAAATCGATTCCTCTTTGTTTTTTCTAATATAAAAGTTTGGAAATTAAAGTTTATTGAATTAGGAATGGCTTTGGGGACGTCGAATTGACTCCGAGTCTCATTTGTGCGGTTGACACGCGATCGAAAATGGATTTAATTTTTGTAGCTTCGGAAACTGGAATCTTCATGGATTGGACCTTGACGGGTGTAGTTTGTTCTTGCATACATAATTTTCTGTGTAGCTATAAGTTTGTATTATATTGTACTAGCTGATGCCCGCGGCTTCGCCCGCTTGACAAATTCTATACTACAACCTTCCTCTTGAATCACTCTATCTATTAAAAAAACCCGCATCAAAATCCGTTTTTTTTTTTTTTTTTTTTTTTTTTTTTTCTCTTTATTTATTTGGGGACATTTAACCGCATTGCGTATGCCAGTCCCATCGTACCCTAAATACATATTAATCATATCTGGGCCATGAACCTGAACAGACTCTTCGCATCATCACTATTTGGTTGAGCCAAAATTTTATTGAATGTGCCTACTTCAAGTCTATTCAACTTCAAGACCCTAAACAAATCATTTCTCTCAGACTCATACCGCACACAGTCCATCAATAAGTGGAGTAAGTCCTCAAAAAGTTGCGTAGTTTTAAACATCTAAGCATACACAGGGACAGACAAACGCGGCGGGGGACTTTGTCTTATAATATCTAGAGATAGAGATGAAAACGTGTTTTTAGGGTTCAGTTGCCAAGTGGCAACACGGAACTCTAATAGATTCATCCTGTCCACCTGTCTGTCTATCTGTGCATTATCAATATCACTTCACGTATATTCCAACGCGTATAGTTATTTGGTCAATAATGAAAATGTTATCATCAAGATAATTATCTCTTCGAACCCTGCGTGCAATAAAATTGAAAAAGGCCTCATTTGCGCTGTTTCGGTTCAGTTTCGGTTTAACTTGATACCTGTAGAATTAACTGCGTCAAATGTGACACGCAATCGGCTCAAGCCGCTTCTTTGTCGATAAGGAGAGCACTCGAAGGAGTGACCACACAAAATGTAAGTAAGGTCTTCTTAGATTTTAACTATTCGCCATAGCTAAACACCAATACCTAAGCCATTGTAACTACTACAGGTACTAATGACACAACTACAACATCTCCCGTACAATATCATTCGTTTAATACACACATATACACATGTATATACATTGTACACTATGCTTAAGTGTCTCCGCAGTTAGTTACCTGCCTTAGCACGAACACAACTCGTTACTGTTCTAAGCTGTACAGTGTACACCGTCGTATTTACCTAGCATTAGCTTGAGTACATTAATATCGGACTTTATTTGAACTGTCTTAGTATATGGCTTCGTTGTTGATGCTATTTTATTAAATAACAAACACTTTGCTAGCAACTTCGTCCACAAAAATTGTGATAGCTCAGCTGATATGCATGTTATTAATATAATATAAAGCCTATAGCACCCACGAATAATGTAGCTTTTGCCCAGTGAAAGAATTTTTAGAATTGGATTACTAGTTCCGTTGTTTTTCCCCTGCATACAACCTTACAAACATATGTTACCTCGATAATATTAGTATAGAAGTATAGAAATAGAAAGAGATGGATTAATACTCCCCAAATTGTTATATTTACGGCAAAAAAACGCTTTGCGGTGTACCAACTCTAAAATACGTTTACCTACCGTAGGATTACAGAAATAAACCGAACTTCAAAGATGGGATTATGACGTTAGACTGTTCTAGACTAACAACCATACTTACCAACTTCAATATAACTTCAGTACTTAGCGCGTCCATTCGGTAGGTACCTAAGACCTACATAGCAGGAACGCAATCCCACTAACAACGATAGCAATCTAATTGTAGCAACACATAGCGGACCCCTATTGTGCGAGCGTCGCAAATACTTAACCCTAAAAAGAAAGCGACGACCATTCTTTTGTTCAAAGAAAACCTAGCAACTTCAGGATGCAATTTGGCGTAGTGCAATTGCACTTAACGAGTCGACACAGAATGAGATTATACTCGGTTCCAGCAAATGGCGACAATTGGAAGATTCATTTACGCCCTCCAAATGGGTTCGCGAGCTCTATTTGGGTTATTCACAATAGGAATAAAGATTGTGAATTATATTCTCGGATTATGAAAACTTTGCCAACATTCTGTCTGGAATGCAAAATGAGAAAATTGGAGTGGACTTGATTCTGTGTTATACACTGGGTAATATTATGTTTCTAGTTTTGTTTCTTTTAATTTTATATGGAAATCTAAGCAGCAAAGTTGTGTGGTAATCGGTTGTCGTGGTATGGGTATGTGATGCGGAGAAATGAGGAAAATTTCGTGAGGAAAGTTTTGAGTATGAATGTGGATGGGTATATGAGTAGAGGAAGACCAAGGAAACGATGGATGGACTGTGTTAAGAATGAAATGGCAAGAAAAGAAGTGTCTGATGAGATGACGAAAAATAGATGAGTATGGAGGAAGAAGACATGGTGCGCCGACCACAAATGAATTGGCATCAGGGCAAGAGAATGATGATGATGATGGAAATCTAAGCAGTGATAACCTGGTGGTCTCAAGTTCGAACTCATGACCTCTGATTTTTCTGATTCATGAGCATAATGAATTATCACTTGCTTCGGTGAAGGAAAACATCGTGATTAAACCAGCATGCCTGACAGTTATTTCTCGCGGGTTGTAAAGCGAAGTCAGAGGCCCAAGGGTGGCATACAAATGCTGACACCAGGTTAAGCACACGATAAAGAAAGAACAGTGTAAAAATATGTTTTTAGTTCTATTTCATTTCATATTGAAATCTTACATGCCGATAAAAAACAGTATGAGTCTGAATTCTAGACACTTTAATGTTATTGAAACCATATTTCAGTCATATTTTAGATCGAAATTCAGAAAGGTTTTTTTCGAAAACGTGATTGATAATGCCAAAGGTAACCAAGAGAGTAGAATCTAAAAGTCAGCTCCTTCAGCCCTTGAAAAATTGAGCTCCTTTTCAAAAAAATATTAGTCACGTAAAATACCTAATTCCTTAGAAAATAATGCTACCGGTCTCTATTATCCGTTCCCTCGTTAAGGAAACAGTCTACAAAAGCGTTTGAGACGGGCCTATGTGAATTATTCAAATATATTCATATGTCGGATGGAAAGCCATGAGACGTGTAAAGGTGTGCATATATTTACTGGAGCACAATTTAACGGCAATTTTATGAGGTATAAAATAAATGCATAACATGGTAATGTTGGGTTGTGTGGGTAAAGATTTGGTCGTGTTGTTTAATGAGTTTTAATGACCCGCCAATTACATGAAATACTTGATGTCGTATTCATTCATTGCGGTAATTGTATTCAACCATTATTGTAGAACTCAAAAACGCAGCACCTTTATTTAAAACGTATTGCTACAGGCTTAATTAAATTTCGAGTCCTTAGTAATCAGTGCCTACTTAAATCAAACAAAGCAGAGTCAAAAAAACAAAAGAGGAACGTCTTTCCGCTATGAAAGGCATTAATCAAATGAAAAGCCAGTTGGAGACAAAAAGTAATGCTAAAAATTTAGCAATATGAATAGACAAAACAGCAAGTCTGCATCTTAGAGGCAGTAGACTTCGTGCGTTGACAAAAGGACAATGGGCAAAAAAATCTCCGGAATATTTTTCTCCGCGTCATTTTCTCTCATAATAAGTATTCTTTTGAAGAGAATCGCTGGCACAATGAGCACTGGCGTAAAACGTCGCAACGAGACTTGATAATGTAAGTTGCCGCTTAGAGGGGCTTATTAAAATTGAATCACCCTCTCAAATGAGATCTTCACGTATCTCGAGAATTCGTTGACTCGCGCCGCTTTTGGTCGAGATTACCGACGGTTATCAAAAGATATGGTGAGCTTTGTTCGCTACCCAATGGATAGAGGATGCCGTGTTTTCATAATATGAGATTAAAGTGAAAATAGGTTTCGTAAGGATTTGCTGACGATAGGAAAATGGTTAATACATTTTAGGGTGCGTATTTTTAACTCTGTGTATTCTATGGAGGAGCTCGTAGCTAAATAATAACAGCCGCTCGGGACGATCATTAGGTTAAACCGTGCTTGCCTAGGTTGATCTGTGGATGGGTGACCACCCATTACATACCGAGTTCCTCCGTGCCTCGGAAAGCACGTTAAGCCGTTGGTCCCGGCTGTCATTTGTAGATCTTTGACAGTCGTTAGGTAGTCAGAGGCCCAAAAAGTCTGACAACCAGTCTTACCAAGGGGTATCGTATCACCCGGTACTAACTGGGTTGTGGAGGTCAGATAGGCAGTCGCTCAATGTAAAGTACTGGTATTCAGCTGCATCCGGTAAAACTGGAAGCCGACCCCAACATAGTTGGGAAAAGGCTAGGCAGATGATGTATTCATCGATGTTTGCCACATACACATCATCTTAGAATTAATTATATTATGCTGATTCTATTTAGACAATAATTGTTATTGGGTTTTTCCTTCAGGAATTTCTCAGTAGCAGCCACGGTGTCTAGATTTGTGTAGCAATAGGCTCGCCCCCTATTACATGGGACCTAAACATATTAACTGGCGAAATGTGGGTGTACTACTACGCACACCTCTGCCTAAGCCTTCAGCGATTACAGGTGTGATGTTTTGTTATTTAGATAATGAGAGTAACTTAGAGCCATAGCACAAGGTGTATTTTAAACGCGCAGACGACGCGCGTTTCAGGAACGCGCGTTTTCTGCGCCGTAGATGTCAATTTTTGCGCTTTTATAGATTGGTTCAAACGCGCATCAAACGCGATACAAACACACGTGTGAAGCGCTTTCGAAACTCGTTTGAAGCGCGTACAACTGACAAGGAGCCTCTGACCAAAACGCGGAAGCTGCGAGCGACTACAGCGTGTCTGTATCGCTGTACCTGCGCGTATACGCGCAGTAGACGCGCGTTTAACGATCGCCCCGTGTGCTTAGGTTACAAGGTTGCGTTCAAATCTCGTTTGAAGCGCGTATACGCGCGTCATCTTCACGTCGTCTGCGCGTTTAAAATACGCCGTGTGCTTAGGCCCTTAGATCTAAACCACAGTCCCGTGAGAATGTTTCATAATATTGTTCGAGAACAAAATAAAATAAAATTTTTGCTGTGCAAAAAATATTTCTTAGTTAACTCGAAAACATTTCAAATAAGTAAGAGTAATAATAATCATAAGAAAGAAAATTACAAGAGTAATTATTTTTTATTGTGTGTTCGGAATAAAAACATGTTTAACTGTTATTGTTAAAGATTATTTTATTTACACAATGTTATGATCAATAGTCTCTCTCGTTGCCTTGTGGGTCTAGTGGTTGCAAGCGCGACTCCTGAGCAAGAGGTCCTGGGTTCGATTCCCGGGTCGGGCAAACTGTTATTGGGTTTTTCCATCAATTCTCAGTAGCAACCACGGAGGCTGGACTTTTTTTTTTTTTGGGACAAGCCCGCCACACTGTTCCCAAACCACTGTAACTCCTGAAAGCCAGAATCAACAGTGGCGACCACCAGAAAAGCGCCGAGACAATGAAGCTCGACGAAGTCCCAGAGAATGAATTTAATTGTCTTGGATCCCGCAACGAAATTAATCACAAAAGTATAGCGGAGGAGTAGGAAAATCCGTAATTTCCACTTCCCTCCATATCAGCAGCAGACAGAAAGAAACAAGGCCAATAGGCGCAAAAGGACGTTTACAACTGGGATAGGCCCAGTTGCCTAGCACCACGGATAAAATATTAACATTAATGGGTCCTAAGTTGTGAGCAGTTATATTTGATTCCAATAATAGGTATGGCAAAAACGCTTGAACGCACGGAAATTTGCTCTTGTTTCTACAAGGTCTGTGTAGTAAATAACTCTGGATGTAACCTGTACACTATCCAACGGAGGCTGGATATGTGCCCGGTTGATAGCAATGGGCTCGCCCCCTATTACATAGGACTTCAAACATTGCTGGTGGAATGTGGGTGAACTATTAGGAACACCTCTGCCTAACCCTTCGAGGATTACGGGGTTAATATTATCTACACTAATTTTATAAAGAGGAAAGATTTGTATTTTTTTATTTTTGTGTGTTTGCAATGAATAAAGTCAAAAACTACTGCACCGATTTCAAAAATTCTTTCACCATTAGAAAGTTACATTCACCCTATAAGTAACATAGGCTATATTTTATCCCCATACTCCCATGGGAACGGGAACTACGCGGGTGAAACCCCGTGACGTCCGCTAGTGTTATATGGAGTTGTTCCACGCGAAATGAATTTCATGTGAAATAGTTTCGCAAATAAATAAAAATGACGGCTATTGTAAATATATGAAAACCAACAAAAGTTATCAATCAACGTTGAAATGGCTGGGGTTGGCAAATTCATGTATTTTGTGTAATATTTCACTGTTGTGACAGCAGATAAAAGTTAAAACAAACTGTTAAAAATAATATTATAAAAAATATTTATTTTGTGGTCGTTGGATGATCATTGACAAAATAATAATGATTGATAGGGTTGTGTTACATATGTCATGCTAATGGTTTAATAACAATATCAGTTAAAGAATACGTTCTCTAAAAAAAAATAACCAGTCTTCTTTATTGTGTGGTTAGTGCTTTACCTAGTGGAGCTCGTGGCTAAATAATAACAGCCGCTCGGGTCGATCTTTAGGTTAAGCCGTGCTTGCCTAGGTTGGTCTGTGGATGGGTGACCACCCATTACATACCGAGTTTTCTCCGTGCCTCGGAAAGCACGTTAAGCCATTGGTCGCGTCTGTCATTTGCTTTGACATTCGTTAGGTAGTCAGAGGCCCAAAAAGTCTGACAACCAGTCTTACCAAGGGGTATCGTATTACCCGGTACTAACTGGGTTGTGGAGGTGAGATAGGCAGTCGCTCCATGTAAAATACTGGTATTCAGCTGCATCCGGTTAGACTGGAAGCCGACCCCAATAAAACTTGGGAAAAGGCTAGGCAGATGAGGGCTGTGTTACATATGTCATGCTACTAGTTTAATGACAATAATTATATTTGAATGAACACGTTATACGTATCTCTTAGAAAAGTAACCAGTCTTCTTCTTTATCGTGTGGTTAGTGCCTTACCCGGTGTCAGAGTTTTTAAGCCGCTCAAGGGGCGCTGCCTTTGCATAACATGCCGTCGAGAAATACTTCCCAGGCATGCTGGTTTCTTCACAATGTTTTCCTACACCAAAGCAAGTGATAATTATACAATACACACATGAATCCGAAAAATCTGAGGAAACCATGTCACCCCAATACATTGCTTAAAGTCTCAATTTAGATATTCAATACCGAGAACTTTACCGTAACAGGTTTCACGCTCATTAAAAGTACCGGTACGTTCTAAGTTATGTTTATAGATCTTGGCGCGAGATAGTATCAGGGTGACTTCAAGTGTTTGAAAATTCGGTCATTTGTATCATAACCTTCTCTCACGCTTTTATTTTAACAAGGTGTGAACACAGATTGAATTGGGTTATCTTACAAACGAGGCAACACCGTTACTAGCATGGAAACTTCCTCCAAAACGGCAGGGGAATATCCCAAGATAAGGCAAAAACCTTTTAAAAATATCGCTTCCTCTTTTGGGATATGACCCTATCTGCAGAATATTCTATCTTATATCTATGCAACGAAGAACTTGCATGTTAGTACCCCATTTTGTTAGTTAAAATACACTGTTCTAAATCCCGTGTTTCTGTAAAGTGCTGAAGATGCTATTGTTAACGAAGTATTTTTAAAAGGTCAAGATTATTATCGACTGTAAATATTCATGATCTAAAAGTAAAATTCTTGGATGTAACCCGTAGTCGAAAATAAAAAGGCTAACATTCCATTATTCTAAAACTAGGTTATTCCCTCTAATGTTTTTGTTACTTTATGTTATGTTCAACGACTGATTAGCCGTACGTCGCCGTTCGACATTTAAACGTCTCCTAACTTTAACGAAGGTTTAAGTACTTTTACACCTTTAGATATTATACGTTCCGTACTACGTTACTAGGTTTAAGAGTAACGTAGTACGAAACGTATTTATCTAATGGGTGTAAAAGTACGCTTAATGAAATCGGAAGGCACTTGTTCTCCCGGTGATTACAATATTTTTTTCTAGACCATACCTATGTAAGAATTTCCTAGTTACGAAGACATGTCATTGGGGGTCAAATTTCTAACTTTTTCACAAGTTTGTTTATAAATACAAGTTTTCAATGTTATAACTTTAAATACCTCCATGCCCCCCGTACTATTCAGTGCATCCAACAGCGCAATGTTTTGAGTGCGTTTCATTGAGTACTACCGTAAATACATTTAAATAAAAGAGTGTCCATGGAGTTTCTTGCCCATTCTTCTCTATAGAGTTCTACGCTTTTGAATGTGCAACTACAGTACTTTCTCAAGTTATTATGCCTTGTGACTGTGAGTGTAGCTTAGCTTCTTTTTTTTACTTTCAAAAGTGCCGTCTTAATTGAAATACATGCTTTGAAAACTTGTTTTGAAAATTTTGACCCCAAAAAAAAGTCGTTTCCCAGCAATAATTGCATAGACTTACTTAGTTTTATGTACACAATACTTAGTTGACGGCTTCGTGAAAGGTCCATTTACACCCTGTCAATGGTACCGTCCAATAATCTGAAAGCTTGCCTAGAACGAACTATGACAAACACCACTTTTAGAAGCGCTGTGCCAACACACCATCCCACTCAATGTGTAGTTTCATTAACCTAAAGAGGATAAGAAATTGGTTGGAAAACATGTTTCTGCGTAGACGTTATATTCAAGGGCCCTTAGAAGTTTAGTCACGAAAAAGAAAGGTGGATGCGAATTGGAGTGTAAAAAATATTGGTCTGGCTGTACGCTGAATATTCAAGTCAGGATCAATAGACACTGAAGGGTTTGGATTAAAACGGATTTTTTTTAACGAAACTCTTTCTTTTCTTTGTGCCGATGATATTGGAAACTTTGGGTAGATTCTGTTGAGAATATGGCTCATATTTTAAACTTTTTCATCAACTTTTATTCACAGTAGTGCGTGCGGTGGTGTAAATATTAAAAATAATACATTCAATAAATGTTTATTGGTCTTACTATTAGTCTGTGTCATCCCTCTGCTGGGCAAGGGTCTGCCCCCATGACCTCCAAATCTTTTGATCCAGGGCCAATGTGAACCACTGGTCGTTGGTCCTGTCCAGCTCAACCCGCCATCTCCTGCGAGGTCTACCGCGTCCTGTCCTGGCTGTGTCAGTGCTCCACAACGTGGTTGTTTTAGCCCACAGCTCTTCGGGCATACGGCAGTCATGGCAAGAACACAATAAATTATTATTAATTGAAATAAAACATTGGTTTAAATAACGCACACAAAAACTCAAGCAGCTTTTTGTATGCGCATTGCTACCGAAACGGTATTCACATTTAATTTAATGTATCTTCATCATTTCAACCGAAAGACGTCCACTGCTGGACATGGGCCTCCCCCAAGGGCTTTTGCCATAATCGCCACGCTTGCCCGGCGGGTTGGCGATCGCAGTACGGCTGTTACAAAAGCACAGAGAACGCTGCTGCCCATTCTCCGGTAAGTCACTTAGTCGCCTCTTACGACACCCACGGGAAGATATGGGATGGTGCTATTCTTTACGTCCGACACCATACAGAACTAAATGCATTCTGAATTTTATTCTGAATAATAATAATAATTTAATTCTGAATGTATCTTACAATCATTTTATCAATAATTGCTCTAGAATCAAGTCATTCGAATGAAAAACCCGTACGGTTCTCTTTATTGTTTAATTATTCAGTGAAACAGAAACAAGAAACGTAAAATAAACAAATTAACGCCTTTCCTTTGTTGATGTCCGCATTTTGCAAGTGCAAGCGATGGAAGTCGACAACACAGAATGTTGTTTAACATATTTCTTGGAATTTATTTACCAAGCGGTTTCAAGCTATAGCAGCATACTTAATTACAAATGGACTACGTTGTACACTTTGGTCTCGACAGGAATTTAAGTCCGGAAATCTGTTTATTAATTAACATTTTAATTGTGACGAGGTTTTTTCTCGAAGGACTGTTTACTTGTCAGAAACAATTAATATTTAAAGAGGTGCTAGCTTTGTTTAAGCATCTTGTTCTGTAAGTGAGCAACCGTTGTTCTGATAACTACCTTATTACCTGGCTTACTTGAAAGTTATAATTAAGCTTTTAATTGCACCTCAATATTTTTAACTTTTTAAATACTTCGTTTCTAGGTTGTAACAAATCTACTTGATCCTATGAAAATAAATGAATATAAGCAGTCTTGTTCAATTAAAATTTAATAGGCGAAACTTATTTACATGTGAGATAAAACATACAGCTGATTATAAAAGACCTACCTAGCACGCACTCTAGGATAGTTCGAAGAAGGTAATTTTATAGTTCACGCACTTAGTTGGCGACAAATCGGTTCAGCACTGTAGAAGAGACAGGAACAGGCGTTAGGGTAGCACTGCAGGTCAGTTAGCAGGACAACTTCAAGGATCGAGTGTGAAGAAACCTCTGCTGGAAGGGCGTCGTGCAGATCTCAGTCACGCACCAGGTCAGCTCCGTAGGAAGGCACCAGTGTAGTTCTTAGAGCCGGACGTCAGGATAGCTCTGCGAGACAATCAGTAAGTGAGACACGAAGACAGCTTCCGAAGATCGGGCGTAGAGGTCCCGGTCACGAAGACAGCTTCCCAAGATCGTGAGTAGAGGTCCCAGGTGGAATCTTTAGCTGGATCCCCTGGGTAATATAAGTATGTGACGGTAAAAAAAAAGCAGTTTTCTGAAGCTTCTCATATCAGATCCAAGAGTAGACTGCCTCCAGCGGTTCGTAAACTCGTTTTCAAAGATAGTCTTCCATTTTCAATTTAAAAAAAAAATAGTTTTCTTGTGACCATTCATTCTCACCTGACAAGTTAGTGTAGATCCATTAATGCGTAAAGAATTTTATAAATATAATTAAAAAAAAAGTTTTTTAGTAAACAATCGTAATAATCTTTAATAGCTAAACATATTGATAAAAATAATTTAAATGAAATTATAAACCAAAAAGTAACCATCTTAGACTAAGCAGAAAAAGAAATAAAAAGTAACTGACAGTTTGACAGTTTAGTGTCACAACATGAAAATTTTGATTAAACATATTTTATTTCAGCTATTTTTAAGTTAATGAATCGTAATTAGATCGATTTGTTGAGTGTAAACATAGAAACAAATAAAAAGGATGATAAATAGTATTATGAATGATGAATATAAAGTGTTAGTATAGCATAAATACTATAAGGTTTATACATAGATATATATGTATATTTATCTCAATGGGTTTTTATCACAACTACTAAGTACCTAGTTGTAATATAACATTATACCTGTAATCCCTGAAGGTTTTGGCAGAGGCGTACCTAATAAAATACACCCACATTTCATTTTTCATTACAATTTATGTCAATGTTAATCATATAATTTATTCTACCATGTTTCCAAATTCTACAAAAATTATTTGTATTTTTTTTATCATTCTTAAAATGACAAAAAAAAAATGTTTTATATTAATTAGTAGGGGCTTAATTTATTAACTTTATTGTGCATGTTGTGGTCTCCTATAAGTGAAGGAGTACACCTACCTAATACCTTGTGTCTTCCATTAAATAATATTTATAATAATGTTTTGTGTATATCTTTTGTTGGAGATCCTTATATAAATAAATTTCGCCAGTTGTGTTAATGTCCCTTGTAATAGGGTACAAGCCTATTGCCGGAAACCGGGTACAAATCCAGACTGTGACTGCTACTGAGAAATTTCTGATCAAAAAACCCAACTTTGCCGACTTGTGAATCGAAAGCAAGTGCTAAGCAACGAGGCAGTCACCTTCCAAGTACTATCGAGGACACTCCCACCTGACCACCACTAAGCTTATTTTTGCTTGCACTCGCAACATAGAAACGCTCTCTAGCCCCGCCCCGTTGACTTTGTATAGAAATAATGAATGAAAAGATACCGAATCGGCCGAGCGCACTGACGACGCACGCCAAACGAGAGTTATTGTTATTTTGCACGCTAAAGTTGAGGCTTTCCTAATAGGCGAAAACTTTAAGGGGGAGTGGCTAGGCGCCTCCGCATGTTTTAAGCGAAAAAATGTTATAATGGTCAGGCGGAAAAGACCCCGACTGTACATACAGTACCTAGTTATACATAATTGTAAACCGGATATCATTAAACTGAACGTGTTTTCCTTATCAACCATGATAATATACCTAGCCCTAAGGGCACGACTTAGGATGAGACTCATTAACCTTACACAAACACATTAATAGACTCTCTATTTACCTCGATTTCTCATTCAAACCTCCATACATCTCCTTCATTGCTTCCCGCCTTCAAATAACTACGGCTAATTATTGGGGCGGATGCCAGTCAAACCGGTTTATTTATGGGTAGTAGTAAGGAACCCTCTCACTGCATTCGCCTGACTGGGGAATGACAGTGCCTACCAACCTTCGGTTTAATTGCTTCCAATTCAAGTAGTCCGTAAATACAGCGTGGAGAAAATTTTGCCGAAGTGAGATTTTCGAGGAAACGTGATTTTGTGAAGAGCACTAATTGGAGGAATGGTGTTTTTTAGATTTCTTCGTTAGTGACTGATTTGAACTTCTGATATGAACTATGGAAAGGTTTCATCTCGTCACTATACAGGGTGTAAAAGACTTCATCACGAAACCGTTAACCAAGCATTCTGTACATCAAACTAAGTAACTTTATTCAGCAAAAAATATTTCTGGGAAACGACTTTCATTTTGGGGTGAAAAATTATGTTTTGTGGTAGAACTCAATGTAACGCACTCAAAACATTGTGCTGATGGATGGATTGAATAGTACGGGGGCCGTGGAGGTATTTAAAGTAAAAAAAAACATTAAAAACTTGTATTAAAAAAAAACTTGGAACGTTGGAAAAAGTTGGAACTTTGACCCCTAATATCTCCGTAACTAGAAGGTTTCCAGGTATGGTGTAGAAAAAAAAAATGATCGCAATGACGGGAAGAACAAGTGCCTTTCGGCTTCGTTGAGAGGTGTTTTACACCCTTTAGTTTCATAAATTTTATCATCATAAAAAAGTGAGTCGCTTAAATTGCGAACAGTGTGGAACTGGCAAGGATGTGCATCACTTGCTAGTGGAATGTGTCCGTAATGGCATTGAAAGGGACGCTCTGATAACCTAATTAAACACGAAGATACTAGATCTAGGAGCTTTTCAAGATTTCATTTCGAATTCATGTAGTGGTGCATTCACAAGTTTGTTTACTTTTAAGTAAAGTAGCAGGTTTTTTTTTGTTTTTGTTTTTTAAATTTAATAATTAAGTATTCGTGTTGTCAAGTATATGTGTCACGATAGACGCCCTGTTGACATAGATAACGACATTATCGTTAACTTTAATTGTTACTTTATTTTAGAATTGACTTCATGATGATTGCATGGAAGACTTCCTGAAAAATGTATTGTTTGAAATCAATACATTTTATTAGTTCATATTTGTACGCTTCACGGCAAAACATAGAGAATCAAGTTCTACATTGTAACATCCCACACACTGTGCAACAACCCATGTTTACAAATACAAGTGGTATAATAGCAATTGTAATTATCAAGTTTTGGTACAGGTTTATTTAAATTAAGTTGGTATTCCGTCATCATATTAATGGAATGCCAACTTAATTTAAATAAATCTGTACCACAACTTGATAATTACAATGCTATTATACCACAAATCGTTTTAATAAACATGACGGAGTCGTTGCGTATGTGAAAAAATCTTTTAAACATAAAGTTACAGAAGTTAAGCTCTTACACGCATCTTGTCTTCAAATTGTGGTTCTAAATAACATTGTCTTTGGAGTGTACAGATCTCCTGCAAATTTAAGCGCTGAAAATTTTATCGACTCTTTAAGTTTACATTTGGAATCACTTAACGTACAAAAAAGAAACATTGTGATCACAGGGGATATAAATATTAATTTAAGACCCAGGGAAACTGAACAATACTACGAACACAAAAATAGAGTAAACTACCTTACTATGTTATCGTCATATGGAATTCTAGCCGGGCATACACTACCCACTAGAGAAACGAATTGTCTTGATCATTTTATGCTTAAAATTAATCCGAAATAAAAATCTGCATTAATAGCTATCTTACGCACTTCAACTACAGACCACTATACTACCTTTCTTTCTTTGGCAAAAACAAAAGACAAAATTACTCCTGATAAAACTAAAACAACTACAGATTTTAACAGCGCTCTTCTATATTTGCAGAACAAAAATTTAGCTGAACTCTTATTTATTGATGACCCAAGTATAGTTATAATCTCTTTAATAGAAAAGATAACTGAATCTTTGACTGCTAATACACGCACTATTACCATACCAAGCAGTAAACGTTTATTAAAACCCTGGATTACTCAGGGTATTCTGAGATGTATTCGGAATCGCAATGGTTTACAGAAAAAGGCACAGAATGATCTTCACAATGAAATTGCCAAAATGACATACACGCATTATAGAAACAATTGCAATAATCTCATTAAAAAGGTATAAAGAAAATATAATCGGGAACAAATTAATAACGCTGTTAAAAACAATAGACTTCTTTGGAAAAACATAAAAAAAATATCACTTACACTAATAAATCACGAACAAAAAACTTAGAATTGTTGCAAGTTAAATCATCTCCCATAGAATCCGTTAACTTTGTAAATAAATATTTTGCAAGTATAGGCAGAGATCTGGCCCAAAACATAGCATCAGGCACTAACTTATCTAGCCATCTCCTAAATAAAACGCCGTCACACATAAGCTCTATGGTACTTTTGGGCATAGATCAGCGCGAAGTTTGTACTACGCTTATGAATCTACGATCTGACAGTGCCCCCGGATGGGAAAATATTCCTACATGCTTCTTGAAACTAGCTAAGAATCACGCACCTAGCCAATCTATGTTTTCAGAAAGGTGCTTTTACAGCCCTATTAAAAAAAACCATTATTACACCTGTGTATAAGGGTGGTGATAGAGACGACGTCAACAATTATCGACCTATTTCCGTTTTAACTGCAATTTCAAAAATATTAGAAATAATGATAAATACTCTTGCAGTATCTAAACAAATTTGACACTCTGTCACCCGCTCAATTTGGATTTAGGCAAAAAAAGTCAACTGAAGATGCTGTTATAGCACTAAGTTCTTCAGTAACCGAACAGCTCGACAAAGGAAACAAATGTATGGCAGCCTTTCTGGATCTAAGAAAGGTCTTTGACACCGTCTCTACTCCCATTCTTATACACAAGCTTGAAACTATCGGAGTTCGTGGAATACCACTGGCACTCTTTAAGGATTACCTCTCTGGTAGAACTCAAAAAGTGAAACTGGAACAAATTGTTGGTGAGGACGCGGATGTATCATACGGTGTACCTCAGGGAAGCGATCTAGGACCTACACTATTTCTAATGTAATTTAAAACGAGGCAAAATTTGCATCTTAAGCACCGACAACAGTAATAAATTGCTTGATATTGCAGAAAAAACCATAGATAAATATAGACTTTGTCACTACATCACACCTCATAGAAATATCCAAGCACTACTGAAAGGTATCAATGAAAAACTGGCAGACTTCACCATGCTGGACTACTGCATTATATTGATAGGTGGCGAAGACTTCCAAGTCACATGTAAATATTATGACAGCATTTTACTAATAAGACAGGTTTTACAAGAAATCACAAATACAAACATAATTATATGCACACCAACGTACAAATTCTTTACTAATAATTACTTATACAATTCTAGAGTAGAAACTTTTAATAACTTGTTATATCTGGATACAACTACTCATGGACATGCTTATTTTCTAGATAGTAACAAGAATTTAACATACGATGATGCCATGTTCAATAGACGCACGGGCATGATAAATTACTCCGGAATGAAATCTATTTTTAATGATATTTATGATATGATTATTTATATTCAAAGTGTAAATACTAAGTATGAAATATGTGAACTTGACATAAATGACAAAATGCATCCTAATAAATGTAAGACAACATCAGCGACTACTACAGAGGAACAAAACTCGCAGTTTTTTCTGTAATTCTCTTAATATTATGCACCAAAATATTGCCGGTTTGCTGAATAAAGCGGACTTATTGACTATTCAATTGAAAAACCTTGAAAATCGAGGAACTATTGTAGACGTTCTCTGTATAACTGAACATTTTATCACATCTGGGCATGAGAGTTTGTTGCACGTTCCTGGTTTCCATCCCGCTGCTTTCTTTTGTCGCAAATCAAATCGCGGAGGGACTTGTATTCTAGTTAGAACTGGGCATCAATATAAAGAACTGCCAGATATTGCTAAGCACTCTGTGTCAGGCGTTTTTGAAATTTGTGGCATTGAATTGACAACTCATTCTATTATTGTGATTTGTGTTTATAGAATTCCTAAATACAATTACTTGACATTTTATGAAAAGCTTGACATTGTTTTGAATAAGTTATGTTTGTTCAATAGAAAAAAAATTGTTTTATGTGGCGATTTAAATATTGATACGTTAAAAAGGAATAGGATTACTTTGGAACTAGAGAATTTTTTACTGAGTTACAACTTGACATTAGAAATAAATCAACCTACCAGGCTCAGTAGTAACACATGTATCGATCATTTTGCGCATAACTTGCGAAGAGGATGTAAAGCTGAAATTATAGATCTTATCCTTTCTGATCACACGTCACAGATACTCAGGGTTCCCATAAATAGAACATGCCGCTTAAAATTCTGGAAAATTGTGAAAAAAGACTACTCCACAGAGAACCTCAAAAAATTCCGAGAATGCATTCGAAGTTTAACCTTTACGGATGTATATGCAAGTAACGATGCCAATATAGCTTACAAAAGATTTTATGAAACGTTCTCCCTATTCTACAAACTTTGCTTCCCTAATAAAATAATAACTATTCATACTAATAAAAACGTAAAATGGGTATCGAGCGGCATAAAAAGCTGAAGTAAAAAACAAAGAAAATTATTGTGGACATATAGACTAAATCCTGTATTAAAAAATAAAACTAACTTTATAAAATACTCTTCACAATATAAGAAAATTATAAGACTCACACAAAAAGCTCAAAATGATTACTTTATAAAAACCTCGAAAAATAAGTCGAAAGCTACATGGCAAATTGTCAATAGACCTAAAAATAATTCTCCTAAAGAACAAATAATGACTATAAATAAATGTAACCAGACCTTTTCAAAACCAATTGACATTGCAAATGCATTTAATAATTATTTTATAGATGACATTGAGAATAATATTAAAACTGACATGGAATTCGACAATAAATTAGTTAATCTGACAAGCCAATCAATGTTTATGCAGCCGGTTCTAACAAACGACATGATTTCGGCTATAAGATCACTTAAAAATACAAGTACTGTAGGATTTGACGGTATGTCAACAAAAGTGATAAAATTTGTAAATGAACTTATAGCACCCGTATTAGCGCATATTATGAACCTTGGCATTGTTGACGGGGTTTATCCTGAAGACTTGAAGAAAGTTATTATTAAACCACTTCATAAAAAAGATAATAAAACTGATATGAAGAACTATAGGCCAATAGCTAAAATTTCTGTATTTTCCAAGATTTTCGAAAAAATTATTTATAAATCTCTGTATAGCTATCTCAACAAATTTAACTTATTATGCAAGGAACAATATGGCTTTAGAAAGAATACCACGATCAACATGGCTATTTTTAATTTTTTACGTAGCACTATGTTGGCAGTAGACCAAAAAGCTCCTATTTGTGCCATCTACACAGATATGACCAAAGCCTTCGATTACGTAAAGCACGACGTCTTGTTGGACAAACTGCGTAGCTATGGTATCAGAGGTAACATTTTAAAGCTACTCGAATCCTATCTCTCCAACAGAATGCAATGTACAGAGATTGCAAGAATATGTGAAAAAACAAAATTTGAAAAGAGTTTTTTATCTCATCCTAGATTAATAAAGTTTGGTGTCCCACAGGGTAGCGTCCTTGGGCCACCTTTTTTCTTGATCTATATAAACGATCTGCCAAAGGTGACTCAACATCAAATGGTTATGTTTGCAGACGACAGTACTGCCATAGTGAAATGTATTGATCGCAATTTTTATCAAGTTGACATAAATAATACACTATCTGACATAATTAATTGGCTTAATAAAAATAATTTAGTTATTAACTTAAAGAAAACCAAAATAATGCACTTTCACCAAAGAACTGAAGTACCAGAAGTAAATATTAGACATAGTAACTGTGACATTGAAGAAGTTAAAGTAGCAAAATTCTTAGGTTTATTGCTTGATAATCAGCTTAACTGGAAGGCCCACATAGATGACCTAAGTAAGAAAATAAATAAATCAGCATACGCACTTTTCCAAATTGCTAAAAAAATAAATATGGATGCGCTACTAGTTGCATATCACGGCCTAGTAGCCTCAATTTTGCGATATGGCATTATTTTTTGGGGCAATTCTACAGATAAAGATATCGTTTTTAAGGCACAAAAAAGATGCATAAGATCGATGTGCGGTCTGAAAATTGATGATAGCTGTGTACCATTCTTTAAATCGCTGAAAATACTTACCTTACCATCATTATATATTTTCGAAATTAGTGTTTTCGTCAAAACAAACATGAGGCTGTTTGAAAAAGTGTCGACTTTACGAAATGTTGCGATTCGTAGCCAATACGCAAACTCTATAAGCAATCAGCGTTGTAAGACGGCCTTAGTGAGAAAGAGCGTTTTAGGCATGGCACCGCGCATTTACAATAAATTACCAGATGTGATAAAAAATTTGAATGTTACACAATTCAAACAAAAATTAAAACTAATGTTAATTGAAAAATGTTATTATACGATTGATGAATTTTTGAATGATAAACTAATGTAGACTTATTTATTTATTTTTGACTAGAGAATACACGCAATAGACAATTTTTAGTAGAATATTGAGAGCAATTGTAATTTATATGATATGATTATTTATTTAAGCATTGACTGTAGTAATTACTTCATATTGTGACATTTTATATTTTGTATTTTTTTATCATCATGCTATTAATTTTGACATACATACCAAATAATTTGTGATTACCTCTTGCATGATTTATATTTTTTTATTCGCATGCAACCATATATTTGTACGCCTCTTGGCATAACATAGCGACCTATTTTTAATTTAAGAACTTTATTTACTACCTATGTTACACAAATAAAATTGATTTTGATTTTGATTTTGATTTTAATTTATATAAATGACCTCTGCAATATGAGGATTAATAATGGCGAGATTTCTCAATTTTCACTCAATTATCAACAAAATATCAAACACCGAACAGGATTGCATCGGATTAACAATAACTCAAAGTTTTCAAACAATAATTACACAGCAGCCGCGTGCATCAAAATTACAAGACCACGGAAGCCAACTTTTTCCAAACCAATATGGCTGACAAGCAAAAACGTCATCGCACAGATTCGCACAGACAACGAAACGTAATCTGTCAAACGTCAAAAAGGTGCGTTCAGAAACTTGGTGGATGAAACAGTGGCTACAAAATTTAAATTATGATGACACAGAGTTACTCTTGCAACGTGTGACTTAATAATAAATAATATAGTGATGTTATCCGCTTAGTTCGACACAATATGTACACTCAAAATCTCTCTCTCACACACACACTCACACACGCACACACACACACACACACACACACAGACCCACGGGCGCACACACGCTTATACAATTTATCGTACTTTGTTTAATTTTTTTATTTTTACTTTTTCTCTATTTGTTAATTGCCTATTTATTTTGTATCTATAAGTGCTCGGCCAGAGTGGAAACGCGGGTGCGGTGCGGGCGCGGTGCGACGAGCTCAAACATATGAACTTCATTGGAGTGTCCATAGTGGGCACGCGGGTGCGGGCTGCGGTGCGGGCTAGTTGGCGCGGGCCGCACGCGAATTGCATGCGGGCAGCTCAAACCTTAGCTCGTTCATACAAGTGGCCGCAGTGAGGGCGCGGGTGGCAAGTGCGGGCGCCAGGGTTACCAACTCCCAAAAATATTTACCCCTCAAGCTAAGTCAAAATTCCCAATATTACTTGAAAATCCTTTTTTTTTTATATATTTTAATTCACAACAATAATATATTTAGCCATAGCAACAATATTTTTTTTTTAAAGATAGCGCTGTTTTCAATTAAAAACGTGAATTTTTGTTTTACTCCTAGTTGCCATAGCACGGCTCGAACTATGTAGTTCTAGAACCCCGGTGGTCACGCGCGGTTGTCGCTTGCCGCCCACGTACTCACTGCGGCCACTTGAATGAACGAGCTATGCAGCTATGGCGTCTTTGCGTGTTCAAGTTCATATGTTTGAGCATGCCGCCCCGCGCCCGTGTTTTCAGTCTAGCCCAGCACTAAAAGTACCCCTAAAAAAATCACATCCCTCTTATTTACCCCTAAATTTCGGGGGAAAATCCTTATGTTGGTAACCCTGGCGGGAGCGGGGATCTCCGAACCCGCGCCGCACGCCGCACCGCGTGGCCAGTCTGGCCAGGCAAAACGCGCGCGTTGCCGCACCCGCACCGCACCACGCAACGCGCTCCCACTCTGGCCGAGCACTAAGATGTAAGGGAATGAGCGGAGCCTTCAACTACAGGCATTTTCTATGTCTAAATGGAGACTCCTCGACATGTTATGTAACCCAAATTGATACGCAATAAACTTATTTTATTTTTATTTTTTTACAAGTTTCTTATTCTTATTCTTTCGGTCGCTAAAATAACACGTTATATAAATAACGAAGAATGCGAGAAACGAATCTTGGATGTAGAAACTTGCGTTTCCCGCAAGCATCGCTTTTGCAACTAAATTTTTTCATTGTTGTTTTAGTGATCAAAAGTTAGCGATTTTGTCGTTATCTATGTCCACCAGGGCGTCCAGGGCGCCGGCCCTGACATGGTCAGGTATGTAAGACCAAAAGCCCCTAAATAAAGAAAGACTAATAAAATATACATAATTACATATATCATGTACGGTCTACTTAGCAAAAGCAAGGTTACTGGTACCGAATAATCGTTGGCAACCCCAACGTAGAACGACGCCTGACCATTTTAATTTTTTTTCGCTTAAATCATTACTATCGGGGTCTTTTCCGCCTGAGTGCTCGGCCAGAGTGGGAGCGCGGTGCGTGGTGCGCTGCGGGTGCGGCAACGCGCGCGGTTTGCCTGGCCAGACTGGCCGCGTGGTGCGGCGAGCGGCGCGGGTCCGGAGATCCCCGCTCTCGCCAGGGTTACCAACCATAAGGGTTTTCCCCCCATATTTAGGGGTAAATAAGTGGGATGTGATTTTTTTAGGGGCGTTCTATTTTTAAGGGTACTTTTAGTGCTGGGCTCCGAGCGGGTGCGGGGCGGCATACTCAAACATATGAATTTGAACACGAAAAGACGCCATAGCTGCTCTCGTTCTTACAAGTGGCCGCAGTGAGTACGTGGGCGGCCAGCGACAACCGCGCGTGACCACCGGGGTTCTCAAACTACATAGTTCGAGCGGTGCTATGGCAACTAGGAGTAAAACAAAAATTCACGTTTTTAATTGAAAACAGCGCCATCTTTAAAAAAAATATTGTTGCTATGGCTAAATATATTATTGTTGTGAATTAAAATATATAACAAAAAAAGGATTTTCAACTAATTGTGGGAATTTTGACTTAGCTTGAGGGGTAAATATTTGCCACCCGCGCGCTCACTGCGGCCACTTGTATGAACGAGCTATGGTTTGAGCTGCCCGCACGCGATTCGCGTGCGGCCCGCGCCAACTAGCCCGCACCGCAGCCCGCACCCGCGTGCCCACTATGGACACTCCAATGAAGTTCATATGTTTGAGCTCGTCGCACCGCGCCCTCACCGCACCCGCGTTTCCACTCTGGCCGAGCACTGACCATTTTAATTTTTTTTCGCTTAAATCATGCGGAGGCGCCGAGTCACGCCCCCTTAAAGTTTGGGCCTATTAGGAAAGCGTCAACTTTGGTGCGCAAAATAACAATAACTCTCGTTTGGCGTGCGTCGTCAGTGCGCTCGGCCGATTCGGTATCTTTTCATTCATTTTTTCTACACAAAGTCAACGGGGCGGGGCTAGAGAGCGTTTTTATGTTGCGAGTGCAAGCAAAAAAGAGCTTAGTGGTGGTCAGGCGGGAGTGTCCTCGATAGTACATTAAGAGCGTGTCTTTTGTATAACAAAACTAACTTGCTAACTCTTTTTGTCGAGCTTTTCTTCATATAACAATAACGTTTTCCCATCAATCGCAGATTAGCGCGGAAGTAAACATCGTTATTGTACCTTTTGTATTCGAGAATATTATTCATTGTCACACTGAATAAACTTTCTCTCGGACTTTGATGAATAACCTGAATAAAGATGCATCATTAACTGTGAAAGGCATTTGTAAAAACATGCGATACATCAAAAAGAAGATATTTTATTCCGAAAATGGAATAAAATTTATCTTTTTACTGCAATCACTTTTCATGCAACTTTGCGTAGATAGAAAATTAAATGTTAAGACTTGAGATTCGTGTATATTAATGGCCACTTGAATTGAGATTGGTTTCATTAATTTGAGTGTGAAAGAACGTATTAATCTAGACTTTGATAACGAATTGAAATGACAAGATTTAGTGAATAATATGTAGGTACTTTTAACGGCAATAGATCTGAAAACCTAACTTATCACGTTAATTGCCACATTACGCGGCGCGACGTCGCGTGATGATGCCTCACAATTATGCACGAGCGATAAAATGGTGGCCGCATCGTATTGGGTTGTAGTATTTGTTTTGGCCACTAGGGAAGACATTCAACGAATTTTTTATTTTGACCATCTATGTACGTTCAGCATTTTGGCTTGACAATGAACGTGTTAATGATAATATTCAATTGCATTGTTAGGTGGAAACTAAATGCTCTCACAAAAACATGACAGCTCAGTCTGATCCCGTAGACATATTCTCAAACAGTGGTCCTAAAGATACAAATTAAAACGGTAAAGTAATAAATAAAAGGTGAGGTAAAGGACTACTTAGGTCCGTTTTGAAACTCTTCAGCTTAGAGTGGCACTTTCGTGGTTTCGTGAGGAAAATAGTTCAAAGAAATGCTCGGAAAGACTACCGTTAATGGTATAGTAGTTACTGCAGTATGATGGCTTCCTTCTAAGTACAAAAGTAAATGCCCGCATACCTGGGATCTCTACAAAAGCAATAGTGCCGACCGAATCTTCGGCTTCGGAAAAACCTTCGGATTTGACCAGTTTCGGCCGAAGTTGAATGTTTCTAGCAACAGTGAAATTGAACGAACGAGTGTTTAACTAAAATGTGAGACCTTCATTTCAATACCTCTTTTTTTCAGATGGGGAATCATCAAATGACTCCTCCCGTTCTGGGCGGAGCAGGATGGGAGTGTCAGACTTTTACTGATCGTCTGATCACACTGATCATCCATGTTCCTTCATCACCCTTTGTGTTCCGGGGCCACAGTATCTCTTTCGAACAGTCCCGCAGAGCAGGCGTCGGCCCTTGCGGCCCCTTCAATACCTGTGTTCACAAATAAAGATGATTTGATTTGACTTTGATTTGCTAGATTATCATCATCTTTATAGCCCTTTTCCCAAAAATGTTGGGGTCGGCTTCCAGCCTAACCGGATGCAGGTGAATACCAGTATTTTACATGGAGCGTACTGGATAATATGATACCTCTTGTTAAAACTGGTTGACAGACTTTCAGGCCACTGGCTACCTCAACTACCTGTAACAACTGTGAAAGATCTACAAATGATAGCCGGAAGCAATGGATTAATATTGTTTCCGTGTTTTTAGTTTTACAAGTTGCAAGATTTTTGTCAACTCGTTTTAAGCTGTAACTTTTAATTTAGGAAAAAAAGTTAGTAAATCATTGTAATAATCACTTTTAGATTATCTTGAACTGTCATAAGGTTATTAGGCTTCAGCTTCGGTCAGAAATGACCTTCGATCTGAAACTAAAAACTACTATTTTTATTATATTGTCGTGGATGTGACAGTTATGTATCACGTTGGTAACTTTTAGTGATTGATATGTATCATTCCCCGTACGCGCTCATCCAAACTGTTTGATTTATCATTCGCAAAAGTTACAAAATATCAGCGTACGTTAGTATTTCGTTTATTCATTTGCAAACATAGTTTCATAAATGAGGTATTTTTTATATATAAAATCAGGATCAGGAACCGAATACCGTAATTTTTACAAGTAACTTGTAAAAATTCACGGAGAGATTTCAAAACAGACAATTCCATTCACTACCTTCTTTGATTGCCTTGTTGGTTGTTTGCGATAAATCAAACAAAGATATTACCGTTTTACAGGTTTATTACAAATATCCTTTACAATTATTTTGAAGATAGATTTTGTTTCGACGGAGCAGTTTGCAAGTTGATGAATGAATGTATTGAGTGAATGCCGGGAACATAGATTATAAATAACATTGAATGAAGATTGAGTGACTGAAGGAATGTGTCGTAGACATTGGTCAAGTGGTCGCAATCTTGACTGCTGAACATTAGGTCCTGGGTTCGATTCTCAGGTCGGGCAAAGTGTTTTTGAGTTTTTCCATCAGGAATTTCTCAGTACCAGCTACGGAGCCTGGATTTGTGCCCAGTTGACGGCAATTGGCTCACTCCCTATTAAATTAAACTAAACTGGCGAAATGTGTGTACTATTAGGTATTCCTCTGTCCAATCCTTCAGGAATAACAGGCGTGATGTTATGTAAAATTTTATTAAATTTAATAATCTAAGTACCTATATTTTCTTACAGCACGTTTACTTTGGCGGCACAATTTTCGGCATCGGAATCTTTCCCATAATAATTATTTACGTCGAGAATCAAAAGTTGAGCGCTTGCCCTTTAAAGGTCAGTTTATGAATGAAAGCCTTAATAATGACAAAGCCTTTAACAGACAGCCAATGTAGGGTCATGTGGCATGCGTCAGGTTAATAAAAGCATACAATGTATTAATTAAAAATGTGTTTACAAACTCCGTCAGCGTTGTTGAAGGGGCCATTATTTCGGTATTTTAATTAATTGACTACAATAACACGCTGACGGAAGCATGGCTTCAACATGAATCTTTAAAATGCATACGTTTATGCACAGTGTTGTGTATGGCATGTGCGATATTTTGTACTTTGTTTTTATAAAGGTAACGTCTATAAAGTCACGTGTTTTATTCGCTTTTGTTCGCAGTTTCACCTTATGTGGCCATTACCCGTGTCTTAAAGCGAGTCTACAGGAACTAAACGCGAGTTTTATACTGCAAAAAAGCATATGATTCACTGCAATAAACAAAACCAGAAAAATATGTGATATTCTTCAGGATATATGCTAGTACGATAGTGTTTTGAAAACATAATACAACAACATTTATTCTATAGAAAAAAATCACGAACTTACCTCCCTTACCTAAATACCATACAAGCAACATATTAGCATCGTAATGTTTTACTTTTTTAGTCCAATCAATAGATTTTTTGTAAATCGCAAAAAAACACTGATTTCGCACTATTCGTCCGCAGTGACTGACATAACAACCATTTTGTAGTGCAAGCTGATTAGAACTTTATTGTAACAGTATTTCAAACGAAATTTGAACCACCACAAATAGAGTTGCTAATTTAGCTCCTGTAATCACCTTAAAATAGAGTAGCTCTTTCCAAAAAAATCTAGTCATATGTCAATTTTGTCCCTTAATGTCTCTAATTTCTACGTGAAAAGACAAAATAAGTAGAAAGTTGCTATGATAGCAAAAAATATGCCATTTTAGTAATCTTGGTCTTAGCGATTGATTTTTACCTAGCTAGATCGAGTTTCATGTATGTAATTCTGTATCATATCTTCATGGCACATTAATTCCTACAAGCATTAATTTTCCTGATAATAATACAACCACCTTACCAACCTTTTCCGATCTCTTGTCGTATATTGAACATGTATTAAAATGTTTCTTATTTTATCACAAAAGAAAGGTAATGTTCTTTGCGATGTCAATTCAAATTATGTAGAGGAAAATTGGAACTGCGACCAGTAATTATTAATAAAAAGTAAATATAAAATAATAATATTATAATATAAATAACAAAAATTACGGACGTTTCTTCTGTTTTAGTGAACAAGGCAAAAATTTTAAGAGTTTTACCCAAAAATATAAGCCTGTTCTTTTCGATGACTTGTATATTTGGGATGAAATTATAATTAATACTAATAATTATAATTTCATCCATACAGTTAGATATTTCAGTTTAGATACCTTGTTTGCTTATCCGCAAACAAAAGCATAAAATTCTAAAATAATAGGTATAATAGGAATAATAGGCTTTGTAAGATAAAAAAAAAAACAGTTTTTTTTAATATTAAGAAAATAGACATGTTTTCCCTAAACACGTGTAAAAATGTGAACACGAAAGAAGACGCATTTATTTAAATAATTAGGTAACAATGGCCCTTGTCAGCTACAAGGGTATCAAAGTTATGCATAGCAAAATATAAGAATATCTAATTCGTAAACATATTTATGGAACTACGAAGCTGTCAATCTACCGTGAGACGGAATTAACTTACGAACAAACTGTTGTTACCGCTATAATTGGGAGAGGCGCCTACATCAATTTCTATGTAATAACGCTAATTAATGAGTTTCTGATGTTTACTCACCCTCACTAGTGTACAATTTGTAATGTTTTGTGTGTTTATACATGTTATTAGTCTAGTGTTTAGTTTAATTATATGATTTTAGGTGGATGAAATAAGAGCATGTCTTAGTTTATACATTCAAAGTGCAAAGCATTAATTGCTGTGGAGGCTGTTGTAGTGGATAATTACGTGAGAATATCACGAGGCTTGATTTTCAATGCGTAACCAAATCTTGTTCTTTTTATTGTCACTTCTGAAAAAATATTTTCTGGTCTGTATATTATTTGAGTTAGGAAAGCTTTCAGTATATGAGTAGAGGAAGACCAAAGAAACGTTGGATGGAGTGTGTAAAGGATATAGTATTATGCTATACTTACGCTTCATATTCACCATTCATAATACTCTTTATCATCCTTTTTATTTGTTTATATATCTACACTCAGCAAATCGATTTAAATACGATTCATTTACTTAAAAATAGCTGAAATAAAAATAATATTAATTTATAATTTTCATGTTACACTTACGTCAAGCGTCAAATTGTCAAACTCTCAGTTTCTCCTTAGTCTATGATATTTACTTTTTGGTTTGTAAAATTTAAATTATTTTTATCAATATGTGTTTAGCCATTATATTTTGTAGATTATTACGATTGTTTACTAAATAACTTAATATTAAATTATATTATAAAATTCTTTACGCACTCATGGATATGTCCTGGCCGACTACACTTGTCAGTTGAGATGATGGCCACACTAAGAAAACTAAGATTTGAAAGAAGAAGACTACTTTGGAGAAACGAGCTGACGGACGGCTGAAAAGAGGACTCTTGGATCTGATTAGATGAGCATCAGATAACCGCTTGGTTTTTGCTGAGATACTTAAACTACCCAGGGGATCCAGCTAAAGATCCACCTGGGATTATTACTCCGACGCTGAGCTATTCTGGCCCTGAAATCTACGCTGCCCTACTACAGAGCTGACCTGTTGGTCTCTGAGATTTGCACGACGCCCTTCCAGCTGAGGTTTCCTGAAGGTGATCCTCGACGTCTCACTGGTATTGCCTACCTGCCACCCCTGCAACCTGCTACCCTGACGCCTGTTCCCGTTCCTTCAGAGGTAAACTCATTCTTGTCATCTAAGTGCGTGAACTTTAAAACTATAGAGAGTGCGTGTTATAGAACTACTAACTATAGAGAGTGCGTGCGTGGTTTTATATAACTAACTGTATTTTTTATCTTTCTCCTAAATTAAATTTTAAATTGAACAAGTCTGCTTACCCTTTTATTCAATAGGAGCAAGTAGATTTGTTACAAAGATTATATGGCAAAGGAGGTGTCTGATGAGATGACGAGTAATAGAGAAGTAAAGAAGAGGATTCCCTCTCATAGAAAGGAGGCCTGTGTCCCAGCAGTGGGAACATTAATAGGCTGATGATGATGATGAAAGAAGAGGAAGACATGCTGCACCGACCCCAAATAAATATAAGGGCAAGAGATGACAAGTATCGAACAACACCATATAATCGAAAATAAATTACGATCTACGTAGACAATAGTGCAGTATTATCACTGCACATTAAACCCGAAATCATTCTGTGCCACAGGCAAATCGAATGCCAACTAGAGCGATCATGTACACACAATGGTAATCCAAACTGGTCAATAGAGTGTACACCATTTACGGCCGTCATCGGTCGTTATGTGAATCGCAAATAAGATTCAGATTTAGTATGCGATTGTCGACCATAAGGTAATATAGAATTCAGCACAGTTCGAAAGGCAGCGATGGTCACAGAGATAGGGTCGTGTGAATGGGCAGGAGGAAATTTTTAACACTAACATGTATACGGGCGATAAAGTGAATGCTATCGGTGTTATTGTATTCGTAAAATGTCATCGGTGGTATTTGGTTGGTCGTGCTAAAAGTGTTACCTACGTGTGAATAGATAAGCTTTATTACTAATATTATGAAGATGATGATGCAGATTATTAAAATAGGGAATAATTTAAATCATGAAATTGAAAATCATTTAAGATCAGCTTAAATTTTGTAGACAAATAAACAGTAGATCGCATTTTTGTCATCTCAAACGAAGACCATAATAAAACTCGAGAAATCTTTAGTCGGCAACACGCCTGCCAAACTCATTGATACAGTTTCGTTATACTCGCCTTCTATGAGAATTTTCGATGATCCAATATTTGATATCACGATGTGCAGCTTTCAATAAACCTTTATTGGGTTGAAAGTAGAACAAACAATGTAAACTAAAAAGTTATTGAATTAATAGTTGGTAGATAGATAAGTATTTATATTACCCTGTCTATGAACATTCATCAGACAGTTACGTAGTTTAATAACCACGGTTGTCCTTGAAACGTCTGCTGACATGATATTCATTAAGGAATAATATACTGTGTGAGATTCCACTTAGCTCACTTTTGAAGCCATTTTATTTGGAGTGGCTCACAGTGAGAATAATTACACTTCAGAAAATTCAAGACGTGTTTTAAATAATAACTGTTTTAGGAGGTCAAGTTGCAACTTAGTATAAAAAGATCTAACCACGTGTACTGCCGGAAAATATGACAAGAATGAAGAGCATTATAAGGAAAAACTTATTATATTGTTTAGGCTGTGTCCGTTGCCCTACGCTGCGATGCAATATCCTACGTTATATATAAGGTCTGTCAGTCAGCAACGTTTGAGTTAGGTCTACAGCAGACAGATGGACTGACGGGTCGTGGGCCGACCACGTTTTTTTACTCTGTGACAAATGGCCCCTTTTGCCGCTCGCGTAATTGGTCGAATTTATGATATAGAAGAAAACTTAGAAGCACTTTTTTCGAGGCCTGTGAAAAACGGTGTTTTTTCCTTGATTTTCGTGCGAATAATTATTTTTGAGTTAGGCAGTTTCTGTCACGGATTAAATTGTACTCGGTTGAGTTATTGTTTCTTGCTTTTCGTTCTTTTTATAAAAATGTATGTAGGAACCTCGACTGCTAAGCCTTGGAGAGTGAGGTCCTGGGTTCGATTCTCAGGTCGGGCAAAGTGTTATTGGGTTTTTCTTCAGGAATTTTTCAGTAGCAGCTACAGAATCGGGATTTGTGCCCGGTTGATGGCAATAGGCTTGCTCCCTATTACATGGGACTTATACATAACTGGCGAAATGTGAGTGTACTGATGGGTACTACCTCTGCCTAGCCTTTCGGGGATAACAGGTGTGATATTATGTTTATTTTTAGGGTTCCGTACCCAAAGGGTAAAAACGGAACCCTATTACTAAGACTTCACTGTCTGTCCGTCTGTCCGTCCGTCTGTCCGTCTGTCCGTCTGTCCGTCTGTCTGTCACCAGGCTGTATCTCATGAACCGTGACAGCTAGACAGTTGAAATTTTCACAGATGATGTATTTCTGTTGCCGCTATAACAACAAATACTAAATATAGTCAATGGTACGGAACCCTTCGTGTGCGAGTCCGACTCGCACTTGGCCGGTTTTTATGTATGTAGCCGCTAAGAGGTTTTACGATACGTCCAGCCTAATCCTTTATTATATTACAAATTCAATCACAAACGAAACGAACATTCAAAGATGGAAAACAGTTAGATAAGCCCGTGGTTTGTGAATGTTAAGCCTCATAGAAAAAATACGTAGCTATAAATTGTGTAATGTTTCACTTTGATATTATGAGATAAGTTTCAAGCTGGCTTTAATAGAATTCGCAACCGCAACTCAGCCGTATTTCGAGATTAGCAAAGTTAATGTCAACAAAAACGACGACTCTGAACTTCGAAAATGATAATAGCTACAAGTACAAACAGTTAAACTATGTATAAATGCTTGGCCACAAGCTACACGATCACGCAACACACGTGTTGCGACATCTATAGAGACAAAAAATAAAAGAGATGACTTATGGTCAGTTCAGATAGACCGGGAAAATCTTCGAGCAATATAGTATCTACATTAAAAATAGGATCGTATTACTATTCTTTTCAAGTAAAAAATTGTATGAATATCCGTCATCAGTATATCAGTATCCGTATATCAGACATTAATCAGTCGCCTGGCGCCTCGATTGCGCGCCTTTAAACAATTGTTTTAGAGTCCTATTTAAAATGCAGCCAGTAATTTGGCTCGCGCAGTTTTTCGTTCGTCTGAAATTGCAACGCGACAGAACCAAGTGAAAGTCGCATATCCTGAGGTCATAGACGGAGCGTATTATAACAATAGTGGCTTCAGTTTTTAACAATTATAACTTATACTGCAATATACTGGACTCCAGTATTTTCTTTGAGTAAATATCTCCATTGAAATACTACATCTTTAAAAATACTATAAAAATCGCTACGCCTGTCTAGTTTCAGGTCTCAATCTAAATGCGCCACAATCAGTTCAATCTAGTTCTAGGCTTTGATTAACTAGATTACGCTCTAATTGACCTTGGGCCTAAGTTAGTACTCAGTTTATAGCGATTTGAAATAGATACCTACTTTGGGTAGGTCTGTACTAAATTAGTAATGTCTGTAGTCGTAAACACGATTTCATCGACTTTTTCGAATTTTGTTTTTGTAGATTTTTTTTTCGTTTTTACTCGCACTCGTAACCAAATGATAACAACGGCACGGGTCAATCTTAAAAGTCGCTTAACTTGCTTGCAACACGGTTACATTGTGAAAATGCTAGGTAGATAATATATGACTTCGCAGCATGATGCCTGCTTTCCATGACTACTTTTTTGTACTTTTAAGTAATATCGGTAGCACGATGCCAACATACCGGGTACCGCAGTTCGCCAGCTTTATGAAAAATTGAATCTGACGATAGTAATATGTCTACTTTAGTCAGTCTAACGCAATTATTTCTTACCAAATAGGTTTTCCATCTCAAGTGACGTAAGTAGGTATTAAATTGATAGAAATTCAAGCCCTAAAAATCTTACATAATGCATTAAATTCTTCGCTTACAAACTAAATTTGAACAAAACATTCTAAAAAACGCAAAGAAACCCAAACCAGAATTCAACAGAAAAATTCACACGTGGAAATTAGGTTTCCTGCATTCATTAAGGTTGTATCTGATGAAGCTAACGGCCCGTTTTCTCCGGGTACGTCCGCCGGCACAATGGTATTTACCTTTATAGCTCTGTCGGTCCGTAACGCTTACATCTTGATATGCATCTGAGCCAGTTCCCTTGTCAGCTGAGCGCGAAATCGGGTTAATTCACGCCGGAAACGTCCGAATCGTGAGCTGGGACACTTATTCTGTTTTTTGATGAATATTTTTGTTGAGTGGAAAATATTTTTGTATTTTTTGGATACACAGCTTTAACGTTGTTTTCGGATTATGACCGTATGTGTATTTTATTTTCAGGAAAACATTTTTATTTGGTATTTTCCGTACTCGTTTTACACGTCCGCGTCATCACGATAGTCGGTTAATGTAGGTGTTAATAAAATCTTTACATTCACAAACGCTTAATTAAGCCAACTGGCTTTCAGATTTGTAAACTTCTTTACAACTCAAAATTACGGTTTTGTTTTGCAAAATGCTTTGACTTTGACTTCTTTTATTAGTCTTTTCAATGTCATTGAAATCAAAGGAAAATAAAGTTAAATGCTATTTTAGTTGAGGACATCTATAGGACATTAATAATAATAATAAAACCTTTATTTTCAGGCAACTTTGGCCCATAGATAAATACCTTACAGACTAACATACATGTGATATACAAACTGTGTTAGTATAAAGGACCTTAAAACTACGTTAGTATCACTTCACTTGTGCACTATGTCACCGTGCGTTCATGTGGCACTTGCCCGTGGAAGCGACGGAACACCACTCCCTGCGGCCAAAAGTCCTCCTCCAAGACGAGGTGCACATAACACGTTGGCACTCGCACCACGAACGCCTTAAAGTAGACGTTGCGGCGCGACTCCAACAGCTGCACTCTCGCCACGTTCTTGGTCTTCTGACGCACGTACTCCACGATGTTCTCCATTGGCACGTTGGGCTCCGATGGAGCCGTGCCGCAGCGGTTCTTGTTCGTACGTTGGCGGCGCTACCTCCTCACCACCGTGACGAAACACAACACAAAATTAAATACCTACATAAAACACAGGTATTCAGCTGCATCCGGTAGACTGGAAGCCGACCCCAACATAGTTGGGAAAAGGCTAGGCAGATGATGATGATGCTATCGTAGTTGTAGGACATCTATAGGACATTAAATACCTACATACCATTACTACATAGAAAACATTAAATGCCTCGTTGGCCTAGTAGAGCACGAGTGCTGAGCGTGAGGACCTGGGTTCGATTCCCGGGTCGGGCAAAGTGTCATTTGGTTTTTCCATCAGGAATATTCTCAGTAGCAGCCTGTACTCTGGATTTACGCCCAGTTGATGGCAATAGATTCGCCTCCTATTACATGGGACTTAAACATAACTGGCGAAATAATGTGTGTGTGTTATTAGGTAGGACACCTCTGCCTAACTCTGCGGGGATTACAGGCGAGATGTTATATGTTAGTATACTTGTACTTAAAAAAAAACTGTTTAAAAATGTGTCTTCCAGTAATGTTCGTAACCTATAATAGATACCTACCTACCCACGCATTTATACAACTTTGTAGAAACCCTCCAGGGAAGTTTCCCATATTCTTTCAAACTTATTTGCTTTGGTTGGGTCAATCTTTGTAGGGACTTTGTAAGTCACCACGTCAGCGTTTGTTAGGCCTCCTTTTGTGTTCTCCAATTTCTACAGTCAACATGGCATTTGATGAATCTTTTTTGCATATTTATTTACGTAGGTATATATTTTCATACATTTCTACGCAAACAAATCCTCGGAACGGTGAGGTCGCTCCGCGAAGCCTGTGAAGTTCCCAGGAAACTTTTGTGCTTCTGGACGGAGCTAGGCTGGCTAACTTAGCCAGGACACCTACGCACAATGGACCGAATGAGAGTCTAAGTGCGGAAAATGGAGTCCCTACTCTATTCTACTCATACATTTCTAGAATTATATCCGCATATCAATGTGTATGTTAGCGTAGATTAAGAACAAAGAATTCATGGATGAAAGATCATGAGTGAAAGATTATATGGCTTGAAAAGAGCTGAAAAGACGAGTAATAGAGAAGTACACACACCAAAAAATGTTTGCGATCACTTCGAAAAATTGAAATCTTTTTTGTTAAGGTAAATTATATTATGATTTCTTTCTTCTTTTTAAATTATTTATTTTAAAATATAGATTTAGAATCAAACAGGGTATTGCTATTCAAAAAAAGACACAACAAAGAATTTTTCATGATAAAGTTCAATTTAAAAAGTTATATCAGCTTATGCTAGTGATCACAAACTTTTTTTGATGTGTGTATGAATGAAAAAGAAGACATGCTGCAACAACAACAACAACAGCCCATCAGTGGATGGGCTGTTGGACTGGACATAAGCCTCTGCCATGATGTGAGGAATTTGCCGTAATCTCTGCGCTTGGCAGGCGGATTGGAGATCGCAGTGATTAAAGACTAACAGAAAACGCTGCTGCCCATTCTCTGGTCTACGGAGGCACAAAGTGTTCAGCCTCAGACATTAGTCGCCTTATACGACACCCGTGAGTGTAATGGGTTGGTTCTATTCTACTCTGCCGGATACCACACGGCGTCAGACAGAAGACAGGCTGCGCCGATCTCAAAATAAATTGGGAAAAGGGTAAGAAAATAATGATAATGATCTACAATTCAATTCAGAAGGCATCAAATCAAATCGCAGCGGTGCCTCATTCAAACCAGTTCTTTTTTTAATAAGAAGAAAAAAAAACAAGCCTTGGTACTTTATTGTCGTGAAAAGAAATCAAAATAAAACCTCCGTTCAGAATACACCCTTTGATGCAGAGCCCGGCGCACGACCACAAATATAGATGGACCTAATTAACTTCAGATCGATTTTGTCCACATTCCGTAGCCAGTTCCTTTATTCTCTGTTTATGTAAATCATTGACCAGTTCTTTAACCGGAGCAATAAAAAGTAGACGGGGGTTTTAATTTCCATTGATATCAAGTGTGTTCTGGTTCTTAAACCTTTGCTTTAGTTAGCTAAGTTAGCTAATTGACCCGTCGATTAAGTCTCGAAAACCGAGACTCAGTTCCTTCCACTAGACTTAATACACCGCTATTAGAAATAAAGATTCCAATCTAAAATGGAACAATAAAAAAATAAACGTTCCATTTTAAATTCCAGATCACAGGGTCGGTATAGCGCCGCCTAATAAATATTTACGTTCCCTCACTATAACTACTACAAAATTGTATGAAATGGAAATTATTCATGAAAACTAAAATAAACGTCTTGAGAAAGAAACGCCTCAATTTTGTTGCTTAAACGTTAAAAGCTGTAGCTATGAATTTTGTATGAAAATTGACGTAACCGAAGATGCAGTATGAAATTTGAAATCACGTCAGGATTTATTACGGCGGCGTCATGTTTTATAGTTCCGTGTATTCCATATTGTGTTAGGGTTTATTGGAATAACAAACATTTTGTCTTCATGGTGTTATGAGCCGGAAATAATGGTGCGATTTTAGTTCATTTCTACTTTATTACGTGACATAGGAAAGGGCAAAAATTGACGCTTTTGAAATGTGGGTTTGGAGGCGGATGCTGCGAATTCCATGGACTGCACGCCGGACCAACGTGTCCATTCTTAAGGAGCTCCAAATAACCACAAGACTATCCACTGTCTGCTTCCAGGGAATTCTTAAGTATTTTGGACATGTCGCTCGTAGAAACCCTGACAGCCTCGAGAAGCTGATGGTAGTTGGCCAAGTAGACGGGAAATAACCACGCGGGCGCTCACCTACCCGTTGGTCAGACCGAGTAAAGTCGCTCACTGGCCTATCAATAGCCGAAGCTTTTAAGACCGCCGAGGACAGACAAACGTGGAAGAGCATAGTGCACCGAGTGATGAATACCTCAGACACAGACTAGACACGACCTTCAATAATGAAGATAACGACTTAGATGATGACGTGACATAGAATACACATATTGGTTTAAATTAAATCTCTCTTGTGGTCGTGGTCATTGCTACCTTTGCGATCCTTTTCAACTGGTCTCTATTCTGCCACAGGGATCTTGGTGACAGATTTTATGGAGTCTGTCCATCGGTTGATGATCGATCACATGGTCTCGTGCTTTCGACTCTACCCTGGATCACAAAAATCTCCATAGAATCATTGTTGTGGGTAACGTGTCCAAAAAATCTGACAATTTCTTATTGCACAAGCGGCGACAGTCTTTGTTAATTTTGAGTTTCTTGAGTATCGACACGTTAGTCCAATGAGCGGTCCAGCTTATCCTGAGCATGCGTCTCCAACAAGACATCTCCGGGGCGTCTTTTTTGCGTTATTTAAATGAAGTACAGCTGCGTATTAGGACTAAACTTTACGTGTGGTGATATAAGAGTATAAGGTTAGAATAAAAGCTGAGTTTTAATTTTATTAGCGTCAAGTGTTTAGTTAAGTATGGTCGTAGCAGTCGGGTATGTTGGTAGTTACCTACACCCGCATCGTCATAATATTTGGCTGCTAAGGCTTGTTAAATGTCCAAAGTTATTTCCACGATCGTCATAAAAAATTACGACTCAGTTTATAGGAGTAACAGCATTTACTGGGTAAAGGTCTTGTCGCATTTATATTTAAATGAACTTTATTGTGAGTCTGGAATACAAATTTGTGATCTCGACACCAGTCCAAACGCTTCGTTCTACTGTGTAATTACAAAATGTAAAGTCTTAACTTTACTTTTGTGTTACATTGCGTCTTCCAGAGCTTTCACAGTTAATACTTCCAAATAAATTTGTAATAAGGGCGCAATGTATTCTAAAAGGTGACTCAAAGTTTCGAAATATCGTATTTTCTTAGTACAGTTCCCTGCAATTCCCAATTTTACATAACTTCGTTCCGAAGCAATTGGCGAGGTCATTTTATTCCGAGTTTCGCTATCGCGACTTCTAAGTCTACTTAAAATTTCAAGTTTGATTTCACATTTATTATACTTAGCGCTTTTGTTCTCAATGTCGTGAATGTCGATTACATTGAGTCAAAAGTTAGTTTTTAAATATGCGGATTAGGTCCCAGAACGGATTTTCATCTTAAAATAAAATATATTTAATGGAATTTCAAAATGATGAAGTTCATACTTCGTTTTACGTTAGTTAAGATTTTCGTGTGATTAAAAGGCTTTATGTTGTGATGTTGTTCTGTATCTGATTATAAATAACGGTTGGGTTTGTGGTTAATAATAGTTTGTCCCTCTTTAACCCTACTTATTAGAGCCATGCAGCCTCTCGATACACACTCACTACACCAAATGATATTAATTAAAATTAACGAGTGAACGTTCATGTCGGATCAGCGAAGGGACAAGATCATAATATGCAAATGCTAACCCATCACATTACTGCGCGTGCTGAGCATAACTGAAATACATGATGACGTCATGTCACACAGTTGAAGGGATCTAATTTACAAGTTAATGAGGAAGAGAGAAGCTCTGCTTTGTTGTTTTACGTTTGAATGAGGATGACATCCAATGCGTTGTGACCGGTTGGTGTGCTTTTGTTTTGACTGTGTTGCGTTTGTAGATGGAAACAAAAACAAATGCAAATCGAGGAAATTTGAGTTACAGAGGTCCTAGTATGAACACTTGATGGAAATGTAATGAAAATTCGAAAGATTTGAAAACAGAACTATAGAATATTGTTTGTTTTTTTTTTGCGAAGAGCTCAATTAGCATCATCGAAAGTTTTAAATAAAGAATGGTAAGACTAAGTTAATTGAGTGTGAAACAAGCATTTTCAATTTTAAAATCGTTCGAATTTATGTGATGTTTTACTCAGCTCTTTCGTGCTAGGCTAATTAGTTTTTTTGGTTCCTACTTATACCAACGATATTGGTATTTCTTTTTTTTAACTACGGTAAGTATGTATAACGTACCTATCTATCTAGGATAAAAAAACACTCGTGTTGTATTGAAATAATTTATTTGCGTGCTATATCATTTTATGCTGAAAAATTGTATTCTTGTTTTTCGATCAGACGCTTGTTGACCTTTGTTCTACGGTAATATTTTATTCGATTCAACGTAATAAATTCAATTTTAGAAATACCAATCTATGAGGTCATATGCATAGTGACCTCTACGTAACTCGGGTGACACTGGCTAAGATCTACCTACTTACTGATATACGTATATTGAGCGGATTGTGGCAATATTGACTAGCCTAGGGATTAGCGTCCCTTGGGATAGATTGATATGAACTGATGTATATTAAGAGGGCATTTTTAGGGTTCTTAGCCTAAAAAATGCCCAATTTATCCTTTCATCTTTGAAAGGGTTAAAAGGACCAGAAAAAAAGAGAGATTAAACGAAGTACCCAGTGGATTTCAGAGACAAAAGTTAGTAGTATTGGAATTATATTATTTATTATTTATTATTTTTTTTTTTTTTTTATTATTATTATTTTTTTTTTTTTTATTATTTTTTTATTGTTATATTTTTTTTTATTTTTTTTTGTTATTTTTTATTTTGTATTGGTATTATTTGTATTGGTATTGTGTTGGTATTGGATTGGTTGGTAGTATTTTATATATCCTTCTATTTTACCTTATTATTAATTAAATTATTTTCAGATGTACACCTACCACTGCTTGTCTCTGCATCACCCAAAGGTTGACTGGTAGAAAATGCCTATGGCATTAAGTCCGCCTCTGTACTTTGTGCTTGAAGTGTTAAATAAATAAATAAATAAATAATAAAAGTTGACCCATTTTAAATTAAGATAAGGATAGAAAGTCTTCTTTCTTTATCGTGTGGTTAGTACCTAACCTGGTGTCAGAGGTTTTATGACGCCCAAGGGCCTCTGACTTAAGTAATAATAATATTTGACGCTGACATTTGTAGCGTCTTCATTAATTATGTACTAATATTATAGGTATTACTTTAGTGAACTTAGTATGTAAATCGTTTTTTAAGTTAACTGTAAGTACCGCTAGCTTTAGGTTCTAGGCAAGCCCGCAGATGTTTTATTGCGAGTGGTTTCTTTGGCTATGCAAGGATAACAATAGTTAAGGTTGGTAGGGCATTGCCCAATTTGCTTATTGTTTATAATTATTAGCTTTAATAATTTAGAGTAATATAGCCTTTGATATTTTTGTTGAGATGCCGACGGTTCTGTTCGTAATGTGTTTATTGTTTAACTATGCTACTTGTATTGTGTTACCTAGCTATAGAAACCTTTGTACAGTTTTTAGTTTGTAACGTGCCGCTCCGACCGTATCCCAAGTTTTCATATTGTTCAAATGTAGAATTCAGTCAGTTACTTTTCGTCTCCGGGTTCGGTCGGTTGGCATTCTTGCTTCCTGTATTTTTTTTTAATAAACTTACTCCATCACTAAGTAAATCAAGTACTTATTTTGCGATTCCCATAACGCCGACACTAGTTAACCGACCTACGTGCGCGAAACATTAAACATTTGGATGCTTCAGAAATCTGTACACAATAGAATAAACTCTGTCTCTTAAACTAGGGTTAGTTGTAAGTTGTGTTCTCTTCCACTAATTCAAAATTATAAACTGTAACTGTACAAGTTACCTGTGGTTTTAGAAAATAAAGATATTCATTAATTAATTAATTAATTTTCAGGATACCCATCCTGTATCTTAAGAGACAGTGTTTCACAATGAGGTTCCAATTGATGGTCTGTGTCGATTTACCATCAGAAGGGAGCGAAGTTATTGGTTACTTGGCTTTACATGCCGTCAAGAAATATCTCTCAGGCATGCTGGTTTCCTCACAATGTTTTTCTTCACCGTAGCAAGTGATAATTATACAATACGTACGTGATTCCGAAAAATCAGAAGTGCGTCCCTTGGGTTCGAACTCGAGACCTATGACTTGGCAGTCTGACGGTCATACCACTAAGCGATCACTGCTATTATACGATACAAGGGAGGAGTAGGTAACTAGAAAACATTTTTAATATGACTAGCGTTATAGCCGTGGATGGTCCGTTCTTAAATGTTTTAATTAAAAACATACATCCTAATATAACGCCATAACTTCATTAACACTAAACTGCAGAGGTTGTAGCATATCCCTTATGAATATGCAAACCACGTGGTTAAGACACTTAAATTAGCTCGTTATTCAGCGATTTACATACATAATTGTATTGTTTTAATGAGAAAATACAATGTTGCTCTATTATCTACTGAATAATGGATTGAAAGTCGTATATGTGGGGAAGCTGTTTATGAAATTGGAGAATATGTTTTGATAATAGTGAAGTGGGTATGCGTGAGCGATGAATGAACGCTTCTTGGCCCACTTACTGTGCGAGCACTAGCAAGGAGGTAGGCAGGTAGCTAGGTATGTACTTGTCGGAGCGCAGGTGAATTTAAGTAAAAGGCAAATAAGCTTAAAGCGAGTACTATATTGTAATTAAATAACTATGTGTACAAAGCAGGTGAACAAAGCAGAATGAATGAATATCGACACCGTCAGGACCCAATATTTATACTACACGGTAAACAAACTACGTCATTATTAGGCACGGCTTCACCTCGCGCGCGTCATCGTCCTAGACAAAAGGATCGCATGCGCCGGTCGGCCGTGTGCGCGCTTCGCTACGCACACATAGTAGAATCCTTATCTTAGAGGCGGGGCTTAAAAGGTGGCGTGATTTTTGGTGCTGCGTTCTAGTGTGCGAGTTTACTTGCCTACTCGCCACACCACTCCCCTGGTGAGTCGTAGCCTAGCTACGGACGATAGTAGTCAGGGAATTTTACTGTGCGCCCGCTCCTTGTCTTCTTGACTGTGACCTGGTCTTCTGGATGCTGCTGATGTGACGTCATGACGGGTTGCTCATGTGCTAAATATGCTGGTTTTAGTCGGTCGAGTGTGACTTTTTGCCGTTTTCCCTTCACATCGAGGTCGAAAGTCTTCTGGTCTCGTTGCAGGACTTTGTATGGTCCTAAATATGGAGCTTCTAGTGATCTTCGTGCGGGACCTTGCCGCAAGAAAACATGGGTAGCTGCTTTCAGGTCTTTGGGCACGTAGAACGGTCGAGTGGAACTAGTGTGCCAGGAAGTAGGTTGTGGTGTTAGCTTACTCATATGTGAGCGTAGTCTGCTGATCAGGCTGTCGATGCATGTCGACTGTCTCCTTAGGAGTGGAGGCGAAGAATTGTCCTGGCAGACGGAGTGGTTCACCATACACCAGCTCTGCCGCGGATGCTTGCAGGTCTTCCTTGTAAGCGCTGCGTATGCCCAGTAGAACCCACGGTAACACCTCGGTCCAGTTTGAATTGGCATGACAGGTGATGGCGGCTTTCAGCTGACGGTGTAGCCTTTCCACCAGGCCATTAGCTGCGGGATGGTAAGCTGTGGTTAGGTGATGTGATGTGCCGATTAAAGCAGCGAGTTCCTTGAAGGTGCGGGACTCGAACTGCCTGCCCCGGTCGGTCGTGATGTGCTCGGGGCTGCCGAACCGCGCGATCCACCCCGACGTTAAGGCGGCTGCGCAGGTCTCCGCCGAGATGTCCTGCAGCGGGTATGCCTCTGGCCAACGCGTCACGCGGTCGACTATGGTGAGGCAGTACCTGTAGCCAGAACATAATGGTAAGGGACCTACTAAGTCAATGTGAATGTGGCGGAACCGTGCTGAAGGCGTCTGGAAAGCTGTTAAAGGTGCTGATGTATGCCTGGACACTTTGCTTCGCTGGCATGCTTCACATTCTTTGGCCCATTGTCGACAGTCCCTTCTTATGCCCGGCCATACATACCTTTCGGTTACCAAGCGGACTGTTGCTTTACCGCCTGGGTGACTTAAACCGTGCAGGGTATTGAATGCTTGTTTGCGAAACCGTTTGGTGAGAAATGGGCGAGTCCCCGATGCGATGTCGCAGTACACTTCAACTGCTGTCTCGGATAGTCTGATTTTCTTCAGCTTCAGACTGGTGCCATTTTGTATGAGGTCTTGGAGTTCCGCATCGGTTTCCTGTTCGCTGGCCAGGGACTGGTAATCTAAGGGCAAATTGATTTCATTAATACGTGATAAAGTGTCTGCTACCACATTGTCTTTGCCAGCCACAAACTTTATATCTGTTGTGTACTGGCTGATAAAATCCAGGTATCTGAACTGACGTGGGGAACAGTTTTGACGAGGTTTGCTGAATGCAAATGTCAGTGGTTTGTGATCGGTCAAAACTGTGAATGTTCTTGCTTCTACCATAAACTTGAAATACCGTATGGCCTCATATATTGCTAGAAGTTCGCGGTCATATGGGCTGTACTTCGTCTGGGCAGGGCTTAGCTTTCTGGAGAAGAATGCCAAAGGTTGCCATTCTTTACCCTGCTTTTGCTGTAATACAGCACCGATTGCCGTGTCTGAGGCGTTTGTCTGTACTGCGAGTTCTGCCGTTGGGTCTGGATGGACTAGCAGTGTGGCCTCCGATAGACTTTGCTTACATCTGTGAAAAGTCTCCAGGTGTTCGGGTGCTATTTCTATTGCCTGTGATCCCTTAACTTTGAGACCTGTTAAGAACTTGTTTAATGGTGCCTGCATGGAAGCTGCTGCTGGTAGGAATTTTCGGTAAAAGTTGATCATTCCAAGGAATCTTCTAAGGTCTTTGATGTTTTTCGGCACCGGGAAGTCCAGGATGGCCTGAACCTTTATATTTAGAGGCTTGATTCCAGCTGCTGAAACCTCGTGGCCCAGGAAACTCACTTTCTCTTGTCCAAATGTGCATTTGTTTGTGTTTATCAGCACTCCATACTCTGATAACCTTTCAAAGAGTTGCTTGAGGTGCTGTTGATGCTGGATGACGTTGCTGCTGAAGATTAAGATGTCGTCCAGGTAGGTATAACAGAAGTCTCAGCCCCGGAGCACCTCGTCCATAAACCGCTGAAATGTCTGTGCAGCGTTGCGGAGTCCGAACGTCATGAAAGGAAATTCGAACAACCCAAAAGGTGTCGTTATGGCGGTCTTGGGAATGTCTTCTTCTGCGACTGGTATCTGGTTGTAGGCCTTAACCAAATCGACAGTGGAGTAGATTGTGCTCCCAACCAGCTGGTGCACGAAGTCCTGCACATGCCTAACTGGATAACGGTCTGGAATTGTACGTGCGTTCAAGCATCTGTAGACTCCGCACGGTCTCCAGCCATCGTTCTTCTTGCGTGCTAGATGAAGCGGCGACGACCAAGCGCTCTCAGATCGCGCTGTACCTTGCTGTAGCATTTGCTCAAACTCTTGTTTGGCTACTTTCGACCGCTCAGGGTCAAGGCGACGAGGGCGACTGTATACGGGTGGGCCTGGCGTAGTACGTATGTGGTGCACCGTACTGTGCTTTGTAATGCCAGGTCTACCAGCTGGGCGTGTGAGGTCTGGATATTCTCTTAACAGCTGTTGGTAATCTGTGCCTTCCTTGGTTGTGCGTACTGACGATATGGCCTCGGTTGCGCCTTGATTTTTCGCAGCCACTGTTAGTGCAGTGACGTTGTCGTTTAATCGTTGGTTGCGGCAGTCAACAAGTAGGTTGTAGTAACCTAAAAAATCGATGCCGATTATCGGTTTTGAAACGTCCGCTAATAGTAGCGGACGTTTACGACGACGTGTGTGGACGTGTTTTTTTTTTTTGCAGTTTATAGAAACTGCCATGTGAAAGCTCGACGAAGGCCCAGATCCAGAGTGAGTGGCAGGTAACCGTAAGTGGCTATAACTGTTCCATTTGCGGCGAACAACTCGTATTTGGTCTTGCAGCGTGGCTCCCGAACAGCGGATCGCAGGAATACACACAGGTCTGAACCCGTATCTACGAGATATTGTATTTTTGTTTTGCGATCCGTGATGAACAGGCGGCTTGTTGCAGTTAGGCAGTCTTGTACCGCCACTAATGGCTGCCTTGGGAGTTTACCGGCTGCTTGCTGTAGTTGCATGGCTGCGTACATTTCCGTGCCTTGTCACCAAACCGGTAATGGTACCAGCACTGCGGGTGATCTCTTGGTCTTGAATTGGAACGAGAACGGGAACGATGTGGTGTACCATGCCTCGATCTTCGCGGCTGCGAGCGACGGCGGCTGCGCAGTTCCATGCTCATTGTGTCGAACCTTCGGCTTAACTCTGCTACGGTTTTAGTTAGCGAATCGATAGCAGCATTTTGCGGATCACTGGTTACTGGCGGGCGAGTACTAGTACTTGCTACTTGCCCAGTCACTGTCACGATATCATTTATGCGATCCGCTAAGTCGGCCACATCTTCCAGGGTCATGGTTGCTTGCGACGCGACGATGGTTTGCAGGTTGGTGGGCAGCCGACTTGACCAGATTGTCCTGATGAACTCTGCTGGGACTGTCGGTCCGGCCAAGTGTTGCAGGTGGCGCAGAAACTGCGACGGTTTCCTGTCGCCGAGTTCTTCGTGCATTATTAACTGCTTAATTTTAAGTTCCTGTGATGCTGATAGCCTCTTGATTAATTCTGCCTTCAGCTTTTCGTATTTCCCTGTTGCTGGCGGATTAACAACCAGGTCTCTAACCGCCGCTGTGTGTTGTGGTTCCAGCTGGGACAGGACGAAGTAAAACTTGGTCGTGTCCGTCGTCATGCTTGACAACACGAACTGTCCCTCTAATTGGGCGAACCATAGTACCGGGTCATCAGGGTTGAACGTCGGCGTCCTTACTCCAACTCGACAGGCTTCCTGGAATACGTCCCTCTCTCTGCCTGGCTCCATCTTCTCATCACTTGACTGCGTCTTCTCCCTACCAGGCTCCATCTTCTCCTCTTGACAACGGAAACGGGGTCACCAATGAAGTGGGTATGCGTGAGCGATGAATGAACGCTTCTTGGCCCACTTACTGTGCGAGCACTAGCAAGGAGGTAGGCAGGTAGCTAGGTATGTACTTGTCGGAGCGCAGGTGAATTTAAGTAAAAGGCAAATAAGCTTAAAGCGAGTACTATATTGTAATTAAATAACTATGTGTACAAAGCAGGTGAACAAAGCAGAATGAATGAATATCGACACCGTCAGGACCCAATATTTATACTACACGGTAAACAAACTACGTCATTATTAGGCACGGCTTCACCTCGCGCGCGTCATCGTCCTAGACAAAAGGATCGCATGCGCCGGTCGGCCGTGTGCGCGCTTCGCTACGCACACATAGTAGAATCCTTATCTTAGAGGCGGGGCTTAAAAGGTGGCGTGATTTTTGGTGCTGCGTTCTAGTGTGCGGGTTTACTTGCCTACTCGCCACAATAGTTTTCGACCTACACAATACACAGTGATACATATGACAAACATTGGGTCTTTATCCATTTGTTTTAGAATACTAGTGAAGGTTGCGGGAATTCGTTGGATGCGAGCCGCACGAGACCGGTCAATGTGGCGACACTTGGGGGAAGCCTATGTCCAGCAGTGGACGTCTTTCAGCTGAAATGATGATGACGATGTCATACATTAATAAACTCACGCCTTTTTCCCATTGGGGTAGGCAGAAACCACTTGCTACGATCTTTAGATACTCCCTTTGCATAGTCCACGTTCATGCATTTGTTTCAGAATAATTGGATTTAAAAAATAACAACTATAGGAATAGGGATTATGCACATAATTTTTTCTTCTATTAAATCAATAAAATACAGTACTATCAACCCAAGAAAGGTATTAAAAGTTATGTTCAACTATTGCTTGTCGCTTTAAAATAATATTAAACTCCTGCAATTTTCCTTTTCCACGACAGTTCAAACATCCGTAGCTGTCGCGGCCATGATGTGATGTCATTTACCACAATCTGCCTTGTGTACATCAATTTTTTTGCCTTTAATAGAATAATTTTATTAATTGTATGTGCTCTCGTCAAGTAAAAATTGCAATAACAGTATTATAATAAAATCTAATTGAAACTTAAACCACTTTTCCAATAAAAGTGCTTTTTGACACATAGACTTTGACATCACTACTGGCGTTATCGAGGACGACGCGTTTTGAGAGTGCGTTCCGTTTCACATGCTACATAAAACAGTAAATTGTAAAATATGTGACATATTAGCAAATTAAACAAGTGTACCACAATGTTTTTATGGGCAATTACAAGGAATTTTTAATAAATAAAAAGAGTTTTGTATTACATGCATATTCCCAAATAAATCTCTGAATCAAGAACTAGACCAATTCATCAGTCGTGATCGCTGTAATCCATTACACTACTCCAACGACCGTATCAAATAAAATGCTCAAAGTTAGAAAAGACTTATCTGTCAATAATGGATGTTCATCCCACCGTGAAAGTAAACCAGCTTAAAAAGCGTTTTTTTCTTATTTCGGCTAACAAAGTAATTACGTGAGAAAAATAATGCCTCCGCTTAACTTTTTAATCTCCGCGGAGCCGAATTTATGAACAAGAATTGTGACGCTAAATTCTTCTTAACACGTTGGCAGTGGTGGAAATATTTCGAAAAAATGTGAAGTAAAGTGGCTAGGGATCTATTTAGTTTGCAAAGTATTTTACTACCGATGTTGGCGGGGAACTGTTTGACCCGTATATATATTTTTGTTGTACTGAAAACTCGGTTTCAAGATTTATTTTCCGCACGCATTTATTATTTATTTATCTAAACTTCATGTACAATAGTGGCACATAGGCGGACTTATGATGATGAATGGTGATGAAAATGGTGGCTGATGGTGGGTGATGGCTGGTAGACTGTAATGTAATTTTTCACCGATTACATCACGGACGGCTTCCAGGCGGTGCTTCGCAAAAGAACGGTTTCCTTGCAATCTCAGGTAAAAGGTAACACCAACACGTTCTGAGCGTGATGTCGGACAGAGTGGCCAGCCAAATCCTGAGGCAGTGCTCGCTCATGCATGTCCAGAATAACAATAATTTTAAATTTTATTAACATAGCTATAAGTATCTATCTAATAACATAATATGTACTTAATAACATAATATGGACTTGTATCAATTGATGTGTGCTTAGTCTAAAATAAATATTTTCAATTTCAATGTCAATGTCGAACTGAATTTTCAACTAATAAGGGTTGCCAAAAATTGATGTTCGCTTGTTATAACCCCCCGTTGCGGGGAGGTCAACTCAGGGAAAAGGTAAAAAGAGTATTTAAAGATTTCACGACTCTGCAAAAAAAGATTTATATTTAGAGATAATTTCAAATTCGGCACGTTACTTGGCGGTAAACATACCGAACAAAGGGCAGCTCCCGAAGAAAGTATTTGTGAAGAAAATTAATGTTTAATATAAGATCGAAATCTTAGCTTTCCACGCCGAAGGCCGTCGGCGGATATTTTTGCATTAAGATGAGGATGCCGTAAATTTTCTGATAAATATTCTGCATAAACAATGCGTAACTTCTTTTATGGCAGAATCCTCAATATTGCTAATCCTTGCCGAATTGGGCACTTATTTTTAAAAAACATTACCATGAGATTACGATCTCTCAGTCTTGATGACACTTTTGAAATGACATCATCACAATGTTCATACTTTTTTTAATAAAACCGCAAAACCTCTTTGTATACTCTTCTTTAGTTACCTATTTAAAAATGACACACAATACATACTCAGACACAGCTTTAACGACTAGATCTGAAAAAATAAATGTTCCTTTTTGAGCGAAAATAATGAAAAAGATTTTTTTTTAATCTATCCCCAAAAGAGGTTAACTGAACATTGTATAGCAGTTCGTAATTTTTAATGATGGAAAATCCCAACTATTGTACGGCTTTCTTACAAATAAATTGTCAATTAGTCGGAACGTAGTAGGTAAGCACAAACCATCTTACTAACAGGACCGATGACGTTTGTCGTTCATTAGTTCCCATTTGACAAGTCTACTTAAGCTGCCATTACATTGTCTGATCATGTGTCTAGCTCAACTCACTTGAGTCCCATTAATTCGATCGACGACGTCTTGGACTTTTGTCGGACGTCGGATTTCAATATAGCCTTGTTCCGATTTCAAGAATCCTCATTACGAATGATCTGGAACTTATTTTGTCATCATTCTGCTGTTTGGGAATATTCTCTGACTTATATTTCTATAGTGACAACCCTTTCCGTAGAAAGAGTTGTCACAATAGTAATGTTAAAATTGCATGAAACCTCTTTACTAAAATAGCTTTACCATGTCCATCAATTAAAGTAAAAAGGCAATCACTCACAGTTCATTCAAGAATGAAAAGGCGTTGCTTTTAAAAACTGGTAGCTGACTGTGGATATTCTCTGTGTCATGAATTTCAATGGTGAAAAACACTTTAGCTTTGGGTTAAAAATGCAAAGGCTTCAACATTGCGCACATGGTCGAGCAACTGAATATGTAGTTGAGTTACCTAAAATTGAAACGTTACTTCTTTTCACTACAAAATGGCTGAATTATTTTTACACAACTCCAATGAAGCCCAAAACTGAGTTTTGTTGTTTTATGAGCAGTCTTTAGTCTCCCCATGGTGAAGGAAAACATTCTGACGAAATCGGCATGTCTTAAAACCATGATTTAAAGACGGTATGACATTCATCAACCTGCACTAGGCCGGCATGACGGATGATAGCCTGTTTCTTACAGAGATAAGGTCGATTATGCTGTAGTCGTTCAAAAAAAAAAAACAAATACGTTAGTAGCAGAACTCTTGTCGTTTGTTTTTTTGGAGTCCCTTCCCAAATACTATCTCTATTTTTCTTCCCAATAGAACTCCACTAATATTCTTCTAATACCACTAAGAAGGCTGCAATAATCAAGTTACGTACATCCTCCCTATAAACTGCACGCGCCGCATTTGGGCCGCACTTGCCCAAGGACCCTTGACCTGAAACCTCTTTGTAGGACGAGTGTAGTTACAACACTCTTCACCCCCGTTTTTATGGATGAAACAAGTATGGCTCCGTTTTTATTCTCAGTATTGTTGTACGTAGTAGTTCGTGGCGTCTTGGGGTTAATTGCTTTTGCGAAACAAAAAATACAATTTGCTTGAAGCTGCGGGGTGTTTTTAAAAGAGTTTTGCAATTTGGTTAATGGTCAAAAGTTTGCACTGTATTTTCAATTGTCTATGGTAGATGACGAAATCTGTTTTTATATTAATTTAATGTTCATAATTATAATTTACGGACACAATAACTAAATCTTGTAGGCATGTCTCAGACGTAGGTAGATACAAAACAAAGGCTTGTATCAATTAAACTTACATTGTTATTGAAACTTTGTATTAGTTCCTACTCCGTACCAATATGAAACAAAACACAAACATAGCCAAGACAATAATATCCACAAGACGAGACCCACTTACCCTCCATAACCTTCGGATAACAATCGAAACACATTTCTGTGTTTAAGTACATATCGGGGAGGCTATAGAGCCACACGGTAATAGAAACGAGCCACTTTAATGGTTCTCCGGACACTATTTTGTCACTAATAATACCGGGTTAAGGCCACTAAACACGGCCGTTAAGGAGGTGCGTCGAATGGAACATTAAAATGGTGTACTATCGGTTTGAATTATTTGGAATGGATGTGTGAGAATTTGCATGGAACTTAACCTAGCTTTTTGGTAGAGACGCCAGCCAGCACATGAAGATACTACAATCTGTCAATTTACTTTAATAGATTTTCAACTTAATCGCTAAAGCTTTAGGTTCAAGGTAGATTGGGAAGACAGTTTTGGGTAGTTTGATGTGCTACGTGTGTCTACTCGTCTGTCGTACTTTTTTTAGCAAGTTGAGTGGCGTGCTATACATAGTAGCTACGGCTCGTTTCTGTTTGCACATATTTTCTCTTCTGTGCGCAACAGCTTAGAGAATTCTTGATTTAATTAAACCCTGTATTTTCAAACAAGAATTACTTTGACCATTGCAGTACACTATATAAACAGCACTTGATATTTTCCCAATAAATTCTTAGTTTATTTGTCCGTATATTATTTTGAGAAGAACGCCGGCTTCACACATTGACTAACATGTTCCCGTATTGGTTATGCTTCCTGATTACTCAAAAGGTAATCATGAAAAGGAAGTGCTTATCTGTATATTACCTTGAATACCACTCACTTAGCCTAATGACAAAGTAATGAGGATGATATACATATCTGTTACTTCCTGTATTTTGATGTAAATTTGTAGCTAGCTATCTAGGTACCGTACTTTGTTCTACCTTCTATTTTTGTACCACTCTAACTACTTCGTTAAAGGAACTATTCTCTTAATACTTATATAGTTTACAAGTTTTTTATGTATTAGTATTTATTTTTGTGTTGTAATGTAATTTTGTGTATTTTAACTATGGGCTTTAATTAAGATGCCAGATAATAAAAATGATTGATTGATTGAATACACCTTGAGTTTCTTTAATGTCACAATAATTTGAATTTATGTCAATGATCTACGTGTGTTCTGTAATCAAAGGTCGCTTTTCGTCCTTCGGCTTGTTTAGTAAGTAGGTTATTATAACTAACTCGTGAAGAAAATTTCTTGTTGATTCCGTGGCTAAGGTTTTGCTTCTTATGCGCGAAGTTGTGGGTTCAAAATCGATTGATTATTAATGTGGCTTTTTCAAATTATCCTTATCCTTATTAATATTATAAATACGAAAGTAAAGTTTGTTGGTTTGTTTGTTACCTACTCACGCCTAAACCACAGAACCGATCATCCTGAAATTTTGCATACACGTTGTCAGGTATACAGAAACGGACAAACACACACAAACGAAACACACAAACACACAAAACACACACACACACAAAAACACAGGCAAAGATAATCTAAGGATTATCTTTGCCTGTGTTTCCCCATTATGTTATTATAGAAACCTTAGTAGTATGTTTAGAGTTTAACTATCAATTTCTAAATTAACGCGAGTGAAGCTACGGGCAAAAGCTAGTTAAATATAAATTCTTAGTTTGTCTTGTATGTCATTGACATCATAAAGGAAAACATCCCGAGGAAACCTGGTCTTATAAATATTAAAATAAGTATGAAATCGCGTGGGACAGTAATTAGTTGGTATTATTACCTAAAAAAGAAATTAGAAACAATTTACGACTGGCATATTTTCTGAAAGTTATAAACCTTTTTCTTTTTTTTCTAAAATGAAAACATACAACCGTTTAATTTGCTTCACGTACTTTCAAAGCCAAACGTCAACTGTCGGGAAGCGATGTTAGATACTTGAATAATTTATCGGTTCTTACATAGAACTCAATCGTGTTGGATGAAGTTGGCTTTACGTTAGTTGATACTTGATACCCCGTTGGGTTCCCACATTAATTACACAAACAAATTGGATTGACTTAACACCTACAAAAGTTGAGCGTATCAACACGAACAATAGTTTAATGGAGTCTATTCCGCAATGGAAGTAAATTCTGCGGCGGGCTTTGAAAAGTGAGGTATGAGGACCGAGTCGACTGCATACGAATATTATTATGTAAGCGGGTATTATTTTACTATTCTGGGAATTGTGCGGTTGCCAGATAAGTAGGTTTAAGTTATATATACTACTATTTTCCTGGTTGTCTTTTTGAGTTAGTTAGATCATATCCGGAGTTAAATTTACTGAAAAGAACTGGTGTTAAGGACATAGCTTGCAGAGTAAGCAAGCAGAAGTGGCAGTGGTCTAGCCATGTTTGTCGAAGGACTGATGACCAATCCGGGGTTGCGGGACTGTTCGAAAGAGATACCGTGGCCCCGGAACACAAAGGCGATGAAGAACATAGATGGGTTTTAGTCAATAAAAGTCTGACACTCCCTCCTGCTCCGCCCAGAGCGGGAGGAGTCATTTGATGACTTCCCATAAAAAAAAAGGACTGATGACCAATAGACCAAATTATGTCCTGGAGTGAATACCGCCGTCAGCAAACGCTGCGATGGACGCCCTTCAGCTCCAGCCATCGACGACGATCATAAAGGGGGAGAGGTGCCTGGGGTACTGACTGGATGTTGTGCTGTTGTACGAATGCAGCTTGGGGGAGGCCTATGCACAGCAGGGGACTGTGACATTGCTGAATTGATTAATTAGGTCGTATTCAATTTTTTGATTATCTCTTATGCTTGTCGGATCCTGATGAATATGCACTTGAAATTAAACACAAGCGCCTTTGTTTGGCGTTGTGCGGAGTCTAGAGGTATGGTGTCCGAAATAGTCCGAATGCGGACCTCAGTCCCAAGGAATCGACAGTGATCGTTTGGGCGTGGTCGTGACACATACTGGTCTAGGAACTGCTCTGTGTTTCTTTTTAAGTTCAGAGTATTTAGATAATGAAGCAGTGTTGGTAATTGACTCTGTAAGAATAAACTGCGTACAAGTTAGAGGAGCTATTTCTCTAGTTTACCCGTATCCCATTCTACGCTCACAACAGTTTGACACTATGTATGTCACTTAGTAGGTACGTCCTGGTCAGGGTTTTTTGTACCTGGATGCGACATGCTTATCTGTTTACGTTAATCGGTGATGCCTGAATTTTTAGACTAAATACTGTCGCTTGATTCTCCCAAAAACATCATAATAAAATAAGATTTCATACAGTAGTTAAGACGATTTATACATAATCATCTTCATTTTCGGCACTCTTTGACCCACTGCTGAATATAGACGACATTATCCTTGACAAATCAACTGCTATTCAATCCCATAATATTATTACCTACTATATGGATGAATGAACAAGATACTCTCATGACACATATACCAAATATACGTAAGCCGCGAACAAGAATACCAAATTAACCTAGCTTTTCCAATTCAGACACACTTCAAGAAATACCTGCGCATATAATATTTCGGCACGCAAAAACACTCGCAAATGGTTTCTTTGAAAGAAACGAGGTTAATCTCAATGCGAAAGAAAGTTTCCTAAGAAGTTCAGTGGTACTTGTTACATTAAGCTAAAGTATAAACCAAAAGAATGATAAAGTAGGTAGGTAGGAACGAGAATAATTCTCGAGGTAGACACACACACTTAGGTTTTTGTTTTTCTTTTGATGTTGTAAATGTTTTTCTTACAGATTATTTTGAAGTGTTTGTTCCTAAAATATTGAGGGTTTTGTTGATATTAAAAAAGAACATTGTGACTGATAATATTGTAGATTAATGTTTTGGAGGCTTTTTAATAATCATCACCACTGCTGTGTAAACGGTGAAAGAAATCATCGTGAGGAAACCGGCATGTCCTAGAACCAAAAATTCGAAGACATGTGACATCTAACAGCCCTCACTGGGTCCGCGTGGTGGATTATCCCTCGATCTCTCAGATCGCCGCTTATACGGCGAAGCACTACTGTCTGTTAAATCGCCGTAGCGGCGAAGTAGTCTTCGCGTCAGTATCTGTCATAAATTGATTATAAAACTTGTACCTATCTCGCTCAAACTTGCATAGAGTCTAGAGGAATGAATAAGACAGACATTTTGCCTCAGTTGAACAACCAAAGACGCTTCTAACTTTACCAAATTAGTTGTCATAGCCCATTCCCTCTCATAGAAAGGAGTCCTGTGTCCAATCAGTGGGAACATTATAGGCTGATTATGCCTACCTACTAACTTATTTTTTACCAAAATAAAGGTAACAATAATACGTCCCTAAACCAAAGCATTCAAAAAACAGTAACCAAACACCTGGAATACATTAATAGATTTGAATCCAAAATTTCTCCGACCAGCAGTTATAGTTGTCACCCCGAGTTAACCCAGCTGTGAGTCAAACAAATAATAGGATAGTGCACACGGACGGTTGTTCAAACACTACACTAGGCTATTGGTCTTCCCAAACGTGACCAGCCTACCTAATACAATACTTGTCGCCGGTCTTAGAGCAATTTCAGAAAAAAAAAAAACAGATAATAAGAGAAACTGCTGATATTAATCCGCAGCTGGGTTTTATTGAAAACTGGACGTTTGGCTGGGAAAGGAAATTGTAGTGATCAAAATTCTGTCTGGTTTTATCACAAGGTTTTTATTGAGGAAATTCTGGTTGTCGGGTGTTTGGGTAGAGGGTTAGCGGTCACACGGTTTTTAAATCTTCCGATGTTTTTTTTTGTATGTGGTTAAGGATAAGTTTAGTACCGTCAATCTATTTAATACAATATTAAAGTGATAATTCAATATTTTGAGTACTATAAGCAACCTACCAAAATGTCCTTTCTTTCGTATTGTTCTTCGTTTCGTTGAGCTCCTTTAGTTATAAGACGAGCTACACGATAACCGACAAATGCTTGCACTGTCTGGACAGGTCCACTCAAATCCGTGTGGTTCTTTCTTCAAAAGACCATCTCAGACACTAATCTGCATAGTCCTCATGTGAATTGAGCAAGATTGTCTGGACTTCAAAAGAGACTATGACCTCTGAGTTTGTTTCGGCTGTTTCTTCTCAGAGTAGTCAGGTACGAAACACAGGCCCCATCAAGTTTAAAAAAATGACGTGTAAAAGTGTTTTAGTGTTGCCCAAATGCAAGACCAAGACGAGACCTTAGCCAGTCTTGGTCTTGGTCTTGCGTCAATACACCTGGTCTTGGCCTTGGTCTTGGTATTGCGCTCTCAGTCTTGATCTTGGTCTTCGTCGTGCAGCAAGAGTCTCGCAAGTCTTGCGAGACGCTTTCCTAATAGGCCCAAACATTAAGGGGGCGTGGTTTGGCGCCTCCGCATGATTTAAGCGAAAAAAATTTAAACTGGTTAGGCGGAAAAGACCCCGATAGAACCTTTAATGATTTTCTGTACGTGTACTAGCTATCCTAAACTCTTCACAAACAGCTAGCGGTTAAAATAATTATCACATATACTTTTCATCTTCACCTGGACTTGATACTTCTAACTAATAAAATTTGTCGTCAGCTAGACTTTTAATTACGAGCACAAACATCTAAAACATGAATTAAATTTTTTATACCTACATTAAAATGTAGCAGACATATCATTTTTTGGATATCTATTGTGGCTTGTGACAAACGAAATTTGTTTGTAGGAATTTTTAAGCACCTATTATTTATTGGCACTTTAAAAAAATCAGATGATTTATGAATTAAAATAATTAATGTTTATAATTTCAAACTTTATATTTCAACCAATATTGCGCGTTCCGTGACTCATCGATCGCAAAAATAATTGCGATTATAAATAACTGCGAGACGCAAGAGTCTTGCAGGCTTAGTCTTGTTCTTGCTCAAGTCTTGCAGGGTTCAGTCTTGGTCTTGGTCTTGCTACAATAAGTCGGTCTTGGTCTTGGTCTTGGTCTTGCAAAAATGCAAGAACAAGACCAAGACTGCAAGACCAAGACCGATTTTGGGCAACACTAAAGTGTTTGTAAAAACCTACTTGCAAAATAAACATCATTTATCACTTGGCTCGTCAAAACTGCCCGAATAGTCTTGGATGATTCTTGATTTTCTTGTGGTTAGTGCCTAGCCTAGTATCAGAGTCTTTATGCTGCCCATGGGCCTCTGATTTGGCTCGGATGATGAAAGATAGTAATCATCTTTGTACTTTTTTTGTCATAAACTTCCTACATTCTCTACTCATGAATATTCTTGTGTCCATATTATATATACAACCTCATAAACATTACAATGATTACATAATTACACCCTAATTATCAGATAAGTAAACTACCATTGATAAAGTAGGTACCGGACTACGGACAAAGATCAAATATCATAGATATACATAATAATGTTCACTTCAAAGGCACACACATCACAATCAAGTAAGCTGTTCGTATATACATACGTATATGTATACACGACTTCAAAGCGTTGACATCCGAAAGTCATCTAGTTAATGCAGGCATTATGCGTTTAACAGATCTCGACTCAATATTATAGATGTGGAGTGGATTATTCAACTAAGTAGAGTAAAGTACTATTGAGGACACTCCCGCCTGACCACCACTAAGCTCATTTTTGCTTGCACTCGCAACATGAAAACGCTCTCTAGCCCCGCCCCGTTGACTTTGTGTAGAAAAAATGAATGAAAAGATACCGAATCGGCCGAGCGCACTGACGACGCACGCGAAACGAGAGTTATTGTTATTTTGCGCGCCAAAGTTGACGCTTTCCTAATAGGCCCAAACTTTAAGGGGGCGTGGCTCAGCGCCTCCGCATGATTTAAGCGATTTTTTTTTTAAATGGTCAGGCGGAAAAGACCCCGATAGTACATGCTAGTTCGTACCACATTGATGATTTTTTTCAGTATTACAGTTTAAAACGCTATAATGCGTCGGTACATAATTTTCTTACTGTGTCGTTTGTCGAGTAATCGCAAGCGCGACTATTCCCGGGTATTATAGTATATTTTGAACGAGTGCAAGATCGACTTTGAGACACAACAATATACTATAAAAGGGTACGATAAGCTCACCCACACTTTGGAAAAACACTTAGCTACTGCCATGTATGTACAGAAGGGACTAAGGTGGGCTGAAACAGAAGTCACCCCAGGCTGGCACGATGAAAACAAGAAGATAGAAGGCGTAGGCATCAAACTCTTTACTAACCATGCAAGTGGACAATATATAAAGATTAAAGGAATATATATCCAAATTCCAAACCAACATCATGCTAGAGAAGAACTGGAGGAGAATCTAGCCGACGAGCCATCAATCATCATCGGCGACATGAACTTACGTATGCAAGCCCTCGGCCACAGCAGGAACTCCGGCCTCGGCAACATTGTTAAAAAAGCAACGAGAGATGGAATCTGCTCCCTGAAATACGCCGATGCACCATCTAGACCTTTCAGCCAAGGTAACACCATCCTAGACCTGGCTATAATAACACACCAACAACTAGAAGCGCAGGCCAAACAGGTTGAGAACGTTGGTTCGGATCACCTCCCGTGGTTGCTAACGGTGAAGATTGAACACAATATAGAGGAACAGCTATCCCGTAACACAAAGAAAATCTTTGAGGATGAGAAACTGAGAGCGGCATACCAACAGACAATGTGGGAAGGTCTCTGTAATCTTAACAAAGAAATCACAACAGAAGCCGATTGCGAGAAGTATGTCGAAACAATGGAAAAGGCCGTTGTCGCAGCCCTCGACACTCACGCACCCCTGAAAAATTCAACAAGGCATGAACGACTACCAAAGGAAATAAACGATAAAATCGACTTTCGAAACAAACTAAAACAAATTGTATGGCAAGCGAGACACTGCAGCCCCAGACTCCAACACGAAACACGCTCTCTTTACAACCACGCTAAGAGAGAAGCCGAAAAAATTCTGAAAGAATACTCCGAAAAAGGCTGGCTCGACCAACTCCAAGATCCACGGGACAATAGGTCACAAATGTGGCGCATCCAACGAAACATGAAGAAGCCTATCTCTAAACTACCAAACATCACGGGATGCAGTACAGAAATAGACACGATCGAAAAGCTCACCGATACAGCCATAGTTAAAGAGGCCAAAATAGCGAAAGACGATGAGGGGACTGAAAAGATGACACCATTCCAACCGCTCGATCTAACGTCAAAAAAGGAAGTGCAACTTGCACTGAGCAGATTCAAAAACAAAAAGGCCCCAAGGCCAGATGGAATAAAAGCAGACGCCCTCAAACTTGGGGGAGAAGTCTTCATTGAGGCATTTGTGCCTCTTGCAATCTTTGTATTGTCCACAGGTTACATCCCTAAGCGATGGAAAACCGGCGTGTGCATATTCCTGCACAAAGCTGGCAAAGATCACCGTCAGGCATTATCATACCGCCCGATCACACTGCTCAACATCATGGGCAAGCTCTGCGAGCGACTGATCCTGAGAAGACTTACCGCTACGGTCAATCGACTGCAACCAACGTTCCAGCACGGCTTCACAAGGGCAAGAGGCACAGCAACCCAGATTTTACGTACCGGAAAAATAATCACTGATGCACTAGCCACGGAAGACAGCGTCTCCATGATATCTACGGATCTATCGAAGGCCTTCGACTCGATCAATCACAAGGGCCTAATCAAGAAACTTCAGAATCAAGACGTTGCCAACAACATCATTAAAATAATTGAGAACTACCTCGAAGGCAGAAACTTGAGAGGTAGACTCAGAACTACCATAACCAAAGACAAACCGATACCTCACGGCGTGCCCTAAGGTTTGATCCTAGGACCGATAATCTTCAACCTATATGTCCATGATATCTGGGACAAACAAGACCACATCAGAGGTCTAAAACTCTCACAGTATGCGGATGATCTCTGTATACTCGACAGAGCCACGAACCCAGAACACGCGAACACGCGTGCTGAATGGGCAGCGAAAGCCATCATTGACTATTACACGAGATGGGGGTTAAAGTGTAACATAGAGAAAACAGAATGCATCATGTTCTCGAAAAAGAAAAAATACCGACCAACGGTGAAACTGAAACAACAAACGTTGCACTATCAAATGCAGGTTAAATACCTCGGTGTCATCTTCGACAAACAGTTGAAGATGAACCAGCACACCGAAAGGGTCGTCAAAAGACTGAAACAAGTCCGAGGAGCCCTCGGTCCAATAATAGGATACAATGCGAAGACCGAACTAGACACGAAATTGGCCATCATTCAGGCCTGCATTCTACCACTAATGGCCACGAACCTAACTAAAATCGAACGCCAATACAGACTTGCACTGAAAAATGCCGCTCAACTACCAAGACGAACACCCACGTAAGTAATCTGGGAGATGGCTGACATAGAAGCCTGGCACCTACGCGCCGAGGATCTCAACACCAAAATGTTGGAAAACATTGCTAAACTAAACATAGAAGACCTTGAGTCCCCTGGGGACGCCTACCAGGCTCGCGGTGAATTTAACCCCCTCAGGGTTAATCACAGAATAGGTGAAATACTGTATGACCATAATAAAAAAGGATACAGACGGTGGCCTACCGACAAAACGAAGGCCCCGCGTCCCCTTAAAATAAAATGATAAATTATAGTAATGTAAATAATAATGTAATAATAATACGTAATAATAATATGTAATAATAATATGTAATACTAATATATAATGTTTGTTTAAAGAAATATTTAAAAAATAGCAATGTAAATATTAATGAGCATAGAAATAAATAAAGGAAATATTTTTTTTATAATATAATAATAATACATAATAATGTAATATTATTAATCTATTGTTTGTTTAAAGAACTATTAAAAAACAATATAAAATGAACTTTGGCAAATAATGAACGTAAATATGTAATATTGTAAATACACAACACAAATAACCAATTCTAACACGTAATAATGTTTGTATAGCCTAACAAATTACGAATATCAGAACACAGCAAACAGAGATCCACTAGGACATTAAGTTAGCTGATTCACCTCTGCACGGCCCGCCGGCCACAGAGACATATTTTGTAAAACAAAAAGTAGGCAAATAAAATAATATTCTATTCTATTCCCGGGTCGGGCAGGGCGTTATTTCGGTTTTTCTATCAGGAATTTCTTAGTAGCAGGCACGGATTCTGGATTTGTGGCCAATTGATAGTAATAGGCTCGCCCCCTATTATATGGGACTTCAAACATAACTGGAAAAATGTGGGTGTCCTATTAGTTACACCTCCGCCTAACCCCTAGAGGATTACAGGCGAGATCATAATCATTTACCTAGCCTTTTCCCAACTATGTTGGGGTCGGCTTCCAGTTTTACCGGATGCAGCTGAATACCAGTATTTTACATGGAGCGACTGCCTATCTGACCTCCACAACCCAGTTAGTACGGGGTAATACAATACCCCTTGGTAAGACTGGTTGTCAAACTTTTTAGGCCTCCGACTACCTAACGACTGTCAAAGATCTATAAATGACAGCCGATACCAACGGCTTAACGTGCTTTCCGAGGCACAGAGGAAACTCGGTATGTAATGGGTGGTCACCCATCCACAGACCACCCTAGGCAAGCACGGCTTAACCTAAAGATCGACCCGAGTGGCTGTTATTATTTAGCCACGAGCTCCTCATACATGTATAATTATGATTACAGGCGAGATGAATATACGAAAAATAGATAATAATTATTTAGTTTACCCTGTTAAGATGCCTGTCACTTCTCGGAGTAATGCTATCTAATTTAATTTGAACTTGTTTATATTTGGTGGGTAGAAAGGGAGAGGAAGGACAAAGAAAAGATGGATGGATTGTATTTATTAATGAAATGAATTGTTTTTGAAATGATATGAAAAAGAAGGGAGTAAATGATGCCATGACGACTGATAGGGGAGAATGGAAGAAGAAAACGTGTTGCGTCGACCTGAAATAGAATTAAACAAGGGCAATGAAATGATCGAGACGGAATTGGACGCTGTCACCTCCTTCTGCGAAGCAGTAATGCTAGAGAAGGAGGTGGCGGAACGTGAGAGGGAGAGAACCTCACGTCCCGGCCGCCGCGGGAGACGCCCCGGGCGTCGAGGGCCACGTGGTGGCCCCCAGCCACCGTAGGCGCGGGCCTGTGGACGGTGGGCTATGGACTAGCTCGCCGTCCGTCCATCTCATGACGACAGGCCGTGACGACGGTGCGTTCGTGTTCTAAAGGAAGGGGTCCGCAGCCGAACGCCTCCTGCCGGAGGCTCTACGCGGGAGTCGTGCGGTCCATGGCCCTTTACGGGGCCCCGGTGTGGGCGCGTTCTTTGAGGCGGCGTGCCGCCCACTACCTGAACGCGCCCCAAAAGGTAGTAGCCGTAAGGCTGGCCCGGGGCTACCGCACGATTGCCCGCGAGGCGGCGAGCCTCCTTGCCGGATTGCCGCCATGGGATCTGGAGGCGATAGTCCTCGCGCGCCTGCATGAATGGCGCGCGGAGGCGCTACGCCGGGGGGAAACTCCGCTGCAGCGACAAATTGTCGCTCAGCGGACAGACTTCCGGCGGGATCTCATGGCGACATGGAGAGAGCGACTGTCGCAACCCCGTGCAGGGCACGCCACAGTAGTGGCGATAAGTCCCCTCTTTGAGGAGTGGCTTGAGAGACGCCACGGCGTCCTCACCTTCCGCCTGACGCAGGTCCTCACCGGACACGGAGTGTTCGGGAGGTTCCTGCACCGAATCGGGCGGGAGGAAACGCCCGGGTGCTTCCATTGTGAGGATCGACCGGAGGACACGGTGGAACACACGGTGGAGGTGTGCCCCGCGTGGGCGGAGCACCGCCGTGTCCTCGAAGCGGCGATCGGTGGCGGCGACCTCTCGCGTCCGGCCCTGGTGCAAGCCATGGTCCGGAGCGAGACGGAATGGGACGCCGTCACCTCCTTCTGCGAAGCAGTAATGCTAGAGAAGGAGGTGGCGGAACGTGAGAGGGAGAGAACCTCTCAACGTCCCGGCCGCCGCGGGAGACGCCCCGGGCGTCGGGGGCCACCACCACGTAGCCCCCGGCCACCGTAGGCGCGGGCCTGTGGACGGTGAGCTATGGGCTAGCTCGCCGTCCGTCCGTCTCATGACGACAGGCCGTGTCGACGGCGCGTTCGTGTTCCACGCGCGCCTCAAAGAGAGTCAGCAAAAAGGAAGGGGTCCGTAAGGACTGATGCCTGCCGGGGTTGCGGGACTATTCGAAAGAGATACCGTGGCCCCGGAACACAAAGGGCGATGAAGGAACATGGATGGGTTTTAGTCAGTAAAAGTCTGACACTCCCTCCTGCTCCGCCCAGAGCGGGAGGGGTTATTTGATGATTTCCCATCCGAAAAAAAAAAAAAAAAAGTGGTCCGCAAGGACCGATGCCTGCCGGGGGTTGCGAGACTGTTCGAAAGAGATACCGTGGCCCCGGAACACAAAGGGCGATGAAGGAACATGGATGGGATTTAGTCAGTAAAAGTCTGACACTCCCTCCTGTTCCGCCCAGAGTGGGAGGCGTCATTTGATGGGGCCGTAGGCATGTGGGACCAGTTGATGAACGACTCAATACGAAATTTGTTTGGTTGACCGTACTTTGCCAAGACATAACTTTGTTTTGTTTTCTTGTGGTCCCAAAATACCACTAAAAAATATTTAAGGGGAATCCGGGACCGTGGTCCTGGTCCCGAAAGCCCTCCGACCCGATTTCGGGTCGGGTCGATTTACCATCCAAAAAAAAATAAAAAAAAGGGCAATGAGTTGATGATATTTTTTTAGAATTTCTTTTTGTCAGCGTAGTCAATACTATACAAAATTTTCCCTATTTAGGACAAATAAGACATCGCCTTTTCGTTTTACCATAGTCATTGTCTATTTGGACAGGAAGAAATTGTTTGTCTATTTTTAGCTTAAGAAAACGGCATGGTAATGGTCCTAATTACTTCAGCTCCATTTAAACTAATTTAGTTACTTAAGAACAATTAAAACAACCAGTGTGAGAGTTTTTAGAGCGTCGTTTAGTTTTACAAAAAGCAAATATTGACGTCCATTACTTGTTTTGGCATCTTGCCAAATGTATGAAAGGGGTCTCGAGATCCCCTTTTGTTTTTAGAGTCTTTGTCAATATTGTTGGAATTCAAAATGGCTGCTGCTCTTGTTGGGACTTCGTTACAGTTTTCTAGAGTGCTTTGATGCCTCGGATGTTAGGCGTCTCTATTGTTTAGATTTAAGGTACTCAGCTGTTTTTCTGGGAATTGTTTTCGTAGGTAAATTTATAAAAATAATTGTGGACATTGTCAAAGTGTGCAGTATAATAATGGATACTCTCTTTATTTAAAGTGTGCCCTAAATATCGTTATCGTGTTCATTTTATAATGAATATATCTTTCTATTATAAACGCGAAAGTTTGGATCACGCCAGAACGGCTAAACAGATCTTTATCAAATTTGGCACAGAAATAGATTATAGTCTGGAAAGTAGCACATAGGTGTTTTTTTCTTACACATTTTTTTTTGCTTAGCCTATATTGTCCCACTGCTGGGCAAAGGCCTCCCCCATAGCCTTCCACTCCTCTCTACGTGCGGCTATTTTCGGCCAATCTCTCATAAACGTCAAGCCAGCGTTTTCTAGGCCTCCCTCGGCGACGACGCCCGTCGTTACACATTCAAATTTATACGCGAACAAAGTCGCGGGCAACAGCTACTTATTATATAAGTGCGTACATTTTCTCTGGATTTATTTTAGATTTTTGAATATTTAAGGCCAAATTAGCAGCCATAAAGCTTTAAGCTGAAGATGTAAGCTTTCTTAAATTCACGTATTGCTAGAATTACGGGATACATAGATGCTCCGAAAACTATGCGAAACGTTGAACAACCCGACCTCCAACATGACACATACGTGTCGTCAAAAACAAATGCTCAACCATACGAATGAGTAATGAACAACTTTGTTCTCATAGTCAAAGAAAAGTGTTTCCGCTAACCGAGCACCATATGACTGAACACCTTAAAAAATTGCTTGACTCCTGAAGGGGATTCGCACCCGTATAGGGATGGCAGATTGATGGTAACCGATTTTTCAAGCGACGTCCTGGTACCGAGACCCTTTTCCTTATCCACCCGTAGAACCTTTAATGTCCTAGATTCGATTCTTCAGTACAAGATGGCTTAGGAAGATTGATGTTAATATACGTCTGGTGTGACTGCTGAATTTGTTTTGTGCAAATTTCTGTTTTGATATGTTTTGCATGGCCGCATTTGTGTGGTCAAATGAGAAGTGAAGTTTTGCTCGTCCAGGACATCGAACCCAAAACACCATTGAAGCAAGCCTACTAGTATAGGTATAACATAATTATGTTTCCTGTCAAAAATAAATTTAAAATTGTTTACTATTATTTTACAAACTTAACATAAAATCACACCTGTAATTCCTAAAGGGTTATGCTGAGGTGTATGTGGGCGCAAAAACAACATTTGATTTTAATTTTAAGTTAGTTTGTAATTTGTGGGTAATTTCGTTTTTATTTTGACTTATGTATTTTTATTGTAGGGTAGTGAGTTTTCTATTTGACATTTGTTAAATTACTGAACTAATATTTGTATTTCCGACTATTTAATTTAAAAACAAATCGTAATTTCCGTTTGCTTCAATAATACGGATTATATTTGATTTATGTAAAAGGTTGTGAATGCAATGTTACTTCTGTTTATTTTAATAGGAGTTTACTTTGATATTATGTTCGCTAGAATTATTTAAGAGTCTAGTTTAGAGCGAAAATTATTAAGCAGTTAATTTGATCTAAGATAGATTCGGTAAATAATTTGAGCCTTGCAAAATTGTTATTTTATTGTACCTATCACTACCAATCTCAGTTTAAATTTCTGTGTATAAAAGCCGTTATAATATGAAAGAAAGGGCATTCTTGGTTTACCTCATGGAATAAACACTCTGAACTGGAGTAGGGTATATTCTTTAATCTGGTGCTTATATTTGCTTCTGTTTATTGTTTGCTGAGTAATAATTGTGTAACTTCAAATATAATATTATTAATATTTGAATTTCGTAATTGTGTAACTACAGTCACAACATATTGGTTTACACCAATATATTCACAATATTGGTGTAAACCAATATGTTGTGACTCTCAACGACGACGGACATGATGCCGCCGACGTGTACATAATAGGTCACCTACATTTCATAAATTATGTGTAAGTCCCATGTAATAAGGAGCGAGCGTGTTGCCATCAACCAGGCACAAATCCAGACTCCAGAATCCAGAATCCAGGCTGCTACTGAGAAATGTTTGATGAAAAAACCCAATAACACTTTGCCTGACCTGGGAATCGAACCCAGGATCTCATGCTCAGCACTTGTGCTTGCGACTACTAGACAAATAACATTTTACTAACACTATAATTATTATAACGATTCAGTTCACTTTACCAATGGCAGAAGACCAAATCTATTCTCGAACCTTTTCCACTCATGTTGATATTATATACCTGTCATTTCGAGAGACACCTATCGCGGTAGAAGATTGATATATCCCCTGCATTATCCCGATACAACTTCAAATCCCACTAAGTTCGATAACCCATAAGTTTTCAAACAGAAACAGAACAGATAGTGTTTATCTTATCAGCGATTACCGGGCATATAAGGGTCTTGTAATATGTAAATGTTTGATAACAACCGCCATAGAGGTACCAAGTCGCTCTTGAACCAGTAAACGGGCTAAGATATTAAAGGATTAATGATAGGCGCAATTTGTATATGTATGTATGTAGGTACGGGAGCGTTGCCCGACTTGCCGCTGTATCACAGAAACATTTTCGAAAGGGAACATGTATGTAGACAAATAATATCGCCTTTAGACTTATATTTCGGAGATGCGAACATAATTACGGAACGGAGTAAGGTGAATTGAATATTTGACGTGAGACGTTTATAAATGGAAGATTGTTGAAGGCCTCGACGAATTGCGTATCTACATACATAAAATTTTGTGATCACTAGCATAACGCTGATATCGTTTTTTAAATTGAACTCTATCAAGAAAAAATATTTGTTGTTTGTTTTCTTTAAACAGAAATACCCTGTTTTTTGAAACCCTTGTTTGAAATTAAAAAAATATAAATCTCTATTTTTAAATAAATAATCCAAAAAGAAGGAAAGATCTTAAATAATCTACCGTAACAAAAGAGGTTTCGATTTTTCAAAGTGATCGCAAACTTTTTTTGATGTGTTGTTTCTTAAATACCAATCATTGTGTAGCTAATTGATAACATGGATCTTTTATTCATAAAGATATTGCGGTTGACGGCTTTAGGCTCGCATTCTATTACCATGTGTACTTATGGGTAAACCTCTGCCTACCCCCTTATAACACAGTCGTGTTATGTTTCAATCGTAAATCTTTCAATATCCTCTTACGTGTAAATTAATAATTCATAGTTTTGGATGCCCGCCAAATCGAAACCTATGAGAGCAAGTAAATATATGTAGTACCGTTGTGAAGTCATTTTGTGTAATGCTTAAAACATATTACAAGGTTTACTACTATTCTTTATCGAGACTTTAACTTTTTGGACTCAATTCAAACTCAAACTCAAAGCATTTATTTCAATTAGACCATTACGGCACTTCTAAATGTAAAAAAAAAAACAAATCAACAGTCACAGTCACAAGGCATAATAACTTGAGAAAGTACTGTAGTTACCATTGTCACATATACCTAAGTGACGAGCAAGCGGGTGCCCTGTACGCCAATGACACAAATATGTGACAAAAAATGCGCGGTGCACTATAGCACGAAATAAACAATTGAATAGTTTTGGAATCCTTATTCTTTTTGTAGATATTTTCAGTGAAATTGTGGGTCCGTGGCTTGTAGGCCCACAGTGGTCGAGACACCCGTGGCCGACGCCCCCGATTCGACTTGGGGTCTGGCTTGGCGTGGTTGGCACGCGCGTGCCTTTATGCTCTGACGTTCAAAAAGTTAAATTAAACTGAAAAAACTTCCAACTAAGAGATTTTGTTCACCATAGTCATCTTAGTGCCATTGGCCCTGGCTACTTTCGATTGGCGCAACACGTATTTTACATTCATTCTCCCCTGTCATTCATCACGCTATCATTCACTCTTTTTTCTTTAACTTTCCTCATATAATTCATCAATCTTTACTTTAGACTTCGTCTCTCTCTCCATCCACATGCATGTTATGACATTTATTTTTATAAAACAAACAGTTACTGCATGTTACAGCTATTAAAGGATCAATTGAACCCTAAATGGAATTGAATCACGTTACACCCCTTATCGTTCACCATTCACCTACGAACTCCCGCTACATCGAACTAATTGATATGCAAAGGGGAATGAAGTTTAAATTAATTCCAGATAGCATCCAACTCCGTGTACAAGTCAGTTGGTACTTGTGTTACTTGTACGTTGATTGGTCTATCGAAAGTTTCGAAGCTATTTTTTTTATGCATCTTATCGGAAAGCAATCGTGGTGTTTAGATGAAATTTAATGGTTAGAAACATCATCTGCAAAAGTCTGTCGAAAAGTTCTGTAGTGGCGACCGCGAACCGGAAGACGTTGCATTGGAAGGCCTCCCACTAGGTGGACCGATGACCTGGTGAAGGTTGCGGGAATCCGCTGGATGTGAGTCGCACGGGACCGGTTAATATGGTGACACTTAGGGGAGGCCTATGTCCAGCAGTGGACGTCTTTTGGCTGAAATGATGATGATGATGATGACATCGTCTGCTTAGCCTTTTTACATGGGCACTTATAAAACGTCGAGAAAAGGTGCAGCGTTCGGGTTGGTCCTTTCCTATGGAGAAGAACCGGCAAGAAACTCCATGGTTACTCTTTTTAAATGGTTTGGTTTTACAATATTATCATGTTACCGCATTAGTATACTTATATATGGGAACATTAACATTTACAAGCATCTAAGATTCTGCAAGGGCTACAATGTTCCCACATTCACAAACAATCTATAACAAACAACATGTGACACAAACATTTTTTCAACTATGTTGGAATTTACTTCCAGTCTAACGGCGTGCAGTCGAATACTAGTGTTTTACATGGAGCAATTGCCTATCTGACCTATGACAAGATTGTAGCCGGTGGCGTTCTGTGGTTTCTGCGTACCCCCTTGGGAAAAGGCGTGAATATATGTATGAATGTACGTAAATCGCTAAACATACATGTATAGCGATGTGATCTATGATTCTAGCGATATAGATCGCTATTACTTGCGATCATGTGGAATAATGCCATAATCATCACGTTTACCAGAACCTTGATCGGATTGCCTGTAGGTGTGTTTTTATTAGCGCATATGAAAATAATTCTGTTGCCCATACCCTTATCGTGAAACAAATTATCGTGGTACCTATTACATATATGAACCTTTATAGGCACATTCATTGTTATGGGGTTATTCAAGGCAATGGGTTCATCTTATCGGTACGCGTGCTTAGGTGTGTTATGGTGAAAAATACAAAAGATATCTAAAAGGTTTCTTCCGTGGTGGGTAGAAACCTATAAAAAAATATTCCATGTGGTCTCAAAAAAAATAGTACGTAAAGGTATTGTTTTGTCATGGAAACGTAATTTTTGTGACGAATATTATACTGACTAATAAATAAATTAGTATGTAAGTAAAACATTTTTTCATATAAATATTACCGCAAAATTCTTGCTTAAAACTTGGGTAATATTTAGTGATTTATCTTTTCCGTCGTGCACTGCGAAAGGCAGTAAACTAGTTGAAAGTGGCGAATCTCATCCCCATTCCAAACATGAACATTTGAAATTGCTTTTAGAAACACTTCAGTCGGAAGGCGTCCGTTTCGAGACGTTGCTCCATCGCGGACCGTCCTTAATAGCCTGTATTTACTTTTATGAAAGTTCCACGGAAACTTCGTAGCCCCCGAAATTAAAAGCAACGCCCTAAAAAGGAGAAACAAAATTAAGGCGACGGTGAACATAGATAATAACTCCCCTTTGCCCTCGAGTGCCTTAAAAAGACAAGCCACTTTCATAAATCTCCGCGGCGGTTAACGCCTCGTCCGCAATACGAGAAACAAGGGGAGAATGGCTTCAAGCGACAACGGGAAGGGACCAAAGTTTTAAGTACTGTTCAGTAAAATGTTTTCAGCAAGTGATCTCTTTCGGCATTACTGCGAATTTACTTGTTAATTGTCTAAGATGTGAATTGGAGTTATAATGTTATGGAGATCAGGTGTTATGAGCTCAGAAACTTTGTCGACTCTGAATATAATTGCAATATATTATGCGGGATGATAAAGTGGGAGCACAATACCTCCTCTGTAAAATTAAACAATCTTAACGATCTTTTAACAACTTCACTGCAAGTTGTTAACTATAAAACTGTAAAGTTGGGGCTGAACTATTTTTCAATCTGTTAGGCAAACTAATTAGTAAGTAAACAAGTTTCACTGGCCAAGACAAAGTACTTAATAATGAAAATCCGAAAGGCATTTGCATTATCTTACACAAATAGTGCTACGAAGATAATCATTATACGTCATGCTATAAGCAAGCACAGGCTAGTCTGTAAATATTACCCTAGGCTATGCAATTACGGGATCTCATGGCGACATGGAGAGAGCGACTGTCGCAACCCCGCGCAGGACACGCCACGATAGTGGCTATAAGTCCCCTCTTTGAGGAGTGGCTTGAGAGACGCCAAGGCGTCCTCACCTTCCGCCTGACGCAGGTCCTCACCGGACACGGAGTGTTCGGGAGGTTCCTGCACCGAATCGGGCGGGAGGAAACGCCCGGGTGTTTCCATTGCGAGGATCGACCGGAGGACACGGTGGAGCACACGGTCGAGGTGTGTCCCGCGTGGGCGGAGCACCGCCGTGTCCTCGAAGTGGCGATTGGCGGCGGCGACCTCTCGCGTCCGGCCCTGGTGCAAGCCATGGTCCGGACCGAGACGGAATGGGACGCCGTCACCTCCTTCTGCGAAGCAATAATGCTAGAGAAGGAGGTGGCGGAACGTGAGAGGGAGCGAACCTCTCAACGTCCCGGCCGCCGCGGGAGACGCCCCGGGCGTCGGGGCGCGGGCCTGTGGACGGTGGGCTATGGGCTAGCTCGCCGTCCGTCCGTCTCATGACGACAGGCCGTGTCGACGGCGCGTTCGTGTTCCACGTGCGCCTCAAAGAGAGTCAGCAAAAAGGAAGGGGTCCGTAAGGACCGATGCCTGCCGGGGTTGCGGGATAGTTCGAAAGAGATACCGCGGCCCCAGAACACAAAGGGCGATGAAGGAACATGGATGGGTTTTAGTCAGTAAAAGTCTGACACTCCCTCCTGCTCCGCCCAGAGCGGGAGGAGTTATTTGATGATTTCCCATCTGAAAAAAAAAAAAAAAAAAAAAGGCTATGCAATTAGCAGCACAAATTGCCTTACTAGGAAAACATACTGACCTTATAGCGAGGAAACCGCTAACTCTCCTGGAATGATTTGCTAGCTGATCATAATAACAAGGCGTCCATAACGCTTGGTCAATCAAACAATAAAAAAAACACATTCCGACAAATGGACCATCATCTCATGAGAAATAAAAGCTTGATACAGCGTCTAGTGTTATACTTAGACGATTTTATCGATTCGTCGACGCTATCAGTCAAGACGGTACGAACGAGAATCCTTATATGAATAATTTATGAGGTTAGGCTCCCGTCGCTTTTTAACCGACTTCAAAAAAGGCGGAGGTTATATGTTCGTGTGTATGTATTTTTTTTTTTTTTTTTTATGTATGTTACCTGATTTCTCTCCCATTTGCGGACCGATTTTCAAAATTCTTTTTTCATTTGATAGAGTACATTCCTGAGATGGTCCCATTTTAATTTGGTGAAGATCTGATGCTGACCTTCGGAGATATACAATGGAACTCTTCAAAAAGAGACGGCAAATCTGTTGTGATAGCTCCAATCGGTTGGATGTTCATTGTTTATACAATATCATGACGGAACATCACGCCTGTATGCTCTGAGGGGGTACGCAGAAGTGTACAATTTACCTGATTTCTCTCCCATTTGTGGACCGATTCTCAAAATTCTTTTTTTATTTGAAAAAGTATACTCCTGAGGTGGTCCCATTTTAATTTGGTGAAGATCTGATGCTGATCTTCGGAGATATACAATAGAACTCTTCAAAACGGGACGGCAAATCTGTTGTGATCGCTCCAATCGGTTGGATGTTCATTGTTTATACAATATCATGACGTAACATCACGCCTGTATGCTCTGAGGGGGTACGCAGATGTGTACAATACACCCAGATTTCGACAGTTAGGTATGTTTGCGAATGGATGGAATAAGATTTTATTGGCCTGTCAGAAGTATTGTGAGAGGAATTTATGAATGTGACAACCTTTATTTTGTTATTTTGTATTTTATAATTTTATGTTTTCTCTTACTCTTTTTAGGGTTCCGTACCCAAAGGGTAAAAACGGAACCCTATTACTAAGACTTCGCTGTCTGTCCGTCTGTCCGTCTGTCCATCTGTCCGTCTGTCCGTCTGTCCGTCTGTCCGTCTGTCTGTCACCAGGCTGTATCTCATGAACCGTGACAGCTAGAGAGTTGAAATTTTCACAGTGTATTTCTGTTGCCGCTATAACAACAAATACTAAAAACAGAATAAAATTAATATTTAAGGGGGGCTCCCATACAACAAACGTGATTTTTTTGCCGTTTTGTCTAATGTATAGATAATGGTACGGAACCCTTCGTGCGCGAGTCCGACTCGCACTTGGCCAGTTTTTTTACAATAATCTTAACCGTTGCATTTCACGCAATGCTTTTTCATCATGTGGTTTTTTCAATAATTTATTTGGCTCTAAATCGCAAAGAGCAATGCCATCTAGAGTCTTTACACGGCTCAGCGCAACATAAACTTGGCCTTTAGCAAATTTTTTTCTGCCTACATCAATCACGGCTTTGTTTAGTGTGGTGCCCTGGAGTTTATGTACCGTTACTCCCCAGCTATTGGGGATAAGCCTATTACCATGACATGTTTTGATACCATGTACAATTAATGCATAGCAAATATTTGTAAGTATAGGATATTACAACTAAAAATGGAAAAATAAAATAAAACTTTTTTGCCAAAAATAAAACCGACTTCAAAAAAAAACAACAAACAAAAAAAAACACAAAAAGAAAAGGACAAAAAAATACACTAAAAGAAAAACAAAAAAAAAAACACTAAAACAAAACCACAAAAAAGTGAAAAATAACTTTAGCTTCAGAAGCCGGTGAGAAAAACACCAAATCAATCAAAGGTCAAGTTTCAGAAGTCGGTGACAAAAACACTAAATCAATTAAACAAGGTCACCGACTTCTGAAGCTTGACCTTTGATTGATTTGGTGTTTTTCTCACCGGCTTCTGAAGCTAAAGTTATTTTTCACTTTTTTGTGGTTTTGTTTTAGTGTTTTTTTTTTTTGTTTTTCTTTTAGTGTATTTTTTTGTCCTTTTCTTTTTGTGTTTTTTTCTAATAGTGGTTAGTGAGACAAGACTCGGATGAAGCTTTGGTCTCAAAGCCTCATAGCAGGGATTATGGAAGCCACCAGGGTCTCAGTCCGCTATTTTCAATGATTGGTTAATAAGACAACCGTACCAAGATAATGCCAGTACCATTGCATTGTGCCAAAATTTTGTAGTTTTTTTTTTTAATTTATACTGGTCGCTTGATAGCGCTGTGTTGAAATTGTACATTAGTAAGAACCCAGTTAATAAAATTCCTGTAAAACCCATGAATGTTAAAAAAAATATCACGGACTCAATCGTTGCTTGTAAAAAAGCAATGGTGTGTCTATGATCAAAAGGATTGTAAAATAGATACGAGAAAGTTATCGGCATCGTAAAATCACGATGACGGGTAATTGCGCCCTAATTAGCGGGCAAATGTTATTGGGTTTTTCCATCAGTAAAAGCAGAAAGAATCTGGATTTGTGCCCGGTTGATGGCAATAGGCTCGCCCCCTATGACATGGGACTTACAAACAAAACTAGCGTAATGTGGGTGTACTATATTACACTTCTGCCTAATCCTTCGAGAATTACGCCTGTCATATTATTATGTCATCATGGTTTTGATTACCAAAATCCTCAAAGCCAAAAATTACGATGTCATTGATTACGATCACAATTTCATTAGCACATTTGGGCCTCAGTGAAAGCCTTCAACGTAGCAACGTTCGTTTTGTCTTGACTGTTTACAATGGGAGGAAGTCACGCTGCGAAAGTAAATAAAAATAATATTATGATGTTTATCGCCGTATACGCAAGCAATATTATCTATGTTTATAGCTACTTTATTTGTTCAGCGTGATATTTTGTGAGCAATCGGTTTAACGGTAGCGTTTATTTTAATGATTATGTTTTGTTTATGAACGATGAAATGAAGGTGAAAAGGTTTTGTTTCGGGGATATTGTTTTAAAGGTGTGATTAGTATGATTGTATATGTCGCCGCAAGAGGCTCTATCTGCTAAGATTTAATCTAATTATTAACACTCATAATTCTATTCCATGAACCTGCCATCTCTGCTTCGTGGTACAGTTATTACATCACTTGACAAATGAGTTAAGCGCCATCTATTGGCGTAACTAGCACTTAGATAGTTCGTGGTTTCAAATAGTAATTTATTAAACAAAAGTCTAGCTAAAGACTCAGTAAGTCTTTAGCTAAATCTATAGTTAAAATTATGATAAGCGAGTATTTTATGACATTGGATTTGTAATTATTATTGTTCATTTTGACACAAGATTTTGATGAGGCAACACTACAGGCCGAATACGATTTGATCAATAAATCAATTAATAATTTGAAACTACAATTAAATCAGATTATCTAACTAAATTACAAACTAAAAAGTAACAAGATTATTTTACAGAACAATTAATTAGTGAAAGACTTCGTATAGGTGTTCTTTGTACTAAATACTTTGATTTGCCGGAAATGGTTTTAAAAGATTGAATATTGTTGTAAAAAGTATTGAAGCGACTAATTAGCTTTAACTTGATAAAACCTTTGCATTTGTGAATATTGGTATTGTTTAATTATTAAAATGATTAATAATGAATTACTCTAGTATTGTTTGTAAGTTTTAATGAACTTATTATGTAATGAGTTACCTGTACTGTGTGGAGGACTTCCGCTCACGCAGGCAGAATAGACGCGTGAGCGACAAGCAAGCAGTCACGTTATCATAAGATTAGCAAAACAATTGAAATACTAAAAATAAACGTTTGGAGTTTGAGTCAAGTGCTGTGTGTGATTTCAACTACCCAGTACCCACCTACCTATCTACCAACAATGAAGAATCGTATCGCAAGGCGATGTGATAGATGACAGCAAGACAATAATGGTTACTCTAGGCTTTCCCTGCCGTGATATATATTATTAATAATTATATAACGGTATGGTTGGTAATATTGTATTTTTCTTAGAAATAACTTTAGGAGACTTTCAACTGTGTTTTGATATAATTGGTTGTTAGTACTAACGATACTCTTGTATCGTACTAACAACCAATTATACCGTCCTCTAGGATGTCTTATCATTGTTCAAACTTTACCATTATAGCAAATAAAATAAAAAGTCACAGAATAATATTGTTTAAAGGACGACGCCAAACCACATCGGTATTTTGCTACGACAGCGTAGTTCACATAGCAGTTGCGTAGCACACGTTGGCTACGTCGTAGCAGCCGAGTACAAAAACTTGTTATTAGTCAATACAATTTTGTTTCAACACGCCTTTGTTAGCTTTTAGGTACCTAAATTCCTACCTAAATTCCTTTACAAAATCGTGTAAGCCAAAATCTTTCAAAGTTCGCTGTCAAATTCACAAGAGTACGAAGAAAATCCTTTCAGGGACAAACAATCTGTATCAGACAGGTATGTTTGGCACGACATTGATGCGGGTTACACAGATAAAGATTTCTCTTTCATGCGTATAATACCAATTACGAGAGCTAAGTGAGTGTTAGAAAAAATATAATTCTTCTGGATATCACGTAATTCAATAAATCCCAATGAAAGGGATCACAGTTTTTCCCACTCGACGTAATATCGCATTCCGTTCGTCATAAAAACGGGCCCATCTATTCGACGTAGATGTATGGTTGGTAATAATTCACGTCAATATTCATTCGTGTCAAACAAATCGTAAAACGTACGGTATCCAGGTTTCAGCCGAATTTGCTTTACAATATAACATACAACTTTTGTAGCAACCAGGTTTGATTTTAATTCCATATTTGACAATTCTAATAAATCTGGTCACGGTTATGGATTTTGCTCTAAAAATCAAGATTTAGCCTATAAACTATTTGTAGGTATTGCAATAAATGAAAAAAATAACAAATAATATACTAATATTATGTTGCGTGGTCGACTGAGTCAGATTAAACAGTCGACGACGATGACTTATGACTTATGAGCACAAAATATCAGTCATTGTAAGACGTGTACTGATTGTTAAAATATTTGTATCTACCTTCCTATTTTCATCTAAAAAGATTAATATTGTGCATCTCCTTTGAAATCAAAAGGACCTAGTATTTATTCTTAGCCAGCAAAAAATGTTTACTTTTTTTTTCAAGATAAGAAAGATTAAAGAATTTCCCGCTGAAGTAGCAACATAAAAAGATGATTCTTTTCATCCTTATCTTTTACGATCTTCCAAAAAATCTGCTTGTCGACCTAAAAATGCTAAAACTTTGTACATTTAGGATGAGTGACTTGAGAACTTAATGTAGGTATAGCAAACCTACACTTCGTTACAAGTATTTGCTGTAGTGCTTTTGGGTGTAATTATACAAGCTTTTTTTAAACCTTTTACTTAATCTTGTCGGTAGTGACTGAGTTTCATCTTTTCGTACAGAGAAGGAATGAGTTTCGATGAGGTTTAGCATTGTGTTTGTGTTTCTATACATTTAAGTTTATTTTCAGAATAATTTTGTTTTTCCACAAACTTGCAACATGAAAAGAACAACTGAACTCCCATACAAAACTGGGCATTCTCCTTTGAATTTTAAAACTCAGTGCTTAAAATATTATTCGTTTTATTTTCAGTTATTAACTGCAACATATCGTAGTGTTTTCGCAACGTTAATATACCAGTACGGCATTTCTTAATATCTAAACTAAACACAGCTCAGGGATACATTCTAAAACATTTTCGAATCTGAAAGTTGAAAAAACTTATCTGCGTTTTGAATAAAAAATATTCATATCTGATTAAGAAAATCCCAGCATGTCTTTTGCAATTCGCTATCTTTCTGTATTTTAGTACCCACTTTCATAAAAATAACATTTTGTGAACTTAGAACTGTACTTAGAAAAAAAAGGGGCTGAATGTATAAGCAAACAAAATAGAGATTGTTTAAATTTAAAGAAGGGAAAATACTTTCACATAAATCGAAGTCTTTGTTAAACAACAATAGTTAAACCCGTGTCCACAAAAAAAGGGGAAATCCCTTTGCATCCTTTTTACCATGCATTTGTAGATAACGTATTTCACAGTCCCTTTTAACATTATCCATTATGTTAATCTAAGGTCAACGGTTTATCGTGTCTGAAATTCTGAATGGATTAAACGAAAATGTTATTTTATCACTCCATTTTAGAAAAAGCCTTGAATTTTGACACATGACAAAGGGAGCGATACTTTTTTGTTTCCTTTGTAGGCTTATCTGCGGTGAGACCAGTTTGTATATCAGACACCTTTCGTTTGATGTTTTAACATTCACTTTGTGTCCTTTAAAGCTGCATATCTTCGATATTCGCTTTTTGCTAGATACCGCATCAGTTCATTAGAAAATTGGTTTGGATTCAATATTTATTTTGTTTGTAAATATTTTAAAGTTGGAATAACATTAGGTATAATTATTACTTTGACTAAAGCAAAACTAGGGAAAATGCTAATATTGAATATATCTCTACATTACATATCTTAGATGGAGCAAGCCACATTTCAGCTATCTATCTAGTTAAAGAAATAGAAACCTACCTTTAATGCAATTTTTTCCCATTTTCTTAGCGCTGTACTTGAACTAAGCGCTAACTTGCCAAATAGCCGGAGTTACAAGCGAAAATGACTGGAGTTAACGCAAATGAGATGAACTTTTTAGAGCTGCTTTCATTAAAATGAGGAGTCTTTAAAATTAAGGATGTTCTTACCAACTATGACAGTGTAAACTTAAAATGTCATTTACGAGATATCTTCCGTGATTATCATTACTTTTGAGCTCCCGATATTTCGACGCTGTTACAAGTGCCATGATCGCGGGTTGACTGGAGAATGCGGGTGGATGGAAAAAAAATTGCAGCCGGCAACGTAATTAGTACTCCACAAAATCTGGTGATACTGTGACTGTTTTGCCGTGATTTAGTGTCGAGTTTCAGTAGTGCACGTGGCAAGAGACAAAGAAAGAGGGTAGACAGATTTGTCTACTACTAACATTTTTCCATCCACCTGCATCGAAATATCGGGAGCACAACAGTAATGATAATCACGGAAGATCTATGTGACATTTTAAGTTTAGTTAGAAACCGTGAAAGCTTAACAGTGTATGACAGTATATTAGATTTATTATATCAAAACCTCAGAATATCCTGTTTATAGGCAAGTCGTCAAGTAGTCGATTTTTCTTTTGTGATCTTCTATTTACTAAACTTATTTTGCCAATATCCAAGATAATGATCTGCCAACTTAAGTTCTAAACGAGTGCCAAGTGTTGTCCCAAAAGAAAAACTAGCCTTGCTTTCACTTGGCAACTATTCAGTTTTTTAAGTATAAACTGACACATACCTACTTAGTGGTAACGGGGCATGAAGCAAGAACTTTTGTAGTGGAAGTAATACTTAAAACGATTCGGTGCCTGATGCTTTTTTGTTTCGAACTTTTCTGTTACTTAAGCATGGGTTTTCTTAACTCTTCAATTCCCAGTGTCACCTGTAGGTGACACAACTTTATGATTTTTTTTCTACCACATATATATTTAACTTTTATATTTTACCATGATTGTTGCAAAGCCAATTAGTGACACTATTCATATTTTATTTTTGGATAAAATTTCTATACACCATTTTTCAAATTCATTCATTTGTTTCATGGGTAATTGATGTAATCCTAGTTTCTGTGATCCCTTGCAATATAAAGTGAATAACAAATGCCTAAACCGTAAGTATTGTTTTTTTTTTCTTATTACATAAATGAATGTATAAAGTATAGTGTAACCATAATTTTCAATGAAAATAATTTATAGTTAGATTACTACAACACTGAAAATATGCCGTGTCACCCACAGGTGACACTGGGCATTATAATTGATAAGAATTGAACATGAATGTTCTTTACCCTTCGTATTATCGTTATGTGGTGATGGGGTTTTAGATCTTGTATGGGTATACAGGTTGATGTTAGATGAGATTGCTGAGGAGTTGCAGGTCGGGGCAGACCCAGGCGATAATATTTTATTTTTTCCCTGATGATGGTGTGGTGACTGGCGAAGAAAGTGAAGATGGAAACGAAACAATGATTGGATGGCAAGCCTCCACCACGAAATCCTACTTGTGATGTTCCGGTGCAAATGAAAGTACCTACTGTGATAAGAAGTGCGGGAAATGCATATGTACAGACATAAATCGACTGTTATATACTACGGATATTATCACCAGCTCGCAAAGTGTGAAATATTGGTACAGTCACGAGCATACACTAATACAAAATTCAAAAACAATTTTCATGTGAAGCAGTCATTGTCACTTCGTGAAAAGAAAAGTATTTCATAATAGAATAATTTTCAAAATGCTATGTTTGTATAAACAACATTTGATCAGAACTTTAGGAGGAAATCGCATATAATATTTATCTTGCTTAACTGTTAGGTAGGTATTTATGCTTGTGACTGTACATGTTTTACAATCAATACTAAGGGTTCAGTTCACCACCATAGTACATTCCTTTTTGACATAAATAAATACTCAATGTTATAAAGAAACTGATGTCATAATTCTACAGAATGTTTAGGACTATCGCGTGAGTTATTCAGGGTTTCACTACATATAATGCCCAGTGTCACCTGTAGGTGACACCCCCCATATAAAAAAATGGGGGTAGTTAGATTTTTCAAATATTTTTTTTTGGTGATCTTCACTGTATTCAAACAATTTTTACAAAAAAAATTGTCGCGTTTTTTCAATAATACAGTCATGGGAATTGAAGAGTTAACCTTGGTATAGTTGTGCATTCTGAAAAAGGGCACTAGAAAAAACATTAAAAATTCCATTTTTGCACCTAAAACTGTTGCAATGCATATCAACACTAATATTATAGAGGAAACATTTGTATTTTTGTGTGTATGTTTGTAATGAATAAACTCAAAATCTACTGCGCCGATTTTGAAAATTTTTTCACCATTAGAAAGCTACATTCACCCTAAGTAACATAAGCTATATATATTTTATCCCCGTTCTCCCACGGGAACGGGAACTACGCGGGTGAAACCGCGTGACGTCCGCAGTGTGAAATAAAATACATTGATTTTGATTTTTGACTAGACACTGATGGACACTTGAGTAGTGATATATGGATCTGTCCGTATCCGGGGTCGCGTCCAGCAGTTTGTCCGTACCTATCTAACAATGTTATCGATGCTTAACATGAAAAGTGTACCCATGAGTAGGTACGATAAATTGCGTGGAGATTCTCGCGTGCTGGTGTTACATGATTATTTTCAACTCGCTACGGTCGAGAAACTTTTATCTTGTAAACGGCTTTTATCATTCTCTTGCCTTATTCCATTTCATTTGGAGTCGTCGCAGCATCTCTTCTTCGTCCATCATCATCATCATCATTTCAGCCCAAAGACGTCCACTGCTGGACATGGGTCTCCCCCAAAGGGGGTTTTTTTACCATAGTCGCCACGCTTGGCAGGCGGGTTGGCGATCGCAGTGCGGTTGTTACAAAAGCACAGAGAACACTGCTGTCCATTCTCTGGTAAGTCCCTTAGTCGCCTCTTACGACACCCACAGGAAGATATATGGGATGGTGCTATTCTTTACGTCCGACACCATCATCATCTGCCTAGCCTTTTCCCAACTGTGCTGGGGTCGGCTGCCAGTTTTACCGGATGCAGCTGAATACCAGTATTTTACATGGAGCGACTGCCTATCTGACCTCCACAACCCAGTTAGTACCGGGTAATACGATACCCCTTGGTAAGACTGGCTGTCAGACTTTTCGGGCCTCTGACTACCTAACGACTGTCAAAGATCTACAAATGATAGCCGGGACCAACTGCTTAACGTGCTTTCCGAGGCACGGAGGAAACTCGGTATGTAATGGTCGGTCACCCATACACAGACCAACCTAGGCAAGCACGGCTTAACCTAACGATCGACCCGAGTGGCTGTTATTATTTAGCCAAGAGTTCCTCTGTCCGACACCATAAGAAACAAAATACTTTGATTCGTCTTCGTCCATACTTCTCTATTACTTATCACACACCTTGTAAACGTTATAATTACCTTTAGAAAACACAAAGAATTTAGAAAATAAAAACTTAGCATCGCTAAAATCTGATATAGAAATAGATATCAGAAAACATAGACATGCATCGCCTTTTCCTTTGACTCCGTTTGACGTAACTCAAGCGAAGCAGAACATTTTTTTAGCTCCGTAATATCAAAAGTTGCTCAATACATTTGGGTTGTACCTTTTTTTCTTAACCCTTAACTGCTTGAGGTCTCTAAATAAAACCCTTTGTATCTTTTACCCTACTTCGTAATATCTTAAAGATGTATACCACAGATGTTATCTGAGAGCCCATAACAAAAACCCTATCATAAAGTTTGCAAATTACATTTGAATAGTAACAATGCCGTTGCATTGGTGTTTCTAAACTTAAAGATATTGTTATTCTTTTCCAGATTTTTTTATAGAAATAAAAACAAAAATGTATGTATGTAATTCCGTGTAACAATTTTTTTTCACCCAATGTTTTCGTTTGTATTGATGAAATTATATCAAAATGATGCTATTTTTGTTGTTATTTTTTTTTCCCTAACGTCCGCCTCTTCAGTCTTTAGAAATAGTTATCTATGAGGAACATCAACTTACAGATGAAATATAACAAAGTAGGTCAACACAAAATGATTTCGTCTTGTTTATTGATTCAGCAAAATAATTTACCATAAAAGTCCCGTAAATAACTCTGGCATGAAAGAAAATATTTTAAGAGTGTATCAGTTCCGGATATTTCTTAGAAAAATGTACGATTATGGAGTCGCAGAATCAGTGATATGGAAACCTGTCACTACATCCCAACATTCTTTATGTCAATGTGTTTTGGAGTTTTTGCCCGAGTTTTTAGGAGGCTGAGAAATTACGTCGTGATTTTTTATCGAAATTTATACCAGTATCCTTTCTTTGCCACAAGCATTATTGGCATATTGTTATGGTACAGAAACTGCACCATACCTAAACGAATGTTTAGGTATGGTGCAGTTTTCTTATCTCAAAAAAATACAAAAGTATTATCTTAAAAATAAAATACGCATTACGCAGAAAACCTTTTTTCTTAAAATCATAGTAATGTAAAAGTAAAACCAATAAATTTCAATAACGAAGTCATAATTCTATCAAAACATTACCACGAAAAAGAAATATTTTAGCTCCAAACAGAATTACCGAAGTCTCGTTACTAATACTCGAACTGTCATATGTTTTTATTAGCGACGGAAAACTTTTTCCGATACTCGCATTTACCGAAGTAAAGTAAATCTAAGCAATGAATTACCAATTTTCTTCATAACGGAGTCGTGACTTTCTCAGTTTTAACCCTTTCAGTGGCTAAGTTCGTTCATTACGCAGCAAGGCTACCAAGTTCTTGCCGAGTGTCGAATATTCCGAAGGAGCAAAATGGGAATTTGTTTAGTTTATTTTGATCAACGCCACGGTATTAAGCGGTGAAGGTGGTAATTTTGCTTTACTAAATAATTATTACATGTTACTTGGAAAGAGATTCACTAAAATGATGCAATGCATTACTTAATTTAAATACTCCCCGATAAAAAAATGTCCGTACTCTGTAAAAAGTAATGCGTGATCATACACAAAAAAAAAAAAAAAAATATACGCGTCGACTTGAAAACCTCTTTTTTTCAGCAGGTAAAAAGTTGGGAAACTTTTTTAAAGGCTACAATATAACAAAAAAAATCCTGTTTGATCGTCTCATTTTCCAAGTAGATTTATCTTTCTGTTTGAACGTGTAATTCGATTTATATTCGAAACTTGTTGGCAGGCATTATAAATTAAGCATTATTTCAAAGAAAAAAATAACCTATTAACCAGCTGCAAGTGAAAGTTCCCTTCCTACCTCCACGTATTATGATGTAGGTATGATTTTGCACATGTTTCGGGGCACTGAGCCTGTTCCTCTCACTTGGTAATGAGAACAATTTATTCTAATTATTTTCTGCCGCCTCTCTCGGCTCACCGAACGCTTTTAAGTATATTATTTTTGATACATTGTATACTACTTTTGTGACCCACGTTCTGGTATGGAATTTTTATCCAGCGGATGAATTTTTGAGATGAGGAAAAAGTTTAACAAAATTCTGAAAAAAGTTTTCAAGACTACCCTTGGCTTTTCCCACGGGTATGCGAATAAAATATAATTTAAGTAAATATTTAAGTCTGAAATATTAAACGCAATATCCACCTAGAAATGAGGGTTTTTTTGTGAACCGCATGTCATCATGTCATCATCTACAATTATGCATTTATAAGTAATCAATGACACACTTTGTTTTAATCAATCGGAAAATCTGTACGTACCCTTACTAGGTTTTGCCTTGGCCAGACTTTTGACAGATTTTTGACAGCTTTGTTACAAAGGTTTTGTAACATTCCCTTGGATAATTTATAAACACGTGTAGACTTAAAGTGTCAGAGTCAAACCAAGGTTCAATTATAATGTCGAGAAAACATATGTCATTTATTGAGTGTTAGTAATAATAAAAAAGCAATTATAGGTGTGTGAGACTGCACAAACAGACTCACGCTGTCCGCGATTACGCGGAGCCCTAATCAAAATAATATTTGTCCAATCGACAAGTGAAAACAACTATTCAACTATTAGATATAACTTACCCATCACGTTGGAACCGGAGATGTGGCGTATTCCCTGGTCACGTCGTATCTGGGTGGGGTGTAAGTGTAAATGCATGTGTTGTGTTTGTAAAGTCATGTAGATTCGACAGCAACCAAAGGGCGCCCCACAGCGCGTACCATCGTCTCCCTGGTCTAACCTTCTGATCACACACGTGGCACTTTTCACCAATGTCCAACTGAACTTTATCCCGGTTTGCTAACCCAATCGGGGATGTACAATAGTCCAGCACTGAATTTAGGCAGTTACCGGCGTCCAAATGACAAAGCCGGCTAGGTACTTAACCAACAAATTACTCGCGGTCATGACCCAAAATGGCGAGATTTCTCAATTTTCACTCAATTATCAACAAAATATCAAACACCGATCAAGATGGTATCGGATTAAATTAACTCAAAGTTTCAATCAATAATTACACGAAAAAAGCGTGCATCAAAAAAACAAGGCACGGAAGCGTCCATTTTTCAACCAAAATTGCACTGACAAGCAAACGTCATCGCACTGACAACTGAAACGTCATCTTGTCAAACGTCGAAAAGGTGCGTTCAGAAACTTGGTGGATGAAACAATAGGCTTGAACAGTGGGTTTTTAGGGTTCCGTACCCAATGGGTAAAAACGGAACCCTATTACTAAGACTTCGCTGTCTGTCCGTCTGTCTGTCCGTCTGTCCGTCTGTCCGTCTGTCCGTCTGTCCGTCTGTCTGTCACCAGGCTGTATCTCATGAACCGTGACAGCTAGACAGTTGAAATTTTCACAGATGATGTATTTCTGTTGCCGCTATAACAACAAATACTAAAAACAGAATAAAATATAAAAATATATAATAATATTTAAGGGGGGCTCCCATACCACTCATTAGCAGAATATACAACTCATTAGCAGAATCATACATTCAATATGGACTCAGTAGTTACGGTCGAACATTCAAATCTTATCTCAGTAAAATATATAAACTTTAAATACCAATTTCAAAGCAATGAGCGTGAACTTTTTAATCACTGTAAAATATTACCTGTACATACACAATTTAAATATACATTGCTAAAAGAACAATATTTCAACGGTTATTTAGAGCAAAAAATTCAACATCCTGTATTCACGCGGGCCGTCGCACGTACCTGTATTCACGCGGGCCGTCGCACGTAACCAACTATGCACGGTTCGTGCAAATAACATCTACGGCGAGCGAACATCTTCTTACATAGTTCCTCGGTTAATTAACAACCTATCTTCCGATTTGCGCAGTGACATTACGCCAAGAAATATTAAGTTTAAACTCAAGTCCCACTACCTACAACACATTGAATGCTCAACGTGAAATGCAGTTTACGTAGTAAGTAGCATATAAGCAGAGATGAAGTTACCAAATTTCGAATTGAGGGACATAATTATATTATTGTTGGCGACGCGCTCATTTGTAGTTAATATTATGTGTTAGTCGAATGTACTTACCTAGTTATAAGTTTGTTTTAAGTAACGCGGGCCCTCTGACGTGCTCGTCAATGTGAACCCCGACAGTCTGCCACCATACGCGAGTCGATGCGCACGCCCATATTTTCTAATTGCGCACAGCCCTTTGTAAATTCCTATTTTTTACCCGACTGCGCCAGAAGGAGGGTTATGTTTTTCGAGTGTATGTATGTATGTGGGTATATTTCTTTGGCACGCTCTGCAGCCTAAACGGCTTGATGGATTTTAACTTGAGAGGTGTCGTTAGATTCGTCTTAAACGTGAGAGTGTCACTGGGTACATAAAACTGGCCAAGTGCGAGTCGAACTCGCGTGCAAAGGGTTCCGAACTAAAAATTTTTTTTTTTAAATATCTCACATTCTATCAAGTGGGGTATCAAAATAAAGGATTTTAAAAATGGTTTACCAAAATATATATAACTTATATGTTTCAATTTAATTTGGACTGATAAATGCTAAAAACAACAAAATATTTTAAAACAAAAACCTAAGATAATAAATATACCAATATTGCCGGGTTTTTCGTTGTTGTCCCTGTGTGTGAGCAGACAACATTTATATACCCTGGGCAACTGACAACAAGCGTGCGGCGTGTGCGCATGACATAAGCTGGGAGTACCTCCACGCAGTGAAGGCGGTAACTGTTTATCTGGCTAAAACTCCCATTAAGACATATCCATTTCATAATTGTACTAACTAACAATGAAATTCCCGTAAGCGATAAATTCATTCTATGCAAAAACTAAAAATGGTAAAATAAAATAAAAATATTTAAAAAAACAAAAAACCCGACTGCGTGAAAAAATGTGAAATAACTGAAAAGATAAAAACAAGCTAAGAAATAAATATTTTTTGGTTTTTAAGCGACCGTGGTGAACAATTTTCACAAACGCAGTCGGAGGCCATCATCAAATGTTCACACCACGACAATGGTGTAGAGTTAACCACTGCTGAGTCATCGTGTACACTATGTCTGTGAATGAGTAGAAGACTGAATGGGATATAATTAGGATAAGAAGAAGAAGCTTGTGCAGCTTCTTCTTCTTATCTCAATTAAATTGTGGTAAGAATACACAAATTATGATGATAATTATATTCACAAAGAATGTACTGGTATTAAGCTAAATCCTGTTTCACTGGGAGCCGACCCCAATAAAGTTGGGAAAAGGCTAGGAAGACGATGGATTACACTTACAAAGAAAGGCATGCGGCCGATGATAGAACGTATTGTGTATATTTGATGCCTCCGACTGCGTTTATGAAAATTGTTCACCACGATCGCTTAAAAACCAAAAAATATTTATTTCTTAGCTTGTTTTTATCTTTTCAGTTATTTCACATTTTTTCACGCAGTCGGGTTTTTTGTTTTTTTAAATATTTTTTTTTTGTTACATTAAATCGAGTTCATCCATTGTCTCGCGAGTTTATTTCATCACCAGCACCATCCTGCAGCATCTAAGTTCTACAATTATTATGTTGTATTTTATTGTTTACCTTGATTTTGTTTTTATTATGATGTAGAATTACATGTAGCATTAAGTACAAACCTTAGTGGTTTAAAAATGCTACTCAGCTAAAACAAATGTAATCATTTTTAAATGGTAAATAAATGAAAAAAAAAATACAACAAACGTGATTTTTATGCCGTTTTGTCTAATGTATAGATAATGGTACGGAACCCTTCGTGCGCGAGTCCGACTCGCACTTGGCCGGTTTTTTTCTTCTGTGACACGAATGTAAACAGAACGTTTATTTTAGAGCGTAGATTATTTTATTTTTTGTAAGAAAATAACGTTTTGTAAATTAATAAACAATCATTTGCTTTTCCATTTATTTAGCTTTCAACATTCATTACATAAAATGAGCACTTAGTTAAACGACAAGTCTAGCTCCAGTTTCACAACATACCCGACTACAAAACCATTAACGTTTAATGTTAGCTTGAAAGCTAACCATCAATTCACATCATTAAACGGACGTTTAATTTTAACAGCTCGTCAAACTACGCGTAGTATCTGTCTCCACATTACTATGTGGTCTACAAACGTACGTCACCGCTCATAGTCACAATATTGCGGTTTCTCCGCATGATAAAATACGCACAGATCTGTATTATTTGCGGTCATCGTAATGTAAGCGACTATAGAATTGTTATTACATAATAATTATGCAAACATGGTGTAAACGGGCCTTTACGAAGCCGTTAACCAAGCATGCAAAAATGATCGCTGGACGACTTTTTTTTTGGGGCGAAATCACGATTTGTGGTTAAAGAACTTTATTTCTCAAACTTTTATTTTACGGTAAAACTCAATGTAATGCACTCCAAACATCATGCTGATGGGCGCATTTAATAGTAAACGGATTATCGAGTTATTTAAAGTTAAGTGATGACCTGAAAAACTAGTATTTGAAAAAAAAAAACTTGTGAATAAGTTGACTTTGACCTCCAATATCTCCGTAACTAGTAGGTTCCCAGGTATGGTCCTCAACAAAAAAATGATTGCAATGATGGAAAGAACAAGTGCCTTTCGGCTTCGTTAAGGGTTTATTTACAAGCTAGTCGCCCCCAGCTAGATAGATCAACAACCTGAAAATGGTAGTTGGGTCAGACTGGACGTGAAAAAGGGAGGACTGGGTATAATTTTTTTTTATAAATATTGCTGGACATTACACACAGCGCCATCTAGTGCCACACTAAGCAACGAGGCTTGTGTCGTGGACACCAGATAGTTGATATACTACATAGATACTTTTTGTTTGTAAATACATACTTATTATACATATAAACATCCATGACTCGGAAACAAATGTCCATGCTCATCACACAAACATTTGCTCCGACCGGGATTCGAACCCGGGACCCTAAGAACGTAAGGCAGCCTCACTACCGCTGCGCCAATCGGGTCGTCTGGGTGTGGTGGCGTAGCTTCGAAGAAGCCTAAATTATGTCCCGTTGTGGACTGTGATAGGCTGAATTGATTGTTGGGTCAGACTGAACGTGAAAAAGGGAGGACTGGGAGTGGGGGCGTAGCTTCGAAGAAGCCTAAATTATGTCCAGTTGTGGACTGTGATAGGCTGAATTGATTGATGAAATAATCATTTTTGCTTTTTCATTGAAAACTGAAACCAGTAATAAATTATAGTCTGAATGTAGAGAGGAATATCTGGAAACGGAAAACTTCTGGATTTTTTGAATTAAAAGAGAAAAATATCAGAATATTGCCGGCATTACATAAACTTTTGCTTACACGTGCTACACGTAGGTATTTTCCGATAAAACAGTAATTATAGAAAGTATATTTGTATGTCCATTAAAAATCGAAGGTTCTTATCAGAATCCATATTTATACAATCGTCTACTAACAAAAGTTCAAACCTGAGTTCAAAATTGAACTCGCAATTAAATCAATTTCGACGAAACCATTCATTACTCAAATAATGATTTATATCGTAGGGGCACACACTAAAGTCTACCACTATTAATACGTACTAAAATATCTTCATAGAAATGCATTCACATTCCGGATTGCATATCAATGGTTTCAACAACTCAATGCATTGTTTACCAACAGAAGATTATTTCCTGTGGTTTTCGTTTAGAATGGTCGACGTTTTGATTCGACGAGTTGAATGCTATTGTCATTTTGCTGGTCTATTTTAGTGCTGCATTCATTGATACGTTTGAAGTTTTAAATTGCGAATTTGTTTTACTTCGTTTCCGACATCAACTTCGCGAAGCTTCGTTAAACGTCGGTCATTTGTTTGGAAGACCGAAAGGTGCCTTTGGCGTGACTATGCTTTTGGGTTCGCCGAACAAAATGCGAATGACTGTCACGTGTTCGTATGATTATAGCTTTGGTTAGGACACGACCTGAAATTTTTATTATCTGTTTTGACAGGGATTGAACAAGGAATTGTAGATGAAAAATGGGTTAGTTTATTTCATAAGGCTTGCTTGCTTTAAGGCTAGTTTTTAGTGTCCTTACTAGTATTGAGTATAATTGTATAACGTAGTACCGCCAGCTAAAATGCCAATAGCGGTCATTGACTCACCTACATTTAGTAAAGTTCTCAACTTTCTTGAATAGTCATCTATCGTGATCTTCAACATTTTTTCTAAAATGAAAAACTATACATGGTTCATTGTTTTGGTTCGTAAGAAGAGATATTAGGGAAAGGGCAATGACCGCTATTAACATCATATCTGGCAGCAACTATAAGTTTTTATATAATCTTTTAACTTACTTAGTGTAGTGTTAATGTGTATTGTAATTTTATCAATTACTGTAAAATACAATTGCGCTGAAAACGCTTTTTACAGTAATTACTTAGTTAGTGTTTACTTTGAATTGACAAAGTAAACAAAAAGAGGCTTCAGATTAATTGTGATGAAAACAAAAACAAATAAATGATAGTTAATTTCAATCTGAATAAAACACGTGTACATATTTTAATAAAATTTGGTATTTCAATTTTATTCTGAAAGCCGATTTAAAGCCACCTCCGCATATTGTTTGTTTTGTTTGGGCTATTCTTTTATCATAATACTTACCCTGAAATATTCATTTTAATAATCAGTTAAGAGTCCTATTACATTTTTTACACAAATTCATGATTTTTGACGCAGTAGCAACAGTAAGATATTTTAATTATTTGCATAAGAATAACGATAGTGCCATTCTCTTTCTTGTAAGTTGGAGTAACACTATTTCATTTTTCTTTTCGTGTAATTTACTATAAATATTTTACGAACTCAGTTTACAAGAAAAACCGTCGGCGATGGAACTTTGACGCTCAAATTCACGTTAGATTCAATTCTTATAAAAGCTATAATTACTGAAAGATACGTTGAATGTTTTACTTGTTTATTGGAGTTCTAGAATTTCTTTAAATTTCTTGAGTTTTCACGGATAAAATCGTAAAGAAAGCGTAATTTAAGCCATAAATGTCTTGATTCAGCGTCCGTTATATTCCAAATAAACTAAATTTTATCAAATAAATTAATATGATATAAAACTTCGATCTACAATGAATTCGTTTCATTAGTTTTCGTTTGTCAATATAATAAGACAAAATTACAATAAATAAAATTGAAGTACTATAATTCTGCGTCAATTCAAGTCGCTCCTCAGTCTCATGTCAGTCTCCTTTCTAATTTTCGTCAATAACAATCGACAATCATCCGAAGATTGCTATTATTATCGACTCGTGTACGCCGATCGAAAAAATTTGACGAACCGTTTGGCGATTTCCCGAAAAACTAGGTGGGCACTCGAACCCCATGGCCCTCGTGTTTCAACCCCAAACGGCTCAAACACATAATTACCAATTAAATTATTGTATTTGCGCCGTTTTCAAAAACAATCAATAATGAAATGAGTGGAAAGACCATCATAATCATCTTTTTGCTCTTGTATTATATTTTATATGGGGTGGTTGCAACATGTCTTAGTTTTACATTCTCCCCTTCCAACCGTTCCGCTATCATTTACTCCTTTTTCTTTCAAATCATTCCTCACACAATCCATTCAACATTTTCTTAGTCTTCCTCTCCCACTCTATTCATCATATCAATATCCATTGATTTTCGTCACTCTTTTAGTCACATGCGATTTTTCACATATTCATACAAAGATATGAGGCACCATGATTTAAAGACCCTAAACTTAATAACCCTCCTTTTGGGCTTCTCCGTAGTCGGGGTACGCCCATTGAAAACATTTTAGATATCGTTTTCTGAATAAGTTTGTAAGGCATTTCCATTACATCTGATTTTGTTAATTAAATTAAAGTAATTTCGACTTTATCACCCACTTTTCATTCAACATAAAAGCCAATTTCGTTTACCAAAACTCCTAGAATTGTCGAGTAACGACATCCCATTGTTTCTTTCTGACGATAGTTTTGCTCCGAATGTGTCAGCCCATTAACATTCCAGTGGTATTGTAGCGAAATTCCTTGCTTCAAGATTCGCCCCAGATTCGGTTTTCGGGTCGTAGGCTATTGTACGACATAGATTGTGGACTATTGTTTATAAATTAATATCCGGGTTGCGATGCTAATAACAGTTTGTGGTCGTTATAAATCATTGTTTATCTTATTTGTAACTATCTTGATATAATAGTGGACGGTAGTATTTAATATATCTGTATTTGGAAGATACAATCAACAATGTATTGATGTTAAGCAAATGAAAATTCAACAAATGATATACTCACCCTACGCGGTGGGTCTTGCGACACGACTTGCGGCAAAAATGACACGGTTGCAACGTAATCAGTGCGGTTGCACATCTCTTGTCACCACAAGAGATGTGCAACCGCGCCGATTACGCTAAATCGTGACATGCTTTCTGTAAAGCTTGTGTAACTGTTTACACAAAAAAAAGTCTTTCATTTGTTTTCTCCGCAGTTACTGGCGCTACACGCTTGTTGCTTGTGGCGTGCGATGAGCGGTGCTGCGAGCGGCGTGTGGTGAGCAATCTGCTGTAAGTAGCGTGCCGCTTCGTACATCTCCGCTTTGGTGGAGTCTGGGCTTAACTCATAGACAGCGGGCTAGTGACGTGAACATTTTTGAAGAAAAACGAACAACGTTTCGTTTTTCTGTTTGTTTGTGTTAAAATTACTCAAGTCCAACTTTTAACTATAAACACATAAACATAATCACGCCTGTAATCCCCGAAGTCTTAGGCAGAGATGTTAATAGTACACCCAATTCTCTCCAGCTAAGTTTTAAGCCACCAACCATCAACCGGGCACGAGTCCAGACTCCTAATAAAAAAACTCAATAACACTTTGCCCGACCCAGGAATCGAGCTCAGGACCGGGGGTTTCTTGCTCAGCAACAATGCTGTAAGTATTTAGTGTTATTCAATTTACAGGCTTATTGTATGAACACTAGGCCTGTAAATTGCAAAACACTTTAAATACTTACAGCATTCTAGGCACACTAAGTGATTCGAACGAGAATAGTATAAATAAAACAAACAATTTATTTCCTTTCGCTTTTTCATCCATTTCTCGTGATTTCAATTCTTCTGATGATTAATGAATAATCATCTGAACCAAAATACGGTAGGAAACAGAAACAGTATTTTGAAGCAAGAAATCTGAAACTAGGCCCGTTTTTAGTAACGATGAGCTCGACAATACTTGACAGAGACAAATTAATTGTAATAAAGCTGCTCAAGTTCACTGTGAGTGAAAAATAGGAATTAATTTTATGTCAAAATAAATTACTTACGAGAATAAATAGTAGTAATTTACTGTGCATCGTGGGATTTAATAATGGCGTTATTATGGAGTATGTTTTGTATTGTATATTCAGAGTTACATACGATGTGCCTATTTTTGTTTTAATTATTGGTTTGTATCCTACTGTATAGTTGGTGCCAGTTAAGATGAGAATAGCGGTCATTGCCCTTTCCTTAATATCTCTTTGTACGAACTAAAACAAATAAATCATGTATCGTTTTTCATTACAAAAAATGTTGAAGATCACGATAGATGACGATTCCAGACTTGAACAGGCTTATTTTTGGATTTCAAAGTTAAGAACCTTTATAAATGTAGGTGGGTCAATGACCTCTTTTGCGATCTTAACTGGCACCAACTATAGCACAAAATACCTTTACCATAGTTTTTATCATCAGACTAATTCCAAATTCTATTACTTATGAACAATGCATTATCTACCAACATGCTATGAATAGTGTTCATCAACCAATGAATACTGAAAGCAGACTAAAACATTATTACTCCACAACTGACTGTGCAGCAGTGACTTGTGTTCATCATGTTCAAGCAACATGTTTTGAAAATCAAAAATAAATTGAAATCTTATTTTAATTTAAACTTTGTCATGTTCTTCAGGCTTACATCTGGCTTATACTATGAATTGAGCACTTCTTTTATTGTTTGTTTCTTCGCAAGAGTGTATTGTACTTTGATTTTTATAGCTTGCCTGAACGATTTATTTTCTTCTGGTGCTAACTTCAATTCCTCGGCTTTGTCCTTCTACTTTTCAGTGGTGACTGTAGATGCCTTGGCAAACATTATGTACTCGCTAATCACTGGAGAGAAACATGTGTTAAAGTTTTCTTCTACACTTCCAAAAGAATTATGTACAAACAGTTTTATTAATGTCATTTTATTGTTAACACATCTTGTATTACAAATTTTAGGAACGCTATGGGATTCTATTATGGACATTTTTACTCTGAATTTTGTAACACATTTAACGGTATATCACAGTCGGCTGTCATCGTTTTACATATTTGATATGTTTAGGGTAACTGTAAGATCTTTAAAAACATCGATAAGTAAAAAATTAGAAAATGAAATAATGACTGACGTTGAGAAAATTGTTCACATCGACACGTTTTTGAATGCTTTTATGAAACTTGTGAGCAACGTGAATTCAAACATCAAGATTATCAGGCTAAAGGTACGGTCTATTTAAAAAGTATCTTAATTACGTAGCTACTGGTGCTTTTTAAGATACGATATTCGCATTACCCCGAAAGTTAATAATTTTTGTTATTTATTTCAGATGATCATCTATTTAATATTCGACTTTGTGAAAATTCTGACTGTTTTATATTTTACTCTTTCTACTAGATTTGTGGTAAGTCAAGTTTTGAAAATATTGTTATGGTTAAAATTAAATATCAACTATGTGTTGATATTTAATTTTAACCATAACAATATTTTCACGTCACGCCACGTCACACGTCTGTTACATTGAATGTAGGTATAAAAAATAAAAACCAAGAACGGAGCAATTTTTTTTTGTGGTTTTTGAGAAAATCCCGAAGTGCGTACTAAAACTACATCTTTTTTAGAGCGTGAAGTTGACTTCCTTGTATTCAGAAATACTGATTTACTTACTGATAACAAGCGCACCTTGTATATGTTTTGAATTTGCTGTTAACGATCTAGATGCAATAAAGTCCATTCTTGCTGAGCAATTGTTGGTCTATGAAGGTAATTTTTACTCTTATTCATCATTATCCTTATTCTCCACTATTATTTCCAATTTATTTATTCGGAGCAGTATGTTTTATTTTCTAGTTACAGAAAAGTTGAAAGGGAATCGAATGTCTTGGTATGGGCATGTATTGAGGAAAGATTCATCGCATGTGACTGTAGTTGGTGCCAGATAAGATGAGAATAGCGGTCGTTGCCCTTTCCCTAATATCTCTTTGTACGAACCAAAACAAATAAACCATTTGTATCGTTTTTCATTTAATAAAAATGTTGAAGTTCACGATAGATGACGACTCCAGACTTGAACAGGCTTATTTTTGGATTTCAAAGTTAAGAAGTTTAATGAATCTAGGTGGGTCAATGACCGCTATTCTAATGAAAATACAACCTAGCACTGGTCTGCAAATTGCAAAAAAACGTAAAAAAATTTGAATTTCGCGAGCTATCCTGGAGCATTCACCTTAATATAAAATTATAACAAAATAGATCATGTTTGTGCTGTTTTATTAACCAAAACTTCTTTCAGACCGAAATCTTCGGATTCTGTTGATACAAACTATGGACTATATTGATGCATGGCCCGCTCAAAATAATTTGTGGAATGGTTTTCCAATGAATATGAACCTATTTTTAAGTGTCCTTAGTTTGTGTGCTTCTTATATTATAGCTATATTACAATTTGTGTATTAAAATTTTAAAATAATGTTTTTTTTTTAACAAACTAATTTAAACTAATGCACTTTAAATTGTTTTTTTTTCAATAAGTCAATTTATAAACTGAAGTTTTCAATGTAGTTTGAAATATAAATGAAACGTAAATAAAGTTTGTGTATATTTATTAAGTTTTATTATTTGTTTCACAACTCGCCAAGATCAAATATACTGTTACCTATTTGTAAAATCCATAGTGTTCTACTTAATCTACGCTAGGGAATGGGCAACTACAGTACTTTCACAGTTTTTATGTCTTGTGACTGAGACCGTAGCTACATTTAATTTTCATCTTTGTTTCAACAATTCAAAAGTGCCTGTAACCGGCCTACTTGAAATAAATGCGATTATGTTTTTTTTATAGATATATTTTTTATAATACGATATTCTTCGCCGTTTTCCGTGCCAAAGGGCGAACCAGGAAACGTAGGAAGTCACGTATTCTTAATCCCACGCATGCTTGCGTGGAATATCAATCTCAGTACTCTTGAAAAGCGTGACTTTGATAAGTAGATCACGTTGATACCTTCTTTTTGCCAAGACAGAAAAGACACCCATTCTTACTAAATAATTTACTTTTTCAGTTTCAGCGGCCTTTTATGCTCAATACAATTTGTAAAAGCTTTTAAAGCTAACCATCATTAATACCCGTCTTATTTATTAATTTTCTTTTCGGTAAAATTTCAGTGTCCTAAAACTTGTTCATAATTGAAATTATCATTATTTAGAACAGTAACGTAGGTATTTTATGGTCCAATAAAATGTTGGCCAAACTGACGGTTTAACTGAAGTACCGAAGGTGTTTTTACGACGTCGTAATTATTATCGTACTAAACAATTAATTGTGACGTCAAAATTTTAATACCGGTCCTAGAATAAAATTAAACTGTACCTTAAAATAAACAAACACAAAGTATAATCTGAAGTGGTAACTCCTAAGGCCCAGCGCACACCACTGGAGGCGCAGCGGAGCGCATTTGAAGACAAAAATTTAATATAAACCTTAACTACCTTGATATACGGTCGCGCGAATTCTCTTGTAGTAGCTTGAGGGCGCTCCGAGTACCGCGTGCGACTTTATTCTTATATTGACCGTATATCAAGGTAGTTAATGCTTATATTAAATTGTTGTCTTTAAATGCGCTTCGATTCGCCTCCAGCGGTGTGCGCTGGGCCTTAAGCACCGTTCGAAATAAAGTAGGTGGGCTAAAATTAAAAATAACAGACCTACTGGGAAATGAGGCACCTTGAAAGAGGGCTCGTTATCTTCGACGCGGAGGCTTGAAGAAAATAATCAGCGGAAAACAAAGGAAAGCGTAAGTGGGATAAATTCCAATCTTTTTTTAATTCAATGATATTTTACGGGCAGACCTGTGATCTGCCTTGGGGACATTTTTTTTTATTGTTGGCAACATTGAAATTCTATTTTTCTTTTACGGTTATTAATTTATCTTTAAATATAAAACAACAAATGGTATCAAATTGTAAATAACTTAGTGTTGACCCCAATATTCAGGGAGAGCTATTCAATAAAGTTCCTGCTAAGAGAGAGAAACAGCTGATATGTGCGCCCCTAAGATAGCTCATTAGTGGTGTCAGAGAATTCTAATTAAACTTTCTAGTAACGTCCTATTACCCAGTGCTCATGCAGTTTCATGATTCTGAATTAACTTTCCGAAGACTCATTTGCAGTCTAAATCTATGTATATCTATAAATTTTCTGGCCAGCCAGAATTTAAATTAAAACGTCGACGTTCATTCGAGTTAATAACTTGGAATAACACGTCTCCAACGGCAGCACGGAGACGTGATCAGGATTTTAATCACAAGCCACTGAGAAAAAGAACAGTTTATAAAAAAAATACATTGTTTTCCTACCGTTTGGTATCTGTCGTTACCATAATCTTTCGTGTGTTATTTTTAGGAATTAATTTCATGGATTTATCTCGTGGAATTGATTTATTTCACACTAGCTGACCGGCGCAACTTCATCTGCGTCACAAAAGAGAGAAAGGGTTAGAGAGAGTGTGACTCAACCTTCAAAGATAGACAATGCTATCGCGTATTTATTTTAAATGGGACCAACATTGAGATATATCTACGCTTTCACAAAAAAAGGATCAATGGACTTCTCTGTAAAAAGTTATGCGTGGTCATATATAAAAAAAATATACGCGTCGAACTGAACTGAGACTGAGAACTTCCTCCTTTTGTTTAGTCGGTTAAATAGCCAAACTTGAGGCAACTGATACGGGTCATTCTTTCACGGAAAATCTTAACAACGCGATGCAGAAAATGGAGAGTGAAATGAACAACGCCATCTATCTGTCGCAGCCAATTCGTATAATACGCCGTTTTACACAATGGCGCGCCGGATTGAAAAACGGCTCCGTTATGTAATACGGCGTCTTCACGTTCAGCCGGATTGTGGTGGCGATACGTCCGACAAAGCGGCGTCCAACGTTTAGCCGTATTGTCAGCAATTCCGATACTTCAAATAACCTACTAAAATTGTCCTAAAAGTCTTGCTAGCTGGCATGAGGAGCGAAGGCCGAAGACCGGCGAAGCGACGACGACATTTGTGACAGAAAGTGGGTGTGTAATTTAAAATGCGAGCCTAGCGAGCGCGCGTCATGGAGTCGTAGCTAGGTTCTAAATTTGCTTACCTATATCTCGAAAATGGTGCGTCCTATCGGAAAAATAATGAAAAATTTGCCCCCCTTTTAGAAACCCCCTGCCACGTAATTCTCAACATGTAGGTACTTAAAAAAAAAAAGAAAAAAAAGACAGAAAAGCGGCCATTTCATTGTGACACCGTTGTCGATTGACCGCCATTTTTCTTGTTATGATCATGCAGCGCCACTTGTGGCGATAAATGGACCTAAAACTTTCAAAGCGGCGTATCGACGATGCGCCCGTTTGTATAACTGCGGCACGTTATTACGCCGCTTTGACGAACGCGAAGGGCTCATTCAATGCGGTGTACTTTAATTCAGCCGAATTGTAATCCGGCTGAACGTCATGACGCCGTATTACTTATGTAATCCGGCGCACCATTATGTAAAACGGCGTGTTATACGAATTGGCTGCGACATATCGACCACGATTTTAAACTGCTAAATTATATTATGCTATATATTTTTTAAAGCCGGTCAGTCGATTTAAAAGTTATGTGATGAGCACATTTTTAGTCATTTTAGTTCAACAGATGTCGCTGCATGAATGTATCTTACCTTGGATGATTAGTTTTTCTTGAACACTTTAAATCCATATAATATCTTTTGATAGCATCAACCGATTACGATGAAACGACGACTAAATTATACCTCAAGATACACACAAATTTTATGTATATGTCGGATATCCGGTTGATTTTTGATTAAAAGTTGTTTATTTGAATTGTAACGGTAGTTGGTGAAGCACGTGGTTTGATCACGTGGGCAGAGTCATAGTGGGCGGGACGCCATTTCGGACGAACAGTCTTGGACGAACCGTCAAAGTGAGAGCACCACTCTGAAACTGTCTCTTCGCCTACTTCCGCCTTAACGTATTTTGTACTAGGTGTTATTGTGTGAAAGTGTAATGTCAAGTAATTTGTTAGACTCAGTGTATCTGTTTCAAAAGAGTAACCATGGAGTTTCTTGCCGGTTCTTCTCCATGGAAACTACCAACCCGAACCGTGCAATGTGAAATAAAATAGTGTATCGCATCCAGTGTGTTTTCATAGCACGAAACCCGTCTTCTGCCCACATAAGCTCGAGCCTAGCGAAATAAATCCTGGCAACTCCGAAATCAGAATTGGGATAAAATCGTGCTAATGAAATTATGTCGCGGGGACAGTGTCGATAACAATCAGTGTCAACTGTGTAAAAACCGGAAAGTGCCGAAAAAGTTCATGAAAAAAACGGACAAGAAAGAAGGTAGACCGATTAGTGTGCTAATAAACACCCACCCGCAATAACTTTTAATCATGGTGCTTGCAACAGCGCCGAAATAAAACAGACTGTAAACAAGTGATATTTACCATGTGAAAAACGGGATACACAATGCCGGTTTTTAGTGTTAATGACAATCAGTGACGGTTACTTTTTGAAACGCAAAACAAAGACATTGTATCGTTTAGACTTTGTATCGTTTACAAATTCTTAAAACCTAACCAGTGAATAGCAAGATAGTGTTGTGGTATGTCGTGAAACCAGTTTAAAAAATTGTTCAGTGCCAAATTCGTGTACGTTGTACGTCATTTACGTGAGTAGTGACAAACAAAAGAAAAATATGCACACTGACGCCGGTTACAAGATACGTTAGAAGTTCGTAACTACCAATCAAGTGTCGCGCATGCGGCAAACAAGGACAAGCAAGCGGATTTTCAGACGAAGACGACCGCCGTCAAGAAGCCGTTGCCTGTGCCGGCTGCTACAGGCGTTGGCCAGCGACCGCAGGCCAGCAGCAGCTCACTGATGTGCTTTAAGTGTGGCACACCGGGTCACATCGCCAGTCGCTGCACAGCAGGCCAGCGCTAGTCCAGTGCTACTGTATTGGGCGAGAAGCGAGTCAACCTTTGCATCGTCGAGCCGGAACATGAAAGTACTTTGGTGAGTCATTTTCATTTTGTTATGACTCTTGAGCAGAATGCTAATTCTGTTTCGTCTAGACTTAAGAGTGAGCGTATTTATCCTGTCGTTACTATAACTGGTTCAAGGTTCAGCAAATGGTTATTCGAAGATCTAGCCTGTGTGAGAAAGATCCCCGATTACAAAGTTCCTCGAAAATTAGATGTCATAGTCGATGACAGTGGTAGTGAGACCAAATCTGATTAAGAATGGCTTGTACACTCATACTCGAAACTGTTAGACCACACATCATGAGTAGGTATCATAATGGCGATGGATCATTTAGTTCGCACCTCATGAGTGACATGTGGCGATGGGTCTGTAAGGAATCGTTGGTGCGATTTCTGTCTTTGTTGGTGCTTAGATTACAATAAAAGTTTCGTGAGTTGAGTTTGCATTGCCTATGAATTATGATAAAGGGTAACAGAATTGTTAGAATTACTGTGTTGTAACTTTTTGATCGGACCTTTTTCAATGTTGATCGGACCTTTAGCAATGAGAGAGCAGGTATCGCGGAATATAGTTGAAAGTTTCAATTATGTCCAAAATCGGTTTGAAAGTACAAAGGCTAAGATTCAGAGATGTGTAAATGAGATGAAACTGGATCCAAAGTTCAAAGGACTATTTAACGTTATAGAGGTGTTATAAATGTAGAGTCAATGTAGAGTCAATGTAGAGTCAATGTAGAGTCAATGTAGAGTCAATGTAGAGTCAATGTAGAGTCAATGTAGAGTCAATGTAGAGTCAATGTAGAGTCAATGTAGAGTCAATGTAGAGTCAATGGAGTCAATGTAGAGTCAATGTAGAGTCAATGTAGAGTCAATGTAGAGTCAATGTAGAGTCAATGTAGAGTCAATGTAGAGTCAATGTAGAGTCAATGTAGAGTCAATGTAGAGTCAATGTAGAGTCAATGTAGAGTCAATGTAGAGTCAATGTAGAGTCAATGTAGAGTCAATGTAGAGTCAATGTAGAGTCAATGTAGAGTCAATGTAGAGTCAATGTAGAGTCAATGTAGAGTCAATGTAGAGTCAATGTAGAGTCAATGTAGAGTCAATGTAGAGTCAATGTAGAGTCAATGTAGAGTCAATGTAGAGTCAATGTAGAGTCAATGTAGAGTCAATGTAGAGTCAATGTAGAGTCAATGTAGAGTCAATGTAGAGTCAATGTAGAGTCAATGTAGAGTCAATGTAGAGTCAATGTAGAGTCAATGTAGAGTCAATGTAGAGTCAATGTAGAGTCAATGTAGAGTCAATGTAGAGTCAATGTAGAGAGTAAAATTATTTCCGACAAGTTATTATTGGAACGACAGATAGATACACTTTGCAATCATTAAATTGTAATTGCCAGTATAAATATGCTCACGTTCAATTGAAGAAAATACCCGAAAAGTGCTTACAATCATTTTGTAACGAATCTGAAAGCTTTGAATTATATGGGTGCCTACAAATATGCACAGGATAGGCTAAGAAAGATGCCAGTGGGTCACGTACCAGTCGATGTTGATAAGGATTTTGATGATGTTGAGCAAGCTTAAGCGGTAGCAGCCTGTGTAGCATCTGAGCCTATATGGTACTTGTAAGCCTGTGTGGCTCCTGTAGGGCGGGGAGCTATAATGGTGTGCATACGTAGTGTATACGTAGTGCATACGTAGTGTGAACGTAGTGCATACGTAATGCGTGCGTAGTGGATGCGTAGTGTATGAGATGCATACGTAGTCCATGCGTAGCTTGCGTAGTGTGTGCGTTACATGCGTAGTGTGTGCGTTGCATACGTTGTGTACCACTGTTTTAGTACCCTTTCGGTTATAGTAGTGTGTTTGACCGTACCAGTAGTTATTACGTAGTCGTGGTCCGTGGGACGCGATGCGTGATTAGCTCTGGCAGAGGTCGGGGTCTGGAAAGACCGTAGTGTAGTCACTGGGTGATGCACATGGCAGATCCATTTGATGGATGTGAAAGCAATGCGATTGCTGGTCGGCTGGAGAGCCGTAGCGTTAGAGGTTTTACTCGAGGGTTTCTGTAAGCTTCGTAGTTTTTTTTGCAATAGAGTTATAAAGGTTGATTCGAACGACTATGGTACATGGCCCAAGGGTTGACCTATTTTCTATTATTCCCAATTTAACCGTGTTTCTATTAGTCTACTGCCACGTTAGTCTAGTGGTCGCAAGTGTGACTGCTGAGCATATGGTCCTGGGTTCGATTCCCAGGTTGAGCAAGGTGTTATCGGGTTTTTCCATCTGGAATTTCTCATTAACAGCCACGGAGTTTGAATTTGCGCCCAGTTGAGGGCAATAGGCTCGCCCCCTATTAAGTACATGGAACTTGGACATAACTGGCGAACTGTGAGTGTCCTATTACGTACACCTCTGTTAAACCCTTTAAGGATTACAGGGTGTGATGTTAAGATGTTTGATTTTAGTAGAGTAGGATTTGGTTAAAACAACAGTTAAGTTATTTAATTTCACCGACCCGATGAATCTAAAGTTTGGTCAGGAGTGACCGAGTGGAACAAAATTCTGCCGTGGACTATTTGTTTGTAGGGTAACCATCACACGAGACATACTAGGAGGTTCGAGTAAGGACATCAGGCTACCCGAATTTGAATAGCGGTACCAGCAGCGGTGGTGTAGCGGGCGCAGCTCCTGAGCAACGTCGCGTGGACATATGTGTGATTAGCGCATGCACTATTGGGATTTTTCGTCACTCCGGTGAGTCGTTTTCATTTTGTTATGACTCTGTAGCAGAGTGCTAATTCTGATCGCTAGCAAAGAAAAGCTAACTCTAACAACACACAGTTACACTTGATGGGTACTGGAGGCAGTCGCGCTAATGGTCAGGTCGAAAGGGTAATGAGTACCCTTAAGAGTATGTTAACAACTGTAGAGGCTAGTCGTGATCGCTCTCGGCAGGACGCATTAAGAGAGGTTCAGCTGGCTATGAACTCTACTGTTAATAGGGTGACTAAATCGAGCCCCTTAGGGCTTCTGATATGAAAAGTTGCTAGGCCTCAGAGGCTAACGACTAGTAATGACGATGATAAAACTGGAGTTGACTTAATAGAAGGAAAAGAACACGCGGTTAATGGTATTGAGAAGAGTGCGGCTAATGAAAAAGCCCGTTTTGACAAAAATAAGGCCAAAGTATTTAATATCAGTGTTGGTGTGATTTTGCTAATAGTCAAAAATGAAGAAAGAAACCAAACCAAATTAGAATCCAAATTTAAAGGTCCTTTCAAAATTGTAGACTTGCTTGAAAATATCGCTGTTTTAAAATCAGTGACAGGTAATAGAACGTACAAGTACGCTCATGACCGTATTCGAAAAATGCCTTAAAGTAGAGTTTCCCGAGTTGAAGAGACTAATGAAAGCTCTTTTGTTTGATTGTATGCACACTTGTAACTATTTGGCCGCACTGCACGTCTAGTCGTAGCTGTAACTGCAGTCATTCGTGGCTGTTCAGGGCGCAGTGCGCGGCAGGCGTTGTGGCGGGGGCCCGGGTCTCGTAGAGACTATTATGTTTGGTCGACTTGGAGTGACCCGAAAGTCATGGAGACTTAATGATGTGTTGGGCTTGGTAAGCCCCGGGTGACATGTGTCACTAGAATTTGAGTGTTTGGGCTCGGTTAGCCCCGGGTGACATGTGTCGCTAGAATTTGAGTGTTTGGGCCTGGTCAGCCCCGGGTGACATGTGTCACTAGAATTTGAGTGTTTGGGCTTAGTCAGCCCCGGGTGACATGTGTCACTAGAATTTTGCTGCCTGGGGCAGCCGGGTTACAAGAGTGTGTACAATTAGTGTAGTATTGCTTTATTTGATAATGCACAGTATGATGCGAGTTTAATTGTTTTGAATTAATGCGATTGGACCTTTAAATTAGATTTGCTTTCATGATTCTATGACTTTTTTGATAATCACATTAATCTTGGTCAGGTAGGCCAAGTCAACAGTCAACTTTTAAGCTGTGTTCTCGTTGGTTACAGGTACCATGTCACCACCACACGAGGACGTGTGATAGTCAGTTCTGGCCGTGTCGGATATCCGGTTGATTTTTGATTAAAAGTTGTTTATTTGAATTGTAACGGTAGTTGGTGAAGCACGTGGTTTGATCACGTGGGCAGAGTCATAGTGGGCGGGACGCCATTTCGGACGAACAGTCTTGGACGAACCGTCAAAGTGAGAGCACCACTCTGAAACTGTCTCTTCGCCTACTTCCGCCTTAACGTATTTTGTACTAGGTGTTATTGTGTGAAAGTGTAATGTCAAGTAATTTGTTAGACTCAGTGTATCTGTTTCAAAAGAGTAACCATGGAGTTTCTTGCCGGTTCTTCTCCATGGAAACTACCAACCCGAACCGTGCAATGTGAAATAAAATAGTGTATCGCATCCAGTGTGTTTTCATAGCACGAAACCCGTCTTCTGCCCACATAAGCTCGAGCCTAGCGAAATAAATCCTGGCAACTCCGAAATATAAAAGTTATCTATATTGGTTTCGTATATTTTACGTGATGCTTGATCATCGAAGCAGACAAACAGATAAACAGACAAACAGATAAACAGGCAAAAATTCCAAAAATGCTGGAAATGGGTTCTGTTGGTTATCCTTTAACACCCTGGCAATTTTTTTCAAAATATTTTCGATGTACAAAAACGATTCTTCTACAGATTTATTATATGTATAGATTTTAAACCAATTTGATTGCACGTATGACTACCTCGTTGATCAAAGTGGTCGCGCGGCTGCTTAGTATGAAGTTCTGGGTTCGATTCCCGGGTAGAGCAAAGTGTTATTGGGTTTTCCATCAGGAATTTTTCAGTAGCATCCACGGAATCTGGATTTGTGCCCGGGTGATGGGAATAGACTCGCTTTCCATTACATGGGATTTAATTATAACTGGTAAAACGTGGGTGTGCTGTTAGGTACCTCTGCCTCACCTAACCTAACAGGCTTGATGTTATGATGTTATTGATTGCACGCACTGTTTCAAAGGAAAAATCGCTTACTATACCAGAAATAGATACTAACTTAATTGCTAAAAGCATAATATTATAAGCGAAAGTAACTACGTTTTTCACTCTAGGGATTTCCTTCTTTAGTCAATATGCAAATAAACCTACATATCTAACTAAGATATTTCATCCAAGAGCTTATTCATCCGTCGTAGAAAACGAACTAGCAAAAGTAAAAAGAGCAACTATGCAAAAATAAGCACCTTTATATCCGTTAAAAGACAAAAAGGCTGAAAGAAAACAGTAGAATCCTTTTTCTCATTAATTTTCCAGAACTGCAACTGGATTCTTTGTTCTAGGTAACGTTGCAGCTTAGGATTCTCTAAAGCCGCTCCCATACGGTCCTAATTTCCCTGGAGGACACCAGTATTTGTCACAGTCCATTCGTTACTCATGCTTACTTACTTTGTCGCAGAGAAAAAGTGTTCGAGTGCGCTAGTTTTATTATCTTTGACTGTAAAGTAACTGTCATAGTTAATACTGGCGTAAATAATAAATACGTTCTTTTCTTTTTTGTTCCACTGTGTCAGTAAACTACGGCAGCGTAATCACAAGGTAATGACGTTAGAATTGTGAAAAATAACGTCAAGCTGCTGCCCCCAAGTCAATCGAAGAGACTTCTTCAACTTTACAATCTTTGTAAATTACCCCGCGCAATACCAGATGGCGCGGCAAAAGTATTTTGCATTAATATGGCTTGAGTTTTAAATTCGGATTTCTTGGCAACGGCAGTCGAGAATCGGTCGGAAAATTCGATAACCCTCACTTCTGTCCCGTTACTACGAACTTTGATCTCTGTCCTATTCTCTTTTTTGTTTGTATCTTGAGACCTCGGATAGTGTTTCGTTTTTCCTACAAACGACAATTTGCATAAACATCTAAACGGACGCCATATTTTATCATGATTCTTCGTGTTTGTCTGCGGATATTCAGGAACTACGCCAAGATATATGTTGATATCATCTAAATCATCATGCGGTAAACAACATAACGTAAAATAACATTATTTGGTAACCACATAAGATACTCTTCCTATTTGGAGACGCCGCATTATATGCAATGAATTCATGTTTTATTATAGCAGTTAAAGTAATGGGCGAAAGGATGAACCATAAATGGCTGAGATAAGGATGTTTTATAAATATTAGTACACATAATAATATCGTATAATAGTTTTGTGTGTGTTCTCGTTAAGTAAATTAAAAACTTAACATTAACATTACAAACGATTAGTCACTTGGCTTAACAACAATCGTTTGATAAATAAAAAAGAAATTGACTTTCATTTCCTATAAGAGAAGTAAAGTGCTTTCGGGTTAATATTCAATGAAGCATATAACGTAATTTATTCAGTCGAAATGGGAGTTAAAGTATTTATACAGACGAAGTCGCAGCAAACTACTAGTACACATTATAATTAAGTGAATCGAACCAATACTCACTATAAGTTGAACACAAAAGCGTATTGAAAACAAACAATGCAGTGCAATAAATACATGAACTTCCATTTATTTCCTGCCCACATCCAGTTCTATTAATATCGCCTATATTTGTACTATACAATATTATAGTACACCGAATACGGAATATATGATTTTACGTGGTTTTAATTAGCAGCACTGTGAGCCAACTTCCAGAACGCGCAAACAGTACTGTTCTATATTACCTATAACGCTGTGAGATTTTTGTTTCTACTGCGCTAGATTTTGTTAAACAACATTTTTAGAATTCTGCTCTATATTTCTGGATATAAAGGTAATTTTCATATACTTCCTCGCTACGCGGTGTCGTTCAGACCTAATTCTGAAAATACTTATGTGAAATATTTCCATTTAAAAAATGTCGGTATCTATTTCAACCATCGCGTGTTCACACTTATTGATGTGTTTATACCGAAGAGCACCTTTCATTTATTTAAAAAGAGGTTACTCTTATATTCTCGTTCTTAATAGTAGATACACACAATAACATAGACATTTTTACAATAATTTAGCTTAAATACAAATGTGAGTTTGTGTCTCGGAAAACACGGTACGCCTTTGGTCCCGGCTATCATATGTTATATCTTTGACCGTTGTTACAGCTGGTAGTCAGTGGCCCGAAAGTTTGACAACCAGTCTTACCAAGAGATATCGAATTACCCCAATCCTAACCGCGGCCTCCGTAAGTCAGATAGACAGTCGATTCATGTATAATACTAATATTCAGCTACATCTTGAAATTCTTGAAATTGGCATTGCCTTTTCCCAACTATCTGGGGTAGGTTAATTGGATGATGATTTATCAAACAAAAGTTATTTCTTATATTTTTTTACCAAATGCAAGATATGATTTTGTTTTAACAGCAATTTAGATGGACATATGGGCAGGATATGTGTTCCTAGTCTTCAAAGGAAGATAAACTACCGGCAACCCCTATAAACACGTCAGATCTTCGCCCATCCGTCCTCCTAACTTCTTTTCTGAGATGAATTCGCCATAGCTGAGATTTATTGTAGAGGGTGCCAATTTATGTGAGGAGCTGTCCCAAATGTTTGCGTAACAAGATGGTGAACTTATAATATGGTATTATTAGCATTATGTTATGTAATTAGAATTTATGGGTGACTAACTTTTCCCTGCGGCTACGCTTGTTTAAATTTAGAATTTGACAATCAATTCGGGCTGTACTGTGCATGTAATAATATTTATAATTCAATCATGATTCAAAAGTCACGTGGCGCCATCCATTATCATAAAATCGTTACTGTTGTTTTTCTCGGGAACAGCAGGTTTTTTCAACTTTTTTTCAGGATGAAAGGTAACAAACAAACAAACTTACTTTTGCATTTATAATATTAAGTTATCAAGGATAGGATTAAAATTTGTTTAGATAATTATACAGGGTGTGAAAGACCTCATCACGAAGCCGTCAACCAAGCATTCTGTACATCAAACTAAGTAACTTTACGCAAACATTATTGCTGGGAAACAACTTTTTTTTTGGGGTGAAAAGTCATGTTTTGTGGTAAAACTCAATGTAACGCACTCAAAACATTGTGCTGATGGATGGATTGAATAGTACGGGTGCCATGGAGGTGTTTAAAAATCTTGCATTAAAAACTTGTATTTAAAAAACAACTTTCCAAAAAGTTGGAACTTTGACCCCCAATATCTCCGTGACTAGAAGGTTCCCAGGTATGGTGTAGAACAAAAAAAATATCGCAAAGACGGGAAAAACAAGTGCCTTTCGGATTCGTTAAGAGGTGTTTTACACCCTTTATAATCTTTTGCGGTTTTTTTTTGTTATATCTTGTAGCTGTTTTGAACGTTACTTAAATTTAAATTTGCTCTTGCATTTTACACCATAAATTAACTAAACAGATCAGACCCAGGTATTGCCCTACACCAAAATATAGCGAATTTCTCAAATTTTAGAATTCGCTTTCCCGGTTGCAAAGTTTACATGTTTGCTTTAAATGCATGTAGAATAATTAATAAACACGGCTTTCGCTCGCTGGCTGCGGAAGACTGTAAGGTAGGAGCGTCGAGTTGAAAATTTACGATCTTCACACGAATAAAAAAAATGCCGTTTTACATTTTGAAAAGTCGGTACATTTCGGCTTTTAGTCCGTTAGTTTCACTAAAGTCGGTTAGAAGGTAATTCCGAATTGTATTTTTGGATTTAATAGTTGTTGTTCGGTTTTCAATCTTGTTCAACAACAACAGCCCATAACGGCCACTGCTGGACATAAGCCTCTCCCACGATGGGAAGAATTTGCCGTAATCTCCACGCTTGGTAGGCGGATTGGAGATCGCAGTGATGAAAGACTAACTGAAAACGCTGCTGCCCATTCTCTGGTCTACGGAGGCGCAAGGTGTTCTGATTCAGACATTAGTCGCTTTATACGACACCCGAGAGTGTAGTGTTCTATTCTACTCTGCCGGATACCACACGGCACGGCAATTTTGTTCACTTGACATTTATTGACAAGTTTTTCTTGTTTTCAAACATAGAAAAATACTAATCGTCTAGGGTTCAAATTGTAAATGTTACTTTAACAAAGAATAAACGGTTAGTATGTCTTTCCTTTTCCATTTCAAACATTTCACGCCGAGAACAGCGCTCTATCTCCCATCTAAGTTCTTGCATAAAACCGGGTTGCCACCGAGGCTGAAAAGACAAATTTCAACAAATTTACATATTACAAATAGACTACATAAAACACCTATAAACCTGACTTAAATATTCAAAACACTGGTTACTGTGGCTTTATAAAATTTGTCCTTACTTTATAATCTAGAAATGAGGTTTGCGGTACTTGGCATAGTGTATGTGGTAAAGCAATTAATTTGCATAGTTGAAACGGCCACCGCGTCAGGCACAGCCCTGTTGTCTCCAACATTCGTAAGTGCTGTATTGTATAATGTATGGCTCAATACAGCTTTGTGTCAATACATTTGGTTAATCGGACACACACAAATACAAATACAAATACAAATCATTTATTTGCATAACACAGGTTCAGAGGATGTTACAAAAGGTTCATAAGGTACACTGTATTATAACCATGCTAGGTGTGCAAATATGTTAGGAACATTAGGTTAGCAACTTTATATTAGATTAGAATTTATTCATATTCAGAGGTTATTAAGTTACAATGTCATTTAGGATAAAGATGGTCAATATACACACAATTAAACACGTAATTAAATTTGAATTAGTAATTTATAAGTAATAATAATGTCATGCAAATTAATAATGTCATAGTAATTATATTATCCATCATAAAAGTATTGAACAAATAAATTCTATAATTAAAATACAATATCTTTTTCTTCTAGATAGTCTTTTACACTGTAATAACATTTTTTAATTAGGAAGGTGTATAATTTTTTCTTAAATAGAGGAGTAGGTAACTTTTTAATCTCTTCGGGCAATTTGTTATAAATCAGTGATGCCATACTAATAATACTTTTATTGAGTAGTGCTGTTTCCCCATACGGTATTTCTACATCTAACCTTTTTTTGTCTCTTAACTGTCTATAGTAGCTTTTAAAGGCGGTCTTATAATAGCTTGGATTCGATTTCACAAATGCATTTACTTCGTATATGTACAAGGAAGGTAATGTAAGGATTTTTAAATCTTTAAAGGAAGATTGACAGCTTGTTGTACTATCCAGATGGCACATTGCTCTGATGCATTTCTTTTGGGCTTTGAATACAAATTCCTTGTCTACCGAGTTGCCCCAGAATGTTATTCCATATCTTAATATAGGTGCAACAAGTCCGTGATATGCCGTTAAGACGGCTTCTTTGTTGACAATTTTGGATAGTTTGTAGAGAGCGAATGAGGATTTATTAATTCTTTTACATAGATTATTTAAATGTGTTTTCCATGACAAATTGTAATCTATATCAATTCCCAGAAATTTGGTATTTGTTACAGGCTGTACTCTCTGTCCATCGTAATTAACATTAATATTTTTAGTTTGAATTCTTTGGTAAAAGTGCATTATTTTTGTTTTGTCCATATTTATTTTAAGATTATTGTTTATTAACCATTGAATTATTGTATTTAGTGTTTGATTGATTTCATTTTCATAGTCATTTGGCTTGTCACATTTTATGATTACTGTGCTATCGTCTGCAAAAAGTACCATTGGTTGCTTGACGTGTCTAGGGAGATCATTAATGTACACTAGGAAGAACAAGGGACCCAAAACAGTACCTTGTGGGACTCCAAACTCTATGGTTCTAGTGTGGGATCTATATTTGATCTCATTTCGTGTTTTCTGGCATATTCGTGTAATTTCTGTGAATTGTTTCCTGTTAGAAATATATGACGAAATCAGGTCGAGCGCTTTACCTCTTATGCCGTACATATTTAATTTCTGGAGCAATACTTTGTGGTCAACACAGTCAAATGCTTTGCTCATGTCCATGAAGATGGCACAAATTGGATTTTTTTTGTCCATATCAGTCAAAACAGTTTTGATTAAGTCATAAATAGCAGTGTAAATTGATTTTCCCTTGCGAAATCCTTTTTGCTCGCTTACCAAAATATTATATTTTTCTAAAAAGTTGTATAATCAACTATATATAATTCTTTCAAATAGCTTTGAGAAGATGGGGATCAAAGCTATCGGTCTATAATTTCCCATGTTACGTTTGTCATCTTTTTTGTGGAGTGGAATAACAACAGATGTTTTAAGTTTTTCTGGGTAAATTCCATTAGAAATGCATATATTTATTATGTAGCTTAGATGAGTAGCAATGGACTGTGACACATGCTTTATAACTTTGGTGCAGATACCATCATAACCCACGCTTTGGGTATTTTTTAATTGCCTTATTTCCCTATCAACCTCCATTGGGGTTGTAGGGGCAAGAAAAATTGAATTTATGTTAGTGTCAATGTTGTGATTCGAGGATGGTTTATTATTTTTAGAATTAGATGATTTTACTGATTTTGATGCTTGGTCGATAAAATAGTCATTAAAATGATTGGCAATTGATGTAGGATCACTAATTTTGATCTTGTCTTTTAATATGTGAGTAATTGGTTCTTTGGGAAAGTTAAACTTAGATTTATTTATAATTGACCATGTGGCTTTTGATTTGTTTTGTGAGGTACTTATGTGATGGTTATTTTGTGACTTCTGTGTTAGGTATATAATTTTTTTAAGCTTAGCAGCGTATTGCTTAAAAATGTGTTTGTTTGTTTTCGTTGGATGGGCCCTATACTGCCATAGCAATTTTCTTTTTATTTTGCTACATGTTTTGATACCTTTTGATATCCATTTAGATTTTTTATTTAACGTTTTCGTTATTATTTTGTAAGGAAAACACAAATTATAGAAACATAGAAACAATTCTAGAAACCTATCATAAGCCTCGTTAGGGTCATTTGTCAGATAAATGTCAGCAAAGGTTAAGTTATTCATACAGTTTTTAAATTTTGTAAGTTTTTCTTTACTATAATCACGTCTTCTAATACGCCAGGATTTTATCACACATGTTTTTTTAACTGGAAAATGTAATAATTGGGCTGTATGATCAGATAATCCAAATCACTCAATCAATTATATCACTTTTGCATCTAAAAGCATTGTGAGCAAAATTGTCAATGCAAGTGTTACTGCTAAGTCTAGTTGGATCTTTAATTTCTAGTTTCAAATTATGGCTTTCCAGAACATTTTCGAAGTCAAGAGTTTGCCGGTTCCTTTTTAATATGTTGATATTGAAATCTCCGCATAAAACAATTTTCTTATTAGTGTTATCACAAATTTGGCGTAATAACTTTTCTAAATTATTATAAAATACTGTAATACATGAGTTCGGTACTCTATAAATACAAACTATTATAAGACTATGTTCCGTTAGTTCTATAGCACTATATTCTATGATTCCTTTAATTGAATATCTATTATTTAATACTATATATTGATGTCCAATTCTAGTGAATATACAAGCATATTTACGTCTCTTGAAAAACTAGCTGCTAAGCGAAAGTTGGGTAAATTAATAGCAGCCTCCTGTCCTGTTGTCATAAAATGTTCAGTGATACATATTACGTCAATGGGTATATTCTTTAGTTCCAGTTCCTCTAAGTGTACCGCCAAATTATCAGACTTGTTTATAAGACCTGCAATATTTTGATGTAGGATGCGAATGTTGTTATAAAAGAAAAAACTGCGAGTTTTGTACATTTTTGTCATTGGTTACGTAAGGGAATAACTCCAAGTCAATTTTGATCCTATTCATTATATTTTTAAATGTGAATTGAATTCCAGCGTTATTTAATATACCTGATTTATGTGAGAACATGTCGAATTCAAATGCTAGGTCATAATTAGTATCAAAATGGTATGCGTATTTATGATATTGAAGGTCCATATAAAGTAGGTTATTAAACATCTCAACCTTATAGTTATATATAGGCGCTCCTCGTACATATGTAGGAGTGCATATTATTATATTTGTGTAGGTTATCTGTACCAAGCTTTCGTTAATGACTTTTACTAAATCAATAAAGTTATTGCTATGTTTAATGTCAGTGTCTCCTAATCAAATTATACAATAATCATTCATACTAAAGTCTCTCCATTTTGACTTTATATCAGCTAACAGTTGTTTTATTTTAGAGTTCGGTAATGAATAACTACAGAATTTAAATTCTTTAGGACAATTTTCTTCAATCGCTTGTAGTATGCCTCTTTGTGAGCTATTACTTAATACACACAGTTTTCTATGTATTGAAGTAATTGGTTTACTTTGGTTGTTGGGGGTAGTCGTATTTGTTTTATTTTGCATGGGGGGGGGGGGTAGATGTTTTCGTTTGTGTCTGTAAACATTGCAGAGATTCCGCTTCAGAAAGCAAGGTTGATTCGTGATGTTGTGATATTTTGACAGGTGATTTAGCATGATCAGTCTGTGTTGCTTGGTGGGATTTCTGCAAAGAATTGGTTTGTTTGCTTGGGGTAGACTTTCCAGCTTTACTCTTATTCCGATTTGGTGTTAGATTTGCGTTATCTGTTAGACTAAGTTTTTTATATGTTTCAACGACTTTCAAGGTCTTGTTAAGGTCAGACTTCAAGCGAAAGTTCTCAGTGTTAAGGTTCTCAATCTCCTGGTTAGCACTCGTCAGTTGGTTTGTGAGCTCTATTATTTTTCACACTGCCCGCTTCTGACTTGAAACTATGACGTCTAAGACAGGAATCAAGACAGTAATTACAGTAATTTTAGGTATTCCTCCTGCATCTATTTCATCTATCCCTGCAATTATAATTTTAATTTTGATTTTGAATTTGTTTTGAATTTTGATTTTGATTTTTAATTTGATTTTAATTTGATTGTAATTTTAATTCCGACTTTGATTTTAATTTTAGTTTGAATTTGATTGAAATTTTGATTTGGTAGTAATTTTAACTTTGAAAATGATTTTAATTTTGATTTAACTATGTATTTAAAAACCATAGCTGAGTGTGGTGAGTACTTAAGTACTCATCTGATTTTAAGTAGACACTTAACGACAAATAAGTAGTGCATGATGTGCTTACCTGTAAGAGGTTGATACACTTGTCTGCGACTCTATTGAATGTATCTTGTATCTTTGAAGCAGTGTATTCAATTGTTGGTTAGCCAAATAAATAAAATAAAATAAAATTATTTCAAAACACCAGGAAAATTCTCATTCTCTTGCCCTCAATTCTCATCCTAATTCATTTGGGGTCGGCGCAGCATGTGTTCTTCTTCCATTCTTCTCTATTACTCGTCATCTTATCAGACACCTCTTTTCTTGCCATGTCATCATTTACACAGTCCACCCATCGTTTCTTTAGTCTTCCTCTACTCTTATACCTATCCAGGAAAATTAAACAGTCATTTTCCTTTCAAAAACCACTCATCCCTTGCACTTCAATAAAGAAGTTATTAACAACTTGAAGTTGTTCAGCAGCGAACAAAACCCAAGATATTGCATAAAAAGCGTTCTGAACTAGTTAGGGTACAACACTACCCCAAGCTTCTCTTGTGGCTAATTGCACTTTTTTCTTACAGCATATAATGAATTTAATAAGCGCTGAAGCAGAGAGTTAACTTCTAAGTTGGCCGCAGCAAACTGTTGTATGGATTAAACGGCTTTTAAAACTTATTTAACCCAGATTAACTTCAATATTCCAGCAGGATTTGTGGCCCGCCTCTTACATTAAAACTTAATTTGGTAGATAGAAAACATGGACTTACGTAATGGGAGTTTATGAATTATTATTTGCCACTAGTTGCCTGGTCGTTGTACGGCCCCTGTAGAAAACTATGATTCTATCGTGAACTACTTTTCCATTTTTTATTGTTGGACTTTTAAAAACGTATATTAATGAGTTTGGGAAAGTTTTGTTTTGAAGTGATAGTGTTCCAAACAATTATTTTGAATGTTAAAGTGTTATTTTTGAATTGGGTCTAAAATCTCGTATAATGATATAAATACTGACTACATGTACAAAACGTTATAGTTCCCAGAAAAAATATTTGGAGGAAGCAAGTAAAGGTCAAACTGACGGCTATCGTGGATTATCTGCATCAAACGTACGTTGGTCCAAAAGAAAATTGCTAATTGCAGCACTTTTTGGAAGCATGAGCCTAAGTTTCAGCAAAACCTTTGTGGTTCTTCTTGTTAGCGTGTCGATGACAATTTAAATTCAGTCAGCCCAACATTTGGCGATCAGTTTGGCACTTTCAGTAGCGTCCATCAGCTCTTGTGATGTGTAGGACGAAGGACAGGAGGTGCGGCAGGACACGATATCAAGTGTCTCATACTTTGGGGAGCAACACCACATTTACACTCCAAGGCAGAGTCATCCATTCTCCACCTGAAAAGGTCTTCCTTGCTTCGGCCAACCTATGTCCGGAGCCTATTAAAAGACTTCCAGGTCAGCCATGGTAACTCGTGTCTAGGTGGCAGATAGCAGCAAGTGGAAAGAGAAAGAAAGAAAATTTTATTTATATTTGACGTCAGTTAATAAAGCACACACACAATAATATAAAAAAGATACAAAATAAGGAGGAAAACATAATTAATGTGCTGTGTGCCTCACGATTGCGCCAAAAGTGGCACAAATGGGTTTGTGGTTCAATAGTAGTAATTGCTCAAAAATCTACTCTTGTACGAAAACACTACATTAATACGGTCTATTGTTGATAACTATTATGTTTGTATTCACACAGTTATCATATTCGAGCGTAAAAGGGTCTCAGAGACCGTCACTAACTAGAATTTCTTGTTAACATTTCTAGTATTTAATACTAGACCAACCAATAACATTCACTCAATCCTACTGTAATTGCAAACAGATCAAGTTCCCACACGTTGAATATTGCTTGACCATCAATCAACGGCTACTGGTCAATAAACAGCCGCTGACATATTGATTTAGTATACTATGGTAGACGATTGTATTAGTGTAACTGTCAGATTATAGTTACTGAGTTACGTTACTCCGGCCCGAACGCACCATTTACAAACTCATGCGAAGTGATTTGCTTTAAGGTAAGCGTCCACCTGTCCACATCGTATGCATCGGACGAATCGCATCAAACAGATCGTAGTATTCTTTGTATAGAATTTCACTGATCCGCACCATACGGATCGCTCGAATCTGTTCAATAATGCTACGATCCATTTAATGTGATGCGTCCGATGCGTCCGATGCGTACGATGCGGACAGCCACCTGTCCACATCGTACGCATCGGATACGCTTACCTTTCATGGGCGTTTGTCACTTATGTCATTTCCGTCACAATTTGCACAAATCTCAGCAATTTCTTTTATATGTTTTTTCTGCAGTGGAGAAAGTCGATTACAGCTTAGTTCTAATCTGACTAATGAGGTCACGTTATTTTGAAATATAAAATGATATTGTCAGATTTTCAGTCAATGATTAAGCTTTGCCTCAGCCCATTGCTGTTGCAACACAGAAATGCCAATTGTTGTCGTGGCCATGGGTAAGGTTGCATTCACACCAAACGTAAATCGGTTGGGTAACTGTCGACTGTGTGCTTCAAATTCAAAATGTTTGAAAAAACGCCTGTCGCCGACTTGGTGTGTACGTGGCCTTAAAACGGCTAAGATTATTCAAGGCCTTGCTTTGATCTGAATAGTAAGCAGCATGGTAGTGAAAATATTAAAGCTAATAGAAGTAGTCTTGAGAGTTATTTGCAATCTCATAACGCTGCTGTATAATAAAGAAGCTACAACATAAAAATGAAAAGGGTTTGTTTGTAAAAAAGGGTTTCTTTGTGAGAGATAATTTTAATTATGGCCATCCAATTCACGAAAAGGGACAACCTGACAAAATAGACAAGTTTGTAGTATCTCTGATGAAATTGGGTCTTAGTTTGTCATTGCACACCACATTACTCGGTTCTGGACCTCAAGCATCCAACTCTTATCTGCTATTCTGACCAGCAGGCTTAGTCAAGTTGACAATCTACAATCGTTAACGCGAGTAGAAAACTAATCAAATGTATGGGAATGACATCATCTCAACGTTAAATCACGTGATCAACATTATGTGAATAGAAAATTCGTAGACAAGTTTACATCGTTCAAAATTATGGAATAGAATGTTATCGTTTCTACAGTGTTGATCGCTTTGGTAGGAACGCTCACCATAGACTAAAGAGTAGGTTTTTTCTACAGACATTGGAGAACGAGCGATCGACTCAGTCGTGTTAACTTGGCTACCAATTTAGCGCTTTCTACAGTCACTTACGCCGAGACGTTTACGATTGTAGAAAGAGAATGAAACATTTGTAACTTGGCTAGGCCTGCTGGTCACCGATTCACCTGGCTTGACCAAAGAGACCTGGGTCGTTTTTTTTAATGCTAAATAGGCTTCGGTTTGGCCGCAACTCGCCTGATGTGAAGCAATGACGCGGCCTAGAGTGGAGCACGCTTTCCTAGAGGAAACCGATTCACTCAAACTTTGAAAAGATCTAGATTATAATAATGATGGGGAAACAGAAAAGCCGGCAGTGAATTCCACAGAGTGGTGGTTCACATAATAATGTGGAAGCATAGCGGTCTGTTGTTCTCTGTTTCTGTCTCTTTCTCTCTCTCTCTCTGTCTCTCGGTGCACCTCAAGTGGATCTGGGCAGGACATCTGGCTAAACGCGGAGATGGCCGATGGCTTTGACCGAGTGGTGGCCAAGATTAGGCCAAAGAAACCAGGGCCGTCCTAGAGCTCGTTGGGTCGACGACATCGTTAAAGTCGCGGGAAACACCTGGATAAGAGACGCACAGAACCGGGAAGTGTGGCAGAAAAAAGGGGAGGCCTATACCCAGCAGTGGGTGACTCCGGGCTGATATGATTATGATGATGATAGCGCTCTGTTCGGGTTCGTAGAACTTCAACTATATAAAACGGTGATGCTTCGCCGTATCTTTGCTTGGCTTTTTCACTTCCAATGGCGAGGTATTAATGTCACGGAGTAAATAAGAATTATGAAAAAAACAAGTCTAGCGATAAATCTGCTTCGTACACCACAAACAGTTTTCAATTAAAACGCTGATGAAAAAGAAAAATGCTCAGAAAATTTTTACTACCCCCAATATTGGCAAAAGTAAAACTGTATTTTGAAATGAGAAACTCGAAAAGCAATAAATAAATCATTGATTGATTCGTTTTATTAAAAAGAAAATTGAATTGATTTCGAAATTTTAACCAGTGAAATGATTTACAGGTTGTGTTATTAATAGTGAAATAATATTTTATTTTGTTTTTCTGTCCTATCGCAATGGTAGAAAAAATCAGTAGTGGCTACTGAGCCTGAAGTTGCCTGAAGTGCCAACTTATGAGTTTCAGGTCATGTGGGTTAGAACCTAGGTTCACACATGCTCTCAAGACTGTTAAGGAAAATATGATTAAATACCAACATGATCTATAACCAATAAGAAGCTCGTGGCTAAATAATCAGAGCTACTTGGGTTGATCTTCAGGTTTAGCCGCGCTTGCCTGGGTTGTTCCGTGGATGGGTGACCACCCATTACATACCGAGTTTCCCACGTGCCTCGGAAAGCACGTTAAGCCGTTGGTCCCGGCTGTCAATAGTTGATCTTTGACAGTCGTGAAGAAGTCAATGGCCCAAAAGCATGAATCAGTCATTCGAAGGGGTATCGTATTACCCAGTACTAATACCCTGTTAAAATACTGGTATTCAGCTGCATTCAATTAGACTGGAAGCTGACCTCAACAAAGTTGGGAAAAGGCTAGGCAGATGATGATCTAGAACCAAAATTGGTACAAAATCATGATGTGACGTCAACGTGACGTTCATAGAAGAAGGCCTAGGCTCAATCCCAACAGTGGCAATTATGCTTAATGTTGTATCGTTTCAGCAAAAGAATATTCTGTGACGTAAAACTTCATTTTACCTGCTAACAGTACTCGTTCACCCAACAAAACATTTTTACCGCATGATTGTGGCGGATTGGATAATATTATGAACACTTTGTATTTAGTTCACGTTTCCGAATAAATCAGGCTGGGTTGGTGAACCGAATTTGTGTACAGCATTTAGAAAATTTTACAGTGAGGGAGTTGATCAGGAAGGTAATAATAGTCTTTTTTAAACTTTCACGATCAAAACACATTATAAAACACATATAAACGGGTATTTTCGCGAATTTTTACCTTTAATATTTGCCCGACGTTTCGACCGGATTGCACCAGCCGTGGTCACGGGAAGACTGAGTCTGTCTTCAGTTCAAATTCGCGAAAATACCCGTTTATATGTGTTTTATAAGGTAATAATAGTTAAAACTGCAGGTATAGTAAACAACCACACACCTGTAATCCCAGAAAGGTTAGCCAGAGCTATGCCTCAGTAGTTAAGTTTAAGTCCCATATATAATAACCTAATAACATTGCACGACGCGCTTGAGACCATGAAGGATAAAGAAGTAAATTAGAGAGAAAAGGCATGACGACAGTGTCAAAAAATTTCAAATCTATTTAGTCCGTCAGTTAGAGTATTAGAAAATAATGGACACGTATTTTTTGTTTTTGTAAATCAATGAATATTGACAAAGATAAAACGCATCAAAATTCGGGAGTGGGGACTTGTGACGTCAGAACGCACTAAAAATTATAGCACAGCGTGACGTATTGAAAATTTTAAAAGCGTCGTATCTTCATCAATTTTGGTTTACGTAACAAAAGAAAAAATATGGGTCATTTTTTTTTTGATAATCTAACTGACGGACTAATTAGATTTTTGCAGTCGACAAGCCTATTGAAGAAATTAATTAATACATTTTTCATTCTACCAATAACTTCATAAACACTTATTTACCTTACAGTATAAGCATTCACGGACAAACGATTTCGCAAATAAAATCAGAACACGTAACGGTCTTTCAGCCTGTGTGAAATGTAGCAAATGTCATAAAATGGCTGCTGTGACCTACATGGGAGATTGACAGGGCAATCAAAACAAAATGACATTCGGGGCGCGGAAATTGTCAAAATGGCAACAATAAATGAAAAGAAATAATAAATATCTGATGTTGCGATGTCGTCAGGGTTTTCAAACTGCTTGTTACTTGGTTTCTGTTTGGGACGGGCTTTATGGCCCGATATATTTTCTTTAATAATTTAACTTTGGAAGCAAATTTTGTTAAGTTTAGCTCGCTGTCCCGAGGGGTCTGACGAAATTTTCGAAATTTGTTGTGCTCGAGGGAGCTTAGATACAAATAGCCTGACTCGGGTCAAGACGGCTACGTTTTAGTCTGTAAAGTTGCTGCATTGGTCGTTGTGGGGATTACATTGAATTGATCATTGTTTGGTAACTTTGGCTGCTATTTAAAGCCACTTAAAGTACTATTTTAGTTTTTGCCATTCTCCAATCTGTTACAAAACAAGAGCTAGTTATTTCACCTATCCCCAGCGGTCATATCATTGATCCCATTACAATTAATCCTTCTAATACTTACGAGTATGTTATGTTTTAGTTATTCAAGAGTAACAGTAGGTTTCGGTAAATAGGTACATTCATATTGTAGATTATAGTAGATATTTACCTTATATTACGAGTATCTGCGTTACCTACGCAGTGTAAGAACTTATTATAAATGCGAAAGCTCGTGAGGATGGATGGATGTTTGTTACTCTTTCACGCAAAAACTACTGAACGGATTTGGATGAAATTTAGCATGCAGATAGCTTATAACTTGGATTAACACATAAAGGGTGTAAAACACCTCTTAACAAAGCCGAAAGGCACTTGTTCTCCTCGTCACTGCGATATTTTTTTTGTGCTACACCATACCTGGGAACCTTCTAGTTACGGAGATAAAGTATTTTTTCAAATACAAGTTTTTAATGTAAGATTTTTACTTTAAACACCTCCACGACCCCCGTACTATTCCATCCATCAGCACAATGTTTTGAGTGCGTTACATTGAGTTCTACCACAAAACATGATTTTTCACCCCAAAAAAAAAGTCGTTTCCCAGCAATAATTTTTGCGCAAAGTTACTTAGTTTTATATACAGACGGGATTGGTTGACGGCTTCGTGATGAGGTCTTTTACATCCTGTATAATACTTTTTATGTCGGTAGTATGATCCCGTGGGAAAATTTAAAACTCCACGCGTGTGAAGCCGCGGACATAAGCTAGTACCTTTAAATTGTTAACTTTTTCAATAAATCCACCTACATAACGTACCACCTACGTAGCATATCGGACCAACCACATAACGACCCTAACTGTTACACAAAAAATAAAATAAACGAGCTTAATTTAACAAATACAGAACACAATATTTCACAAAGTTCTCGAAGTGAAACTCGCAATTATTGCTAGCTCTTTCACTCAATGCCTTCATTAGGTCGTTCCAACCTAATAAATACCTATAAAAATAAATGGCACTTAAACGTTGGTCTCACGTTCCGAACTTGACCTTTTCAAATATTCACATTGAAATCTGTTCGGTTGTTAAAAGTTAAAAGGCATAGAATAAATTTAACTGTAAATCAATGTGAAGTGAGCAATACACATTTTCTTCGCTGTTAAATTTCTTCAACTCTTACTAAATGAAAACTAATAAAATCTGAAAGCTAAGCTAAGCTGTCTAATGAAAGCTGATTAAACAAACAAACATTTCAACTATTTGACAATTTAATCATGACAAAACAAGACATTGGAAAAGATATCTTTTTAAGGATTAAAAGCAATGTATACCCAAGCAAAGTGCAACGTAGTCGTTTTGTAACACAACAATAATATGTCCGTGTTATGTCCTCTCAAAGTTTTCACCCTTCCAACAAAACTTTCGATATTTTTTTGCACGATATTATTAAAATAACCGGTTTCCACCAACATTTGTTAACAAAACCCTCTGATACCAACACACATATTTCACTGAAACTATTTAGATACTCATGCTCCATGAATGTCAAATGAAGTAAAGTTTTGGGCGTGAGATGAAAGAAAGTTCTTTTGAGACGTGATAAAATAGGAAATTTTCCTCCTGAATGTATTTAGAAATTTTCGAGTTTATTTACACATAGTAAATATTTGCGCTCACATGTTTGATGTGGGATATTTATGCTTACATTAATGTTTGAACATGTTATTAATGTTGAGAAAATTGTGACAATCTTCGAATAAACTCGGTACGAATAGGAGCTGCCATTTTTATTTTCGGACAAAATCTAAGGTAAAACTGTTGCTGTATAAAGACCAATTTACGCCCAAGACTCAAGTAGCCGCAGGGAAATTAAATCACTTGTATTATTTGGTAAAGAATAGAAAGTTGGAAAATAAAGCTGAAGTTTGTTTTCTAGTTAGAAAAACATTATACCGTGCTCAAAAGGAGACATTCGTTATTAGATATAAAACGTAAGCACTAAATAACCTCGACAATAACGAAGATTAGATAAACTAAACTTGTCAGGTTAATAAAAGATGTACAGATTTCATGCCTCACACAACTATCAAGCACATTGGAAATGAATCTACGGAATTTGAAAAAATATTGTCGCTGAGTGACGAGAAAGTCGGGATAAGGAAAAGGTTACAAAATAAAACTACAACGTTGTAAAATAATCATTTCGTTCTGATCGTCTTTGTTTTAGGCTCAAATTGTAGTTGACTAAATTTTCCAGAGGAATTCTTCTCAAATTTTTGATGTCATTCTTCGTTTCCAAAATATCGAGCACAAAAACAAAAATTCGGGAAAAAAGTTTTATTTTTATTTTCTCGAATAATTCATTTTGCACCTTACAGCTTTTGTAAATACGCGTCTTTTGAGTTTTTTTTTTAAATATCATACTTCACAACTCTCCGAGATTTAAGGGGATCGCAATTTTTCATGAAATCGGAGCCTATACTGGAGCGAACGAAAGGACATTTCCTATGTCAAAAAAGTTGTGGGTAGATTTGAAAGTGTCGCCAACTGAGGACGGTAGGCGTAAATGGGCTCTGGCTACACAAAGGCGGATCTCTCGTGAGTCGATTGTTTGAATGATTTAGAAGTCACGTGGCTTTTCGCGTCATTTTGAACACCTCAATACAAGTTAGCTGACTCAATCGGGCGGATTTCCTTTTGCATCCCCGGGAGGTCGATGCTAAATAATAACAGATGCTCATGACGATCTTAAGGGTAAGCCGCGCTTTCCTAGGTTGGTCCCTGGATGTCTGACCGCCCATTATATACCGAGTTTCCTCCGTGCCTCGGAAAGCTTTGACTGTCATTTGGAGATCTTTGACAGTCGTTACAGGTAGTCAGTGGCCCGAAAGTCTGATAACCAGTCTTACCAAGTATCGTATTGCCCAGTACTTACTGGATTGTGGAGGTCAGATAGACAGTCGCTCGATATATGTATAATACTGGTATTCAGTTGCATCCGGTTAGACTAGAGCTGACCCCACGTGGATGCACCAGATGATGATACCACGCGGGAGTCGCTTCCGTTTAGCCAGACCTTAATTCGTAGATATCTACAAAAGTTATACATTTTTGACGTGATAACGTCTTATAAATCGATGAACACCGGCTGCACGCACAAAAAAGTGTCACACCGTTCCGATTTGGCGATCGACGCCCAGCCCAAACCCTTGGATCTAGAAAACTGAAATTTTGCACAGTTGTTCCCTTTATAATATAGACAAGGAACGATGAAGGATTTTTCGAAATTCATCCCCTAAGGAAGTTAAATAGGGGATGAAAGTTTGTATGAAAGTCCGTCAGTTTTAAAGTTAGGATCTTAAAATTGATGTGTTTAGGCTGACAATTGAAAATTAATGTATACATGTTTCAGTGTTTTTGATATTTCCACCCCCAAAGAGTTGAAGGGGATGAAGTTGTGTCTGGAAAGTCAGTCAGGTCATTTTCGAAGTAAAAATCACAAAATTTATTATCTAGGCGTATGGTTGGAAGCTATCGCAACGGTGTTGTTAGAATTTCAATCCTTAAAGGGGTGTAGAAAGGAGGATGAAATATTGTTTTTTTTTTTTAAGTTAAAATCAATAATAGGTACCTATCATGAAAAATTAGGTTAACACGTATAATTATTTTCCGTAAATCGACTTTACAGGCAACCATTTTTTTACGAATACTATTTACTCGGGGCGTAATAATTGTCTATTAAGCAACAACAACGCAACAATCAAGAATAAATTGTCACCTGCAAATAAATCATGCCCCCGATATTACCATTATTTCCCTTACAAAAGAAGACAAAGATCTTTAAAATATAATACCGTTGACAATTGATCTCAATATTCACGCCGTGTCGTCATTCTCAATTTATTTGGGTGGAATCGACAAAATTTAATTACTTTGTCGTTCCTTTTAACTTTGATTATTATCTTTTTGTCGGTGGTATTGTAGAATATCTGAAGCCTAAATTGATGCCTAATAATCGTCCATTTGAAAAAATAGTTTTCGTGATATGAATAAAGTGTGAATATAAAAATATTATCTCACGTATTTAGTACTTTCTTGATAGTAATTCTTTAATAGTCTAGTTTTGTCAAAGAGGTTAAAAAGATGACATTTAATTTGTATACCAGTATATCTACATTTATTTAGTTCAATTGTTTGTAATAATAAAAAAAAATCACGCAATTGTTCTAAGAATCGACAATCTTTGGACACTATAAGTCACAAAGTCTAGTACAGAATATTTTAATACAAGAAATATATTACGAAATTCCCTTGAAAAGACGTATTTTTGTGGTAATAATAGTAGTCGCTCAAATTGTTTGAATTAGTTGGAATTTATTTATTCACTAAGTACAGAGGCGGATTTTATGTCCGAGGCATTATCTACCAGTCAACCTTGACCAATGAGAGATGGTTTTTTAATATACTTAACCTAATTATGAAGTACTTAATGTCCCAATATTAAGATAATATTTCTTCTTCGATACCTTCTATGTGCCTTCGGCACAATTACACCAATTTCTCCATAACTTCTTACAAAAGATATACTTATAAGAGTTCTTTCCATGCCAATTGGAAGCCGAGACTACCCCTCAAATTATAATCCTTGTTCCTTCGACCGCCAAGTAAATACGGAAAATATTCCCATTGTCTTATAATGGAAAGGGCGAGGAAAAAAGTTGATTTATCACTCACGATTTATGGTGATATTATTTATTAGGATCAAATAAAGCAAGCAATCATTTCAAAACAACTAGAAAACACATTAAAACTTAATGCATTTAAGGCCATCCAACATCACATTTAATTGTCGTAATTAACACAATTTAACAGACGTGACCAGAGGGCGGGCCTATTTTTTGGCCAAAGAATCAGCATTGCCATCCAACGTGGCAATGCTGCCAGCCTTCTTGGCACTTTTCCTGTTGACAGCGATGTGGACGAATTTTTCGACGCCCTGTAACCCTTTTTGATACTTGTAAATATTTTTAATTCTATTATAGAGTTAGTATGTAAATAATGTAAATATTACTGAAAGCATTTATATATTAAAAAACCCAAGCTATTTAACAGACAAATATGAGTAATGAAAACCAGCATTCTCAACAACCAAAAAACTAGGTTTCCGACCCCAAAATCTCCTCCAGGAAACCTTATTTTCAAAGTAAAATCAGTTCCAATTCCAATAAAATATTGTAACCCAGTAAAACATTACCTACATCACCTAAATCTCCATACAAAAAACTAGCTATCCGTTACAAACCCGTATGTTCCGCGATGAGAGTTCCACCCATTACTTTTTACTGACCCTTTTAACTTCACTTCACATTTCAAGACTTGAGATCCCTGTACAGAAAGAACTACCGACCTCCATAACTCACGTCAGGCACTGGGATCCAGCTTTTATTACACACCTTATCTAAGGTACCTACGTTTGAAGACTGAATTTCGTTGTAAACGATCCAATATTTCGTATGTTCGTGTTAAAATTTTTCCCGCTTCTGTAAACCGGAGATGGATTAAGTTGTCTGCATAAACAACGATGTACGACGATGTTGGTGGAACTGAAACTTTGTACGGGATTTTGATAGATTCGGTAGGGGTTTTTTAAAAGGATTGCTCGTTCGTCTGTGGTTTAGTGTAATAAATAACATTATTTGAATTTAAATTATTTTGTTTTGAGCAGGACTTTGTTGTTCACGACCAATGGTTATGACATGGAATAATTTAATAAAGGAAAAAACATTATTTTTAGTCTATGGAAATAATAACCTCGAATATGAGTGCTGTGTATACATTTTGCTCTCTTGTAAAAATTTAATAAAACGTCTGTTATCACAAAAAACCGTTGTTTTCTATGTTTCCTGCACATCACCAGCGCAACTTCATAACGGTGTGAAACATAGAGTTGGTCCTTGGAATAAAAAAAATGATGTAATTTGCAACTACATATTAACAGCAAATCCGATGCCAAAAATTATGAGGATAAAATGGAAAACTATCATCATCATCATTCATCATTTCAGCCGTAAGACGACCACTGCTGGACATAGGCCTCCCCCAAAGGGGGGTTTTTGCCATAATCGCCACGCTTGGCAGGTGGGTTGGCGATCGCAGTATGGTTGTTACAAAAGCACAGAGAACGCTGCTGCCCATTCTCTGGTAAGTCCCTTAGTTGCCTCTTACGACACCCGCGGGAAGATATGGGATGGTGCTATTCTTTACGTCCGACACCATACAGAACGGAAAACTATCACAAACGCTAAAGTCGCTTGAATCAAAATATAAGCTTCTAGATTTATATATTTTTATTTGTATAATTTAACAACATTCTAATGAAGAAGCTTAACACTTCAGAGGAATCAGGAAACATACTGAATCCCATAAAAAATATCAGTCATTCCACTAAGCTTTTCCATTTAGTACAAATCTCGAGGTTTGTGAATAAAAATAAATGAGAATAAGTGTAGATAGGTAGCCATAAAAAGTTACACATGATCATAAAAATGAGTAACAGTAGCCCATAAACAATTTTATGTAGATTGTTGAGACCTTTAGGGAGATACCGAGTGTACCAACTAATACCATTCTAAGGAGAAAAAAATAGATTACATTCGGCAAAGCCGTCTCGAGCGAATAGTAAGACTGTATTGTGTAAGTATTAGCAGCAATTGTCTATGTTTTTTCTAGTGTTCAATTGAGAGAAATTTCTCTAACGTTTGTTTTACGAATTTTTGTTAACAATCAACATGCTTTTTGTTATTTCGAAAGTCTGACAACCTGTCTTACCATGGTATTGCTATATCTAGTTTTGTTGAATTAAGGAGTTTGATCGGCAGTATAATACTGAAATTCAGCTGTATCCAGTCAGACTGGAAGTCAACCCCAACATAGGCTGGAAAAGGCTAGATTTATGAAAAACGTCGAATAAAATATTGTTTCATAATGCATATCGCAGAAATACTATTTTCTACCGCATTATGATATTACCGGAATACAATATCAAGATAGTTTATGTAAAACCGGTGCATGCATAGTTAGGTTAACGCTTACAATAGCTTATGAATAATCATGAGACGAATGACATCAGTTGATAAATATTCATTATTTAACTAAATCCTTGCAATAATACACGCAGCTTAAATGTACCCAGAATCTTGTCAATGAAAACGGAATGAATAATTATTAGGGGTCCGCGATCAATGACAACATACGGGACCATGTTACAGAAACAGATCGTATGCTCGACTGAATTAAACAGGAAAATGTTGTGTTTTTGGTTCGTTTTTGTTCGGCATTTCATTGTATTCTTATGTTTGTATTTATTTATGTTAGCGACTTGGAATATAAATATAAATCAAGCGGAAATGATGTGACGACAGGGCCATTATATTAATATCACCTTCTTCAATGGTAGTGAAAATGTTTAGTCTAAGGGCTCATTTACGGAGACGCGGCGCGTCGGGCGGCGCGTCTTGCGGCGCGGCCTGCTTAAAATTCAAACATATGGCAATGTATGAGAGCGTTTACGGATAAGCGATTTTACGCGCGTTTGCTGAAATGCAGCGTTGCCCGCCGCGTGCACCGCTGCGGTCAACGCGGCGGTGCGCGCGCAAATACAAACATATGACAGATGACACCGCCGCTGCACACGCCGCCTCTCCGTAAACGGAAAAACGCGCAACGCGCCGACCAACGCACCGCCCGTCGCGCCGCGTGTCCAAAAATGAGCACCAAGATTGTTTATTATCAAGGTAGTAGAGTTCACTATTCAAGTAACACCAGACGTCAGCTTCAGTTTCGGGGTAACAGTTTTGTAAAGATGTTATGGAATTATTAATAACACAAATCCTTTGTCTCTGGAAGGGTAACTTATTTACAGAATCAGTAATTGACTATAGCGGGTAAATATTACTCATACCTATACGGATATCAACGGCATATTATGCGTTAAAGAAAAACATCTGGAGAAAAAGGTTCCTTTTATAAAATGTCACGCGGTTTCACCCGCGTAGTTCCCGTTTGTGCGGGGACAAAATATAGCGTATGTTATGGATGAATGTAGCTTTATAATGGTGAAAGAATTTTTTAAATCGGCGGAGGAGTTTTTGAGTTTATTCGTTACCAACATACACACACACAAAAATACAAATCTTTCCTCTTTATAATATTCGTGTAGATTGTGCAAGCGTGGTGAGTAATACTTTCTGCGCATGAGAAAGACCCTTGCCCTGCAGTTGGACATTAAAAGGCAAAAAATAATATGGCTTCCATAAATAAATAAACATATAACTTCACGCATGTAAACCCTGAAGGGTAAGGCAGAGGTGTACCTACTTTAGTACACCGAAATTTTGCCAGTTATGTTTATATTCCATGTAATAAGGGGTGAGTTAATTATCATCTACAACTGAGATATTTCTGAATAAAATAAATGTTATTTACGTAAGTTATTACCTTGTAAATTTAACACTTTCCAAAAAAAAAATGGGTCATAATATGTGAACGGAGTACAAGCAAATGGCATACTTAGATTTTTTGCTTTTTTGAGCGAAAAAGAAAAAAAAAATAAAAAAAAATGAAATTCAAATCATGTATGCATATCGCGTGTGATTTGAAATTCGATATTTTTAATTAGTTTTTTGATGATACATCAATTAATTTCTAAGCTGTGGAAAACAGAAAAAAACCTAGTTATGCCATAAGCTACTCCGTTCACCTAATATACTTACCCATTTTTTTTTTGGAAAGTGATAAAAATGTCATCCGGTATAATGTAACATACTCTGACAAATAAATGAATTTGAAGTAACACTGAAGATAAAGCTTTCTCTTCCTTCACCAAAGATTTCCGTGTGAATTCTAAACAATATGAAGGTCCCTTGACAACTCCATTTCCCATATTTACGGTGGATATGCCAGAAGGGAGGTCTAAAACATCCCCTATAAAAGCCGTGCAAACTAAATTGAAGCGGAAACTATCCACATTTTGTTTCTTATCACGTACATAGTAGGGCTCCACGATAACGACCTTACGTTTTCGGTTTATTTAACAAAATATGTTAGAGAAATGGATTATTCTATTTTTGTACTGAGTTAGTGGGACATATTTCGTTTTGTATATTAAAAGAATGTTCCATCAACAGAAACTAAAACAACAGTTATTTTAATAATAATGATAGCTCATATCTCGGAAACGAGACACTTTAGGATACCTATGTATCCTGTGGACGGTGGGCTATGGGCTAGCTCGCCGTCCGTCCTTTTCATGACGACAGGCCGTGTCGACGGTGCGTTCGTGTTCCACACGCGCCTCAAAGATAGTCAGCAATAGGAAGGGGTCCGCAAGGACCGATGCCTGCCGGGGTTGCGGGACTATTCGAAAGAGATGCCGTGGCCCCGGAACACAAAAGGCGATGAAGGAACATGGATGGGTTTTAGTCAGTAAAAGTCTGACACTCCCTCCTGCTCCGCCCAGAGCGGGAGGAGCCATTTGATGATTTCCCATCCGAAAAAAAAAGTTAAAAAGGTAAACTAGTTTGTGTTGATGCCAGCTATCGATTAATGTAGGTTTTATCAGTGGCCGATATTTTGAAAATAAAATGGCGGAAGTTAGGCCGGTCAGGCTACATACAAAAATCTTCCTAGCCTTTTCTCATTTTTTTATCAGTCTGCAATTACTTATGTATATCCCTTAAAAACAGATTAAAGCAAAAACACGGTTTTTATCGCTATCGTTGTCCTATTTGGTCAGTCATATATATTACTCGCGTTAAAGCTTTTCGGCGACACAAATAACAATTAAAACAGTACCATGAACGTTTTATTCTTTACATATTTTGAGATTAGCGTAACAACAATGTAAAGGGCAGTGTGGTATGAGCATTACTTTGGTGGGACCATTTATAACGGGTGCTTTGACCCTTGGATTACGGATAAAATGAACCTCGCGATGCTACGGGGCATGTGTGGACATCCCTAAATAAGTACCATTTTATGTCATACGTGTAAAATGGAAAATGTCAAGTCCCCAACGTTTGGAACTCGCCATGTATGGTACAGAAATAGGTTAGTTGCTTTCGTGGTAGGTATGATCCACTAGAAATAAGTTTGAGATCATAGGACTAGTTTATGAAACTTTTTAGATTTTAGATCTAACTCTAACTTTGACTTTGAGAGCATTTATAAGTTTCTTCGTAGTCTTAAAAATATGTAGGAGGCCAGCAAACTTTTTTTTTTCTAAAACATAAAAAAGGTCTGCCAAGTTTAACGCACCCACGAAGAAGTAATATTACATTATAGAGTTTTGTACATCAAAAGGATGTCGTCGCTTGAAAGAGTTCCGTTAAAGCAGGTTGATTAGTTGGCGATCTGGCAGGTAAGAAAAAACTTTTCAAAGTTAAAAGAAACTGTAGCCGACAGGAAACTTCTAAACGAGCTTTCTAATATCGAAAGAAGATAAGATGATAATGTTCGGACACAGTTTTAAGTTCTTTTATAATTTTTATTAAGTTGTCCTTTATGAAGAACTGAACCGAAAAAACCTTTAAAAGTTTTCGCATAATAAGATGTTTTTATTAAAGCGGGTGTACTTTTTATGGCTTATTCCTTTTAGGAAATCGGATATTGGCAATAGAAAGTCAAAACAAGGAGATAAAAAATGAACTTAAATTTTATTAGTATTATGGCAAACTACTTATTTGGTAAAATATTTTTCGTAGTAAACAAAAGTAAATGCTTGGTTCCTAGTGTTTTTTAAGCAGCATGAAAATGAAATACTTCTTCACATAAGATGAAGATATCGTAATAATTATTCTTAGTTTAGCTATTAATGGACTGAAGAAAGTCACAAATATCGTGATACAAAAGGTGTACTTAATGTTCTATCGGTACGAAGTAGAAGTAGCCGTAGTGCCGTAATGGTGTAAGTGAAATAAATCCTTTGAGTTGAGCACATTACGAACCATAAGGCAAGAGGCGAGACGAGTGGTAACCGCTTTCAAAGTGTTTCTTTTTTTATTACGTAAAAACTGAAAACTAGTAGCATTTATGAAATCTACACTGGCCTGCAAAACGAAGTACTACACTTTTAAAATTTCAATATTTTCTAAACTATAGAAATTAGAGATTTAAAATATAAAACGTTTCATAGCATTTTTTAGCAACTTTATTAGTTTTTATTTTCAAAATTAAACTCTTTTTCGAGTGCTTTTTGTTTGAAAGTATATCTTGTGTACTTGAAAAGTTATTGCAATTTTAAAAGTGTAATTTTTTATTTTTGCTTGCCAGTGTAATAGAAATTGTTGACTTTTGCATCAACGCTGTCACTTCATCACATTATCTAGAGAGCCTCAGAACTAGCATTCATTATCATCTGCCTAGCCTTTTTCCAACAATCTTGGGGTCCGTTTCCCGTCTAACCAGACGCAGCTAAATACCAGTATTTTGCATGGAACGACTGCCTATCTGACCTCAGAACTAGCATTCATTATAATCTGCCTAGCCTTTTTCCAACTATCTTGGGGTCCGTTTCCCGTCTAACCAGACGCAGCTGAATACCAGTATTTTGCATGGAACGACTGCCTATCTGACCTCCACAATCCAATTAATACGATATCCTTTGGTGAGACTGGAGCTAGCATTGATACTATTTGAATTCTAGAATGCGAAGACCACACTACGTAGTATAACGCTACCTATAAATCACAAGTACCTAAGCTGAAACATTGTTCGTTTGGAATCCCTTTTAATGTACGATAACAAATAACATCCCACGCGGATGCTGTGACTCCAGAGTACAATTACATAGAGTCAGACTTATGCGAGCTTTTCAGGAAAATATTGTGGTGAAAATGAATAGGTTTACGATCTATGCTTGGTAAATGGGAATGTTCTGAGGTATTATAGTGTACGTAAGTTATAAGTACCTACCTGTCTGAATTAGACCAACTTTTGGTAAATATTCGATTTGTGTCACGGTTTTGTTTAATATAGGTACTTACCTTGTCGTACTTAACTTACCGTGTCAGACTTTTACTGACTAAAACCCATCCATGTTCCTTCTTCGCCCTTTGTGTTCCGGGGCCACGGTATCTCTTTCGAACAGTCCCGCAGCCCCGGCAGGCATTGCGGACCGCGCGCGTTGAACATGAACGCGCCATCGAAGTGGCCTGTCGTCATAAGACGGACGGGTGGCGAGCTAGGCCATAGCTCACCATCTACGGGCCGGCGCCTGCGTCAGGACGTCAGCTTCTCTGTTCCGCCACCTCCTTCGCATGACTGCTTCGCAGAAGGAGGTGGCGGCTTCCCATTCCGTTTTGCTCCGGACCATGGATTTAACCAGGGCCGGTCGCGAGAGGTCGCCGCCGCCGATCGCCGCTACAAGGACACGGCGGTGCTCCGCCAACGCGGGGCAGACCTCCGCCGTATGCTCCACCGTGTCCTCCGGTCGATCCTCACAGTGGTAACAACACCCGGGCGTTTCCTCCCGCCCGATAGGCACTTACCTAAAACACTGTAATACAAAACATTGTCATCATCTTCCTGCCTTGTGACATTCTATTTGAGGTCGGCGCAAAACGTTTTCTTCTTTTGTTCAAGAGAACACAATAACATTGTAATGCCAAATGTTTTTAAAAGAATAATCATGGAGTTTCTTGCCGGTTATTCTCCATAGAAATTGACCAACCCGAAACGTGCACCTACATATTATTTTTCGACGTTTCATAGGTGCTCATGTATGTTCATATGAAATAAGAGACTAAAATAGATACTAGAACTCACTATTCTGTTTCTCAAATCAAGTAAATTTACACTTACTTGATTGGTTTTCCATAACATGAAAATACAAATCGGTAAATGCTGAATTACTGAGGTACATTTATAACTAACTAAATTAACTTCACATGTAACTTTTTTTATACAAATAATACAATTTACAGTCACTCACAATATATTATAAAATAATAATAATTTAATATATATATTATACTAGCTGTTGCCCGCGGCTTCGCCCGCGTGAATTTCGGTAACTGTCCCGCTGAAACATACTAAAGGTATAAATAGTGTCCTACATGTTAATCCAGGTAACAAAATATATATGTGCCAAATTTTATAATCATCACAATTTATTATTATCATCAAAATCACCATTACTATCACAACCACCATCACTACCACACCCACCATCACTATCACAACCACCATCACTACCACAACCACAATCACTATCACTATCACAATCACTATCACAATCACAATCACAATCACTATCACTATCACTACCACTATCACAATCACTATCACTATCATCACAATCAATATCACTATCACTATCACAATCACTATCACAATCACTACCACTATCACAATCACTATCACTATCACTATCACAATCACTACCACAATCACAATCACTACCACTATCACAATCACAATCACAATCACTATCACTATCACTATCACAATCACTATCACTATCACTATCACAATCACTATCACAATCACTATCACTATCACAATCACTATCACAATCACTATCACAATCACAATCACTATCACATTTACTGTCACAATCAGTATCACAATCACAATCAACAATCACTATCACTTTCACAATCACTATCACAATCACTATCACTATCACTATCACAATCACTATCACAATCACTATCACAATCACTATCACTATCACAATCACTATCACTATCACTATCACTACCACTATCACAATCACTATCACTATCATCACAATCACTATCACTATCACTATCACAATCACTATCACAATCACTACCACTATCACAATCACTATCACTATCACAATCACTACCACAATCACAATCACTACCACTATCACAATCACAATCACAATCACTATCACTATCACAATCACTATCACTATCACTATCACAATCACTATCACAATCACTATCACAATCACTATCACAATCACTATCACAATCACTATCACAATCACAATCACTATCACATTCACTGTCACAATCAGTATCACAATCACAATCAACAATCACTATCACTTTCACAATCACTATCACAATCACTATCACTATCACTATCACAATCACTATCACAATCACTATCACAATCACTATCACTATCACTATCACAATCACTATCACAATCACTATCACTATCACTATCACTATCACAATCACAATCACTATCACAATCACTATCACAATCACTATCACAATCACAATCACTATCACAATCACAATCACTATCACTATCACTATCACAATCACAATCACTATCACTATCACAATCACTATCACAATCACCATCATCGTTATCACAATCACCATCATCGTTATCACAATCGCTATCATCGTAATCGCAATCATCATCATTATAATCACAATCACCATCATTATCACAATCACCAATATCATCGCAATCACCCATCACTATCACAATCACAACCACCATCACAATCACAATCATCATCACCATCACAATCACGATCACAACTACTATCACAATCACTATCATCATTATCGTAATCATTATCATCGTAATCACAACCATTATCATCTTAATCACAATCATCATTATCACAATCGCCATCACTATCACAACCACAATCATTATCACAATCACCATCACTATCACAATCACCATCACTAACACAATCACTCTCACAATCACTCTCACAATCACTATCCTCATTATCATCGTAATCACAATCATCTTCATCATTATCACCGTAACTGTCACAATCACAATCACCATCACCATCGCTATCACCAACACAATCACCGTCACTATCACAATCACAATCACCATCAAAATCACTACCATAATCACCATCATCGTTATCACAATCATTATCATCGTAAAACAATCATTATCATCGTAATAAATATCATCATCATCACAATCATTATCATCATAATATATATCATCATCATCACAATCATTATCACAATCGTCATCATCGTTATCACAATCATTTCGATAAACCAACAATAACCCTGTATAGAAGTCGAATCCTGCCGTCTTCTGGATCTCAAAATAAATGCCATTTTCGTAATCAGCACCCCTGATAATCTCGGTATCGACACCCATATTGAATTTTAGACATTTCAACCCCATCGCACCCCAACAGGGAATGATGTTATTTTAGGGCCGCCACATTAAATCTTAAAATCGTTGTTTTTGTAATACACCCAACCCAATTCACCATACAAACAATACCTATGTTGAATTTCAGGCTTTGTTACCCCATTTCCCCCTTTAGGGGTTGAATTCTGAAAAAACCTGAAACACAAACGTTAACTCATTTATCGATAGCAGTACTCCTGTTAAGTTTCGAATAAAGTAGTCTAACTAATCTTATTTCCCCATGTAATCTTTGGACTCCCGTTCCAACCCCTAAGGGGGTGAATTTTGAAAAATCCTTTCTTAATGCACCCCTAAACCTCATAAAGAACCTTTGTGCCAAATTTGGAATCTCTAGACTCAGCGGTTTGGGCTGTGCATTGATTTTTATACTTTGCCACCCCATTTCCCCCTCTTAGGGGTTGAATTCTGAAAAAACCTGAAACCCATTTCTACTCATTTATCCATAGGAGCACTCCTTTAAAGTTTTGAATAAAATAGTCTAACAAATCTTGGTTCCCCATACAGACTTTGAAGCCCCGTTAAACCCCTTTAGGGGGTGAATTTTGAAAAATCCTTTCTTAGTGCTCCCCTAGACCACATAAGGAACCAATGTGCCAAATTTGAAATTTCTAGACTCAGCGGTTTGGGCTGTGCATTGATTTTTAGACTTTGTCACCCCATTTTCCCCTCTTAGGGGTTGAATTCTGAAAAAACCTGAAACCAATTTCTACTCACTTATCAACAGGAGCATTCCTGTGAAGTTTCGAATAAAATAGTCTAACTAATCTTGTTTCCCCATACAAACTTTGGAGCCCCGTTTATCCCCCATAGGGGGTGAATTTTGAAAAGTCCTTTCTTAGTGCAACCCTAGACCACATAAGGAACCTACTTGCCAAATTTGGAATCTCTAGACTCAGCGGTTTGGGCTGTGCATTGATTTTTATACTTTGCCACCCCATTTCCCCCGCTTAGGGGTTGAATTCATAAAAAAACCTGAAACCCGTTTCTACTCATTTATCAATCGGAGCACTCCTGTGAAGTTTCGAATAAAATAGTCTTAACTAATCTTGTTTTACCCATACAAACTTTGGAGCCCCGTTTAACCCCCATAGGGGGTGAGTTTTGAAAAATCCATTCTTAGTGCACCCCTAGACTATATAAGGAACCTTCTTGCCAAATTTGGAATCTGTAGACCCAGCGGTTTTGGCTGTGCATTGATTTTTATACTTTGCCACCCCATTTCCCCCTCTTAGGGGTTGAATTCTGAAAAACGCTGAAACCCGTTTCTACTCATTTATCAATAGGAGCACTCCTGTGAAGTTTCGAATAAAATAGTCTAACTAATCTTGTTTCCCCATACAAACTTTGGAGCCCCGTTTAACCCCCTTAGGGGTTGAATTTTGAAAAATCCTTTCTTAGTGCACCCCTAGACCACATTTGGAACTTACTTGCCAAATTTGGAATCTGTAGGCCCAGCGGTTTGGGCTGTGCGTTGATAGATGAGTCAGTCAGTCAGTCAGTCAGTCAGTCAGTCAGTCAGTCAGTTTCTTCTTTTATATATTTAGATTATAAGCTGATGCTCTCATACTATCTCCCTCGCGCGCGGGTTAGTTTATAAAAAAGCGCTGCAGTGCGCCGTAGAGCTCATTTTGCTCGTGGCGCTCGGGACGGACGGTCGTGAGAACATCAGTTTTGGTCGACTCCAGGAGTATTGCGTGAGCCATCTTATTTTTCCTTAATTCTAATTGTTTTTTTGTATCAATTTGTGTTTCAAGTGCTCTTTTGATATTTGTGTAGTTTTTGGTGAATTTCTTTTAATTTAAAATCTGTGATTAAAGTTCTAGGTTAAGACTGATTGTTTTTTTTTTAAGAATATTCCCACTCTGACTCTAAAATCAGAAGTGGGATAAAGAAACACGGCCCACAATTGCCAATAACAAAAGATCACTTGCATTTGTTTAAAATCAACTGCCATTTTCGAATATTTTTTTTGTTTTTTTTTTACGAAGTGTTAAACTTTAACGGTTGCCGTTTACGTTTGAAATGGCGCGAAGTAAGTCGCGTGGTAGAACTCGAACTTGTTCGCGGGATGGCTCACGTAATCGGAGACGCAAATCTCATTCCCGTATTCGCTCGCGTTCACGTTTACGTAGTGCAGTGCGTGACGAGCGTGGCCGCAGGCATTCTCGCGTTAGATCTCGTGACAGATCACGTTCGCGTTCGAAAAGGTCGGTAGATGACAGGTCGGTGCGTGAATATTCTCGTGTGCGTCATCGTAGCAAGTCTGATAGTGAACGTTCTCGTTCACGCATCCGTAGGTATACGCGTAGGGAATATCGCCGAAGTTCACGTTCCCCGTCACGCCGACGGTCACGCAGTATTCATGATCGTAAGAAAACGACAAATAAAGATAAAAACAAGGTTTCCCCGCGACGTTCCCGTAGCGCCACGAGACGAGCAAGCGGTCGTACACGTCACCGTCGGTCACTTACGCCTAGGACTCCGAGTCCCTTGCCCCCGTGCAATAATCGTACTCGTAGAGATGACACTTTGCCGAAAGTTCGTGAACCAAGTCGAATCAGTGTTTATGCAAGCAATCCTGAAGGATCTGTGCAATCCACGGGTCAAAATTCTGAGGCGTCTACTCTTGCACACGCTTTGATGGAAGCAATTAAATCAGTTCAGCCTATGAAGTCTCAAAATTACTTTATCTCGAATTTTGATCCCTCTATACACAATATAGAGGTATGGTGTGCAGAAGTAGACCGCGCCAGAGACTCCAACGGATGGAGTGATCAGGAATGTTTGTCACGCGTGGGGTCATGCTTAAAAGGTGACGCAAAAGTATGGCTGAACGAATGGGTTACGAACGATCGTACTTGGTCAAACTTTAAACGTGAATTTAAATCACTTTGTCCCTCTAAATTGGATTATGCCAATATTTTGCTGGATACTATGAACACTACTTCTGATAAATTCACCACTTACGCTGAGTATGCCCGCCGTACTCTTTTACGTTTGAAAATGATTCAGGGACTTAGTGATGAATTAAGGACGCTCATCGTGATTCGTGGAATCGATAGCCCGCAGATTCGTGCGGCGGCTTCCAATGCAAATTTGTCCGTAGACAATCTAGTATCGTTCCTGTCGATATATGTCAAACCTAATCGCACGAAACACGATAACCGCCCTTCAACAACAGAGAAAAAATCTCATTTCCAAAAGCGTAACCCTAATTCAGATATCAAATGTTTCTTGTGTGATCAACGGGGTCATACACGGCGTGCTTGTCCTAAAGCTCGAAAATCTAATATTCCACCGAAGTCAGTTCCAAACACGACTTCTACAAATACAAATAACACGTGTTCATTTTGTAAAAAACCCGGGCACGATGATAGCAAGTGCTTCTTAACATAGACAAACCGTGGTGACGTGGGGTGTACATTAAATTATATTTTTATTCTGTTCTTTAACCTATACTTATTACACATTAAATATTTATATTTATTAATTATTATTATTTTGTATTATAAATTTATATTCGTATATGACCGTGGCATCACTCTGGGCCCTATCAGAATACCAGCGCTGTGACATTTTTATTTTTTTAAATGTCACAGCAATTTGCTGAGATAGGAGCCTTTTGGCCTTGCACAGGACCATTATGATTGTTTTTTTTTTCTTTTTTTTCTCTTGTTTACTTTTTTATATAATTTTGTAATTTCTATTGTATCTTTTTGTTTCTGTTTATCCTGTGTGAGTCAATAAATACTTTCTTTCTTTCTTTCTTTCTTTCTTAAAAGCGCGTTCAGAGACTCATTCTCAACAATCGAAAGTCAACTTTTGCTCAGAGTACCCACCCGAGTTTATGAAAAATAATGACATTACTACGGCTCTAGTAAACGGAGTTCCGGTAGATGTTCTTATAGACAGCGGTGCTATCGGAGTGTCCCTGGTTTCATCAAACGTTCTAAAATACCTATCTTGCCAACCAAAACATAGGGTTTGCGCCTTAAAAGGTTTAAGTGATAAAGAGATTATCGCTTCTACCTACATTACGATAACAATTGTGTTTAGTGAGTTATCCATCGAGGCGGATTTAGTTGTCGTACCAGCTGAGTATATGAATGCCCCAGTCATCATCGGTACTGACATTCTCAACCGCGATGGGATAGTGTTTATCAGGACTAAAGACGCACAGTTTCTTGTACCAACGCGTTCAGTTATGTCAATGCATCGTCCCGACATGGTTCAGGTTGACGGTCACGAAATTAATACGCAACTTCAAGGCAAAGAGCGCGACGATTTGCTGTCAGTCATAAATGAGTTCTCGGATTTTCTAATAACTGGTACGGCAGCTACAACTGTCAAAACAGGGGAGATGGAAATAAAACTTACAAGTAATACGCCAGTGGTTTATAGACCTTACAAGCTTTCCTACCAAGAAAAGATTAAAGTGCGTGAAATTACTAAAGATCTACTTGAAAAAGGCGTGATTAGGCGATCTAAGTCCGAATACGCAAGTCCTATCATTTTAGTCAAGAAACGTGACGGATCTGATAGGCTTTGTGTCGATTTCCGCGCTCTCAACCGTATTACCGTCAAGGATCGGTACCCAATGCCCCTGATCGATGATCACATCGATAGATTAGGTAGCTATAAGTTATTTTCGAGCCTTGACATGGCAACGGGTTTTCACCAAATCCCTATTAAAGAAGAGTGCATTCATTTAACGGGATTTGTTACAACCGAAGATCATTTTGAGTACGTTAAAATGCCATTTGGCTTAGCTAATTCACCGATAATTTATCAACGGATTATCAATGACACGTTGCGCGCCCTGATCGATGAGGGAAAAGTTTTGGTGTATGTTGATGACGTACTCCTTTTGAGTAATACGGTATCGGAGGGCATTAGTTTACTGCGAAGAGTGTTACTGACACTGACAGAGGCCGGATTTTCAATTAACCTCAAAAAGTGTACTTTTCTTTCTACGGTAATTGAATATTTAGGAAGGGTGATCAGTCAGGGTCAGGTAAGGCCGAGCCCTCGAAAAGTGGAAGCGCTCATCAATACTGCAGCTCCAGAGAGCGTTAAACAGGTACGTCAACTGCTTGGTCTCGCGGGATACTTCCGCCGCTACATAAAAGGGTATGCAACAAAGACTGCTCCACTAGCGCAGCTCACTAGAAAAGGAGTTGTTTTTCACTGGAGTCCTGAATGTGAAGCTGTTCGCCAGGATCTTATAAAACAACTAACCAGCGAACCTGTGCTCGCTATTTTTGATCCCAAGCTTCCCACTGAAGTCCATACGGATGCGAGCAGTGCAGGATACGGAGCTGTCTTGCTACAAACTCACACTGACGGTAAGAAGCACGTGGTGGCATATTTTAGTAAAGTCACTCAAGGTGCCGAGAGGAAATACCACTCCTACGAACTGGAGACCCTCGCCGTGGTGAAAGCTCTCCAACACTTCCGGCATTACCTCGTCGGACTTTCCTTCGTAGTGGTTACTGACTGCAACGCCCTAAAATCGACGGAAAAGAAGAAGGACCTCATACCTCGAGTCGCGCGCTGGTGGATATATCTCCAGGATTTTAACTTTTCCATCGAATACCGCAAAGGAGTGATGCTGCCACACGCTGACTATCTGAGCCGAAATCCGATGGTAAGTGTGAATCAAATCACCAGACCTCGCAACTGGGCCCAAATCGCTCAGGCAGCCGACAATGAGACACAAGAACTGATGCAAAGACTACAGGATGGTACCCTAGACGCCAATCGGTATGTGGTACGAAATGACCTCCTCTATTATAAATACACACCTGTGGGAGAGGAGCCTCGGTCGCTGTGCTACATACCCAAGGGACACCGCCTCAGTCTGCTTCGTGTGTTTCATGATGAGCACGAGCACATTGGCCCGGAGAAGACTCTCGACCTTATTCTTCGCCACTTTTGGTTCCCTGGTCTCAGCCAATTTGTAAAAAAGTACATTGCCCATTGTTTGGTATGTGTATCCAAGAAACGTGTTCCTCGAGCCCCACTGCAGAACATTACGTCATGGGAGAAGCCTGATGTACCGTTCCACACGGTGCACGTTGACGCCCTGGGACCACTACCGGTATCAGAGGGCAACAAGTTCGTCCTTATTATAGTTGACGCCTTCTCGAAGTTTGTCTTACTTTACCCTATAGCGCGACAAGATGTGGTTGAGCTGAAGCGAGTTGTCACGCAGGCAGTTTCTCTGTTCGGTGTTCCCAAATTCATGGTCACCGATAAAGGAAGGATGTTTGAGTCGAACGAGTTTGTGACATGGATTAACGACCTGGGTTGTGCACTGCACCACATAACGCCGGAGATGCATCATGCAAATGGTCAAGTAGAGAGGTACGTTCGAACGGTCCTTAACATGATTCGCATCGAGGTCAACCACAAAAATGCAGCGTGGTCGGAAACCCTGTGGAGGCTCCAGTTGGTGTTGAATATCACTAAGCAGAAGACAATCAAAGCTTCACCGTTACACGTTCTTATTGGGACAGAAGTAAGTACTCCTGTCATTCAGGCACTGGTGCGTGACTTGGCTCATGAAACTTCCGCACCCAACCGAGAGGCATTACGTGAGATGTCCCGAGGAAGAGTTCGTCAGATGCTGAGAGATAATCAGGTTCAGCAAGATGAACGTGTGAACCGGAACAGAAGGCCACCACGCGAGTTTAATTTAAATGACCTTGTTTTTGTGATAAAGTTTTCACAGGCCACGGGAAAACTCGACCCAGGTATGAGAGGCCCGTACAAAGTGGTGGACATCTTGCCCAGCGGACGTTATGGTCTGAAACTTCTGGCTGGAAGCTACGGCAAGACGACTCAGGCTGCAGCTCAATATATGGTGTTGTGGCGTGGCGAATGGTGTCCGGAGTCATGCGCTGCTTTCTTTGCAAGTAAGCATCGAAAATGAGTTTCGACAACGTTGCATGTTTGTTCGTTGCAATCCATAGGTACACATTTACCACACACATATAGATTTGGGGTCACTTTTACACATATACAACCACACACTGTAGACTTATATTTATATGATTGCAACGAGCACGGATGTATACGGGTGTCAACTATGAAAGTAAAAACTGTGGATGTGTGGTTACTAACGTAACGTGTGTAGACGTTGGCTGCGAGTCAAGGCGTCGTGGTATGTTTGGAAGATGCGTTGGCATTTACTTGTCAAGTCACATCTAGCGTTGGCATATATTTGTCAAGTCGCACTAGCGTTGGTATTTGTTACCAAGTCGCTCTAGCGTTGGTATTTGTTACCAAGTCGCACTAGCGTTGGCATTCGTTGCCAAGTCGCACTAGCGTTGGCATTCATTGCCAAGTCGCACTAGCGTTGGTATTTGTTGCCAAGTCGCTCTGTACTGGCGTTGGCGCACTTGCGTCAAGTCGTCAGTTGCTACAGGTTTGGTGTTCCTGCCTTGCAGTGAGCTGACTGCAGCGGGAGTCTGCTGCTGCAGTCATGTAGAGAAGACTGGAAAAAGTATCAGTTTGGTTTAGAGACGTCTCAGTAGGGCTGTATACAAGGAAGTTGTATAAAAGGAATTTAATTGCAGTAAATAACTGGAGATGAATGAATTAAATGAAAGGAATTTGAAAGAGTATGTTTGATGTGTGGAATGATGGAAAATTGGAAGACAGTTTCTAATACTTTGTTGCTTTCAGGTGACGATCATGATGACACCGAGGTTGATCTTGCTAGACAGGCTCCTGAACCCGACCCTGTGAGGCCGCCTCTGGATCAAGAGGAGGAGCCAACACCCGGTCCTAGCAGAGCATCTGAGCAAATTGGAGAGGCCCCTGAAGCTGGTCTCTCAATGCCCCTTCTGGATGAAGACTCGGATAGTTAGTTAGGCTTAGGTCGAGGACGACCTGACGTCAGGAGAGGCCGTATAAGCTGATGCTCTCATACTATCTCCCTCGCGCGCGGGTTAGTTTATAAAAAAGCGCTGCAGTGCGCCGTAGAGCTCATTTTGCTCGTGGCGCTCGGGACGGACGGTCGTGAGAACATCAGTTTTGGTCGACTCCAGGAGTATTGCGTGAGCCATCTTATTTTTCCTTAATTCTAATTGTTTTTTTGTATCAATTTGTGTTTCAAGTGCTCTTTTGATTTTTGTGTAGTTTTTGGTGAATTTCTTTTAATTTAAAATCTGTGATTAAAGTTCTAGGTTAAGACTGATTGTTTTTTTTTTAAGAATATTCCCACTCTGACTCTAAAAATATTATAATATATAATTATAATATAGTGTTTGCCTATAAAGTATGTACCTACGTATAAATAACGCAAAATATCATCACACAAAGACCGAAAAGCTTTTATTCGTCGTGACTTTATGAAACTCAATTCATTGTGCCAATATATTGAGCCTAAGCTTATTTTTAAAAGCAGGAGGTTATTAAATCTCATATCAAGTTCTACGAATGCTATGAGTTATTTTGGTAACCCTTTTTGATACTTGTAAATATTTTTGTTTCTATCATAGAGTTAAATATGTAAGCTGCAGACCGTGGATCGAAAAAAAACCAAAGATATTTTAAACTAATTTTAATTTTAAAGAAATTATTACAATAAAATAAGTGAAACCTATTCGATGTTAGAATATGGAATGAATGCAAAAATACTTAAAACTAATTAATTGCTACGATGAAGTTTGCTGCGTCGGCGGCTCGTGGCTGGACGGGTGTCGACGCTGCAGTTTTCGTGCGGCCGGCGTAAACAGGCAGGAATGTGCGAGGTCGGCGATATCCATTAGGGATCCGTACTTAACACCTCCATCCGCAGAACAGCAACTATTTGCTCATATTAAGAGAAAATGTTGCTGGGAGTTCATCTCGTTTTCTGGTCACATCTTCATACGTGTGTATCTTAAGGGTCTGCTGCTTCTCTTTGTCGTCTGCTCTAAGGTTCCAGCATTTGTATCTGCGGCTTATTACCAAGATGATTAGTATGGTTGCGCATAGTACAATGATATAAAATGGTATGGTGGTATGGTATAGAACAACCGGTTGAGTGTTGTCAATCTGAATAGGGCTTTCCATCAGTAGTTTGTTCTGGATGCTGTGAAGTTCTTCCAAGTTAACTGAATTGAAGCCGATGATGTGAGTGGAGTCAGTCGTTTGATTCATATCGTTATAAGGGATCTTTGATAGTTTTAGTGGCTGTCCTTTTATCTCGTTGCTGTCGTTGATGATTGTGAATTCTGTTGTTTGCAGATAGCAGTCCATGGGTATGGTGACGAGATAACTTCCCTGTAGAATATTGAAGTCTTTTCTGCCGCAGGCTAACTGTACTTTGGTCGGTTGGGGCAATGATAGCACGTAGTGTTGGTCGTCCAGTTTTTCTACTGCTTGTTTGGAGAGTGAAATCTTGGTGAATTGGCAGGTGTCTTCTAGACCTTGGTTGATGATGAGCTCTTGGATGCAATCAGGTTTCGTCCGGATCTGATGACTTGTCTTCCTTTCGCAGAGATGGATGCTACTGTACTTCGGGCATTCAGCCTCTATGTACACGAATGATTTCTCGTTTGTTGCTATGTAGGGAGAGGAAGGAATAAGGGCGAGTTGTTGTTTATTGGGTACAATGGATAGTTTGTATAAATCATATATGTCTATGGAGACTATAGGAAAACTGTATACTATTACTATTCTTTTCTCAATAAAGTAGGAACCTGGTTTTATAAGGTTATAATACTCTCGTAATTCTAAATTTAAGACTTGGTCTTGGTTGTATATGGATTTTAGTCTATCTATCATTGATCTTAAAACCTCTATATCTATCATGGAATGATGGGTGCTGGATGCACGTATGAAAGCCATTATATTTTCTAATCTAATTATCTCTAACATTAAATCTTCTACATTGTTGGTTATGATTCCTAAAATTTGGGCAAACTTTGCAAATTTAATTAAGCTGTAGTCTGTGTAAGCATTTTTCTCTAAAAGTAAATGTAATGTTGCGTTAACCTTTTCCTGATTTTTTGTTATTTGGTCTAGAATGGTACCATGCTGGGACATCCATTCTTTACTTAAACTGATATGGTTGTTGAATTCTGATACTATTTTATTTTCGTTATTTTGTAAAGTTTTAATAGCCTCGTCATATTTAAGGGCATCTAGATAATCTAAGTTGCCAGTAACACTTTTTATTACTGACCCAAGGCTATCTACAAGACCTCTTTTGACTCTAACAGGTTCCAAAGATTTTACTTGCTGTAGTACCTTACTAAGTTTGTTAGTAAGATAGTCAATCTGATATTCGTAAAGCATGTAGGTCTCGTTGGTAAGTTTAGTTTTGAAAGTCCTTAGTTGCGTCTGTACAGAATTTATTTTATCTTCTATGTCGGTCAATTGTATGTACTGTATAAATGAGTGGTAATGTGTAGTTAGTCTGGTCGGTCCTAATCTGTATGGTAATAGTCCTGGTCCATCGGCTAGAGTCTCAAGTCTTATCTCTTGAGGATGTGTCGCATGGATTGTCAGTAGTAGCAGGATTCTGTAACAATTGGCTTGTTTTAGGCACACGTTTCAGCCGTGCTTTGGCTATAGGGCCACGTTTTTTTGAATTATATATATGTATAGGCAGATCAGCGAGCACTGTGTCCTGCGTATAACGTGGTGCAGCTTTCTGGCGACTGGCAAAAGGGTTTTTAATAAAAACTTGTTGCTGAGGGGTATATTCTATTTCAGGTTCGCGGGTTTTATTCCTATTGTTGATTAGGGCTGTACGATTCGCAAGAGACGAGTCATTAATGATTTCATAAACTTGCTTCATCTGTTGTCTATGGTTCTGCGCATATTGTTGTAAGATGTGCTCAGTCAGGTCTATGTCGATTGGGTCTCTGGGATCGAAATGTCCAGTCAATAAGTCAAACGGTCTGCATTTCGTGAAACTATGGATTGAACTATTATATGCTATGATAGCGTATGGCATAAGGTTAACAATAGGTTCGTCTTTATTTTGCAGTTTTAGAATTCTAATGTGTTCCAATAAGGTTGAGTGGAAACGTTCGATGTTGCCATTGTCATTCGGACTGTGGGGTAGAATTTTATGGTGAGTTATCTTATGAAGACGTATAAATTCGGAGAAAAGTTGGTTCGTAAACTCAGTGCCATTATCGGTGATAATGGTCATGGGTAGTCCATGGTGGGTACAGAACCGTAGTAATGCTTGTTTAATACTTATAGCGGTACCGTCACGCAGATGATACGCTTGGGCATATTTTGTGAAGACGTCTATAAAAGTAACGTAGGTACTTTTCGTTCTGGACTGTAAAGAGGTCCATGTGAATAATTTCAAGTGGTTTGGTAGCTGGGGGCACTATGTTAAATTGAGGTCTTATTGGATTCCTATCGTATTTAGCTTGACCACAGATGGTACACTCATTGATAAACTTGGTGATCTGCTCTTTCATCTTCGGCCAGTAGTATTTTCGTGAGAGGGCTAAATGACATTCGTTTATACCGCGGTGGTTCGTCTTACCGTCATGATAGTGTCGGATAATGTCTTGTTGTCTGAGGTACTCTTTAACATTCTCGAGTTCTATCTTGGCTAATACTAGGTTAAGTGAGGAACTTCTAAATTTGTCTTGTATGATGGGTATTATTGAGTACATGGCCAATGGTGGATTAATTAGGATGGCCGTTTTAACTTTAGGATTTACGTATTCCTTTATAGCACTAATAATGTCGCTCTCTAGGTTGGATTCTGAAATTTGGACTGCGATTCGGGTATGATTTTCGAATGGTTTAGTTACTGTCGGTCGGCGTTTTATGTCACCTACTATGGTAAAGTAAATCTGTCGATGAAATTTATTGAGAGGTTCATCTGTAATGGGGATTTCTAGTATCGGATGTTCATTACTGGTGTGCACGGTGTCAGTCGAGGAGTTTGTTGGCGGTGGTGGTGCCTCCGTTGGGTTGTTGATTATTGATCTAAGGTCGTTAGTACTTTCGATCAATGGGTCGGTGTCAGTCGGGAAGTTTGTTGGTGGAGATGGTGCCTCGGATGGGTTATTGATCATTGATCTAAGATTCTTAATATTTTCGATCAATGAGTTGATATCGTCTACTTCTTCGTTATGGATTTCTATACGGGAGAGAGCATCAGCGTTAGTATTAATTTTTCCTTTTTTGTACACTACAGTAAAGTCATATTCGCTTAGTCTGAGTCGCCATCTGGTCAGTCGTGAATTTGGTTCTCTCAAGTTCATCATCCATTGCAAGGGTTTGTGGTCAGTCAGTACTTTAAATTTTCTACCGAAGAGATAAGGTCTAAAGTATTTCGTAGCCCAGACTATGGCGAGCAATTCTTTCTCAATTGTGCTGTAATTTAGCTCACTTTCGTTAAGTGTACGAGAAGCGTAACAGACAGGTTTGTCGGAACCTATAGGTCCTTGAGACAACACTGCTCCAATAGCGACATTCGAAGCGTCTGTTGTGAGATTAAATTCTTTTTTGAAGTCTGGGTACTGTAGAATAGGGTCATTGGTTAGCAAGGTCTTACAGGTTTCAAAGGCATTAACATAGTCGGGGCTAAAGGTAATTTTACTACCTTTCTTTAGGCATAGGGTAAGAGGTTTGGTGATGCGGGCAAAATCGGGGATAAATTTTCGGTAGTAACCTAAAAGTCCTAAAAATTGTTTGATTTCTTTCGGGGTCTTTGGGATTGGATATTTTTGGACTGCAGAGATCTTGTCGGGGTTTGGTTTGATGCCGTCCCTACTGATGATATGTCCCAGATAAGCAGTTTCGAGTTTCAGAAATTCGGACTTGTCCATCTGGATTTTAAAGTTGGACTCTCTAAGTCTTTGGAAAACTTTTTCTAAATTGTCCATATGCTCTTGAAGAGAGGTACTGTATACTATAATGTCATCAAGATATACGAGGCAGATGTTATTTTGAAGGCCTCTTAAAACATTGTCCATAACTCGTTGGAAGGTGGACGGTGAATTTTTAAGTCCCATGGGCATTCGAAGGAATTCAAAATGCCCGTGTTCCACATTAAATTCTGTTTTTGGTATATCTTGAGGGTCCATCTCTACAAACCTATAAAAACCGCTTGCCAAATCTAGGGTCGTAAAGTATTGGCACTTGCCTAATTTGTCAAGGACGTCACTAATATTTGGTATGGGATATTTGTCGTCTATTGTTTTTTCGTTTAATTTACGAAAGTCAACTACGATGCGCCATTTTTTCTTTCCGGAAGCGTCAATTTTTTTTGGAACAACCCATATGGGCGAGCTCCACGCGGATTCGGAAGGTCTTATTATACCCTGCTCCAGCATTTTGGAAATTTGGTCCCTAACTTCTTCCCGATGAACGAAAGGGTACCGATAGCTCTTAGTATATGCGGGAATTTCGTCTCTTGTTCTTATACGATGTTTAATTTTGTTGGTGAATGTCAATGGTTCTCCATCAATGTAAAATACGTCTGCATAGCGAGAGCAAAGGGTTAAGAGATTCGCCTTTTCCTCTACATTAAGGTGATCCGTACGTAACCGCGATAATACGTCGTCAACGCGATTCATTTGCGTGCACTTAGCATTGAACAGTTCTGCATGGGTTGATTGGTCTAACGAAAATATGACGTCATTAGGAGTTGGATTTTCTATCTCCACATATCCACGACTATTGGTAACAGTGGTAAGGCACTCATGGATGATGCAGTTACAAAATACTTGTTCGTTCACAAAAACGTCGCCGTCCGGGGCATTTATGGGGATTTTAATTAACTTGGAACTTTTAGCAGGGATAATATCCTCATACAGGTTAACATTACGTGAATTGTATATTTTAATCTGATTCGTAGCAGTACGCGTTATTAATTGGTAATCTTTTAAATCTATTTTAGCTTCCCATTTGGATAATAAGTCTAATCCTATTAGGCCATCAAAGTAATCGTGGAAACGGTAAATGAATAATTTTATACTCTCGGCCTCATTGAATTCATTAAAACACGGTAGCGTTATTGAATAGTCATTTCTGCTTATGCCGTGTACGTTCGTAACTTCGAAAGGGTCATAGTTGACGGGATAGTCGTAGAAAAACTTCTGTACCGCCTCGGGGCTTATAAATGACTGGTTAGCGCCAGTGTCAATCAGAAATTTTAGAGGAGGACAAGAAATTTCTATATAGGGTAATTGTCTTTGGGTCTGTAAGTTAAGGTCTATTTTGGCTCTTTGGATGTCCTGTCCGACTGAAAATTCTGGTTCTGATTTTCATGGCTAGGGCCTGGTTGTGGCTCTACTTCACTTGTCATCTGACTATCGGAGGATGTAGTCAAGTTGGAATCAGTCATATTCATGTTGTAGTCAAAGTCACAAACAACGTAACAGTCATTACCGTCTGTGTAGTAGTCATATACTGGCTCATAGTAATAGTCAGCAGAATAGTACGAATTATCAGGCAAAGCAAGTTCGCTGAGGTTTAATTCACGCGTCTTAAAATAATTATTCGGTGGTGGATTCCCGTTTCGTTGCCAATCGTGCCCTGGCATCGGTAATGGTTTCGGGATAAAATGTTGAACACCACTCATGGGTTTCGGACCCGAGTTTTGTGTTGGATTGATCCTCTGTTGAAATCTAAAAACGTTGCTTTGAGGGTTATAGTTCGGTAATGGTGCACGGAACATTTGTTGGGTTCGAGTAGGCATGCGATTTTGATGCTGGTTGGGATTATTAAATTTAAAGGCCTGAGGCTGAGGTTGATAGCCACGCTGTCCTACTGGAGTAGGCCAGTTAGGTACTGGGGGTCGCGGAACATTAAACGAGTTAAACGGCACAACAGGCATCATAGGAGGTTTGTATAAAATTTTGGGTGCGCCCTGAGAAGTTTGAGCCCTAGGGGTATCATTGCGCTGCTGCAGGTATATAATATTTAATTCTTCCTGCACGAATTCCAGAGCTTTTTCTATGGTTTCTGGACGCATACAACGTATACGTGAGCCTAAAGGTTCTTTTAGTCCACGTACGAAAGCCTGCATTGTTACTTTCTTATAAAGTGTCCGTTTTGCTTCAATAGTCGTTTGTAAGGTCTCGTGTAACGTCACGTAAGTCATAATTGTACTAAACAAAGTCTGACATTGATCATAAAATTCCTGCGGGGTTTTATTACCTTGTGTAGCCAACGAGAGGTCATTGTATAAAGCCGTTTCGTCCCTCTGATCTGAAAAGTTGTTAATTAAAGCTGATCTAATACCTGCCCAAGTTTCAGGAATGCCATTTGAGTTGATGGTGGATGCGGCAGGCCCTGTTATCTTGTTTAAGATACCATTTAAAAGACACAGGTTCCCTAGCTCATTGCCTGGCTCAGCGCTTGCATACTGGGTTACTATCCGGTCACAGATGTTAATAAACCTCGTCAATACATTGGGGTTTCCATCAAAATCGGGCACAAGGCGTAAGGCCTTGAAAATTACATCGGGGTCGTAAGGCATTATAACAGGTTCAAATAAACTGTTTAAATTAAAATCTAATTCACTATCTAAATCTCTGCTAATATCTGCTATATGTCGGCGAGCCTGTCGCGATGCAGGTTCCTGACGGTTAGATCTTTCGTGATGAAAAATCTTGGACATAAAAGTAACTAGGAATAGAGAGGAAGCAACACGAGAAAGATTCTAGTGTACTCACATATATTTCATCTCTGGTTCTTCGCCGTGAATCGATGTCTGGATTCTCCACGCGGCTCCGCAGCTTGGTTGTAGATTCTGGATACTCGTGACGTGACTTGATAGCCACCCGGGTGACTCGCGATCGTGGTGATGATGTGAGATGATTCTAACGCGATTCGCGAACCGGCCCGCGAGTATCCTACCGGCTGCGCCAAATATGTAAGCTGCAGACCGTGGATCGAAAAAAAACCAAAGATATTTTAAACTAATTTTAATTTTAAAGAAATTATTACAATAAAATAAGTGAAAACTATTCGATGTTAGAATATGGAATGAATGCAAAAATACTTAAAACTAATTAATTGCTACGATGAAGTTTGCTGCGTCGGCGGCTCGTGGCTGGACGGGTGTCGACGCTGCAGTTTTCGTGCGGCCGGCGTAAACAGGCAGGAATGTGCGAGGTCGGCGATATCCATTAGGGATCCGTACTTAACAAGTTAGTAAGTAAATAATGTAAATATTATTATTCTGTGTTTAATAAAAATACATCAATTTTGGTAACCAATTACTACTACGGTTAGGTAAGGTTTGTCTTGTAATAACTGTACTGATAATTTGATACACTTCCCAGAAATCTTGAAGAGAAGATAAGGACTCATATTAGATAACATCACCCCTATATAGCTCGAAGGGTTGGGCAGAGGAACAGTATGCCTTCATTACGCCAATCATTAATTTTGTTAATCCCATGTAATTAGGTTGATCCAATTAGAGTAATTTTGGTTCAAATTCAGACTCTTCAATTGATAAATTTCCAGTGGAGAGCCCAGTATTACTTTGTCGGACCTAAGAATCAAACCCATGACTCAATAATTGGTCAGCAATTTCACTAAGGGGCGCCTCCACGAGCGAGAGAATCGTGGCGATGTTATCGGCCTTGCCACGTTTTTCTATTCACTCTCTTTTGGGCCGTCTCCACAAGTTAGAGAATCGCAGCGATATTTTCGTATAGAAATACGTTGAATCGACGCAATTCGCTCGCTCGTGGAGGCGGCCCCTAAGGGATTACTAAATTCGAAGCAGTCCATTATAATTCCATAAAGTTAATTAGTCATCTTCATTCTCCTTCAATTTAATTGGGGTCGACGCAGCATGTCTTCTTCTTCCATACTTCTCTATAAAACTCGTTACGTGGCCACCTACTGTGCCCAAACAGTGTAATGGGGGCTATCGTATATGAATTCGCCGCTAGAGGCGTTCGTGTAGACTAAGGTCTTCCAAAATGTCACAGTGTTCGCGCGTTGCATGCTTTTTTATCACGTATTTATACTAATACTCACTATTGTGTTCTAGACTGAGCCATTCCTGATTAATTATGACTTGAAGATTTTAAGTAGCAACTTAGGATATTATTTGTTAGTACTTGGAGGTAGAATGATTTTTAAATGTTTCATGCTTGCTAATTTTAGGGAGAATATCGTAAATATCTATCTGTAGTTTACACTTTTTGTTACATGTAATAAAATAAACTTTTTATGAAATTATTGGTACTTTAAAGATAATTATTGACAGGACCTTACTCAACAGTGGTGCCATCTGGTTAGCTCAAAAACGACAGACAACATTGGAACATTGATACGATAAGAATGAAAAGAACTCGTTATGTCCATAGTCAATCCTTTCTAGTCATACTAACTTATGATTTGCTTAGCCGTTTCTCAAATATGTTGGGGTAGGCGCCCAGTCTAGCCCGAAGCAGCTAAATACCATAGTAGTAAAAAAATAAAAATAATGTATCATTTAAATTACTGACTACTTACTTACTAAATAAAAATAAAAAATAATTTAAAATAAATAAATAAAAATTTGTTTATTTCTTAACCAAAAACAGAACAACAAGTTGATGATTGGAGCCTCCTTTTAAGCAAAGAAAAAGCCTGTATTAGGAGACTCCGCTCTTTCTTATCTAGACAATGTTTTTTAACAGAACAGAATACTTACATAACATTTATAAGTTTTATATTATAGGTACACGTGTAAGTGTATGGGGGTTGTGTGTACTTAGTGCGTGTGTATGTATGTGTGTGTGGTGCTTAGAGCGTGTGTGTGTGTATATGTGTGTAGGTGAGTGTGTGTGTAAGGAGAAATGGGTGAGTTAAATGATGATTTATGCTATACTTACACTCTACATTCATCATTCATAACAGTAATTATCATTCCTTTTTGTTTCTATGTTTACACTCAACAAATCAATCTAAATACGATTAATTAACATAAAAATTGCTGAAATAAAATATTATCATAATTTTCATTTATGACACTTCCGTCAAATTGTCAAACTGTCAGTTACTTTTTATTTGTCTTTCTGCTTAGTCTATGACGGTTACTTTTTGATTTTTTAGCTTGGTATTTGCTGCCACATACCTATACTACCCAGGGGATCAAGCTAAAGATTCACCTGGCACCTCTACTCCCGATCTTCGGAAGCTGTTTTCGTACCTGTCCTACCGCTTATCTCGCAGAGCTACCCTGACGTCTGGCCCTAAGAACTACACTGGTACACTCCTACGAAGCTGACCTGATGCGTGACTCTGAGAACTGCATGACGCCCTTCCAGCAGAGTTTCCCTGAAGCTTGATCCTTGAAGTTTTCCTGATAACTGACCTGCAGTGCTACCCTAACGCCTGTTCCTGTCTCTCCTACCGTGCTGATCTGACTTGTCACCAACTAAGTGCGTGAACTATAAAACTACCACCTTCATACTTTCCTAGAGTGCGTGCTAGGTAGGCCTTTTTATAATTAGTATTTCTCATCTCTATTCTTAATTAATCTTTCTCTTATTAAATTTTAATTGAATAAGTCTGCTTACATCCCTTTATTTTGATAGGATCAAGTAGATTTGTTACATTACTCACTCCTACTTGTTCTCTAAACATAGCGAGTAAAAGCGAACTGAAAAAGGTTTCCGATATCACACGAATGAAAGTGAAGGGCTTTTCAAAGGAAAATTTTAGTGTGGAGTTGTGTGCCTACCTGCTTAGTAACGTTTGAGAGATATTCTCCCCGGGGCGGAGTGTCACCCTATGACAATATTTACGGTATTCGGTAACAATTTATAATTTGATAGTTTACGAGTAAGTAGTAGCTTAGTAATCATTTTTATAGTTTTTTTATGTTAATTATTTAGTTCTATCTGAGGAGCTCGTGGCTAAGTAATAACAACCACTCGGGCCGATCTTTAGGTTGAGCCGTGCTTGCCTAGGTTGGTCTGTGGATGGGTGATCACCGAGTTTCCTCCGTGCCTCGGAAAGCACGTTAAGCAGTTGGTCCCGGCTGTCAATTGTAGATCTTTGACAGTCGTTACAGGTAGTCAGCGGCCCAGAAAGTCTGACAACCAGTCTTGCCAAGATATCATATTACCCAGTACTAACTGGGTTGTGGAGGTCAGATAGGCAGTCGCTCCATATAAAATACTGATATTCAGCTGCATCCGGTTAGACTGGAAGCCGACCCCAACATAGTTGGGAAAAGGTTATGCAGATGATATTTAGTTCTATGATTGAATACTATGTTTATGGTGTTATGGTGTATTTCATGTTGATGGCAAATTAGGGTAATGCTATATTTCCATTAACTTCTTCCTACTTTAATAAGTCTGTATCACACTATGTTACCCACGACCATTTTCTATGGATTTCTTTGACGAGAATCTCAATAATTATTGCACAAATTAAAACATAGTGTGCAATAAAGCATGCGGATGATAAACCATCGTTCTGATATACCGACATACCATAAATCATTTCGTTAAATCGATCCCAGCATTAAATCAACGAAATGTCGTTAAAATATCATCGACAATGTTCTCTTCCTTACTTCAAGCTGTCGACGCAGCATTAGTGTTCTCAATCAGCGAGCTTCGTTTCACCGAAGATCTCGGCAAAAGAGGATTTATAGACCGATGATGTTATTGTGAGATAGACTATAGTTTTATTTATGAAAATAGGTGATATGGATGAACATAATACAAGATAAATGATACTCTAAGTATATAGTATTATGCTATACTTACACTTCATATTCACCATTCATAATACTATTCATAATACTATTCATCATCCTTTTTATTTGTTTATGTATCTACACTCAGCAAATCGACCTAAATACGATTCATTTACTTAAAATAGCTGAAATAAAATATTAACTCATAATTTTCATGTTGTGGCACTTACGACAAGCGTCAAATTGTCAAACTGTCAGTTACTTTTTAACTCTCTTTCTGCTCAATAAATGGTCTGGCTCTATGATTTCTCTTTTTGGTTTGTATAATTTAAATTATTTTTATCAATATGATTAGCCAATGTATTTTATAAATTATTACGATTGTTTACTAAATAACTTAACTTAAAATTATATTTATAAAATTCTTTACGCACCCATGGATATGTCCTGGCCGACTTCACATGTCAGATGAGATGATGGCCACACTAAGAAAACTAATACTGGAAAAAGGAAGACTACTTTGGAGAAACGAGCTGACGGACGGCTGAAAAGTCTTCTTTTGGATCCGATAGCTTAATCATCAAAAAACAGTTTGGCTTTTACTGCTTGATTTCTTTATTACCCAGGGGATTCCACTAAAGATTCCACCTGGTGACTTCTAAGCCCGATCTTACTTCTTATCTCGCAAAGCTATCCTGACGTCTGGCCGTAAGATCCACAGAGCTACAGAGTTGATCTACAGAGCTGACCTGGTGCGTAATTTAAAGATCTGCACGACGCCCTTCCTGCAGATTTCCTGAAGCTAATTCTTGAGGTTGCCCTGGTATTGACCTGGTACCCTGATGCCTGTTCCCGTTTCTCCTACAGTGCGTAAACTATAAACGACATAACTATCCTAGAGTGCTTGTTAGGTAGGTTTTATAACTAGCTGTATTTTTTGTCACCTGTAAATTACTTCCCTAATTACATTTTAAATTGAACAAGTCTGCTTATCCTTTTATTTAATAGGAGCAAGTAGATTTGTTACAAGTAACATATTAATATTGGGCTGCTTCGACAAGATTAACTCTTGAGAGACCTCTTGTAGGTTAGTGTAATTGAGGTTACGATGCCCCCTTGTGTTTCTCGGCGGCTAGTATCCTAAAAAGAGAATTTAAACACAGTGACTATCCCGAAAAAAGATCTATGTCAATGACAGTACATAGACTTCAGTTGTTTTTTTCTGAATAAATATTACACTTTGACACAGGACGCCCCGATTGGCGTAGCGGTAGTGCTGCCTTACGTTCTTAGGCCCCGGGTTCGAATCACGGTATAGGCAAATGTTTGTGTGATGAGCATTGACATTTGTTTCCGAGTCATGGATGTTTATATTTATAATGGCTCAAATGGCTGCCTAATAATTATGTATTTACAAATTAATATAATCAAATTATCTGGTGTCCACGACACAAGCCTCATTGCTTTTTGTGTGGTGGTATGTGTATTATCCATGCGATATTTATTTATCATTTATTACTTACTGATTCACATCGCTGAATTTTTTTACAAAATCTTAATTTAAATCCCTTCGGCGTGTGAATGTAACAATATAAGGTTATATTACTTAATGGTAACTTGATGAATGTTGTTAAAGGATCTTGGTTAATCAGATTATGTCTGTTCTCCGAATTACATTTCTACATAATACCTTCCATGTAAATTAATTATTATTACGCTTCTGTTGATAATGCAGGAACACACGATAAGTATTAATAAAGCTTTGTAGTCAACCTCTTAATAGGTAAAGTCGTTTGAAAAAAACTATCCACATAGCAAATAACATCACGCCTGTAAACCTCGACGGGTTAGGCAGAGGTAAACTAGTTTCCACGTACACCTACATTTTTCCAGTTATGTTTTTAAGTCCCATGTAATAGGGGGCGAGCCTATTCCCATAAACTGGGCACAAAACCAGACCCCATGGATGCTACTGAGAAATTCCTAAAGGAAAAAAAAAATATTTTGCCCAACCTGGGAATAGAACCCAGGGCTTCATGCTCAGCAGTCACGCTTGCGATCACTCCACCAACGAGGCAGTCTACCTAAATTAACTATCTTTGAACTTTATTAGCATGTTGATGTCCATTTGGACTCTTAATAAGTCCACTGGGCTTGCAGTCAAAGACTCTCCATGTATAAATCTATATCTACACTAATATTATAAAGAGGAAAGATTTGTATTTTTGTGTGTATGTTTGTAATGAATAAACTAAAAAACTACTGCAACTACTTACTACGTACTTGAAAAATTCTTTCACCTCTAGAAAGCTACATTCACCCTGAGTAATATAGGCTATATTTTGTAAATGATAAATGATGTTTATTTTGCAAGTAGGTTTTTACAAACACCTTTACACGTCATTTTTTTTTAAACTAGATGGGGCCGGTGTTTCGTACCTGACTACCCTGAGAAGAAATAGCCGAAACAAACTCAGAGGTCATAGTCTCTTTTGAAGTCCAGACAATCTTGCTCAATTCACATGAGGACTATACATGTTAGTGTCTGAGATGGTCTTTTGAAGAACGAACCACACGGATTTGAGTGGACCTGTCCAGTCAGTGCAAGCATTTGTCGGTTATCGTGTATTTTATCCCCGTACTCCCATGGGAACGGCAACTACGCGGGTGAAAACGCGTGACATCCGCTAGTTGTTAAATGATAAATGATGTTTATTTTGCAAGTAGGTTTTTACAAACACTTTTACACGTCATTTTTTTTTAAACTAGATGGGGCCGGTGTTTCGTACCTGACTACTCTGAGAAGAAACAGCCGAAACAAACTCAGAGGTCATAGTCTCTTTTAAAGTCCAGACAATTTTGTTCAATTCACATGAGGACTATGCAGATTAGTGTCTGAGATGGTCTTTTGAAGAAAGAACCATACAGATTTGAGTGGACCTGTCCGGTCAGTGCAAGCATTTGTCAGTTAACGTGTAGCTCGACTTATAACTCAAGGAGCTCAACGAAACGACGAACAATACCAAAGAAAGGACATTTGGGTAGGTCGCTTAGAGTACTCAAACTGTCAGACAGTTGTGGTAAAAAATAAACAAAAAATATAAATGTGACCCACATGGTCCCCACATTCACAATAATCATATAAAATTCATAAAAAGTTCTATTCAAAAAGAATGTAAATAAAAATCACAAAAATCATTAAAAGTCACAATGATGATAAATAAAAAATTAAAATACTTAACAAAATAAGTATTCATGTCAAATCAGTAAATGTCAAATAATAAAGTAAAAAATAATAAAATACATGTCAAAACATTAAATATCAGAGTGTATAAAAAATAATAAAATACATGTCAAAACATTAAATGTCAGAGTGTATAAAAAAGAAAAAGAAAAAATAAAAAAATAAAGAAAGGAATAAATAATAAACAAGCGAAGTCCGAGGCTTCGACATTCACAGAGCAAATTTCATTGGAGCAGCTTATTCCCAAGCCTTTTTATCTTCGAGATAGTGATTAACATGATAGTAGGCTTTCAGGCACAGCTGCCGTTTTATAAACGATTTGAATTTATTTAGGCTTAGTGCTTGAATTTGGCTCGGAAGTTTATTGTAAAAACGTATACATTGGCATCTGAACGTACCCCCTATTTTTTTGAGCCTCGTTGCAGGAACTACAAATTTGTGTTTGTTCCTCGTATTTATGTTGTGGATATCACTGTATTTTTTAAACAAATTAATATTTTTGTGTGCGTACAAAAGGTTTTCATAAATAAACTGAGAAGGGACAGTAAGAACATTAATCTCTTTAAATTTTTCTCTGAGGGAGTATCCAGGAGTTAATTTATAAATTGAACGAATTGCCCTTTTTTGCAAAACAAATATTGTCTGAATATCGGCGGCATTGCCCCACAAGAGAATACCGTACGACATCACGCTATGGAAATAACTAAAGTAAACTAAACGGGCTGTCTCTAAATCAGTTAACTCACGAATTCTTCTAACGGCGTATGCTGCAGAGCTAAGTTTTTTTGACAATTTATCTATATGCGGGCCCCACTGAAGCTTGGCATCCAAAGTTATGCCTAGGAACACTGTGCTATCTTCCGGTTTTAACTCTTCATCCTTAATTAGTACAGTAGTTTCCACTTGTCTTACATGGGGTATCGTAAACTTAATACATTTAGTTTTTTTCTCATTTAAGAGTAGGTTATTAACATTAAACCAATTAACGACTTTTGCCAGGGCGCTATTAACATCATCCGTAACTAAATGCTGACGTTTGAGTTTAAATAAAAGAGAAGTGTGTTGTAATTGTAATCTAAATGTTGTGGAAATAGCGAAATGAAAAAATAAAACTAAGTAAGCGTGTACGATGGTTGCTATATTTCTTTAAACTTCAAAATTGAGTAGTTCAGAATTCAAACTTAAATATCTTTTTATCTACATTACAAAAAGACAATAAAACCTAACAAAAAGTATTATTACTTAGTAGGTTTTACAACATCCGCCCTTAATGGAAATAAAAAGATAAAGCAGTAATGCTAAGCACAATAGAAAAGAACAACATTACTACCAGATGACAAAAAAACACACACATGACATTAAAACGACGAAAAATAAATAAATAGAAAACTATTCTACCTATTTATCACTAAACCCATATTAACAACGCACCTAAGATGAGCGACGCGCCTTAAGGGCTTGGTTAAAACATCGGCTGTCATTTTATCCGTAGGTATAAACTTTATATCTATAAGACCCTCAGTAACCTTTTCACGAATAAAATGATATCTCGTATCAATGTGTTTGGTTCTGTTGTGGTGGATTGGATTGAGCACAAGTTTCTGTGCACTTTGACTATCGTTGTATAGCAACACCCTATCAGCAAAACCTGTAATGTCACACACTAACCGTCTGAGGAAAATAGCCTCCTTTGCAGCACTGGTCAAGGACATATACTCAGCTTCTGTAGACGATAATGCTACCGTCGGCTGCTTCTTACACTCCCAGCTAATAGGTCCACCTGCTAGCGTGAAGTAGTAACCAGTGTACGACCGACGGTCATGTACACAGTTTGCCCAGTCAGCATCCGTGTATCCACACAGACGTCTACCGTCTTTCCTGTAAGTAATACAGTAATCCATAGTACCTTTCAAATACTGCAACACCCTTTTAGCGGCCAACCAATGCCTCTTATCATAACAGTTATTAAACTGACTTAAATAGCTTATGGCATAAGCTACATCAGGTCTCGTGTTTACAGCTAGGTACATGAGACATCCTATCAAGTTTTGGTAAGGATATTCACCAAAAGATGTTGGATTACCTCTCTCCAACTTGTTATTCTCCAAAGGTGTAGACATCTCCTTGCAATCTCGCATATTAAACCGGTCCAACACTGCCTGGATATAGGTCTTCTGACTAACCACGATTTTATCGTCAACACGGTTAATATATAAGCCTAAACAATACGACAATGCACCCAAATCTTTTAGCGAGAAAAAAATTTCCAAGTCATTTTTGACAGCGTCAAACAAACTTTTTTCTTTGTAAAAGACAATTAGATCGTCAACATAGACTGCAAGTATTATGGTTTCATTACCAAACTTTTTCAAGTAAACACATGATTCCGCAGATATTCGTGCAAAACCAATTTTTGATAAAATTTGATGCAACTTGATATTCCAGGCTCGAGCTGCCTGCTTCAAACCATAAATGGATTTTCTGAGCAAACAGACTTTACCTTCTGCCCCTTGCTCAGCAAATCCCTCAGGCTGTTGCATGTACACCTCCTCCTCTAAATCCCCGTTGAGGAATGCGGTATCGACATCCATGTGTTGGATCTTTAAATCCATTTCTGCCGCTAACGCTATAAGGGTACGCAAAGATGAATTTCGAACCACAGGGGCAAAAGTCTCGTTATAGTCAGTCCCCCAAACTTGACTAAAACCTTTGGCAACTAGTCGCGCCTTATACTGGACTATTGCACCGTTCGCGTCCCTCTTTATCTTGAACACCCATTTACATGGAATAACCTTTTTATTTGGTTTATCCACTAATGTCCAAGTCTGCTTATTCAATAAGGCATTGTACTCATTCTTCATTGCGGAGATCCAGTTATCTTTATCATCGCTATTAATAGCTTCACGATAACTTTTCGGATCATCATACAATAACAACAACAACAACAACAACAACAGCCCATAACGTCCACTGCTGGACATAAACCTCTCCCGTGTTGGGAGGAATTTGCCGTAATCTCCACGCTTGGCAGGCGGATTGGAGATCGCAGTGATGAAAGACTAACAAAAAACGCTGCTGCCCATTCTCTGGTCTACGGAGGCGCAAGGTGTTCTGCCTCAGACATTAGTCGCCTTATACGACACCCGTGAGTGTAATGTGTTGGTTCTATTCTACTCTGCCGGATACCACACGGCTACCTATTCCCATCAAACAGGCACAAATCCAAATTAAGTGGCTGCTACTGAGAAATTCCTGATGGAAAAACTCAATACCTAACTCATCTCCGGAAAGCGAACCCAGGACTTCGACCTCCACCAACAAGGCAGTCATAATTTAATCATGTACGTCGTAAAAGTCTCATTTTAACTCCGGTGTAATAATAAATCTGGTGGTACCTATGTGTTAAATTACAACGTGCGGGCTTCCTATCTCCCCGAGTATCGTAAAACAGGATTGAGGCAAGGGTTTCCCTTTGATGTTTCAGAAGACAATGCTGACATAATAAGGGCTTATTTTCAGCTATAAAAATAATCATTTTTGTGAGTGAAATTTTTAAAAGTCTTTTCATTTATAAAAAAAACTCTCACGTACCGTGTAATAAGTTCTTATACCTAATGACAAAATCGACAACAGATAAGTGTGATTTTTGTAGTAATTCCGTTGATGATGTTTATCACAGTCATATTGACAGAGTGTGTCCGCAACGAAGAATTTAGATACAGACTAGCTTCTGCCCGCGACTTCGTACGCGGAACCTGTTGCTTATATCAGCGACAACGGGGTCGTCAAAATCGAAGATCTGATACGTCTGATGTCGAAGCGCAATTCTCTATCCGTGAAAGTCTCCAACTCGCGAGACAATGTGTGACGTTCACGATCAGCAGTCAGTCGCGCATCACGTTCCCCACTTGTCTCTAGATACCTAGAAGTCGATATGTCGATACGCTGAGAACTCAAGCGTATTCTCTCTCCGTGAACGTCTCCAACTCGCGAGACAATGCAGACGTTCACGATCAGTGGTCAGTCGCGCATCATATTCTTCACTGGTCTCTAGAAACCTGGTTGTAGATGCGTAAATACGCTGAGAATGCAGGCGTGCTTCGCGATCCGAAGAGGTTTCCACGGAGCGAGTTGAAGCCTGATGTTCTCGAACAGCATCAAGTCTCTCCTGACGCTCTTCGGTAGATTCTTAGGATCTTATGATCCTCAATATTTTAGCTCCTTTGGAACATTGGGAAAGATTTGACCTCTTTCTAGGCATGGTTATAGTTTTATTACAATCTAAGTGACTGCTCCGCTGCGTTACCGGGTAGGCTACCGTGCCACGAAGATAAATGGAAAAGGAAATGAAACACTAAAATAACATAAGCATATTTATTCGATAAAATAAAAAAATAAAAGGGAGTTTTGGCCAGTAGAGTCAACATTAATGATATACCATCGTCATCGAAAGTCAGTCCAAAACTGTTACCACCTTCACCGCGTGGAGGTACTCCCAGCTTATATTATTTTATAATTATACATTGAAATTAGTGATAGCTTTGATTTCCACATTAGATGTTTCTGATCTTCGATTTTTATAAGTCAACAGGAAATGCCCATCAGACCGAACAACTTTTGCTAAGACGTCATTCCTATATGTGTTATGGTGTAGCTGGGCTCTCGGAGTTCCACAACAGATGTTCCAGATCTTCGATTTTTATAAGTCAACAGAGAGTGCTCATCAGATTGAACAACTTTTGCTAAAACGTCATTCCTATAAATATGTTAGTGTAGCTGGGCTCTTGGAGTTCCACATCAGGTGTTCCAGATCTTCAAATTTATCTCTCAGCAGAAAATTCTTATCACGTGGAACAATTTTTGCTGTGGTACCATTTTTGTATCTCTTATAGTTTAGCTGGTCTGTTGTGGTTCTGCATCAGGTGTTCAAGTTTCCAAGATAAATTATAGCCTATATGTTGCCCAGGCTTAATACCTATACAACAAAAAAAAATCATTTAAATCTGTCCAGTAGTTCCGAAGATTAGCGTGTACAAACAAACAGACCCACAGACAGACAGATTTTTTTTTTTGGATTCGTGCTCTATTACTGTTTGTAAACCCCCCTCAATTATTTCTTTTTTAATATATTCAATGTACAGACACAGTTTTTTTACTGTTTTATTATATAGATTACCTACCAACCTATATAATCTCTAATATATAAATATTAGAGATTATGTAGGCTTAGAGAAATAGGTTACTGCAACAGTGTTCCGGCTGCGCCACATTCTGACGCAGCTAGAGCACTGTACAGACTCTATGTTAAGACTTAGTTGATGTACATTCGATATTTGTTAAAAATTGTAAAAACAACCAGGGCGGCATAATCGCATGCGTGACAAAGCCCTTTTTCTAGAATAAAAAAAAACTTGTGATGAGCGTTAATATTACTGAATGTACTAGCTTTTTTTTTTGGATATTTGTGCCTACATGTTTAATCACAATTAAGTCGTCTATCTTACTGAAACCGCACAAAAATTATTATCATTAAACCTAAACGTCGTTAATCCAGTTTATTGCTCGATCTATAGTTACATGAGAGGCTGAATTTAGGGGTAGCTTCACCACCTTTTAAACTTTCAATTACCATAGTATATGGTGATTGAAAAGAGACAACAGCGCATCGAGCAATTCATCGTTAATAGAAACATCAGAGGTTGCTTCCTTTATTACACTTTGTAGTCGTCAGCTATAATATCATTGGTTTTCTACATCGCCGATCCTCTTTCCCATTTTCTGCTGAAAGACGAAGATAATACCGTCTCTCCACAGCTCTGTGTATAATACAAATCTCAGTATATTGCATTTCTTCAGGTTGAGGTGCGTCTTTTCAAAGGGTTCATTCAAAGTGAGTGTTTTTGCTGATAAAATGTCGACCCGAAGGCCCGGGTTGGACAATTTTTGTGAATCTACCTATTGCTTGAAATGAAAACTCCGATGTTGTGGAAAAGGCCCAGAGGCAGTGAACTAAGCAATGAATTAGGTTTATATGGGATGGTTCAATTTGGTTGAAAGCTACGCAAACTTATGGGAAGGTTCCAGTGTTTCGTTTCTGCAAGAACAGCTTGGTGAGTTTATCCACATAGAGTAAATTGGTAACAGTATTTTTCCATCCTTTCCTTACTAACATTTGAAATGTGAATTAAGTTTGTTGGTTTGTTTGTAAGGTTACAAATAAACCAATACACTTACTTTTCACGCCTAAACCACTGAACCGATCATCCTGAAATTTGGCACTTACGTTGTCAGGTGTACCAAAACGGAACTTTCATTCATTTCATTTCAACGTTCCACTCAAATTTGTGTGGTTCTTTCTTCAATAGAGCATCTCAGACACTAATCTGCATAGTCCTCATGTGAATTGAGCAAGATTGCCTGGACTTCAAAAGAGACTATGACCTCTGAGTTTGTTTCAGCTGTTTCTTCTCAGAGTAGTCAGGTACGAAAAGCCGGCCCCATCTAGTTTAAAAAAAAATGTCGTGTAAAAGTGTTTGTAAAAACCTACTAGCAAAATAAACATCATTTATTATTATTATTTATCATCCCTAAAAAAAGTACTGTTCACGAGGAAAACAACAATAAAGTTCTTATAATAATAGATGGCGCCACGTGTCTTTCGAATCATTATTGAATTATATTAATTATTATTTATTTATACAAGCAGAGTTCAACCCGAAGTGATTGTCAAATACTAAATCGACGCATGCGAAGCCGCGGTCAAAAGTTAGTGACAATTACACCCAAAAGTGCCCCGAAGCTCTAATGCTTAAAGAATAACAAATAGAAACCAAGTTCGTTAACCGAATTATTACATACCTACTCCTTGAACCATTTTTTATTTGAGATAGAAAGTGTTTATGAAAGGAGCCTGAAATAAAACTATTTACACCTACGTCCGTTTTGCTATATTGAGAAATCTATTGACATTCATTTAAGTTATGGCGTAGGATGAAACTCCAATAAAAATGCTTTATAGACTTTAGTATAATGTTAAGTTTATTTTATAGTTTACAGTCATATAACATAGTCTTTCTTTTGTTTACAGATGAGAGATTTGTGTATTATTAACAAAAAATGTGCAACAACATATAAAATATCTTACAGATTATGTTACTATTTTGGCTTCGCCTCACTTTATAACTAAGTTTATATTACAAACGAGAAAGGTTTCTATTCCTTAGTATAAGAGTTCAGTAGCATTAACTGTACATGTTGTATTAAAATACACGTTAAGTATAATATTTTTATGCTACAGATATTACATGGAACTGAATCAGTTAAGGTTGAATTAAATCATTTACAATCATGAAATTTCATTTATGTACAATCTACACCATAATAACCTTACTTTTAAGTAATAATTTTGTCTTAAAATTAAATACACTTTGTGTAAACATTTCGAATTTCGATAAAATCAGTAAACAAAGGTCAACAAATCATAAATCTGAACGTTCAAATATTCCAACAATAAAAAAATATTATGTACACAATTTAAAAAAATTACATGTTCGCAGATAGCACTTTACGTAATATCACTCATTGCATAGTAAAAAAAGTACTAAAACCATTTTACGAGCATTTTATGCATTGTCGTGAATTACGTCATGTCTCTTGTAAATCAACGGAATTTTCTACAAAACTGCGTCATTACTTGAGAAAATTATTATTTTGATCCTTGATGGATTATGTTCCATGGCCTATTCGAGTTTATATTACAACAGATTTAGAAGAATTTTCATTTCTCTAGGCTAGTTTTATATGCATGGTGTTAACTTAAGTCTAAGTCATGGTCGAATGTGTCGTACATTAAATTTGTATGACGAAATAAAAATATTTTTATAGAAGACTTTACATTTTTCTGTTTCGAGAGTAACTGTTAATAAACATGAGGGTAGTTCACGTCTACTCTCCGAATGAGGATTTATTTATTACACACCTATTTCATGTAAACTCGGACCGATGGTTTAGAAGCTGAAATCTACTAGCAAAATTCGACGAGATTGCAGTTACATTTGCAATTTAAATTGCCCTCCGCTGAAAAATCTATAAAAATATTTTCATTCAAAATGAAATTATCTGCTCGAATATCAGCAAACATTACATTTGACGCCTTAAATCATTCTGACGTTCATTTATTTTAGCTTTAACGAAAACTTACACCCGTATCTATAAACAAGGCAAAGCGATTACGTAAGTAAAAGTCATTATTAAAGATTCAATTTTTATTCTTTAATTTAGTAATTGCTTGAAGTTAGAACTGTAAAAGTTACAATTCTAACTTTTTGACGGTTCTTACTTCGCTTAAATTCTTCTCTATTGCGTAAAAAAGGTTGCATAAGTAATGAATTTAATTTGACCATAGATACGGGTCGTAATGTTTCACTTGCGTGAAATATTTTAACATCATAATTTAGAAGTTTTCACATCATCAAGGGTAAAACAATAGAAGAATAGCGAAGGAAACTAAAGCTAAGACTCGAGGTTGCCAGAAAAGAGTTCCTTTGTTCCCCGTGTTATGCTGTACTGCAGCTTGATTCTCGCCTGATGAAGAGAACGAAATTATTTTAATTATTTATAAATTATAAGTTTTCAGTTTCTACAAAGTTTTCAATATGTCTCAGTTATTCTATTGTACGAAACTATCAACGACAAAGTTTTACTGAGACTATAAATTATTAATTTATATCTCTTTCGGCATCTTTGTTAGCCTGGGGTGAAATAGTTTAATGTCTAGCGACAAAAGAGTGGCTTAGGAGTAAATTTTGATAATGAAACACAATACATAAACGACTTTCAAATGAACTGAATTTTAAAGTCTTCACAATAGGCACTAACTATAATAAAAAATAAAAAAAGAAATTTTCTAAACCAATAAACTGGTAATTAAAAACGTGAAGGTGACTTTTAGATTGCTGATTATGTAGTTTTCTTAGAAAATTATAAAAACAATTTGAATAAAAGTTAGTACAAAATCGTAAGTGCTGTTCATGCTAAAATCGCTGTTACGTCGTCATGCTTTCTCATAAGTCACACATAAAATATAAGAGTAAAGCAAAAATAATACAAAACAAAATATAATCACTTACCAATCAAAACGTGGACATTGATGGTTACTTGAGAATGGTTTTGCAAGTGACAGGAGTACGTCCCACTGTCATTTTGTGCTGCTGATGCTACACTGATAGTAGCGCTGAAAAGGAAACAGACCATTAGTAGTACATAACATAACATAACGCCTGTAATCACCGAAGTCTTAAGCAGAGCTGTATCAAACTGATCACCCACATTTAACCAGTTACGTATAAATAAATATCGCTGGACCATAAGGTCCAGATGGCGCTCTGTATAATACAGAGCGCCATCTAATGCCACATTAAACAACGGCTTGTGTCGTGGACACCAGACAGTTGATATACTACATAGATACTTTTTGTTTGTAAATATATACTTATTATACATATAAACATCCATGACTCGGAAACAAATGTCCATGTTCATCACACAAACATCTGCAACCGGGATTTCAACCCGGGACCCTAAGAACGCAAGGCAGCCTCACTACCGCTGCGCCATTCAGGTCGTCAAGTCGTATAAGTCCCATTTAATAGGGGGAGAGCCTATTGCCATCAACCGGGCACAAATCCAGACTTCATGACAGCTACTGAGACATTCCAGATGGAAAAACCTAATAACATTTGCCCGACCCGAGAATCAAACGCAAGACCTCGTGTTCAGCTGGACTCAAAAGTATAACAAAGTAAGTAAACCATTCATTATAGTATTACGTATTTAACGTACCTATTACGTTAAGTTAGTTGAAAAAAATGGATCTAAAGTTTGAAAACGCCAGGTGGTGAAACAAGCTATTAATATTAAAGTTTTATTTTCGTTTAAAAAAGGGCTCGTACCTCATATTCCGCCAAGAGACGTTTTCTGTAAACTCCTTCCCTTGTTTCTTCCAAACAATTCCATAAATATTATTTTCTACTGGAGGTGTCGTTGGTTTGAGAGTAGTCAGTTCAGTCGTGGTCTTCTCTGGTGCTTTCTTAGTAGTACTTACACTAACAGTCGAAGTGAGCGTCGTCGTCTCCACACTCCAACTTTTATTCATCATTATATCTATTCTATTGAATATTGTACTCATTTTTGTTGTTAATTCTGTAGTTGTAGTTGTAGGTAAGGGAGTAGTTGAAGGTAAAGGCGTTGTCACAGGCGCCTTCGTAGATATAGATGTCACGTACTGTTCTGATATGATACAGGATAATTTTATCGCGCTACCCGCTTTGTAAAATCTGTCTTTCACATCATGTGTGTCGTCACCGTTTATGGATATAATGGGAGCTGAAAACAAAATATTCTTTAATTTTGGTGAAAACAGGATCTCATTTTCTGTTTAAGACACTGAAATTTTGGTTTATGGTCTAAATAAATTAAATTATTTAATATTTTCTCCTTTTCATTATTTTCTAAGTTCATCACGGTCCCGGAAAATTTGAATTATTTCCCTCACGGAGACGCAAAACATAATTATGTTTCAGTTATTTTCCCAGGAAAAGTACAAACAGGACTTCAAGGGTCTAATAAAAACTTTACTACTTTTTTAAGACCTTACCTTTCCGCTGCCGTTGACAAAACATAAGCAAAAAAAGAACAGGCACGGAGAGGTAATGCTAATAAATTGAAGTAAATACTTTAATTTGTCTAAATCACATAAATACTAAGAAACGACGTCATTAAGTGCTGTTACATGCAAATGGAGATTAAGGATATTTTCGGGGAAAAAATAGGTTACCTTAAACGGTAATATCAAAAGCGATTAAGACGAAATGAAATGGCGTGCCAAAGTACAGACAACAGAGATAAGAAGATGTGAGAAATAAAACAGAAAAGCTTTTCAATCCCACAAATAATACACACAATAGCACGGCTTAATTAAACGTTTCAATAAAAGATGAAAAAGAATTCTGAGCAAAGAATTTATATTGATTTTTATACTTACGTAAAACGGTGAGGTTTGTGAATATCGTTCTTGGGGGATGTGTGGATATTTGGCACATGTAGTGTCCAGCGTCAGTTAACTTCACTGGGTTCATACTAAGTCTCCAGTTGTTTGGGTATTGGAATTTTACTGCTATCCTATTGTCGCCGGCGTATAAAGCTGGACCGACGGTGAGGAGTTGTGCTGACTCCGTGGTGTTTCTCAACCACATCACCTGCATACATGGAAAATAAATGAATACACTTATGCATACATACTCACGCCTCTGTTTTATGGGGGCAGGCAGATACTACAGAGCGCCACCTACTAGGTGGCGCTCTCTCCCTTTGGCCTCGTCCAGTTTCATACATCTGGTCAAATGCGCACGGTTCATTTAAATACAGAACACACTCACAAATACGTTATCGATAAAAATCGTGGGGATACCGACCTATCCTAGAACCAAATATTCAAAGACATGTGGCATCTACCACAAAAAATAGGTTATTAGTAATTATCTGAACAGTATTCACTGTATAACAGTCCTCATTATTTTTCTCCCGAGTGTCCAAAACCACCTTTCTGTACAAATACTATAATTGCTCTAATTTCTTCACTTTCCACCATATTAAACATTTATGTAACCATGGTTGATTTCTCCGCCTCATTCATTACAGCCTTTGACTTAAATTTCTTTTAAAGAAGCTAATTTGGAAACCGAAATAATTTAACGACTAAAATTACAAATTCTTTTTCGGTTCGTAACGAAATAAAAGGTAGAAAGATTTGAAATAAAAGAGCTCATAACATTTTTGGGCAGTGAGGAAACTCACACAAAAGAAATTCTTAGAAGTTTTTATAAATTAATGATGGACGGATGGACATTTATTTATTATTCGGGTACTACACTAATGTTTAAAGGGTATCGGGTGGTTTTAGTGGGTAACCAGCAGGCCTAGCCAAGTTACAAACGTTTTGTATCGCTAAATTGGTAGCCAAGTTGACACGACTGAGTCGATCGCTCGTTATCTAATGTCTGTAGAAAAAACCTACACTTTAGTCTATGGTGAGCGTTCCTAACAAAGAGTATAGCGATCAAAATTGTAGAAACGATAACATTATATTCTATCATTTTGAACGATGTTAACTTGTCTACGAATTTTCTATTCGTTTGTGTTGATCACGTGATTTAACGTTGAGATGATGTCATTTCCATACATTTGATTAGTTTTATACTAGCGTTAACGATTGTAGATTGTCAACTTGGCTAAGCTCGCTGTATACAGACTCTTTTTAGGTATGATATCTTTACTCAAAAATAAACACTTTGGAAATTGAAGAATAGATGTAAAACACATTTGCTGTAACTTTTTTCGCAGCGGTATTTACTTTTTGGTTCTGAATATTTTATGTAAACTTCTATCGGGTATTTATTTTACAAGAAAAATACACGGAGGTATCCATCATACCACGAAGATGAACCTCTCTTTTCAATAAAATAAAAATGATACAGACCTACTATTCTAGGAAAAGCTATTGTAATAGGAAACAGTGGTAAATAGTAACAACAAGACACTTTTGTTTTACAGAATTTTTGAGAACTTGTCAGAACGACTGTAATTAAGAACTGCATACTTAAAATGTTTTAAAAATATTGTGTTCACCTGCTTTAGTTATTATTAAACATAACCTAGAAATACCATTTACTGTTGAACTTTTTGAAACCAAAAGTATTACTGAACTCAAAAGAAATAATATTGTGGCAAAAGAAACATCTTGGTATCCAGCTCGTCCTAGCACCAAAAGTTCTAGGTCATGTGGCATCCACCAAACAACTCTGGACACACGGGTCGGATACTAAGCGATTATCTATTATCGTCATCATCATCAGCAGACTAAAGTAGCCCACTGTTGGACATAGACCTTTCCACTTCCGATTCTCGGCTATTATTCCTGCGTATTGTTATCGCTTTACCTAGCTTGAAGACGTTCGACGTGGGTACTCAAGCATACCTTTAATCACAATGGTCACTTGTTCAACGGCTAATATTATAGTCGGCCACTTCTGGTTGATTTCTTTGACATCGTCGACTACTTGGTTTTTCTCGCGAAGCTCTTCCAGATCACCCATGCTTGGTTCATCATTATCATCATCTTCCTGCCTTTATCCCGTGTTACTTGTGGTCGGCGCAACATGTTTTCTTCTTCCATTCTCCTCTGTCAACCGTCACGCAATCATTTACACCTTTTTCCCTCATATCATTCCTCACACAATCCATCCATCTTTTCCTTGGCCTTCACCCATGCTTGGTTAAGTTTGCTAATATTAATGATAGTTAAAATGGTAACTAACCGTTTTATCCTTGAGCATGACGACTCTACAGTTCAGCAAGGCCTCCGCCCCGACATGGGCCGTCACTTGAGTATACTTCTCCTCCTCAAAGTACGGGCCCCAATGGTGCTCATGATGATGATCATGAGCATAGCTTTGAAACGGCACATATGGACGAGGCTCTTCTACCTTGTCTGTTGGATAAAGTTAATTAACTTTCAATTATTAACATCTGCCTAAAAGAAAAGCTAAGGAACTTGATTTATAAGTAGATTGAGTGTCAAATAAAATTGTCTGTAAATTCAAATCGCGACCGTTATTCTTTGATCTCTGAATTAAATGACCGTACAACAAGTTGATGTATGCAATCTGCTGACCAATCAAGTTCTCAATGGGGAACACGGGCAAAAATAATCTAAGATGGCGCCACCATAGTCAAAATATGGGTATGGTCAAAATTGAGACCACTCAATTTTGACCAATGAGGTAAAGCTATTTTGAAATATAAAATGACATTACTACATTTCCAATGACGATGTTGGGATGCTAGTGCCATTAGTTCTACAGTGTATCTCCCCATTACAAAGATAAAACAAAATAAATGCTGCTGTCAAAATATCGCTTAAAATTACTAATGTGTTGCAAATGTGCCTGTATGAGCGAAAAAGGTGCAATGATGTGTATTTAAATATTTTATTAATGATGAAATTAAGTCAAATAACTAAACAAACAGGTACACAAGTGACGATAATAAATATTAGTTTTATTAAAACTATGCTAGTTTAGTTTTTATTTAGTTTATCAGCCCGTGCACAATGTAGGTAATATTTTGTTGGTCCTAAAAATTATCATGCTAAACGAAACGACCTTTTTCAACGAGTTGATAGTAAAATGTTATCTTTTTCAACTTTTACGAATAAATTGTTTTATTGCAGTACTGGAGGTAAATTAAAGCTAAAGGAATGTAAATTGCTTTGACAAGGGTCGTAGTAGGATTTAATTACGATTCAAAGTTTTATTGAGAAAACTATGTCCTAAGAATTCATTATCCTGTTTCCCAATCACTGGTAAGTCCTACGCCGTATAAAGTTGTTAATGTTTGCCTGTTTCATACCACTGCTGGGCAAAAGCTATTACTTCCAAATTTTTTGATCTACGGCTAATGTGGACCAGTAGTCGTTAGTTTAATACGCGTTTGTTTTTTTTCTAAACTTGTGAAACCACAAAGTTCGATTTTTACCAAGGAAATGGAACGCGATCATTGAGCTGTGAGTGTCAACATCGCTATGGAATATCAACACTGACCGCTCTTAACAGCGGTTTAGAGTGCTGATCACGTTCAGCTTCATTGGTGAAACTCTCCCTAATATACAGCTCTTTAGCTGCTATAATTAAGAACAACATTATTTTCCAATTTAAATTAAACGAAACAAAATAAGGTGAGCGCAAAAAGTAATTTACGTAATCTGCTTTAAATAAGGAAGTAGCGCTATTTGAATTTCCATTCCGATAAGATCGTTGTCAGCGTCGTAAAAGAAGAAATGTTTAAAATCTGATACTGTTACAGTTTAAACGTCTTGAATAAAGTAAGCAGATTCATATTTCTTTATGGAAACGAGACCACGAGCGTCCAAGACTAAGGACGCTTTCACACGTCCCACAACCACACCACATTACAACGATTATTTGGACAGATGGCACAATAAGACATTGAGTTGCAGATACAACATTTTGCCATCTAAGTGAACCGTATTGAGTAAAGACGATATAGACCACATTGCTTCCACAACATTATAACCACGCGAACAACTATTGCGCAAAACCACGTTTTTGGATACCTAACTGAAAGGGCGCTTGATGTAGCCACGCGTTACGGAGCCGGTGACATATTGCGGGCGCTTAGTCATTCGCCCGCTAAGACGGACATCAACACCCTTCCCACATCTCACAGCTGCCTTAGGCACCTAGGTCTCAGGTAAACGCCTGTAGTTGCCACAGCGCAACTTCAAAATGCTACCGTGAGACTATTCACACATAGCGCTTGCCCAATTTTTGTCGCTGTGCTGTGGTGTGGCTGTGGTTCATGTGTATGGGCCCTTACTGCGGACGCGAAAATCGATACTTACTCTGTAACAAATGATCGTTTCTGTCAGTTGCTCCTTCACGCTTGATATTTTCGCGTAGTTGCTTGGTGATGTTTTTGAATATCTCTCTGGATAAGGCGAGACTGTCCTTCTCATCGCTTCGGCGTCTCCGAACGACATTTGTTCGATAATCTTCGGGAAAGCGCAACGGTTCTGCACAGATCAATGTCTTGCTTTTAGAAAAGCATTTCTTTTTTTATTATTTCACTAGATTATTGCGTCTTTTTTTTTTCAGGGCTATGCTGTAACTTTTGTTACTTTTCCAAAAAATTGTTTTCAAGAAATTGCGATTTCAAAAATATGCGGAAAATAAGCATAATAATTTTATGCATCGATATACACGGTGTAAACGGACCCTTCACAAAGGCATCAACCAAGCATTCTGTACATCAAAATAAGGTAACTTTACGCAAAAATTTGCGCTGGGAAACAACTTTTTTTTTGGGGTGAAACATCACGTTTCGCGGTAGAACTCAATGTAACGCACTCAAAACATTGTGCTAATGGCTGAATTGAATAGCATGGAGGTCATGGAGGTGTTTAAAAAAACATCTTACACCAAAAATATGTACCTACTTATTTAAAAAAAACGAAAAAGTTTAATCTTTGACCCCCAATATCTCCGTAACTAGAACGTCCCCAGGTATAGGTCTAAAACAAAAATGATCGCAATAATAGGGAGAACAAGTGCCTTTCGGCTTCGTTAAGGGTCTTTTTACACCAAATGTATTAAACGCCTAAAACGTTGTTAAGTATTGTTTTCAAATCAACAATTGCTGAAAAGGGCCTACTCACAACAACAATAGATTAATTCCAATAATTTTTTTTAGCCTACAGTTTTTTCGTTGGATAGATGTTCAAAATATTAAACGTGGTATTTTGCATTTCTAGTCACGACTTTCTGATTTGTTTAACTTCCTTTATAAGCAAGGAAAACTTCGTACAGACGATGAATATCCAAAATGGTTTTGAATAAAAACGGTACACTCAGAAGAGTTTTCATCCATCTCTTAAGTTGAATCGTGGACATTTTATTTAATATTTTTCTGAGAAAATGCTTTGGGTTCACGTTTTAATAATACTTTCCGTATCTGGGCCGGAAAAATGCTAGACTTGACATTTACCAAAGCAGACAAACGTTAGAATTTTTCAATATTTGTTTTTTCGTGTTTCTTCATCGTCACACTCGTAAGGGACTTCAATACATACAAACTTATTTCATATACCTACGCCACGGAATATTGTGCTAAATAAATCCATTTTTTTTCGTAATCTTTAATTTCGAATTCAAAAATTATAAATACTACTAAGCGCCAATCAAGTGTAAATGGCGCTTAGCTAAAAACTAATTCAATATTAAAACATCATTGAACAAATTACCTTAATTATTATTTGTACTTAAAAATATATTTTAAACAGCAAATTAATACTTCAACTGTTCAAACTTTACTGAACGAAGTTTTGAATACCTGTGTGTTTAATTACGAAGTTTTGAAAAGTTTATCAGAAACTTCAGGTTTCCAAGTGTACAACATGTTTATGAAAAGATTGATTGCATTGTCGAAATATAAATATTATACGCAGACACGTTTTCTTAAAATTGATAATTTATATTCAGAGTTGTTTTGTTTTGATTTAAATATAATGGGTTTTACGTAAAAGATAGTGGATTTAAATAAAACTTTAACAGTCGGCAACGGCAACGATAACGGATTTTATAATTACTTTAAAGTTTGATCTAAATAATATTTAGGTGACTGAAATATCAATGCATTATCGATTAGATTGCATATTTTAAAATATTGGCAACAATAATAAATTGTTGGTTTCAAAACAATAAATTCTACATTGAACTATAAAAACATTGCATGTGGTTACTCAGTTCTCTCTCAAAAGTTCGCCACAAAACTATGCAGTGAACCCATAAAACTCTCGTCAAATGTTTCAAATATTCAAAATTCGATACTGAAACCAGATATTGGTTATGTTGACCGTCATATAAATAAAGTATCGATGCACTCGTGGTGGCTCGGGTCGGTTACGTAATTGGCATTCGCAAAACTCATTCAGTTCTACGATTGGCTTTTGTTTCAATTTTTAATTATAATTTGATATTATATAACATTGAAAAAGGGTTATTCTGTATTTTTATTGTTAGTGTTGAAGAGCTGCATTTGTGCAATTGCATGCTAGCATGTGTTCTAGAATTTTGATGCTTGTTTCTCTGTTTATTTCATCTAATTGTTGCTTTTATGATGCTATGTGCGAAGATTTTTCTGAACCTATGTTATTAAAGCTGTTGTCTATTTCATGATTGTGCTATTTCAAAGGCTTGTTTACACGACATGCTATGCATTAGAACTGCGTAGGCTAGTACAAGTGTGTGTTCTTTATTTATGTACATTTTTAAGTTACAATTTTAGAATTTTGTTATTTTTTTATAGTGAAAAGCATAGTACTAACTAGACAGACAATATATCATTAAGGTAATGTTGTATAGATAATAGACTTACCAGATGCAGTATGAAGGCAGCATAATGCTAGAAACACGAAGTAGAGGCCGTCCCACTGCATATTAGAGACATCACAGGCGTGGACGCATTACGCTCGCCTTTTACCTGCAATAACGATTTTGTTGTTAGTAAAATATAGTGTGTAACAAAAATGTATCAAACTGAAAAACATTTTTCACGTGATCGCGATCGGTCGAGTATTAAAATGTTGTCACCATCTGCCTAGCCTTTTCCCAACTATGTTGGGGTCGGCTTCCAGTCTAACCGGATGCAGCTGAATACCAGTAATTTACATGGAGTGACTGCCTATCTGACCTCCACAACCCCGTTAGTACTGGGTAATATGATACCACTTGGTAAGACTGGTTGTTAGACTTTCGGGTCACTGAATACCTGTAACGACTGTCAAAGATCTACAAATGACAGCCGGGACCAACTGCTTAACGTGCTTTCCGAGGCATGGAGGAAACTCGGTATGTAAGGACAGACCAACCTAGGCAAACACGGCTTAACCTAAAGATCGATCCGAGCGGCTGTTATTATTCAGCCACGAGCTCCTCAAAAAGTAAAACATATTTGTAGAATCTGGCATTTATAGAATCTGGCATGCATAGAATCTGGCATTATAAATTCCTCTGGCATTTCTAGAATCTGACATGTATCGACTAAAACATCTACAGATACCTTGTTCTGAGTGAATTAATCATTTTTACATTTATAAAATTCTTAAACAATTACGGGGTATACATTTTGTAAGGGTATTTTCCATTTTAATGATAGTTCCCTTTACTTACTCAACAATATTTATCCTTTCAGGTAACTGAAAAATTTATATAGCAGTAGTTTAATTAAGTTGTACTGGATCGTATTAGTTTAATAATTAAGCAGTAATATTATTGGTGTATCATAAATAATTACATTTATTTTACTAAGGTAATTTAGATTAAAATAAATCGAATACGTTTTCGTTGAAACAGCAACATTTCTAACACGAACAGAACCTACAACTGGATACTATCTCCTTAGGTTTTAGTTCTCCTATTCCAACTTTCCTATTTAATCTAAATGGACTTTTTGAAGACACATACAGAATCTTAATACCTAACTTATCCAAATGTGCTAAGGTTATTGAGTTCGCCACAATTTATTGGATAGATTTCGCGCTATTGCTTATTGAGGCTGTAGAAGTTGGTTTGAAATGGTTTTGAGACGGTTTTCGTTGTATTAGGAATCTTTGGTGTCAAATTGATTTCGAAGAACATTCAGCATAAATTTTAACTTTATTATTAGGTAGGTACTTAATTCTGGAAGTGTTAATAGCCAAAAGTCAAAATTATAAACAGAGCATACCTCAACCGCCATTGCAAAAGGTATCATTCATATATTTTCCATAAAAACCAAGCGTAACACCGTTTTAACGGACACTTGAAATTTCGGCGCTTAATTTTTTGTTGAACTGTCTCTAGACGCTGCCGGCTCCACAATTACGTACTCTTTGATTATGAAGGAGGTCCATAACTAACCACATCTCACAAAATAGTTAACAAACTTAGATTGCCTCAGATATGTTACTTAATAATTTAAATGAACGTAATTGGTTCGTGCGTGTTTGTGAATAAGAAATGCTTCCGTTGGCTACGGCTAAAGTTTTAGGGTTGCGGTTAGCGTTGGTTGTAGTCGGCTTATAAAATTGTAGCAGGGCAATTTTCATTTTATATCACGAGGTGTATGAGATATTAAGTAGGCACTCTGTTAGCCAGAGGAGAGGAAGCCACAACTAGCGGTTTGTGTTTAGATAGTTTAGGTATTGCGAGGTCTGGAGCGCTTACGTTGATATACAAGGTAATAGAGTTTGGTGGCTAGTTGTGACCTGAACGAGAACGTGTCCCGAATAACCTATTACAAGTCTTGTTTTGATTGGGAACTAAGCGGTGTAGAAGTTGGAATATTACAAGAACAGTATGAGCAGAAAGCACTAATACATAATTTGAAAAGTACTGAGTATCTGCTCGATTAGTCCAAACTGATTTTTCAGAACCCCAACCACCTTTAATCCGGTGGCAGTGAAACGATTGCGTAAAGTGTTACTGTTGAAACTTTTGAGTAGATTTTTGTCTACTTTAGGCTATAAACGCACTGACAGGCGCCTAGAGGCTCGCTGCTTCGATACACGAAGGCAAAACGCGCAGTGCAGCCGGTTGCGATGAATTAAGAACGTTCGTTTCACTTCACTACTTACTAGGAAACTCGCTAGCCTCTTTGCGCTAAGCAAGCAACCTGGCAGTGCGTTTATAACCTTAGGGTCTGTACTGATAGTCATTCATTACAAACGATTTTATAACTTTAGATAGATAGATTGTGAATCTACCCAACAGTTTTTGTTGTATAACTGTAACAATAAAAGCCAAAAAATTACAAACACAAATAAACCACTCGACCTGATAAATAACAAAGAATAAAGTTATAACGTATGCATGACACAACTCACACAACCCAGATATACGGAGGTAAACTCATTTACAATTCTCACAGAATTCAGCAAAGCAATCAGTCAGTGAAGTTGGGACAAAATTTCGAAGTCAAACTGAAGATAGCCCCTAACATCAAGACTTTCATCGAGTTATAGAAGTACTTCGGAAGAACGAGGCAATTTTTTATAGCTTATTTCGGATTCTGTTTCTTGATGTCAGTTTAAAAAAGTAAGTTATTATTAGATCTCATTTGACTTTCTGAATAGATAAGAGTAGAACTTGAATCAATCGTATTTATTTGTTTGAGTATCAGTTTTTTCTGTGTTGTTAGATAAGTCTGAAATGTTGTGTTCTTAATGGAAGTGGAGCGTTACTGTTTTTGTTTTACAATTCTTATTCGAAATTTGATTTTTTTTAAATAAATAAAGTATTATGAATCGAGCGTTTTCTTCAGTTATTTCTATTTGATTGGACGACATGATGTCATGGAAAATAAATTTATTATTATTTGACAAGAAACCATGATTACGAGGTTTGAAAAGTTATCGGCTCGACCAAAAAATTATGATGCTATTTTTTTTCTACATATTCTCCCCTTGTAGTCGAGAAAACAAATTGAAGTCTGAAATGTTTGTTCTCTTTATGGTACGGTCCCGTGCGACTCGCATCCAGCGGATTCCCGCAACCTTCACCAGGTGGTGAAGGTTGCGGGAATCCGCTGGATGCGAGCCCTCCCACTAGGTGGACTGATGACCTTCATCAGTCCACCTAGTGGGAGGCCTTCCAATGCAACGTCTTCCGGTTCGCGGTCGCTACTCCAGAACTTTTCGGCCCCATCGGCCATCCGTTCTGCGAGCAATGTGCCCTGCCCACTGCCACTTAAGTTTGGCAATTCTTCGGGCTACGTCGGTAACCTTGGTTCTCTTGCGGATGTCTTCATTTCTGATTCGATCGCGCAAGGACACTCCGAGCATAGCCCTCTCCATTGCCCTTTGGGTGACTTTATGCCTTCTGATGAGGCCCATTGTGAGCGACCACGTTTCGGTCCCGTATGTAATCAGTGGCAACACACTGGTCATAGACTTTCGTCTTGAGACACTGCGGTAAGTTGGACGAGAAGATACCGCGCAACTTCCCGAACGCTGCCCAGCCAAGTCGGATTCGACGATTGACCTCTTTCTCGAAGTTAGATCTACCTAACTGGACCGTTTGTCCTAGGTACACATAATCGTCTACAACTTCGAGTGTGGTGTCTCCGATCTTGATAGGAGTGGGTGTGACATGGGCATTCAACATGACCTTGGTTTTGTCCATGTTCATTTTAAGACCCACTCTTCCGGAAGCTCCACTGAGGTCATCGAGCATTGTACTGAGGTCCTCCATGGTCTCAGCCATGACCACTATATCGTCGGCAAACCAAAGGTGAGTGATGTACTCGCCATTGACGTTGATGCCTAGCCCTCTCCAGTCCAGAACCTTGAAGACATCCTCCAGTGCAGCGGTGAACAGTTTCGGAGATATGACGTCTCCCTGTCTCACACCTCGCTGCAGGAGGATAGGTTCCGAAGCTTGGTCCTGAAGTCGGACTGACATGGTAGCGTTTTTGTACAAACACTTCCACACCTCGATGTACCGATAGTCGATTTGGCACCGTTGGAGAGACTGCAGTACAGCCCTGGTCTCGATCGAATCGAAGGCTTTCTCGTAGTCCACAAACGCTAAACAGAGGGGCAGGTTATCGGTCGGTTGGTTGTCGGTCTTCTGTATAACTTGCCGCAGCGTATGTATGTGGTCCAGGGTGCTAAAGCCTTTTCGGAAACCGGCTTTGTTCGGGTGGCTGGAAATCGCCAAACCTGCGCGCGAGACGATTCGTGATGACTCTAGAAAACAACTTGTAGACATGGCTTAGAAGTGAGATGGGCCTATAATTCTTCAACCAGGCATTGTCACCCTTCTTGAAGAAGAGTACCACCACGCCCCTGCACCATGCCTGTGGCGTTTTTCCCTCAAGTAAGACGGAATTAAAAGCTTCTGAAGGGCCTTAAGTACCGGTTTTCCATCCGCCTTCAGGAGTTCGGCCGTAATTCCGTCATCACCCGGTGCCTTGTTGTTTTTGAGCTGCTTTAGAGCCATCCTAATCTCGTACAGGCTGACGTCCGGGATGTCTTCGGTATAGTGTCGGGTCAGTCCAGCTCTTGGGTCGTTTGCTAGATCTACGACGGGTTTACTGGTTGGCGTGTACAACTGTCCACAGAAGCTCTCGATCTCCCTCAGAAGCTCCGGTTTTGATTTATTGGACTTATATATTTGTCGGATCCGGTCATGAGTACGGACGGGTGAATGAATCGAAAGCGCGCCAGTGGTGACATCACGCGAGCTACTCCCCACCATGGCGGCTTTTACAGAGTCCTGATGTTGACACCTCGCGGCGAGGCAGACAGTCTGGGTCTGACCGCAGCGGAGTGAAGACGTCTTGAAACTGTACACGATTCATTGTGCCTAGTGTTAATGTGTGAAAGTGTAATGTCAAGTTATTTGTTAGACTCAGTGTATTTGTTTGAAAAGAGTAACCATGGAGTTTCTTGCCGGTTCTTCTCCATGGAAACTACCTACCCGAACCGTGCAATGCGAAATAAAATAGTGTTTCGCATCCAATGTGTTTTCATAGCACGAAACCCGTGTTCTGCCCACATAAGCTCGAGCCTAGCGAAATAAATTCCTGACAAACCCCCGACATCAGAATTGGGATTAAATCGTGCTAATGAAATCATAAACGGGGACAGTGTCGATAACAATCAGTGTCAACTGTGTAAAAACCGAAAAAGTGCCGAAAAAGTTCGCGAAAAAAAAAAAAAAACTGACAAGAAAGAAGGTAGACCGATTAGTGTGCTAATAAACACCCACCCGCAATAACTTTAGTTTATCCGTAATCATGGTGCTTGCAACAGCGCCGAAATAAAACAGACTGTAAACAAGTGATATTTACCATGTGAAAAACAATGACAATCAGTGACGGTTACTTTTTGAAACGCAAAACAAAGACTTTGTATCGTTTAGACTTTGTATCGTTTACAAATTCTTAAAACCTAACCAGTGAATAGCAAGATAGTGTTGTGGTATGTCGTGAAACCAGTGTAAAGAATTGTTCAGTGCCAAATTCGTGTACGTTGTATTTACGTGAGTAGTAACAAACAAAAGAAAAATATGCGCACTGACGCCGGTTACAAGATACGTTAGAAATTTTCATCGTAACTACCAATCAAGTGTCGCGCATGCGGCAAACAAGGACAAACAAGCGGATTTTCGGACGAAGACGACCGCCGTCAAGAAGCCGTTGCCTGTGCCGACTGCTACAGGCGTTGGGCGGCGACCGTAGGCCAGCAGCAGCTCACTGATGTGCTTCAAGTGTGGCACGCCGGGCCACATCGCCAGTCGCTGCGCAACAGGCCAGCGCTGGTCCAGTGCTGCTGTACTGGTCGAGAAGTGAGTCGACCTTTGCATCATCGAGCCGGAACATGAAAGTACTTTGGTGAGTCGTTTTCATTTTGTTATGAGTCTGGAGCAGAGTGCCAATTCTGTTTAATCTATCTAAGAGTGAGCATATTTATCCTGTCGTTGCTATAACTGGTGTAGTTCAAGGTTCGGTAAATGGTAATTCGAAGATTTTAGCCTGTGTTAGAAAGATCCCCGATCACAAAGTTCCTCGAGAATTAGATGTCATAGTTGATGACAGTGGTAGTGAGACCAAATCTGATTAAGAAAGGCTTGTACACTCATACTCGAAAGTTTAGACCGCACCACATGAGTGACATGTGGCGATGGGTCAGGTAGACCGCACCTCATGAGTGACATGATGGCGATGGGTCTGTTATCTGTTGGACCGCACCTCATGAGTGACATGATGGTGATGGGTCTGTTATAAGTTAGACCGCACCTCGTGAGTAACACGTGGTGATGGGTCTGTTGGACCGCACCTCATGAGTAACATGTGGCGATGGGTCTGTAGGAAATCGTTGGTACGATTTCTGTCTGTGTTGGTGCACAGAGCGCTTATGACAGTTTTATGAGTTGAGTTTGCATTGCCTAAGAATTATGGTAAAAGTAACAGAATTGTTAGAATTCCTGTGTTGTAACTTTTTGATCGGACCTTTTCCAATGTTGATCGGACTTTTTCCAATGTTGATCGGACCTTCTGCAATGAGAGAGCAGGCATCGCGCAATATAGTTGAAAGTTCCAATTATGACAGACTGCGAAAAATAACTGACGTTGACATGCTCGTAGGTGACAATGACGAGACTAGCCATGACGAAAATGATAACGCTGACGAGACTAGTTAAATATCAAGTAGTCCACTTAACATTTTGAGTACCCAGCATAGTAAGAGTTTTCTTATAATCTCATTTTCTAAACTAAACTAACTATGATGATTTTAATTGTTTTGATTTTAATGGATCCACTGTTTACAACTACAATGCTTTCGATGGACTGAAAGCATACCCGATGGACTGGGTATTGTTGTGGCCGCATCAGAAGCGCCGGAGCATGTAAGAGGTGCACGTTGACTGCTTTTTCTGTGCAGTATACTCTTTGCGAGGAGTAGCACTTACGCGGCTGAGATGGTTAGCTTCTGACGATGGGTTCACATTTTACGTTGTGACTTGCCGATGGACTGGCAATTGAGTGTAGAGTCACGTGTAGAGACACGTGTAGAGACACGTGTAGAGACACGTGTAGAGACACGCGTAGAGACATGCGTGGCGACACGCGTAGAGACACGCGCAGAGACACGCGTAGAGACACGCGCAGAGACACGCGTAGTGACGCGTAGTGACGCGTAGTGACGCGTAGTGACGCGTAGTGACGCGTAGTGACGCGTAGTGACGCGTAGTGACGCGTAGTGACGCGTAGTGACGCGTAGTGACGCGTAGTGACGCGTAGTGACGCGTAATGACGCGTAGTGACGCGTAGTGACGCGTAGTGACGCGTAGTGACGCGTAGTGACGCGTAGTGACGCGTAGTGACGCGTAGTGACGCGTAGTGACGCGTAGTGACGCGTAGTGACGCGTAGTGACGCGTAGTGACGCGTAGTGACGCGTAGTGACGCGTAGCGACGCGTAGTGACGCGTAGTGACGCGTAGTGACGCGTAGTGACGCGTAGTGACGCGTAGTGACATGTAGAGTGACATGTAGAGTGACATGTAGAGTGACATGTAGAGTGACATGTAGAGTGACATGTAGAGTGACATGTAGAGTGACATGTAGAGTGACATGTAGAGTGACTTGTAGAGTGACTTGTAGAGTGACTTGTAGAGTGACATGTAGAGTGACATGTAGAGTGACATGTAGAGTGACGTGTAGAGTCTAATTTTCCGACGAGTTTATTATTCTGACATCAGATACACTTTGCAATTATTAAATTGTAATTGCCAGTGTGAATATGCTCACGACCGTGTACGTGCTATGCCAGATTGCTATGTTCCGTTGGAATTGAATGCTAATTTGAAAGTACCTGGAAGTGCCGATGACGGCAAAAATAGTGCCGATGACGGCCATGGTAAGTAACTACATTTCCGTTCAATTGTACTCTTTGATCTATGTGACAAAGACTAGCCTGTGTGGCAATGACGAGCCTGTGTGGCAATGACGAGCCTGTGTGGCGATGACTAGCCTGTGTGGCAATGACGAGCCTGTGTGGCAATGACTAGCCTGTGTGGCAATGACGAGCCTGTGTGGCAATGACGAGCCTGTGTGGCAATGACTAGCCTGTGTGGCAATGACGAGCCTGTGTGGCAATGACTAGCCTGTGTGGCAATGACGAGCCTGTGTGGCAATGACTAGCCTGTGTGGCAATGACTAGCCTGTGTGGCAATGACTAGCCTGTGTGGCAACGACTAGCCTGTGTGGCAGCAAATAGCCTGTGTGGCATTGACTGACGTATGTGATATATTATGTGTGTAGGACCCTATGTTATGTGTGTCTTTTAAGAGTCATTTGATGAGTCAGGGAGACCGAACGGAGTATACTATAAGGCGCTATGTCTTTGGTTTACAGATGAGACTCACACACACGAGGACGCGTGATAATGCAGGACGGCCGTGACGGCGCGTTCATATTATTTTACGTATTTTTTGTGTTTTATTTAATTTGTGTAGTCACTGGGTGATGCACATGGCAGATCCATTTAATGGATGTGAAAGCAATGCGATTGCTGGTCGGCTGGAGAGCCGTAGCGTTAGAGGTTTTACTCGAGGGTTTCTGTAAGCTTGGTAGTTTTTAATGCTGTAGAGTTCTAAAAGTTGATTCGAACGACTGTTACATGGCCCAAGGGTTGACCCATTTTCGATTATTCCAAATTAACTGTGTTTGATTTAATCAACTGCCTCGTTGGTATAGTGATGGCAAGCGTGACTGCTGAGCACGAGGTCCTGGGTTCGATTCCCAGGTCGGGCAAAGTGTTATTGAGTTTTTCCATCCGAAATTTCTCAGTAACGGCCACGGTGTCTGGATTTGCGCCGGTTGATGTCAATAGGCTCGCCCCTATTACATGGGACTTGGAGATAACTAGCGAACTGTAAGTGTACTATTAAGTACACCTCTGTTAAACCCTTTGGGGATTACAGATGTGATGTTATGAGTTTGGTCAGGAGTGACCGAGTGGAACAAATTTCTGTCGTGGACTTTTTGCTTGCAGGGTAAACATCACACGAGGACGTGTGCAAGCAGGATGGCCGTGTCGGATCCGGTCATGAGTACGGACGGGTGAATGAATCGAAAGCGCGCCAGTGGTGACATCACGCGAGCTACTCCCCACCATGGCGGCTTTTACAGAGTCCTGATGTTGACACCTCGCGGCGAGGCAGACAGTCTGGGTCTGACCGCAGCGGAGTGAAGACGTCTTGAAACTGTACACGATTCATTGTGCCTAGTGTTAATGTGTGAAAGTGTAATGTCAAGTTATTTGTTAGACTCAGTGTATTTGTTTGAAAAGAGTAACCATGGAGTTTCTTGCCGGTTCTTCTCCATGGAAACTACCTACCCGAACCGTGCAATGCGAAATAAAATAGTGTTTCGCATCCAATGTGTTTTCATAGCACGAAACCCGTGTTCTGCCCACATAAGCTCGAGCCTAGCGAAATAAATTCCTGACAAACCCCCGACATATTTATAATTATTTCTGAGTTATGGTTTAAGATATTATTTTTTGAATTTTGGTCAAAATTTATTAAAAAATGTTGATTTAGGGTGAAGAGAGTTATATAGAGGATTTGGTATAGTAAAAATTAAAAAAAAAAAACTGTATTTTATAATATTTATCAGGTAAATAATTTAAAAATTGATTTATTTAGATTTGTTAGTTGAATAATAATTATTTTATTTATTTTATTACAAATGTTAATTACTAATAACAATGTAGTTCTTACATGGAACCCGATTGTATGCACAAATGGATCTTGTCTTTTGATTGTCAAAGATTTTTTAACACCCAGACAGTTCTTCACAAATCTCGTAAATAATTATTACTTATGTTAAATTAAAAACAATAAAAGTATATCAATTGGACTCATACTTTGAAACTAGTAGTAGGTGCCTACAAAAATATTACTGGAAAAACTTTTTGGTGTTATAGAAGTACTATTTGCAGGAATTTCTAAGGAATAATGTAAGAAACGTGAAATGCGAGTACCTAGTTCATAAGATATGTACATTTTCATTTTTCTCCGACAAAACGTGAGACGTAGACGAAGCGCAGAGATTTTCGGAAATTATAAGATTTACTACAGAAAAAATAGGTCTGTTTGTTTACACAGAACATTGCTAGATTTTCTCTCTATTCTGAGCTTAAATGCAAATAAAGAAGTTTAGTTGACAAAGGTGTGAACAAATAAGAAAAGGGGATAGAAAAAACTCTAGATCAAACACGAGTTCCGTTGAATCTTTGATCGTAAAACACTTCCAAAAATGGTTTTAAGGAGTGTCGTTAACATCCCTTTCAAGTGGGCTTATAGAACTTACCGTGTCGGCAAAAGGTATATTAGAGAGTGCTTCTAAGTGCCCTTGGAAGTAAATGTTTACGTTATTTCAACATTTATGCAATAAAAGCTGTATCAGAAACGGTTAACCGCCATTTTGGTGTTTAACAACAATCACAATATTGTTAATTTAATTTGTCGGTAAAAATGTCCCGTTTTCAGTTTTAATTTTCAGAAACAAATTATACAATTATTTAATGGATTATAATTTTAAAATTTTTAACGTGTGTTAATGTGTTGGTAAATACCGAAACGTAATCATCATTTCAGCCGAAAGACAAGCCACGTTGACCGTGAAAATAACTTTATTACAGAAATAATTACGTATTATCTTGTACAGTCACGAGCACCAATATGTATACACTTTTCTTAATTTGAACGCAAATTTCGCGAGAAATAACGATTGTTACTTGGAGATAGGATCTTTTTCATAAAAATATGAGTTCCAGAATACTATGTTCGTAACAACATGAAATTTTAATCAGAACAGTAGGAGAAAAACACTTTTAAAAGTTGTTAAGTGTTTACATATTGGTGCTCGTGACTGTACGCTACTACTACCCTTGTCATAACTACACTGGCCTGCAAAACTAAGTATCACACTCTTAAAATTGCAATAACTTTTTAGGTTCACAAGATATACTTTCGAAACAAAAAGGACTCGAAAAAGAGTTTAATTTCGTAGATAAAAACTAATAAAGCTGATAAAAAATTCTATACAACGCTTTTAACTTCTTTAGTTTAGAAAAAAATGAAATTTTAAAAGTGTAGTACTAGTTTCTAGGTAATACCTACGACACCCCTTGGTAAGATTGGTTGTTAGTTTCGGGTTCTAAATACTCCTAACGACTGTCGAAGATCAACAAATGCTTTCCAAGGTACAACGGAGATCGATATAATATGATGGATGTTTGTTTACCCATTCACAAAAGACCAGTCGCCCCTTGCTTAGCCAAAAGCTCCTAATTTTAAAAATAATTACGTAGGTAGGGAGGTAAATAAATGAAAATTTAAAAACAGGTACCTTAATTTGGTAATCTGTTACATTAACGAAAAGAAAGGCCAGGGACTAAAACGGCGACTAATCCCAGCAACTACGCATTATGATGCGGTAAAGTATGATACATTAACCTTTCCGGTCCTTGAAGCCGAGAAGGTAACTTTAATACCATTATTTATTCAGGAAAATCGTAATAGAGTGCCAAGAATCGCTGACGTAAAGACTGAGGAGAATATGTAGGTTAAAAGGTTTTATGTTATTTCATTTCAGTCGGTCATGCGAGTAATACGTTGTGAAAATATAGTAAAACTTGTGTAACAACATTCAAATATTGATGACTATTATATCTGAAGACCTTTTCTTGTATGAGTACGGAATGAATTAATTGCGAATGGATGTCATGCTGGCTGACTAAACAAATAAAATGATTTTGTAATGTATTTTATGAGAATAGATATTTCTGGAAAGAGACTTTTACCTGAACAAT